>OX388201.1:2400000-4800000 GCA_947578815.1 Epinotia ramella | reverse complement strand
ACAGAAGACGGCAACGTGCCGCGCGCATCGTGGTCGGCGACGCCGTCGACGCGGCCTGCCGGCAGCATCCTGTAATGTGACGTCACACACCGTTTGCGTTTTCTCTCTCTAACAAGCAATATTAAAACGGTTGTAGCTTCGTAATTCTTTGAGATATCCGAATGGGATTTTCGTCACTATGCATATTTTTTTGCCTTCTTTCTTTTGGAGTAATAATAATTTTCGAGTCTGCACCCGAATTATTGCCTGCGAAGTTGGACATTTTTATATTAAAAAAAGTGAACACAATTTTGCAGTTTTTCTTTAATACGAGTATGTTCAAAATTGATAACTAAAGGGCCAAAGCGTCTCCATTGTCTCCAAGTACGAATCCGAGATCAGACCCCGTATCATGGTCGGCCTTATCACTCGATAAGTGACAAGATAGGGGCATCGTCTCGTTCTATCAAACGGTGTCAGCCAGTGACGGACGCTCTATCCTGTCACTTATCGCGTGATAAGGCCGACCATGACACGGGGTACCGTCAGAATTGAAAAATTTGGCCGCCACACAGTGGCCTGAAAATCTGGCTTTCATAAACATGATCGAAGTTTTCATAATAAATTACAGTTTTTTTTAATGCTACTAATAAATTCACGTATTAAATGACGCGACAGGCGACATGTTTCGAACTCTTCGGGAGTTCTTCTTCAGGATTAGTGTTTTCGATGTTTGTTTTGAAGAAGAACTCCCGAAGAGTTCGAAACATGTCGCCTGCCGTGACATTTACGTTAATTTTTTAACCGTGGATTTATTAGTAGTATTTTAGATATGTCTCACAAAAGTTTAAATTCGATTATAGCTGTTTTTTTGCTTTAGCCTTTTACGAGACATTATTATGCTAAATTACAACCCTTACGTGATTTAGTAAAAAAACGGAAGGTCATATTTCAGTTATAGCTCTCGAAACTGACTTACCTACTAGCGAAAATTATATCTTCAAATATAGGTACTTACAGATTTTGTCTTTCTTTCCACTTATTATAATTATCTATAGGTATTCATCATGTTTCATCTGACTGTCGGGGCATATACTATGCGAGAAGGAGCGGGGCAGCAATAGACGCATCAGCGCGGCAGGTACGGGGCGCGCGGGTGATTTCTGATTTTTCCCTGGCGATACGCCCCCTCTTACTAATATTATAAATGCGAAAGTGTGTCTGTCTGTCTGTCTTTCTGTCTGTTACCTCTTCACGCTTAAACCGCTGAACCGATTTGGATGAAATTTGGTATAGAGATTGATTCCTGGGGAAGGACATAGGATAGTTTTTATCCCGGAAATCATCCCCCATGGGGTGAAAGTTTGTATGGAGCTATACATAAACGAGTTCCACGCGGACGCGGAGTCGCGGGCAGGAGCTAGTTATTTATAAAATGTAAATTTAACTGTTGATCATTTGGAAAAGTGAGTCATTTGTAAAATGACTAGCAGTAAAATGATAAATTGGCGAAACATTTTTTTGCAAAACGTTGTTTGTCAAGTGTAATTTTGCCAAATGCCTTTTGGTCAAACGGCAGGACACCGTTTCAGTCACGTATAAGTCACGTCTCTATTTAGGTACGTCTAACTATAAGCATACTTACATAGTTTAGTTTCCTAGTAATAAGATCCATAAGAGTTCATAAGCGTTTCCAGTTGACGTGGGGCCAATAAGATCACTTGCCAAGTTGCCACAACAGTGTAAGCCCAAGAACGTCCTAATATGTACTGACAGTTAATCAATCAATGCTGATTGATTGATGTAGGCTGCCCTTGAGCACTGTTTTTATTACGTACATGAATTATTCCAGCGGGCAGAGTCCGGCGGATAGCGGGCGGCGAAACGGTGACCATCGACCAATACCCGTTCGCAACGTCACTGGTGACCAACGTTGGCGCCAGCTCGTTCGTGCACTCGTGCGGAGGCGCCGTGCTCAGCGCCAACGCCATACTGTCCGCCGCCTCCTGCTTCTACACCGATGGACAGTAAGTTACTAGCGGGCACTTGCCAGAGATGACCGACTTCGCCATCGCTGGTCCCCACATCGGTAATACTCGTGACGAACGTGTATGTTGCTGGTGACCAACGTCGACATCACTGGAGACCAACATCGGTATTACTTGTGACCTAATGTTGGCATCGCAGATGACCCACGTCGGTCACACTTACCTGCGCTTCCTGCTTCTACACTGATGGAGAGTACTTCAGACATTCTTTCTAGAGAAGCGACTTGGCTTTCGTGAGAGAACTAGCTCCTATTCCACCAACTTGACAATTGTCACCTGGCAATGACAATTTGTCGTACATTTCTAGATCTAGAATCATAGATGGTCGGTCGCCAGGTTACCTATATCGTTACACAGCAACTGTTATCAAGACAAGATGGTGAAATAGAATCATACTTAATATATAATCCAGGAAATAAAACGGTATTTAAATTAGTTTAAATACACGGTCGTAACTGCATTTTTACGAGGGGTGATCCATATCATATACTTTTTAGGGTTCCGTACCAAAAAAGGTAAAAAAGGAACCCTTATGGTGCGACTCCGTCTGTCTGTCTGTCTGTCACAAAGTGAAAATATCTCACGAACTACTTGAGCTATCAATTTGAAATTTGTAATGGTTTTAAATGAGAGCTATCCACGTGCATGGAACATGAGAAATTTTAATATAAAAAATTCTGTACCTAGCGTATTTTTGTTTTATTTTCAAAAATCATTTCCTAGTTAAGTTTGCAATTTAATCAACTTTATAAGTATTTTTTTGTTTTGAAGTTCCTATAAGACTATAATAGAAGTACATACTCTGTTTCAAATAAAAAAAATCGAGATCGGTTCACGTGATAAACAATAATCGCTAAAACACCAACATACATACTAAGCTCATTGCCCACGTTAGTACCAAGCTTTGCAAGCCATATTAGAGCTCACGCTCGTAATTAGCTAGGGTCGCCGTTGCCGATTACGGCATGGATAGCTATATATATATATAGTACCAAATGGGGCCGATCCGATAGATGGCGCTGACCCCATTCCTACTTCGCCCTGTTAAGATTTTTCTAGAATTAATGGGATTGGGAGTCCCAAGGGAGAGTATTTAAGTGTGCGTTAAAATCATATTCCTTTAAAGTGGTTCAAAACCTTATGATAGGGTAACCGGTAACTGATGGGGTTTTCATTTCGGTTAGTAGTTAGGTTAGTAAGTTGGGTTAACTCAGTTAACTCGATCGATAAGGTTACCCTATCAATAAGGTAACCTTATTGATAGGGTTTTTAAAACCACCTTTAAAATAAGCCTATGGAAAACCCTGGTTAGGGTAACCGGTTCCGGTCCCTGGTTGGGACGGGTATATTTCAATAGCAGGTTAAAAAAAGATCGCGATCCAATTGTCTTGGTAGTTCGATGGTCTTGGTGTAAAAGTTATTCGTTGTTTGAAATTGAATTCTGTTGTGTTGGGTTAAAATAAGTAATTCAACAAATATTGGGACATTTAATTTACCTTGACTTGAGTTAATTGATAGTTTGTACGGAACCCTCGGTGCGCGAGTCAGACTCGCACTTGACCGGTTTTTATACACGGATACACGCTTTATTAATGTACTTACCTATACAATATATTAAACATGTTTTAATTTTGCTTCATATAAAAAAAAACCTTTGGATAGACGAAATGAAGCTTAGTTTTTACATCGACGCAATTGCACCGATTTTATTGAGGAGTTTTCCATATCTAAAAATAAGAAGTAATAGTACCTAAAAGCGTTGGTCTAGATAACAAGGTAGGTAACTAGTTTTATAGAATGCACAAGCCTGAAAAAGAGCCCTGGTAATCGGCAAGCTTAATAGCCAAAAAAAAACTCATAGAATTCTTTTTTTTTCTTTGGTTTTTTTCTGAGACGGCCTCGCTTAATTGATATAGAATTATGATGTATCACTCTCCCTTCGTATTTATATTCATACTTTTGTCACCTACGTCCACCCTATTTAAAGAAATTAAAAAATATTTATTGATGGCCAGAAAAACCTACCTTGAACTTTGTTACGTGAGCCGTGCCTTAAAAAAAAACATGACATGAGTTTGATTTATTAATTTCGTGGCATCCAAATAAACAAACTTCTAATTTTATTATATAGTTTTTTTATTACCACAGCAGAATTTTGGCAACACCGCCCCTAACATGTAACAAAATATCCTCCCATTTTACTGACATCAGAATATATTATATACCATCATATTTATTTAGCTATTAAAGAAAAATAAATGAATGAAATCTTTCTTTTAAGTTTTTAGGTTATTATTGAATAGTGGCACAGTAGGAATGACAATCACAAATTATCATCACGAGACCAAATCATGCTGATTATCAAAACTTTTGGATCACATTTCAACTACAAAACATTTTCTACATCTTCCAGAGCAGATCCGGCCAGCTGGTGGCGGGCCCGCGTCGGCTCCACGTACAGCAACCGTGGCGGTCTCACCTACCTTATCAGGAGCATCACGGCAAACCCCAACTTCACCCCTACCACGCGCGACCACGACATCGCCGTTTTGAGAACCACCCTCAACATGCACTTGACCTCAGGAGTCGTGGAAGCTGCGTCCCTCGCCGGGGGTGCCTTTGGCTTCTCCGATAACCAGCAAGTTTGGGCTATTGGATGGGGAGCTTTCTCCGTAAGTCCTTGTTTACTTTATTTGTCAGCATCCGTTGTGGTCTCACCTACCTCATCAGAAGCATCCCAGTCAACCCCAACTTCAACCCTATCACCCACGAACACGACATTGCCGTGCTGAGAATTATTATGGTTTAAGACATTTATTATCTCATAAAAAAATTACAAAATTCACTTACATGGGATACACTTATATACAAAAAACATTTTAAGGCGCCGTTGTTCAGCGAAGTTAAGCGAACAGAGTTTTTGAAACAATATAATGCGTCTGTTTATAATAATATGGTTTCAAAAAAATACGAATAGTAATCTTGAGGTTTTTTTGCAGCGAGATCAGTGATTCGAAACATGATTAAGCAAGTTTCGCTCGATAGAAAAAAATCACGAGCATAGGTCTAAAATACACAAAAATACACTTAAAATATTCGTAACAAATTATGCACAGAAGCTATAAGTATTAAAATTGCTTCTAAAAATCGGCAATATTATGTTCGAGGGAAATCAGTGAATACATTTTTATTTATTTAAACGGCCAAAAAATTTAAATTAAAAAACAAGATATCCGCGCTTCCGAGCACGCACTTCCATCTCGCTCACGTTTATGCTCAGTGAGAGGGATAGAAGACCATGAACCTACGGCGCCTTAAAGGCATGCATAGCGTGCAGTTTACTATCTTACTTTGATAAAAAATAACATTGTGTGTTTAAATTCTTAAATACATACATGGCAAAGTAGGTAGAAAGAAATCTCATTGTCAGCGGCAGGATTAATTACGCTCAAAATGCATATTGAACATTCTCCGTAAAGTTATCTGTTTACTTTCTACATATACCTAACTCTTGCGGCCTCATTAAGAGCATTACAGCTGCCCCTGTCTCTGATCCCACTCAATGAGATCACCGTGTTGAGGGTTGAGGACCAACATCGACAATCGTCTAGACAAGCTACAACCCTCGTTTTGATTATGAGTGACATTGACACGCCACCTTATGTTCCTTGCGTTAATATAAATTATCAATGTTAATTGAAAGCATGAAGACAAATAGGTGTCCTTGGCGCCTTAGGCAGGACATCACGTAACACCGTTAGATATTCTTGGCATCCAAAGGGTTAAATGCTGAGCTCCCTTGTGGATACAATTTTCCTGTATTCCTTCTTTGCAGGCTTTTTACCATATATACAGAAGACCTAACGGAACTATCTCATTAATTCCCCAGAGCACCGACGCGGAGACGATATCGTCGGAGCTCCGACATGTGCAGATCTGGACTGTGACGCAGCAGACCTGCGCCAACCGGTACAGCGAGCTCGGGTTCACGGTCACCAGCAACATGGTGTGCGCTGGCTGGCTCGATGTCGGTGTCAGGGGCCAGTGCCAAGTAAGTCACCCTGATTAATCTACATATGTAAAGTAAGTGGGGGTAATATGGACACGTTAAGCTTTGAGCCTCTGTAAAAAAAAAGTAAGGGCAGGGTGGGAATAAAAAAACACGGTTAGTTAAATCAACTAATATACTATCAAAAACAAAACAAATTAACTTGGTATTCATAAGGAACCATACAAAAAATCAGTCTTATAGATGATTTAACTATGATTTACCATATCTTAGCGCGTGGCTTTGTGTGTGTGTGTGTGTGTGCATTAAACTGTCGCTGTGTGGGTGTGTGCGTCTGTAAAGACGACTGCTGCATCGCTGCAATGCAACACAGGTGCATAGCTTTTACACGCACACATAAGCCGCGCGCAAAGATGAGTTGAACTATACAGGGTGGAATCTTGTACGTGATCCAAAATAGCAAAATGTGAATCTATCCATGATTCTGAGCAACTTTTATTATGGGACCAACTTTGTGTTATGCCAAAAAAAACACACCTGTTCATACATTCTTGTCAGTCTAAAATGAGCAGAGTTAATGAAATAGTTGGATTTTTTTGGCATAACACAAAGTTGGTCCCATAATAAAAGTTGCTCAGAATCATGGATAGATTCACATTTTGCTATTTTGGATCACGTACAAGATTCCACCCTGTATATTGTACGACCCGCCCCGGCTTCGCACGGGTACAGTACGATTACTGTTAGTTAACCACTGACAGATAGTTTGCCTTCATTTAATTTTCAACTTTAATATCATACAAATAAAGCAATTTTCAGAATACTGTTACCCACGTCTACCGATTTAGAAATAACTACTTAATTTGTATGAGGTTAAAGTTGAAAATTAAATGAAGGCAAACTATATGTCAGTGGTAAACCCCAAATAATTCTACTTTACTATATTATACATATAAACCTTCCTCGTGAATCACTCTATCTATTAAAAAAACCGCATCAAAATCCGTTTCGTAGTTTTAAAGATCTAAGCATACATAGGGACAGACAGCGGGAAGCGACTTTGTTTTATACTATGTAGTATATGATGATAATGGATATTGAAAAAGATGTTCTCATACTCATACTTTATTGATAATAAAAAATATATAGGATACCTAATACCTATTTGTGCTTATGATCAAATAGAACCGGCACGTAGTGAGGCCATTAATTACATCATACTAAAACCTTTCCGTCCCGATTGGGATGGGGAGTTTGAGTAAGGAATCCTATAGAGACGCAATAAGGGACAAAAAGGCTCTCTGCAACGCAAATGCAGGTACCTACATTGAGAACTGACGCCTTACCATACACAACCTACTTAGGTAATTATATGGGCGGGGCGGGTAATGATTTGTTTGCCCAAACCTCATATTAACCCGAGTGGCAAACACGGTATCTGTTCCGTTGGACCAATTTTGGTACGGAACACGAAAAAGGCGGAACTATGACATTGACGTCACGCTTATTGAGATTTGTATATGACCATCTTGCTCGATAGTGGTTACTTACCGTGACGAGTCTGGTTAGACTGAGGATGGGGTAAATTATTTGATCGATACCTGGCCATAAAGTAGGAATTACGCTATGCGTGCGGAAAACCCCAGGGAACCTAATAAAGAAAGCATCAGATCGCATATTTATCGACCTGTGATCTGAGACATTCTTTGTTTTACCGCCGCCGTAGGTAAATGTCACACAGTTTCATCACAGTTGGTCGTCAAGGGCTTCGTAACGCGCAGGCATATACAAAGCTACAATAGCCTATATTACGCTCACGGGCGTAATGTTTTTCTTCTTAAACTATATCTGTCACTCAGCGCTAGTTATTAAGCAAGGCTTAACTCAAATATGATGTTTGAATATTAAGTACCTATTTCATTTATAAATAAATCTGAATGTAAAAATACTGATGAAACATGTTTTACCGATCTGTTTAAAGATTTAAAAAAAATAATCATTTATTTGAGTGTCTCTGTAAAATATTTTTAACAGTGATTTTAAATCGTGGCTTTGTGATACAACGAGAAGGGTTTGTTTTACGCGCCTTACGTCAAATTCCACAAAATGGTCGATTTACATTTTGTATTTTTATTGCGGTTAGTATTTGCTGTGTATGCATGTATGCGCCTAGCGCGTGTGTGGGTGCGGCCGTCACACACACAGCCAGCCAGTAATAAACGAACTATCATACTAGATGCGCGTGTTTCCTTACGTACCTATAACCTACCCCGATATATACCAATTGGCGACGACGAGGGATAAAACCGTCTCAGATAATCAAAATGAGTACCTATGTTGGAACATTAGGAATTTTTGATTACAAAACCCAAGACTGGGACATATTTTTGGGCAGGTTGTCGATGTTCATAACATTAAATGGCATCGACGTAAAAAAACAAAGTGCGCTGTTGCTAACGAGTTTATCGGACGAGACTTATCGGTTGGTTAATAACTTGTTACATCCGAGAAAAATCGAAAACGCAACATACGACGAGATAGTTCTGGAACTCAACAATCACTTTACGCCGAAGAGGTCGACTTTTGCAGATAGAAGCCAGTTCTATGACGCAGTAAAATTCGAGGGCGAAAGTGCGGAAGAATGGGCGGCGCGGCTACGTGGATTAGCGGTGCATTGTGGCTTCGGGACGGAGCTGAGTGTCTTATTGCGTGACCGGTTCGTGTTAGGGTTCAGATCGGGGCCCGAACGGGACAGACTTTGTGAACAGGATTTATCGTCGTTGACGTTCGCAAGGGCGCTAGAGATAGCTCAGCAGGCAGCTTGTGCGAGGAAAGCGCGAGCTAGCGAGTCGGCGATGGTCATGGTGAAGGAAGAACCACTATTCAAAGCGAACGTGAGGCGCGCCGGCGCCGGCGCCGGCGGCACCCGCGCACCGAGTGCCGCGAGCAGGGACGGACTCCTGCTCGGTATGTGGCATGAAGGGCCACTCGGCTGAGACGTGTAAATACAAGAATTATCGCTGCAATAAGTGTAAGAGCAAGGGTCATCTCCGCAAGGTCTGCAGGTTCAATTTGAACAATTTGGGGACATGTCCAGAGAAGCAAGAAGATGGCGAACACGACTGCGAGGAATGCCAGTTACTTAGTATGAGGTGCGTAAACAATAATCCGATTTTAGTGCCCGTGGAAATTAATGGTCGTAAATTTAAAATCGAACTGGATTCTGGTTCCGGTGCATGTGTAATAGCAGAAAAAACGTATAAGCAGTATTTCTCAGAATACCCGTTACAACATTGTGATCTGAAAATGTGTTTTTATAACGGCCACAAAATCACGCCTGTAGGCTACTGTTCGCTAATAGTCGCATTTAATAATATAAAGGAGACTGTACCTTTTTATGTTATTAAAAATGGAGGTAATCCGTTATTAGGGCGCGATTTTATGGCGAAATTTGGTGTTTCGTTCACAACTGAGAATAGTACTTGCAACATAAATAATAAGTTAGACGTAGTTACGTCAGAAGATGTCGATGTTTTAAAATTACTCAATTGCTATAAGGATGTGTTTAAAAACGAACTAGGGTGTTATAAAGGGCTAGAAATTAATTTTCAATTAAAAGAAGGTGTCCAGCCAAAGTTTTGTAAAGCACGCCCGCTTCCGTTTGCTATCAAAGAGCAAGTTGAACAGGAATTAAAGAGACTCGTGGAAGTAGGTATTTTAGTACCAGTGACCCATTCCGACTACGCTACCCCTATAGTGCCAGTGCGGAAACCTAACGGTAGTGTAAGGATTTGCGCCGATTATTCCATAACGCTGAATAAACATATATACATCGAGAAGTACCCCTTACCTCGGATCGAAGAGGTATTTGCCAAGTTAAGTGGAGGGGAACAGTTTTCGAAACTAGATTGCAGTCAGGCATACAATCAATTGGTTTTATCGGAATCGGCTCAGAAACTCACTACGATAAGTACTACCAAGGGTTTATATATGTATAGGCGATTATGTTTTGGTCTAGCCAGCGCGCCTAGTATTTTTCAAAGAACAATAGAAAATTTACTAGCGGGGATTGAGGGTGTTTCAGTTTTCCTGGATGATGTCTGTGTGACGGGGCCCAATAAACTGGTTCATTTGGAGCGACTAAAACAGGTTTTCCAGCGATTCCAAGACGTAGGTTTACGGCTGGAAAGTAAGAAATGCGCATTATTTCAAGACAGTGTAACGTATTTAGGGCACTCTATAGACAAAAACGGGTTACATAAGTGTTCCAGCAAGGTAGAAGGTATCGAAAGGGCTCCTAGGCCAACTAACGTAACCGAGTTGAAGCGGTTCCTAGGAATGGTAAATTATTACCGCAATTTTGTACCTAATGCGTCTTCAATATTAAGTCCTTTGCACGAGTTATTGCGCACGGGCGCGCGGTGGGAGTGGACGGAGCGGCATCAGGCGGCGTGCGAGCGAATGAAGCGCGAGCTGGCATCGGAGCAAGTGCTAGCGCATTTTGACCCTAATGCACAATTATTATTGTCGGTAGACGCAGGACCTGAGGGCTTAGGTGCAGTTTTGGCACAAGTAGGTTCAGATGGAGTGGAACGTCCTCTGGCTTTTGGTTCCAGGAGTTTGTCGGCAGCTGAACGTAATTATAGTCAATTACATAAAGAGGCCACAGCTATAATTTTTGGAGTGAGGAAATTCCACCAATATTTGTTTGGTCGGCAGGAACCCTTTATATTAAAGACCGATCATAGGCCACTTTTAGCTATTTTTGGCAATAAAAACGGTATTCCGGTCATGACCGCGTCGCGTTTAGTCAGATATGCGATTATTTTGCAAGGTTACAATTTTTTAATACAGTATACGGCAGGTAAACAAAACTTGGTCGCGGATTATCTTTCACGCGCACCAGTACATGACGTCGAACGGACACACACAACCAAGTGTTGTTCCGCTACAAGCATGAATTCCTTGCAGCTAAATAATTTACCTGTGACATATCGAGACTTACGTGAAGCATCACATAACGATAAGGTAATAAGTACCGTGGTAGAATATATCAAAAAGGGATGGCCTAGAAAAATTACATGTCAGGAAATTCGCCCGTATTTTCTGTGCAGGAACGATTTAGAAGTAGAAGACGGGTGTTTACTTCGCGGACATCGAGTTGTCATTCCACCGAGTTATAGAAATAGGTTATTATTAGAGTTACATAATACTCATCAAGGGGTTGTAAAGTCAAAGGGTAAGGCGCGCGCTCGTATGTGGTGGCCTGGCATTGACCTAGATATCGAACAGCTGATCGGCGCGTGCGACGTCTGCAGTGCATTGCGGCCCTCCCCGCCGCGCGCGCCGCCGGCGCCCTGGCCGACACCTGACGAGCCCTGGAGTAGGCTTCATATTGATTATATGTCAATAGGTCACAGGATGTATCTAGTGGTGGTGGACGCACTGACTAAATGGGTGGAGTGTGTGGATATGGGCACTGGTATTTCAACTACTCATTTAATTAGAACACTTAAGCTTTTAAATTCAAAGTTCGGACTACCCCACGTAATTGTATCGGATAATGACCCAAAAATTGCTTCAAAAGAATTTGCTGAGTTTTGTGAAAGGCACGGGATTAATCATGTAACATCGCCAATATACCATCCTAGTAGCAACGGGCAAGCGGAAGGTTATGTTAAAATTTGTAAAAACATGATTAAATCTATAATACAGCAGTACAATTGTATACATACTATAAATGAAAAATTACAGGACTATTTATTCGAGTATCGCAATACAAGTCATTCATGTACGGGAATGTCACCTGCCAAAATGATGTTCGGTCGCAATTTGCGTTGTACATTAGATTTGATCCTCCCGCTGAGGAAAGGAGTGGGGGTTACAAAGACTAATGCGAATGTCTCGGAAAATAGGGCTAGATCATTCTCAGTTGGGGAGGCGGTATGGGTAAAATGCTTTCAAAACAGGAAACCGTTTTGGGCAAAAGGGTTTATTGTTAAAAAAATGGGTTGTCGATTATATATTGTTAATGTAGAAAATGTAAATTGTAAACGCCATATTGACCAAATATTACGGTATGTGGACAGGGTTCCGTATCAGGAGTCTGTAACACCCAGGCCAGGGATGACGTATGTAGTAGAGGTAGATACCCCACCTGATAATGATTATTCTATTAGTCTGCAGTCGGTACCCCCCTCCCCCTACACCGACGGTTCAAGGGGAACGGCCTATAGAAAACGAAGCTTCTCGCGATCTGGAGATAGACGAGTGGCAAGAGGCTTCTGAGGAGGGAATGATGGTGGGGCCCGACAGCCTAGTCATGGGAACTGAGCAACCGGATGCGGAAGCGTCAGCGAGGGTACATAACAACAACGGGTTACCGCCTCCGGATCCACTGCAACATTCCCATGAGCGACGGTTAAGGCCTAGGAATAAGAATATTAGTTATAAGGTGTAAAAGTATTGATAAATAAGTATCATGTTAATTGTTTGGTATTGTTGTCAACAGAGTTGAAAACTAAAGAGGGAGGAATTGCTGTGTATGCATGTATGCGCCTAGCGCGTGTGTGGGTGCGGCCGTCACACACACAGCCAGCCAGTAATAAACGAACTATCATTGTTCGAGGTCCAAAAATAATAACACCACTTGCTTGCTACCACTTTTAATTCACTTTTTATTTCACGTTTACACTTTTGCTTTGTACTGATTTGGAACTAACTGTGCCAGGCAGCTTTAGTCACCCTATGAATTTGAGAAAAATCTTAATAGCGCGTTCTATCAGACGGTTCAGCGCCATCTATTGCTCAATATGGTAACTATTGAGACCCGACGTTTTATGGATAAAATAATGGTTATGCTGCGTGGCACTTCGATACATAATTTCTAATATTTTTTATAAATGTATTGGCGTTGATACCATATGAAAACAATAATACAAAATTACCAAAATTAGGACAGCCAACGCCATCTGTTAACAACATCTTGCAACTACAAATAAATTAACTAAATTATACAAATAATTAACCGAGATTGGACATTCCGCCCACCAAGACCAAAATTAAATATTTTTTCTTTAATTCCGCCCACCATGGAGCATACACATAAAACAAAAAAGTTTTACACTGACTTAACTATTATGTGCATGGGAAACACAAATACATAGCAAAGCACTTATTGTGCCCTTGGCATAAAAACCTTTATTATAATTATGTTAATGCACAGGCAAAAAACATAACTTATTTACAGCTCGCTTAACGATGCTACGAGTACCTTTACACTTTAGACTGACTACTCGTGTGATGTTGTCCGCACCTGGATGTTTCTGCACTATGATGCCATATAACCATCTAGATGGAGGAAGATCATCTTCCTTGACCAAGACCACATCCCCAACAGCTGGTTCTGGAGTTTGATGAGCCCACTTGTATCTATGGTAAAATTGCGTCAGATACTCACTCGACCAACGACGCCAAAAGTCTTGAACGAGCTTTTGAGTCAACTGCCATCTTCGAAGACTGCTTACAGTTGCTGTCTTGTAATTGGAGTCAGGAACTAGCACAAGAGGCTCCGTTACCAGAAAATGACCTGGGGTTAATGGTTCGGGTGCGTCAGTCGTATCACTACCTTTACAAATTGGCCTCGAATTGAGACACGCTTCTATCTGGGATAGAACGGTTGACAATTCCTCGTAGGTCAGAGTTGTGTTACCTATTATTCTCCTCAGGTGATGTTTTGTTGATTTTACACCCGCTTCCCACAGACCTCCGAAGTTGGGCGCATGGGGAGGGATGAAATGCCAGGTGGTGCCGTTAGTTGCCAGTTGATCGGCTATTTCAATTGCTATACTCGACCTTTCTTCCGCATACAGCTGCCTTAGCTTCCGGGCAGCACCAACAAAATTGGTGCCATTATCACTCCACAAGTCTGAGCAATGGCCACGCCTAGCCACGAACCGCCTAAATGCTGCTAAAAATCCCTGAGCTGTCATGTCACTCACTGCTTCCAAATGGATTGCTCGTGTGGACATGCAGATGAACAGGCATATGTAGCCCTTATAGGAGCGGTGTCCTCTACCCTTGGAAGTTCTGATATGTATAGGGCCGGCATAATCTACACCGCTATAACGAAAGGGTCGGTTTGGAACCCCTCTGGCAGCAGGCAATTGCCCCATCAAAGGGAAATTAGTTGACGCTGCGTAGCGGATGCATTTGACACACTTTCGCACATAAAATTTTACTAAATTCTTGACACCGAGTATAAAATACTTGGTCCCCAAGTAGTTAAGCATTAAATTAGGACCACCGTGCAACGTTCTTTCGTGGGCATCAGAGATGAGCAGATTTGTGAACTGTGATTTCTCAGGAACGATAATTGGATGCTTCATCTGCTCACTGACATATGCGTGTTGCAGGCGTCCGCCCACTCTCAAGATTCCCGAGCCATCGATATAGGGATTCAACGAGGCAATTTTGCTTTTCTTGAGTTCTTCATTATTTTTAAGATTCTTCATTTCAGCTTCGAAACTAGATCCCTGGACTATCATAATGCATGTGGTAAGACTCTCTTGAATTTCCTTAGCAGTGAGCCACTGTTGAGATGTTTCTCCTCGCATTCGTTTTATAAACCTTTTGCAGTATGCTACTACACGTATAAGCCGTCTAAGACTAGAGAATCTTCCGATGATGTCCATTCCTTCGTTCGGAACACAGGTACTTACCAAACATACCTTATTCGTCTTCAGTTCTAATTCTGTTTGATAATGTGTATTCTTTTTATACACAATATGATTTTCTTTCAGCCACGTTGGACCCTCCTTCCACAGATGCTCTTCTTGAATGCAGTGCGTACCCCTGGAAGCGCAATCCGCAGGATTTTCCTTAGATGAAACGTGCGTCCATTGCTCAGGATCGAGTGACGTGAGTATTTCTGCCACCCGATTGGCCACAAATGTTTTCCACCTATTAGGTCTGCTATTGAGCCATGATAACACAATGGTTGAATCGGTCCATGCGTGGATATTTGATTTGTCTATCTTCATAACTCGTGACACTTCCATCAGCAGCTTGGTAAGTAGCACCGCTCCGCACAACTCTAAACGCGGAATCGATACTTGCTTTATTGGCGCTACCTTTGTCTTCGCTGTGACTAACGATACATGTACAGCTCCATCTTCGCCTAGAGTCCGCAAATAGATAACAGCAGCATATGCCTCGTTAGAAGCATCACAAAAGCCTTGCAGCTCAATAACCTTGCTGTTTTTCTCAATATGAACCCATCTTGGGATACTGAAGGTCACAATTTGAGTTAATCTTTCTCTGTAGTTCATCCATTCTGACATCAACTCAGGTGGAACTGTATCATCCCAGTTGATGCCTGATAGCCACAACTTTTGGATGAAAATCTTAGCGCAGATGACAACTGGAGCCAGCCATCCAAGGGGGTCGAATAATCGAGCAATGTCTGATATCATTCGTCTCTTCGTTATAGGGACCTTGAGTGTTGGCAACTGCACTGCGTATTCAAACGTGTCGCTTCTTCTACTCCAGGTCAGGCCTAAGATTTTCATAACCGCGTCGAGCTTGATTTGCACATTGCCTTCACTATCTCCAACATCGTGGTTGATTATTTTCATTAGTTCATCGCTGCTGGAACTCCACTTTGCAAGTTCGAAACACGCTTTCCCCAATAATTCATTCAGTTCTCCATATATTTTCTCTCCTTCGGCGACTGTCTCGCAACCTGACAAGAGGTCGTCCACATAAAAGTCATTTAAGACCCGGTCTGCTGCTAAAGGATAAGCTTGACCGTGGTCATGTGCCGCCTGCTGTAATGCTCGGACAGCTAGATACGGTGCAGCGGCCGTCCCGAAGGTTACTCTCAGGAGCCTAAAATGGGTTACAGGTTCGTCCTGATTGTTTCGCCATAGGATGCGCTGGAAGTCAGCATCTTCTTCGTAGACCTTTACTTGCCTATACATTTTCACAATGTCAGACACAAGACTGATGGGAAAGCAACGCCACCGCATGAGTATGTGGCGTAAGTCTTGTTGAAGCCGTGGACCGACTAAAAGGTCTTGATTTAGAGACACACCGTTGACTCCTTGGCAAGAAGCATCGAAGACCACCCGTACCTTTGATGTGGTTCTATCTTCACGAATCACGGCGTGATGAGGGAGATATACGGCTCCCGGCTTGTTTTCTTCGTCCTTTGGCACTCTTTCCATATGACCTAGATCTTCATATTCTTGAATTACTGCCGTGTACCGCTCCTGTAACTGAGGGTCTCTGTTGAACCTTTTCTCCAAAAGACTGAAGCGCTTAGCTGCTGCAATATGAAGTCTTCCTTCTTTGCACTTTGGGTTTTCTTCACGGAAGGGCAGTTTGACTATGTACCTACCACTACTATCCCGTTTAGTAGTGGCAGCAAAAATTTCTTCGCACCTTCGCTCTTCTCCACTGTAATCATCTTTAGGCGACAACACGCAACTATCGGCCTCCAGCTCCCAAAATTTCTTCAGGAGGTCGTTAACGTTATCGTTTACGTTTACGTGATTTATTCTGATAGCGGTATGTGCCTTGCAGTCCTCTTCTTTAATTGGACCTGATAGAATCCAGCCCAGTGCAGTTTTTTGGGCTGTGGGTGCGCCCGGCGATCCTTTGATGACCCCTTCTAGCAGTATCTTTCCGTAGACGTCTGCCCCAAGAAGCAGGTCGACCTTGTTTGGTGTGTCAAATGAAGGATCAGCTAGACTTAAGTTTTCGAACTCCGACCAGAACTTGACGACGATTTTCCTTTCTGGCAAAATTGACGTCAGTTTGCTTAAAACAAAAGCATTGACTTCGAACTCCATAGAGGCATCAAGGAGTGATTGAATGTTAAATTTTACTATGGAATGAGAGGCTATAGTAGCGCTCTCGTCACTCCCTAAGCCTGATATTATGCTTTTGTGTGCTTGTTTCTTGAGTCCCAATAGCTGGACCGCAGACTCCGTAATCAGCGACGCCTGTGATCCCTGGTCGAGTAAGCATCTGAGTGTGATGAGTTTTCCCGATTTCGACGAAGCATTAACTAATGCGGTTGGTAACAAAACGTGACTACGAGTTGTCGAAACATGGGCCCTTAAAGTGGTAGCAGGCTCATCAACAGGTGATGAGTGAGATGTAGTTGTAGGTACAACCACATTGGCAACAACCGAGTGATTTGTTTCCCGAGACTCAGTTGTTGGGGTTGGTGTATTATTCCTGGAATGTAATAAGGAATGATGTTTCTTGTTACAGATTCGGCATCTATATGATTGACGGCATGCATATACGGTGTGAGACGACCCTAAGCAATTGAAACACAAATTGTGTGACTGGACAAAATCACGACGAGCATCAGTATCTATTTTAGCAAATTGTTTACAGTTGCCTATTTTATGGGCTTCAGAACAATAAGCACACGTTGGGGCTTGCAAGTGATGAACCTTGGAACTTACAGGAATATTAAAGCCCTTGTGTGCGTTCGTGCTGGGTCGAGAAACCTTTGGGTCAATAAACTCTAAAGCACGAAACCTCGTCTCCAGGAAGGTTTTAAACTGCTCATAAGTTGGTAACTCATTGCCTAATTCACTGGATTTGAGTTCCCATTGTTTCCTCGACTCAGCATCTAATTTTAAACAAAGTAGATGCACAACAATAATGTCCCAACTATTTACATCGATGCCTAAGTTCTTTAGCGCTTGTAGACACTCGTTGGTAGTATCTAATAACTCCTTGAGGGCACTAGCAGATTCAGTAGCCAAATTACGCTGGCTCAGTAGACGTTTCAGGATGTTGTTGGATAAGAACTTCTTGTTGTTATAACGCCTCTCTAATTGCTCCCAGCTGGTATTATAATTATCCCTTGTGATCGGAACATGTCTCAACAACTGCTCAGCTTCACCAGTTAAATGTCCTTTTAGATAGTGCAGCTTCTGAACAACGTCTAATTTTTCGTTGTTATGAATCAGTGAAACAAACATGTCACGGAAACTGATCCACTCGTCATATCGGCCAGAAAAGGTTGGTATTGAGATTTTGGGCAATCGGATGAGTTCTTCGGGTTTATTTATTCCCATGTTGGACTCGGTGACACTGGTGGTTGGCGTTGTGGATGCTTGGTTCACGCTGTTCAGTGTAGACATGACGAGGCACTTGTATGTTATGTATGACTCTTCTGTCTCATCATACACATTGTTCACAATGTATGAACTGTGGGCAAACGCTTCAGACTCGCAGATTTCGATGATCGAAGTATGTGTGCGTGAAAATTGAGTCCATAACTCCTCCAACAATCCTAGCCTGGTGTTGAGATATTCCACTGAGTTACGACGAGCTCTGGGAGACTTCTTAAAGTTCTCAAAAGCGCGTACTGTTCTGGCTTGTAAGTCCTCCTGGACTTTGATAAGTTTATCCATCGTAACTTTTTCTAACTGTCTGACTTCCTGACTAAAATCGGGCATAGGTTACCCGTGGGTGCGTAATTATTCAAATTTTCTAAGTCCTGGCTACTGATCAGATGAAACTTCTAAGTCCTATAACTGGATCGGATTTAATTTTTCCAAGTCCCAGAATAACCGATTGATTTTTTCTAAGTCCAGTTACAAGGAGAAATTACTAAGTTCCTCACTCAATAATTATCAAAGTACTCACAGTTGTTCACTAGTACTCACTATACCACTCGTCTTTAGTGACGTCACACCAAGTTATTGATGTCGATGACGTCACCAGTTGTCGCCGCCGCCGATGACGTGGCACGTAGTCTCCGGTGACGTTGCACGTCGTAGTCGCCGCCGCTGCCGATGACGTCACGGTGCTGCTGCTCCGTGCCGAGACCGCTCTTCAGGCTGCGGTCCACAGCGGCGCCCTCTGCCGCCGAATCCTTAACACCACCGGATATCGTCTATCCGGTTCGAAGGACCATGTTCGAGGTCCAAAAATAATAACACCACTTGCTTGCTACCACTTTTAATTCACTTTTTATTTCACGTTTACACTTTTGCTTTGTACTGATTTGGAACTAACTGTGCCAGGCAGCTTTAGTCACCCTATGAATTTGAGAAAAATCTTAATAGCGCGTTCTATCAGACGGTTCAGCGCCATCTATTGCTCAATATGGTAACTATTGAGACCCGACGTTTTATGGATAAAATAATGGTTATGCTGCGTGGCACTTCGATACATAATTTCTAATATTTTTTATAAATGTATTGGCGTTGATACCATATGAAAACAATAATACAAAATTACCAAAATTAGGACAGCCAACGCCATCTGTTAACAACATCTTGCAACTACAAATAAATTAACTAAATTATACAAATAATTAACCGAGATTGGACAATCATACTAGATGCGCGTGTTTCCTTACGTACCTATAACCTACCCCGATATATACCAGTATTGTTTTTGTTTCGAATGTTTTTGTCTCCTCGCAAATGTGATAAAATCATTGTGTGCGTCACGTACGCTGAGAATTTTACAAACTCGAGTCATCGAAGTTTCGTCGTCGGGCGTCTAATGCCTGCTACACATGACAACGATTTATCGTAGCGATTTTACTGCGCAGTCCGTTTGGATTTAGATTTAGATTTAGATTTATTTATTTCACAATATACAATTACAATATAAATTAAAGCTAGCTTAATCTATATGAATTTATATTATGATCGTCAAAGAGAATAAGAATTGTAGTTAAATGTCAAGTTGCATTTGGTTTAAATTATAGTCACAATTAATTAATAGGCAAAAGTAAATAAATGACTAAGATAATATCACATAAAGAACGTCAGATTACAAACTATACTTAAACGAAAAATTCAAAAAATACAAATAACGATATAGTTTACAATGTCAAAAACAGTGATATTATTAATGTTTAATGTCCATAAATTCCTTTACTGAACTTCCTTTGTGCAGTTTTATCGATCGTGTGTATGAGAAATCGTTGCAGATTATCGTTACGATTTGTCATACATACGATCGATAAAACTGCACAAACGGACTGCGCAGTCAAATCGCTACGATAAATCGTTGTCGTGTGTAGCAGGCTTAATTAGGCGTAGGGCGTTTGTAAAACATCTCTTAGTGTACTTGTGGCACAATATATTATTACAGAGTTGAATGGTACTTGATGCTTAGGTTAAGTTCGTGTGTTTCCTGTGGACTTAGCCAATACAGCCAACATTTTAGTTGAACTCGAAATGCGTAGGTACGTACTATTCAGAGCAAACGAGTAGTTCTTTGCGCGCCAACTTGACTGGGGCAGAAATATAAAAATGTATGACAAGAAAAATATGTCGCAAGGCAGCCGTTTGAAACAGCGGTTGTTAGCCAATTAGCCATACGATTAAGATAATGAAATTCTGGTCTTAATCGAATACCTGGTGACATTTTTTTTTCACCGGCCCGCCTATTTCCACCCCAGTCCCAGTTGGCTCAGTTCGGGTTGCACAGGGAGCTTCCGCAACGCTTCGGGAGGGTCAAATACCGCAAGCCATCCGGTTGCCTCTCGGACACTGAAACGGGATCCCCTTCATTGGCATATTTTTTTTTAGACTAATATAGTTTCGCATAATTGATTTGGCATAATTTTTATTGGCATAATAATACTGTCGCATGTTAATACTTTGGCCTACTACTTTGTTTGGCATACTACGCTAATAGCATAATTTCAGTTGAACTAATCTGTATTGGCCGAATACATATTACGCATACTATTGTTTGGGCTAATAATTATTTGGTATATCTGTTTTGAAGCATAATTTCTGTTTTCTAAATACATTACATAGCATGCATTTACACTTTTCGTGGACGCGGATTATTGGGTCGTGCATTATCAGGGCGGATAAAAATGGCTTGTCATAAGCGAACTCTGTCTTAGGTAGGTTAGGTTAGGGTTCACTTGTGTTCCTCAGACCAGAAATAGACACCCCGCGCAGCGGGGTGGCGTCGACTCGCTGGAGATTATTAGTCCGCACAGATGACCGTCCCAATGTACATGGATTATCAGGCTGTACATTATTGGGCCGTGCATTATGCTTTCATTGCTTTGTGTACTTATGCGTTTTGTAATGATGCCAAGTAATTATTATGTCTTTTTGTATTTATGCTATCTGATGTTAGTCTTTGTGATGATTATGCTATTTTCGTTTATTATTTTTAATTTTATGCCTAAAAATTTATGCCATAACATGATTAGGCTTAACGCTAATTCGGCTATAAAAAATTATGCGTTATTATATTATTCCAAATGATTTTATGCGATCCAATAGAGAACCCACTGAAACTACGCGTCAGTGCTTTAACTATACCTATAAACGTCGACTCCTGTATAATAGGTACCTACCTACTTAAATCTATGTATAAAAATAAGTTAAGTAAAAGCAATATTCTCATGTTTGTTTTTTTACTACTGTTCGTTTTTGTCTTTCCAGGGTGACTCCGGCAGCCCCCTACTGGTCGACGGGTACATAGTGGGAGTGCACTCCTGGGTCGAGGGCTGTGCCCAAGGCTGGTACCCCAGTATCAACACGCGTCTGCCTCTCTACCTCAACTGGGTTATCTCGGCCGCCACTGCGTAGGAATGTGCAAGCCTAATTTTTGATACACTTGTGCAAAAGAAAACAACATTGATTTTAATTTCTTACATACCTGAGTATATACCTTATTCCAAATAACAGACAATTAGAATAGAATTTAAACGGACAATTTCGTCTACGTTTCTTCCTTTACCTAGGATATCAAAGGGAAACATACTTATTTTACTATTAATATATTTATTTTCTAATAAATGAAAACTAAGTTACCTAAATCTAAAAAAGGCCCTCGAGGCATTGTACCGAGGATGCTGGCGGCATTTCCTCGCTGAATTGCGGTACTCATTCTTAGAAATTTCTCGAAAGTTCTTCGGTCTTCGGTCACCAGTTACATCAACCAGACGTTTCGCGATTTCCGCAAATAACTTATGCGCGCCAAAGGGTAAAAAGTTGTACTCTCTGCCGCTGCTCTTTAGAAGTAGTCCGTTGGAGGTAGGACGGTGCCAGTGTATCTAAACAGGTAGCGTCCCACACAAGAATCCGTCCCAAACTCCACGGAACCAAAGACACCATCAGATTTTTGCCATCATCTCTGACAATGGCAGTTGGCTGAAGAAGAGCAGACACATCGATGGTGGCCAGAGACTGGCGGGTTATATCATTAAGTGTCGCATTTGCATGTGTTGAAAAGCGGCATGCATAGTTCGTGGTGACCCAATCGGTCCACGGTGCCAGAAGGGCAATATGTGTGGAGTGCATATATGGTCTACGGCTTGGGGTCACAGTACGCTGCCGTAGACCAGTCCCCACGGAAGGAGGTCGGATCGGATCCAGGAAGGTACCGGTATTTGGAGAGGGATGGGCATGTAGCCAGTGACCTGCGGATTAAAGGGTATAGCCGAACAAGCATGGTCAAACTGCTCTTATCGAAAATATAATTTTCCTTTTACTGGATTATTAACCTTATAATATGTATTACTTTTACTAAATTTTAACCCTCAAATGCTTGTGGTTTTTGAGGAAATCGCACAAAAAGGAATAAATAGTACATTACTACAGAGGCCGGGAAGTAAGGGGTTGCCGGCCGAGTACATATAGACTAGAGAAGATAAGAGAGAATAGAGGATAGTTATGAGGCTGGCAACCCCTTTTCACGCCAAGGTGTGCTTTTCTCAAACATGCAATGAAATAAATAAATTAAACTCCAAGAAAGCAAATTTTCATGGCTGAACGCCGAGATGCTGTGCCACAAATTGTGGAATAGAAATTAAAAAGACCATCTTTCAGGCCTAGGCCTCCAATTTTGTATGAAATTCCATTACGGATCTCTCGTCTCGCTGCGCCCGAAACGTGACACTTCGAAGCCCATTATGAAGAACACAACGTCAATATTTCATTGCATGTTTGAGAAATAGTAAATTACTATAGATGCCGGGAAACGAAGGGTTGGCAGGCCAAGTAGATATAGACGGCCGATCGAGCGTAGCGAGGCCGGATAGGGATACACGGCCGGTAACCCCGCTTCTCGCCGAGATTTGTATACTTAGTGTTTTTCTCAAACTTGCAATGTAATAAAAATAAAAAGTACTTAGTCATTTTGTTTTATTCGTAGGTTAACACAACTAAATAATACGTTTCTGAACTGCACCGCCGCCGCCGCGCCCCCCCCGTTTAAAAACAAAAGAAGGTTCCTTTACAGGCCCAGGTGTGTTATATAGGCTGTATGAAATTCCTTTACATATCATCTTCACTCATCGCACCGGATACGTAGTATTTCCGGACCTACTTTGAAGTAGGTAAGTCATGTCAACATATTTTCATTGCAAGTTTGAGAAAAATTTAATATTGTAAAACATATTTAAAAAAAAAAAAAAAAAACCTGGATCAACATTGTGAAAATATTGAACTTGTATGGGATGTTATACATTCTCTCCATACGAAATACCTTAGATTAGATTAGATTAGATTATTTATTTCATGATAAAAAATTACATTACAGATTTGAATACAATGTCAAAAAAATAAGATTTTTATTGTCAACAAATGTAAGAACACAATAACAAGGAAATAGAAAAAACAAACCAAAAGCAAAATAAAGGTATGTCGTTAATCGCAAGTGAAATTAAACAGAAAATTAATTAGGTACTTATTATATTTCGATTGCAGCCTTTTACGGATTTGAATTTAGAATGCGAGTCAATCAGATATGATGATTAATTTTATTAAAACTTTTTTTTTTTGTTATACAATGTGTATTATTTAATTCGGTAACAAGTTCATAACCTTCTAATATAGGTCTTTAGGTATTGGTAGGTAGTACAACTTCAACGGCGAGTACATTCCTCACCTTCGGTTTGGCTGAGACCATGGAGGACTTAAGTATAATAATATAATGCTCGATGACCTCAGTAAAGGTTCCGAGCGAGTTGGTCTAAGAATGAACATGGATAAGACGAAGATCATGTCAAATGCCCATGTAGTACTAACTCCTATTACAATCGGACACTTTACGCTCGAAGTTGTAGACGATTATGTATACCTAGGACAGACCATCTAGTTAGGTAGGTTCAACTTCGAGAAAGAGGTCAATCGTCGAACCTGACTCGGCTGGGCAGCGTTCGGGAAGCTACAGCACATCTTTTCGTCCAATATTCCGCTGTGTCTCAAGACGAGAGTCTTTGACCAGTGTGTGTTGCCAGTGATGATATATGGCACTGTAACGTGGTCGTTTACTATGGGCCTCATAAGTAAGCTCAATGCAATGGATGGGTGGTTGGGAGTTTCTTTGCGTGATCGAATCAGAAATGAGGCTATCCGCAGCAGAACCAAGCTGACCGATATAGCCCTCCGAATCGCTAAACTTAACTGGCAGTGGGCGGAGGACATTGCACGTAGAACCGATGGCCGTTGGGGCGGAAAGAGTTCCGAGTGGCAACCACGTACAGGAAGACGCGGCGTGCAATGCAACTGGTAAAGGTCGCGGGAGTCCGCTGGATGCGGGTGGCGCAGGACCGGTCACAGGTCAGGTTTCCTTATTCTTATCAACGACTTACCGGCTAACATTAGATTTTCCACGAGCTTATTATTTGCCGATGACTTAAAAGTCTTAAAACTGGCACTACCATATCAAAGTTCAAGTCTGACATAGACACTGGGCGAAATATAACATTCTCAGCCTCAATGAGGATAAATGCTCCCAATATGTAACACATAAGTTCACAATTGAGAGCACACCACTGAAAAAAGTGAAGTTACTGAAATACAAGATTTCGATGCTCTCTTTGACCCACAAATAACCTTTAACCAACATATTATTAAGTCATGCAATGAGACTGGATGTTTAGGGTTTGTTTTGCGTCAGGCCAAACTTTTTACTGATCAGCAAGCCATTAGCATCTTGTTCAACGTTTTTGTACGAAGCAAGCTGGAGACAAATGCCGCAATTTGGAATCCCCACGAGCAACAGTACACACTCCTCATAGAAAGGGTCAAAAAGTAATTTGCACGATTTCTTAAAGCGGCGTGTAGAGCACCGTGGGGTTTTAGACGGTAATCCGGGCGGTTCCCGGGAGTCCGGCATACCCGCCCTGGTTCCCCAGCCAGGCGTGCGTAAGTGCATTTCCTTACAAAAAAAAGGTTTATTTCATAATAATCCTGAGAAAATCATGGTGTTAGAGAAAAACGGCTTTCTGTCGAACTGAATATTTGGACAGAGTTGGGAAATGAAATTTAGTGATACATATAATTTCAACTGATCTTCTTCTTCCAGTTCTCACCCGGTACCACTCACTTAGTATCTCACTCTGAGAACTCCACTTCGAAGACTCCACTTCGATCACTCACTTAAGACTGACTTGTACCGTGGTCCCTTTCTAGACCTTAATTTCGATTTTCATTTCGTTGTCAGAGTTGGGAAATGAAATTTAGTGATTGCGATAGGTAACCCTGTGTATAGTTATATGACCCAACCATGGCCACCAGCGACAATGTTTTTACATTTATGATTCCGACTTTCCGACGTATACCTATAGAAACCTTATCCATCCATCAATTCACCATCGTGAAACCAATATCATCAAGTTCAAAAATGATTATCCCTGCGCAGAAGCCGCCGCACCGCCCCTGATTACGGCAGACAATTAAAGCGCGATTAGCTCTACGTGACTAGGTGCAGCGTTAGATAACGTGTGGGGACAATCGTCGTTTATTTGTAGGTACCTACTATATGCTAAATAAAACAAAAGAAAAGCGGGAACCACTAGTTCTAGAACGAAACAGAATATCTTTGACGTCTAATCCGTTAACCAAAGCTTTATTCAAATAAATCGGTACGAGTATGCCAAATTCTAAACATCATCAGTTTTGTGAAAAAATTATACAAATATAAGAGCGCCATTTCAAAAGTTGTCAATAAAACAAAGCGAATTGAGCCCAAATCACCTGCCTACTGTTTCTGGGCATGTTCACCAGATTTCCCGGTACCAGAAATACCAGCAATTCCCGAGATTTTTCAAAAAACCCAGTACAGGTTCTGGCGAATGAAAATCCCGGTTCTTCGGTACTTTTGTGTTTAAATGACAAAATCTTGAAATAAAACGACAATTTTATTTCAATTACCTATATAATTCTGAATAAAAACAATCGCCCCAAACTTTACCACCAGGCAATTCTTACACTCATCACTAAGAAAAGCATCAGTTTTCTTACCTTTGACAATTTAAAATTTTGAAATTGTTCATATTCATAAGCCCACTCAGAGCGATGATAAGTACAAACTTATTCTTAGATAATATTCTGCCTTTTAATATTTGCCTTGGTTTTAGTCCTGCCTGGGTACATAGAATATTTTTTTACGAGTAGATATGTATTCATTCCCTAAAAAACTGAAATGGTTCTCTGCCCTGTCTGGCTTCTATTTTTGGAAAAGGAAGGCAGCGATGCTGCACCAGTGGGAGCGTGAGGCCGAGCTGCAATCTCTGGCCGACCTTTATTGAATTTGTATGGGAATAATACGCGGACAGAGCCGTAGGCATTCCTACGCATACGCATGCTGGAAGGTACGAGATAATATTATCATTTGAAAGCGATGACTTGCTGTAAGCTAGCAGCGCTTGGTTCTATATCACAGGCTTTAGATATTGCTTGCATAAATATGGACATTTATGGCGGAGATAGGTAGTTTGTGAAGTAGTTGTGCATGGTGATTACACAAAAATGATGTGGACATTTCTGTGTCTAGTGGTGGCGTATTTTGCTAGTTATGGTGCCGGTTAGTGTCATATGATAGTAATGATTACTAACTATTCTGGATAATACATAGGTCACTGGTATAAAAGGGTTTTTTAAATTTCAATTGTCTTCTGAATACTTCAAAACAAAGAAGGAGCTATAGTAGATTGTTAAGCAAGGATTGAAAGCCACGGCCGTGGCTCGGAAGGGGCTCCGTGTCGGCACCGCCCGGCCGTGGCTCGGCCGGTCTTGGGTATGGGATTCACCATAAAACTACCCAAAGTGAACTCGTTTTATATTTATTTAAAAAATCTCGCTCCTATTTGGGGCCGAATGTGACAGAAAGAGAGACAAGGCTGATTTTATAGTCCTCTTTTTCAATAGCGAGTTGAAAATAAACTTCAAATTATCATTAAGTATAAGGAATCTGTTCCAAATATTTTCAAAAGTAGCGACGATGGTTAAATAGTTATTACTTTTACACTCCTTCTCGAAAACAAGTTTTTTCAAGGCCGTTTATAAGGAGCAAAATTTGTTTTTGACCTCTCTATATATTATTTTTCAATATTGCTTTTTTGCCCGAGGGAGCAAAATTAAATTTCTCTCACTGCACGCTCGTCATAGACCACACAGAGAAGAAATCTTTCAAAACATTATTGAAAAAAACTGTACCGATACGTAATTTCAGTAATGAGATTATTTTGAAATACCGCCCTTTTTTCTTCGTGGAGCGTGGAGGCTCTCATATATTTGATAGAATATGCTTAATAAATAAAAATATGGTTTTATTGATATTACTTTCTAGCTAACTCTAACCGAGATACAGCCTGGTGACAGACGGACAGACATACAGATAGACAGACGGACGGACAGCGGAGTCTTAGTAATAGGGTCCCGTTTTACCCTTTGGGTACGGAACCCTAAAAAGCCCACCTAAATACCTATACCTCCTATTTTTTTTGTTAATTATAAAACCAGTCATCACTAATGAAACGCACGTAAAAGTTGTTCCTACGAGTATATACTACTATTTTCAATTTACAATGATGAACAGAGAGCCCGGATTTTTCACGGCAAAACAAAACACTATCATAATCTAGCCAGAGGTAGAAACATTATTTTCGATATCGATAATTGTATAGTAGAAGAAAAAACGTCACCAAATAAAATAAATATTTAATAAAAAAAATACGTGAAGTTTGTATGAAATTATATATTAGAAACAGATGCAATTTCTTCTTCGTAATCCACGTCAGAACACACAGCAGCACATGGCATATTATTTATGTACTTAATAGTGATAGGAGTAGATTATCATTAGTTTTTTAACATTCTCTGGGAGTAAGACGGTCGTCCGTCACACTGCGACTCATCAACGCACGGAGGTGCGGAGCTGCATACAAATTTCGCCGGACGGAGGTGCGTAGCAGTGTGTCGTACCACACGGAATTTATATACAAACTGAGGTACTTGCATACAACGAGAAACGCACCTCCGTTCGTTTATCTTATCACTATAAAGCCATTTATGTATACTAAATGAACGTTCAACTTCACTTGACGTCAAGGGAGTAAATTATAATTTATATTTTCAATGAGGTGGTATAGTCACTGTCGCGACTTGTTAGTTAGCTCAAATACCTTATGGCGTTTTCGGAAGAAAAATACACTTCTAGTTTTTTTATAAAATAATATAAAAAGGTTGTTTTGCACACTGTAAATTGTCAATAATGTAAAATATATCGGCATGTTATTTTTATACCTATATACCTAATAATATTCGATATCGATAAAATAATGTTTCTATCACTGGCTAGATTACGGTAGTGTTTTGTTTTGCCGTGTAAAATCCGGGCTCTGAATTGATGAATTAACCCTGTTCAAGAGAAAGTGGGTTTTTAATTATTATAGGAGTGAAAAGAAGAGTATTACGCGGTAGAAAACTTATTAATACCTCGGGTGACGTTGCTTGAATCCTTCACTACGCTATGGATTCCACGTTAGAATCCTTCCCTTTGCTCTGGATTCAATCAGTCACCCTCGCTACAATATACCATTTGCTCCCTAGTAATAAAATTTATTATACGTATATACTGTTACGATGTGAATCTTTACATAAATTAATAGCACTTACTTATTTCAAGCTTAGCGAACGTGACACGCTTCTGGCGTTTGTCATCCCGTTAAGGGGCTCCACGCGCTATTTGGCTAGTTTTAACGAGTTTTGAGTTGATATTCCTCCGTAAAAGCTATAGATATATTTATGGCACAAACACTTATCGGTTCTTCAATCCTTTACCTACGTATGCACGAGAGTTTTTTTGAAAATAATGAATATATATTATTTTATGATTTATTCAAACATGGTCCAAAAAAGCTCTATTTTTGATATTAGTATGTTGTTTATGCACTTGTATGTATGAAATCTACATTAAACTGTTCGTTATTGACGTCTCTACAGTACGATTACTGTTAGTTAACCACTGACAGATAGTTTGCCTTCATTTAATTTTCAACTTTAATGTCATACACATAAAGCAATTTTCAGAATACTGTTACCCACGTCTACCGATTTAGAAATAACTACTTCATTTGTAAGAGGTTAAAGTTGAAAATTAAATGAAGGCAAACTATCTGTCAGTGGTAAACCCCAAATAATTCTACTGTAACAACCCGCGAGTGATTTTTATTTTGGACTCAATAAAAGTTACGTCAAAAAAACTATCCCAAAAACTGTGGGTTTTGAAGGAAATATGAAATACTATTTTGGTAAACCTCGTTGTTGTTAATACGATAAGCCATAAAAAAACACGAAAAAACCGACAGTTACAGGTCGAAGGTCATTGGGAGCTAGAAGCACCTAAACGCCGTATATATGCGTGGCTCTTATATACACAACAACGCTGCCACGAATATATAAATCCATCTTGAAGTTCGTACTTCGTATATCTCCGTCACTGGTACACATTATATTAAAAGTGCGATAGACACGGAGATATTCGTACTTCGAGTTGAAATTTTCGTGCACACACACACGACCACGAACATTTCACCATCACGAATATCTCGGCATGGGCCGCTGTGTCGACGGAAGGCAGTCTCTTAACAATGAACAAAAATGTTCGCAGCGCAACAAAACCTGCGCAGCATCAGCTTCTTCACCAACATTGGGGCAACCGTTGACATTACCCTCAGCAACAGAGGCACCACAGGAACATGCCGGCTGAAGCAGCCCAACGGACTGGAAGTAGACCTATCGACCCTTAACGTGGTTGGTGTCACGGTACAACCGAGCAGCAAGTTCGTGTCCTGTCGAGTTACCATTGGACCGATGACAGCCGCGCTGCTTGGCGATTGGGAGTTGATAGAGAACTCTGGAGTCACTTCTCGCATTCAGGCTGCGACTATCGCGTGGGCTGGTAAGTTCGTCTTTAATGGGACACTTCTGTAATATTAATGTCATTTGCGAATAATTTCACCCTCTTTCACGACTACGGCCTTGGAAAAGGAAGTGTTAATGATTTTAGCAGTTTATGTTGCACAAATCGCGAGAGATTTCTAAAGTACTTACATATAAACAATGAAATAGAATAATTAAAGTGGTTAGGTACGCTTACATGCCCGTGTTTAGTGGACGAACAACTCCACGACGCCCTCCGTGATTGTGTCTCTGGGTAAAATCAAATATGAATTTGTAATAATGATTTCAAGAACATGACAATGCCATATGATAATAATGGATTAATCACATATATATATTGACACAGAATAAATGCTTTATTATACTTTCAGATACCTCAAATCCCTCAGCGACAGCGCGACAAAGAGTCCTGAGCGGAGAACAACATTACAAGGTAGACCTTGGCGGTTTAGTCGTCGCAAACCTACGCCGAGAATCCGGTACCTTCGACGGTTGCTTCATCACCGCCCCAGATGGCACCACCATGCCCTTGTCGGAGACTACTGACTATCCTGGCATTGAATGGACTCTGAGGCCCACTTCTCTGGACATTTGTCATGTACAGCTGGGCCCTGTAGACGCGGATATGATCGGGCGATGGACGATGCTGGCGTGGTATACTCACAATGGAATTAGAATCGAGGCGCAACAGCCAGTGCATGTTCACGAAGAAGGTAAGAGTGAAATTAATGGTATTTGTTTTATTTCGGAGAAAAAAAGTCTCGCGAGCTTTCTTCTCCTTTTGAAGCAGTTTGTGGAAAAAAATACTTGAGACTTTTGGAGTCGTTAAGTTGGTGAGACAATAATTTGAGTAGTCTGATTGATTTTATACGCAGCTACGGTAGCCTAGTGGTTCAGGCATGCGGCTGTCAAGCGGCGGTCGTGGGTTCGAATCCCGGCTCGTATTACCAATGAGTTTATAACCTACTTCAAAAAAATAGAGGAGGTTCTCAATTCGGTTGTTTTTTTTTTTTTTTTTTCAATTCGAAAATTGTTTTTTTCGTTTGTAAGTATATGCATGCAGGGTCCCATTTTTTTTTTTAATTTAGTTGGATGATGGGATCCATGAGGAATTGAGAGAACTCCTCAATTATATTAGGCACGCGTGTAGTGATTTCGGTATTTTCTATTATATCTCGTGTATTTACATCCGGAAATCATAAATTTGGTGGAGTGGACCTGATGATGAAGACCACAGATGACTTATGGAATTCCTCAATTATGTACTTAAAGTACAAAAGCACGTCACAGATTCTGATAAGATTCCGTTGAAATAGCAGCTAATGAAGTACCAAAGGTGATCCTTGTGGAATCGATGGAAGTCCTCAAATATTATCGGGCCACATACAGCGATTGGGTTTTTTTCTCTAATAATTAACGCATTTGCTCTCAGAAATCAGTTAATGTGGTAAATCCATACTAATATTATAAATGCGAAAGTGTGTCTGTCTGTCTGTTACCTCTTCACGCTTAAACCGCTGAACCGATTTGGATGAAATTTGGTATAGAGATAGTTTGAGTCCTGGGAAGGACATAGGATAGTTTTTATCCCGGAAATCATCCCCCAAGGGGATGACGTGGGGGTGAAAGTTTATATAGAGCTACGGTATAAACGAGTTCCACGCGGACGGAGTCGCGGGCAGAAGCTAGTTGGAAAATAAATGTGGAAATGTTCTCGTGGCTTGGCGGAGTACTAAATTGAAGTCGGTTAAAACTTTGTTTTTAAAGTTAATTATTCGGAACTTATGTACGTAATATTTACCATTAGCTTTTCGGTGAAGGAAAACATCGTGAGGAAACCCGTCTAATCCCACTAAGGTAAAACTAGACCTCTGGGTTGAAAGGTCAGATGGCAGTCGCTTTCGTAAAACTAGTACCTATGCCAAATCTTGGGATTAAGTGTCAAAGCGGACCCCGGGCTCCTTTAGGGGCATTACCGGGAATAACGCTAGGAGGATGATGAGTCTGATTGATTTTATGTTTTAGATGGCATCGAGCACTTGCCCGTGTTGGAATATCTTACCCACACTGGACAAACGTACGACATCAGCTTGAACCGGACAGTAAACCTCGCCACTTGCGTTCTAATCGATCCCGAAGGCACAAACTATACCCTTAGCACAGCCTTGAGCATTCCAGGAGTGACTGTCTACAGCGCTGATCGATACGTCATCTGTCGGGTGTCGATAGGCCCCATGAATGCGAGCTTGATAGGTGAATGGACGTTGGTTCAGCAAAACACAGATACTACGGAGCGTCGGCAGCATGTCGTCTTTCAGTGGGCAAGTAAGTCGAATCAAAGAGAGGACGTAGAAGAGTAAAAGTAGTGTTTACCTTAGGTAGGTATTTAATAGAGATTTTATGACGATTATTATTGACATTTACGTATTTATTATATTTTCAGATCCATCAAACCCGGATGAAGAGTCTTGGTTTGTGATGCACGATATGCCAAGGCAGATTTTTGCTACAACTGGATCCACTACAGAGTTAATGATCAGTAGGAACGAAGGTTTCTTCGAGTTTTGCTACGTCACTACACCTGCCGGCGTGCATTTGCCCATGTACGGAAGGAACTATCCGAGCATTCAGCACGTATTATCCAACAGAATGTCATCATGCATTGTTCAATTGGGCCCCTTAAATGCCGAGATGTGGGGTGATTGGATCCTGCATGCAAGGCATGATGCCAACGGGAGACACATCGAAATGGCACAAATTTTTCATGTTAGTCAAGATAGTAAGTAAAACTACCTGCCCAATTTTATATAGAGGGTTATTTATGCTTAGCCAAACAGGAACAATAAAATCCTTTAATTTTCAGCCGGCATCAGAACACTGCCACGAATGAGGCAATGGACACACATTGGAGCCACGGTTGAGATTAATCTGAATCAAACCGGAGTGACTTCCGTTTGTCGGCTTCAGGCACCGAATGGGATCGAATACAGTATAACCCCCGGAACGACACCTTTAACTGGTGTCACTGTACACAGCAGCTCCAGATATGTGTCCTGTAGGGTAACCATCGGACCGATGACGGAGAATCTCGTGGGAGAGTGGATACTGGTGGAACAAATTACCGGACAGCAGCGCAGACAACCTGTCATCATTCAATGGGCACGTAAGTATATTTACAGAGACCAGCTCCAGAGAAAAAGAGCCATAGAAGACTACAGAGAAACTAGAATTACTCACCCACATTTACTATAAAAATATTTTGTAGATCCGGCACACCCAGAGAGGGAAGCGAGACAACTAATTATAGCCCCCGAGATAGTATTCCCAACACATCTCGATAGTATAGTCGAAGTGGAGGTCGGACGAGAAATGGGCACATTCGAAGGTTGCTTCCTGACCATTCCTGACGGAACTGTGATTCCAGTGATGTACAATACCGAGTACCCTGGCATAAGGCTTGTCCAACCTACCAGGATTTCGAGCTGTCCCGTCGAGATCGGTCCTGTGACAGCTGATATGGTCGGCCGGTATACGCTATCAGGAATGGGCCACCATACTGGGGTTAGGACGGAGTCACAGCAGAGCATCAATGTTGTCGAAGATGGTAAGGAAATATTTTTAACAGCTCTATTACTAACTTACCATTCAGACAAGTAAATTTAATGTAAGTACATTGCCTTTGTATACTAAAAATAGATTGTTTACAATACAATACAATACAATACAAATACTCTTTATTGCACACCGTAAAACATGAAATAAATAGACATAACAACTTATAAAAAAAATACTACAAAACATTACTAAATTACTAGTACTTAACTTACCATTAATATTTTTTAATACTTGTAGATGGTATTACAAATCTGCCATCACTTCACGTGCAGACGCACAGAGGAGATATGGTCGACATCAATTTAAGCCAAAATGGCAGTGGTACATGCATGCTCAGAAACCCGGCGGGGCAGGTCTTCGTCTTAGACTCCACGTTCAGCGCTTCTGGAATCACAGCGCATAGTGGCAGCAAGTTTGTTTCCTGCAGAGTCACTATCGGACCGATGAGTGACGACCTGCTAGGCGATTGGACTCTGATGCACCAAGTCGCTGGGCAAAGGGAAAGGTGGGCTCACGCCACTGTATTTTGGGCAAGTAAGTAGAAGTCTAATAAATTACTCGCACTCACAAATTACCTGTTCGAATCAATATTTCAGCACTAGGCTGTGATATTTTTGACAATGTCCTTTCAATCAAATGTAAAAAATAACCTCATATGGATGGATAACTTGTTTTAGGTGGTTCGACGACCATACAAAACGTCTTTTGACATTTGCAGGCTAACGGCGTGATATTTTAAGAAACTATGTAAGGACTATGTATCTATTTAGGGTCGGCAACGCGCATGTAATACCCCTGGAGTTGCAAGCGTCCATAGGCTACGGTAACCACTTACCATCAGGTGGGCCGCAAGCTTGTTTGCCACCGACGTGGTATATAAAAAAAAAGACCGGGTTGCACTCCGGGAGTGCCGGCAGATGTGAAAACTCAATAACATTGTAACACTTTTTCGATCAGGTCACGTGACATCTTACGGTGTCACCCTAAAAATGAATTTGACGCAAATTTATAAACAATTATCAATTATTTAGGCGGACGGCCCCGTCGGCGCGCCGACGGGCGGCGGCAAACACAATACCAATTTGTTTTTGCCATTGCCAAATATTTTATAGAGGTAACGTTAAAGCTTTATAGAGGTAACGTTATTCCTAAAGAGTTAGGAATAACGTCTAAATTCCAACTATTCGAATTTGCAAGAACAGCAGACGGCGGTGGCGACTAAAATATCAATTTGTTTTTGCCGTTGGTAAATATTTTTCTAAGCTTTATCTCTTTAGGAATAACGCCCAAATTCGAACTATTCGAATTTTCTCAATAGCAAAACGGTGAAGGACGCGTTGGTATTATTACAAATTTATTTGCAGAATATGCTATTGCAAAAAGTGTTTAACGGCTTTATACTCTTACGAATAGCGTTCAGTTTTGAATGAAGTCCAATCGGCTAGCAGCAAAAAGTGACCTTCACATCTGACGTCACAAAACTCTGTCGCGTATTTAACAATTTTTCCCCATCCGAAAAAGTGCTCAGCGCCGCTAAAGAAGTTTTCACTTCAAAAAAAATTTAACAATGTTTCATAAATTGGCTTTCCAATTCCTAGAACTAGAATAATCGTTTTCCCAAAGTATCACGTGACAAACAAACTTGCGTGGTCGTCGAACCACCTTAATAATTCCGATGCTATTCACAGATCCGATGGACCCCTCATCTTCGTACCAGGTTATAACAGCACCAGAACAAAATGTTGTCGGGGCATTTGGCGAGACCATCACTGTCACAGTACCTTGGTCTCCAGGTCTCCAATTAGGCTGCGTTATTATAGCTCCTGACGGAACTGTAATGCCCCACGCCGAAGGCCTCAACTACCCTGGGATTGGCTGGGCCAGAAGCAACAGTGTTGCTGCTTGTACAGCTTTACTAGGCCCGCTCGATGATAGTATGATGGGCAGATGGACCTTGGCGGCGAGGTTTGACAACATCGAAACACTCGTCGAGGCACAACAGTCCATTACGTTATCACGCAATAGTAAGTAATCATGGAATTTCAGCAGTTACTGATCAGTTACATAGGAAATGTGTTTGATGCCCTTTTTTTGCGTTTCAGCTGGCAATGAAATGGAATTACCAGCGCTGGAATATTTGACTAACGTCGGTGCTTCAGTTGATCTTAGTTTGGATAATATGCCGGATCCAGTTCAAAGTTGCGCTTTGTTGACACCTGACGGACAATACCACGAGCTTGCCGAGGATTCAAATATACCTGGAGTGACAGTCCGCGGACCGAGCAAGTTTGTGTCGTGCAGAGTCACTATTGGGCCTATGACCGAACAACTATTAGGCACTTGGACGCTTGTCGAAAATAAGGCGGGTGGGGCTCACAGGAGGCAAGCAGCTGCGTTCTCATGGGCAAGTAAGTGTCGTCGAGCCGAGTAACGTGGACATGACTGACCGTAGTTGCCCGCCGTGCAGATGCTCATTGTATAGAGTTTGTATTGAGACTGTAATTGGCTGCGTGCGGTCTTGATTGTACCGGCAATTCTTACAAATAAGTATATTGTTCCAGATCCTTCAAATCCCGACGCAGTGCCAAGATTAATGATTGCTGCCCAACAAGAACTAAGAGCAGATACCGGTGAAATACGTAATGTGTTCGTATCAAGGGAAGAAGGTTTCTTTGAGGGTTGTTACGTCACCACCCCCGATGGCGCAGTTTTGCCATTGTTCCCTCATATGCATTACCCTGGCATCACACATGCCGGTCTTAACCGATTGACAGCTTGCTTCGTCGATCTTGGACCTATGGATGGCGATATGGTCGGGTCCTGGATCATCGCTGCTAGGTTCAACAATGCTGGAAGCAGAGTAGAGACACAGTTGCCAATCAACTTCCTTCTAGTCGGTGAGTCAATTGAACATGTCGACATTCAAATTCATTTCTGCAACTGTAACATGCATTATTTTTATTGCCCCGTAATTTATCTACTAGTATGCCGATACCGGCCGTTTGAAAGCTGTTGTGTGGCTCACATTTTATATTCTTTTTTTTGTTACAGACGGCACGCATATACATCCACCTATTCACGAACTGACATATTACGGCGGTTTCGTGGACTTAAACTTGAACCAAACTGGAGTGGGTGGAGGCTGTAGTTTGACGAGTCCTGACGGTGCAGAACATGTCTTAGGCACGGTTTCGGGTATACAAGGAGTTGCCATACATGCGGCGAGTAAATTCGTCGCGTGCAGAGTCGTTATAGGACCGATGACTGAAGCCCTTTTAGGCGAATGGGTTATTACGCATTTGGGTTCAGATAATACTGAGAGGCATCAACCTATGACGATCGCTTGGGAAAGTAAGTTGTGAAAAAATATATGTAGAGCAATGTCATCCTTGCAATCATTACTCATCTGAATATCTGACAATCTAGACTAGCTTCCCACAAGGTGGCTTGAACCATATTCGTAGAGGAGAAATGATGTATTATATTACGTTTTATGATCTGGATATGATTTGATTTGCATCTAAGTGATGTTTCTTTTTTCGGTTCAGATCCAACAGACCCGTCGGCCCAACGGCAAGTAACAACGCAAGCGCAACAGTCGTATAACGTTCGGTTTGGTACTATCATATCTACTTCAATCATGCGTGAAGACGGCGTATTCGAGGGCTGCTTCCTTACCACCCCGGACGGTACCGTCCTCCCCGTCATGGTGAACAACGCCTACCCTGGCACAATCTGGGCGGGTTCCAACAGGATCAATGCTTGTTTCGTCCAGATAGGTCCGGTGGATCCGGAGGAGGAGGGCACTTGGGTTCTCGTCGCCAAATCTAACAATTATGGAGTCCGCACAGAGTTACGGATACCTCTGCAAATAACACTTATGCGTAAGTAAAATTTTATTAGGTATGGGTTCACTTTGGTTTTAATTTCTACTAGCTACCTAGTTCTGGTTTTAATGAGGGTCTAATTTTCATCAGACGGTATACGGCTCCTTATCAAACACTATATCTACTGAAGATAATCTGTGTTAAATCATTGTGGAAGTGAAGCCTATTAAATGGGTAATTTTTAAATCCGTTTTGAAAATATTTTAGAAGGGCAACCCCTCCTCATTGACAATTTTCCGAGGCAAGAAATGTTCACTTTCACTGGAGGATTTGTGGACCTAGCTCTTAACGAAACTGGAAACATCGCTGGCTCCTGCAGCCTGAGGAATCCCGCCGGACAGACCTTCCTCCTCCAAAACACTGTGATGCTGACAGGAGTAGAGGTTCGGAACAATAATCAATTCGTGTCATGCCACGTGAGAATCGGACCGATGTCGCAAGAACTTCTCGGCACATGGACCCTCATTCAACAGGACACCGTGACGACAGAAAGAACACAGGCGGTTCAAATTTCTTGGGCCCGTAAGTAATAACTGTGTTATTTTATTATATAAGTAATAATGTAAAAACCTCTACCTACCTTTTATTTTGTCCAACTGTAATCTGAATAAGTAGTTTTACTTACTCTTTAGTCTAGTGGCACAAATCATCTAACCTAACTCAATCTGAGAAGCCATGCAGTGCTTCAACGCCTCTCAACAACATATAAGTAATTTAGTGAGTGTAGTAGTGAGACAATAATGATGATGGTTAATCTACGAATTCACAGATCCATCTAATCCTGAAGATCCTCCGACGCTAGTCAGATTGCCTGTGGAGGAAATTGTTGTGGAAGAAAACACCGTTTTCACAATAGCCGCGCTGAGAAACTTCAATGACAGCTTCTACGAAGGCTGCTACATCAGCACTCCAGAGTTCACTATTCTGCCAATCTTCATGAACAACAGATACCCTGGCATTGAGAACACGGGTAGCAATCGTCACACCGTATGTTTTGTGGACGTTGGCCCGATCACACCTGAAATGGCGGGTCTATGGATACTCGCGTCGATAGTCAATAGAGCTGGGGAGAGGATCATTTCGGAGACGCCAACCCATATAACCATTAACGGTGAGCATTTTTCAGTTGGAGCTCGAACATCTAGACCATTTGTTCGTGTTTGTTTAACGCGACAACGTAATGTATAAATATCCTAATTCCAAATTAATTTATTTATTGGACAAGTTTTTGGCATGTTTAAGGAACTGAAGCTTGACTGCTGACGACAAAATATGCAGCTTCCTTTGTCGATATCTTAATAAAATTCCAATGTATTCACTGGACAAGTTTTTAGCATGTTAAGGAAGTGAAGCTAAACTGCTGATGACAGTGACCATTTCATTTCAGACGGAGTTGTAAGGTTACCAGCGTACCAGCACGTCGCTTTCGAAGGACACTTTATCGACCTTGCTTTGAACCAGACTGGAAACACTGGCAATTGTCTCCTAAGGGTCCCAGCGGGACACGAATACACTCTAGCCGCAGCAGATAGCTTGGCTGGTATCACAGTACACGAAGAGAGCAAATTTGTGTCCTGCAGGGTGGTCATAGGTCCGATTACCGAAACGTTGATCGGGGATTGGGTTTTGATTCAGCAGTTTACTGATCCTCACCTGAGGGAACAGCCGGCTACGATTTCTTGGGCCAGTAAGTGTCTTATTAACATATTCCGTATGTTTAGGAACTTTCATTAGCATTGTGTACTGTTACCTAAATAACGACATCAATAGTTATTCATTCTATTCTAGTTATGAATATTTTTCATCGGGCAAATTTTAAGTCATTAATTCTCTGAATGGAAGCCTTAACCAGATAAAAAGTACAAATAAGTATATTGATTTAAAACAGCAAAACGTTATTATAGATCCTGAAGATACGGCGTCCGAAGTATGGGACATCAGAAACGAACCTGACACAGATATTTACGGAGACTACGGTGCCACTGTCGAAATCAGCGTGCCACGATACGACTTGAACCATCTCTTTGAAGGCTGCTTCATCACGGCCCCTGACGGCGTCACCCTTCCCATCTTCCCAACTAACGCGTATGTAATGTATTTACAATTTTATAGTCAAGGGCACCGATATTTACACACCACAAAGCCTTAAAAAATTGTAGGCAGACCTTATTTCTGCAACACTATGGTCGTATTATACATATTTATGAAACTTTGAGTGAATACATATTGGTGCCCTTGAATGTACAATTGAAAAAAAAAAAGATTTTCAGCGTTTTTGATTCTTCAAAATGCGTAGTAACTGAATTTAAAACCGCCATTGTAACGCTTGTTGTTGGGATGCGTCAAACAAAACAATATTGAACAACTTTACAATATTTAATTAAAATTTCGGTGCTCCAGAATGTTCAACTATGGTGTGGGTTAGAACTCCCAACAATTAGATAAGCGTAAATTTAGATCTCAGGGATGGGTTCTAGACTAGAATTCACAAATGTAGGTAAGCCGTGTCCACTTCACACTGTCTTATTAGGCAACACTTCCCTGTAGCTGCGTGGCAGGTGGAGGCGCGCGTCTGATGACGTCACCGATGTAGTCTGGAGTCCGGCAAGGCAGTTCAGCAGCAGGAATAAGTGGCCATCAGGGTCCCAATGTAGTTTGGCCCGGTAGTAAAAACCCTGGAATCACCGATAGGGGGATTGGACACTTTGCAAAAAGTCTAATTCCAAGTTACTGCCTGCAACATCCGACGAAAAGCGGTGATCGAAGCGTTACTAACAGGGAGGCTACCAAAAGCATTAAATAGTGATCAATGATGTTGCAGTAGTATGGACAAATCAGTTTAGGTATGGAAAGTGGAAGCACCAATTTACAGCGTTTAATAAAATAACAATTAATGCGAAATAGCGTGTAGAAGCTATAAAAGAAGCTAGGAAATAATATTAAGTATTCAATTCATATGCGATTTCGCTTTAAAACTAATTTAACACATATTAATAGCAAGCGGGTAGGTATGGGCTCAGCTTAGTAGACAAAGGAATTTCATCATCCTAGTTGTGCCACGAATAACGGTAAAACATGAATGGAATGATTCTAGCTACAAAATAAGCATTTATAAGTAACATTAGGCATGTAATATAAATCTACTGATTCACATTAGTAACTGTTAAAACAATAAGTATAATCTTTTGCAACACTCACCCGACTGGGGAACACACACACACTTATTAGAATTGATAGGTAATTAAATATTCATCTTCGGATACTGTGTTCAATGCACAGCCCGAGAGAATTAAAATAAAATAAATTAATTTAAAATATACGTAAAATTATCGCCCCATAGTGGTGGCAGTGAACGTTAGGTACGGTAGATCCGAACAAAGTGCGCGATGACCGCGCCCCGATCCGCGAGTAGGTGTCTCACGTCTACGTATGACTTGCTTATTCGTAAAGTAAAGCGCCTGCGGCTTTTGTCATAGCCAGAATCTCACCAGGATCGTCGGTTAGTTAAATAACGCCAGGCTCTTACCCAGTTTGTAGAAATGTAATTCGTTTATTTATTAAGTTTAGGTAATAGGATTAAGGTAGAATTAAGGTTGTAAATAATATACATTTTCAATAAAATTGTTTACTCGTAGCATGTAGAACAGTTATGTTACATACTCCCTCTTTTTGGGCAGAATTTTACCTAGGTTAAATTCTCTATCATTTTTATATCTCTGAAGCTATCAGTTTCACAGACAGTCCTCAACAACGTACTTCACTCACTTATACAAATCACTTATACATCCTCATTCGTAGTTGCATTAACACATGTAGGTTTGTGTTACGGCATTTAGCATACTGAGTATTTTCTCCAGGTTGACAAAATACTCGCCAATAGCTTCAGATGGATCTTTAGAAGAGTTATGTCTTATATTTTTCCAACTCAAAATATTACCTGCGTCAATCAGTTTTACGTTCAACGAATGGAGCAGCATTCCTATCCGTCTATAACTTCTAACGTGATTGTTCTGTTCAGTTAGAACACAGTGCTTAGAGCATTTATTAGTAATGTTAATTTTGGTATTTAAAATATAAGACAATCTGATTTTATGATAGATTTTATTAGACCCTATAATTTGTTAGCTTTATATCCTTGATATGCCAATCTCCTAAATTGCGACCCTGCGTATCTTCGAGGACATATACCAATGGTGATTTTTTTGCAATTATCCGACATTTTATGTACTTAGGTGCTAGCTTTTTCGAATAGCTCTTGTCCTTATCACTTAGGTAGTAAGTGCGCTTCCAGACAATATCGCCTACACTAAAATCAGCCTGTTTCCTACGTAGATTGTAGTAATTAGAGTTTCTAGCGTGTGCTTTAAGTAACGATGCCTGAATATCATCAAATATTTTTCGAAGTGTACCCAGATTTTCCGCGTATTCCTCTCTTGGCGCGAATATCATATCAGGGACACCATCGGAATCAAGATAGTGGGAGCCACAAGTAACTAGTTCACGAGCATAAACTAAAAAGGCTGGAGTGAAACCAGTCACTTCGTTAGTAGATGAGTTTATAGCAAATTGAATTTTAGAGATGTTAACATCCCACGATCTGTGATCGTCGCCTTCAATAAAAGAAGAAACCGCTGTTAACGCCGTCTTGTTGTATCTCTCCGTGTTGTTAATTTGAGGGGTATACTTTGGAGTATAGTGGACGTCAGGAACCTTATATTTACTAAATAGGGATTTTAGGGTATTGCTGACAAACTGTTTCCCATTGTCCATCAAGACAGTTCTAGGGACTCCATGAACTAGAAATACTTCGTCCTCGAGAATACGTGTAATAATCTCCGCGGTAGCACGTCTTATAGGGAAAAGAAGGCAGTACTTAGAAAAGCAGCAAGTGACGACGAACAAAAAGGTGTTCTGCTTCCGAGATGGCGGTAAAGGTCCTACCAAGTCTACACTAATCATTTGAAAGGGTCTGGAGCATTTTTTAGGTCGTCCCATTGTTCCCAAAGTAGTATGATTAGCATGTTTGTAAGATCTACACACATCACACTCAGCTACGAAGTTTGTCACGTCACGATGCATATCAGTCCAGAAATACCTGAGGCATAGGCGTTTGTAAGTTTTTAGTATGCCGAAATGCCCAGCAGTAGGAGAAGAATGGTTCTGCTCTATTATCTTTACTCTGTTCTCGAGAGGAATTACTTCCTTCCATTCAAATTCTCTTGATAAAGGATTCAACGATTTCTTAAAACGGAAAAGTTTACCATTCATGACTTGGTAATCTAAAAATGATGCAGGCGTATTCAAACAACCATGATAGATGTTTAAGTACCAAGGGTCAGTAGTATGTGTAGTGTCATGAACAGGATTGGTAGAACAAGTCAAAGCTGATACAGGTATACGTGAAAGACTATCAGGGACAACATTATCAGAACCTCGACGATGACGAATGTCGCAATCGAAAGCGGATAGCCTTACACTCCATCTCGCTAAGCGACCTGTAGGGTTGTTTAAGTTTATAAACCACTTTAACGCTGCATGATCCGTATAGATAATGAACTTTTGACCGTTTTCGAGGTAGCAGCGCCAGTGTTCAACAGCTGTTAAAACCGCTAACGCCTCCCGCTCCGTTGCGCTGTAATTTTGTTCAGGTTTTGACAGGGATTTACTCATGTATGCTATGACTCTCTCAACACCCTCCGAAGACTGCGTCAGAACTGCACCGATACCTACATCAGACGCATCAGTGTGCACCTCGAAAGATTTTGAGTAGTCAGGGCATGACAAGACCGGAGTAGAAACTAGACATTTTTTTAAAGCTTTAAACGCCTCATCAGCTTCAGTAGACCATTTAAAAGGGGGAGCCTTTTTAGCTTGTGACGTTAATTTGTTTAAAGGAGAAGCCAAAGAGCTGAAATTTGGTATAAATCTACGATACCAAGAGGCCGTGCCTAGAAATCTACGAACTTCCTTGCGATTTTTAGGTGAAGGATAGTTCACGATGGCGTCTACCTTCTCCGGATCAGCATGTAAACCATTTACGTCAACAACGTAGCCCAGATATTTTAATTGACTTCTGAAGAACTGACTCTTTGTGTAATTAATTGTTAGGTTAGCTTCGATAAGTTTCTCCATAACCCGCACAAGTAATGATATATGTTGTTCGAAGGTAGAAGACACGATAATTATGTCATCTATGTAGACAAAGACCTTGTGTTCAAACTCAGGACCAGAGAACAACCGATCGACAAGACGCTGCTGTGTAGCTGGAGCGTTAGTTAGGCCAAAAGGCATGCATTTAAATTGAAAGGTACCCCGAGTTGGGATGTAAAAAGCACACTTGCATCTGTCCTCTTCTCTAATAAGTACCTGCCAAAAACTTTTTGACAAGTCCAAGCTAGTAAGGTATTTAGCGTCGCGGAGGTTGTCCAAAATCTCAGATATGTAAGGTAGGCTGTAAGCATCTTTTTTAGTTATAGCATTGAGTTTTCGACTGTCCAGACAAAATCTCAACTGACCATTTTTCTTAGGTGTGAGTAGTACAGGTGAAGACCATGCACTCTCGCAGGGTTCAACAACGTCCTCCTTGAGCATTTCATCTAATTGTTCAATTAGAACTCGTTGCTTCTCTAACGGCATTCTATAGTAGCGTTGACGAATGGGAGCAGCATTCCCAGTGTCAATGGAATGTGTAATTAGCGAAGTCCGACCTAAGCCACGTTCTTCATAGGATGTGTTCCGAAATTGAGAGATAATATGGTCAGCTGTGGTCTTCTGGTCCTCAGATAAGTGTTCATAACTGCATAGGTTTGCATCAGTATCAGTAGTTAGATCAGCAAGCGCAACTTCAGCTTCCGACCGCATAACAACTGAAGTTAAATGTTTTGGGAATAAACCAAACTGATTCCAAAAGTCCATACCGAGAATTAATGCGTTTTGTATTTCAGGAACTACGTATATTTCAAGTATGTGTGATTGGCTTAAAAACTTTACGGTTAGATACATAACACCAATACTTTTCAACCTTTGACCGCCAGCAGCTACAAATTGTAGTGGTTGATTTTGTTGAAGCACAATACCCTTTGTTGAAAAGTATTTATAATTATTTCCACCCAGAATAGAAACGGATGAGCCAGTATCCAATAATCCGAGTAGCTCCCTGTCATGCAATTCGACAGAAACATGAGGACGCGAGAAATTAGATTGAACATTGTGGATTGAAGTGACTGTGTAGCACGAAAAAAATTTAGAAATAAAATTGAGCCAATCAGACCATTCAGACTTATCAAATTTAGCGGTAGTATCAACGTTTTCGTACTTGTCGTCACCACAATCCACAGCTACTCGTTTTTTGGACTAGGTTCAGCATTACAAACTGTGCAATCTGGAAATCGTACACCCTTCTTGCCACATTTAAAACATATTGGAAAGTGCGGTTGCCGACACTGACCCAGTGAATGAGTGTTAACGCGACATCTAGGGCAATAAAGTTGTCTAGTGTTCGAGTTAGAAGACACTGTACTCAATGCATTGACATTAACGTTACGTAGTTGCTCAGTATTCTGTTTGTAAAACGTCTTATTAAGGTTCTCGTAAGGCCTAAAATTTTTAAATTTATTATAATCCGGTCTGTAAGTAGAGTAATTAGTGTTGCCATTACCTCTATTGATAGGTGTGCCAGAAGACTGCCGGTTATAAGCAAATTCCCGAGCTAGAGTGTCAGAAGTGACCTTAGGAGGTTCATGAAATTGGGCCATGCGAGCTTGAATACTCTCAAAACCGCGGCACAATTCCTTTAGCGCGTCAATACTCGTTATGTTTGGTGAAGCAGCTAGTGTACTGGCGTAAATTGGACGAATATTGTGTAAGAGGATGTCTAGCTTGTCCTCCTCAGGTAACTGTTTGCTTAATCGAGAAAACATGCCGTGCATTATAGAAATGTAGATAGAGATATTCTCCTGTTCACCCTGTGTGCGCATTCGTATTTCAGCCAGAAGACGGTAATCATAATCACTCTGACTAAAATCCTGTTTTAATAGCTTAACAAGCTCGTCCCATGTCTCGACCCTGTCCTTAACGCAACGGAACCAGTGTAGCGCATCATCAGTAAAGATCTCAAAGGCAAAAGTTAGCAACTTATCCCTAGGCATACTCCTCGAAAACACAAGCTCCTCAGCCTTCTGAATAAAAGATCTAACACACGTCTTCCCATTGAACTTGAGCTTGCCAACCACATCAGACGCCAGTTTCTTCTCGCAAGTAACAGTTATCAGCTCGGACCATGGTTCTGGGTTTGATGAGGTTGACGGTGCTTCAAATTTCATTCTTTTTAGCTCCTGCAGGTAGACCTTGAAAGTTTGAGAATGTTCCAGGTAGATGGCTTCTATATCAACGTGCCTATCAATCCTAACCAGCCTATAATAAACATGATGTAGCATCGTCTCCGTTCTCGAGTAAACATTTTTATCAAATTTAGATTTTAAGCTGTCTAAGTTGTCCTTGACCTTAACTAAGGTATCCCTAACCTGCGCCAAATCAACGACCGGCTCCAAATGAGACTCTAGAATGTCTTCCGACGGCAGAAGTGAGGCTAATTTAACAATTTGCTTCCTAAGCTCCTGAACCGATTCACCGGTAGTACCACCTCGTACACCAACCTCATACTCCAGTTCAGCCTTTTGTAGAGATAAAAATTTAATTTGGTAAGACATGTTTCCCTAGTAGGTGTGTGTTGCAATCACAAATAAACAACGATATATGACAATGTACCCAGCGCTATAATCAATTTTAGGTAAAAAAAATATGAAACAATCAATAAAAGTGTGAATGACACAATTAAAACAATAGTTAAAACATCAAAACGTAAAATATCAAAACAGTAAAAACCCGTAGGCCCCCTAAAATACAAAATGACTAGTTCTGTAATTCAATAAAATCAATCACACCTTTAATGACGTACTAACACCTAAAACAACTAAAATTAAAGCAACCAACACCAATGATTACTATTAAATACTACAGACAAATGTAAGTGAACACGGCTCAGTGAAAAACCTATTGAATGGGCGCCATTGTAACGCTTGTTGTTGGGATGCGTCAAACAAAACAATATTGAACAACTTTACAATATTTAATTAAAATTTCGGTGCTCCAGAATGTTCAACTATGGTGTGGGTTAGAACTCCCAACAATTAGATAAGCGTAAATTTAGATCTCAGGGATGGGTTCTAGACTAGAATTCACAAATGTAGGTAAGCCGTGTCCACTTCACACTGTCTTATTAGGCAACACTTCCCTGTAGCTGCGTGGCAGGTGGAGGCGCGCGTCTGATGACGTCACCGATGTAGTCTGGAGTCCGGCAAGGCAGTTCAGCAGCAGGAATAAGTGGCCATCAGGGTCCCAATGTAGTTTGGCCCGGTAGTAAAAACCCTGGAATCACCGATAGGGGGATTGGACACTTTGCAAAAAGTCTAATTCCAAGTTACTGCCTGCAACATCCGACGAAAAGCGGTGATCGAAGCGTTACTAACAGGGAGGCTACCAAAAGCATTAAATAGTGATCAATGATGTTGCAGTAGTATGGACAAATCAGTTTAGGTATGGAAAGTGGAAGCACCAATTTACAGCGTTTAATAAAATAACAATTAATGCGAAATAGCGTGTAGAAGCTATAAAAGAAGCTAGGAAATAATATTAAGTATTCAATTCATATGCGATTTCGCTTTAAAACTAATTTAACACATATTAATAGCAAGCGGGTAGGTATGGGCTCAGCTTAGTAGACAAAGGAATTTCATCATCCTAGTTGTGCCACGAATAACGGTAAAACATGAATGGAATGATTCTAGCTACAAAATAAGCATTTATAAGTAACATTAGGCATGTAATATAAATCTACTGATTCACATTAGTAACTGTTAAAACAATAAGTATAATCTTTTGCAACACTCACCCGACTGGGGAACACACACACACTTATTAGAATTGATAGGTAATTAAATATTCATCTTCGGATACTGTGTTCAATGCACAGCCCGAGAGAATTAAAATAAAATAAATTAATTTAAAATATACGTAAAATTATCGCCCCATAGTGGTGGCAGTGAACGTTAGGTACGGTAGATCCGAACAAAGTGCGCGATGACCGCGCCCCGATCCGCGAGTAGGTGTCTCACGTCTACGTATGACTTGCTTATTCGTAAAGTAAAGCGCCTGCGGCTTTTGTCATAGCCAGAATCTCACCAGGATCGTCGGTTAGTTAAATAACGCCAGGCTCTTACCCAGTTTGTAGAAATGTAATTCGTTTATTTATTAAGTTTAGGTAATAGGATTAAGGTAGAATTAAGGTTGTAAATAATATACATTTTCAATAAAATTGTTTACTCGTAGCATGTAGAACAGTTATGTTACACGTATGGCAAGTTGGTACCCGGCTATCTTCTATCGTTTTAAATGAAAAATTACCTAAGTATCATCATCATCATCATATTTGAGCCGCAACGTCAATTCCTCCTGGATAGTCAAATAATATCACAGTGCGTTCCCTCTCTTTTAACCGACTTCAAAAAAAAGGAGGAGGTTCTCAATTCGGTTGTATTTTTTTTCATTTTTTTTATTTCTTTTTTCTATGTTTGTTACCTCAGAACTCCGTCATTGATGAGCCGAATCGTAATTTTTTTTTTTGTTTGTAAGTATATGCTCCCAATCCCAAATAAACCCCATACCAAAATCACTACATGCGTGCCTAATATAATTGAGGAGTTAAAAAAAACTGAATTAAAAAAACAATGGGACCCACCTGGGAGCATATACTTACAAACCAAAAAAAATTACGAATCGGCTCATCAATGACGGAGTTCTGAGGTAACCAACCTTGAAAAAAAAAAAATACATTCGAATTGAGAACCTCCTCCTTTTTTTGAAGTCGGTTAAAAAATGATTTCAAAATCGGTCCACAAATGACTGCCAGTTGCAAAAAGCAGTTAAATTTGAGAGCCTATTTTAGAAGTAGATTGGAACCACGTGTATTAATTCATAAGGTGTTCTCCTTGAACGTAATAAACAACGCCAATGTTTATCTAGATACCCAGGTATTGAGCACACGGGCGTGAACCGAGTGACGGCCTGCTTCATCCAGCTGGGGCCGATCGACAGTGACATGGCAGGAACCTGGGTCCTGGCAGCTAGGTTCAACGACAACGGAGTAAGGCATGAGGACCGCCAGTCGTTCATATTGGCTATTGGAAGTAAGTGCAACTAACAATTCAAATACAAGATATATATTATTGCCCAAGATTATGTGGCGAGGGCTGTACCCGACTTATTTATCGTTTTCTTCTGACGAAGCCTGCGCTGCGGATATTTTCATGCGCAGTAAGCGTAAAACATCAAAACCATTCATATATTTACTTACATCAACAGGCCCTCCAGCCACATTCAACGCAACAGCACTGATCGTCAGCCTGACTGTGATCTTCGGCCTCGTGTTCGTCGTGATCGGAGTCATGAGCGTCAAGAGGTCCAGGGACTGGACTACCGAGCAGTGGAACAGGTCCAGGGGTTGGAGCAATCAGCGGTGGGACCGGATGCGGTCCAGCATGCGATCTACCGCCAGCCGGAGTCCCGTCATTAATGACCACGAATTGGGAGCGAGAAATCTATAATTTCCCTGAGCAGTGACTTAAACCGGGTATTCATAAAAAAAATAAACGTCTTCCCTCAATTCGCGCATGTTCTTTCGGTATTTAGTTAATGCCGCTGAAGCTGAACTATTACAGTTTACGAGAAATGCGATTGGTCTTTTGACACATCGCGAGTCGCGTAAATTACTCGTACTCCAGGAAAGATACGGTTGTGAAAAACTTTAATTTAGAATAGCGTTTTTTTGTTGATTTCTTTTTAAAATGTTATTCTAAAGTTCAAAGTTAAAAGTTATTTATTTGCAGAAAATAGTGTACAATAATATAACAAATACAAAAAAAAAAAAAGAATAATGTAAGATACTTTATTCAAGAATCCGACATACTTTCCACCCGGAAGTAATTATGTAGATTTAAATGAAGCATGCAATGTCTTTTTTTGTATGATTTATCTTGAATATTATAGAGCAAATATATATGAACCAAAATAAAGACAACATTATTTATTAATATTTTTTCTTACATCAACAGGCCCTCCAGCCACATTCAACGCAACAGCACTGATCGTCAGCCTGACTGTGATCTTCGGCCTCGTGTTCGTCGTGATCGGAGTCATGAGCGTCAAGAGGTCCAGGGACTGGACTACCGAGCAGTGGAACAGGTCCAGGGGTTGGAGCAATCAGCGGTGGGACCGGATGCGGTCCAGCATGCGATCTACCGCCAGCCGGAGTCCCGTCATTAATGACCACGAATTGGGAGCGAGAAATCTATAATTTCCCTGAGCAGTGACTTAAACCGGGTATTCATAAAAAAAATAAACGTCTTCCCTCAATTCGCGCATGTTCTTTCGGTATTTAGTTAATGCCGCTGAAGCTGAACTATTACAGTTTACGAGAAATGCGATTGGTCTTTTGACACATCGCGAGTCGCGTAAATTACTCGTACTCCAGGAAAGATACGGTTGTGAAAAACTTTAATTTAGAATAGCGTTTTTTTGTTGATTTCTTTTTAAAATGTTATTCTAAAGTTCAAAGTTAAAAGTTATTTATTTGCAGAAAATAGTGTACAATAATATAACAAATACAAAAAAAAAAAAAAGAATAATGTAAGATACTTTATTCAAGAATCCGACATACTTTCCACCCGGAAGTAATTATGTAGATTTAAATGAAGCATGCAATGTCTTTTTTTGTATGATTTATCTTGAATATTATAGAGCAAATATATATGAACCAAAATAAAGACAACATTATTTATTAATATTTTTTCTGACTTTTCAAGAGCCAGTTATTTTTTTTTTTTTGATATCTGAAATTTTCTCGGATTCTGTCGCTGGGTAACTATTTAATTGATAATATATACATAAAAAATAAGCTATTCTAAATGATTTCCAAGATTTTCATTTTTCCTGGCCCCGTAGCATGGATGGCGTTATCACGCGATAAGTGACAGGATAGAGCTTCCGTCCCTGGCTGACACCGTTCGATAGAACGAGACGACGCGCCTATCCTGTCACTTATCGCGTGATAACGCCATCCATGCTACGGGGCCTGTTGTCAGTTCATTGACTGGACTAAATTGGCACTGTGCAGTCGTCGTTCGGCTGTTCTTCGAAATAATAATAAAAAGTTTCAATAGCTTACGAGTTACGAAACAAAGTTCAATCTCCATGCAAGCTCTTTTTAGCTCTTATAAAATGGTTGCAATCTTTTTTACGGCTTATTTGTGCAGAAATTAGGATTGAAAACTCGGTATGCGAACAATTACGTCCTACGACTTTTTTTTAATTTTAGTGTTACACTGCGTCAATCGATTGGACTCTGTCAATTTAGAAATAAATCGGTATGAATCAAATAATTGTGAATATGAAAATAACAATGTATTATTTAATTACTGTCACGATAATACGAAATAGAATCTCGTTGATCCACGAATCGATCGTAACCGACATTGATTTCTGAACGCAATATTGACAAGAAAACACGACAAATGTCAATGTCACTTTGCATATTTCCTAAAAATAATTATTACACACACAGTAATCAATCGGTTCCTTTTATTAGCCACCATCAATCGTAATCGGATATTATGACAATCGATTTGCTCTAGCCACATAATCACTCTTTACGTCATATTGAACTGTCAAAAGACCAGTTGCATTTCTCGTAAACTATAGATGAGTCCATTAGGATACAAAAAGAGAGATATCGAAATTGACTACCGGTATTTTTATATGCAATGAATACAGGTAGACGGTCCCTGGTCTTAGTCTTTTTGTATGGGTTTCTAGTAGGTTTAACCCCTAAGGTTGGCAGCAGAGACCGGAACCAGTTTCCCTGATCAGGGCCTTCAATAGGCTTACTTTAGAAGTTGTTTTTAAAACCCTATCCATATTGGTAACCTTATGATAAGATAACCTTATTGATAGGGTAACCCTATTGATAGGGAAACCCTATTCAACGAGTTAACTTGGCTTGCCACTAACCGATTTGAAAACCCTATCAAGATGGTTTTCCTATCATAGGGTTTTGAATCAGTTCAAACGAATATAATTCTTACGAATAATTATTGTCGCAAGTCGTATTCAAATAGTAAACTATTTGAATACGATTAGTGCTCTATAATGTGTTCAAATACTTTAAATATAATTATGCACTATAAGCAGGAGATGATAAGGTTACCATAACTCAATGAAAACCCTAAACTCAAACCCTACCTCAATAGGTAACTTGTGGCTACCACTTCCGATATGCTTACCATAACAATGGGGTAATCCTATGATAGGGTAACCCTGTCATAAGGTCAAATTGATGGGGTTATCAAATCGATAGGCTTTAAGACTCTAAATAGGTTTTCCGGTCCTGGTTGGCACGCTGAAGCTACTTTAGATGAAACTGCTTTATTTTAGGCCGAGACGCTTCTGACGAAACCGAATGTACAGTCAGCGTCATATAGTTAGTAGCAGCCAGAGTAGCCAAATATATCGTAACACACCCTTATTCTTACTGTAATAAAGACGTGTACCGAAATATTTGGCTACCTTGGCTGCTACTAACTATATGACGCTGACTGTACCTGCATTAGGCTGAAACTACTAGCAATGCTTAATGTGAAATTGACTTTGGTTACAGTTGCATAAATTTCGCTTTACTTTAGGTTAAACGTAGATAAGTATTATATTATATGTTAAAAATATTTCATGTGAAAACTTTTATATTATAATAATAAATGAAAATGGGTCATCCCCATCTTCAAACTTACACAACCCAGGTTGCATATTGAACCTGGGTTGGATAGGTTGGAAGATGGGAATGACCATAATAAATGTTCTAATAATAAACTGTGATATAATGACTGACTGGCGCATATTTGATTATAGGGTCATTGCGCCGGTTAAGGCAGTCTTTGGCAATCGGGGGTCGGGAATGTAAGACAATTATATAGAAAGCGATGTTCCACAACCTTGAAAAAAATCACACAGCTAGCCAAGGAATGTTACTTTTTCTTGAAACATTCGAATTCAAGATAATGCATATGGATAAGAATAATAAAAATGGCCAAATCCCATTTATGTGTATAACGAAACGCGTGATGGCGCATCTGTCAAATCTAATGTCATTAATGTCAAAACATCACATTTCAGTTTATTTTATTTTGTTTAATGTCTCCTTGAAAAGCCCTCATTTATAATATGGCGGCCTTTTGTATGAAAGAAAGATGTGATCACTTATATTTGTTATAGTATACATTTTATGGGTACTACAAGTGCACTCTGTAGACTGATTACTAATTTAATGTAGGTACCTATTTAGTTAAGTCCTCGTTTTGTTCATGTATTTCTGTTTCTTATGTTTGGTTTGAACATAAAAAAAGGCTTAGGTAGTAATTAGTAATTACATCTATGGTTTCCGTGCGTCTTTTTAGCATTTGAATACCTATTCAACACTCTACCTTTATCACAAAACTCTTGTCAGGAAAGTACGTCATTATGGTGTCAAATAGATAACGTATAATATTACTGGCATGTTCACAGGTTAATTAAATTAAATCTTATTAGAATAAATTAAGTTTGTAATTTTAATTATCTTATATTGAAAGATGTGCCTGTGGAGTTTGACTTATATCAAATGTCCAAAAAAATGTACCACATTTAACCACATTTAACCGCGGGAAAACATTCCCACCTGATTCTTACGGAAAAACGTGTCCACGCAAAAAAAGTCGTGGGCAGCTGTGAGTAGGTATTGTTATTAAGATGAAATACATTTGACATTAACAATTTTTATATTTGGTAACAAAATTCAAAGTCACAATTTTGCTGGCGAGTCAAAGTCCGACGACCCACTGTGCCTACGTACATGTGTGCGTGTGCGGTGCGCGAGCCTCGATCGTTGTGAGAGTAACGCTAAAAACCTAAACTTTGCGCGTTGCGCGGCGCGAGTCCCAAGCCGGCCCTTAACGACTACATGAATAAGTACGGTACCTACATGAGTAAGTAAATAATAGACTATATATATATATATATATACATATGTAATTATAGTATTTATGGTACTTATGTTGATTTTAAAGACATACTTATATGTATTGACTATCTGGAAAGGTCTCCGTTGTAGTCTTCATGCTCGTTCAAACATCTCTCTGAACCAAAGAGGGAATTGGGAATGTTAGGTTAGGTTAGGTTAGGGTAGGTACCCAGGTAAGTACTTAATTATAATTAATAAATGACAGTGACACGTAAAAATGATAGTCTATATAATATACTTAAAATGATTGTAAAGATTGTGATAATACCCGATATTAAATTATCTTTCGGATAAAAGGATCGTGGATACGTGTTCTCATTACTTATTGTAAATATAATAATTAATCCTGATTACTTTGTTTGTTATCATTTATCATTATACCTTTGGTTTGGCAGTTTTTTTTATCTTCAGAATCATTTCGCCGGTTAGCGACCACCTATACTCCAGGCAAAATACGGTTTTGAAAAACATTAATTTATAATAGCGTTTTTTTTGTTGATTTCATTTGAAAATGTTATTCTAAGATGATTTAGTCAAGAATCCGACAAACTTTCCACCCGGAAGTAATTATGTAGATTTAAATGGAGCATGCATTATCTTTTTTTGTACGATTTATCTTGAATATTATAGAGCAATGTAAATGAACCAAAATAAAGACAAAAACATTTATTAATATTTTTACTGCCTTTTCAGAAGCCAGTTAACTTATCATTTTTTCGATGTCTGAAATTTTGTCGGATTTTGTCGCTGGGTAACTATTTAATTGATAATATATCCGTTACACATAAAAAATAAGCTATTATAAATTATTTCCAAAATTGACATTTTTTCCATACAAGTTGTCAGTTCATTGCCTGGACTACTAATTTCATGTGCCGGTTGGCGACCACTTAGCGGAGTTGGTGAACTGAAAGGATATCTTCTCGGTTTTTTAGTTGATTCCTATTCTAAAACACAACAAAAAGTATGTACAACTAATTGTCTCAATAGGGTCTGTAGAATTGATGTTATCTTCAATAGAAAAAACTTTCTCCGAAGGCGGTCGCTAACCGAAGAAAGGAGAAGGTTCTCAATTCGGTTGTAATTTTTTTCATGTTTTTTTTTTCAATGTTTGTTACCTCAGATCTCCGTCATTGATGAGCTAATTCGTTTTTTTTTTTTGTTTGTAAGTGCTTGCAGGTGGGTCCCATTTTTTTCAAAAATCCAGTTGGATGATGGGGGATCCATGAGGAATTGAGGCAACTCAATTAAATATTAGGCACGCGTGTAGTAATTTTGGTATTTTTAACCGACTTCAAAAAAAAAGAGGAGGTTCTCAATTCGGTTAGATTTTTTTTTTTTTTTTTTCAATGTTTGTTACCCCAGAACTCCGTCATTGATGAGCCGATTCGAAAAAAAAATTTTTGTTTGTAAGTATATATGCATCCAGGTGGGTCCCATTTTATTTAAAATTTAGTTGAATGATGGGATCCATGAGGAATTGAGAGAACTCCTCAATTATATTAGGCACGCTTGTAGTGATTTTGGTATTTTCTATTATATCTCGTGTATTTACATCCGGAAATCATAAATTTGGTGGAGTGGACCTGATGATGAAGACCACAGATGACTTATGGAATTCCTCAATTATGTACGTAAAGTACAAAAGCACGTCACAGATTCTGATAAGATTCCGTTGAAATACCTGCTAATGAAGTACCAAAGGTGATCCTTGTGGAATCGACGGAAGTCCTCAAATATTATCGGGCCACATACAGGAAATCAGTTCATGTGGTAAATTGGAAAATAAATGTGGAAATGTTCTTGTGGCTTGGCGGAGTACTACATTGAAGTCGGTTAAAACTTTGTTTTTAAAGTAAATTATTCTGATAAGTTTGGTAAGTAAGTAGCTCAAAGGAGTAGTATCAATTATAAATACAATGTTCGTTCAAAGTGGAAAAAATAAATATTATGCGCCACGAGCGTGTGGAAAATTGTTTTTTCTTTTGAAATTAGTTCGAAGTTAGCGGACGTTTCTGCTTGGTAAACGTTTACGATGTAATATTACTTACTTATATAATAAGTTATTACCGAGTTATTACCCTGCCATTTGTCAACAAGCGTAAGTAAATGAATTTCTTTCAATTCTACTTAGTCACAGGATTAACGACTACCCACCTGGTTGCATCCGCGATAATACTTACAAATAAATAAATACTTTGTTTCTCTTGATAATAAAGGGTGTTGGACATTTCTGTCCATAATTTTGGTACAGGCTAAAAACCATGTCGGGAGTAGGTAATGTATGGGGATGTAGCTACTACTCCAAGATTACCTAGTTAGGCTATGGGCAGGCTTTTAATTTTCGAGAACAAGTCGAACATTTTGAGCTTATTATCCCGTAGAAATGGTTTCCCTATCAATAGAATAGGTTCTCTAATCTTTAAGTAAGATACAGTGCGATAAAGCCAAATGGTGGCGAATCGCGAAAAAGCGATATGCCGTTCATCTATTCGTATCTCTCAGACCTTCCGCCGCCGCTTTAAACCCAAATCATGGTAACCTAGGTCATGTACCTACACTAAGTATTCTCAACGATCGTTGCGATTAGAATAAAAAGATTGGATTAAAACAACAACTGGGCGATGTGCCATCAGGATCACCCATAGGTATAAATATTATGATAGATAACGTATGCCGTCCTGAAAGACTTCATTCACAACGTACGTACCTATCACTGCTTACCCACTGAACAGCCAATGTTTGTATACGATAAACTACTCACGAATCACATTCATTCTACAGTACAACTCACGCCGCACAACACAGACCCCACCATTCGTAACATCTTTTCGTAGTCAGAGTTCAAAGTTATACTGGCCCGCCTACGCCATAGCGGTTAGTTTTGTGAATGGTCTTGTCTTGTCTGCAAACGCTATCAGTCCGGCCGCGCGCGCCGCTATGCTTGCGCGTGCGTTTCTCGCCATAACCTGTGCCGCCATAACCCGCTGTTTGACCATACATCAACACAGAAACGAGCCGGACATAGGTATGTTACTTATCACTTTGGAGACGGCTGAATTAAGTCGATACTAGCATTGTTTAATTGAAACTGCTCGTTCGAATTTTGTTTGTTTACGCATCGAAAAACGTGCTCGCGATAACAAGTTTACTTAGCAAAAACTATGTAGCTTTATAGCTTAAATATCCGAATAATCTATCACTGCAGGTACTTAACACATTTTAAGTTCAGATTTTAAGCAGCTAAACTCACTAAAATGTTATTGCTATACCCGAAATTTATGAGTTTGTGAGTCAAAAATTGTCTGGCTTCGCGGTGCCGCCGGCGGGTGACTCAGCTGGTCGCGCGGAACGCCATCTGTTCGCCCGGGCACTGACTCTTGTTTGGGTGCGCTCCCAATGTGGCCTCTTTACCCGCGAATTTTAAATTACGGTATTACGGTACGAACCGCTTAAGAGCGTGGAAAAACATAAATTCTGGTTGTGCAGTATATCTGCGTTTACTTATCTATTCTATTGGCATAAGCTGCACGCGAGGTAGTTTTAGCTTGCAACATAACATAACTGCATAGTGTAGGTGTCTAATTCCGCACAACCTTAATTATCGGGTGTAAAATAGACAGCGACTCGTGACCACAGCATTTTTATCAAATTCTTTTAGGGCAACAATTTTATCTAGCTATGAAATAAACTGTCAGTTATCCTACTACGTACGTACCTACTACGGCGCCACATTTCGTGTTACCAGCATGTGTTTTTTGTATATGCCGCCATTTTCCAGGGCCACGACTCGCTTGACAGACTCTAGCACATGAACCTATAATTTAGTATGGACAGGCTATGGTAATAATAATACCACGTGCGAGCGAGCTGGTAGCATACAAATCTCGATAAGTGTGACAGACAGAGATATATCATTCGTTATCCTTGTCATAGTTCCACTTTTTTTCTATTTGGCACAACAGTTGTGGCATACAATGCTGTCAATGCTCGCGCGTGGCTGCATACGAATCCGAAATATTTAATATTATTGTGAATAAAATAGTGTCCTAAAAGTAATTTACGCACGATAAGGTATCTCGTGTTCCGTCTGTGCCAAGAAAATGGTTAATTGTTGCGTGCTTGGCTGTAAAAGCCGGTCGGAACAATGTGATGAAAATATAACCTTTCACACGTAAGTAGAACATCTTTCACTTTTCTGTATACGCAATACGTAAAAATAGCATGGTAAAATTACATTACGCTCAAAATCTTGTAAAATTTGACGATTACAATAGAAATAACATCATTGTTTACATTGTACAAGAAAATATTTCTTGACAAATTATCCGCCCAAATTACGTAGATTGTTTATGGTAAGCTGCGAGAGGTGTTAGAATGTCTTCTCGATTTAGCTTCTTTGCAATCATTTTAGGGATACCAGCCAATACAACTTATAAATACCCGATTTCTAGGGTAATTTATACTCTAACAAAATTCTCGTACTTGTTATTACATAACATTCGTATATAATGGATGGGATATATTCTTATATACGTATATTTACTCTGTACTCATAGTAAAGATAAGCTTTTATGTAGCGAGTAATCTCGGACTGTTCATCCGATTTCAAAAATTCTTTCATCTGGCTTTATTTAATCCTGCATCTGCGCCTCCGCTTGTGTTCTTTCTACTACGCGGATGGAGAGGAGACGCGTGGACAGCTAGTAATAAGTAAAGACGATCGACGGTTTAGAATGAATCATAATTTTCTAAAAGCCCTTTGCTTGAAAAATTTTATGTAAAATAATATGTTTTTTTTTTCTAGGTTTCCACTAAATGAGGATGCGCGTGCGCGTAGTATTTGGGTTAAGGCTACATATATATATTTGTGATCGCATTCTCGAAAACAGTTCTTACGATTTTGATAGCATTTGCAGTATAGGGGTTTATGGGGGCGAAAAATCTATCTCATCATCATATCAGCCGAAATGGCCGGTCCTGCGCCATCCGCATCCAGCGGACTCCCGCGACCTTTGCCAGGTCATCAGTCAACCTTGTAGGGGGCCTCCCACGCTGTGCCTCATAAAAAAAATCGATCTAGCTAGGTCTCATATCTGGGAAAAATCGTTCTCAGCATATTTTTACCCGAGCAGAGCTCTTTATCATTAATCTGTAATAATTTGAATATTTGAATAGTAAATGTTTTTTAATATGGTTGTGTCTCATTTCGGTATTTAGTGTCATTATTTTTCCCGCCTTAAGCCTGCATCGCGGTCAATAGTAAATTTTACAGCTAATGACAAGTTTACCATTGATCGCCGCGGCCAGGCCGCGCCAGTCTGTGAGAGACTTTAAGCCTCTCACAGACAGGCGCGGCCTGCGGTGGCGGTCAATAGTAAATTTGACACAAACTGTCAAGTTTACTATGAACCGCCACCGCAGGCCGCGCCAGTGTGATTCAGGCTTTATAATAATTAAGTAGATCAGCACGGCTATCACAGGACGCCCCGCGAGCTGTGTCGCGGCGAGGTAGACTGTCCGTCTCTTTCTAGCTAGAACGATTAGAAAGAGACGGATAGTCTACCTCGCCGCAACACAGCTCGCGGGCGTCCTGTCATAACTGTGCTGATAAGAAACTACCAGGTAAGCCGCTTGCACAAGGACTATTAATTACCTACATGTCATGTTCTGTTACTAGAATCATATTTCATGTTATTAAGCTGAATATTACTAGTGGTTGCGAACAGAGCGCCTGCTAGGCAGTGAATGTGTGTAAAGCTTCAGTAAAAACTACTTACAATAAAAGCGCATTATTTAAAATAAACACACACTGCCCAAACACAAACTGCATAACGACAAACTGCCCTCAGTTTGGCGATCTTGAAATGTATACTTACCGCTAAGATGTTTTTTTGAAAAAAAAAAAAAAAAAAAAAAAAATATGGAAGCGATGGGGTAATTTTTAGTTACATGGCCACCCCACGGGAATCATCTACTTTGTTGCTGTCCCTCATTGTGGCGACACTTACGTCGCCTCTGTAGGTATATACTCTAAGCTCTAGCACCTAAATCTTTTAAATATCTTGACAGTCCTACAAACCGCATGATTAACGAGCGCATATATATAATTAACTTCATTGAACCTGGGCCAACTATAAATGTCCTAAGAGGGTACCTCAAATGGTACACCTCAAATGAACAAAGAATCAAAGTAGGTATGCTTAAATGGGCCGACTATGGGTTAGGCCGACTAGCCGACTAGTCGGCCGCCTAGAAGGCCGACTAGTCGGCTAGGCCGATCGTGGACTTTGGCTAAGTTCGGGTGCAATCGGGAAACTTCGTTTCGCTATGCCGTCGCGCTGTCTGCATGCGTTCAAAGTACCAATGATAATAAATCTGTATTTGAGTAAAATATAAAACGAATGGTAAAAAATGGCAGTTTACTTATTCAATGTCTCGTTTTCCTGTGATCCATAAAGTGCCGACTAATCGGCACATTTAGCCGACTAGTCGCCGACTACAAATGAGGCCGGATAGTCGGCTTTCCCGACTAGTCGGTACATCTCTAATAGGTACTTTAATTTTATGAACTGTTAGCCAAGTTCAGCAACATTAAAACAAACATCCATTTACATATTATGTAAGTACCTACCTTAACCTAAACGAGAGAGAGGATAGGTAGGGTCATTACGCTGGTTACGCGACCACCTTCGGTTAGCGACCACCTGAAGGAGAAGGTTTTTTCTATTGAAGATATCATCAATTCTACAGACCCTATTTAGAAAATTAGTTGTACATGCATTTTTTTTTTGATTTAGAATAGAACTAAACAACTTCTGAAACAAAAAAAATGAATGTACAACTAATTGTCTAAATAGGGTCTGTAGAATTGATGTTATCTTCAATAGAAAAAACCTTTCAGTTCACCAACTCAGCTAAGTGGTCGCTAACCGGCGAAATGACCGACACCGTACGCAGTGAAAAATATACATACAAACATCTTGACTCATCTTCATTGATCATCATATTCATCATCTTGATTGTTTCTAGACACTTACTCTTAACACTAATTTAGGTAGGTAATAATTAATAACGTAATCTAAATTTGTGGTTCCAGAAACACATTTATTAGAAGAACTACCGCCACTGTTCGTCGTGTGTAATCTGACAGACGTTATAACCATCACCGCACCGACCACATACAACAACGAATCATTGTACTACTTATACAGCCCAAACAATGACGTCAGACAGCTGGACATCACTGCACCGATAAAAACTCACAACAATACAGCAACAGACGAAGCAACAAAGTATACGAGTGATAAAGTCAAACAAAATACGTACAATGTAAAGAATGTTAATTTTGGACAGGAAATCGACTCGAAGACGAATTACTCGTTTGGGGTAAAAGAGAATGAGTTTGTCATCGGTCCAGTTGCAGAACAGGATCATGGTAATTGGGTGCTCAGTATGTATTACAAGAAGAATGGCTCTTGGGTGGAAAAGTTCCAAGTTATTACAATACAGATAATTGGTAAGCAACGTACAAACGGTTTCTTTATATTATACCTAGTTGTTAAGAATGGTGTACTGCCATCTGGCCGAAATACTTTTCGCCTAATTTCACTTCCCAACCAACTGATTGCAACATTTTTAGTTGGCAAACCAATGCTTGGCATAATGTTACTTAGCATACTTTTTCTTTGATCACAATCATATTTTGCAGATATTCATTTTACCAAGAATCATTTCGGAAAATAGTTAATAGGCAAATGTTTTATTTGAGCTTACTATTTATTGTCAAATAACCTTTGACCAAATTTTAACTTCGCATAATTTATATTTGACAAATAATACTACGTAGTCGTTTTTTAATCAGAATTTATTGACACAACTTTACATTCGGTAAAGGTTTAATGTAGTTAACTACTTCTTGATTTTTTAATGTATAATTTAAGTTATAAGTAAGATCGGTTGGAAAAAAATTGAAATGGATTGGAAATGTCTATATATTCATAATGTTATTCAACATAAGGATCTCTGTTACTACTATCTACGTTTATAAACTTTTATATCATAGTGGTTTTTAGCAATATAGTTTAATATCACATTTATTTATATACATACTAGTAGTTATTGCTAAATATTGTATTAATAAACTTCTCTCTGAGATCAACTAATACCAAGATAGTGGTGAATAAGTTCAAGTAGCAGTAGGGGACAGGGACTTAGTGGCAAAACCGACTCGGATCGCGGATAGGTTAGAAGACGGAAGCGGGAGCTTCGCTCCCGCTTTCATCTTCGAGGTTATTTTTTTTTTATAAAAGAGCTGAAAAACTTGTTTGCAAAAAAATATTACTTAACTAGTTATATTCTTAGTTATGATTTATGATATTAGGACTAACAAAATTATGATATAGTACCTTAGGTCCATTATGAAGTAAACTGTTATGAAAACCCAAATTATGAGTTCAAGTCTGTTCTTAGTAATGACATTATGAAGAAACATTTTATGAAAACTGTCCGTTATGAGTTCCGATAATAGTTACAGAAGTGTAGGAACATAAAAGGTAGGAAGTAAAAAATTATGAAGAGTGATGATTATGATTACAAAGCGGTATTACAAGAAAAAATCGACACATCAAGTTTATATGAGCCAATATGGACCCGTTTATTTTAAACCGCTATCACAAAAGAGGTATTTTTATCAATGTAATAATATTAACTACATGGTTAGGGTATGTTAGTAATATGTATCACAATAATATGGAAAAAATATACATGCCAATCAAAACATTCGACATAACAAATAAAGTCTTTTTAAAACATGACCAACTAAATATTTTGCCAACTAACATTTTGCTAAAACAATCATTTGGGACATGTTATATATACGAACCATTGGTATGCTACCTAAAAGTTTGCCAAATGAAACTATGGGATAAGATGTTTGGGAAGTCAATAATTGACACATAATTTTCGGCCACATATTAGTAAACCGTTAAGAATATATAGGGTCATTGCGCCGATTACGCGACAATCTTCAATTAGCGATCTCCTGAAGGACAAGATTTCTTCAATTAAATATTAACTACTTTTCTACAGATCCTAAAGAACAGTAGCTAAGACGTATGCGATTTTTAGAAATCACCTACTCACTTATCTAAAAAAAAGAAGTCAATTGTCCTTCCTTCATCCTCATCGAAGTGGTCGTAAACTGGCATTCTAAATTAACTTAGTCTGCTAACCGGCGCAACGACCCTACCTTAGTCAATTTAGGATGGGTCATGGGTCTAAGACACTGGAGAGATTCGACAATGATATCATGATGCAATATCGACTCGACTTGAGTGACTCGACATAGGTAATACTTACTTTAGGTACTTATTATTGGGTACGTAGGGGAGACTGGGGTCAATAAGAACGCGAGTCATTTGAAACAAACTTAATTACTCCTAGCTAGACTATTGGTGGTATCGCCGGGGTCTCCAGGAAGGAAATTATATCGGCTTTAGTGTCGGCACATGTCTAGCCATAAATTTCGCGGCATCGAACCCATTTGATTTTATTAGGAGGCTCTATTGCTTTTTCATCACATGGAGTAGGTACCGATGAAGAATTTATGTATTGAACTTTAAGTAGGTATTTGCCGCGAAGGTACTTACCGCTAAAAAGGACGAACCGTTTCATTCTACGATTGTACCAATAGCCAGTACAGCACGTCTAGCACACGACGGCGGCGACATACTCTCGATTTTTATCGCACTATATACCTCTTGTTCTAAGTGTTCTAATAAGAGAGACGGATAGTGCGAGAAAAATCGAGAGCTCGCGCGCCGTCGCGTGCTAGCCGTGCTGTTATTGATATTGTTAACGCTGTTAATTGCCAACAAGGTCGAAATTTAATATCCTGGCAGTGACTGCTCATAAATATGACTGAGTACTTAGGTAGATACAGCCACCAGCATCAATATCTATCAACAAAGTGGGTAAAAATGTGTGACACACCTTTATAGGCCGTAAGCCCACTCCCAATACACCTAAGTAAGTACCTACGTGTCAATGACAACACGATTAAATGCCAAAAGGTGACCCAACCCGCGTCTGCCAAGTACTTCAGGCCATTTCAGGACTGACAAACTCGTCTTTACTCTCTCTACCATTAAAGGGCTAAATGATGACATGTCTCGTATTCTTGTCATATGACGAAAATGTACCTACTACCCTTACAAATTTTGACCGGAAGTGAATGAGTAGTGAGAAGCGTATGAGTTATGTATCAAATAGGTCTTTACTTACTGTGAACTTTTGCTATCACCTAATGACCTACTAAATCCTAGTGACTGATTAAAACATAATGACCTAATTAATTGCGAAACGGACATTATGTAGGTAGATACTTATTGCACATTGCGTTGGTCATTCGGCGATAGCAAAAATTTGAACTGGACCATAGTTATTATACTTGTAGGTATATGGGCCACAAGTTTACTAACTATAGACTAGATGAGCGCATACTAAATAGGTACCCGGCTCCCGAGTTATATCTCTAGGCCTGTGGGTCTTCGCGACAGGTAACCTTAGGTTTAGTTTGGGCGCGTGATTATATAATCTGTGGCGTGGATAATCTGTGTCGTGGTCTAGAACACCACCTACCTCTAGAGGTATTAGTGTAAGGCCTGAGTGGACGCCCCGCTCAGAGCGGGGCGTGCAGCGTCCATATAAAACAAGTGCAATTTATATGGAGGCTCGACGCCCCGCTCTGAGCGGGGTGTCAACTCAGGCCTTACACTTAGGCGAGTCGCTGGGAGCACCAGTTATGGATAATGGATCTTTACATATTAGGGACTATTTTGATATTAGCTTAGCTGACAGTCATTATACATAAAAAAAACCGGTCAAGTGCGTGTCGGGCTACACGCATTGTAGGGTTCCGTAGTTGCCTGTCCATTTTGTTACATCAACTACACGCACGCGCCAACTAAATGGTGCGGTTGCGTCGACCGAATTTGAACGAAAGTTGGCCTTAAGTTGGTCGACTATATTACTAGCTTAACCACTAACTAGTTGTCTGCTAAGCCGTGATAGTTTTCCTTTTAAATTCATTATATGTACCTACCTATTTCCAGCAGTAGCCATTTAGCCGGCAGGGGGGGGGGCTCTTGACTTTTGTTTCTTGAGACTTGACTCGAACAAGAATTAGGGCCTTTTAAGCCCAATATCACGCAAACGGATTGCCGAGTTAAAACATGATTTTTAAAGACCTATAATATATTTGAACAAGCTATCCAACAGTACCTACCCCACACGGTAGGTTTTAAAAGAGATTACATCCCCACTTTACGTGTAGGGGAGGTAGCCTAAAAAATGTTTTTTCAAGATTTAATTCTAGCATTTTGTCGGCGTGATTAATTTATATACCCATGCCGAATTACAGCCTTCTGTTAGTAAGGGTCACTGAGCTAAACCACAGGACAGACGGACATGGCGAAACTATAAGGGTTCCTTGTTGACTACGGAACCCTAAAAAGGTATTGAGAACAATCTAAATAAGGACGTACCACAAGATCGAGCTAAACGGGAAATGCGGATTAGAACAGAGGTGACCCCAAGCAAATGGGATGAAGTCCAGAAAGAAGAAAATAGTGATAATTAGGTTTTTCTAATTTCAGAGCCTGTCCCCACGCGGCAGACGCCGCCAATGCCTGTTGGCTCCACATTGGAGCTGGGTTTCGCGTATCCGTTTCCGGATGTCGAGACCTGCGAGTTGGTGCTACCCGACTCTGTCAACCGGCCCATTGACAGGTACTTTAGGTAGGTATAGTTGGATCCCTATAATATACGGCCTGATAATCTGCGTCCGCAACTATATGCATGGGCTAAACAGAGACAGAGATATAGCGGAGGCCGATTATTTGGCTGTAGGTATAATACCTACAGGGATCCAGAAGTCTTCTAAGCTGTCCCCGCTAAGGTTTGCGGTCTCGGTACCAAATCTCTGAAATTGCATGCCCTAGTCTTGCAGCGGCTCCGAAAACTTTGTTAGCACTCGCAAACTGGCATTCGTGATTTCGTCGCTCATGGGTCGATTTCTGGGCCGACACAGTTAGCATTCACAGTGAATTGAGTATCTGGATTCATCTGGACCACAAGAGCAAAAAAAGGTACCATTCTGCACAAATTGTACCGTTTTATTCAGTGACTGACTTCCGTACTGTGTGAGGCCGGCCTTACAGATAATTAGGTAGGTACCTACACATGTTATATTATAATAAAGCATTCATTCCGAGACTCAAACTATTTGTGGCCCATTTCACGAAGTTACAATTTTATTTTACTAGTATAAATAGGCTTGTTTCTTTTTCTAAAGTTTCAATGTCCATATCTTTTTATGATTATGATTATATTTTTTAATTTATACTTTATTGCAATAATTTGATGGTTTACTATCCATTGCAACATCGTTGGGCGTTATCAATTTTAACATGAGGAAACTACCCTTTTCGCAACACTAAGGCGCTTGACCTATGTCATGGTATAACAACACAGCATGGCCAGCATGGGACGGCCGCGACATACTCTCGATTTTTATCGCACTATACCTCTTGTTCTAAGTGTTCTAATAAGAGAGAGACGGATAGTGCGAGAAAAATCGAGAGCTCGCGCGCCGACGCGTGTTAGCCGTGCAGGTACTCTCTTCCGAGACTCGCGAACCACGTGACTGACACAAGCCTACGTCATCAAACGGCATTTAACAGCATGACGACGTAGGCTTGTGTCAGTCACGTGGTTCGCGAGTCTCGGAAGAGAGTACCTGTGTTGTTATACCATGACCTATGTCCAACAGTGGCCGTCTTTCGGCTGATATGATGATGATAATGAAACCTCAACCCAACCCGCTTACCGTTTCCAGAGCCTACGAGAGGACATCGTTGCACACGTGTACTTACGTCCTCCGGAACCTGTCGACCCTGGACGCCGGTGCGTGGACGATCATCGGCGTTGGCAACGTCGTCTATGAGGGCCGCAGCCACGTGGAAATCGACACGGGGAACAGTCTTCCCGAGTAAGGCACTTGTCCCACCGCCGGCGAGTAGCGAGTAGGGTCATTACGCTGGTTACGCGACCACCTTCGGTTAGCGATCACCTGAAGGAGAAGGTTTTTTCTATGGAAGATAACATCAATTCTAAAGACCCTATTGAGACAATTAGTTGTACATACTATTTATTTGGTGTTTTAGAAATCAACTAAAAAACCGAGAAAATATCCTTTCAGTTCACCAACTCAGCTAAGTGGTCGCCAACCGGCACATGAAATTAGGTGGTCGCTAACCGCCGAAATGACCCTACTCCCATAGTAATTCTTACTCGCTTTTACTCGCTTGAGCGAGTAGCACGTAGTAAACACTCGCTTACTCGCCGGCGGTGGGACAAGTGCGTCAGAGCGCCTTGTGAGCTCCAGTGAAGATAGATACTTACTATGGAATTTTATCCTGCCAGTTGGACTGATATTAAAGATATTTTTGTAGTAAATAATGTTTGTTTATGTTTTGCTTTTATTTTGTGCGTTTTCTGTTGGCGAAAAATCTTCTTTCTGATCTAGTTTCACCAAATCAATAAAATGCTCAGCTTTTGAAATATCTGCGCATAAAACTCAACTCATTAGATTAGGCTAACAGTATCGATAACACTCCTAAACGTTTATTAAAGGTGCAAACGCTCTATATTCAGACAACTGTCAATATTCTCATACAAACCAGTATAAAAGAAAAAAAAAATCTGTTTATTTCATGAGAAAAAAAGTATATTAGTATTTTACAGTGACTGGCTAAAAACTTATATTTTTAAGATTCTTGGTGGCTTTATCAAGCTTAATCAAGTTAATTTGAATAATAACGGAGTATTTGACACAATCAAACCTCGAAACATCCGATTCTACGCTTAACTAGGGCAAATCATAATGTACAATTATAGTTTGAACAATCCTATAGTTCGAGATCGATTCAAACCTAAGTCTTTCAGGCATAGCTTGTTCTTTGAAAACAAGAAGAAAATGAATTTTCCCGGTTTATGTAGTCTAGCTAGATCGACCGCTTCCGTAAACTCCTGTACAGATTGCAAAATCTCATCGAAATTGTTAGACCAGCTTTCGAGAACCCATTTACAAGCAGTCGCCATAATTATGCGGCAGTAAGTACATTTAATTCATTCAAAAAGTTCACTCGAATTGAACTAATCACAATCAATGACAGTTACAGTCAGCATCATATGTACATCATACAGTAAGTACTCATATATCGTAACACAGCCTTACGCCTAAGGTAATAAAGACGTGTTGCGATATATTTGGCAACTATGGCTGCTACTAACTATAGTCTACGAGATTTAGGACTGGTCTTTTGACAGTTCCAATATGACGTAAAGAGTGATGTGGCTAGAGTAAATCGATTGTCATAATATCCGATTACGATTGATGGTGGCTAATAAAAGGAATCGATTGATTACTGTGTAATAATTATTTTTAGGAAATCAAATAGAGAGCCTATACACAGTCGTCTGCTAACAAAAGTGTCCTGTAAGAAAAATCGAGAGCTCGCGCGCCGTCTCATGATAGCCGTGCAGAAATCAATGCCATATTGTCAAACGGAACATTTTGCACAATCAAAAATGACAGTTTTGATCGATTCGTATTGTAGTGACAGTAATTAAATAATACAATGTTATTTTCCAATTCACAATTATTTGATTCATACCGATTTATTTCTAAATTGACAGACTCCAATCGATTGAAGCAGTGTAAACACGAAAATTAAAAAAAAAAGTCCTAGGACGTAATTGTTCGCATACCGAGTTTTCAATGCTAATTTCTGCGCAAATAAGCCGTCAAAAAATATTACAATCACTTTATAAGTGCTAAAAAGAGCGTGCATCGAGATTGAACTTTGTTTCGTAACTCGTAAGCTATTGAAACTTTTTTTTATTATTTCGATGAGCAGTGCCAACTTACGTTATATGGGTGTCGCGATGTGTCAAAAGACCAGTCCCAAATCTCGTGGACTATATATGATGCTGGCCCCGTAGCATGGATGGCGTTATCACGCGATAAGTGACGGGATAGAGCTTCCGTCCCTGGCTGACACCGTTCGATAGAACGAGACGACGCGCCTATCCTGTCACTTATCGCGTGATAACGCCATCCATGCTACGGGGCCTGACTGTACTATACAAGTACAGACGTGTAGAAAGGGTTAACAATTCATTAGTAGCTCGTATAGAATAGTCGCTCGAATAGTCGAGACAGAAGAGTTATAGATAATAAAAAATAATAGTGTATTTCAATTGTCAGTATAATTAACAGAATTATTTACAAGCTTACAATTTAAGTCCCTGTCAACATTTGACATTCTTACTTATTGGAGAATAACCGTAAACCCTCTCACAGAGTGGCGCGGCCTGCGGTGGCGGTCAATAGTCATTTACTATTGACCGCCACCGCATGCCTCGCCAGTGTGAATCAGGCCTTAGGGTGTTTCCATGTATTTGTCAAATACATGGAAACATATCTTCGCATGTATCTGGTGTATTTTCACCCTTACACTGTAATCAACTTATATATGTATGTATGTATGTATGTATGTAAGCACTTTATTGTACACAATAAAAGGTTAAAGAATATACATGTCACACAATAGATCAAAGTACAAAGGCGAACTTATCCCTATAAGTGATCTCTTCCAGCTAACATTTGAGCAATTGAGAGGAAGGTAGGTAGAACGAGATAGGCAAACTTATACCGTGTACAAAAACACAGAGAAAATGAAAACAAAACCTAATAGGTATTAATCCTAGACAAATAAAAACATGCCAATACATATATAAATATACAATATACGTTGGTCGAATCAGCGCTCAATAGGAGAGTACGCGTAGTCTACGCGGTTGAGGAAAAACTCACCAAAATGTTATTTGACATTCGCAGGCTAACGGCGTGATTTTATAAGAAACCTATGTAAGAACGGTTTTCCCAAAGTATGACGTCAAAAACTAATATCTCAAATTATTCTAGTTTATACAAGTTTATTCAAGAAAAGGGGTATATTCGCGCAAATGGAAAGCCAATTTATGAAAGTTATTTAAGTACATAAGTTTCTTAAAATATCACGCCGTTAGCCTGCGAATGTCAAATAACGTTTTGTATGGACATCGAACCACCTTTAAGGCCATTTAGTTTAGTCGATTATCCCATAAGAGGCTCTATACCGATTGCATAAATGACGCCATAAAGGGCCGTTAACATGGTGCAACCACTCGTATGCGATTTTCATTACATTGCGGGGCTGCGGGCTACGGAAATACGACGAACTCCATCAAACCCTGCAATGCGATAAAACTCGCATGCGGGTTGGATCATGTAGATGAAGCTAAGGTTACTGACAAGGAGTAGAAGTGGAGTCAGCCAAGGAGTTCGGTATGCCCCGCATATGTTTATGTAGATGGTCATTCTATACAGTAGTGCAGGGTTTCTTAAAGTGGTGCATGACACCTTAGGGGTTAGTTACATGATTACCAGGGGGCCACGGCCACTTCGTTCACTCTCCACGTCGACGAGTGCTGACAAGTACCGAATGAAATCGAACGTATGACCATTTCAATAAAGACCTTGTTGCACTATACGTAAGGTACAATATGCAATGACAGGTCAACTCGTGCTTTCCTGCTCATGGCGCCAGACAAAATGGCGGGCGCCGGAGCTACCGGCGTCGCGCGCAAATTTTTGACCAATGGGCGTTGAAGGTTTTGCAAACGCGCTGCCTTATGATTGGTTAAAATGTTTTCGAAAAATGCTTTATGCGCAGGTACATCGTTGTAATAACTTATATTTGCGGTACTACTGTACGGAGGTATAGACACATGAAACATTCGATTTTTTTGCAAATTTTCTTCAGTAGAGATCTGCGGTATTTTCGAAATTCCGAGGTATGCATAGGTACTTTTTATATGAAATTTCCAATTTTATGCAAATTTTGAAAAAAGAAAAACCTATAAACCTAGTCTTCCATTGTGTCAATAACGTACTAAAAAATCATTGATACTGGAAAATGTTTAGAAGTGGAAAAACGTTTTCTCTTTTTGCATGGACGAGTACGTACTATTCCAAAGGTATACTTCCCTCTTAAGAAGCCTGCAGTAGTGGACTATCAACATCATCAAGCCCGACCAACGCCTATATGGTATCAGTTGGCGCCTTCCGCAAGTTAAACATTGCCTATTGATACTAAGCGTAGTCTATTCGTCCCCGCTCCCGCTGCCGCTTGCGCTTCCGCTGCCGCTCCCGCTGCGGCTGTGCGGCGCGTCAGCGGGCGCGGCCTCGCTGCCCTCGGTGTCCGAGTCCTTGAGCGCCTTGGCGCGGTCGAGGCGTCGCGCTCGCCTCGTCTCCACATCGGATCCGTCGGATTCGCTCGAGTATATCGCCGCTCCGGCCGTCGCTGTTGAACAAAAATGCACATTAAAAAAACCGGCCAAGTGCGAGTCGGATTCGTACCATCTAACACAAAAAAAACACGTTTGTATGGGAGCCCCCTTAAATATTAATCTTATTCTGTTTTTTAGTATGTTGTTTGTAGTACTGTTGTTTATAGCTGCAACAGAAATAAATCATCTGTGAAAATTTCAACTGCCTAACTATCAAGGTTCATGAGATACAGCCTGGTGACGGACAACGGAGTCTTAGTAATAATGTCCCGTTTTACCCTTTGGGTATGGAACCCTACAAAATAACACTTTCATTTGAGCATTTAAGCTCTGCTGCATATTAACAGTGCTTTGGAGCTCGGGTTCCGCTTCACCTTTATGACAAATTAATTTCTAGTACAAAAGGTGGCCCTAATGCCATGGTGCATTCTCTACCAGTGAACCTTAGGGCAAAGCATATTTAATAAAGGGGTATACAATAATGCATTGCTTTGCTTTTCACATACATTGTGATATTTCATTAACACGCAGATAGATACGTTTCATTTAGACTAATTCAAACGTTCTTATTTTGATGGCCGTATGTGGAATCGATATCGATAAAAAAATATTCAGTGCCTGACTCTTGAGATAACAGAAAACTGAAACTTAATTGCTAGCGCCCCAAATGTTTAAATGGCTACGCCTAAAGTGCTTCACCATCTAATATTGTTCTCATCCCCTTAGTCACAATTAGCTAACTTAAATACTGTCTTTATTTATTTAATCGTATGGCATACATTATTTTGGCCCAGCTGCCCAAAGTGTGTCACTCTTTAGTACCACCCAGGGGACACGTGCAGGGTTGTGGTAGGTAGCTCCTGCGGACGCGAGTAACAGTTGTACCCCCTTTGTCAAGTGAGTGGGCAACTCGACTGTTAGAAGTTCTTAAACCGCCCGAAGGCCTCTAACTCGGCTTAACGACTAATGTCATAGACAGCAGCCGGGATCAACTGCTTAGCGTGCCTTCCAAACCGTCTTTGCTTAACCTGCGTTATCGTTTCCGACTCGCAGGCGCCGCTAGGCTATGAGCGCTTACTTTACTGTCTTTAAGTTACCGATAAGAACTATATCAGACAGTTTAAACACTTGCGACGCTGGCAATTGAGTTTCAGGTTTCAGCGACACTGCACAGCTGTGCAGTTGATAGCTATCGAAATTGTGGCGCGCGCTTAAACCTGTCGTCCCCCAGGTGACGCGCGAAATATTACACCGTCATTTGACAGATCCTCAGTGACATTTGTACCCGTCGTACTCCGACCCCAGAGATCTCCGGGCAAACTTTGGCCCAATAGGCAATAGGCCTCATGTTCAAATTGATAACGTAGTGATGCTAAATGGATAGTAAACCATCAAATTATCGTAATAAAGTATAAATTATAAAATATAATTAAAAATCATAAAAAGATATTGAACCTTGAAAGTTTAGAAAAATGATACGTTTTTTTATTGTCCAAGAGTAAATTTAAAGCTGCCCATAGAATCCTTACGCTTTTATAGAAACAAAATTGTACGACAACCATGTACTTAAACGCAGTATTTCGCGACCGAAACAACAATTTACCGGATTTTCCATACAATGATACAACTACTTTGTACAAGTGACGTCATACGTGGGTACGTCATCAGTATGAAGCGTTTTCCGCTGCCGCCAGCGACGTCAATCTTTGTCTCAAATTTCTGGGTATTTATGTTCTTTAATTGTAGTTGCTCCCATACAAAAACTTGTTCCTCTCCAAAAACTGGTTCGAATGGCATCGTAAAAAAATCTTAGTCCGCATCCCTATTGTATCTAACGTTTCCCCATCACCACATGCGCTCCGTTCCCCTCCCCGACCTATCACGGTGCACGATTTTTTGCCCCCGTGACCAATACGGGTTTTTTCACAGAGCCCGGAGATCTCCGGGTCCAGGAGACAACAGGGCATAAAGACATTTATTTTAGAGTAGCAATTTATTTTATTTTATACGACGGTGGCAAACAAGCGTACGGCCCGCCTGATGGTAAGCGGACACCGCAGCCTATAGACACATGCAACTCCAAAGGAGTAACATGGGTGTTGCCGACCCTTGATAGTTGACAGCTGAAGGAACAAATTCCCTCGCTCTCAACACGACGCATCCCCGGGAGCTCTGGCGACCTTGCTCACCTCTAGGAACACAACACTACTACAGAGCGAGTAGTAGTGTTATTATTGCTGTGGTCTTCTGCAAGGCGGAGGTACTTCCCCAGTTGGGCTGCTCCAAATTCGAGCGGGATGACATATCTGTGCCCTACCTCAGTAAAACCACTACTACAGAGCAAGCTAGTAGTGAGTTTTTGTCGCTTGTCGCGAGTGCATACGCAGCGCGACTACGTACCCTTCTGTCCCTGCTTGTACTTGTTCTTAATGGCCTGCAGGCTCACGCCGCCCTCGTCGTCGGAGTCGTCGCGGCGCGCGGTCGCCGCGGCGCCGGCGCGGCGCTTGGGCCGCGCCGAGGGACGCGAGCGCATCGCCGCGCGGAGCTCCATCTCCTCTTTCTGGGGAAAAAAATATACATTACTACACGGAGGCTTGGAAATCGGAGTTTGACAGACGTTAAGCTGCGTACAAATTTGAGCGGCTCAGCCTGAGGCATCTGCTCGCGAGCCAATAGGGGTGTAGACTCGAAAATTATTGTTACTCCAAAAGAAAGAACGCAAAAAAATATGCCTAGTGACGAAAATCCCATTCAGATATCTCAAAGAATTACTAAGCTACAACCGTTTTAATATTGCTTGTTAGAGAGAGAAAACGCAAACGGTGTGTGACGTCACATTACAGAATGCTGCCGGGAGCCGCGTCGACGGCGGCGCCGACCACGATGCCGCGCGGCACGTTGCCGCCTTCTGTGACGTCACAATCTTCCAGCGTCATCGTTTCATATGAAATTGCGTTTTGCGAAAAAGGGACAGAACTTACCTTCTTAAAACTTTGGACACTTATAACTTCGTGATTATTTAACCTTTTGTGTTGATTTTTTCTCCATTTGACTACATTTTTAATCCTTATCAGAGAGAATATGACATTATTGATTATTTTATTTAGTGTCTACACAACTATTTGGTGCACATAAACAATATAAACATGCGCGGGCGAGGCAGCGTGCTCGCGGCGAGCCGACATTGTTCGTCGTTCAAAATGGCGTCGGACACGATGACAGCCGCGGCTGCATTTATCGTTTACCGAATTATTACCAAAAATAAGAGAAAATCACCGCGTGGTGGATGAAACAATTGTGTATGTACGTAATTCATGTGCACATTTATTTCATCAAATTACATCGTGATGTCCGTGGCACGCTCGGATACACGTCCAAATTACGCGAGGCACGCACACTGAGGCGCCTTTGAGCGTGGTCAAAAAGACCGCCTCTGGAAGGCTCGCCGCGAGCCACTCGAGCACAGCGCGTGAGCGCGTACGATTTAGAGCAAAATAGGTGAGCCCGTGCGTGCCTCAACCCGAGGCAGCTCAAATTCGTACGCACCTTTACGTTCATCGAGACCAAATGACAAATTTTCTATGGCACAAATGTTAGAGCATTCTTCATTTATCTTTCAGGTCATGTTTCATTTATCTCAGGCTGAGAGACGCACCGATTAGGACTGTCTCCACCTTTACCCGTAGGGTATCCCTTGTTTGACGAACTTCGACACGAAAGAAAACAAAATATTTAACTAATAATGAGGATGGAGCTGGTCTTGGTAGACCGATCAGCGAGAGACAGCGCCATTTTCCCGAACGTGAACGACTCGGTCGAGTGCGGACGGAACACCTACCTTGGGAACACAGTCTTAAAGACCTCTGAGTAACAATAACTCTTAACTTAAGCTGGTATTTCCTGTCGGCGTCCGGGTCCGCGCCGACTTGGGACACTATCTTGATGGAACTGGTCTTCTTGGACCGGTCAGCGAGGGACAACGTCATCTTCCTGAACGTGAACGACTCCGTCGAGTGCGGGCGGAACACAGTCTTAAAGACCTCCGAGTAACAATAACTCTTACCTTAAGCTGGTATTTCCTGTCGGCGTCCGGGTCCGCGCCGACTTGGGACAGTATCTTGATTGAACTAGTCTTGGTGGACCGGTCAGCCAACGAAAGCGTCATCTTCCTGTGGGTGAACGACTCGGTGGAGTGCGGACGGAAGGAGAGCTTCGTCCGGAACACGGCTTGGCCTTGCAGACCTGTTCCTTGCCGGACGAAGAGATGGTTGTGGTCACCCTGGAACAAATAAGTAATGTGTTAGAAAAGTTGGAATCCTCAGTGATGGTTTTGTTTTCTTGGATCGGAGTCGTCATAACACCAGTGTGTTTGTATCTGTCAGTGCGTATCAAAATAACCAGTGGGGAGCTGTAATAAAATAAGAAGAAAACCATTTTAATGATATGAATGAGAGATCTCTTCGTACAAGCCAGTGGCAACAGGATCTTATGGACACCTTGGCACTGCTATTTTTGTGTAGGGAGCAAAGGTTTATTTGCCAGCTATCAATATAATATAACTAACGCATAGCATCTATGAGACTCTTTTTTCGAAGCCTATATAAGTGTCCCACCGCTGGCCAAAGGCCTCCCGTCTCGACTTCCACTCGTCCCGGATTTGAGCAATCTCTGGCCAATCGTTACAAAATGCGTCCAGGTCGTCCCGCCATCTCCGTCTGTGCGACTTAATAATAAAAAACAATCGTTAATTCAGTGTCTTGTTGCCTGCCAGCTGTAACAATGAAAGCACAGCAGCGCTAATACAGATGGTCAGAAACTGCTGGCCTATAATCCAGCGCTAAAAGCGTAGCGGTGGTCCATCTTACGTGTAAAGGTTGTTTGTACACGTCGAATATCTCGGCGCCGAGGTGCAGAGACATGCTGCCGTCCGACCACTTGACCATGCGAGCGTTGGACTCCTTGATGGCGTTGCCGTCCTTGTCGAAGTTGGTGCGCCAGCGCATCGTGTTCTCCACTTTCAGCTTCAGTCTGCAATCAAATATAATATTATTAGGAGCCTATGGTGTCCCACTGCTTTTCTTTTTTTCCAGGCATCCCGATCCCGAGTAGCCGCTGGCCAATCCTTTAAAAAGGAGTCTAACTCGTCCCGCCATCGCCGGCGAAGTCTGCCGCGTCTACGTTTTGAGTTGTCGGGCTGCCATTCAGTGGTGGTCTTGGCTCACAGCTCACTTGGCATGCCGCAGACATGACCAGCCCAGTCCCAATTCAAGTTAGCCGCTTTCCGAGCTACGTCGATTATTTGCGTCTTAGAGCGCAGCGTAGCGTTCCGGATACGGTCCATTAATCTTACAGGTAATATGCTGCGCTCCATGGCCCCCTGGCAAACCCGGAGTTTGGACTGCTGAGATAACGTCAAAGACCAAGTCTGTGCACCGTAGGTGAGAATCTGTAGTATGCACATGTCCATGAGAATAACAATCATTTAAATATTTTTCCCTTTCCATTTAAATATACTTCCCTAGACGGTTTCTTAATTCCGGACCATATGGACACACCTCAATGGAGAGGAAAGTGGGCTTCTTGACTAAGTTACGTGCTTTGTTACTTAGCCAAGAGACCCTCTTGTTTACCACAGTTTTTATTTTGCCAAAGCAGTTCTTTGATATACCTACTCTTAGGAGTCTGCCTCTTGAGTGACATCTAGAAAAAGTTCCATGGAGTTCTTTCCATGGAAGAATTCTAGAGATTGGGCAGATTCACGAAGTGCAGTTCCTTGCCCAGCTCCGTCCAGATCTTGGGCATGCCCACATCCATTCCTAAGGGGGTCCTGTCTACCCTCACCTGTATCGACCTTCCTCATCCAGTAGGTCGCGGCGTCGTAAGGCCTGGTCTCCGCGGAGAGGAAATTGGGCAGCTTCACGAAGTGCAGTTCCTTGCCCAGCTCCGTCCAGATCTTGGGCATGTTCACATCTATTCCTCATGGGATCCTGTCTACCCTCACCTGTATCGACCTTCCTCATCCAGCGTCTCCTCCTCATCTATCTCGTCCTCATACGTGGCCGGGTCGTAAGGCCTGGTCTCCACGGAGAGGAAATTGGGCAGCTTGACGAAGTGCAGCTCCTTGCCCAGCTCCGTCCAGATCTTGGGCATGTCCACGTCTATCCGCGTCTCGGGGATCTCCACTTCTTCCTCCTCCTCGGGTTTGTCGCGGGGCTCCTGATAGAAATTGGCATTGTTATAAGCAGACTGCTTAACTCATTCCTCGCCTGCGCGGCGCGCAGCTGCTGGGGTAGGACGATAACGGGGCGCGGGCGGCGGCTTCGCCCGGTATCGTCCTACCCCCGCACCCACAGGCGAGAACTGAGTTAAGCGGTCTACCTATTGACGTTTATTATCAATAAACAGGAACTTATATTTTATTATTTTTAGGGTTCCGTACCCAAAGGGTAAAAACGGGACCCTATTACTAAGACTCCGCTGTCCGTCTGTCTGACCGTCTGTCACCAGGCTGTATCTCATAAACCGTGATAGTTAGATAGTTGAAATTTTCACAGAGGATATATTTCTGTTGCCGCTATAACAACGAATACTGAAAAACAGACTAAAATAAATATTTAAGGGTGCTCCCATACAACAAACGTGATTTTTTTGCCGTTTTTATAGATAATGGTACGGAACCCTCCCTGCGCGGGGACGACTCGCACTTGCCCGATTTTTCTCTCTCATTAGATTGATAAGATATTCACGTAAGTTAGGTATATGGGAAAGCTTCGTCGTAACTGCGGACTACGTTTAGCGAAAAGGATCTAAACCATGCAATGTAAAATAAGAAATGTACTGTGTCTAAAAAGAAGGTCATACATTTCAATTGTTTTTTTTTTGTGGATTGGTTCCTTATCCTAATCCAAACTAAGAGTATGTCTGATTCTGCCGCAGTGCAAGATTTTTCCTGTGAGCCCCTTGTCCTACACACCACGACTTATAGTAACTGACCTTGACATTGAAGGAAGTAACGAATACTACACACCTAGACACCTACTAGCCTAATCCATACTGCTTCCCCGAGCGTCATCTTCATCCCTGCACTAACTTCTGACCTTGACCTTGATTAATTTGACCTTTACCCTAGTAGTCAATCTCGTATAGCTAACCTCACCTCCAGTGCCTATACGTGCATCGTCTTCGTCCCTGCGCTCATCGTCCGATCTCCCTCGACTCCAGTTGTGCGATGTTAATTTGACCTTGATGAACGTGACCTTCACTCTAATAGTAAATCTCGGTCAACTAACCTCATCGCCACTGCCTCTACGCGCAGCGTCTCCGTCCCTCCGGTCATCGTCCGACCTCCCGCGACTGCCGCTGCGTGATCTTGACCTTGACCGCGACCTCGACCTCGACCTGGACCGCCCGGACGCCTTGTCGCCCTCGTCCTCTGTACTGATGTCGGACGCGTCACCGAATAGCGCGTCCGCGGTTACTGTAATGGAATAGAGTTTGTAAATTGGTGCCCTATATCCAGTCTCGGATCTGTGAATATAGGGTACCTAAAAACAACCAACATCAATTAAAATATGATGTCTCTGTGCTAATGTATGTTGCTGATGGTGGACTTGGGCAGCGTGGTGACGACGAACGAAGTAATACACCAGTATAGGTTTATGTAAAAGACACTTTATTCAACGGTGTAGCCTATTTTATACATATAAGTTATCGCTAATACAAGCAATATGCGTTTATGTAGCAGTAAACTAGTGTGTTACTGCTAAACACTAACCCCCTTATTCATAAAACTTAAAATGCCTCTGCTAAATAAAATGTGCTTTGTCCCTTTCTTAGGAACACAAATGTTAAAGTGACAGATAAGGACAAACGAATTTTAAGGCTGTGCATTGGAAATTATCGCGTGCTTTGAAACGCCGTTCTGACTAGATTAAGAAACAATAAGGTCTGATTTTCCGATATATGATTCTTGACTATATGATTGTTTATCTGATTTTATCGATACATGATTGCTTAAAATTTCCTCGATAGAAAAAAAACTAAAGTTGAGTCTGTATTTTCCTTTTTTTACTCAGCCTACTCAAACGATACATTATTTTTCATCACACTTGCTCGAAAAGGGCTTCATAATGCGCAGACATACAGAGCTGTAATAGCCTGTGTTACGCCCACGGGCGTATTGTTTTTTTTCTTAAATTGTATCTGTCACTCATGCAGCAGTTACAAAGCAAAAAGGTTTTAAATCAAATACGATGTCTGAAAACGTATTTATAAATAAATTTAAACTTAAAAAACTACTTAAACATGTTTAACTGAATTATTTACAGATTTAATATGTAGTTATTTAGTGTCTATGTAAAATGTTTTTAAGTGTTTTCAAATCGTGGCTGTATACCGAAGGGTCTTTGCCATACGCGCCTCACGTCAAATTCAACAAAATGGACGACTGACATGTTGCAGTTTTTATTACGATTTGTATTCATTTCATCTAAAATGTATTTGTTTCCTCGCAAATGTGATGAAAAACATTGTGTATAACACGGGCGTAAGAAGTTCGCAATATTCCACTTACGCCCCTCGTTAAACAATGTACTATTACGACACAATTAAGTTAATACTATAGTATTTTATCTCATCTAAAATCTCACTTTATGAAATTTAAATAAAACTTCTCTAAGTTAGGTATTTATCGAAATTTGTCCAAAAAAGCCATTCCCGAAGAGTGTTACATCTCTTTTCCTCGTGCGCGGAAGGCATCAGCGTGTCTCTGTCTAGGGGGCGCGTTCGACTCAAATCAAGGCATCGCCTTAACGCCATTTTAGTTAAAACAGGCTTGTAGGACGTTTATGAATACGGCCGTAAATGTGCCCAATTGCCATACTACATCTCAAACAGACGGGGAATATTCGCCAACTATAATAGAGGGTTTACCCTAGTCTTACCGACAAACGTTTCATCAATAGTATGTTTCACAGAATTTTCATTTCACCAAAAACATTTTTACAGAAACAGTAACTTTTCAGGATTGTTATAACATAAACCTAACCTAACCTAATGGGTTCTCCACAAGCCTGTGGGCCTTTTAGCTGTACCTAAAAAGTTAATGGTATCTGAGAAAAATAAATTCGATGAAATGATAATTCGGCGAAACAATGCATTCGGTGAAACGTTTGTCGGTAAACTGAGGGAGAATAGAATAGAATGTGTTGTTTAAATAGAACGAAACAAAATAAACGAAACTCTCGTTCTGATATTGAATATTATAAATTCCTTTGGAAAGGAGGATAACTTTTAATAGGTCCTTGGGCTGCTACAGGTGAGAACATTGAAGTTCATCATAATCATAATAGCCTTTATTGCCGAAACTAAAACGGTTTTACATAATATTTCTAATTTTTACTTAAAAACTAACACATCGGATTGTCCGGATTAGTGGTCAGCGTGTCTTGTGACACATAGGCCTCTCCCAGCTGTTTCCATTCCTTTCTATTAATGGCTTTCCTGGTCCAGGTGGCACCCCCTATAGACTTGATGTCATCCATCCACCTTTTAATTGGTCTACCTCTTTTTCTGTTACCGTCTCGTGGTTGCCATTCTGTAATTATTTTGGTCCATTTTTCCTTGCTATCCCGTGTCATATGTCCTGTCCATTGCCATTTTAACTTTCTTACTTTCTCAATTACGTCTTCTACTTTTGTTTTTGATCTTATTTCTTCTGCTCTTTTACGATCTTTTAAAGTGATGTTCATCATACATCTCTCTATTCCTCTTTGACAGGTTCTAAGCTTTTGGAGATGTTTCTGGGTCAGTGCCTAAGTTTGGCAACCATAGGTTATACATGGGAGGATACACAAATTAAAAACTTTCTTCTTGGCTGACATTGGAAAGTGCTTACTCTTAAGAATCTCCTTAAGCGACCAGAATCTCTTCCAAGCACTTGATACTCTTCTCTCTACTTCTAGAGTCGTCTGGTCTCTGAATGATATAATTTGTCCTAGGTAAGTATAGTTCTGCTGCATTGAAGTTATGTGACTAATAATGGAAGAAATAACATTTGTTTTCTCAGTGCCAATATTTGTCCCATAAAACGGAAATATTCAAGAAAGTGTTAATTTTGACACATACGAGGGGCGGCTGAAAAGTAATCTACCTAACAATAAAAAAAAAGACTGTCTTGGCTATTTTATTTTTATATTTCTATATAGTCCCCTGCTAATAAAATACACTTATTACATTTTTCAAATATTGAATTTAAGCCATTAAAAAAAAAATCTTTCGGTTTGTCGTCAAAAAAGCCAGTAACCGCAGACTTAATTTCGTCATCGGTCATAAACCTTCGTCCCCTGAGTTCTTTTTTGATAAGTCTAAACAGAAAATAGTCACAGGGGGCTAGATCTGGACTATAAGGGGGGTAATGGGGGTGGTCAATGGTTTCGAAGCCATAATTATTGCTAGCTTGGTGCGTTATCGTGCAAAATCAGAATTCCTTTGCTTAGTTTACCTCGCCGTTTCTCTTTTATTGTCTCTCTTAGTTGATATAGTACGTAAGATTAATAATCAGCATTCATTGTAGTTTTCTTCGGTTAATAATCTATGAGCAAAATCCCTTCTGTGTCCCAAAAGATTGTAGCCATAAGTTTACCTGCCGATGGACAGACCTTGAATTTCCGAGGCGGCTTCTCATTCTTAAATTTCCACTGTAACGACTCTTGCTTACTTTCCGGGTCCCATTGTCGAATCCATGTCTCATCACATTTTACAATTCTAGAAATTATTTCTTCCTCTTTCCCTCGACTCATGTCCAAAAACTCTTCGCAACATTTGACACGCCTCTCCCTGTCAAATGCAGTCAATATTCTGGAGACCCAACGTGCACTAACCTTGGACATGTTCAAATGCTCATGAATTATTTCATTGACTCGCTCTTTACTGACGCCCACATCTCTAGCTATCTCCCACTGCTTCACTCGTCGGTCCTCTAATATATATTTTTTCACCCTGGTTACATTTTCATCGGTGACGGCCGAAACTGGTCTTCCGCTACGAGGATCATCATCCAGGCTCTCACGACCTAATTTAACTGCCTTGACCAAAACTTTATAACAAATTCGGAAGAACAGGAACTGCCAAACTCACGTAACATACGCTGTCTGATCTCCGAAGGCGTATTCCCTTCTTTAGTCAGAAACTTAAACACCGCACGCTGCTCGATTTTATCCACTTTCACTTTTTCTACCGACATGTTCGAAACAATTGTAGGAAAGAAATAAACGTGATGCAATAAACAAATGAATGTAATACATTTTGAAAATAGAATAACAAACGAATATAAATCCATACCAGCCAGCATTATTTTTGTATATATTTCTGACCAAGGAGGTTACTCTTCAGCTGCCCCTGGTAGTATCCGGTAAACGAATGTATCATAACATAATAATAATACCTATACACTATTATCATTGACCAGGGAATGCAATCTCGAGTTTGCGAGATCTCGTCCATATTTTATGAAACTGGGTCTCGTACAATTTTCGCACGCGAACTCGTGAGATTGCGAATGAATTTTCCATACAAAACACTGCATGACAAAAATGTAATCTGACAGACACTTACTAAAATTTAACTATTTTTAATTATATTTATGATGGTTAATAGAAAATTAATCAAACTTGAAATATTTAACGGATATTATAAACAGCTACATGCAGATTTTATTTTAACTTCACATGTTGAATAATCATTAAATGGAATTCATAGCATTCACATAGTTTTTCAGTGAAAAACGCCCAATCGCGCGAGATCTAATAAATTTCTAAATCTTGCGAGATTGCATTCCCTATCATTGACTAATATTATTTGTGATTCCCAGTCAAAGAACAAAACAACTAAGCAAACGGAGAACTTTTAAAATAGTCTTTGACTCACCAGTGTCAGCCTTCTCCTTGTCTTCATTCTCGTCATCCGAGTCCACCAATTTCTTCGCCTTCCGTTTTGGCTTGCCGCTGGTGTCGGAGCCGCTGTCCGACACTTTACGTTTCGGCACGGTCTTATCTCCGTCGCTGTCCGAGTCGGATATCACGGCGCGCTTCTTTTTTTCCTTCGCTGTTGAGTATCATGAATGTATAAATGGTGGTGTTCACTTAAAAGTAACTATTATCCGAATTGCTAGGTTTAATTCGATTGTATTTTTTAACTAGCTGTGAAATACATTCACTTCAATTCTCGTTACGTTATGTGTACCTGCACGGCTATCACAAGACGGCCCGCGAGCTGTGTCGCGGCGACATAGATTATCCCTCTCTTTCTAAGCGTTATAATTAGAAAGAGACCGACGAAAGTGACCATTCGACTAACTAACGTATGATCAAAATGACGGTACTAATTATACTCTTACTTACCAGCACTTTCTGATGCGTTGGAACCAGATCGGGAACGACTTTTTGACTTAGATTTACTTCTGGATTTTGATCTGGACTGCCTTGAGCCTGACCTGAATCATAAGGGAATGTTTAATTAAATCACAATACAATACACATATAAGACATAAATTCAGCAAAGAAGCGTGGGCTATAACAAGTGCGCGTGCGTGAGAAAAGACGCGAGAGGGAAGTATTTTACTACGTGTCTCGCTTATCATGCTATGAAAAGGAAGTCAAAACCCTAATTACCTGGATCTGCTTTTAGCTTTGGCCTGGTCATCGTCTATCATGAGATTCGGCGAGTTCGACCTGCTGTCCTGCTGATCCGGCTTTTCCACCGGACTCTTGGACCTCGACGTGGCACTACCAGACCTAGACCTCGACTTCCTACTCTTGGGACTACCGCTCACCGACTTGGACCGTGACCGACTTTTCGCTTGCGACTTCGGACTGTGGGAGCGCGACTTCGACGAGTGGGACCGTGTTTTGGGGCTCGGGGACCTGGACTTCGGACTCTGGGATCGGGACTTGGGGCTGGCTGACGCTGACTTGGGAGATTGCGACCTGGATTTAGGACTGTGAGCGCCAGATTTCGGACTGGCCGATCTCGACTTGGCGCTGCCTGAGCGAGATCTGGCGCTACCTGAGCCTGAGCGAGACCTACGGGAACCGCTTCTAGACCTTGATTTAGAATCTCTTGGGCCCTTCGCGCTTCCGGAGGCGGCTGATGAAGCGGATTTGTTACTCTGAGCGGAGCCCGAGCGAGATCTGTTGGAAGCTACGGGAGAGTTGGATTTGCTGCGGGATGCATTGGATGATTTTTTGGAGGCAGCAGAATGGTGGGATTGTGGGGAGCCACTTGCTGATTTGGCTGGGCTGCGAGAGCCAGATCTGGAACAGAAAATTATAAAAATGCAATGCAAAATGCAGGCATGTGTTTGTAATTAGAGAGGGTTATTCCCACTGGTCGCTTTGGCACTCTTTGGGGGAGGCCTATGTCCAGCAGTGGACGTCTTTCGGCTGATATGATGATGATGATGATTCCCACCTGTTACCACCAATTTGTTACCAGTGGTAACAGCTGGGATTTTTTTTCTTATCTTGTACCAGTGGGAACAATTTTTTCCCCAATTGTTAGCACCGAGTAATTTAGTGGTAAAAGATGGGAAGATAAATCCCAGCTGTTACCACTGGTAACAAATTGGTGGTAACAGGTGGGAATAACCCGTTGGAGATATAAAAGAAATAGCTAAAAGAGAGTTTGTAAATTACTATAGTAAAATAGATTGTAAACACTTTTGTTCAGAATTTAGATTTACACCTTCGATTGCTGTATAAATAAAAAAAGTCCCTTTTGCTACTAACTTTTGCAGTTCCCATGGCAAATCAGGACCAAAATAATAATGAATAAGTTAAGGCGTTCTTGTCCTATAACAAACTGGTGGGATTTGAGAATAGACTTCTTATTACTATGGTACAGAGTACGGACACACTGACAACTGTGACATTTAGGTGGTTTTTAAATAGCCATAGTCTTGAAACAATAAAATCATCAAATTCATCATGCATATCGAAGTACTTATAAAAGCTTCCCATAATGACACAATTCATTCAAGCTTCGATCCTGCTATGGCTGCCGCCATAGCAGGTATTTGAACCTAAAAGTTACAGAAACTCGACTCAAAATATTGAAAAATATATATTTATCAATGTATTCTGTGTCTTGTTTCACAGCACAGCTACAAGTAAACTTTCATACAATTTAGATATGCCCAAAATGCTCCAATTAGTCATATTTTGCGACAGTACAGTAGAATTATTTGGGGTTTACCATTCACAGATAGTTTGCCTTCATTTAATTTCCAACTTTAACCTCATACAAATTAAGTAGTTATTTCTAAATTGAAAATTAGAAAATAAGACGTGAGTAACAGTATTCTGAAATTTGCTTTATTTGTATGACATTAAAGTTGAAAATTAAATGAAGGCAAACATCTGTCAGTGGTTAACTAACAGTAATCGTACTGTACAATAAACAATTTAGCAGTGTTGACGTGTTTTATTGCACCCAATCAACCTTTAAGTATCGCGTTCAGACAATCCTGACGCATGGACGCATCATTTATTTAATTATTTATGATGCGTATTTTCTTTCACCCTCCCACTCTCATACACATACACACACACACACACACACACACACACATGCACTTGTCATACCACCATCACACACGTACTCACACACACTAGTGCATATAAATATATGTAAATTAATGGTTCCATTACCACTTAAGTTAGCTTTTGTCTATAGTATTTATGTGGACATCTGTTATTGGCAACTTTTTTGTATTTTAAGTTTTGAGTTTTTATTAGAGATGTAACGGATATCCGGCCACTATCCGGTATCTGGCCTCCGGCCACTATTTTACTATCCGGCCGAATACCGAATAGGGCCGAGGTATCCGGCCGGATACCGGATAGTATTTTAACATAGGTACTAAGAAAAGAACAAGACTAAAAAGAATGGTGAATAAATAACAAACTACAAAGCAATCAATTTAAGGTTAGTTCCATCTCCGTATGAAAAGGTAAAATATTTTTGTTATGGCATGAATGTCTAAATTATGTTAAAAACTAAAATTTGCGCATATTTTTGTCAAAACCGTACAGCGAGTACAAGGTTGCAACTTGCACAGAGCATCGCGCGAATTTAATTACTTTATTTTAAGCATGTTACTCTCGGCTGGATAGCGGATATCCAACCGGCTGCACTGCCGGATATTCGGTATCCGGTCAAACCACTATCCGTTGCATCTCTAGTTTTTATATGCATTGCTATTGTTGCCCCCAATACACAAAATAAATAAACATGTGTTTACCTGGATCGGCTACCTTCCTTGCCCGATGGAGCAGGGCTAGGGCTCTTCTTGCTGCTTGCACTGGAGCCACTGTCGGAGTCAGTCCCCGAGTCGGTGTCTGTAACAGCATGTTGTTACTCTCTTAATAGATATTTAACTTTGCATTTATCACTCACTACTGTTTAGGTAGAAAAATCATTAATAAAATTTAAGAGTCCCTGCGAACCTCGACACAAGTCAGCATACAACCATAATTAGGCTCTCATTTTAAAATAGTGCTAGGTTCGTAACTAGTATGTGGTTGCAGTTATTATAATAGAAAAAATTGAGAGAAATTAAGTTAAAAGTGTGAAAAACTTCTGTCTCGAACAAGAACCTAACATTTGTATGGAAACTCTACTGTCTTGGGGATTCTTCACACAAAATGTAGTATGGATGTTTTCTTCTTATAATTTAAGCTTCCAACTTTGTTTCAGTATAAAACAAAACAACAACCACAACAAACAAACAAAAGTACTAATGACTTGCATACTTGTCTTTAATTCCCTAATAAATTAATATAAAGATATTGACCAGTAAATTTTCACTTGAGATTATAATAAATTTGAAGTCTGGAAACTCCTTGCCATCCTGGTGTAGGTAGTGCATAGTTTTATAGTTCATTTATCCATTCCCTGACTCTGACTAAGGCTGTCATTTCTCTTTTATAATTATAATAATTTGTGTGTACACAATAGTACACATCACCCCCTTAGCGTACAAATCGACTATGAAAAAACCGTCCTGGAAATCACTCTTGAACTTTAAAGTACTTTAAACTAAGTATAACTCGAATGGAACATCATATCAGGAACTGGGTTTCATCAGGGTGTACATGTTGAAAATTAATCGCGAATTAACTCATTTCTGTCTCGAAGACATCTATGAATGCAACATGGAGGCATTTTTCGGCTATTTAATGACTAAGCCAATGCGATGATATAATTGTAGTCACTGATTTAATGAAACCTGTTCAATGTCAATGTTTAATACTAAAAAGCATTAATATATATTCGAAAAACATCAGATACGTACTTATTGATACGGCAAGTAGGATTAAAAACAAATTTTTCGTAAAAGCCATATCAACTTACCTTCCGACACATTTTGCGCAATTGGCGCCATTGTAATTTAATTAGTGATATACTATTTTAGTAACACTTATTATAAGAAAGTCACTATTGTATTGTATTACAACTATTCATAAACACAAACCCAAACGAATATTATTTTTGAGGTTATAACGAAACGTCAAACATGACGCGTATCGTTTTTTTACATTTATCCTTTCGGATATGAGGCTTTACTGCCTTGTAGTGTTTATAATATCTTGGGTACAGTAGATAAGAGTCAACAATGGCAGGGATCATACAGTATTATTATTAATATTATTTATTACAATATTATAGCAATATTCAAAATTGTATAGATAATTTGCTTCAATAACATTAATATCGTCAATATCTGTGATACAAATATCGCGTATCGAGATGTGGGATATTGCGTGATAATAAGTGTTTTAGCTTCATTTAGGTAGGTAAGTAGTGCAGCCCGTTAGGTGAAAATATTTCAAGAAGATGTTATAAATTGCTACCCTGATCTGATGTAGACGCCAAAACGTTCACCAAACCTGACCCCCTAGCACACTAAGTTTTATGTCGGACATAAAGCATTCGTCCCATTCTGGCCAATATGCGAGTGCAAGAGGGACAAATGCTTTATGTCGGACATAAAACCTAGTGTGCTAGGGGGGCTGGAAAGCACTAGGAATCACTGACTGGCAGAGCGCAGTGTAGACTAATAATAACAAAGATTATCTGTAGACTGTCGAAGTTTTTTGAAAATAAATATTGATTTTCTAATTTTTGCGGATAGTCTGTATAAGGGGTGCTAGAAGTTTAGTTGTTCGTCTACAAATAGGCCCAGGTACTTAATAACGTACTTAGATGGCAGGGAAGTCATTACGCACGAGTGAATTTTAATAACGGGATTGAGGGTTGGTTTCGATTAAGGGTTGACATGAAACCAGTCGGAAACAGTTTTCATTTCTTTTTCTGCAGGTTCTTCGTTTTTTCCTAGCGCATATTATTAAACAGAATTACCGTGTCGACAGCGTAGCAAATTATTACGGAATCAGTAATTTTCAGGTTTAGGATCTCTTTCATGTAAATAATGAAAAGAGTAGGTCCGAGTATGCCTCCTTGCGGCACGCCAAATTTAATTTGCTCCATAGTACTGCTAATAGAACCCACTCTGACCAGTTGACTCCTCCCAGACAAATAGCTCTCAAACCACGACAACGGTACACCACGTACTCGTATGCCTAACATTTGCAGTTTCCGTAGCAAAATTAGAATGGACACGATGTTAAAGGCTTTTACCAAATCTAGGAAGATGCCCACATACTTGGAGTTGAGAAGAAACAAGGTTAATAGGAAGTGAGGTGGCGTCCTCGGTAGAAAGATTCTGCCTGAAACCGAACTGTCTCTCAGATAGAAAAAGGTTTTCCCGAGGTAGGTAGTTGACTAAACGAGTGTAAACCAGCTTTCCCAGAATTTTTGATAAGGTACTAAGAAGAGAATCCGGCCTGTAGTTTCCAGGAATATGTTTGGGAGTTTTGGGACGGTCTTTATGAATTGGAACGCCCCACTGCTCAGGAAAACAGCCCGAGCTGAGACTTGGATTATAAATGTGAGTGTTGATATCAATCCCATGCCCATCCAGGCCTAGTAAACTGTCATGGACCCATCAGTTGCATGATGATGGATGGATTGCACCAAATAGTAGTTGCACCAAATACAATATAGGTACCTACATGACTTGTTGGAGCTACAGCTACTGAAAACAACAAAGAACTTCAGTAGCGCCATCTAAATGGAATTTGGTGTCAATAAGTGTGCGGTCATGCATGTAGGTACGAGTAGCTATCGCGGGGAAAAATTCAACAAAACAGGTTTCTGAGACAATGTCCCTCGAGATCTATCGCCAAAGCAGAAAAGATGATATATTACGCATAGAGGTAGGCTACCTACTACCTACAAATTGCGGCGTCAAGATTATAATTTGTGGGTGAACGGTGAGGTGAGATTTAAAATATTTATTTATTTATTATCATTACAGGTCCATTTTAAGGGTTTCATACCCAAAGGGTAAAAAGCGGCCAAGTGCGTGTCGGACCACGCACAACGAAGGGCCTATTAGAAAGGTCGTATCGTTACTGAAATCTTATAGCACTTACGTTCTTTTCTTTAAGGAAGGCAGTTTTTTAGAAATATCTCAAAAACCTTTGAACCGATCTTGTTCAAAACAATTTTCGCTGAAAGAATTTGGTAAGCCCTATGTGTCCATCATTTTTTTTATACTTTTAAAATACACGGTTCAAAAATTAGAGGGGGGGGGACACACAATTGACTTTCGGGGCGATTATCTCCGACTCCTTATGTGCCACACGTGGGCTTGTAATGGAAAAAAAAAATCATTTCTTTCAGTTTTATGTATGGAGTGCACCCCTAAAATATTTTTTTTTAGTAATTTAATTACAAAACTATGTAGCGGCTAACAAAATAAACCTATCCTCAAAATTTTATTCAAATACACCTTATAGCTTTCGAGTAAAATGCCTGTGACATACGGACGGACAGACAGACAGACACAGACAGACAGATAGACAGACAGACATGACGAATCCATAAGGGTTCCGTTTTTTGCCATTTGGCTATAGAACCCTAAAAACGGGACCCTATAACTAAGACTTCGCTGTCCGTCCGTCTGTCTGTCACCAGGCTGTATCTCAAGAACCGCGGTAGCTAGACAGTTGAAATTTTCACAGATTATGTATTTCTGTTGCCGCTATAATAACAAATACTAAAAACAAAATAAAGTAAATATTTAAGGGGGGCTCCCATACAACAAAGGTTTTTTTTATACTGTTTTTATAGATAATGGTACGGAACCCTTCGTGCGCGAGTCCGACTCGCACTTGGCCGGTTTTTTATGCCTGTATTGTTTCGCCTGTGTCGTAGTCAACAAGGAACCCTTATAGTTTCGCCTATGTCAGTCCGTCTGTCCGTCCGTCCGTCTTCGGCTTTGCCCAGTAACCCTTACAACTAGAACACTGAAATTTGACATGGGTATATAAATTCTTTTAAATTTTTCAATTCATTTGTGGTGAGAGTACCAAGTACCAACTGACAAGCTGTCGACCTTCATGAAGGAGGAGATCTGGCCGAAGGGTGTAGTTTTCCGGCGATTTCGAGGCCGGCTATTTGACACTGAACTTGCGCCGCGCGTCGCCGTCTTAAACGTGTTTTTGTATTATGTTTATCAGTTTTGTATATTGTTATGTATGTTAGTCTGTACGGTTTTTTTAAATATGGGCCTTGTTGCCTGACTCGAATTAATAAATAAAAATAAATAAAATAAAATAAATCAAACACGCCGACAAAACAGTAGAATACATTTTTTTTTTTAGGAAAGTACAACAAGCACGTAAAGTGGGGATGTAAACTTTTTTTCTCGATAAACCCATAGTGTGGGGTATCCATCCTTGGACAGCTTGTTGAAAAATATAATGAAGTTAAAAGGAAAACTATCACAGGTAATTAGGGTCCCGGTTGCTGTCGAGACAGCTGGGCCGTGGTGTACCGAGGCCAAGAAGTTCATCAAAGACATAGGGCGGCGCTTAAGAGAAAGGGGCTGCGACCCTCGCTCTGGTTCTTACCTGGTCTAACGAATATCACTGGCCATTCAGCGTGGTAATGCTGCCGGTATTTTTGGCACGTTTGGTCTGGGTGAGTATCGGAGTGGGGTGTGAACTAATGGTAATGGTAAGTGGTAATGTTAAATATAGGTGACGAAACCTGCGGTGGATTTATAATTTGTAGATAATTGACGAAGCATGTTGCAGATGCTGTTTGGTTGTATTGACGAAACCTGCGTTGTGGAAATGTTTTGTATGTACTTTTGTCACATTCAATAAATAGATTATTAGGCATAACTAGTCGACAAGCTAGGACTTAGAAAGGGCAACTTTCGTACAAATACAGCCGACGCAACCGCACCATTTAGTTGGCGCGCGCGTGTCGATGTATGTAGTTACTACGGAACCCTACACTGCACGTGACCCGACACGCACTTGGCCGATTTTTGAAGTGAAAACTTCTTTAGCGGCGCTGAGCACTTTTTGGGATGGGGAAAAATTGTTAAATACGCGACAGATTTTTGTGACGTCAGATCACATGTGAAGGAGGTCACAAACTTTTATATTTTGCTGCTAGCCGATTCGACTTCATTCAAAACTGAACGCTATTCGTAAGAGTATAAAGCCGTTAAACACTTTTTATAATTTTGTTCACGCGTCCTTCACCGTTTTGCTATTGAGCAAATTCGAATAGTTCGAATTTGGACGTTATTCCTAAAGAGATAAAGCTTTGAAAAATATTTACCAACGGCAAAAACAAATTGATATTTTGTTCACCGCCGCCGTCCGCTGTTCTTGCAAATTCGAATAGTTCGAATTTGGACGTTATTCCTAAAGAGATAAAGCTTTGAAAAATATTTGGCAATGGCAAAAACAAATTGGTGTTTTGTTCGCCGCCGCCGGTAGGCGAGCCGGCCCGTCGCGCCCAACGCGCCCGCGGCCCGTCCGCCTAAATAATTGATGACACCGTAAGATGTCACGTGACCTGATCGAAAAACTGTTACAATGTTATTGAGTTTTCACTTCTGCCGGCACTCCTGGAGCGCAACCCGGTCTTTTTTTTTATAACTGTATTATGACTTGGGCTACTTTACCTACTTATCAGCCGTTGACGTTCATATGACGTTGACTTTTGGGACATCCTTTTAGATTTACATACAGGCTGCATTTGCCCCTATTATTTATGAAGTCATATAAAAAAATATTTACAAAAAGTCTTAATGAGACCATAGAATAAGAGGTAGGTACAGTCGCCATCAGATATATCGGAGCGGCCAAAGTGCTCACAAATATCGGAACACGTCTCTAATCTAATGCCTCGACAATAGCGACGTGTTCAGATATTTGTGAGCACTTTGGCCGCTCTGATATATCTGATGGCGACTGTACAAAATGGTATTATGAACATTCACAATCACCATAACACTGCAGAAAGCTAGACGAAGTGAATTTCGCGAAATACTAAATGTGTGTATCGAGAAAGAGGGATCCTAACTTTTAACAGTTCAGTGTAAGAAAAATATTAAAACTACATTATTCGACAACAAAACTACCTGCCTAAATTAATGTTACATTTCAATTTCAAGGATTGTTTCATTATTCTTTTATCCTATCGATTAGTTGGTAGATTAAAATAAAGACGGTTATTTTTTAACATTTTTAGTTGGTTTGGTTCCCGGTTCAGGTAAGCTTTTAATATACATAATCTGTGAATAATTATTATTCATATGATATAAACGAAGAAGGAATGGATTTTAGAAACTCAACAATTACCTATTTACTTACCTTGTCCTTGGGGCTTGAAGGAGTCTTGCCCTTGAGGGTGGAAGCTTGTCAATGTACCAGCGGTACCCCACCTGACGAACACGAGGTTAATTTAATACAAGATATTGTTACAACTTTCTGAAGACTCTTATAAGTTATCGCCCGGGGAAAAAATGCCCTGGACTGCGACTACTTATACAGCCAACTGGCGATTTTTTTCCTCAAGATAATGGATTAGATTAGCTATACCATTTGATGATGATAAGTATAATATATCGGCGGAAATGAAGTTTCTTTTTAAGTGTTTGAGAAGCTGCCGCTGGTCACCCGTCAACGCAACGGAGCTAACGTCCACGAGGCTTCATGATACAGCTTTGGTTATAGCACGGCGTAAATTCGCCACGAAAATCTGTTGCTACCTCGCGGGCTTTAACTAAAGTTTCTTAGTTGGTATACCTAATCCACGTATTATGCTTCGGCAAAGATCAACTGGCTTCTCCGCCGCCGGCCGAGCCGGTGTCATTAGGCCCGGAGCATGCTCGGAGCACATTGTGAAATAAGAAACAAGGGTCGTGCTTGATAGTTGATAGCTACGTGACCCGTCTATAGTGAACATAGCCGCGCTCGCTTGCATCTGTTCCCACTTTGAATGGGCCGACTCAATGGCAACCTTTTTTTTTCACCGTCAGTTTGACGTTTGTTAGTTGAACGATGGCAGCGGCCGGCGACGTGTGTGCCGGTCTCATACGACACAAACTAACTTTACTCCGTGAGTTGTGCGATACGCACATCTTAGATGTGCTCGTGAAAAAAGGACTCTTCAGTTTGAGTGACCATGAGCTGATAACCGGTGCGTCGGACACCGATAAGTGTAATTATTTCGTTGAAGTTGTTAGTAAACAAAGTGGTGCAAAGTTGAATGAGTTGTGTTCGGTGCTTGAGCGGGAATGCCCAAAGTTGTCGAAGGAGCTTACGAATGACAGACAAAGGTTTATAGTTAACGGTGAGTTTTGAAAACTTTCTTAAATTAAAAAGCGCAAGCAATGAGGACGAGAAGTTTTTAGAAAAACCCAGCAAATCCTACTTAGAAATACTCTAAGTAACCGACTTATCAAATACCTATATTACTAAAAAGGACAATTTAAAAGTAACACAGAAAAGATTTAAAAAAAATGAGAACCAGGGATTAAAGCGAGTTGTTGACCTACCGTAATCGAAAGAAAAATTTGTAGGTAGGTATTTGTATCAATAACTCTAGGCCTAAGTCCAATATTTTTGAAACTACCCATGTAAAAACGATGGGACCTGTGATCTGTGATATTATGATATTTTTTTTTAATGTAACAACTTTTGTAATGAACCCTTAGCAAATAAATGATTATGATTACCTACATCATTCAAAAATAATGGGTATTAAGGTTTTACACTAGCGGAATACTTGGTTTTTATCGGCTTCTGCAACCCGGAAACCTACTATCATTTTAAATTAATCCACTTTTGATGCTACTAATTGTAACGAATCACAAAAAGTCTAGAATATGAATTTGATTGAAAAATTGCATGACCACGGTCCAAAAGAAGGGGAGCTTTAATGTTTAAATTGCTCCCAATCCCAACCATGGCGAATATTTAATAGGTTTAATTTTACATTCAGTTAAAATACAATATCTACCTACCTACATTTGATTTTGATTTGAAGCCTAACCAAATATAATTTGTGAATACAAAGAAAACGAAAAAATAAGTAGCACAGTGAATGTCGTGCGAAGGAAGAGATGCGAGCCAAGTCATTAAACTTAAGTAAAAAATCCAGCATCATCTAGACAAATTCGTGCTGTCGCTTCGTCAAACAATTATGCGGGTACGTACGGGAATTGACCCCTCTGTCATCGTGGGAATAAATCGTTTGCCTATTTATTCAGTTGTCATTGTTTAGGACATCCTGGAAATGGATAACCGTTAAAGACCGAAATAAAACGTTGTTGCTTCTGTATTTCCAAACTTTGCTTGTACTTTTTACAAGCTTTTATTTAGTTTCACCTGTTTGTCATCAAATCTTGCAAATTAAATTTGACCAACTTCCCGGTGACCGATTGAGCTGAAATTTTGGGTATAAGTATAGTTCGGATGACAATTCAATATTATGGTACCATCGAGCTGGTCTGATTATGGAGACAGAAGGTGGCCACGGGAATTCAGTACTTAACCGACGTAACCCCGTTGAGTTTGGGCTCGTTAGAATCGTCTCAGTGAGTAGTTGATGACGGTATACAGAAAAGTACAGTCGGCAATTAAAGCTTGTACCAAAATGAATGTTTTGTCCGAAACTTTTCTTGTTGTTTTCTGTCCCGGTGAGGCAAGAGACGATAGTTACAGTTTCTAAGAAAAATACTATAAATTGGACTTCTATCATGAAATAATAGTTTTAAAGAGTGACCCAGGAGACACGTATTTAACCATGGCAACGAGCAATAAAAAAATGTTGACTGGCTCACATTATTGATGCATAAAAATCACAAGTTTCGTTTTAATCTACCCGTAAAATGTTACTTCTAAGAGACACGATCTTAATATTTTGCATACTAAATCCGCAATACAAAGGTCTCCGTGAATCACGCGTGAAGGTCAAAACCTAAGTAACGAGCCTGAATGTAATTATAGGTTGGAAACCATACAAAATACTTACCTAACATATAACATACGTAAATAAAGACGATAATTTGATCATTGACACAACGTACTTTACATGGCGTTGTATCATGGACCCTAATAACTAATAATAATAATACCAAGCGAGAAGGTAGTAGGTATACAAATCTAAATAAGTGTGACAGAAAGGGATAACTACCTATATCATTCATTGTTTGTCATACTTCAGCTTTTTTATATTTGCCACAACTTAGTTCTGAGTTAGTATAAGGTTGCGGCAAATAAACCATTACAAACCCAAATTAAGTAGGTTGCTTAATATTTATGGTAAGCGATCAGCCATTTTAAGGCCAGTTCTTAATTTAGCTGCATTAGGAGCCTTTCTTTCCCTTGTTGTGGCAACGCGTATAACTCATCTGTAGAAATCTAATACTTACTTTAAGCGTTGTATGCAAACTTAAAGCTATAACAGGTAGGTATATAACGACGACCACAAATCAAGCGGCAGCGCATACTCGTGACAGAACTATATTGCTTGCTGTTTATGTTCATTATTCTCAGAAGTTCGCGTAATACGAAGGTTCTCTTGTTTCTACGAACGGCTCAACTGTAGCAGATTTGCTGACACGATAACTTGGCTAGAATGCTTAAAGTAAGTCATTGTTGCAAGTTTGACGGTAAAAATGGTCATTTTAATGTTAATAAAACTTATCGCCTGCAAGATTTACATGAAAATTCTAAATAACTTATTCATTAACTTAAAGTTCAACATTGTATCTGCGTTGGTACCTGTTTGTACCTAAGTATACAAATGATACATGTGCTGAGAGGCATCGGTCTTCCACAACTGTTTACAATCCATTTTTTATTACATACATTTAATAGTTTATTTTATTTTAACACATACCTACATGAAATAAGATAATTTTAACCACAAGAGGATCCTTTGAGATGATTTGTACTCTTTCCAATTAGGTTTAATAGGTCATAATATTAAAATCGATACATATTTTTGCAATTGACTGTACAAGTCAGCAAAGAACTCATCTCAACAGCTGCCTGTAAAATACTTGCCTTTTGCAAAATTGTTTGTTCATAACACACGTGCCGCGCAGGTGCATTTGAGCACATGTTGTTCCCCGTTTCTTATCTCAAACAGTTTCTTCTAGTAGGACAGAATAAAGATTAACTTCAGTTAGGTATATGCTGTCAGACCTTTGTTCAAATAGATTACCTATTTAACATTAATAGCAATTTTTAGGGTTCCGAAGTCAACAAGGAACCCTTATAGTTTCGCCATGTCCGTCCGTCTGTCTGTCCGTCCGTCTTCGGCTTAGCTCAGTAACCATTACTACTAGAAAACTGTAATTCGGCATGGGTATATAAATCAATCACGCCGACAGAACAGTACAATAAAAACTGGAAAAAAGAAAACTATCACGGACAAGTAGGCATAAGTAGTTACCGAGTAATAGTCGACCAACTTAATGTGTACTTGGAAAGACCAATTTTCATACAAATTCGGCCGGCGCAACCGCACCGCACGTCGATGTAACTAAGACAGACAGGCAACTACGGAACCCTTCACTGCGCGTGTCCCGACACGCACTTGGCCGGTTTTATTAATTAATATGAAAACACCTTTTAACTTGAATCGACTTCTTAAGAACAATTTTGAATTTAAGGGTTTTTATCGTAGGAACGAGTATCATCTAATTCATGGGACCTAGAATTTTAATTTCATTTAAAAGTGTCTCATGTAATCACTGAACACGACGATGAACACTATACTTGAAATTACTGGCCATTTAAATCTAATTCAGTCTATCAACCTTAGAATTTCATAGTCCACTAACTCCAAGACGGGTCAAAGGCCGCCCAACCCCAACTAGGGCCATTTAAGAGCCTCTTACAACGCCATTGCTCACGGGGTGTGACGGCTCGTGTGAATCCACCATGGGAACATCTTTGATAATGAACCACCACTATTTATCAAGCTTCTTTGTTCCATGCTTATGTCATGTTGAACTTGGAATTTCTTATCGCTAAGATAGCTTCGAGCGTTATGGCGTTTTTTCGAGACTTCAAGATAGGCGACGTATTCTATTGTTGGGAACTTGGGTATTTGTCAGAGTCACAGGATTTTGAATAAGAGGAATGCAAGCGTTTAGACGGTCATCAGTGTTATCACACTGCCGCCGCATGCCGCTGCGATGTGCGGCGCGACGGTTTCCTTGTTGCATGCAAAGAACATCAGTTTGTATACAAAATCCGGTAACAAATACTGCACCGCACCTCTACGCGGCGAAATTTGTACGCAAATCCGCATAGCGCAGCGGGATGCGGCGGCAATGTGATCACTTCCTTTGTCGCGTGTAGTGAAAACTTTAAGACATGCAATTTTCATCGAGAACGAGCTTTCTATCTTTTTACTTGATCCTAGCTTAAAATACACTATGTTTATCTGAGTGGCAAACATCAACGCTTCTAATTTAGTTGCGGTTGTAAACTGCTAGTGAAAACACTGGTGAAACCACAAATCTGAAAGGAGTTAGTGTTACTGGGGAATAATGAGAAAGTGAAACGCTTGACTGCATTACTTTGAGTGCCTAAATGTTTATAGCTGCTGTTAAAATTATAATTGCGTGAATGCTTGTATAATAGCCTCGGTGAATTAGTTATTTTCCGGTTTTGTAATTCCTAACTATTTTAGGAACTTGGACTTGACCCTTCATGTAGCATTCACCAAGTACGAAACTAGGTATTGTAACAAGATTTTCATAATTCCACCGAGGGTAAATTAAACAAATTAGAAAGTATATAATTCACTTGACCTAGACCTGCCAGAAAGGATATTGAAGTACTTAAATGGTACCTTGTAAGTAGAGCTTCGTTCGCCTCTGCCGTTTCTCCTACCATTATTGTAGTATTTCCTGAATTAGACCTTAGTTCACCTTACAATGCCAATACGTGCCCGAATGCGCAGCCAATACGCCATTAAGCTGGTTCCGCCACAACAACGTTTGCATTATACCATAAAACACCATTTGACAAGGTGCTGATGGCATTACGTGCGCAAAGTTCAATACCCTAGTCCCCGCGTGAGAAAATTAAAAATAATGTCCAATTACTTACCGATATTGGGTTGGCTCTAATCGGTTAGTGGATCATTTTATTTTAACAAGCTTGAATTGGGTGCTTTTTGTGATTACCTTGTAATTGATTTAGTTTAAGCGAAATATTCTCATCGGATTTTTTACAATGTCAAACCTGGTCTACGACAAATACTTATATTAAGCAGTGCTTGTAGTGGTGGGTTGAAAATAACTTGCTGTTTAAATTTAGATAATAAAATCTACACATGAATTTATACAACTTTCAAAACGGGCATCGATAGAAGAGAGTTATACTGTTTCTTAGGTCCTTGGTTTTACCACAGAATAAGTAATAGTTCTACTACAGTTGACATACCCGTACTCAGTGGCTCCAGCATAGATGTAATCCTGTCAATCAAAAAATCTGTTAAATTAGTCTGGAGCCGCAGACCTCTAGATGCTACAATTTCCGCTTACCATCAGGCGGGCCGTACCGATCTGCCATTCCAGGCAGGTTTAATGGGACATACTTGTTTAACAGTTAATCAAATGAGTCCATATTGGTACCAGTGTGTTCATTAAAAACACAAATTGTACAAGTAAATGAGTCCAACGAGGCGTATGATTAGGTCACGCTCGTGATTAAATTAGCGAACCGTTGTGAGAACTCCTTGTTAACTCCCAGGAATCTTAGCAGTCTTCACACTTTCCTCATCCATTTGTTTGTCAAATCAATCGTTACCTTCTGCTTAGCCAGTACTCCGTTAGTGCTTTAAATACTTACAACTACCACAATTCGTATTTTTTGGGCAGAAGGTTTGTCTTTTACGATGTCTTGATTATTGACTTAGCTACTTCGACCTTATTGTGCGAGTTTACCGCTTAGGGTGTGGTGGGTCACAATAATCTAATTTTCAATCAGCGAATGAAGTTATAATGCCGATTTAAATATTCGATCTTAAGGTGGTGTAACTCAATACTTCCGGCTTAGTGGGTAAAATATGCGAATCTGATGCAGGTTTGAAGAACAAGATGCCATTCAAAAATCATACTATTTCCTTAAGTCTCCTAAAAACTTTTTACGTTTCTTCAATGATACACAAATTAATTTGTAGTAATTTAGCGTCATAAATATTTGGACCAAATTCTTGCCCAGCTTAACTCACTCAATTAAATTTTCTATGAAAGTTTTCCGTTATGACACGAACATTAACCATAGAATTATATGGTTAATTGTTGTGTCACAACGGAACTTTGTTCTCTTCTTCAGTTTGTATGGCTAACTATCGACTATAACCAGGCTAACTACTGGCTAAGAATTTGGTTTTCACCTAATTATACAGAAAAATGTTTTACAAAAAGTTCTGTCATTAAATTGAACTTACAAATAAACCACGCTATCTTCTCTTACCTTTAATTACCTAGACCTCTTTTTTAATTTACCGCTATAGATCAAATGTATGACACTTTATTGATGTTCAACGCTCTGCCTGCTTTAATTTACTTTTAATGAATCCAGCGGCTGTGCTGTTAATTTCGAGAAGCCATCAGACTCATATTGTCTAAGTGAAGTTTTCTCATGGGCTTGATCCCACGTCCCACGTACAGGTTATAGGAAAAATTATAGTCTAGTTGGTAGGTAATTACTTTTTGTTTCGTTACCAGATTTCTGATTGATGGAGTTTTAAGACAGGAAGGTAATGTTCTTAGATATATTAAATTATGAGCAAGGGCGTAGGTTAACAGTACCTATATATGATATATTTTTTTATAAAAGATTGGCCAGTGATTGACCCTACCCTAGTTTCACCTGATGGTATGCGACGACATAGCCTAATCTGAAGCTCACTGTTGGTTCAGTAATTGCCTATTCACTCTTATTCGAAAAGGTAAGTAATACAGATTTTGGGAAAAGTAAAACGAACTATTTACATCATGCATGCGTTATGTTGTACACAAAAAGGTTTTTTTTTTGTTATACATACAAACTATAATGAATATAATTTTAATTTTGCGAAGATTCCGAGGAGTGTGTATTCATTGAATATTTACTAAGATATATTTGTAAGAATTAAAAAAGGAGCCCACGAAGTTTTAATTGTTACAATGTGGAAACAGCTCCATAGATATGGGAATCCTACTATCCTTCCTACTAATATTATAAATGCGAAAGTTTAGATGTATGGATGTTTGTTACTCAATCACGCTTAAACGGCTTAACCGATTTGGATGAAATTTTGCACGAAGATAGTTTATAGCCTGGATTAAAATATAGGATAGTTTCCGGGTCCACGCAGACGAAGTCGCGGGCGGAAGCTAGTAAACTATAACTGGCACGTTTCTTAATTCCACTTTACTCACGGACATAAACACTATAATTTTATGTATGACACATCAGTGTAGCGGGCCATATATGGATTTACTGTCTCTGATCCCCGTCGAGATAGCGTTATCACATTTCATATGACATAGTTAGAGCTTTCTTGTGTATCGTCGTTTGATGTTTAGTCTCGTAAATCTTTTAGCTTTAGATAATAAATTACAGCATAAGCGTCCTTTTTTAGAGAACAATTTATATTTTATAGGCCGAATTTAGCAGAATACTCTTGGGTTTATTTTTGTTTATGTCCATATCCAATAAACAATATATTTACAATAAAAGTTTTTTCTTGCGTTATGCATAATCATGATCAAATAAAATTCTGACTAAATTCCGAGTCAGAACCTCAGAGCTTGGCGGTACTCTACCCTGTACCTAAATATGCTTTACGTCGTAACAAAAGCACTGTACTCGCAGCCAGGTGTGCTGGCAGGCAAATCAAGGTAAAGTTGCACTGAATGTACCCACTTTTCAAGCAAATTATAAAATCCGATCAAATTCCAAACATTTCGGCAAATGTCGGCGTCCGAATTGGCACTGATTTCGCTGCGAAGCATGTCAACTTCAGGCCTATCAACTTGACAATTGTCACCTGACAAATGACAATCACAAATCGTTATAAGTACATTGCGGGGTTTAAAAATAAAGAAGGAAGGCAGCTAGTCGAGCTAGATTCTCGTGAAATTTTGTGAGCTGGATCAATAATATATAAGTAGGTCGATTTTTTTGTCGATTCAGAATTTCAAAACATTCTTTTTAAAAGCATTGTTTCTCGAGTTCTACAGCTCGCAGAGATATTGGTTACTAAGGTACTTTAATGGTACTATAATTACTTGCCGACACAGAAATGTACGGCGAATTGTCATTTTCAGGCGACAATTAAATTGATTGTCATTGTTGTTATACGATGGTTACATGTTCTGGGGGGCCTCAGGGGTCTGACATTGACGACCTGCGCTGACGTCACTAAGCGCCACACACATATAATTGCATCTGAGCCTTAGAGTATAGATTTCTAGAGAAGAACTAGGTAAGAATGCCAATGCCACCGGGACGGAAAGACTAAATTAAGAACTGGTCTTAAAAAAGGTGACGGCTTACCATACCACCTATGTACTTCATTTGGGCAGGTAATTGTTTATTGACCAAATTTCATAGCTCTAGGTCAATGGAAAGTACCCTATAAATTTTGATTCCCTTGAGTGTCGAAATTTACGTTTTTTGCGGCATTATCGGTCGTATATTTATTTACGTTAACTTTGAAGTTTGTTTTTTTCACAGCTTCAAGGGACTGTAGAGTGTACACTTGAGTAAGTATAGGGTTTTAATTTCAACTCGATACCTCGCGTTCCTGACATAAAGGGTCTTGACGGCCAGACAGACGGACAACAAAGTGATCCTATATTCCGTTTTTTCCTTTTAAGGTACGGAACCCTAAAAAGTGACAGGCGACGAACGACGACGAATGATATTATCCCTTTCTATCAAACTTATTGAGATTTGTGTACTACATACCATCTCGCTTGGTCGTGGTAATATTTTATTACCATATTAGCTCCTCTGCAGATATCTATAGTTACTGTAAGGTCTGGACCCACACTAAAGCCGGATTCGACCAAATAGTGGGAGCTTTAAACCTGAATGGATCAGTCTTGGAAATTGAAATTAAACTTTATTCTAGCTAGTTACGTTACGACTATATGGTTTGCTTACATGTTTTTAATACTGGACCATTATCTTGTTTTCAATTAATTCATTATACCAGTAAACTAACACGATTGAATGCGATGTCATAAGTGGTTGCATAGCGTGGTGCGTAACTTGCACATAACTTGGCGCTTGCTTGGCTATGTTAAGTGCAGTGGTTGGCCTCGTGTATTGTATAATAGATTGAAGATGACAGGTTGTCTGTCGATGAACAGGTTGTAGAAGCTATAAGGCATGAATCACACTGGATCGGCTTGCGGTGGCGGTCAATGATAAATTAGACACTATTTTACACACGGCCAAGTACCTTGGAGGCCACAATCGACAGGGGACTCACAATGAAGCAGTACACCGAGGAAGCGGTGGGTCGGGCGAAGTGCGCCCGATCGAAGCTTCGTCCAGTGCTCGATAGCAGCCTCCCGTTCCGCACAAAAATGGGGATCTACGAAGAAGCTCAGGGCACAGGAGACCCCCGTTACGTGCGGAACCGACACGTAGCCCGACACCTCGAGCACCAGAGCCTGGACGAATTCATCGCCCACCTAGCGCGCCGTATGATCGCCCGCGCTGACTCCTCCTTTCCATTGCTTCAGGGAAGCGCGCCCCCCTGACACCCGACGGCGGCCCCAGTCCTGGGCCCAGGACTCCACCACGCCGCAGACAGGCCAACTATACCCTCAATAATGCCGCAGACAGGCAAACTTGACACCCAGGCCAAGATGGCCAACGTCCTCGCAGAAGAAGAAGGAAAAAGCCGAGATGGCGATTAGATGACCGGCTTATTTGTTTAATGAGACCGCCAAAAAGGGAAGTCCTGACCTGGTGACTCTGAGTGTGTGCGAAGACCCGCTGACTCTACGCCCGAAGTGCTTATCAGGGGCTGGAATGGCCGCTAGATATCACTGTACCACACGGAAAAAAAAACTTAGCTGTGTTTACTAAAATTTAGTTGTTGTAGCTAAATTCCTTCGAAACTATACGGACAACTAAGTTTTTAGCTACCTTAGCAAAGTGTTTTTAGCTACCAAAACTTAGCTGTAATAGCAAATACTTTTAGCTGAAATCACTCCGAAGAATTGAAAACTTAGCTGTGTCAGCTAATTATATTAGCTAAATTTAGCTGGGGCTGCTAACTATATTAGCTATATTTAGCAGGGACAGCTAATTATTTTAGCTAAATTTAGCTGTGGCTGCTAACTATATTAGCAGTGGCAGCTAATTTTATTAGCTGTATTTAAACGTAACTGCAAAAGAAATTAGCCGCAGCTGCTAATTACTTTTGCTGCAACAGCTAAAATAATTTGTAGCCATAGAAAATAGTGTAAGTTGTAGCAACTAAGTCAGTTTGATGCTCTGTCGAATTAGCTTAGCGGCATTTTACAATGGTCTTAGCTGTAGCTGTGAATTGGATTTGTAACTGTGACTAAGACTTTTAGTTGCGGGGTGTAATCGTTTTAGCTGCGACAGCTAAAATAATTTGTAGCCATAGAAAACAGTGTTAGCTGTATCAACTAAGTCCGTTTGATGTCGTGTCGAATTAGCTTAGCGGCATGTTACAATGATCTTAGCTGTAGCTGTGAATTGGATTTGTGACTGTAACTAAGAAATTTAGTTGCGGGGTGTAATCGCTTTAGCTGCGATAGCTAAAATGATTTGTAGCCATCGAAAATAGTTTTTGCTGTAGCAACTAAGTCCGTTTGATGCTGTGTCGAATTAGCTTAGCGGCATTTTACAATGGTCTTAGCTGTAGCTGTGAATTGGATTTGTAACTGTGACTAAGACTTTTAGTTGCGGGGTGTAATCGTTTTAGCTGCGACAGCTAAAATAATTTGTAGCCATAGAAAACAGTGTTAGCTGTATTAACTAAGTCCGTTTGATGTCGTGTCGAATTAGCTTAGCGGCATTTTACAATGATCTTAGATGTAGCTGTGAATTGGATTTGTGACTGTAACTAAGAATTTTAGATGCGGGGTGTAATCGTTTTAGCTGCGACAGCTAAAATTATGTGTAGCCATCGAAAATAGTTTTAGCTGTAGCAACTAAGTCCGTTTGATGTCGTGTCGAATTAGCTTAGCGGCATTTTACAATGATCTTAGCTACAGCTGTGAATTGGATTTGTGACTGTAACTAAGAAATTTAGTTGCGGGGTGTAATCGCTTTAGCTGCGATAGCTAAAATGATTTGTTGCCATCGAAAATAGTTTTTGCTGTAGCAACTAAGTCCGTTTGATGCTGTGTCGAATTAGCTTAGCGGCATTTTACAATGGTCTTAGCTGTAGCTGTGAATTGGATTTGTAACTGTGACTAAGACTTTTAGTTGCGGGGTGTAATCGTTTTAGCTGCGACGGCTAAAATAATTTGTAGCGATAGAAAACAGTGTTAGCTGTAGCAACTAAGTCAGTTTGATGCTCTGTCGAATTACCTTAGCGGTAGTCGACAAAAATTTAGCTGTAGTTGCTAATTGGCTTTGTTACCTTAACAAGGGGGTTTAGTTGCGTGATGTAATTATTTAGTTGAGACGACTTATTCGTCGCATGAAAGACAGTTTTAGCTGTAGCAAACTAAGTAAATTTGATACACTATCGAATTAATTTTAGCTTTGGCTGTGAAATGAGTTTGTTACTTTAACTAATCTACTTAGTTAAAATAGCAAACTCAATTCACAGCCACAGTTAAAACTCATTCTATTCAAATTTACTTAGTTGCTGCAGCTAAAACTATCTTTAATGCCACAAGCCGCAGGTAGGTTTCAGCTGTGGCAAATAAGTCAATTTGATACTCTATCGTGTCACACTTGTTACGATGCCGCAATGATACGATTGAGTCAAAATAAACTTACTGCTACCGCTGCTACTAAAACGAACACAGTACAAATAATTTTAGTTTCCTTAATTAAGTCATCACATCACGCAAGTAATTTTCATATTATGAAAAAAATCAAATGCAGAAATTAAAGTAATCATTATATTTATTGTGAAAGGGTCATACTGTATCTTAGGGCACTTACTCACCGCGAGCATGCTCGTGTAATATAATATAACAGAGTTGTTACTTGTAATGGCAATTGACTTACTCACCGCTGTAAAAGTTCGTATCTGAGCAGTTATGTTAGGTTAACAAGCGAATGCTCGCGGTGCATATATTCCTTTAAACAAAGATCTTCAGCAAGATCAGGAACGGAACCTATCAGTTAAAGGTACTTTACAGTAGTGCTCCAAGTCTTAAAAAGACCGTCGTTTTCGGATCGCCAAACATCGGATCTTGCCTCCACCGTAAGATGTCGTATCTTTCGCATATCCGATGTTTCGCGACTTGAACTGTATATTTACTCACTAATAAAACAAATACAGTAAGGTGGCGTAAGTGGAACGCATGTAGGAACTGAAACATCTGTGTCGGAGCATTGAAATTAGTTTGTCAGCATTCCTGTTATATCGTCACACTGCCTCAGAGTAAATCTCGAATAGTTTACTTTTTATGGTGGTGTGTTTCACATTCTACATACGTTCGACTTACTCCACTGTACTACACTTTACAAATAACCATTAAGGGTAGGAATTTGCTTGATAATTACAGCCAAATCAAATTTATGAAACTAGCGGAAAAACATGGTAATTTGTTAGTTTTTTTTGTAATCATTATATATACAATACATATAATTCAACTGCTCGAGTGTTTTAATGTAATCCTAGAATTTAAATGCTTCACTAGTGAAGGCGAGGCAAGCACGTCATGTCCGTCTATGCCAAGTTTTGTTACCACTGGGGATAACTGGGAAAGAATAATTCCCATTTGTTACCACTGGGGACAACTTAGGTGTTACCGCCCATTTTGACCAAGAAAATGGTTTTAAGAATCTTTTAAATGATTTAAATTGTCCCCAGTGGTAACAAATGGGAATTATCTTTCCCAAGTTGTCCCCAGTGGAAACAGATGGGAATATTTAGTCCCATTTGTTCCCAGGGGTAACAAAAAGGCGGGAACAAATGGGAATAGCTCCAAATTGGTGGTAACAGGTGGGAATAACCCCTTAAACGTTAATTCCACAGGAAACTAGTCTTACCCCCCGTTCCCACTATTTCGTATGTCGGGACGATATTTTATCGTGTGTGGTAGTGGCAGAACATTTTATATGAAGCTGTTCACACTTGTCGGACACTAATTTGTATGAGGCGACGACACACGATAAAAAATCGTCCCGACAGACCACATAGTGGGAACGGGGGGTTAGTTTAAAAAAGTTAGCTATGGTTTATAAAGGTCATTTTCCGGTGGCATTAACGATTAAGGTATCTAAAAATAATTAGGTTAATATAAGATATTGGTTGTCCTTAGCATGGGTATTAATTAAATTTTAGTACAATATTTACAGGATCCGTTTAGGCATAATATATCTGTCACTATCTGGTGATGTGACAACACATTGAGGGAACGGATTTTTAAGCAAATTCAATGATAAACCTAATAATTTATCATGCGGGTTTCCACACTTTACTTCAAACCCACGGACATGTGCGTTTAAACCTAAATTTGTCATGGGCAAGCAAATAAATATAACATCATTTCTATCTGTAATAAAAATAGTTTTAATCTCCGCAAAAGCCCAGCACCTTGATTCGTCAAAGCCGTATGGAAGAGCCATTCCATTTTTGTATAAAGACCCTTTCACTTCTACCCATTTTGCACAAAAGCAAATGGTACTTTTTTCAAGTATGTCTGGAAAATACTCTTTAAATGGTACAAGAAATTCAGTATCTCTGACGTCTTGAAAATTGCCGGATCCAATTGCAATCTTAGGCAGTATAGTCTCTTTTACAATGAATCTGTAACAATGAGCTATTTGTCTTTTGACTGCTAATGAGTATAGTACATTCCTTCGAGACATACAAACGTTTGTATAGCTTTTTAATTCTTTGTGTTTTCCTTCATTACGCATTGAAGATATTGGTGCGAATGGTCCATTTATAAGAAAAAGACGGGGGTAATGCAACAGAAAGTGATGTTTTGGTTTCAGAGACTCGCCCGTGAGTTTCATGTACAATCGATTATGTTCCGAGACAATATTTTGGAGAATCGGAACAATATCAACTGTAAGGTGTCTAGATTGAAAAATATCGAACATATCATGAAGATGTAAGTACATGTGCCAATATTCATCATCTTCAGATATCATGTCACCTACAAACAATCCAAAATATCTGACAAATACTGTCATTTCAGAAGCAGTCATCTTTAATTTTTTCTTCTTCAAGTTTTCGCGTGTGACAGAGGGTGGCTTATTATTGACATCGCGGCCATAATCAAACATATACATACGACAGTTAAGTGTTTCCAGTGAAAGAGGGTCTAAATCAAGTAAATGATTTACTACTGGAATCATCGTATAGTGGGCTACGCCTTCAGGACCATCATGCATACAGTCAACTGCAAAAGCATTGGGAATATCAAAGCCCAAACTTTTGACATCCTTGAACACAAATTCCTCCTTAATACCAGTTTGTCTAAAATCATTTATGGCGACATCATTAGCATAATTGACTGAATTCCGAAGACACGTCAAGTCTTCAATAGTCATACTTTCCGTCATTTGTTTAGTCGCTTTACAGAAGCGACACATATATTTGGCTGTAAAACTTTCAACGAAACCGCACATACCATTGACTCCAAGATTGTCGCCAATAAGTAAGAGTGTTGGAAAGTATACCTTTTTTTCTCCATCTGGTGTATTTATAAGTATACCCTCTGTTTCGAGGTATTTAAGTTCTTCAACAAGAGGTCGAAACGTTTTTTTGTTTCCATAAGTTTTTCTGTCATCTGCATTGAAAATTAAGACTTCAAATATGTTTTCAAGCTTAGATTGACATTCTTCTGGAAGTGCGGGCAAGTTAGCGTAGACACAACCAATTTTTTCACTGTGGGGTCCAAGGGCATTATTTGGTTCCCAATCATCATAATATATGATAATGGGGATAGCTATGTCACTTTGGCTGTAAAATTGGGTTTTGATCGTTTTCCACTTTTCACACTGAATTATATTGGAGATAACATCAGATGACTGTAATTCGCTAATATATTTTAATGTGCCGGTTAAGGCATCCGGTAATTCAAAGAATTTTTTCAATGTTTTCCTAAGGGGTATAAATTGACCAGTAACATTTTGCATTTTACCTTTGACCACGCCACCACCGGTACCTGTTCGTTCGACCCGGCTATCAATAATATAGGTCTCAGGAGGAATGTAATCACCAGTAGATTGAAAGTATTTCATTCTCAGATATTCACTTGACAATTCTGAAAATGGATTTGCTATAGCTCTAAATATATTTTCAACGGCGTTGACAACATCAGGCTCTAATGGAGCCAGTTTTAGTACTTTTATAATCTTGGACCAATTATTCGGAGCGAAAGTATCAGAAAGAAATGATGTTACATCTTTTATAACGTCATCTACGTGGTTCCGAGGTAAACCAGGTTTGCTATACAGTTTAGCAACAAAAACGTTAGCATGTTTTGTCAAATTGCAGTTAAATTCAGTAACATCGAAATGATCTCTAGAATCTATTTGATTGACGTGATGTGGGCTTTCAAGAGACGAAATATTAATAACTTTGTTCTCACATTGAATTCCAGTATTTGGCCATTGAAAATGATTCGGAACATTATGCTGCCTAAACAAATGTTTTGTGTAAGAATCCCATTTATCAAACTTTCTAGCACAGTTTGCATTGACATCGCAACAATATATATTACTCACTGGATGTTTAATACTAGCATGCACACGTAAAGAATCAATACTCACAAAGGAATCCTGACAGTCGCGAACAAAGCATTTCACGGAAACATTACTCATCTGTAGACAAACAATAACAGACACTTGTAGCTTAAAAATATGTCTAACAAGCATTACTCCGAAACTACTTATAGAGTAACATTATTAGGTTTAGTAGCGGTGCGCCATACGCCTCATCCCTCTCTGATGTAAATAATCTCATTTATATCAAATATAAAGTTTGGCCGCTGAGCGTCGCTGCTTTTTCAACATAATGTGAAATAGACGTCAAGTTAGCGTGGTGGTATGATGGCAGTTTTAACTGATAAGGAAAGGTACCCAACTATCCATTTGATTTTTTTTAGTGAGTGAAATGATTAAAAGTTTGAAACTTTGACGTGTCTTGTTTTATATAAAATATGAGTTTGATGTGAAATAACAAAACCCGTGTCCATTATTTTTTCATGTTCTCCAACATATAATGAAACCAGTAATTAATTATCAATTTGCTTGAACAACTCTCTCTACAGAAGTTAGAGGATGCATGACGACTTGATACGCTGGCTACAAAATACCAGAACGGTAAATCTTGATGTCATGCTCCCTGGCAACCCCACTGTCTGTTTTGTGATTTATTAATACGTAACGCTGATGTACCAAATATGTACTCAAATTGTACCTAGTTAAAAAAAATTGTACCTCAACAGATCGCGAGTACAATTAACTGAATTTGGGGTTGCCGTAGAGCATCTCCCCAGCAACCCCATTTTTTTCGCTTATTTCACGTAAATACTTGCGTATTTCAGCTAATAAGAGGCCGAAAAAAATTGTACTGCGGTTTTTACCACCAAATGAGTTAGCATTGGCCATTAAAATTACCTAATTTTCACCAGAGCGCGAGTGCTTTCAACCGACTTCACAAGCCTCTAACATACGAAACTTACTTAGTATTTTTGTAATACCTGATTGATCAAGCTTCGCTGTACCAATACGTAGGTAGGTACACTATTTTACCGAGTTCCTTACGCCGGTTTTTAAGTGTCCCGTTTTAACCTTTGGGATGGATACTTAAAAACCGGCGTAAGGAACTCGGTAAAATAGTGTACCTACCTACGTATTGGTACAGCGAAGCTTGATCAATCAGGTATTACAAAAATACTAAGTAAGTTTCGTATGTTAGAGGCTTGTGAAGTCGGTTGAAAGCACTCGCGCTCTGGTGAAAATTAGGTAATTTTAATGGCCAATGCTAACTCATTTGGTGGTAAAAACCGCAGTACATTTTTTTTCGGCCTCTTATTAGCTGAAATACGCAAGTATTTACGTGAAATAAGCAAAAAAAAATGGGGTTGCTGGGGAGATGCTCTACGGCAACCCCAAATTCAGTTAATTGTACTCGTGATCTGTTGAGGTACAATTTGAGTACATATTTGGTACATCAGCGTTACGTATTAATAAATCACAAAACAGACAGTGGGGTTGCCAGGGAGCATGACATAAATCTTGTCCTTGAAAACTGGGAACGCACTACATCAAAGAGATTATCTATGTTGAGATCAATGGAAATCCACAAATACATGGACAGTTTTCCAGCTCTCAAATATTGTGACGGCTATAGACTGCAGGTACTTAATTAACAACTATTACTACGGTTTAGTGTATACTCAGGGACAAAATTAGAGGAACGTTCATCATATCATACAAGATGAACAATATAAGTGACATAATTATAATAAAAATAATTACAGGACGTTTATAAAGCATTCCACTAATTTTGTTCCTGAGTTCCTAGTACAGTCGACTACAAAGAGATCGATACGGACAAAGTTAGAGGATGCATGACGACTTGATACGCTGGCTACAAAATACCAGAACGGTAAATCTTGATGTCATGCTCCCTGGCATCCCCACTGTCTGTTTTGTGATTTATTAATACGTAACGCTGATGTACCAAATATGTACTCAAATTGTACCTAGTTAAAAAACATTGTAACTCAACAGATCGCGAGTACAATTAACTGAATTTGGGGTTGCCGTAGAGCATCTCCCCAGCAACCCCATTTTTTTTTTGCTTATTTCACGTAAATACTTGCGTATTTCAGCTAATAAGAGGCCGAAAAAAAATGTACTGCGGTTTTTACCACCAAATGAGTTAGCATTGGCCATTAAAATTACCTAATTTTCACCAGAGCGCGAGTGCTTTCAACCGACTTCACAAGCCTCTAACATACGAAACTTACTTAGTATTTTTGTAATACCTGATTGATCAAGCTTCGCTGTACCAATACGTAGGTAGGTACACTATTTTACCGAGTTCCTTACGCCGGTTTTTAAGTATCCATCCCAAAGGTTAAAACGGGACACTTAAAAACCGGCGTAAGGAACTCGGTAAAATAGTGTACCTACCTACGTATTGGTACAGCGAAGCTTGATCAATCAGGTATTACAAAAATACTAAGTAAGTTTCGTATGTTAGAGGCTTGTGAAGTCGGTTGAAAGCACTCGCGCTCTGGTGAAAATTAGGTAATTTTAATGGCCAATGCTAACTCATTTGGTGGTAAAAACCGCAGTACAATTTTTTTCGGCCTCTTATTAGCTGAAATACGCAAGTATTTACGTGAAATAAGCAAAAAAAAAATGGGGTTGCTGGGGAGATGCTCTACGGCAACCCCAAATTCAGTTAATTGTACTCGTGATCTGTTGAGGTACAATTTTTTTTAACTAGGTACAATTTGAGTACATATTTGGTACATCAGCGTTACGTATTAATAAATCACAAAACAGACAGTGGGGTTGCCAGGGAGCATGACAAATCTTGTCCTTGAAAACTGGGAACGCACTACATCAAAGAGATTATCTATGTTGAGATCAATGGAAATCCACAAATACATGGACAGTTTTCCAGCTCTCAAATATTGTGACGGCTATAGACTGCAGGTACTTAATTAACAACTATTACTACGGTTTAGTGTATACTCAGGGACAAAATTAGAGGAACGTTCATCATATCATACAAGATGAACAATATAAGTGACATAATTATAATAAAAATAATTACAGGACGTTTATAAAGCATTCCACTAATTTTGTTCCTGAGTTCCTAGTACAGTCGACTACAAAGAGATCGATACGGACAAAGTTAGAGGATGCATGACGACTTGATACGCTGGCTACAAAATACCAGAACGGTAAATCTTGATGTCATGCTCCCTGGCATCCCCACTGTCTGTTTTGTGATTTATTAATACGTAACGCTGATGTACCAAATATGTACTCAAATTGTACCTAGTTAAAAAACATTGTAACTCAACAGATCGCGAGTACAATTAACTGAATTTGGGGTTGCCGTAGAGCATCTCCCCAGCAACCCCATTTTTTTTTTGCTTATTTCACGTAAATACTTGCGTATTTCAGCTAATAAGAGGCCGAAAAAAAATGTACTGCGGTTTTTACCACCAAATGAGTTAGCATTGGCCATTAAAATTACCTAATTTTCACCAGAGCGCGAGTGCTTTCAACCGACTTCACAAGCCTCTAACATACGAAACTTACTTAGTATTTTTGTAATACCTGATTGATCAAGCTTCGCTGTACCAATACGTAGGTAGGTACACTATTTTACCGAGTTCCTTACGCCGGTTTTTAAGTATCCATCCCAAAGGTTAAAACGGGACACTTAAAAACCGGCGTAAGGAACTCGGTAAAATAGTGTACCTACCTACGTATTGGTACAGCGAAGCTTGATCAATCAGGTATTACAAAAATACTAAGTAAGTTTCGTATGTTAGAGGCTTGTGAAGTCGGTTGAAAGCACTCGCGCTCTGGTGAAAATTAGGTAATTTTAATGGCCAATGCTAACTCATTTGGTGGTAAAAACCGCAGTACAATTTTTTTCGGCCTCTTATTAGCTGAAATACGCAAGTATTTACGTGAAATAAGCAAAAAAAAAATGGGGGTTGCTGGGGAGATGCTCTACGGCAACCCCAAATTCAGTTAATTGTACTCGTGATCTGTTGAGGTACAATTTTTTTTAACTAGGTACAATTTGAGTACATATTTGGTACATCAGCGTTACGTATTAATAAATCACAAAACAGACAGTGGGGTTGCCAGGGAGCATGACAAATCTTGTCCTTGAAAACTGGGAACGCACTACATCAAAGAGATTATCTATGTTGAGATCAATGGAAATCCACAAATACATGGACAGTTTTCCAGCTCTCAAATATTGTGACGGCTATAGACTGCAGGTACTTAATTAACAACTATTACTACGGTTTAGTGTATACGCAGGGACAAAATTAGAGGAACGTTCATCATATCATACAAGATGAACAATATAAGTGACATAATTATAATAAAAATAATTACAGGACGTTTATAAAGCATTCCACTAATTTTGTTCCTGAGTTCCTAGTACAGTCGACTACAAAGAGATCGATACGGACAAAGTTACAAAAATATGTATACACGACTGTATTGCCTTATTATTAAGGTCGTGTATATATATTTTTGTAACTTTGGCTGTATCGATCTCTTTGTAGTCGACTGTACATAGTAGTGAAGTTTTACTGAATGCTTAATGTCAATTAATATTTCAAATTCTTTCCCACAGCTAGAAATGGATTTCGGTAATTTGTATCCTGATGCTGCAATGCAAATATATAGTGAGTGGCCGACCCTGTCATATTTTATAACTGCGAAAATTCCAGTTAAAGAACAGAGTGCAATAAACGTGTGTTGTACATCAGGTAGAGTTAGCCTACTTGCTGGCCAGGGAGAGACGTAAAATGTTGTACTCACTACGGGCGGTAATAAAGAGAGCCTCAGATCGCATATTTATCGCCCTTGCCGGCTCAGGTGTCAAATACCTGCAATCTGGGACATTATGTATATTGTATCACTGCCCCAGGTAAGTAATTAAAGCCTTCACAAATCAAATCGGAACCGGACAGTTGAGTAGCTTTTCTTGTATAACCACGAATTTTGAAATTCGAAGTTCGGATATCTCCATCTCTATCGCACTTAAACTACTCGATACTTCAGTGACAGGGATGCATGTATACGAACTTCGAGTTTCGACGACGACGGCGTCAGGTTTCAAGCTATATTTTACAAATATTTTCTTAAATTATAGAAGAACAATGACTAAAGCGGTTGAATCTGTACATTCGATATGGAAAGAGATTAACATTTAAAAAATGGGCGCAGCTGTTCCCAATTAAAACCTATTATTAGGCAGGCTTATATTTAATATATTCGTTGATTAATCCTTCGGTCTTAGAGTCGCGTGTTTGTTTATCAGAATGACATTGTATATTGTATACAGCCCGCTGCAGAAAATACATTTCCCTTTCAGTTTGTTTGGCATAACAGCAATGTAAAGCGTGAAATGCTTTAAAGAAAATGTCGAAGGCTTTAAGAGGGCTGTCTACGTTATACATAGTGTCATTTATGATCAAAAAACACTCTGTGATGTTGTCTTCGTCCTGTGATACCGCAAATAACTGAGGCCCAAGCGTAAGACCCCGTTGGAAACAGTTTTCCTTATTACGCAGGTTGGTTGGCAGGACTTCAGCAGCAGACTGAAAAAATAAAAACACTTGTACGACACGTAGGGGAGAATGGAGTTCAGTGGAGCACTTTTTTTTTTACTGATGTAGCGGCCCCACTTTCACCTAAATAGGGGTAGTTTCTTAATTAAACCCTAGAACACTTATCTAGTTATATAAATAAATGTCAAAAATGGCTCTTTTGTGGCAAGTAACCCAAAAAACTGCCTTTAAAAAAAAAGGGGAAGTTGATCCACTGTGACCTTCTAATGGGTTACACTGGATTGAAGTATTGGGGTACTGTGGATCATATGGGGTTCAATGGATCATGTGTGTGGGATTCAGTGGAGCACTTTTTTTTGTGACTGATGTAGCGGCCCCACTTTCACTTAATAAGGAATCGTTTCTTAATTAAACCCAAGAAAACCTATCTAGTTACATAAATAAATGACAAAAATTGGCTGTTGTGGTAAAAAAAAACAAAAAACTGCCTTTAAAAAAAATAGAAGTTGATGATGACCTCCGGCTCAGACACTGCGCGGCTGCCAGAGCGGCAACGTCGCGAGCGCTTATGTGTGTGCGTACAATACATGCAAAGCTTGACCCATGACCCACTGAACCCCACTCTTCCCTGAGATGAGGACCTCACATAGTGTAAAGCATCATCAGCCTCGCATAGGTGTAAAGTTATTATGATAAACTACTTACTTTTACATATTGAATAATGCCATCTTTGGTTTCTAATCTTGATGGCCTCCATTGTGTTCTTTTCTTCATGACAATGTTTTTTATAGGAAATAACAATGCAAGGGCTCTCAGGGTCTTGATTTTTTTTCCATCTGCAAATAAAAAAAAAGAATCATCTCATGAATTTCCTTTGTTTCAGCACAACTCTATGCAGAATTTGATCGTTATTTACCGATCTTCAGAATTTGATCGATCGATAGACACCATCGATGAGTACCTACAGAACAACAGTGAATAGGTACTACTCATTTACTGCTAATACTAGCAATCCACGAATCACGAATTGCGTATGGATGAATTGAAAGCAATTGCCATTGCGAGAGCAGTAGATTTTATTAATGTTACGCAATAATCTGCATATTTCGCATTGTGTTGAAAAAGCAGCGACGCTCAGCGGCCAAACTTTTATATTTGATACTATAGCTGCCCGGCCCGGCTTCGCACGGATGGCCCGTTGTCCCGTAGGAATGAAGCATTTTCCCGCGGTAAAAAGTAGCCTATGTTCGTCAGGGATAATGTTGGCTTCTAATGGTAAGAGAATCAAATTACTATCGCCAAGTAAAAAGCGCAGAAGAATATTTCATGTGACCGGCGTTGATTCTTTTGATACATTGGCTATAAGAAACCATGTTTACGCATACTATTTTAGAAACGAGCTACCAACATTGACAGAAAGGACATAGCGCTTGCTCGCTTTGACTTCTTATCAAAAGTGAAAACTATTGACAACTGGGACAAAGTTGTTTTCCTATGGATAAATGCGTAAAAATTACAATATATAACTCTACCTGATGTACAACACTCGTTTATTGCACTCTGTTCTTTAACTGGAATTTTTGCAGTTATAAAAGATGACAGGGTCGGCCACTCACTATATATTTGCATTGCAGCATCAGGATACAAATTACCGAAATCCATTTCTAGCTGTGGGAAAGAATTTGAAATATTAATTGACATTAAGCATTCAGTAAAACTTCACTACTATGTACTAGGACCTCAGGAACAAAATTAGTGGAATGCTTTATAAACGTCCTGTAATTATTTTTATTATAACTATGTCACTTATATTGTTCATCTTGTATGATATGATGAACGTTCCTCTAATTTTGTCCCTGAGTATACACTAAACCGTAGTAATAGTTGCTAATTAAGTACCAGTCTATAGCCGTCACAACATTTGAGAGCTGGAAAACTGTCCATGTATTTGTGGATTTCCATTGATCTCAACATAGATAATCTCTTTGATGTAGTGCGTTCCCAGTTTTCAAGGACAAGATTTACCGTTCTGGTATTTTGTAGCCAGCGTATCAAGTCGTCATGCTCTTCTTCTAAAAACATACACACAAATAATATATTATGAAACGACAAAGTAGCAACCACCGTACGTATGGGGTGATTTGATAAGTAACGTCAATGCATAACTAAAATTTGACATAAAATTGGTGATGATACCTGTCTCGTCGTCGGTTAGCTTTTCGATTCCCTCTTTAACTATTGAAAGACTTTTTTTTGAAATCGCTCCCACTTTCAACAGCTTTCTTCTTAAGTTGTAATATCTATTTAATAGTATGCCACGTCCAGCTGAAGAGTCTCTATTTCTGCCCTTGGAACACCCTGCCCAAACTTCCTAAAATATATTTTTTCTGCTTGAGTATTCATTTGAAAATCATTGGTTACTGTAATCTACAACTATGAATAATAGTGTGTTCAATGTTCATTCAAGATTTCAATATATGGACAACGCGGCAAAAATTATATATATTTTTTTAAAGCTCCTACCCGAGTGAGAATATTGAAATTCAAAACCCTCCCTCCCCTCCCCAACCGGCTTCACCCCTTCCTCCCTTAAAAAATGTGTCCTATTTTACAGATTTCCACAATTTTCAAAAAGAAAGGTTGTACAAACCACAGACAAAAAGGTCACACGGTTTATTCATAAATAGTTTCCAAGTAATAGTGCGTCAAAGTTGGCTGAAAATGTATCACCAACAAATAATTACAACTTTAAACTCACGCAAATTAAGAAATTTATCTTGGGATTATTCTTAAAGTAATGGTTAGCTTAAAAAACATGGCGTAGAAACTGTAACTCGTATCAAAATGAATGTAAGATTTATTTGTTGGTAGTTTGTCAATAAATCATTTCGTCATCGAATATTTTGTCCTAGCTTGTATAGTTTTCCTGAAACTTGGGCTAATCTGTAAACCGGGACACATTTCAAGGAAGGGAGGTGTTAAGCTGGATGCAAGGTGATTTTCAATGTACTCACTTATAGTTATAACACAGCCGCGATAAAACAAAATAATAAATTATGCCGCAAAAAAATCTAAAATGAACATACTAAATAATCTACAATGCTTATTTAAATATACTCTATAATGCAATACGAGTACTTTTCCTAACTTAAAACTACATAAACGCACAAACTATGGAATAGGCTGCTTATTTAGGGGAGGCACTAATGGCAAAGACAGTGCACAGAAAACACTCGATTTCCAATAGTACATTACTACAGAGGCCGGGAAGTAAGCGGTTGCTGGCCGAGTACATATCGACGGCGAAGTACCATGAACTCCTATATACGAAAACCTAATTTTACAGTAGACGTAAGTAGTGACTAATTACGTCGTCTAATTAGTCGTACTGTAAATTAGGTTTTCGTATATAGGAGTTCATGGTACTTCGCCGTCGATATATTATAGACGGCCGAGCGTAGCAAAGCCGGATAGTTATGAGGCTGGCAACCACTTTTCACGCCGAGGTATGTGTAGTACTTTTCTCAGACATGCAATTAAATCAATAAATGAAACTCCAAGAAATCAAACTTTAAATTTCATGGCTGAACGCCGTGATGCTGTGCCATAAATTGTGGAATGGAAATTAAAAAAGACCTCCAATTTTGTATGAAATGCCATTACGGATCTCTCGTCTCGCTGCGCCCGAAACGTGACACCCATTATGTTGAACACAATGTCAATATTTCAAATTTTCTTAAAAATTCTAAATTCTAAATATTTATTCAGCAAATAGGCCACGAGGGCACTTTTACAAGTCAAAATGTCTATCTATAGACTCAAAAATAGTATGAGTAGGTACATTATTCATAATAAAATTCATGTTTGAATTTCTTCGCAGTTGTATGCAGGTTTCCTCACGATGTTTTCCTTCACCGAAAAGCTAACGGTAAATATCAAATGATAATCCGTAAGTACATAAGTTCCGAAAAACTCGTACAACGCAGCAGAATAGTTATTGAAGGCAAATTCGTGACCATTTTGTGTAACTCTGCACTATGAACTACTTGTATACAAGCTAGAATACAATAAATACCTTTAGAAAGATGATACAAATAATTATTACAAAGCTAACAACTGCTATTTAATATAAAAGCATACCAAATTCTACATTTTTTTCCATACATTTCCAGTTATAAATAAAACTTTTCCCCCTCACTGCCTCGGAAAGCCGTCTTTTATCCTTTAAAACCAGTGGACAAAAACGCATTTTATCTACTAGTGGGGAGCGTGTTTAAGTAGCTTTTGACAGATAACAAAACGTAAAACAAAAAATAAACATATATTTAATTCAAAAATTTCACAGATGATGTATTTCTGTTGCCGCTATAACAAATACTAAAAAACAGAATAAAAATAATACGAGTATATAAGAACTTTTAAAAAATTGCTTGTTGCCTTCATTAGCCGCTGGGTCTCAAAATGTATGGGAAAACTAAAATCCAACTCGCACTTGACCTAACTTCTACTTGATATTACTTAACATTATTATTAGTTTAAAACAAAAAGAAAATATTATTATTTAAATTAAATAGTTGTTTTGCACTTTCATCGCTACAGTGAGGGGAAAAGTATTGCGTTACACACGGGTGCAGATGTATTTTACTTCTGATCTCGTATGTTGAAACACTCGCTACGCTCAGGACTCTATTTTAGAACCACTCGCTTTGCTTGTGGTTCAACTATAGCATCATTTCGCTTCGCTTGTGGTTCAACTATAGCATCATTTCGCTTCGCTTGTGGTTCAACTATAGCATCCTTTCGCTTGCTCATGTTTCAATTCCACACTCGCGGGTAAAATACAACTTTGCACCTTTGTATAATAACTATTATTGTTCTTTTTGATAAAATCTTCTTGCTAGTTTTGAGGTTCCATGCCAGCTAATAAAAATATTAGTGTGGACTTTACTAACATTTTTTTTAATAGCTGGCATGAAACCATTGCTGGAAATGCCATGAACAACTCATGCCTAGATGCAAAAAAGTTCTTATTTTCCTCTTACATAAGATTCTTCCCTGAAGTACTCAACTATCAGGTCAGACCAATATTCTATGACACTATTTGGAAAACTGAAAAAAGACAACAATCATTTAGTGTGTAACTTAGTTACATGCAATGCAATTAGATGTTGCATGATTGATATGGTTGGCAAGTGCCAACATGAAAATAGGGACAAATGTTTAAAACAAGATGCTTTATAATTATAAACATCCTATAATTATTTTAATGACAACTATGGAACATTCAACGTTTATCCTGTACTAGCGACCCGCCCCGGCTTCGCACGGGTACCATATTATTCATATAAACCTTCCTCTTGAATCACTCTATCTATTAAAAAAAACCGCATCAAAATCCGTTGCGTAGTTTTAAAGACCTAAGCATACATAGGGACAGACAGCGGGAAGCGACTTTGTTTTATACTATGTAGTGATAGTGATTGTGAAATGTTCCTCTAATTTTGACCCCGAGTATATTTTACGTACGAGTCATCATATCCTTACTAATATTTGGTATAAATGTAAAACTACAAACCTTTTCTGAATGTCATGTCTCAGTTCTTGTTTTACAATTTCGTCAGCCAGCTTCTGCCTAAAATAGTCTGAAAGACTATTTTCCGTTTTATAGTAAGACAAAATCATTTTGCCTTCCGGTCCCTTTAATAGGTCTTCAATTGTCTGAAAAAAAATTAAGCATTAGATTACATTGTTGACCAATAACTAAACAAACGAAAAACTTTGAACTGTAATGAGAGTTGATCTTAGAACAGCTGAACCGATTTCACTAGCAAACAAAAATCACACATTTAATGTAGTTCTCCCAATTAGGAGCTATAAATAAATAAATAAAACATTTATTTCAGGCAACTAAGGCCCATAGTTACAAATACCTTACAGACTAACATACATACAATATAATATTAAAACACTAATTATTATTTAGGCGACGAAACAGTGTGGCTCCGTTGCGTCGTCAAGTCCGGTGGCTATGATGCCACAGACAGACAGACTGACGGTAGACAGACTGTTGGGAATCGTATGTCTGTTTTATGTTGAGTTGGGGCTTTAAAAAATAAGAAACATGTTACTTTGATATACTTACCAACATATTGCTCGATGAAAAATTTGTGGCGGCTGAGGAGGTTGACGCCATACTGGTTTCATCAGAATCACATGAAATTTTTCTCCTCTTTGCTTGTGTTACCTATTTAAAAATAGTTATTTATGATACAAGTGTGGAAAGTAGGTGATTTCCGACGAGTGTCATTTTTATACATGAGCGAGTGAAGCGAGCGAATGTATAATTCGACACGAGTCGGAAATCATCTTTACGCGCGTGTATCATACAACGTTTTACTATGCCTTGTGTGAGGAAATATATTAAATGTGAAATGTTGGTTTAAAATAGATCTAGGTTAAAATAGAACCCAGGTAGATTGTCAGGTACCTACTTATTATCTGGAATTGCATTTAACAACTTCTCCACATCTTTTGCTGTCAAGCTTATTCACTTAAAAGTTAAAACCATTGTATTGTGGTTTTAGAACACAATTAATTTTGAGCAACTCAATATATTAAAGAACAAAAAGACGCTGTACCGTCGTAGTTCTAAGAAACATACTGACACTATTGGAAACGCAATAAATCATTATTATTATTGATTACTCACTTTCACTCGACCTTTTTAACATATTTACATAAAATAACTACACAAAACTGACAATAAACAACAATGGTGGGCTTTTAGATACATGCGCGGTCAACATATGCGCATTGCGCATGTGCAAGCCGCCATACTGTCTTAAGTATTGTAAAAGGCATAAGAAAGATGCGTTCAGCCAAACACATTAAGTGAATATTTAAGATTAGTTTATTTATTGACCAAATTCAAAATTCATAAACATTCATAAATCATTTTATACGTTATTAGTGTTTATGTACCTTTTATATGAAAGAAAACGTGTAATTGAAATATATGTAAAACTTTTCTCGAGTAATAAAAACTCTTTGTGTCGGGCTGACGACGGACTTGAAAATTAAAAAAAAATTGAAAAGTAAAAAGCACTAGTGCGAAAAAGTGGCACTTTCCGCACGATTTTAGTGCTTGGAAAACGCTCTTTTCGAGCACATGCATTGTAAAATATATATTAGCAGTATATGTTGAAATTGCTACAAACTAAGTGACTAAGTATATATTGTTTTCGTTCACTGAATATATTCTTTATAGATTGCCAAAGAAATTTTGAGGAATCTTAAATCTTCTAGCCCAGCGGCCACATATATTACATAAATTGCATTTCAAATACCAAGTCAACTTGAATGATGATAATGTTCAAAAGTGCTAATCATTCAAATTCCTCAACCATACATTAATTAGTGCTATTAAGAATACTAGGAGGAAGAAAAGACTGTTTATATGCAAACGTGAAATGTTATTACCTGGATTTCAAGACTTTTAATTTTTTCCATGAATGATATCCTCTCCCCAATCTTTGGGAAGAGTTTTTCCATGGAATATTCGGTCAACACTTTTAAATGGGACACTTCAATCCCTTCATCTAAAAAAAAACTGATAATTAGTTTATAATAATGATAATACATATATATAATACCTAGGTACCTAAGTGATGTAAAGCTGCGTACGAATTAGTCGGCTCGCCGCGAGCACGCTGCCTCGCCCGCGCATGTTTTTGTGCAACAATTTGGCTCACGAGCAGCGCGCCGCGAGCATGCCTCAGGGCCTGTATTCACTTTGATTAGTGCGAGTTCATACATTTGCTGCGAGTGGAGTAGCTTTTGTATGGACTCGCACAAATCACTAATCAAAGTGAATACAGGGCATCAGGCACGCAGCTTAAGATTCATTAGCAGACACTCAAGCTATGCATCATCATCAGCCTATTTACGTCCCACTGCTGGGCACAGGCCTCCCCTCGTTAGAAGAGAAGGCACGGGCATTAGTCCCCACGCTGCATGGTCCAATGTAGATTGGGGACTTCACATAGTTCACATGTTACATTTCTTCGCAGATGTATGCATATTTTCCATCACCGAAAAGCTAACGGTAAATATACAATGATATTCCGAAGCCTTTAGATTAGACGTGTTTCCACCTGACTTGCTGCTCTGCTGCCGGCATAGAATAGAATATACACGTTACTCACCTTTAAATTTATCAATTATTTTTTCGTCATAGCCCCAGCCATGTAACAGTTGGCAAATGTTCTCCATTGTATTCTATTCACTATTTCTTTCACTTTACTTACACTGCGAAGCGAAGCCCCGATTACGCGATGCACTAGTATAAACTTCACTCGACGGTACGATATTATGTTAAAGAATGATGCAATATCGTCCTCGTTCCTCGTTGTCACGTGACTTGAGTGCGCCAGTGTTGCCAGCGCGGATTTTTAAATCGCCGTGTGTAGTAAGCGAAATTGCTGTGTTCGTTTGGAAACTGGCATGTCGGCTGCCGTGCCAAAGAAATCCAATAAAAAATATATGATGTACTCATTTAGGATATGGATTACGTACGTAGGCCGTCAGTGAACTTTTTTTGGAACTGTTACCAGGTTTTTATATCTTTGTGACTTAAAAAGTAGGCAATTAGTAAATATGCTACTAATATAAGGGGTATAGACACTAAATCATTCCCATAAAAATCATTCCATGTAAAAAGGTGCCAAGTAAGGGGTGTAGACACTAAATAAAATAATAATTCCCTAAAAATCATTCCATGTAAAAAGGGGCCAAGTCTCGAAACTCTTCCACCGTAAATAGTTGTGAGATATTTCGTAGAGCCAAGTCTCAGGCATTCTTATTAATCTGTATTTGCTTGCTAAGTAAAATTCTGCAACTTGGCAATACTGAATTTTTTGCGATGATTGCTTTCACGAAAACAAACAATAGCTCATTTTAAGTCATTAATTGCGCTTTTAAATGATATTATTCTTGAGGGTACAAAAAATTATGTATGAGCTATATTCGCTCAAAACTAAATATTCGAGATGTGCGATTTTTTTGATTACGATTTATTTCACCCCCTAGTTTAAGCGGTTGGGGGGGAAAGTTTCAAGTATTAAGATTTTTTCATTGTTTTTATACTATTACTAGCTTACATACCAAATTTCAGCTTTCTAGGACTTCAGGAAGAACCTTAAGAATATTGATGATCACCAGCATATAGTTGACGGCAAACTTCGTGCGCAACGCGGGACGAAGTGGGGGGACAGCTCGCACGTACAATTCGCCTTGCAAACTGCCCCTCCGCTTCGTCCCGCGTTGCGCAAAAAATTTGCCGTCAACTATACCTGGGATAACTCGGGGCACATTCTAGGGATTTTATATCGATAAAAAAGATGTCGATATGTAATATATGTGCGATATATATGTGCTCATTGAAAATTCTCTATTACTATAAAAAGGTTCAATATCACACCTGATATCAAGCCCCTTAAGATAATATATGTATGGGGATGTCATTTCAAACAAAATTACAATTTACTATCAATGCCATTCATGTAAGGATAATCCCATAAAAAACATTCCATGTAAAAAAGAGGCCGTCTCGAAACTCTTACACCGTAAAAAGTTGTGAGATATTTCGTAGAGCCAAGTCTCAGGCATTCTTATTAATCTTTATTTGCTTGCTAAATAAATTTTTGTGACTTGGCAATCACACAATACTACATAATTTTAGATAAGTATGCAAAAATCCATAAATACAGTTAAGTTGTGTGATCGCCACGTTGCAGAATTTTATTTAGCAAGCAAATAAAGATTAATAAGAATGCCTGAGACTTGGCTCTACGAAATATCTCACAACTTTTTACGGTGGAAGAGTTTCGGGACTTGGTCTCTTTTTTACATGGAATGTTTTTTATGGGATCTCACTTCTTTTTGTAAGTTAATGTGTTATCCATACATACAAATTATGAATGCAGGCCCATTCTTGCTTTTGAATTTTCCCATTCACTGCAAATGTTACTTTGTAATCCTATATATTTGTATAGGTTTACAAAGTAATGTATACAGTTGGTGTATCTAGAAAACAGGCAATTTTTTATAGTTTTCCCTTTATGTGGCTATTAAACCCTAACTCTGTACCAAATTTCAGCTCTCTGAGTTCATGGGAAGTACTAGTTCTATTTTGATGATCATGAGTGAGTGAGTGAGTGTCATAAATGCGAAACTTTGCTTTGAAAACAGACTTGAAATTTTGGATTTTAAGTATGTGATTATAGCTTACTGGATTACGAAAATTTCTGCGTTCTGGTCTTATCCAGAGGTTCTCAAATAGGGGCCTGAAAATGCGGCGAAATGGTTCCAGTAAAGGATGGTACGGAAGTGTTTGCTTTGCGCTCGACTTGGCGGGGGCACTGCCGTGCCCCCAGATATATGAGGCAATATTCCGCTACGATTGTTACGAAGTCCAAAATAATCATGCAGGCCAAGAAAAGTCACGCCCAAGTGAATATTCTAATAAAACTCATGGATGTGTACTTAGAAAAGGTAGGCAGTGCCCTTGCGCTTCGCTTGGCTCGCCTTGGCGGGGGCACTGCCGTGCCCCCAGATTTATTATTATTATGTATGTTTTTTCCATATCTCAGGACCATGGGGTCCCGGACTTTTGGAAGGCATGCGTGGGGCCGAAGCCAACAGCGCAGAGGCCCTTTAAAACAAATATAATATAAAGCGAGGGATACACATGGCAGATACCATCTTCGAGCGCACAACGTGATACACCCGGTGATGGTCCCCGCCAGGTGCAAAGACTATTGCAGTGCAACACTGTGCTGCGATGGAAACTAAGGTCATGGGTTATTGAGTTGAATGGTGGGTGGTCTGGACAATGGGTTATGGGAGGAGACAAGCGGACACCTGCCGTGACAATAAGTCTCAAAATTGTGAAAAGGCAGGCGGTGACTCGCCAACTCGTTAAGTGGGCCCCACAAACAGTCGCAGTTTATTATTATTATTGTTCTATACAGACTGTTAAATAAAATGTACCTATTACCCGTCTTTTACTGGAAAGTACTAGCGTTTATATCTGGCAACACTTGCTACGTTACTTTTCCCGGGTGAAACTCGAAAATATTAGTTGGAACAGCAAAATGCATTTTGGCTACTACAACGAATATGATATTCGTTGGCACAGCTAAAACATTCGGGCTTTTATGTGCAGGTGGGCACGTGTCGCTGTAATATGTACAATGATTCTATAACGCTTTTTAAAGTATCAAAGTAGCCACATTTTTGAAAGTCACCTTGTTACAAGCTTTTATTATTTAACTTGCAATGAATGTATGTTTGTCTGGATGGAATCTTGCAACTGAATTTTAAATCACTTGCCGTTATCCGATTGACCTGAAATGTTGGGTGTTCGTATGGTTTGGATCACAATTTAATATTATGGTACCATCGAGCTGATCTGATGATGGAGACAGGTGGCCATGGGAATTCAGTATTTAACCGACGTAATCCTGTGGAGTTTTGGGGTTTGACAAAAACTAATTTTAAGCTCAGATCAAATAAGAAATCATTTTTTAAACGTTTTTTTATTTGATCTGAGGCGTTATTTAGCCTAGTAGCGGTTAAAAAGATCGTTAATTAATAATAAATACTAAGCAAACATCAAATCAGCAAGTGCCTGGGTAGATAATGAGTACCAATGGACTTTTAACACGTTTCTAGACTGATACCTACCCTACAATATGAGCCACGAAAAGTACTATTCTTCCGCGATACTTTCAAAATGACTTTATTCGCATGGTAACAGAATCTATGTTAGATATAGGCACATGGTACCTAATCTTCGTATTACAAATACAAATAGGTTTCATGCCGGTTTTTACGAATAGCTATAAATTTAAGTATTCGAGGATAATTTTACTGTAGAAGTATTATTTCAGGTTTATTTATATGCGAGGTGTATTTGACTAAATAAAAAACATGTTTTTTCTATTTTAAGGGTTCCGTAGTCAACAAGGAACCCTTATAGTGTCGTCATGTCTGTCCTTCCGTCCGACTGTCCGTCTTCGGCCTTGCTCAGTATCCCTTACAATTAGAAAACTGTAATTCGGCATGGGTACGTATCAATCACGCCGACAAAACAAAATAATAAAAATAAAAAAAAACCCACGTAAAGTGGGAATGTAAACTTTTTTCTCGATAAACCTATAGTGTGGGGTATCGTTGGCTCATTTAAAAATATTATGGGTTTCCTAAAACCACTTTTCAAATCAGTAATTCGTTTGCGTTTGCTTTAAAGCCCTAATTTTTGTTCGAGTCATGAACTTCAACATTCATCGAACCATGGGTTTAAGGAGAGTGTAGGGGAGGTACCCTAAAAAATTTTTTTTTCAAGATTTTATAGTACTTACCGTTTTGTCGGCGTAATTGATTTATATACCCATGCCGAACTACAGTTTTCTAGGAGTTATGGTTACTGAGCTAAGCCGAAGACAGACAGACGGACAAACAGACGGACGGACATGGCGAAACTATAAGGGTTCCCAGTTGACTACGGAACCCTAAAAATCAAACATCAAAATCGATCACAATTTTAAATGTTATGTGTTTTTAAAATTATTAAAGAGTAAACGGGATTGAAATTTAATTCGTTATGAATTTTATTTCGTTAATATTTTTATTTCGTAATTTAAAACTAGGGGAGACCGAGAATAGGATAAAGTTGAAAATCTTGTTATATTCGTTCGAACGGAGACGTGACTGGAAATACTCTATTAATGTCACCCCTCGGTGAATTGGTATGGGGATTGCATGGCTCAAGCAAATACCTACTTGTTAATCGCTCTCTACTCGAGTTCAAGTGGTGTCTTGTTTATACAGCGCTCATCAGGGGTATAAAAATATATGTCCCATGTCATATAACTATTAGGTACCTACTTTTCCATCTTTAGAATTATCAAAACTGTTTAGGGCAAAATTCCGGTCCCACTATTGAGCTAGTAGTAATATCATGCGCAGAAGCGGGTCGGTACTGCATTTTTAGCGACATCGGCGACATTTTATTTAGGTTCAGCAAAGACTGTTAGATAAAGTTCTGCAAAATGTTAGTCACAGCTACAAAATATGCATAAGTCTGATTTGCTACTACTTATAATATATAACATCCGCGAATTTTTATTTAGCAGCTGCAGCAAAGAATATTAGGTACAGTGTGTGAAAAAGTTAGTCACAGCTACAAAATGTTCGTAGCAGCCCCACATAAGTCTGATTTGCTACTACTGCTAATATTAGTTTGCTTTTCATTGCAAAGAAAATTCGGTTGTGTGACTAAGATTTTTAGCTACATTCGTGAATTTTTATTTAGCAGTTTTAGCAAAGAATATTAGCTAAAGTTTGTGAGAAAGTTAGTCACTGCTACAAAAATATGTTCTTTGCAGCCTCAGGTAAGTCTGATTTCCTACTACTGCTAATATATTATTGCTTTTCGTTGCATAGAAAATTCGGTGGTGTGACTAAGATTTTTAGCAACATTAGCGAATTTAGATTTAGCAGTTGTAACAAAGAATATTAGCTAAAGTTTGTGAAAAAGTTAGTCACTGCCACAAAATGTTCTTAGCAGCCTCAGGTAAGTCTGATTTGCTGCTACTGCTAATATTTGTTTGCTTTTCATTGCAAAGAAAATTCGGTTGTGTGACTAAGATGTTTAGCAACATTCGCGAATTTTAATTTAGCAGTTGTAGCAAAGAATATTAGCTAAAGTTTGTGAAAAAGTTAGTCACCGCTACAAAATGTTCTTAGAAGCCTCAGATAAGTCTGATTTGCTACTAGTGCTAATATATTATTGCTTTTCATTGCATAGAAAATTCGGTGGTGGGACTAAGATTGTTAGCAACATTAGCGAATTTTTATTTAGCGGTTTTAGCAAAGAATATTAGCTAAAAGTTTGTGAAAAAGGTAGTCACTGCTACAAAATGTTCTTAGCAGTCTCAGATAAGTCTGATTTGCTACTACTGCTAATATATTATTGCTTTTCATTGCATAGAAAATTCGGTGTTGTGACTAAGAGTTTTGGCAACATTCGCGAATTTTTATTTAGCAGTTGTAGCAAAGAATATTAGATAATTTTTTGTGAAAAAGTTAGTCACTGCTACAAAATGTTCTGAGCAGCCTCAGATAAGTCTGATTTGCTACTAGTGCTAATATATTATTGCTTTTCATTACATAGAAAATTTGGTGGTGGGACTAAGATTGTTAGCAACATTAGCGAATTTTTATTTAGCCGTTTTAGCAAAGAATATTAGCTAAAGTTTGTGAAAAAGTTAGTCACTGCTACAAAATTTTCTTAGCAGTCTCAGATAAGTCTGATTTGCTATTACTGCTAATATATTATTGCTTTTCATTGCATAGAAAATTCGGTGTTGTGACTAAGAGCTTTAGCAAGATTAGCGAATTTTTATTTAGCAGTTGTAGCAAAAAATATTAGCTAAAGTTTGTGAAAAAGTTAGTCACTGCCACAAAATGATCTTAGCAGCCTCAGATAAATCAGATTTTCTACTACTGCTAATATATTATTGCTCTTCATTGCCTAGGCCATTTGTTGCCGTGACTAAGATTATTAGCAACATTGGTGAAGGATATATTAGTAGACGAGTATGAAAATAAAATTAGCAACTGCAAAACTGTTGTTCGTGATTGCAAAATATTTTTATCAAAAGCAACAAAGATATATTTTTGCTGCCTCATACATGTACATAGTAACAAAGTTGTTGTCCACTACCACTAAGAATTATTAGCAGTCATAGCTAACAGCAATGGCTAATTAAAAATTGTTGATACGGATAAAGAATTTTAGCTTTAGTTGCTAATTAATTAGTAGTGGTAGCAAATTATCAATGGCTAATTAAAAATTGTTGATACGGATAAAGAATTTTAGCTTTAGTTGCTAATTAATTAGTAGTGGTAGCAAATTATTTTAAATTACTTTAGCTAAATACCGTTAGCAAGGGTAGCTAACTGGTTTTAGTTGCTATAGACAAGGCTTTGTTACAGTTGCTAAGAAATTGTATGCAGCAGCAAAGGAAATTTCAGCAAAGCGCGCTTAGCTACCACAACCAAATCATTTCTTTCCGTGCAGCCGCAGACTTGCTAACGAACTTTTTTGACCGATCTGATATATAAGAATCAGGGGGCCTAGACAAGGTTACAATCGACAAGCGCTAACGCCAATAGAAGACTAATAAAATGTATGGGAATTACAGATGTTAACGAAAAGTGTTTCGTCGGCATCTGTCATTCCCATACATTTTATTATTTTCTATTGGCGTAAGCGCTTGTCGATTGTAACCTTGTCTACGGCCCCTGATGTTTGTAAGTATACTAGGGTTTTTGAGGGTCATCTTTTAAATAAGTCGGAAGTACATTTTCCTAGCTGGTGAGAATCTGAGAATAGCACAACAAGTATTTGATTGACCTATTTCATAGTTCAGCTCTTTCGCGTTACTTAATATTAATCTGAATCTGACTAGCCAAAAGTGTCAATAGCAAAGTAGGTAACTGTAAATTTTCTAATCTTTGGTATAGCAATATAGAGATTTAAGCGAATATTTACTGCTCGCTAAGTACCTAACGTCTCAAATAGACTAATTTGGTTGAGGAACTTTTCCAATGTACACCTTATGCTCTTTGGTTTAATAAAAGAAATGAGCCTAGAAACGACGGGCAAATATAAAAGAAAACTGCGTGTTGCAACACCGCTTATAACGCGATAAAATGATAATAATACTTGCACAAATATAATTTTTCTGCAATTCACATTTTCACACATTGCAACTAATAATCAAAACCACTCTCCTAAACTTCAATTTTGACGAGACATTATAATTTAACTTTTTATGTTATTCTATAGTATTATTAGCTGTAAGGGTGGCTTAATCTTCTTAAAAAACAAAAACAGCCCAACTTATTACGGAAATATTACTTTCTTAGTTAACAATAGCATATCAATTATCAAGATTAGTAGGACATCAACATCATACTAATTTAACCTTTCGTCTGTGTTGGATAAGGATCCTCACTGTACCCGTTGTATGCGTCTGATAAGGATCAGTATCATTACTACTTTTTCTTATTTTTTTGCGATTTTATGCGTTATTTTGATGTATAAAGGTCTAAAATTCTAGTGAATGAAAACTAGATGAACAATTTATCATAGACAAGCATCAACTCAAAAATACATTCAATTGAATGGTTACAAAACGACGTTCAAATTCATTTTATAACGGTACAAACACGAAACAGTCGCGGGTGTTAAAAGTGTAAAAATAAATAGAAAAGTGAACAAGAAGGTAAGTAAAAGCTATATATAATTATTTTACACGTAATCTAAATTCTGTTTTCATTGCTATTTCAAGTGCTAATTGTTGATAACTTTCAATTTATCCATTTCAAAAGTAGCCTATAAGTTTCAGATAGACTATAGTAACTTTTATTTCACTTGTTCTAATGTTTTGCTTTTGGTCTATAACACAAAAGTTATATAATTTGGAAGGAAATTTTATGGAGATTCTGAATACCTTATTAGTTTTACGTGATTATTTGTAAAAACTTCAGTATTTACAAATTTGTGAAATCCTATCGAAATATACACGCACACACGCGCAGTTACAAATGGGCGAAATCCTTTATATGTTAGGATCCTTATCGTGCACAGGCAGCCGATCATTAACCAGGTTAGGATCCTGACCACGCACAGACAACCGTTCATTAGGCCGGTTAGGATCCTAACCACGCACAGATAACCGATCATTAGCCAGGTCAGGATCCTTATCATGCACAGCCAAACGTTTATGAAATACACACACACAAGCGCAATTTTCACCGCCTAACGTTGTGGAAGTACTAAAAATTACCATTTTTTGTCTGGATTTTACAAATCATTCTGTGCAAAGTAAAAGTAGTGTGATATATCATTCAAAAGCTCTGTTTTTCTAGTCTATGACAACATCCAGTCATGTAGGCATAGATTACGAATAGAGTACATAAATAGGTTATGCATTAGACCCAGCTAAATGCAGTTTCTTGATGTTATTGTTGTAAAAATAAGTGTTCTTGTTCATATTGATGGGTTTTTGATGGTAAAATGTGAAAACAAATATATTTCCTTGGGAAGGAGCCAATAAACATTACCTACAAGCAAGTTTTTACGCGTATTTGGATGTGAAAAGTTGGTGTTATAAAAATGCAAAATGGCGATATTTTTGTTTCTCAATAACAACTTTCAAAGTGAAATATTATTGAATTATCTATATTGTCGCCAAATTTATTTATATGAATACGTTACACAGACGTTATTTTATATAGAAAAATAAAGGTAAGTGATAAATAAACAAAGGAAAATGTATAAAAATGCAATTTATTCATGCACGTCTATTCTGTCTTACATTACCTACATTCAAACCTCTCGTATAAATTAACTATTTACATTTGAGGCATATATTATTGTTAAAAGACAAGGAAATTTATCATTGTTACAATAATAAATGCAACAATTGCATGTTTTATACAAAACAAAATATATTTTCAACATTAACTGAACGCTGACGGATTTCCCGCGAAACTGTCAAAAACCGGCACAGACGACGGGTTGTCATATGCGCGATACTCCCGCAGACGAAAGGTTAAGACGTTTGACCGCTGCGTTTGACACATTTGACAATGATTATATATTGCTGTTGCCATTTTTTTTTTATATAAATATAAATCTCTGGCTCATCTTTCCCTGGCAATATGCCTATGCAATAATTTTATTATGACCGCAAATCCTGCTGCGGCCATCACGGTAATCCGAGAGCCTTTGATGTCATCCTTGTAACCACAGCTTCCGCTCACACTAGCGGCAGGCCATTAAACAGCCAGGATGTAAGGGGTCTTACGTACAGCCGGAGACTTTACATCTCCAAGTAGCAGATTATATTACCCATTGTAATGTAGGACCCGAACACCCTGTAAATGTGCGTCTTTTTCGGTTGCGTCAAAGTTGCGGAATTCGCATCTCTAGTGAATGTGGCGAGCGGTTCCACACGGCGACGTTTCGCAGCACTACAGTACAAACGCGATATAGAATCGTATCGGTACAGCCCGGCTATTCTGTAATTTGTTTTGTTCACCTCAACGCTCACCCCCAAATATATTTTGACGCCGCGATTCCTACTCACTGAGCATAGGTAGAGGTCTTGTTTCGTTAGGCGTGACATGTGAGATGAGATGCATGAGCGTGTAAAGAATAACCCCCTACTGCTACTATTGAGCAGACACGTGCGCAGGGCTTCGCGACAGACTTCAGCAAAAGAAGAGTTGATTGATGTCGAAATAAAATATGAAGATTGTTCAACCAATAAATGTATTTTAATTATATACAATTAGAACACATATCAGTCACGTTACATTGCAGATTTAGCAAAGGTAAAATAACGATTAATTACTTAAATTCAATAAGCAGCCACATATTTGCAGAGCCATTTGGTAAGTGAGCAATAGACAAGAAGAAACGGATACAGACAGAGTCGTGCCACAGACAATAAGAATGTTGCCTGTATAAACGTAATGAAAAGGGTACACACAATCTCCAATAGCTACTTAAATAAAAATGTGCTTTGTCCCTTTCTGACGGACACAAAAGTCAAAGTGACAGATAAAGACAAAAGCATGTTAACGCCATTGTAGTTCAAACAGGCTTGTAGAACGTTTATGAATACGGCCGTAAGAGCCCAGGTGATTTTAACTGGTGACCTATGGCTTAGTGTTTGTATCGCTGCACTGCAAGAAGATTCGACGAAGTGTGTAACCGGCACCGCTCTAAATGCGTAAAGTTGAAACGTGCAACTTCGCGAAACAGGCCCCCGCGTGCACACATTGTCGTACTTACCTGTACATTCAGAGAACATGGTCTCTAATGATCTAAATGCAACACCTGAAAGTTCAACGAACTTTGCTCTACCAGCTAACGAGCCAGGACGGTAAACAAACAGAAACAAGACCAGTACACATTGTCCTTTAAAAAGGTCGTAAAAGCCACACTGTTCCTACCAAAATAATACATTTTCTGGGCACTGGTGTAGGAAATGTAAGATTGTTGAGCCAAGTATGTGCTACCTTTCTTTGTCTTTTCGTTAGTTTTGGTAACGCGGGTTTGTGTAGGTAGCTCTTGAATTTGTCGTCGAAAAGGTTAACTCCGTTGTTTAATGATTTGTGCGTATTTCTTCGGATCATCATCGCCATATCAGCCGAAAGACGTCTACTGCTGGACATAGGCCTCCCCCAAAGAGTGCCACAATAACCGGATAGCAGATTACAATTACAACATGATACCCAAAACAGACGTAAGTATTATAAATATTCCTGCAGGCAGATTTTGCAGCATATTATTCGTCCCGAAGAGCTTACATACTAGTGAAAGATTTAATAATTTACTTTAAAAACAAAGTTTTAACCGACTTCAATTTAGTACTCCGCCAAGCCACGAGAACAATTCCACATTTATTTTCCAATTTACCACATGAACTGATTTCCGAGAGCAAATGCGTTGATTATTAGAAAAAAAAAACCGAATCGCTGTATGTGGCCCGATAATATTTGAGGACCTGCGTCGATTCCACAAGATCATCATCACCTTTGGCACTTTATTAGTTCCTATTTCAACGGAATCTTATCATAATCTGTGATATACTTTTGTACTTTTAAGTAGGTACATAATTGAGGAATTCCAAAAGTCATCTGTGGTCTTCATCATCAATTCCACTCCACCAAATTTACGATTACTTTTAAGTAGGTACATAATTGAGGAATTCCAAAAGTCATCTGTGGTCTTCATCATCAATTCCACTCCACCAAATTTACGATTTCCGGGTGTAAATACACGAGTTATATAATAGAAAATACCAAAATCAATACACGCGTGCCTGATATAATTGAGGAGTCCCCTCAATTCCTCATAGATCCCATAATCCAACTGAATTTTTGAAAAAAATGGGACCCACCTAGAAGCATATACTTACAGACAAAATAAAATATTTTCGAATCGGCTCATCAATGACGGAGTTCTGAGGTAAAAAACATTGAAAAAAAAAATATATATATATATATATTATATACAACCGAATTGAGAACGTTCACCTTTTTTTTGAAGTCGGTTAAAAATAGAATGAGCAGTTACGGACGTTACCTACCGTCTGATACAAACAAACTTACAAATGTAAAAAGGTATAGGAAAATACCTATACCTACTTCTTTATTATTAGTAGGTATAGAGAAAGCTTCCTTTAAACCGTCTGCATCGCAGCAAGACTACATAGTTAATGCAAAACAAGCATACGTTTTTGAGTTTTATCGGAAAACGAAAAAAAAAACTTTTATTTATAAAAAAGGAGCCTATACCCTATGTCAACTGGAACATTATTTATTTCGAATCCAATGATACGAGTACATCGTTCATTTAGATCGGTTTCGGTGGTCATTTAGGTAGTATCGGTGGAACACTCGTAAATACAAGCATGACACTGCTAATAACTACAACTTAGAAAAGTTGAAAAACCCCCGCCATTTTCATTTCAAAGTCCAATATCTCAAAAACGGCTGAATAGATTTTCATGAAACATGGCAATAACACTCAGGATCACATCAGCTTTCGAATAAAAACCGCATTCAAATCGGTCTATCCGTTTGAGAGCTACGTTACCACAGACAGATACACAGATACACAGACATGTTAAACTTATAAAACCCCTCTCTTTGCGTCGGGGGTTAAAAACATACACACATAGGAAGGGTTCTCTCGGCTCTGTCATAGTCGGGCAAAAAGGAAACAGATACATGTATGAGATAGGTCGTTGAACAACCCATACAGGCACGACCTTTTTTAGTCGGTATTAGGCCCAAATAGTTTCCACGATTGACGCGATTTATTTTTTACATTTGTATGGAGCAGGTCGCCCCAGTCGGCCAACACTCCATACAAATGTAAAAAATAAATCTTGTCAAAAATTTATTTTTTTATTTTTTTCGCATTCTATGCTCGATTCTGAACAAACGGTTTTCAGGTTTTGCGTTACTTATTTTATTAACACGTTGTATAATAAGTGTTCCGGACGTTTCTATTTTAGTTTTTATTTTATTTTGGGTAGTTCCATTTCATAACTTTGACGATTATCAGGAAATCCCACCTCACCCCGTAGTCCCTCGTCATTGGGGTGAGATGGGATTTCATACAAAGGTGATTTTGGAAGATTGTTGGATCGATTTTTTATTATTATGAGTATTACTATAAATAGCTCCATTTTAAATTGGAATAGGTACATTATTTTTGTAGCAGTAGCATTAAAATCCCATCTCACCCCCCTTTTATCCCTTCTCTCCCCATTCATAACCCAACTCTCCCCGCGAACCCTACTCACCCCATTTTACGGTAAGTAAAGGACAATCGAGCCGAAAGTGCCGGAACAACTTACACGGTCACAAACATCTCGAGATAGTGGGTGCAACTGCAGTTTTTGTCGGTTGGCCTCGAACGGTGATCGTGACATGAATAGAACATTCACTAATTCGCGTTCGGGTTTTAAACTTCTTCGTAACTCTGGCAAATTAGAGACACACGACTAATGCATACGAGAGTTAAGGGCTGTCGCCTCAGGCTAACCAGACTAAGTCTGACCCCTCATTAAGCAATAATTGCCATGCATTCAGAGTCAAGTCATACAGGTCACTGCCTTTGGTCGTTGGTTGGACAAGTTTATGTAACTGGCCAGTCAGACACGCTTAGCGTCACGGACGCTTTAAACGAATAAAGAATTAATAATACTCTTAATTGGCTGAGTTGCCCACTTCTTCCTCTGCAATGTGGTGTTGTGCCTCTGGTGTTGTAAGGTGCCACCACCTCCACCAGTAAGGCTCCCGAGGAAGCTCTTGTGTTGAGTGAGATACCTAAATATATCTCTAATTGTCAACACAACGAATTCCCAAATCAATAAAGGGTCGGCAGCGCGCTGGTGAATCCGCTGGAGTCAGGACTATAATTCGCTACGCGCTAATGCGGCTCACCCCGCCGGTCACCCGTCACGAAACTAGACCTCTACCTAGTTACTACGCATCGCGGTGTCAAGATATATTTGTGGGTGAGCGTAAAAGAAGTTACAGAATAGGTGGGCTGGTGTCCATATGATGCGGTGTCTGCTTGCCACCAGGCAGGTAGGCCGTATACGGCTGCTTGTAACTGCCTGGAAAAGGGGAAGGCCGAGGATATCTTACATGGAGCAAATTAAAGAAAAAATAAACACTTCATCGTATGGAGTCCACCGACAAGAGCCTAGCTCTTAAATAAGAAGAAGAAGAAGAACCCTAAAAATGCAATTTTATATGTAGCTGCAATTTGCAATGCCTGTTTGATGGAGTGATGCATTCGTCTTGTGGAGAACGATGTGTCGTGTCGGTACTGGCCGACTGATTATTGGTTTACATTTACTGCATATACTCGTACTGCTAATTGTGCAAGGTGTAGCTAAGATTACTTAAGTACATACTGCACACTGCACGCAAGCCGCAGGCGATATTAAGCGAGCAAAGGTTCAATAGGTGCATTTAATGCAAATCAATCACAATACAATATACATATAATTATTGCTCACAACAATAATGCACTAAAAGAAAAACAAAAATTAAAAATAAACGTGGAAACGAGGCTATCTTATCGCTAATAAAATGCGATCTCTTCCAGGCAACCTTACTCAAAGTCACACATTATATAATAAAAAAATTAGGACGCTGGAGAGAATGGAGATTGTGTTTTTCGGTCTAACAAACATGTCTAAGAACCATCACGACTTTCGACTAAAAAACGTTCGTTTTTCGGCAATAAAAAGGCACAATCAGACATACAGAATATACAGATACCTTTATTGTTTTCACCTGTAATGTGACACGCAATAAACATTTCTTTTCTATGATATTCAGATACAAATCAAAAAATACTGATTGCGCACCAAAAAGTACTACTTACACATAAAAAAATTACAATTCCTGTTTGTTTTAGGTTGCTGGGTTTTTTTTGATGTGCCTATAAAGGGATGTTATATTAGGCTAATTGTAAGTAGTATTTATATCGTTAGCGTTGGGTGTTCAAAAACAGCTCCGTCGACTACCAAACTCGACTAACGACTATAAAGAAGCCAACAGTAGCGGCAACCACTTTACAAATCATTATCCACAGTCTAGACCCAACCCATTCGCCGCGCCTAGCGCCGCTGGCATTCCCCATTAAAAACCACATTAAACTATAAATAGTGGAATACGTGTCCTGTCCCTCATTTGTGGAAAAAATCGCCACGACTTGATGACATCCGCTGCCATTAACTTTAACTTATGACTAACTACCCTTCTATATTTATGTCTTTGTTTATTTTGCTAGGTCCGAGGGCTTGCGAAGACAAAGCTTTGCGTGTTCATTTTGCTGGAGTGAGTGGGCGCGAAGCTGAGAATATTGTAGTTTACAGTAAAATGCATCATTGGTTATTGTAATATATTTTAGTGCGTGAGTGTCTCAGATATTAAATCTGTCTTTACCGAGTGTGTTGTGTGCGCTGAACTGATTGAGGGCTAATAGTCAGTAGGTAATAGGTAGAGCCATTAACATTCCGAAAACCATCCCCTAAGTCGCGGGGTGGCAATCCGTCGAAACAGATGAAATTCGAAAAAAAATGTCGTAAAGATTGGTTTCGCAGGAAGAAAAAAAATCTTTGTACGTAACTAGTTGCGTAGCAAGGAAAAAAAATTCTTCACACGTAACTGCCTCTTATAGATTTCATCCACAATCTTTACATCGATCATTTGGACCATAGTTAGGTGATTTGGACTGTTAGTTGGGATGTTTTACGGTATATGCGGACGATATCACTGACAAAAGCTTGTACACATGCATCCCGAAGCGTGTGAGAAACATGTTAATGAGTGACATCACGAAGTTGCATTGTTTAACTTTAAACCTGTCTCCGGCCATACATTATATAGATTGTGACGAACGGACAACCTGTCCGACACTTTGTACAGCGTTGACTGACAGACGATGTGTTTAAAACACAACGTCTTCGAGAATGTTCCTGCAGTTTGACTTTTTGGACGAGCGAGAGTGCCTATTGGTCCAAATTCTTTCGTATGATCGGATCTAAAATAAATGCATTCAACCGCTATCGTTCTGTCGCGTCACATCATTTCACGTCAGACACCCTGGCCCCGTCCCCTTTAGAGGATTATTTTCTTTGAGGGCGGCCGGGGCGGCATCAGCGGCAGAAGCCGCGAAGCGCCGCAAATGTGCGGGCCTGACAAACTGCTGTAGAAACTCTCGGACCGTGAAGTCCGGATGCCCACAGACTTTATAAAGAAAAAAAAACAGAAGAACGGTTGACCATGACCAGCTGGCTGGTTCCTCGGCCAACGGATTGGAATTGCAATCCAACGAGAGTCCTCGGAGAGTACATATATGCTAGTAAGTAATTAAGTAGATTTAAGTGTTAGTGTCAAGTTTTATATAGGGAAATGTATGCTTACAGTTAAGTTGTTTTTTGAAATAATATATATTTAACAAATCCGATTTAAGTTTCTGCCAATGAAATTGTTTTCCAGACAAGTTTTTATCATTTTCAGCTGTTGGTACAGTCAGCATCAAAAGTAGCTGCGCAATCGAAGACGTCAAAAGTTCTTATTCCCTTTTGATAAAGACTTTCGACGTCTTCGTTTGCGCAGTTACTTTTGATGTTGACTGTACCTCATTCATTGTTAACTACTAACTCATAGAGTTGTTGAACGAGGGATCGAAGCGAACGAAATTGTGTGCTTCAGCTTGGGCCATTTTTTTTCGTCTGTCAGCTGTTTTCCTCTACAGGTCGCATTTCTCAACTGATTCTCGTGAAATTTTGTGAACAGGTTCAATAATTATACAAGTGAGTCTCGTTTGAGCCGCCGTGCCGAACGGTCGCACGGACCCTTACCGTCCTCTGTCATTGTTTCTCCAAATTGCATAAAAAGCGCAGAAACAAAGGGCGCCTATCGCCAGATGTTCCAGTAAATTGCTCGCCGCGATCCCTGCCGTAGCCTAACCACGCTATCCGCTCCGATACGCGTATTATATATACATCTCGCGATACATACCGGTTTAAACAAATGTGCAGTGCGTCTATATATTATATAACAGTGAGTGCGACTGATGTGAGGGCGGTCCGAGTCTTCGCTAGAAAGTCGCCCAAGCTCAACAGATAAATCCGGTGAGATCAGACCATTTTTTACTTACTGTATTAATGCTAAAATCACAAGTTGTTACGAACCCGCCAGAGGGAACCCACCATGTCTGATTATTTCTAAAAATACATAAAGTAAAGGACGTAAAAACAAAGACTCCTAGTACAGAGTAGGTACTGTATAATGACTGGTTAATGTGTCGACGCACTGCACACGCATCCGCGCAGTGCGCACGCACGGCGTAGGTATACCTAGTTATATACAATCCTGGACTTAGTTGGGCCTGATGACTTCCTAGCCTAGTAGAGGATAACCCATGGCGATGAGCTTCTCGTTTGTGCTGGTTTTTCTGTACAAGTTTAATTGCACATATTAGCCGACTTGTAATCTAGCTTTGGTAGCTCGCTTCCTATCGCAATGGAGATTCAACACGTCGGACTCTTAATACTATGCATACATGCCTGTATGCATAGTACCGGCAGAATACCATCATAACAGTAGGTCAAAATCAAAATCAATCAATTGTAAAATGCTGTCTACATAAGATATAGGTACCGGATACATGAAATCGAATAATACCTAACAACTATCCCAAACCGCTTTGGTTCAAATATTTCCCAGCATCAGGCAGCAATTTTTTTCTATAACCCCAAGTACCTCGGTGAAATGTATTATGATAGTGAACCTTTTCTAAAAACAACAACCGTAGCACACCGTCATAAAACACTTTTTCCTGCGTACACTAAAGACAAAAGCACACTAGCCCTATGACAACTGACAACATCTGCTGGCTATTTGCCTGCATCGCCTACACGAAATTGACAAAGCCCAAATATCGGCAAACAATAGCGCATATTTAAGCAAATGACGTAGTTATGCAACAAACCCAATTTTTTATCGTCATCGACTCAAATTAAGGCGCACCGATAGCCAGATACAACTACAGCAGCCAAGAACTACCCAACGCTCTCCAAAGGGCAATAGAAAAACCACGGAAATCAATCGCAATCACTTTAGGTGAATTTAATGCACGCATACCAACAATCGGGGAACATGGTGACTGTATGAACCCACGCCACGCCAGATGGGCTTGAATAGGCAAGCGATATTAAAAACATAGAGGATGAACATGCTAGGTTCATAATCTTGTAATAAATACCGAAAACACCAGAACGAAAAGAAAACCAAACTCCAATTAAACTGGATGCCAAAAAAATACCTAGAGCTTAAGCGAGGAGCAAAAAGCGTTGAATTGTTATGCAAGCCTCAGAAGACTGAAGAACCTTAAGAAAAAATACGAGTTATGCTTTTGTTCCACATGAAGAAGACGTCTCCTTAGGAAGATCGCCTAACCACGAAAACAGGCAAATTAAATACTGGCTGCCGGTCAACTCTCCCAGGGACAGGGTTTGTTACACTCTGTTTTGTTGTGCAGTGAGCAGTGTCAACATCTTGGTTAAGTTTATGAAAATAATTAACGTGGTGTCTGTGTCTACAGGTAAAAAACAGTGGTATCGGTGAATTTAATAGTTTATATCTGCGACAATGTTTGGTGTGTAGTAACAACATTTTAAGTAGGTAATAGTGTCTTTATCACGTATGCCATTGTCAAGCAGAAAGTGCGCACATACGTACTGGAAAATACAAGTTGTCGTTGTTGCGAGTCATATTATGACCTCATTACAACATGACAATACAACCACAGAAGCACACAACTAAAGAGACTTTTAACAACACTGCACGAGAAATCGACGCAATGGAAGAAACAGACTGCAAATAAGAAGAGCAGGTAGAATGATCGCCTGAATCTCCCTCTAGAACTGATCGGTCGAGAACACCTTGCAACGTGGACCAGCTAAATTTTCCCACACTAATAACGAAATAGACACCAAACTCCAATAAACCCGGAACGAAAAAATAAATAAATATATACATATATATATATATATATATAAATACCTACAGTTTATGTGACATATAAATAAAAAGGGAAAAGCGTTGATCATGCAAGCGTTAGAAGACGGGACCACCTTACGAATGGATACGAGATATGTTTTTATTTCAAGGGCGATGACGTCTCTCCGGCATGATCGCTAACCCACGAAAACAGGCAAATTAAATAATGGCTGCCGGTCAACTCTCCATGTTGGCACATGACAATGTTTAGTGTGAAGTGATAAAATGTAACGTAATAGTGTCTGTATCACGTATATTCATCAAGCAGCAAGTCATGCACCCACATGGATACCTACTGGAAAACACAAGTTGTCAATATTTTGGGACAAGATATCCAACGCACCAGGGACTTCGATAATTCCAAAGCAACAAACGGATTAAAACCAAAGGAGAACGGCAAACAAAGGCCAAGGAAACAACGACACAATAACAGCAAAATGCTCAGATGGCATCGCAGCATAACCTAATCGCAGTCATTTACCCTTCTATACATATTTACACAATTATATATCCATACTTCCCATCACTGGGCACGATGCAAGTATTCGGTCTGGTTTTCTTCCCTCGCTCCTCATCCTGACTGCAACAGCCCCACACTCCTGTCCTATACTTATTGGCTCACTGGTGCCTCGGATAGGTGGGTCAGTTGACCTTGCCAGGGCGGCAGAGGACGAGGAAGTACAAGAGAGAGCCCGAGTGCACGCCCTGTCTCGGAACTGGTAGTTCCGGACAGGGGCTGTTAAGGTTCCCATACACCCCTGGCTGTGTCTGCCCGTATCGTGCCAGCGCGTGCTCTCGAGCAATGTCAAGGAGCCTCCTCGTCGCTCCCTCCCGGGCATGGCCAACGCCTCCGCGTCCTTGCAGCAGAACTGCTGGCTGGCTGAGTCACCGGAACGGAACGGAACGGAACGGAGGTTCAATAATTATACAAGTAGATTTGTCGATAGGTACAGATTTTTGAATAAACAAAAAATTGAAAACCCCGTCTGATGTTGGGTTAGAGTAGCACCATCCCCTTTCTTCCCGTGGGTGTTGTAAGAGTCGTAGGAACACTGTTGTAGTGTGTTGTGGGCTAGCAACCTATCACTGCGGTGCGATATCACATTTTGTCGATCTTTCATAACCACATTTACGCTAAAAGTGGCACTGGAACATAAATTTCATGTGCTCTGCCTACCCCTTTTGGGAATAAAGGCGTGAATGTATGAATCTAGCTCACCGTGCCAGTAGTAGAAGTAAACCCGTATACTTATAGGTACTTATACTGTCGCATTGAAAAATACAACCAATCTCAGAACAAAGTCAAAACACGTGCACAAAGCCAAGACTTTAAACAAACACCAGAAACAAAGTTGTTCAAAGTTAAACGTAATTAAACATTCAATTTGAAGCTTACCGTATTACAGTTACGATTCAAATTAGCTTGATTTAATTTTCAACTTGGATCATTTTTGACGGAATGTCGTAATAATAGGTAGCATGGCAAATGAGAATGACTCATGGTGCGTTGATCCAACATCTACATTACTTTTTTGTCGATGCATGTATACCTTGTGGTCTGTTTGACAAAGTTAAATTGGAATCGGGTTGATCTTCGCCTCCGGCTAGGGAATGGAATGCAATCTCGATCTTGCGAGATCTCGTCCATGTTTTACGAGATTGAATCTCGTATCATTTTCGCACGAGATGTCGCGAGATTGAACTTTCCATATAAAACACTACATGACAAAAGTTTCATCTGACTGACAAATTTGAACTTACTTTTATTCGATTAAAATTTTATTACTTTTAATAAAATTAAAACCTTATGGTTTAATAAATAATAATAAACAAGTCTACAAAAACATGTTTTTTTATTAAGTAAAACGGATAATAAAATTTAAAACCATGCTATTTTATCCTACTAATATTATAAATTTATGCGAAAGTTTGGATGTTTAGATGTTTGGATGATTAGATGTTTGTTACTCAATCACGCTTCAACGGCTCAACTGATTTGGATGAAATTTTGGACGAAAATAGTTTATAATAGCCTGGATTAAAATATAGGAAAGTTTTTATCCCGGGTCCACGCAGACGAAGTGGCGGGCGGAAGCTGTTGATGTTGATGTTGTGTAGGGACGCCTGGCCGGAAGCAGGCGGGCAGTCGATCGCTCGTCGCGTTCATTCAGCCCCATTCCCTAAGGTTGGAGCTTAGGGTTACTGTCCCGGCAGCATTCCCACATCACATTCTTCCATTCTTCTTGTGATCCTGCAGAACAGAAGGACATCTTTAAGGTTGACATCCCTCAATTCCCTCTCCTCTAACACATCTCTGCCGAATACTCCAAACCGCGGTGCCGCGTACATGGAGCATTCCGCTACTACATGCTTACTGGTTTCTTCCTCCCCACAGTGTGGGCAGGAAGCGTCGTTGCTAATACCTATTATCTTTAAGTGTCTATTTAGAGTGTTATGACCGGTTATGATACCTGTCAACATTCTCAGGTTGCTCTTACCCAGTTTCAGCAGATACCTGGTTCTTTTATGATCCATACCTTCTATCATCATCTTTGTCTGTCTACATCCAGATGCTTCCCTCCATTCTTTTACCCCTTCTTGTTCTTTTAGCCTTTCTATGACCCCCTTTGTGACCTGAGCCGAGAAAGGAAGGACCGGTTCTGGGCCTACAAACTCCCTTCCCGCTCCCTCCCTAGCCAGTTCATCTGCCTTCTCATTTCCCGCTATCCCCTGATGCCCTGGCACCCACGCCAACGTGACACCTGGGTTTTCTCCTAACTTATTAAGCTCTTCCTTACATTCTTTCACTAAGGCGGAAGTTACCGTTGCCTTACTCAGTGCCTTCAGTGCTGCCTGACTGTCCGTGTATATCACTACCCTTCCAGTCTGTTGCATTCCTTCCCTAATGATCTGTGCGCACCTCGTTATCGCGCACACTTCTGCTTGGAAGACACTAGCATACCTCCCCAGTGGGATGGATACTCTCTCTCGAAGCTTGGGTATAACTATATGAACGGGCGGAAGCTAGTTTACGATAATTTTAAAAGGAATTCATAGCATTGCATACGTTTTAAGTGAAAAATACCCAATATCGCGAGATCTCGTAAAAAACTGGCTTTGTAGTCTCGCGAGATCACGCCTAGGTCTGAAATCTCGCGAGATTGCTTTAAATTCCCTACCTCCGGCTATGCTATTCACAACTTGTTTCACCTCACCTCCCCGCTCTTTACTTACCTAGCATATCTACGCCGGGATTCGTAATAACAACAAGAAATCGTAGGTCTGCCTTACACTGATTTGGCCGAGATGAAGGGGTTTTTGTTCAACTACCGCGAAACGTAGACTTTGTTCGTTCATGTATCTCTATCGCACTTCATCGAAAGACAGAGAGAGAGTCACAAGAACGACTAAAGTTGTCGTGTCGCGGTAGTTCAGAGGGAGCGCGCTAAATATGAAACCGTATCCAATTTAATAGTATAGCGAAGTGAGCGAAATAGACCTCTTGTCAAAGCGATACCATAGCTGATGGCGTCAATCTGTATCAGATTATAGAACATGAGTGGCATTTGTAGCGGTACAGATATCGTTTTTGCTGCAAATATTATATTTGGATTTAATGGATCTGCGTGGGCAGTAGATAATACAACATAGAACCCTTAGACGACTCCAACTTAGCTTATTGAGATTCTGGTTTCTAAAATGACATCACATTATCAGGGTACCACGATAGAGTTTATGGACATGATTTATGTGACCTTTTCGTATATTTGGGCCGGATAAAGGAGCCCGTGGTCCGCTTTGACATCTAATCCCAAGATTTGGCATAGGCACTAGTTTTACGAAAGCGACTGCCATCTTACCTTCCAACCCAGAGGGAAAACTAGACCTTCATGGGATTAGACCGGTTTCCTCACGATGTTTTCCTTCACCGAAAAGATAACGGTACCTAAAATGTTCGTACATAAGTTCCGAAAAACTCATTGGTACGAGCCGGGATTCGAACTTACGACCGCCGCTTGACAGCCGCATGCCTGATGCCCTTGTTCTGTGAAGTTAACTGATCGTTCAGAACTGATAGTTTACTACCACCTGGAAGCCAACATCCTTGACGGAATCCAACATATTAGGTATCGTTAGATTGATCATAATGCAGGCTGAGTTTGTTTATGCTAAATGCGAATACAAAAATCCAATACGGTAAATGTAAGATAGTGTCAAATCGGTAATCATTTTTTTTATTTAGCATCTATAAAACTATTTATGTACCTCAACGAACTTTCACATTTATTATATGTAGAGATTAGCACGCTTGGCACTTATTTATATTTTATATAATATTATTGGACGGATTTCAATAAATGTGACATCAGTGGGCATGCCACGACCGATTGGATCCATAACCCTTCTTTTTGGTTTAGCCGCAGTTATATAAAAATGTTAATATTGATATAACTCGTGTCCTCCTGTATAAATCAAAGTGGATTTCAAACTCCCGCCAGCATTGCAATTAGAGAATCTCCCCTGCAAGGGTATATTGAAGGAAAATCTAATACGTGGATGCGTTTTTCTCCAGGAAGGCATGTTTATTATTTATTATTGTATTTATTCAATAAGTACAATTTACTGAATACTAAAAAAATAACATTGCCTCACAAAACTGTAGTTACAGTTTCACTGTGGGAACGGCAGACTCTAGGTAAGACATTCATAATGATAGTTACATACATTCACGCCTTTATTCCCAAAAGGGGTGGGCAGAGCACACGAAAGTTGTGTTCCAGGCTTCCAGCGGCACTTTTAGCATAATAGATTAGCATTAGATAAAAAATCGACAGAATGTGATATTGCAGTGATAGTTTGCTAGCCCATCGCCCACAACACACTTCAACCCTGAGTCGACTTTTACGACACCCACGGGAAGAAAGGGGGTGGTTAAATTCTAACCCGACACTATACGCGCGGTAATGATAACAGTGTAGTATACCTACTGTCCATAAATCATTAGTTAAGTATACTAAACTTACATGGTATTATACAAGTAGATCTACCTGTCAAAATTGAGTTAAATAATTATTGAAATAATTCTAATAAACACTATTATAAAAACATTACTATGTTTTCACACAAATGTCATAAATGCATGATATCGGACTTGGCCATCCTGAAAGATTTTCAGCAGATTAAACATAGGTACAGTCGAGGTCATAAATATGTTTACACTTTTGCACCTTATTGCCTATGACCTCGACCGTACACCTACACCAGAATATAATTATTTAACTGAAGACCCGCTAGATTTTTCTGCATTCTAGAATATTAGTAATGCGTGCTTTAAGTTTACGAGATCAACGAATCTTCTACGTCCTGATCTTATTTTGGTATCTCACGGGTGGCAATCGTTCTGAGTTACATCAATCAGCCGTAACCCGATACTGTGTAATCAAACTAAATTAATAGGCAAACCCGGCGCACGCGCATCTCTGTTTTATGGACGAGATTCCAATTTCAAATACATATTTCTATCTCTATCACTAGTGCGGCGGAGGTTGAGATAGAGAGATCTTCTAACTTAGCGGTGCCCGCGTGAACCGTGGTTAGATCACGGTTAGATGATAGAGATCATTATCAACTTTTACGTTTATATTATCTACTAGCGACCCGCCCCGGCTTTGCACGGGTATATATTATACATATAAACCTTCTTCTTGAATCACTCTATCTATTAAAAAAAACCGCATCAAAATCCGTTGCGTAGTTTTAAAGATCTAAGCATATATAGGGACAGACAGCGGGAAGCGACTTTGTTTTATACTATGTAGTGATGATAGTGACACACAACAAAGGTATATCCATGTTTAATCCAACTAATATTATAATTTATAATGTAACTGTCTGTGTATGTCTGTCTGTTACCCTTTCACGCTTTAACCGCTGATGAAAGGACATAGAATAGGTTTGATCCCCGAAATTATCCCATGATAGGGGTGAAATTGGGAGTGGAGTGCGGAAAACTGATGCGGCCATTGTGGCAAATCGAATAGCAAAGCTATTCGATTTTGTACATCACATCACTATTATAACTTATTTTTGTTCGGATATTTTTCAGAGGTTTTATGTAATTTGTTTTGTTCCAGGATACAGTGCAGCTGATAGTGCCAAAGAAAACATGGTTATGAGCCATAACTTAAACAGGTCAGTGGATATTTTTACAATAATCATGAACCGGGCATTGCTCGGGTAAAAATACGGACAGAACGATTTTTTTCAGATATGAGACCTAGCTAGATCGGTTTATCGTCCCCAAGAACAATATATATTGCAAATTTCATCGAAATCGTTAGAGCGGTATTCGAGAACTTGATTACAAATATATATACGTAGGATAAATATTCACATAGTCTTCGGTCGGTATCCTCTGATAAGGTCTCAAGGGCCCAATTCTGAGAGCCATCGACATTAATCTCGAGTAGTCGCAGGATTAGAACAGATACATTTGTGCCTCAAATTAAGTTTATTATTGTCTTAAAATTGAGGCCAAGGACCAAAAACTGCTACAAACATAATGAAACTGTAACCATTGTGGTCAGTAAAAAGTCATTGTCTCTGACGCGATCTTCCGGTCTGATAGCGAATGGCCAGCTTTGTGGTCGGCGGGTTTACACTGGGTGTTGCCAATCTGATAATCTGCAATTCCTGTTTGCGAATACGCTGATAATTGTAGCGTATTGTTTAAGTACCTATTGAATAGCTGCCGAGTAATTGAACAGTAGCGCTATTTCAGTTAGATAATTATCTCTGATAAGCGTAACTGGTATGTTGCCAATAGGAAATGCATTTATAGTTTACTATCATATATCTTAATTTATTAGTAGGTACACAAACAGTAGGAAACAAAAAACAGACGCAAATGAAAAATAATAGTAGATTGTGTCACAAGGGAGCAAAATGCCATATTTACGGCGAGGGCGTAGATTGAATGCCGAATGAAGCTTAGGATTCCAGAATAGAATAGAATTCTAACGTGGAATCCTGAGCGTAGTGAGGGATTCAAGTGTTCACGCCCACGATGGAAATAATTTTGCTTCCCTGTCCCTGTGGCTCATACTGCTTTTCACATCACTTATGAGGATAATGAAATATGTCAGTAATAAAACACATGTATTTACACTTACTAAAAGTTTATTTATCTATAGCCTCATATGTAAAAACATGCTGCTGCATTCCAATATTGTGGTATTTTAATACGTTTCGTAATATTTTATAAGACAATAAATATATGCAAGTAATCGATTATGTGTATACTAATTTCATGTATTCGTTGGGATATATTTTTTTATTCTGGCAACAACATGTCCTGGAACAGAAAAGTGCCACTTTGATCCCTCCTAGCAGGGAAGAAAAAGCCCTTATCCGAATAGGTGATGTGAAAAAGTTATTTATTTAGCTTGTCTAGAAGATTCGCTGCAAATGATGCCCAACAACAATAACAGTAATATTCTAAGACAGTTATTGCGTTATTTTTAACTTGTTCACGTGCACAACTTCCATATTCGCAACTCGCAACATAAGGCTTAAAACTAAGACTTAACTAAGGTATCTCACGACCCTGATACTTAATCCAACAGCTTCACTACAATTAAAAACACAACATATTCATAAAGAAAAAACCAACGACAGCAATGAAATGGCACCCTGTCATGCAAATGTTTCAATTAGCGATTTGATTAAAACCATTAATGTAGTCAAAATAAAAGAACATGCTCGTGCGCACTGCCCATGAAGCTCGGGTTATTCCGGTGTCCGATCCGAGGGCTAATTCTAAATAGTCCTATCGAAATTCCCGTATGAGACACTTACTTGGGTATGCAGATCAGATCATTCATCACCTCATCATATATCAGCCGAAAGACGTCCACTGCGGGACAATGGCCTCCCCCAAAGAGTGCCACTTTTTTAGGAAAAAAAAAAGTAGAATTAGAATCACCAAAGACAAACTGAAATATATTACTTTTTCTTCTGCGGGGAGTTCGGTAAGTAAAAATGGGTGACTGAAGAAGCTATTATTTGCAAATAGGTGTATCCCATCATCGCTTATAGACCTACACGTTTTAAAGCGGAATAGCAAAGGAACTTTTGGTATATATTCTTTGAGACGACATAAATTTTACATTATTTAACAAAATGATTTAACTGGGGAAACCAAAAACAATCGAAATTATATCCGCAATGACACAAACTTCGGCCTTCGACTTTCAAAATAATCAAGTCCTCGTTTTATGTCTCTGTCCATCTTCATCTCATTTTGAAAGAATAAGATGATGGCAGGGATAGCCCTATGAAAAGCTGGGACATGTCTTCAGTTTGAAAGTCAAATAGCGCCCAAGAACACTTACTTATGTGGTTGGAACGCCTTGTCGAGCCTTCCAGTCTTCTCTATTGTAAACGAAACTGAAAGTACTTTCGGCAGCCGATCGGATAAGGTTCACCAGAGGACCCGATATCTGAGCGGCTACCGCTAAAACACCAACTTTTTTCGTTCGCAGATCTCACTCTCTGTCTTTCGAATGCGTTCGATAAATATGGAGAATTGTGCGTGTGCAAGTGCAAGTGCGATAGAGAAGCAGTTCTTAGATGATCACTAGGGGACAGGGGTAGATCGATCACGAACGATTGCGTAGTAACCGCTCAGAGGGCCACGATCGGAATAACCCTGCCTCTCAGCTGCCTGTGCGCACGTGCGCTCTCCGAGTGCAAGGATCCCCTCGCAGCAAGAAGGACGTACGTACTATAGGAACTCAATACATATGGGCACTTTCAGGCAGCCCGGTAGATGTAAAACTATAGAGGCGATCTTAGCGATCTTACGAAACAAGCCGCTTAACGTTGTATTTGATAAACTTTCATTGTGAGTTCGGATAAACAGGGAGCATTGACATTGGGTATAATGTAATTAATGAATTACAAATATACCTTATTGTGTTTGAACTGACGATCTTGTGAAGGCCGAGGAAGACCCTGCCCTATCAGTGACACGGGCCACAGCCACGGGAAGCTACATTTTATTACAAGCCTTTGTTTAACTTGACTTGTTCGTTTGTTTGTTAGTGAGGGAAAAATCTTAATTTTGGGTATAAGTATAGTTTGGATGACAATTCAATATTATGGTACTATCGAGCTGATCCTGATGATGGAGACAGAAGGCGGCGGTAAGCTGGTCATAGGAATTCAGTACATAACCGACATAGCCCCGTTGAGTTTGGACTCTTTAGAATCGTCTTAATGAGTAGTTGATGACGCTATACAGAAAAGTACAGTTGGCAATAAAAACTTGTACCAAAAATGAGTTTTTTGACAGAAACAAGTCTAAACAGGGAACACAGGGCAAACAGCCAGTTGTTATTGGTCAACCGCCCCTGTGTTGATAGAACAAAGAAAGAACCGAATTTGAAAGAAAAATAGGTACATTTCATTCCTGCACTAAGGTTAATTTCCTTATGCACATCAAGATGAACTGAATGTGAAAGGGTTAATCTTAGATATGAGACAGGCTACTCGAGTGTGTACACGTGTTGTACGTTGTACCTACTAGTCTTTTGTTCTTCATTGCAATTTGATTTCAATTAAGTTTCATGCGTTTGCCGTACCGGTGCCAACAACCTAACGTATTAGGGCATTTCTATCTACCGTTGTACCCTCCACTTTTTTGGATGTCCCCTTGTATTTTTTGCGATTTACTCATAAGATGTTGATTTTATCCAGTTAAATGTTGCGTTTCCGTAAACTATATTAAATCGTCTCATCGTTTATTAAGTTAAATTCAGAATAAAACTCTTGTTTCCTGCCTAAAATGTAGTTTTCAAATATGGTAAAATCGTGCCGCCATACTGTCCCCTTCACAAAGTTCCATTTTTGAAGGGCATTTTACGCATATTTTTCTAAAGCGGTAACACCAAGTAAAACATTTCTGGTAAAGTTTATGCTTTAGGCAATGCGTTTTTGATGAATAATAGCTTTTATAACATCAGTATTAGGGTTGAATTTAGATTAAAACGTTGTCCCCACGAAATCGCGATTTGGACAAAGTCCAGGTTGGTTACGCAATTTTCGCAGTTTTAGCGAAATATTTTTACCAACGATTTAGGTGATTTTTGATCCTGGCAACGCTGTGACCATATACAGAGCTTGTAACGTCAAATTTGATTTTAAACAGTCGAATCGCGACCGTCGTGGCGTGCTAGAGTGTGTCACTAGTAATTTTATCAAATTTTTTGTCCGGTTGGTTTCACTGTTTATGCGGTTTAAACGTTAAGTAACTAAAATTATATTTATATAGAATAAAACCGTGTTTTAAGCAGTTATTTGTTAATAACATAGGTTGAAAATTGCGGTTAGTTTTGTATTGTTTTGAATAGATTTAATTCAGCTTCACGGAAGTCGTTACGACCGTTTGGTAACGATTTGTCGCGTTACCTATAACCGGACTTGCAAACGTAACCAACGGACACGGTAAAGTCGCATGCACATTGAGTATAGATAGTTTTTCCTGTGACTTTGTCTGTACGATTTATTTCGTAAGTTTTTAAGGCGCTTTAAACTGTAGACTTGTCAAAACTTATCTTCAGTTCAGACAAACCGGTTAAAAAAAAATACAAATTATTTCCTTTTAAATGTTAGTTTTCATTAGATCACATTCGTCAAAATTGCAGTATGGTTTATAAACCTAAACTGGCGTTTTGAGTTACATGGCCACCACCATTTCACCTGTCTTTTTTTATAAACAATAAGGCTTAAAGATTATACATATAATATCTTTAAGCCTTATTATTGAGCGATTGGATAGAATTGAGTGGGGCATTTTGAGCATATTTGAGTTTACTATCAATCTAATCATATATCTTAATGTGCATGTAAAGTACATACATTTTCGTTTCTTTATGTTTTATAATTTATAAATGTGGCATACCAAAGGTAGCTCTCGCATAATCTCATGATAACACGTGCCTGTATTGGTAGCAAAATACCTTGGTAGTCATACTATGTTTTTAAAATTTTTTAAATATGCTATGTTGTGATGTTACTCTAGAATGTCAGTAGGTACTTTAATTTTTGATTAATCAAAGCACCTTCTTATTTATTGAGTATTTTGTGCAAGTTTATGACTATTGTGATCTCGTCCTTACTTTGTCCATTGAGTTACATAGGTGTCCATTTGGAGAATGTCCCCTTGATTTTAGAACAGATTTTCGCGATTTTACAGAGATTGGAAGCTTAATTATTTATTATTTTGGATAATAACTAAATGTTATTTATAGGTCTACCTTTTGTTTTTCATCACTTAACAATAATGCCAATGATTATTCAAATAACTCAAACATTAAGTACGGTTTGGACCTAAACCGTAACCAAACTGCCTGAGATTCCATTTTATGTGAAAGGTTTTATCTAAATTCAGTTATTTTTTATTGTTTTTAGTTTATTTGATTATAACTATATTCAATAAAGGTAAAACATTTAGTTTAGGTACGTCTCTTATTAACTACATGCAAAATAAATTGTAACCAAACGGACCATCAAAAACCTCCCTCGTCCTATTAAATAATTATTTTAACGTGTTTATCCTATAAATATAGCGAATCTCTTTAGTTTTTAGTAAAATAGAATATATTTACTCCTAGAATTAGTTATATTATAAGAATAGCAAAAACCTAAAATTATATTTGACACTCTTCAATTCAACTGGGGTACAACGGTAGATAGAAATGCCCATTAGAAAGTCCATGAAATATATTGAAAAGCAAAATACTCATACAGCTTGCATAGAAATCCTACGCAAATTCTATCCGTTTTCATGATTATATTGTACGATATTTGAAATCGTTTTGTAATGCGAAACTTAACTCCCAGATTGTCCACCAGGTCGGTCGGCGTAGACCCGCCAAGCTATCGACGGAAAGTGGTCCCTTTGAAGTGTTCAATTCCAAATCAAATGTAACGCAGCCGCAATGTAAACTTCCTGCAGAGGCGGATGCACTTACTGATCATGCTGGGTCAGAATGTACCCTCACAAAACCAATCTGAACGCGTCAATGTGTTTACGTAAATTATTGAAGTGAAAACTTCTTTAGCGGCGCTGAGCACTTTTTGGGATGGGGAAAAATTGTGAAATACGCGACAGAGTTTTGTGACGTCAGATGTGAAGGAGGTCACTTTTTGCTGCTAGCCGATTCGACTTCATTCAAAACTGAAAGCTATTCGTAAGAGTATAAAGCCGTTAAACACTTTTTGCAATAGCATACTCTGCAAATAAATTTGTAATAATATCAACGCGTCCTTCACCGTTTTGCTATTGAGAAAATTCGAATAGTTCGAATTTGGGCGTTATTCCTAAAGAGATAAAGCTTAGAAAAATATTTACCAACGGCAAAAACAAATTGATATTTTGGTCGCCACCGCCGTCTGCCGTTCTTGCAAATTCGTATAGTTCGAATTTAGACGTTATTCCTAATGAGATAAAGCTTTGAAAAATATTTGGCAATGGCAAAAAAAATTGGTATTGTGTTTGCCGCCGCCCGTCGCGTCGGGCGAGCCGGCGGCCTCTCGCACCCAACGCGCCCTCGGTCCGTCCGCCTAAATAATTGATAATTGTTTATAAATTTGCGTCAAATTCATTTTTAGGGTGACATCGTAAGATGTCACGTGACCTGATCGAAAAACTGTTACAAAGTTCTTGAGTTTTCACTTCTGCCGGCACTCCCGGAGTGCAACCCGGTCTTTTTTTTTTGTACACCAGGTTTTACCGTCACATTTTATGTGACGTTTCAGTACATACATTTTCGCCTTAAAACTGCCGTAGGTAAACGTTTCGTTTCGTAGCACGATAGCTAGCTGGGCAGCAGCTTAAGATTGGTTTGATTCTATACCTATTAGTTTTTCCTAATTTAAGATTATTTTTTTACTGAAAAAAGCTACTTCAAACAGTTCTATTTACGAAATGAAGCATTACCGACAGAAAATCAATGAATTAATATTTATGCATCTGGGATTCTTGCTTCCCTATACTGACCCCGTATCACGGCACGATAAGTGACAAGATAGAGCGTCCGTCACTGGCTGACACCGTTCGATAGAACGAGACGACGCTACTATCTTGTCTGGGTCTGGTGAAAGATTTTTGAAATCGGATGAGTGGTTGCGGTGCACTTACATACAAACTTACAAAGCTTACGTCATCATATCAGCCGAAAGACACTGCTGGACATAGGCCTAACCCAAATAAAGAGTACCACAATGACCGGTCTTACGCCACCCGCACCCAGCGGACTCCCGCGACCTTTACCAGGTCATCAGTCCATCTTTAAGGCCCAGGGTCTACCCACGCGCCACGCCACGCTGCGCCTGCCGGTACGTGGTCGCCACTCGTGAACCTTTCCGCCCGGCTTCGGTTCTACTTCTACGTGCAAAGCTACTTACATCTCGCAAACTTTGCCTCATTATACTCGTAATATTGTTATAGAGCATAGATTAGTCGTGGACTAAACTTGACACGTCATCCCGTAGAGGCTCTATTTAAATAGAATATCCCGGTCATAATGCACTTTAGCTACGGTCGCGACCCATCAAATTATCTTTCCATTTCGAGCATTCGATTTCCCACGGGTGTTCAAAGCGTTTCAGACCGTACGTGCCTGCTGAAGATATCTACACAATTTTAGCCCTTATTCCCCCGAAATAAGGTACGGAAATGTATATGTGCCAAAACACAGCCATGATCGGTCAGTATTATTGAATAATTGAATTATTAACCATTGCCGTTGTGCTTAGGTACCTACCTACCGATGTACGGTAGCCAATATTCCTATTTCCAGGAATATTGCCACCGGTTTTTTGCCTTTGTTGCCGGTACAATTAATATGAACGTGAGACTTTACTGAAAAAAATCTGTAAAGAACCATTTGCTCGTTCGCGTACACATTACCTACCTTCTAAAATACGAGGCCGTTACAATTTGCTGTAAGAAAATTACCTACTTATCTCAATTTAACGCTCTATTTCACAAGGAAGAATATATTCTGGTGTGCGGAATTACACCTAAAGTCCTGGCTCGAAGCAATAAGTTATTTATTATGTACCTGAAGTAGAAACCTACGGATTGAAGAGAATTTCATCGTAAGGAAGAAACCCAAGTCTATACTATAAGTTAAGTATAGCTCTTTTCCCCTTATCCATGAAAACCACTAGGAATTTTCTTAGACAGTTAAGCTCCTTGCACTTCTCAACGGTCGTCAATCGAATGCGTGCGATGCGACAATAGTCGTTTCCGAAGTCTGCGACAGACGCGTGCGGAATTTTCACACTGACTAGTATCGCAATTGATTTTTAAACCCACGATAAACATTATGAAAAGTGTGATACTCTTACTCTTAACTAAACTACCTCAATCCAGTTGAAAATAAGAAAACTGAAACAGAATTTGACCAAAAGCAAGCTGGACTGTATATATTACAGTCACAGCCTCAATCAAAGTACTAAAAGCTCTATAAACTAAGCTCAGTATTTTTGGCGAGTGCACCGCAGCGCTCCGAATCTAGGTCAACCTAGTTAGTGCTGAAGCCGATACCTATCACAATGGCTCTGGGTATGAGCTTCTAACTGCAGTTTTTAGATGATTACTGGGGGACATTATATATATACATCACTTACGGATTCCAATTTGATTTTTACTTTCAAAGGAAAACTTGACTTAATAATCGGGACGCAAAGCCGGCCATCACCAAAATGCGAGTGAAAGGTTGTCTGGAAGAGATCGCTCTTTAGCGATAAGACCACAGTGTTATTTTTTGAGGTGTGCAATAACATGTATAATTGTAATTTATGATTGTATCCATCAATTATTGCCTCGTGTGTTTAGAGAAACGTGTTAAAACAGACTAGTTCCAACTTAGGAACTATCAGAATTTAGATGAGCCTCCACAGTAATTAGGTCCATTGAAGAATTTGAGGTCCGTAGAATTAGAGAGATTGAATATCCTTGTCTCGACATCGCTGACATATCGGCTTGACACATTAATGGGTGAGTACAAATCAAACTATACGGAAGGAAGTTCACTGTTGAATACGTCAACGTGTCTCAAGCATCCCACCATTCCCATCCTTCATTGAATAAAGTATTAACTTTACTACAACTCCTTTGACCAAAAAACAAAAGAATGTGTTTTTAAGGAATTGACCCAAATATCCATTAACGCAAACATAATGCATGAATCAATGCAGGCTGCGCTCCCAATTTAAGTCTCCAGCTAAACCTAGATTAAGCCCAGGTCTGCCCCTGTTCCCTCTGATGCTACCCACCCACGATGCTCTCCTGCCTGCACCAATCTAACCGTTATTAAAGGGGCTTAAAGCTCATATTTGCTTGGGGTACAGAAATTAAAGTACATGGAGCGTACCTGGTGTAAAGCGGAGATTTGCGCAGTAGGTCAGCTTTGAGCTGAAAAATAGGTCACACGCGTGTTTCTATGCTTTATGGTGAACCAGAATAGTCACTGGACAGTTTACTACAGCTAGTGCTTCTATTTTCTTAGGCCCGTATTCATAAACATTAAGTAAACCTAGAGAAGCCATATTTCGGTAAAATGTCCGTCTTCATCATCACTTCGACATTTTCGTAACGAGAAAAGCACAAAACACGCAGTTAACTGAGCTTTGTGAAGTTTGAAGAATAAGGAGGTTAATGTGTCCCGTAAATATTCCTTTTCCATGTCAATTATACTGTCAGATGCAGGACCCAGTGTGACAGCGTCAGAGAGCCGATATCAACGAAGCCGCCATCAACTTAATTGCAAAATTAAATCTAATTCAATCTCTCTGAAGGCTGCGGGGTCCGATAGATTAGGACAGAAAGGATCTACTATTGAGGCGATCCTTGAGACTTGACCCTTTTAACAAAAACAAGGATAGCATCAGCTCCCCGCATGCGGGATGCGGGCTCTAACGACCAGTGAAACCAAACCCTTACGTCCAGCAAAGACAGTAGTAGGTAAGCTTGAACAACTGGCCGGCAATAATACGTATACCCCTGTGTAGATAAGTCGTGATCGTGAGCCTGATTAAAATTGCGTGAGAATAATCTGTGACGATCCGTTGTATCGTTCCCTGACTTCTATCGATGTTGATATTGTTGATGGTTTTCCCTTCTTTTACCGACAAACGTTTCATCAAATGAAAGTTTCGCCGAATTTTCATTTCATGGAACCCATTTTTTTTCAGAAACAGTTAATTAATATTAAATTAATATTTGCGGACAATCATACACAAATCGACCTCTAGTCCCAAACTAAGCAAAGCTTGTACTATGGGTACTAGACGACGATAAACATACTTATATGGATAAATAAATACTTACTTACGGTTTCTGAGAAAAAAAATCCATGAAATAAAAACTCGATGATACAAAGCATTTGACTAAATGATTGTCGGTAAAATGAGGGGATTCCATTGTTGATTAATTTTTTTTTTTCAAGATCTTAATGTAGGTACTAATATGACGCTGTCGGCGTGATTGATTTATATTATATACTTACCCATGCCGAATTACAGTTTTCTAATTGTAAGGGTTACTAGTTAAGCCGAAGACGGAAGGACAGACGGACATGGCGAAACAATAAGGGTTCCTTGTTGACTACGGAACCCTAATTCAATTCAATTCAATATTTTTATTTCAGGTTTTTGGACCCATATGTGTTAGTTAGTTACAAAACATTAAATTAAGTTAAGTGTAAAAATAAAATTAATTGGTATAAAACAACATAAATAAAATAATACTGACACAAATAACGTAGGTAGCTAAGAACCATCTAGAGAGGCAAGACTAATAAACAACTGTGTTTCGATTAAAATGTATTTTAGCATGCCATAGATAAAATAATTGAATGGCTCTACTGGATTTTGTACACCTGGTACTCGAATGCAGTATGCGCCTGAAGTTTTATTGCTATTCTATATAAATAACCGGCTATCTGGTCGTTACAGTTTCATTCTTCGCTATTAGGCGTACCCTACACTTTTCCAAGTTCGTCTGTGAAATTAGATTACATTCAGTTTCTTAAATGAAAGTTATTTCTCCTATTACTTGTTTTGTTGCTTTAGACGAAGCTAAGCAGCCTCTCTTTAAATAGTCTGAAAAGTTTTTTTTCATTCGATGATTACAGGTTGTCCTTACAAAGGCGACCAAAAAAAACTTGTAAATGTTGACATGACTTGGTCGCAGGGACTGCATAACCGAAAAATACCGGTATGTTTTAAAACCGATATGACGTCATATCGGTTTTCAAATAGCGGTTTCGGTAGCGGAACCTTTATATTTCGCTATCGAAATATAACGGTAACCTTATTTTTTTCGGTACCGTAACCGCTTTTTAAAGGTTACCGGTACTTCGATTTTGGCATCGTTGCCAAACCGCCGGCGCTGCCTTTTTGTCTTTCAGTTTTGTCGGCGCTGTTCTGATACTTTTCTGATTCATTCGTTCGTTCCTATTGGAAGAAGTTACGTGTAAGTGTAAGTTTGCTTATTTTTTCGGTAACCTTTATGATACCGGTTTCGAACCGGTATTACAAATGTTTCGGTTATTTTTAAATCGAATACCGGTAATCGATATTTTAAAACGGTTACGGTACCGTTATTTTGGCGCGGCGCGTGTAACCTTTACACCATTACGGTTCCGTAATGGAATACTGTTTTCATACCGGTAAAACAGTAACCGAAATCAGTCCCTGTTTGGTCGGGCTGCTTTACTTTGAAGTGAACCTTCATCTTTATCGTATCAAAGGTCGGTTATACTCGTAGTACTTAAGGCGCCGTAGGTTCAGCGAAGTTAAGCGAACAGAGTTTTTGAAACAATATAATGCGTCTGTTTATAATAATGATATGGTTTCAAAAAAATACGAATAGTAATGTTGAGGCTTTTCTGCAGCGAGATCAGTGATTCGAAACATGATTAAGCAATTATCACTCGATAGAAAAAAATCACGAACTTAGGTTTAGAGTTTAGACCTATGTTCGTGATTTTTTTCTATCGAACCGAATCGAAATCTACACTTAAAATATTCGTAACAAATTTTGCACAAAAGCTAAAAATATTAAAATTGCTTCTTAAACTCGGCAATATCATGTTTGAGAGAACTCAGTGATTACTTTTTTATTTATTTAAACAACTAAAAAATTCAAATAAAAAAACATGATATCCGCGCTTCCGAGCACGCACTTCCATCTCGCTCACGCGTATGCTCAGCGAGAGGGAGAGAAGTCCATGAACCTACGGCGCGGCGCCTTAAGATACGCCCGGTACGAGTATCGTTAGCCCAAAATAAGCGTAATAAACCGTACACTTTATGAACAGACAACATTGCAGTTCTAAACATCAATGGAATTATCTTTCTAATGCTAAAATAAATAGTCATATCTATATAAATAAATCCTTTTCTCCAAGCGTGGCTGGCAGACGGCCGAACGCCCAGTCGTCGAGGGCGGCCCGGCGCGTCGCGTCGGTCGCGGGCTGACTACTTACGAAATTAAAAAGTAAACCATTCGAAAACCGAACGTTCGAAATTTGAATTTGTGAATTCTCAAACGTAGACTAGTGATGCGACACGAAATATCGATTAGTGTAGTGCGATGAATAAAGTGAAGTGAGATTTATGCTGCTGCTGAAAAGTTTTACAGTGCGGTAAATGATTATCGGCGGGTTTAAGTATACAAACAAACATATAGGCTCAATGATTTTCCTGAAACAAAAATTCTTTGAATCGTTATATTTTTAGGAGAACTAGCAGCTGCATGAAAATATAAGTTGAAAAAAAAACGTTGTTTTTAAGAAAACGAAAATTTGGCGAGAAGATCTATAAAACGAAGGGAGTTACAGTAGGCTATTATCCCGTCCAACCGATCGTTTGCTTTTACATTACCACCTTACGTATTGCATTAATGGCAATATTCTTAATTTTGGAATACCTACTAGTAGGAATCTAAGAATGAAAATGAAAATGAAAAATTTTAATTTTTTCTACTAGTAGGAATCTAAGAATATGAGCTACGAGTATCACATCTCACTAATTTGAATTTAGGTCAGTAACTCCTTCATAAAGGATCTCTATTGACTCATAAGATAGTACCTATCCATCAACAGATGTTCACATACTCCATAAAATGATAAATTGACATTGACGACCAATTTAGGATAGTTTTTCAGGACCCTGTCCGTAAAGGATGGGTTTAAATCCCGGTGAGGGCAAATATGTATCTCTATGAAAAGTATGAATATTTATTTCTGAGTCTTGGATTTTGTGTTTTTTTTTTGGAGCCAGGGTAGCCTAGTGGTTCAGGCATGCGGCTGTCAAGCGGCGGTCGTGGGATGGAGTCCCGGCTCGTAGCAATGAGTTTCGGAACCTATGTGCGGAATATTTACCGTTAGCTTTTCGGTGAAGCAAAACAACGCGAGGAAAGCGGTTTAATCCCAGTAAGGTCTAGTTTTCCCTCTGAGTTGGAAGGTCAGAGGTTTACCGAAACAAAACTTTACGATCGCGTTTGCGTTTTACCCTCAATTTGTATGGGATTTGACAGCTAAACGCAAACGCGGTCGTAACGTTTTGTTTCGGTAAAACTTATACTAGAGCCTCAGATGGCAGTCGCTATGCCAAATCTTGGGATTAGGTGTCAAAGCGGACCCCGGGCTCCTTTAGGGCACAACCGGGAATAAGAGTGAATAAGGAAGGAGGACGATGAGTCATGGATTTTGAGAGCTTGATTCGAGATCCCTAATATAATTAACTAGTGGTTCTGTGAGCTGTAGAAATCGCGACCCTGTTTTTAGGGTTCCGTAGTCAACCAGGAACCCTTATAGTTTCGCCATGTCTGTCTGTCCGGCGTCTTCGGCTTAGCTCAGTAACCATTGCTACTAGAAAACTGTTATTTAGCATGGGTATATAAATCAATCACGCCAACAAAACAGTACAATAAAATCTTGTTTTTTTTTATGGTACTTCCCCTACATGTATGTACAGGGGATGCGGGGATGTAATTTTTGAAATCAGTGATCAGTTTGCGAGATATTGGGCAATAAAGCCCTAATTTTTGAGCTTCCCTTTCCTCCCTCGTTTAATGAATCATACATCATCCTCCTAGCCATATTCCCGGTTGTGCCCCGAAAGGAGCCCGGGGTCCGCTTTGACACCTAACCCCCAAGATTTGGCTAAAGCACTCCCTCGTTCCCTCGTTTAATTAATACCTATACTTAATAAGTAATTTGTGGAACAAGTAGGTTTCTTATTTTCTATTCATCACACACACCACACGAAACACAAGTCAGCCAACGTTTATCTGCCGGCCTGTATATAATTTGCCTCAGGACAGTCAGAACGCCAGGATTCAGTCCCACAAAAAAATTGGTAGTTACTGCCGAAAAAGTACCTTCTGTCAGAGATTTTGACAAACTTTTACCAAATCCACATACGAGTCCCAGTCTGGAAGATAAAAAGGCTGTCGCTTCCGCAAAAAAGAAACTATCCTATTTCGCATTAAGGCGCCGTAGGTTCAGCGACAGAGTTTTTGAAACAATATAATGCGTCTGTTTATAATAATATGCTTTCAAAAAAATACGAATAGTAATCTTGAGGCTTTTCTGCAGGGAAATCAGTGATTCGAAACACTTCGATTAAGCAAATTTCGCTTTATAGAAAAAAATCACGAACATAGGTCTAAAACACACAAAAATACACTTAAAATATTCGTAACAAATTATGCACAAAAGCTATAAATATTAAAATTGCTTCTAAAAATCGGCAATATCATGTTTGAGAGAAATCAGTGTTTACATTTTGATTTATTTAAACGGCCAATAAATTAAAATTAAAAAACATGATATCCGCGCTTCCGAGCACGCACTTCCATCTCGCTCACGCTTATGCTCAGTAAGAGGGAGAGTAGACCATGAACCTACGGCGCCTTAATACTCGTCGGGTTAGCAAGCAAGTTGATTCTTTATAACGCAAGTAGTTTAGAAGAGGAGGGAATTTCAGTACTTATATTTTAATGTAGGCATGTCGACTGATATTATACTCTGTGAATGGTTCCATATCTATATACACTTTTTTAATGTGAGTTAATATTCAGCCTTTCTTGGGCACACATCCGAAGTTAGAAGCAGGCCTTTGGCCTCATTTTGGCACTGGACCCATAGGGATATGTTTTACCGGCTTCGCCATCATTTCATAAAAAACGTTTCATAAATGATCATTTTATAAACAACGATTCACAAACTATTCATTTCACAAACCTATCCCTCAAAATGCTTATACTATAAATAATTATTTGACAAATATTCATTTAGCAAATGTTACACTTTAAAAAAACATTGAATGGTAAATTGTCATTTTAAAAATGATCATTTTCCAAATAAATTGTTTATAAAACAGGTAATTTTACAAATCGTCGATTGATAAATGATTAGGTATTTTATAAAAGTAAATATTTGTCATATCACGGTATCTAGCGGACTGGCCAAGAAACATTCCTATAGTAAATTCATAAAAAAGTATAGTATTTATACATAAATCGGTTTTGGCGTTTCGCCGGCTGCTACCGCGGCACGCTCGCTTCGCTCGCTCGGCTCGCGCGCTGTAGGGTCGCAGTTTACCTAACACTCCTCCTCGCTTCGCTCGTCGTCGTACCTACACTCACTTGCCTTAAAGTAGAATAGATAGGTAATCCACCTGTTATGTCAGTATATTTTAAGACCTAAAAGTTGTTTTTTAGGCTAGGAATGATAACTTACTTGCTAAACACTTTTAGACTTATCCGTGTGCTCATACAAACTTATACGATACCTGTATAGAATTATACAACTTGTGGTTTAAAACTTTATCAAGACGATCAATGATTTATTAAATAAGGTATTTACCAAACAATGCATTTTCTTAGACGTTATTTTACCATACGTTACTTTGCCAATTGTCACGAATAATAAATGAGTAATTTGTGAAATAATGATTTATAATATGATGTTTTTTCAATTAAATGATTTGTGTAATGAACTCTTTGTAAAACAATATTTTAAAAAACGACTAATTTGTTAATCGTTAGTTTGACAAACGTTGTTTATAAAATGAATATTTATGAAACGTTTTTTATGAAATGATCGGATACCGTTTTACCGTCATTGGACATAGACATGATATACTTTATTTTTTATTTTTTTAGTTATTTAAATACCTACATAAAAAGGGACAATCTTAATCCCATTGTTAGCTCAATAAGGCTTGTTTTATGGGTACTAGACGACATATGTTTCTAATGTCTACATGAGTTTTTTGTTCCTGATTTTGACCCAAATATTACGAGCAACATTTAATGAAGCGTTTAAAAAACAATGGTACCTAGTTAAAGAAACTTCAAACTTAAACGAAAGAAATTGGTACAAATGTAGGTAAATAAAAAGGCGCAAATGTAAAAATAAACGGAATACATTGACCCGACAGCGCCGGAATCCGCCAATAACACAACGAGGGTAATGTTTTGTGCTAATTGTCTGCTCTAACCTGCAAACATTAGATCACATATGTTTAGATGCGTTTTATGATTATTCACGGCAAAGTTTCCAGCGCTCGTTAGGACAGTCCAACTGTCATTTTTTTATATAAAATATGACATTTAGATCTACCTAACCTACGTGACAATGCGGTACGTGATCGACCTGCTGAACTTGGAGTTTTATTTATGGTGAAATTAGCTTCTGCTCGCGACTCCGTCGGCTCCTCGGGTAAAAACTATCCTTTGTCCTTCCCCGGGACTCAAACTATCTCTACCAAATGTCATCTAAACCGGTTTAGCGGTTTAAGTGTGATGAGGTAACAGACCGATAGACACACTCTGGCATTTATAATTATATTATAATACTAGCGACCCGCCCCGGTTTCGCATGGATACTATATTATACAATATAAACCTTCCTCTTGAATCACTCTATCTATTTAAAAAATCTACATCAAAACTCTCTACTGTTAGTATTCATAAAGTTTGTAGGGAAATAGGGCAAAGTGACGTCAGAATTTTCTATATGATCAAACGACGTTAATTTTACTAAACGAAATTTATTAAAAACATATTAAATACCTGACAAAACTTTGAAAATGGATTTTTCCGAGGGTGAGTTTTTTGTTATACAGAATTTATTTTTATTTTAGTGCTCTCAAATACCGTACTATACTGCGTGTATTTATGAACCGATTTTGCAAAAAAATCAAGTTAGTCTTAACTACCAAAGCATAATTCATTTTTGAAAGTTTATTGAGAAGCACTGTATTGCGTCAAATGAGCTTCATTTGACACATGGAAGAAGCGGGTCACTTGTGACAGTTGTGACGTCACGTGAGTAAGACAAAGTAGTGATCCATTGCGTGCTGAATTATTTTATATAGAAAAAAAAAGTTTGTAGTTACGAAAAATTTCTTGGAACATCGGTTCATAGCTCTAACACCTACCTCTGGTTACAATTTGATGTAATATTAAAAATACACGCTGTAGATATATAAATCACCGAGATCGAATAAAGAACTGTAAAAAATTACCATTGAAACATGAGAACGAATTTTGAACTTCCTTTTTTTAATCTGTAAGTGCGATATGAATGCAGCATACTAAATTACAAACAGGATACGAATTCTATGAACATAAACAATATGTTACCGCATCTAAACTAAAAAGTTATTCTAAGCTTTTAGCGCTCTAAAGTAGGCAGGTCCAATGTACGAGTACAAAGTAGTAAAAGCCCATAACAGGCGTCGCGAATGTTCAAACACAAATAAAAGATTCGCTGCATTTGTACTATACAGATATGATAAGAAATTCTGATGGACGGAAGACGAAGTTTTGCATAATTTGCCAGTTTATTTTCTGATGTTCCTTGTAAGATGAAAAGACAATGAGAAGACTAAAAATAAGAAGACTTCGGTGACATCATATGTGTTTCTTGGAATAATACGATATTGTATGGTACCCCTGTTACGGATAATAAAATGCGAATTCAATGAGCCGGACTATATTTTATAAATGCTAAGTATAAATGTTATAATGTAGGTACTCTACAAACAAAGTTTTAGCCGAATTGAATTCTGAGCATCCGCTGTGCTTATTTAATTTGAAGAGTTCCCTCGATTTCTCCAGGACCCCATCAACAGATTCTGACCATGGGACAACCTGGGAGGGATGCCCTTTCAAACAAAAAAAGAAGTTTCCCAATCGGTCCAAGCGGCTTCGGGTAATCAAGGAACAACATAAAAAATAAAAGATTCGACGAATTGACATCCTCCTCCTTTTTTGAAGTCAGTTAAAAGGGAACTTACACCTTCTTGTGTTAGCCCAAAAAGATGAGTTAAAATTGTACTATTCGTTGTAGACATTCCTGGCGGAGTAGGTACCAGAGTATCTTTAGGGGATTGGGTGGACACAAAAGCCAAAGAACAAAAAACATAATGTCTTGCTGATAAATATCGTTATGAACTAGTCTTCCTATAGGTAATTAATTCAGATTGGGTTGAAAAATATTTTATGACCTTTTCTTAACCTTCGTTCTAGTGTGAAAGGTAAGCATGCAAATACATTTCGAATTTGTAATTGGTTGTTACCGTACCGTTAGAACATAAATAATTTATTGACAAACGACGCCAATTCCGTTTACACAAGACAATGGCATTGCATGTTGGAGTAAGAGAAGGCAAAATGTTGGCAACGCGTGCCAATTGACTGAATGGAATTGGTGAACGAATGAACAAAACTCTCAGTGACACGGAATACCGCAATCAGGTCAAACTGTTTTGTTTTTACGAACTAGGGGGCCTGCTGTGTTGGTTTGAAATTAGGTTTGTATTTACCGCATGTGCTCTCATTAACGTGCGTGAAATGTCTGACCGGCAAGGAATTCAAAACTGATTCCGATTTAATACGATTCTCGAAGATACCTCTTGCGAGAACTATTGTGGGCAAATCATTACTACTACTACTTGCTTGTAAAGTTCTTCCTGGTCATTAATGGCAGACGTTTGGAGGGGATCACCCTATTATGCCTTACGTCTAAGACTTTAACATAAAAACGTAAATTGTTGCTATTTTAACTAAATTTAGCGTTAAAATTCGTTTGCCTGTATCTGTCACTTTGACATTTGTGTTCGTCAGAAACGGACAAAGCACATTTTATTTAGCAGAAGCATTTTAAGTTGTATGAATAAGGGGGTTAATGTTTATTTTATAAACAGCAATCGATCAAGGGTTTGTTCCACTGTTAAACATTAAAATATAAATGAGCCGGTTGAATACAAATTACTATTTTGATAGGCACAAGGAATTGTCACGTCAGATATTATTGCGACTCGATCCTTCACAGGCGACCAAAACGGAACTAAGTAGTTTACTGTTTTACGATTTTGATTTGGTTTGGAATTTAAGTTCTTGTAGCTCATTCCTGTTCTTGATCGGTGAGGAGAATGCATCAATTTTGGTACAGACCAAATACTATGGCGAGAATTCGAAACCGTTTTAAAAGGATATCTACTCTAAATATTTCAAAGCAAAAACTAGACTCTCTCTAGTGTCTTTTACTTTCGAGAAGGAGGGACATTTTTTCTCTGCCAATAGGACACATTTCTCAAATGCCACTTTGAAAGAAATGTTATTTCTATAGTACTGAACTCAATAATTAAACGCAATTTTACCTCATTTTGTAGCTACATGTTAACCTTAAAGTTCTTACAACAATCGAAGTAAACCCGTTGGGACAATAGTTATTAATTTGTTAAAGTAACAGTTGGCTGTCGGCGCAGAGCGGGCCAATAACAATAAATCTGTCAATGAAACATTCGAGTGGTCCTAACTGGCCAACTAGTAACTACCGTAGGTTACAGAGTAAGTAATAAAAATAATAAAAAGAAATGTCACTCCTTTGTAGATCTACCAACGAATGTAAAAAATCAGTAGATTTTTGTTTGTGTACACAACATAACCTAAACATGTCTAAACTCCTGCCAGACATCTGATTTGTAGCATGACTAGCATGTTCCTGTGTCACTATGATATTTTTTTTCGTGGTCCAAATTAATAAAGCATAGGCAAAATTAAATCATGTAACAAAGTTACGCAAGTTCCCACAAACGTCAACCCGTTTTAACCACAAAATTAGTAGACTTTTTCTTTTTAATTCCACGAGACAGCCTGATTCGTTTTCAGCCAGCCTTTTTTCTCGTGACATATTAGTTTCGGCCAACCATACGCAAGTTGTCACCGAGTCAGACAGCCGGATATAGAACTGTTGCGTAGACGTCTGCCCTAATTGACGGATTCAAGTGCAAATTACGACCGTTATGATATTTTTGGATTTGGAAATGTCATTGGCCTGGATTGAAGGGGAAGTGTGATTCTGGTTATTAGGACTGCAGATTATTTATAGAAACAAGATGCCGGTGACCTGAGTACTTGTGCGAAACTTACGTTAGAATAATTAAAGATTTCTTCTCTTTTAGTACCTAGTCAATTTAGCGCACGAGAGGAGTAAACTTTTTAAATAAGTAACATGTAAAGTGCTTTTTAACAAGAATGTTTCTTTAACGTTGCCTTTCCTCCTTAAATATCAATATACTGAACAGCCCAACAGCATGTTAGTTTAACAACATTATTGACTCAACTCATAAAGTCAACATACGTATTACTTACACAAAGAATCCGTCCTCCTCGGTTCAATACCGTCAGTGAAGGACGGGAATAGGTAGCTGTTGGAGCCGTGGGTCATTCGGAAGTATTCATAGACATTAGGAAGATTACTGTTTGTTATCTAAATGATTCTGTGGTGTTAGATTTTCTCACGATTTAGTTGTCGATTTGGACAGCGTAAAAGCAACCTAAAAAAATAAAAAATATATGGACCGTTTGTAGGCCTTTTGTCAATGCGATAAGATACATAGCGGACCATATTTTTTCATTGTCTGTGTCGTGTTTTTCATTCAAAACTAAGTACACTGCTTTTAGTTGAATGAAAACACCTACGATAAGTTCTACAATACCATATAGTGCCAATTGTTAAAGACGCGGATGTCAAAAGACGTCGCTCTCGGAACTTAAGGAAAATTGAGTTCAATTTCTGGTCGTTAACTATGTCGGAATAAACCGCTCTCAACATAGTTTTACTTGTATCAAAATTGTGAACAACTAAAATTAAACTACTGTTGAAACAAAAATTTGCACCAAATCTGAAATGTCTGTTTGACCCTTACAATATGGAGAGGAATAACTGCCCAGCAAGACAAAAGAACTTTTGTTTTGGCAAGACTTTTGGCTACTCGGCTCCTCTCTCGTGAATATTCCTCGTACTTATCTCTTTCCTACTGAATTAGGAATAATTATCAGGACCGATCCTTAGAACTACCCATATTGGAGTTACAGTATGTGACAATACCCAACTTCAGATAAATGGCCGACTTGATTCCGTCACAGATTGTTTGAGGAAGATAACTGGACAATAAAAGTTTATCGACATCAAGATTTCAATGAATGGAAGCGATACGGCCACAGAATGACAAATCAGGAAATCAATTGTGTGGAATTGGAGATTCACTATGCGGGTAACCTGTCAATGGAAAAAAATGTCGCGAGATGTATCTAATTGTAACTGATATTTGCCGGGGCACAAACAAATGAATGCTGTTTGGTTTAAAAGGGCACTTGTAGGCGAATAATTTGAATAAAATTGAATAGGGATTATTGCCGTGAATTCTGTGATACTAGTGGCTCTGTGTAGTTTTATTTATTTCGATCATTAAGTGCTTTCTATAAAAAACAATACATCTCTGCGATTTGAACTGGTTTTCCAAAATCGCATGACGATTAACGTACGATTTTTCTAATCCTAGGTATATGGAATAGGAATAGACCATAGAGATATTTACATATGTTAGGATCCGTGCCAAAGATTTGAACCTATTGTGTTTAATGTCAGTCGTTATTTGATTGGATAAAATTCGCAGATAAGGGGTTAAAATTATGGCGGAGCGGCGCGGTGCGGCGCGGAGGCGGTACCGGTTGTAATGTTCGAGCTAATATGAAAGGATCCGCACAGAGCGGCGCGGCGCGGCGCGGTTTTCTGTGCGGATCCTTTCATATTAGCTCGAACATTACAACCGGTACCGCCTCCGCGCCGCACCGCGCCGCCCCGCCACCGCTCTCTGTGCGTTTGCAGCTTTAAGATTTTGCATATTACTGTCTCGCTCGACCGTTCGTTTCGAACAAAAATATTTTAAGAAATCCGGAAACCTCTCGAGAATTGAAACACAGTATACTTAATTATAACACAGGACAGGAGTGTTTGGGGAAAGAGCTAGCGGAATGTACTAAAAATACCTAAATGACGATGTTGATGTCATTTAAAAAGAACACGCTGACTGAGACTTATGGACACTGGGGAGGACACGGAGCTCGGGGGAAATTTATGGAAGTTGTTAATTATTTTTCGTACAAAAATAGTTTTAGTATAATCTGTATGAACAGAAGGAAATTGAGCTGTCACCAGCCTGTGTAAGACTGTGTAATGCTGCTTTTGTAATTAATTTGTTACTTATCTGTCATGTCGTTGTCGTTGAGAAATGAATGTTGGGATTAAACTTTACATCATAAGCTTTATGTATGATGTCCTTGTGAAACTATCTGAAATCCACATAATATGCCATGGTCGTTCAGAACAAAACAGAACAGACTTCCCAAATGTTGAGGACATGAAAGCTAAGATAATACTCGGAATTTCTGGCCAAAAGTACATCGGGAGCAGTTAACGACAATACATTTCTCAACGAGACGTGAGACTAGGGTTCTTATTTTTCGGGAACAGGGGGTAAATTTGGATCGTTCCTTCGCATTGTATTATCATCGTAGTATCTCGCGAGCTAGCTTCCATACACGCCATGAGCAGTTAGCATGATCGCGTTTATGTCGAACATAAAACATTCATCACTATCGCACTAACATTTGCTAGTCATCATCCGCCTATATTCGCCCCTCCGCTAGGCACAGGCCTCCTCTCATTAATGAGAGAAGATCTGTTAGTAAAAAAAACATAAACTCGATTCGGACACGTTATCTTGCCTAGCTAGATGCAAGATAACATGTCAGAGCAGGACGAGTGTCCATCACATGTTGGAATAACATTGCGATGCTACGTAACGCACAACACAATGTATCTCCAGGAGAGACTCGTAGGTAGTACATAGGTATGGATATGGTTTTTATTATATAGCTTCATGGATCTTTCTGTTCCATAAAAATAAGTCTGTTCTATCCGTACAACATAACAATTAAGCCCACGTTCGACACTTTCCTAATGATAAAACAAAAAACATTGATTTATTGTACCGTCAAATTTGAAGACATTCATACTTACGCGTGCTTACGCCTACGTCAACCAGTGACCAAAGATCCCTAGAAAACCACCTTGGTCCTTCATTGGCTTTGCTTTTTGTTTGGTTTGAGACGGGCAGTGGAGGTCATGTTTGGTTGGTTTTAGAGATAATACCGAGTCAAAGGACCGGAGCAAAAAACGCGTAATGAACCGAGTCTGGCTACGGGTCGCTTGGCTTTAGAGACCTCAAAATAGAAAAGGCTGTGAGACACTCGTTTATGTAAGTATGTGTTTGGGTAAAAAAAATAGCTCGTTGAGGTTTGGGATTCTTATGTATTTAATACAACATAAATAAAACTAAAAGATAGGTCACACTTACAAATAGTTTAACTGAAATAATGCTTAGATTGTAACTATGCACAACTTTTATGTGTTCTTAACTAATTTTCCGATAGTTCATTTATTTATTTATTTTAAGGAGAACCAACAGCAACAGCAAGAATAATATAATTAAACAATTACTTAATAATGATACACCGCTATCAACAACTTAAAATAATGCGTCAATTGCGCCTAAGATGCAAGATTAATTGTATGATGATACCTACCCTCGCCTCGATACCTCGCTTCACAGATGATGGGATCTTACAATTATATATATTTCAATATCTAATTCCTTTGTTATTTTCGAATTTGTTTCGAATACAATTGCACCAATCAGGAATAGAATTTATTCCAATCCTACTTTCTTACTAATATTATAAATGCGAAAGTTTGTATGTTTGTTACTCAACCACGCTTAATCGGCTCAACAGATTTGAATGAAATTTTGCAAGAAGACATTTTATAGCCTGGATTAAAATATAGGATAGTTTTTATCCCGGGTCCACGCAGACGAATTCGCGGGCCGAAGCTAGTATTTATATAATTTACTATTTTAATATCGTAGAATTACAGACTAAGTTTTGGTTCAACTCGGTCTTAATAGAGGTACAATGTGGTGAACTTAGATAGGCACTTAGCTAGGCACCGATCACTTACTCGGGAAACATGCACCTGCAAATAAAGCTCTGTCCTTACCCGTACCTTTGGCCACTAATATTTTGACGCACTGGGTACTACAATTATGCAAGTCTCGAAACTACTGAGAAATCAATTTAAATGGCTTTTTCTCCCACACCATCGTGGCACGACTACAACAGTACGTGATCGGAGCTTGATAAATCGGTCGTCAGTCGTAGTCGCTGATACCGACTGTGACTAAGTCGGTAATCGTGGTGTTACTAATACGACGTTTGAACGGCTCTGAACGAATTCGCTTTGAGTAAGTATAACAATAATATCAGTGACGATACCACAGTAAAAAAACGAATCATGATAATGGAATAAGGTAGACGTCCCAAGTAGTTAAGGCGCCGTAGGTTCATGGTCTTCTCTCCCTCTCACTGAGAATAAGCGTGAGCGAGATGGAAGTGCGTGCTCGGAAGCGCGGATATCATGTTTTTTAATTTTATTTTTTTGGCTGTTAAAATAAATCAAAAAGTAATCACTGAGTTCTCTCAAACATGATATTGCCGATTTTTAGAAGCAATTTTAATATTTTTAGCTTTTGTGCATAAGTTGTTACGAATATTTTAAGTGTATTTTAGACCTATGTTCGTGATTTTTTCTATCGAGCGAAAATTGCTTAATCATGTTTCGAATCACTGATCTCGCTGCAGAAAAGCCTCAAAATTACTATCCTTTTGTTTTTGAAACCATATTATTATAAACAGCCGCATTATATTGTTTCAAAAACTCTGTTCGCTTAACTTCGCTGAACCTACGGCGCCTTAACATTGCACTAGTGCAGTGTTTTTAACTTGTATTTAAGTAACGGTGATGTAACTAAATATTTGATATTAGAACAACAGACAATATGAGTAAAGAACAGCTTAGGGTGGGTCCCGATTAATTTTCCTTACTAATGGGGCCGCGGCCTGAAAAATATTGAAAGACTCTACACTAGTGCATGGGCACTTTATGTCAAACTGACAGAAGGTAAATCCTTACTTCGATTTTAACCCATATTTAGTGCAACGCCGAGTAGGCAATAATACCTAGGACGTTTACCTTAGAATTATCTGTAACCGAATGGAGACCAGTGGATAAAAGCAGGCTGAGCTGCTATCGCGAACTCCAGAAAATTACAGTTAATTTATATCTATCTCTGTTACTCGAATAAGGTGAGTGCGATAGAGACGGGGAAATTCGTAAGATATTCGCGTGTGCATTAACTCTTCTGTACGCGGAAAACCACGTGAAAGCTATTGGTTTAGATTGAATGCTTACAAAGGATCTGCATTTTGTATACCACAACGCGAGCAAACCTGCTAAGGGCAGCCTGGTGGTAAGCGGACAAAGTAGCTTATGGGCGCTCGCGTTGCCGTTCCTTTATTGATTTGAAGATTCGCTGTGTTGATAGCAAACAAATGCAGTTCATCGTCTAGTAGCTAGTCTAATAGCGCATCGTCGGGACCTTTGGTGACCTTGTTTGCTTGTAGGAAATCGTTTAATCCATACTTACTAATATTATAAATGTGAAAGTGTATGTGTGTGTTTGTTTGTTTGTCCGTCTTTCACGGCAAAACGGAGCGACGAATTGATGTGATTTTTTAAGTGGAGATAGTTGAAGGGATGGAGAGTAACATAGGATAGTTTTCATCCCCGTAATCATCCCCTAAGGGATGAAATGGGGGGGTAAAAGTTTGTATAGAGCTGCGATATAAACGAGTTCCACGCGGTCGGAGTCGCGAGCAGAAGCTAGTTTTATATAAAGGACTGTAGAAATATAGTCATCATCACTGGTACTTTAATGTTGGCTGGTTTGCCGGAGCAATACAAACCGATGATTATGGGGCTGGAGAGCTCTGGTGTAAAGATAAGCACAGATTTCATCAAAATGAAGCTTCTTCAGGAAGTCAAAGAGTCGAATGTGTCCGTTCTTTATGCAAAGCATAATAAAATCACCCCCAAAAATAAGAAGCCAACTGGACCCCGTTGTTACACGTGTAATAAGTATGGTCACTTGAGTAAGTTCTGTAATAGCAAGAAAAAGACTAATGATAAAGGTTTTGCTGCAGTTTTTTCAGCCGCTAATCAACACCTGCGCAGCACGGATTGGTATATCGATTCCGGTGCGTCACAGCATCTGACGAATGACTCTGATGGAATGTACGATGTCCGGGCACCTCCGATTCAACACATAATGGTTGCCAACAGTACATCAGTCACCGTAAAGCAGATGGGTAGCGTTAACCTGGACCTGCTGAGTGAAGACGGTAAGATTAACCACATTCAGGTGAGAGATATTTTACATGTTCCTCAATTGAGTACTAACCTGTTGTCAGTTAGTCAACTGATTAAAAATGGCTGCCAAGTTGTTTTCAATAAGCATGGCTGTGAAATATACAATGCACAGAGGCGTTTAGTAGCAACAGCAACACTCATTAACAACATGTATAAGCTGAACACTTATAAAGGAAATGCATTTACCTCAACCACAGATAAACAATCTTTGGACATTTGGCACAGGAGAATGGGACATCTCAACTACAATGATGTTAATAGATTGCCTTTATTTACTGAAGGTGTGAGGTTGGTAAGCAATACAGATGCAAATAATGGTTGCATTCCGTGTCTGAAAGGTAAGCAAACTAAATTGCCTTTTAACAATGTTGGCACGAGGGCCACTGATCCTCTCCAGATTATACATTCTGATTTGTGCGGTCCTATGGAGGTGCCGTCAATGGGTGGAGGAAAATATTTCCTTACATTTGTGGATGATTATTCTAGAAAAGTGAATGTCTATATTTTGAAAAGTAAAACAAATGTAAAGGAAGTGTTTGAGATGTACAAAAAGGAAATGGAAAACCAGTTGGACTGCAAAATCAAAATTCTACGTTCGGATAATGGCTCCGAATACACAAATAACGAAATGAAAACATTCTTGACAGGTTCAGGCATCAAGCATCAGACAACAGCACCATACACAGCTGAACAAAACGGTTTGGCAGAACGTATGAACCGCTCGCTGGTCGAACGTGCCAGGTGCATGCTGATGGATGCTGGGCTGCCGAAGAAGTTTTGGGCTGAGGCACTCGAAACAGCTGCTCATATAATTAACCGATCTCCGACTCGAGTCCTTAACTACGTGACGCCGCTTGAGAAACTGACAGGCGTAAAGCCAAACATTTCTCATTTGCGGATCTTCGGCTGTAAAGCCATGATGCACGTGCCGAAGGAAAAGAGATTGAAGTGGGACCCAAAATCCTCAGAGATGATATTTATCGGATACTGCGAAAATACCAAAGGATACAAACTGATGGACCCACGCACCAAGAAGGTTACAAAGAGCAGAAATGTGATATTTCTTGAAGACTGTCACGGACTAGAAGGCAGTGATTTGCCAGACGCCAACATTAAAGTTACTATACCGATAGCTATGCCGTTAAATGAATCTGATGAGATTCCTGAGAATCCAACTGATGACCAGCTCAACTCAAGCTCCGCTGAAAGTGACCAACATGACTCTACCTTGGAGGAAAGTTTCGAAACTATGATGAGCTTAACGGATCACGATACAACTTACGAACCAAGCACAGATTTGAGTCTCCCAACCGCTTCATAAACCTGAGGCCCCGAGGAGGGCAATGTACACAGACAGAAGACGAGGAAAATGAGGTCAAATTTGTATGTTTGGCTTTGGATCAAGACCCGTTGACTTTAGAAGAAGCTTTGTCTAGCCCAGAGTCTAGTCACTGGAAAAAAGCTATGGAAGAAGAATTTAAAACTTTACAGAAAAATAATACTTGGGTATTATGTGACTTGCCGCAAGGAAAGAAAGCCATATCCTGTAAATGGGTTTTTAAAACGAAACGAGATGAGAAAGGAGATATTACGAAGTACAAGGCTAGATTAGTCATTAGAGGTTGCGCTCAAAGAAAAGGTTGCGATTACAATGAATTGTATGCACCTGTAATCAGATATTCATCGCTAAGGTATCTATTCTCTATGGCAGTGAAGTACAACTTAGATACTGATCAAATGGATGCCGTAGCTGCCTTTCTACAGGGCGATATCGAAGAGGAGATATACATGAGGCAACCTCCAAGCTTCGAAGAAAATGAAGCCCAAGTATGCCTTTTGAAAAGGTCTCTATACGGTCTGAAGCAAGCCAGCAGACAGTGGAACCGAAAACTGGACGGTGCACTGAAAGAAATCGGCTTAACTCAATCTTTACTCGATCCCTGTATTTACTACAGGATTCAAGAGCAAGACATAACATTTTTAGCTGTATACGTGGATGATCTTATACTATTTACGAGTTCCAAAGAAACTAAAAATGATATAAAAACGAACTTATTTTCAAGATTTGAAATGAAAGATTTGGGTGAATTGAAGTACTGCTTGGGTTTGCAAGTATATAGAGACAAGGTACAAGGAATTTTAAGCGTTAATCAGCAGAAATATATAGAAGATATATTGAGCAAATATGGAATGTCAAACTGTAAGGGTGTCAAAACACCTATAGATCCGAAGATAAAGTTTACCGTGAATGAAAAGGCAGATTCAATTTCAGATGTACATCCCTATCAGGAGATTATTGGATGTCTGCTTTACCTATCACAAGGAACGCGCCCTGATATTTCTTATGCTGTCAATACTCTCAGCAGATTTAACTCCAGACCTGAATTGCAGCATTGGATGGCGTTAAAACGAGTTTTAAGATATTTGAAATTCACTGTAAACTACACTCTAACGTATAAACGTGGTGACAAACCTGTACATGGTTATTGCGATGCAGACTGGTGTAGCAATGAGCACGACCGTAGATCATGTACCGGCTACGTATTTATTCACCAGGGTGGAGCAATTACGTGGAACTCACGTCGACAACAGACCGTGGCGCTCTCCACGACCGAGGCTGAATATATGTCGCTTTCTAGCTGCACACAGGAAGCAATGTGGCTAAAGCAGCTACAGGAAGAATTTTGGCCGCACTTGGTAACTGTACCAATGACAATTTTGTGTGACAATCAAAGTGCGATTAAACTTTCAGGTACCGAGAATTATCATTCCAGGACCAAGCACATTGACATACGTCACCACTTTGTTCGTGATAAGGTGCGCCTGAAGAAGATTGTCATCGAGTACATCCAGACAAACGAGATGGTGGCTGACGCGCTCACCAAGGGCACTCCTCAGCTGAAGCTGGAGTACTGCTCGTCCAAGATGGGTTTATGCCCAAGGGAGGATGTAGAAATATAGTCATCAAACCTCATCTTAACGTGTGTCTATGCCGCTCGTGACATGTGTCGTTAAAACTATGTAAAAAACCTGACTATCGTCCCGTTTGTTGTTGTGACAGTTTCTCTTAAAATAAACTAGGATACTTACTAATATAAATTGCTGTTTCCTTCAAGGACTTGCCAAAATTTGGTGAAATGTGTGACGGTTTTCCTCATATATTTTTCCTAGACTTTTCTGGTCACTGCCAACTCAATCAAATAAGAGAATACCATACAAATTGGCAACGACCGAACCACGCGTCTTGAGTCACTAATCACGACACTTGTCCTTGGACGTGTCATTAGGCAGGTTATAAAAAACAAACACAAAAAATATTCGTAAGCTTTCGCACGGTACATGTCGCCGGGGTTATTCATAAATCAGATATTACCTCTGGCCAACCAGTTTAAGCCTGATTCTCCGAAACGCCAGCGTCGCTACCACGAAAATCGAATTTCCAAGTTCGTTTATCTCTATATCTGTCGTTCGAGTGCCATACACCATAAGTGCGATAGAGACGGCGATATATGAACATTGAGATTCGATTTCCGTGATTATAGCTCAGCTCTGGACAATCTCACGCGCATTTTGGCGCGAACCTACATTATGGTAACCCACTGGTAATCTAAATTAAGTAAGTAGGTAGGTATTATTGTCGCACCGAAAATCGCACGCCACAGTTATTTAAAGTTTGCTAAAAAGGCGAAAGAGGTAAAGTCAATAGAGATTACTAACTTTAAATACCACTTTTCGAGATTTAGATGGGTATCGCGTAACGTATTATTAACATTACGTAGGAACGATGTTTATTTCGATCGTCGTCGACAACCCACAGTTACGTCGTCTCAGTCGCCAAATGTTTACCGGGCTGACAGTTAACGACAATAGTAAGGGAGTGGAACATCTGTACCTTAGTCATAGGGTCAAAGTATGCTGGAGCTGTGGTAAGACGAGCCGGGAATAATCGTGAATGGCATAGCATCTGTCGGAGGAGGACCATGTATTCCCATGATGGATTCATATACGTGACCCGTGTTGTGAGGACATTGTTACGAAAATTTGTTTTCCAGCATGTTTGGGTCAAAATGGCTCGTTTTACACATTCGCTTCTAACGTCTGCCGAGCTAGCATGAATGATCGGGTTTATGTCGGACCAAGTCGAACATAAAGCTTTCGTCCTTCTAGCACTCACAATACCTAGACCTACTTGCCTGTAAGGGACGAAAACGAATACTTTATATCCGTAAAATTACCGTTATCGTAGTTTGATTGAAGTAGATATAATATGGTTTGATTGATTCGATTTAAGTTTGTTTTGATCGTCCAGATAAGTTGAATTTACGAATGAATGGGTCATACAGATTGAGTAAAACAAAAGTCGTCTTTCCTGTGGTGGTGGTAAAGGGCTTCCGTGCATCGAAATAATGTTATGATTGCATGAAATCACTTTTTAACCGACTTCAATTATTATTTTTTCAATGTTTGTTACCTCAGAACTCCGTTTTCACTTCCATTTTTTTTTGTAAGTATATGCTTCCAGCTTAGTCCCATTTTCCAAAAATCCAGTTGGATGACGGGATCCATGAGGAATTGAGGGAACTCTTCAATTATATTAGGCAAGCGTGTAGTGATTTTGGTATAGGTAGTCTATTATAATATAACTCGTGTATTTACACCCGGAAATCATAAATTTGGTAGAGTGGAATTGATGATGAAGACCACAGATGACTTATGGAATTCCTCAATTATTTACTTAAAAGTACAAAAGTACGTCACAGATTCTGATACGATTCCGTTGAAATAGCAACTAATGAAGTGCCAAAGGTGATCCTTGTGGAATCGACGGAAGTCCTCAAAAATTATCGGCCCGCATACAGCGATTCGGTTTTTTTCTCTAATAATCAACGCATTTGCTCTCGGAAATCAGTTCATGTGGTAAATTGGAAAATAAATGTGGAAATGTTCTCGTGGCTTGGCGGAGCACTAAATTGAAGTCGGTTAAAAGTAAAACTTTGTTTTTAAAGTAAATTATTAAGTGGAGAAGCCGTTTATGCCGATCTTAATCGGCGGATCTTAAGCCTAATTTTTGGTCGCACTCTTAAGTGCGACCAAAAATTAGGCTTCATAGCCCTTAACTTCGGCAACGTCCTCAGAAGAGACGCAAAGCTAAACCTTTGTATAACCCAATCTATTTACAGAACAGAAATTAATTCCACATCGTAATTATATTCTACATTTTTGTACAAAAATATATCTGAGAACGTCTGCGAATAAGCATATTATTTAAAAGCGGGAACACAATAAAGCGACGTGTTAAGACGGACAGCATAATGTTTATCTTGATCAATCGGGAAGAAAACAATCCCCTTCAGTACTTTTGAGTTCGGCGAACTCAAAGTTATTACTGCAAATATTCGTACATTGTTTCATGTGTAATTTGTTACATACGTACCTACATATAATCACGCCGATTTCCCGGAGGGGTAGGCAGAGATCACGGAATTCCACCTGCTACGATCTTGACTTCTTGACAAACCTTTTTTGCTTCATTCACTTTCATGACATTTTTCATACATGCTCGTCAGTTTAGGGTACTCGTGACAGTTGTGACCTCCTGACCTGTAATTTGTTAGTGTACAGTACGAGTAAATGTAAAATCTTGTAGATACCTATTACCCATACCTACCAATAGGTACCTACCTTGGTAGGTATGGGTAATTGGGCAATAGTAGCCGCTAGAGTACCTACCTACACGCACGGTGTAGGTACTCTAGCGGCCACTACGGTAATTTTCATAGTTAGTAGCTACACAAAAAGATATGTTGTCTTCAGGAACAAATTATAAAATGTGTCTCATTTTAAACTTGACATCTTGAACCCTGTCAATTGCATGCAATCTTTACAGCAGTTCACCGAGCTAAAAGAGCTGAAAGCGAGAAACCATGTTTTCTATCCACATCAATTAAGGACCCATTCAAGTGCATAATAGTGTGTAGCTGTTCCTCATTGTCTATTTCCTATTCAACGTAGTTAGACCAAAGTTTAAGATTTCGCCACTTACATCTTGAAACGGGAGCATTTCAACGAAACAATTAGCGAAAACACCATTTCGTCACATGAATGGCCAGAACTGGACCGACCACTTAAAATCTTTCAATCAGTAGTAATTTATTGGAATAGAGACTTTGTCTCACAAGTAATAACGACTTCGGCAGCTGCATCAGAGTTGCAATAACTAAACAATTGAGAATCGTACGCCGAGTCATTGGGTCGATGATTCACCGAGCTTGGTGTATGGACTAAATGCCGGCTGTACACCTTGGGCCAACGTTGGCGAGTGAGCAGGATGCAGCTATGTAAACGCATGAGATCGAACTATAGCCCTCTCGCTCTAACTTATAGCTGCATCCTGCTCACGCGCCAACGTTGGCCCAATGTGTACAGCCGGCTTAAAATACACGCGCTGGCTAGGAGGGTTGTGCGTTGTGAAGGAAAGTGTCGTTTTTACGATTTGTCAACAAGAAGTGATGTTCTATCTACAAAGATCGTTATCAACTTGCTGTATTGGTGGCAAAGGGTATGGTTGGCAGAAAAAACAAATACATTTGAATATTCACTTTTGTTCTTAACCATAAAATAAATACTTACCTTCTTAGGATTACACCTCTAGATATAACTCTCTACGGTACAAAACCTTTTCGGCTCTTATATATTTTTAAAACAATGTACATAAAATGTCATAAAAATACAACTATAGTTGAAAATCTAATTACATTACGCGAAGTGTTTATTTTACCTAATCTAAATAATCCAATGCACATCGTATCTAGAGTGGATGGATTTTTTCCAATCGTCGTGAACGGCTGACAGCCAAATCTGTTGAACAAATTTTTGTAATTTATTCACTATAATTTGGATAAGTTGTTATAAATATGTATATTAATCTCATAATTTGTGAAATATATAATGTTTAAAATACTTGCGTAATTTGTTTTTTTTTTCAACCATACTTTTCCACCAATACAGCACGTTGATAACGATCTTTATATCTATCATAATGTGGCCGTGATTTGATTGGGAATATTGGGATGCGGTTTTGTCACATACTTACGTCAAAGTGTGTGAATACACGACACAGCTAAGGGTAGGGTAGGGAGGGGGGGGGGTCTACTTCTTCAAGATCTTTGTCCAATGTGTATTTGCGGCTCACATTTTGCTTAAAGAGTGAGTGAGACGCAATGCAGTGGATTACCACCGTAACCCATTCCCAAACCTATCGCGGTCGAATATAATAAGTATCTTCACAACACGATCACGAATTTAAGTGGATATCAATATCAAATTATAATAGCGACGAGCTCCAGAAAGAAGCAAAAGCGTCTCGTCAAATACATTTACTAAGTTTCCGCCCGCGACTTCCTCTGCGTGGATCCGGGATAAAACTATCCTATATTTTAATCTAGGCTATAAACTATCTTCGTGCTAAATTTCATCCAAATCGGTTGAGCCGTTTAAGCGTGATTGGGTAACAAACATCCAACCTTTCGAATGTATAATATTAGTAGGATACTAATATTATAGCGATTCGGCACTAAACTAAGTGGCAGTGGGCGGGGCACATAGCACGTAGAACCGATGGCTGTAGGGGCGGAAAGGTTCTCGAGTGGCGACCTCGTACCGGAAGGCGCGGCGTGGCGTGGGTAGGCTGGGTAAGGTGGACTGATGACTTGGTAAAGGTCGCGGGAGTCCGCTGGATGTGGGTGGCGCAGGACCGGTCACTTTGGCACTCTTTGGGGGAGGCCTATGTCCAGCAGTGGACGTCTTTCGGCTGATATGATGATGATGATGATGATGACTAATATTATAAAGAGGAAGTGTCTGTGAGATTGTAGTTTTGTAAGTTTGTATGTTATGGGTAATCTCCGGAACCGATAATCCGATTTCAAAAATTCTGTCAGTGCGTGTAAAATGGACTTTCTGAATAATACTTAGGCCATATTTTATCCCGTAGGTTTACCTGACTTCTTTGCAATTTGCAGGCGAAACCGCGGGGGCGTTTAGTATAAGTATAAACTTTAGATTTACCGTAAAACGGGGTGAGTATAGGGACAAAACTGACATTCAAACCTCGATAACATTTAATTTTTACATATGCAAACCGAATGTTGTATATATTATAATAAGTGTTCCGGAAGTTTGAATTTTAGTTTTTTTTATAATTTTGGATAGTTCCATTTCATAACTTTAACGATAAACACGAAATCCCACCTCACCCCGTAGTCCATCATAGTTGGGGTGAGATGGGTTTTCATACAAAGGTGATTTTGGAAGATTGTTGGATCGTCTTTTTTATTATGAATATTACTATAGCTCCATTTAAAAATTGGAATACATTATATAGGTACCAGTAGCCTTAAAATCCCATCTCACCCCCCTTTCATCCCTTCTCTCCCCATTCATAACCCAACTCTCCTCGCGATCCCTACTCACCCCATTTTACGGTAGATGTGTAATATCAATACAATGCACCAAATTGCAATATCATCCTTGACCTTTTTCCCAACAAGTAGGTATACCATACCACTTATTAATATCATACGCCTCCATGGCGTCTAACATCTCGTTTTCATCAAATCAAGCAACAATACAGAACTCGCAGAGATAAGCCACGGACTTTGTCGCGGTAACTAAAAATATTTACTCGTATATGTAACTTACATCTCCTTGATGGGATAGTAAGTATGACGAGGTTCCAAACGATTAAATCGAGTCGACTGATAGTACGGACCACACAAAGTGGATACATCATTTGATTAAAAAAAGTTGATCAATTATTATCTACGTCGATTATCCCTCGAGCATCATTAAACAAGAATTTAAATTAAGATTTACGGTGTCTAAGTATGTCTATTGTACCTACAATTAACTATCTTAAAATATATAAACTAGGTAGGGTCGTTACGCTGGTTACGCGACCACCTTCGGTTAGCGACCACCTGAAGGAGAAGGTTTTTTCTATTGAAGATAACATCAATTCTACAGACCCTATTGAGACAATTAGTTGTACATACTATTTATTTGGTGTTTTAGAAATCAACTAAAAAACCGAGAAAATATCCTTTCAGTTCACCAACTCAGCTAAGTGGTCGCCAACCGGCACATGAAATTAGGTGGTCGCTAACCGGCGAAATGACCCTACTTACCCTAACTACCACCAAGCTGAATGATTTTTTATTGTGAAATAGTACATACCTACTAGTACTCTAAATGCGAAAGTGTATATGTCTGGCTGTCTTTCTGTCTGTCTCTCTTCACGCTTAAACCGCTGACCCGATGTGGATGAAATTTGGTATAGAGAGTTTGAATCCCGAAGAAGGCCGTAGGCTAGTTTTTAACCCCCGACGCAAAGAGAGTGGTGTTATAAGTTTAACGTGTCTAGCTGTGTATCTGTGTGTCTGTGTATCTGTCTGTGGTATCGTAGCTCCCAAACGGATGGACCGATTTGAATGCGGTTTTTTTTGTGTCATAGATAATTTTATTCCGAGTGTTCTTAGCCATGTTTTATGAAAATCTGTTCAGCCGTTTTTGAGATATTGAACTTTGAAATGAAAATGTCGGGGGTTTTTCAACTTTTCCAAGTTGTAGTTATTATTCCGGAAATCATCCCCTAAGGGGGTGAGATAAGGGATGAAAGTTTGTATGCAGCTACGGTCTAAACGAGTTCCACGCGTACGGAGTCGCGGCCAGAAACTAGTATTTTATATTACGACTTATTAACCAGGGCTGAAAAAACCTTAATTAATTTGAAACTGCGAAGGTGTCAAGCTTAACTATTTTTGTTTGACGTATCTTTAGTATGTTAGGGTCCTACCTCATCATCACCATCATATCAGCCGAAAGACGTCCACTGCTGGACATAGGCCTCCCCCAAAGAGTGCCAAAGTGACCGGTCCTGATGCGCCACCCGCATCCAGCGGACTCCCGCAAGCGCAACCTTTACCAGGTCATCAGTCCATCTTGGGGGGCCCTACCCACGCCGCGCCTTCCGGTACGTGGTCGCCACTCGAGAACCTTTCCGCCCCAACGGCCACCTGTTTATTCCTTTTTATTCCCAAGAAAATTACTTCGTTACCAAAGTTATATAAGTGGCTCTGTGAGCTGTAGAACTCGAGAGCCTGTCTTTAAAAAAAAAACGAAAGATTGATCGACAAAAAAAACCATATAATTACTGAAACCTGCTCACAAAATCGAGAATCGGTTTAGAAATGCGACCTGTAGAGCAGAACAGCTGGACATCAGGACCCCGCCGGTCACCCGTCACGAAACTATACCTCTGGAGTCAAATTCACTAATAAATAATAAATGATATTTATATTTCGCGGAGGCGTCCCAAGACATCACCTCACAGGTCACCCCACCTCTCACCTCACCTGTCACCTCGCGCCTAAAGCCTAATGCGACAGACCAGATAATCTTACCCCGATACGTCACATTTCTTTAATTTGAGAAAATATTGGCTTTGTACTTATGTTTCACACATACGATTAGCAAAGTTAAATTGTTACTTTAATTTATACATTTTTGTTGGTTATAAGCCGCTTAAACTACTCAAATTGGAATAGTTTTAATACATACTTTCCGTCGATGTGTGTATCATAAGTAGAACACCACTAGGGGTGAGATGATTTGACAGGTGTACCTTATTCGCTAAGCTTTTTTGACAGCCAAATGATAGGACGGCCTATGCATAGTTACTACGCATCGCGGTGTCAAGATATATTTGTGGGTGAGCGTTGAGGTAAGCTTAAAACAAGTTACGAAACAGAATTATGGCCGAATAGATCAATAGTGGGACCGGATTTTTGCCCTAAAAGTTTTGATAATTCTAAAGATGGAAAAGTGATGCTTATATGACATCGGACATATTTTTAAGTATATTTGCAATATATGATGAAAAGTTAGAACGAGCGTTAGGTATAAATTAGGTATTTATATATTTTTATTTATAATTTGTGAATATTGAATTAAAGTGCAAAGTTTTAGCTTCATCGTTTATAATATGTATGACGCTATATGTTATTAAGTTTGTAGAACTTTTTTTACGCAGCTTCTTTGTCAAACCAGAATTAGGTTATTACTTTGTCGATATTGAATTAAAGTTTAAAAATCCTCAACAATATCTCTAATTTCTTAAGTTAATAGACAAAGCTAAAAATGTAGAAGAATAGGATACATGCTATAAAAGTAATATGCGTTTTTTGTCCTGTAAGATCTAATATTGAATTAAAGTCTGTAAAAATAAGTCTAATACTATAAAATAATATATGCAACCATATTATGAAAAGTAAGAAAATTCTGTGTATTGCTTCCATTAATAATAGTATAATTTATTTAAAATGGCGCGAAATTCATAACAACGCCGCGCTGGCCCTTCAACGGCGGCGCGCGGGAGCCGATCGTAGCCGACCTAGCGAGCGATACCTCGCCCCGCCCTCCCCGCATTACCGCGCAAGCGCTGCTGTTGTCTTTTAAATCATTCATTTGTTTGTTTACCGTGCACATATTAGATGCAATTTTTAATACATTTGCTCAAAAAGTGCTACTTTTACGTAGCTGTTTAGCGTGCGGAAAGTTGATTTTCACGAACTAGTGCTTTTCACTTTTCCCACTCAATAATCGTACAAATTGTACAGTCAAGGAATTTAATTTCCGACCCACCTAAGGCTCAATATTGTATAGCAAACTGTCACCATAAGAGCTAGCTAGAGCACGACGTTCCTTTGACATATCGCATGCATTGTTATATGTTAGTAACTAGGCAACCAGATTAACTACGTTGACATGGTGAACTGAAATTTTAAACGTGTTATCTCTTCAATCCCCACTTCCTGGTGTAACTCTGCTATTTCTAGCTCTTAATAGATCACGGTTAGAGGCAGGTATTTTATTTTTCAAATTAATAAAATAATTGAAAATTATTTTTCAGATTTCTCGATTGACACTGACACATGTTCGTAATTAGAAAAGCAAATGATAACTTTTCGCAAAGAGGTTATCTGTAATGTGAAGTGACAAATAAATATGTATTGACAATTTGACATTTCAATACTATTACTGAAATAGAAGTTTCGACCTTAATGCATTGCGAATGTCTAACGACATTTCAACGAAATGGGTAGGTATTTAAATTCCTTGACTGTACCATTAATTATTATGTCAATAAAAAATAAATAAGATAGAGCTGTACTAAATACAATGATTTTTGAACTTCATCATTTTTCAACTGTATTACAATGACGTTACAGAATGAATAATATAAAAGTTTCAAATTCCTTACTTGTTGTTTTTCTTATTTTTTCGCAACTGTCTTAAAAAAACGTCGTTGTGTAGATTACTATACATTGATTCGAAGGCTATATCGGCGCACAAAAGAAGAATGGAGATGGAGGCACCAGTAGCACAGCCTAGTGACGATGAGGAATGCTTTGATTTTCAAAACTTTTGTTTTTTTTTGCAACGAAGCTGCCAACGAAGTGTTTAAACAGGGTCAACTCAAACGCCCTGTTCAAGTCAGAATCACTGTCAGCGAAATAAATAAATGTACTACACAGATGTTGTTAAACGCAGCTATAGCTGCTCGCCGCAAGCAAACCAATGTTAGTTTTCCCCTGATTACGGATTGCTGTTACGAACACCAGGGTCATGTTGCAGGGTAATATCGCCGGTTAGCGACTACCTAATTTATGGTTCCGGTTTGCGACCACTCATTTCAATTGGTGTCAGGAATCTACCGCAAAAAACGACAATATATCCTTTCAGTTTTTTCAATAGATTACATACATACATACATATACTCACGCCCGTATCCCATTGGGGTAGGCAGAGACTAAGGAACGCCAAATACTACGGTCCTTAAATACTTCTTCAATAGATTCCTGTTTAATAATTACTTTAAATAATACATGCGGGGCACGGTTTATTTAGAGTGCGTTGTAATGTCATTTTATTAGGTATATTTAATTGAAAAAAAAAATACGTTGTGTTTCACGTGGTCGCTAACTGAAGCTGGTCGCGTAACCGGGGCGGCGTATTGACCCAACGTTATTAAATTAAACATTCCAATTTACGTTAACACTTAAAATAGGCCGTTTCTGCTCTAATAGTACCTGATTAAAGAAAACTTAGAAAGTAGAGCATAATTTAAACCAAAACAGTGAGAAATATATTGTTTGATTACAAATATTATTTGTATGCAGAATGTAATGATAGTGAATGAAGCAAGAAAGGTTTGTCAAGATCGTAGCAAGTGGAAATCCGTGATCTCTGCCTATCCCTCCGGGAAATGGGCGTGATGTACATTTGTATGTATGTATGTATATTATTTGTAGTAAGGTAAATCTCCAATAACTGGCCACCCTTGAATAATCGGCCCCCTCATACTAAAAATTAACTCTATTCACGTATAATAGAATAGATATAGATAGTATGAGGTGGCCAGTTATTGACGATTTACCCTACTTGTTAGGAATATTCGAGACAATTAAAGGTTTACTAAGCAGAAACGTCTGCTAACGAAGTTCTAAAGGACAACGCTCCCTAGGATGAAAAAAAAGTTGAAAATTTTGTTGAAAAAACTATTTTGCGTATTAATGTGTATTGTTTCAAAAAAAGTGAGTACCTTTACATTTTGAGGAAAAGAAACGTGAATGGTGACCCAGATTTGAGCTGTATAGTAAAATGTATGGAGAAAAAAAAAAGTGGTCAGATTGAAATGAAAATAATGTATGTCATAAGAATCGTTTCAAAAACAACTTAGAAATATATTTTATTGAAATAATGAAAAAAAAAGTTCAGTCTTTTAATTATTTTAGAATAATGAGAAGTCGCAGAAGTTCACTTAGAATTGTCATTAGGTGTGAACAAATATGAATGATTAATACTTATACAATACCTACTTGCAATTTTATTATAATGTTGTCGTAAATGGTTGTATTTTTTGTAATTTTTTACTATTGTGTTAGCCATCCATACTGACTTTAATATAAAACAATAAGTACCTACTTTATAAAGGACTTAACGTCGAAAATTTATAATATTTCGACTGAAAATTTTATTCTTTGACACTTCGAATAATCGAGATTATACTGTATTAATAAAAGTTCGCTGTCAGTTATATTATAATGTGAAAAAAGTTACTATTAATTTTTTTGACTGTTATTGTAATAAAAATATACGAGCTATTCACAACTATTTTTATTATTTCTGTTTATTCTAGTTCCTATTGTCATATCTTGTCCAGTCCTATTCGCCGTCATGTATTATACTTACCCCACCATATTATACGGTCATTACGCCGGTTACGTGACCAACTTCGGTTAACGACCACCTTAAGGAAAAGGTTTTTTTTTTTCAATTAAAGATATAATAACATTTAAACAGGCTGTAAAAATGCCTCGGTACGTACGCAATTTTTAAAGCAGATATTAGGCAGGAATCTACTTAAAAAACGAGAAAATATCCTCTCGGTTCACCATTACTCCCGAGTGGTCGCAAACCGGCACACTAAATTAGGTGGTCGCTAACCGGTGAAATTACCCTACATCCTAAATATACAATTTCATCTAAGGTAAATTGAGTTTAACTATAGCTTACTTGCTGACCACGTCGCAAAAAAATACATGTAGGTTATTTGTTAGTAGGTATTTATGCAGCTGGCTTAAAGGAGTAACAAAACATGGAAGAGTGGTCATTTGTATAAGGGGCGATCCCTAAAATATTTTTAAATTAAGTGTATAACGCGATAACCAGTTCGTCGAAACCGCGGGCAATCCCTAGTATAGTTGGTAATAAATAAGGATACATTTCTTCTTTGTATTTCCATTAACGTACGTATAACAAAATAGCATGTGTTTTGCCATTGATATTTATTCTTTGTGGATTTTTTTATGGATCGTAGACGCAATCAAGGGCACTCCTCTACCGTTGCGTTGATCGCTGCCTGCTGCCACAGCGCACAGCGCGGCGCGCGCATACATGCCGCGCTTTTTAAATGTATTCATTTACGCACGGAGTACTTACGTATCAATATTTAGTGTCGCCGTAAGTTTATTTTTCTTAACTTTTGTTTGGTAACTGATATCATTGTCATGATCGTTTACTATTAACTCTACAAACTTTAATTCAATATTGGCTATACTGTTTAACCGGAAATCAATATCTAGACAAGCCGATTGTCTACATTTCTAACTTTTTTCCAATATGTTAAGTGGATCGACAATATCGTAACTTTGCAATATCAGCTACTCTAATTCCTTATTTACAAAATTATTTGCATTTTTACGTTCACCAGGATGCAGAAGTCCCAGATTTCTAAAAACAGAATATCGTATATAAATTAAAGTGTTATTGGATATGTTACAGTTTTTTGTAACTCTAATTCTATATTGACATAGTTATTGGCAAAAACTAAAATATTTCAATATAGCCGAAAGCTCCAACTAAAATTTTCTAACTTTTTACATAAGTATTATTTAACATGCCTCCAACGACATATCAAAAAAGAAAAAACTTTAATGTTGTAATAACCCATTTTTGTTCAACCGCTGGTCTAGAAGCTGAAACGGAGGACTTCGCGCTTCGCTCGCTCGTTCAGTTAATTTGATTACTGCGGAAACATTTATTTATGTGTGTACAGCAAACACTTAATACATTCCAGTATTTGGCAGCTAGACGGCACTCCGCGCCATAGTCCTTGTACCAGCAGCAAAGAAAGTGGTCTACCACTTTTGGACCTTATTTTGTATGCAATAGAGTCGAAAAGTGGTAGACCACTTTCTTGGTTGACTTTACAAAGAGTTACGTTACGAGTGTGGGGCCCTCGGCGCCGCCTACGCTGTGGAGTTTTTGGACCCCACACAAGGCTCTTTGTGCCTGGACATAGTTCTCGGAAAATAGGAATGTGGGCTGGTTAGTGACAATGGCACTCAATTCTGGAGTATTTTTCTAGATGATTCGCTCAGAAATATATTAAATAATATTTAATCCATACTTAATATTATAAATGCGATTGTGTGTGTTTGTTTGTTTGTCCGTCTTTCACGGCAAAACGGAGCGACGAATTGACGTGATTTTTTAAGTGGAGATAGTTGAAGGGATGGAGAGTAACGTAGGATAGTTTTTATCCCCGTAATCATCCCCTAAGGGGATGAAATGGGGGGATATAAGTTTGTATGGAGCTGCGATATAAACGAGTTCCACGCGGACGGAGTCGCGGGCAGAAGCTAGTATTTCATATAATACTAAATGAAATATTAAATATTATTAGGCTGGGCTCACACTGTCTGAATAGGGGGTGCAGACTCAAAATGTATTGTTAGGGTCAGCTCGGGTATGTGCGCCACAGGGGAAAGTGCGCCCCCGGGGTAAGTGCTGATATTGATTTATATGACTGAATGATGAATGAGGCGCACTTTCCCAGGTGTCGCACATACCCGAACTGACCTTCTTAGTTCAAAAGAAAGAAAGTAAAAAAATATGCCCAATGACGTAAATCTCATTCAAATATCTCAAAAAATTACGAAGCTACAACCGTTTTAATGTTGCTTGTAAGAGAGACAACGCTAGCAGACGTGACGTCACGATCCTTGAACGTCATAGTAAATGACAATCGCTTCATATGAAGGTGCGTTTTGCGGAAAAGGGACAGAGCTAAACTTTAGACACTTCTAACTTTGTTATTATTTGATATCTTGCGTTGCTTTTGTCTCCATTTGACTACATTCTAAATCCTTTTTCAACAAAATACATGATTAATACTAACAATTACACGGTTCAACTCACGTATTTAATGTCACTGCGGGCGACATGTTTCGAACTCTTCGGGAGTTCTTCTTCAGGATGAGTGTTTTCGCGGCGGTGTCGCTAGTATCACTGCCCGCGCCCGTTCCGAACGCCGAGCGATAGGGTGGGGGGAGGGGGGCCGTCTAGCGCTTGTTAGTACTTATTATTTCAACATGTCTCACGACACGTCTAAATTCGAAAATACATGATTGATTATTTTAGTTAGTATCTACACCCCTATTCATGCAATGAATTCACTATCTGGTCCACTCAAAAGCAAAAAACTGAGAGATTAAGATTATGATTCAGTGACTGAAGTCCGGCCTTAGGGGACAATCATTACACAAATCGAAATGACCCCATTGTAAACTCAATAAGGACAATAAGGCTTTTATTGTGGGTACGATAGTAATACCATAGAACCTTTAACAGATGTAAACACTTAAATACAAACTTCTAGGACTCAGTGACAAAATATTCATGCACATCACACAAATATTTGCCGTTACCGGAATTCAAACCCAGGACCGTTAGATTCATAGATAACGGAGATTCATTTTCGAAATGGGATAATTGAAATGGTAACTGGACACACGTCATATGCCGAATTAGGGTTTTATTTGTTTTCGATGCTATATTTGTGGTAAACTTATAAGATATCCCACTTCGCTTTAGACTGTTGTTGATTTTCCGCTCTTGATCACAATGCAAGGTGAGAAAATTTTAAACAAAGCGGGATAGCCCTGGACAGTTTAAGGCTGATATCGTCTAGACTGGTTCTAAAACAGTCATTCAAGTTTTCGACAGGCGACACAAAAGGAAGCTACGGACGTTTACACTGTTTTAAATGCGATGTGACAACTATTCAAAATAGACGACGTGGTCACCGGCGCATACGAATAGGTCCAGGCGAATAGTTTGAGATGGGAAACGAAACTCACCTTTACAACTAGTAACTATACGACCTATATTTCTTTAGACGGATTGAGGAATTCACTATTTTGTAACTCAAAATAAGTTGTTAGGGACTTAGCAGAAAGTACGCGACAGTGATACACAATCGACTTGGCTAATTAGATAGTGCAGATACTCGAGTGGCATTAAAGATAATTTGACAGGATTCGAAAAACATATACTTAGGACATATACATATTTATTTAATCGTATGGCATACATTATTTTGGCCGTTAAAGTTTGTACATATAAGACGACGGCATAATACAGATAATGTTGGTAGCTATTTTATAATTATAACGTAGGTAAAAAAAGGGTAAGTCAAGTGCAAAAATATGTATCGATTTATAAATATCATTCATAAATATGTACAGTACGATTACTGTTAGTAACCACTGACAGATAGTTTGCCTACATTTAATTTTCAACTTTAATGTCATACAAATAAAGCAATTTTCAGAATACTGTTACCCACGTCTACCGATTTAGAAATAACTACTTAATTTGCATGAGGTTAAAGTTGAAAATTAAATGAAGGCAAACTATCTGTCAGTGGTAAACTCCAAATAATTCTACTGTACCGAAACCTTAATCCGCTGGCATATTTATAAGTAAGTTATATGCAACCATATTTTAAGATTTTACTATGCCATAGGTGGTACAGTCAGCATCATATAATTAGTAGCAGCCAAAGTAGCCAAATATATCGGAACACGTCTTTATAACTATAGGAGTAAGGAAGTGTTACGATATATTTGGCTACTTTGGCTGCTACTAACTATGTGATGCTGACTGTACTCTGGGTACCTACTCAAAAATAGTGCAAGCGTGACGCGCGCGACTTCCGCCAATACGCAAACGTGGTGCTTCAGAGTGTGCGTACCATCGCCAACACAGTTAACTGACCATCCGTGCACTTTATTATATGCACTAATTATAATAAGGTTCAATATATAAATACAGGATGGTCAGCGTTTGTACAGCAGGCCTTTCAACACTTGCCTGACAACACGCGTCACGCGCCGCTTAACGTGTCGCCTGTCCATACACAGACATAAGAGGAGAATGTTGCCTAGCACTTATCGTTAGCATATTCGTTTTCTGCCTTTCCTTCCTTCCATCTTGCCTTCATTTATAGTTTTTACGTAGGTTTTTACCTAATTGTGTCGTATCAGGTGCCCTAACAGTTTTCCCCTTCTGTTTCCAATAGTAAAGTTATTAGTAGACATCTTTCTCCTATCAAATTGAGAACCTTTTCGTTAGTCTTCTCTCTGTCCACTTTCAAATGCGTTATTCAGTCTCTCTATCACGTTGGGTTAAAGTCCATGTCTCGCTTCCGTACCTACAACGCTATTCAAAATTTAGCTGATAATATATTTTTGAAACCTTTTTTTTGGCTATGGCTGTGCGTGCGATGATAAGGATAAGTAAATGTAATGTATACTAACACTATGGACATTGTCTGAATTAAATAATTTGAATTGAATTTGATGATATCCGAAGTGCAACCGCCCCGCTATTCTCTAACTTGTTTTAAGCTCACCTCAACGCTCACCCACAAATATATCTTGACGCCGCGATTCGTAGTAACCACGTAGTAACTAAGCGTTGGTAGAGGTCTAGTTTCGTTAGGCGTGACGGGTGGGGTGAGGCGGATGAGCGCGTAAAGTATAACAACACTGGAGTCACAGGTTATAATGCTACGTAAGCGTAGCGCCATATATCTCATCATTAAAAAACGTAGGTAAACAAAAACCTTCATTCATAATCACATTAGTGTCGGTCCCTTTGTGCGTCACGGGTCCATAAACCCCGAGGAATGCGCATTCCCTCACGACCTGCCGACGTTTTTTACCCAAATTCGAACGAACCCTTTAGGACTTTCTTCGGGATCAGGTAGCGAAGGCTTTCGTTTGATTACATTGATATTGGATACGATTGGAAGCAGATAGTAAAACTGCCAGTAAATCCACAGTTTTAAAAGATATTGTACTGATAGTAGGTATATTATGTAATAGATTAACCATGTACGCGTACCCTCAACCTCGTACGCCATCGGAACAACCACGAACACTGTCAAGAGTGTACGACTGATGAGGAGGGATTTTACATATACAAGTAGATAAAGGATTAAAATGCTACCTAAAACCATAAATGGGGTCGAATACAAATTTTATTGACACTAGTTTTTGCCCTGCAAATTTCCAAATGCGATCCCATGTGCGATCCGGTCTTTCAATCCAGGGAGGAAACTAGATTATTCGTTTTTGTCAAGTGAATGGTCGACTTCATTCTTCGAAATTTTCAGGTAACGAGAATCCAATGCAACACAGCGGGATCTGTGTTGCATTGGACGCATAAAGATATATTATAGATAAATATTCATGTAGGTAATTTATTTGGCATAGTTCGATTTTCTTTCCTCCCTCTGGAAGTAGGTTTAAAATTAATAACCTATGTCCATCCCTTGGGCTTAACTTTCCACATGCCTTATCACAATTGGTTCAGTGGTCGTGAAAAGGTACGAGAACGAGACAGACAGCTATAGGGCTGCTTTCGGATTCGGTAACTATAATTACCTGAGTACCTACTTTAAATGAAACCTTTGACCGATAAGAATCTTTGTATACACATACTTATATGTTATCATAAAGAATTGAGCTATTAGTGCAGTTCTACAAATAAATGTATAATTGTATCGATGACATTCGATAAACATCGACCAAGATATAACATGGACTGTGCTGAAAAGCATTGCTGAAAGACCCAAACTAATACTATTAACCCTTAAATGCATAATGATGTATATATGCATCGTATATTGTATATGTTTTAATAAAAACTATGATTTTTTTCTTTATTTTTCCCTCAATCTATACAACATGACACATCTATTTCAATTTATTAAAAAGTTATACAAAAAATCATGCATTTAAGGGTTAAGTCTCTGTAATATCGTGAATAGACATACATTTATGAATCTAGCTGGATAGGTTTCAGCACAACGTTATTGGTCCGCGTCCAAGACAACTCGGTTGTTCCAAGCAATATTTTATACGGAATACAAAATACTCTAAACACGTACCATGTGTCAACGAAAACTGTTTATTCTTCTGATTGCCATTCAAATCCGTCTGCCAACTGTAAAAAACGTAATAATAAGATACTTGTTTTGAATACTCGCATTGCATCATCATAATTATTCATAATAATTAAATTACTACCTACACATAACATGACATTTAAAAATGCTTACTTAAGGCATCCGTAAAATTTTTGGTATTTATATTTATCGATATTGCGACCTGCCTAAAATTTCTATAATATCTTATCTAATCTAATCTTCCTTAGAACTAATTGACGGTAGACTCACCCGATTTTTTAACTCATATCATATCGTATTTAGTTTGTTTACTTCCTAAACAGAATTGAAGTTACTTACTATCATTATCTTTGTAAGCGCGTTCAGAACAAAACGTGAAAATTAAGAAAAAAACTATCTGTTTAAAATTTTCTGTTTACGGATTAGGTGTGCATTCATGAGTGAGTGTTCGGTACTAAAATAAACTTAAAAACAAAGTGGCCAGTGTTTCCCGCTAAAAATCCATAGATATTTTTACCTTGTCTAAAATGCCGGCGGTCATGGAAGTTGAGCCGTTCAGCCAGCCAGAGTGGAGCGACTCCACGGATTCTGAGCCCGGGCCGTTGCCTCAGCTCGGGTATTTCGTGCCAGTACGATGCAGATGCGACCGAGCGACCAGCCATGTGTGTCGGAGAAGAAGAAGGTAAATATAAGGTGTTAGTCATTCTAAGGCATATCGGGTTAGGTTATCAAAAACATGGGGAAGTACCTCCGCCGCCTTGCAGAAGACCACAGCCATAATAACACTACTACTTGCTCTGTAGTAGTGTTGTGTTCCTGGAGGTGAGCAAGGTCGCCAGAGCTCGCGAGGATGCGTTGTGTTGAGAGCGAGGGAATTTGTTCCTTTAGCTGTCAACACGGCGAATCCTCATACATATTAAGGGTCGGCAACGCCCATGTTACTCCTTTGGAGTTGCATGCGTCTATAGGCTGCGGTGTCCGCTTACCATCAGGCGGGCCGTACGATTGTTTACCACCGTTGTTGTATAAAAAAAGCTTCTGTCAAAAACTTCATTTTTGGTACAAGCTTTTATTGCCGACTGTACTTTTCTATATAAGTACCATCATCAACTACTCATTGAGACGATTCGAACGAGCCCAAACTCAACGGGGTTATAAGTCGGAATTACGTTAAGTACTGAATTCCCATGGCCACCTTCTGTCTCCATCATCAGATCAGCTCGATGGTACCATAATATTGAATTGTCATCCAACTATACTTATACCCAAAATTTCAGCTCAATCGGTCACCGGGAAGTGGGTCAAATTTAACTTGCAAGATTTTATTACAGACAGACAGACAGACAACGGGACAGGTGAAACTAAATAAAAGCTTGTAAAGAAGGCGAGATGCTAAGTAATTCGTGACACTACCTATATTATAAAAAGTATAGGCCACTAATGAACCAATGATCAAAGCAGCTAACAAGAAATCGGTACACCTGATGACCAGGCTCCAATCGTGGCGAAAATCCTAAGTACTTACCAAAATAATGGAGTGGCCCCTTAGTGGCCCAGACTTCAAATCCACCACAGCCCCTGCGAGAGAAAATTCTGCCTTGGTAGGTTATTTTTACCTGACTGCCGAAGGATAGGAGGGTTATTATAAAGCTGTATTTAATGAACCTAAGTATAAAATACAACAGATGCCACGACCTCTCTGTACTTTCTAAGGCAGCCATTTCTCAATAACTCACATTGCAATTGCAAACTGCATTGGTGGTCTTGATAAGAGACGTAGGTACGAGTACTTAAATAGCTACATAACTACGCAGTAACGACCCTCTGAATGGGCGATTGGCACAAGTCCTATGCATTGTTAGTTGTTACTTTAAAGCATAATCTCCACCAAACGGCAACCACTGCCGCTTCCGCTGCCGCTGCCGCTACCGTCGCCGCCTGAAGTCGTGGCCGGGCCATGATAACTAGTATTAATTAAGTACAAGCGGATTATACGTTGTAAATTGTTATGCTGCGGGCCCCAGATCTTGTTTTATATTGTGAGATGACATCTGTCTTATTTTATGACATCTGTCTTATTATAATGGCACAGCATTGACGCTGTTGTGGTTTAAGTACGATCGTCTGCAAAAGCTAGTGTGATATCTCAAACAAACAACCACCGATGCTGGTGCTCCATCCCCATAGACCTATGATTACCCAGGATAAGCTACGGTAATATCACGACCGTGCGCGAGAGCGAGTAGTATACATATCTCAATAAATGTGCCAGAAAAGGATATATTAGTTTTTAGGGTTTTTTATTTGCCGCAACTTACTGGGTTATAAGCAGAGCTCGGATAGGGTGAGCTGTTTTGAGAGTTTGCATTACATGGACATACCTGTCAATGGTATTTGTCCAAAGTGTAATTTAATTAGGTACCTTACTTTGTTGAATTATATCTATACTTAAGTCGATATCAAACGTAAGAAGAAATACGTTGAAAATAGTAAATATAGAAAAACTGATAGTTCTTTTACACAGAAACTTTATAATAAATTAAAAATCGTAGAGAGTACTCTTTTTGCAATGCATTATCATTATAGTTTAATCATAATCAATTAAAGTTTCGTTTTGTTTTAATATTTATTTTCAGGGTGTATCCATATTAATATTAACGCATGACATTAATGACATAAGAATAGCTCACCCTGTCCGAGCTCTGGTTATAAGGAGGTTGCGGCAAATTAAGTAGGTTGTTTATGGTCAGCCGTAAGCCGTTTTAAGACTAGGGCTCGCGGTCGTGTCCGGGTTTCGTGTATTCGTGTCGGGTACCCGTGCTCGTGTAACACGCACGCGGGTTTAAGCGACCGGTCCGAACGGATCCGTGTAATTAGCGCACGGGTACCCGTGTACACGTGTACACGTGTACACGGGTACCCGCGTCCTATTTACACGCGGGTAGTACTACCCGTCCTTGAGGTGTGAAGCTAGGAACTATCCCGTTGTTCTAAGAATGTACATACAAATACTAAAAGAGTGTTCGTAGCTTTGCAATTATAACATCTTTTTTTTGTGAATAAAAATAACAGATTAACTAATGTAACAAATTATAACAAAGTAGGTACGTAAAGTTCGCCTTCTCAAATTCCGATTAAAAAAAAAGTAAGGCCGAATCCATACTAATGTTATAAATGTGAAAGTGGGTCTGTCTACCTGTGTCTTTCTGTTACCCCTTTACGCTTAAACCGCTGAACCGATTTAGATAAAATTTGGTATAGAGATTTGAGTCTTGGGGAGGGACATAGGATATAAACGAGTTCCACGCGGACGGAGTCGCGGGCAGAAGATAGTAAGTTTTATCCCATAAAAAAACATTCCATGTAAAAAAGAGGCCCAGTCTCGAAACTCTTCCACCTTAAAAAGTTGTCAGATATTTTTTGCTTGCTAAATAAAATTCTGCCACTTGGCAATCACACAACTTTACTGCATTTATGGATTTTTGCACACCAAAACTATGTAGTATTGTGTGATTGCCAAGTCACAAAATTATATTTAGCTAGCAAATGAAGAATAATAAGAATGCCTGTGTATAATTAAATTGAAACGAATTTATTTAATTTCACCGTTTATTTATTATTTCGTTACATAACATTTAAAAAACAACTATAGGTATATAAAAATCAAAACATAAAATAAAATCAAAATACAACCAACTAAATAAGGAACATTGCAGGTGAGGCTGCATGCCAAGAAATGTTTAATTTAAATGCAAACTTAACATGAAATTGACATAAAAGGCTTAGATATTAATCGCATTTATCAAGAAATCAACTATATATAAAAATCAACTATAAAAATCAACACACAAAAAAGACAAATCTAAATACAATCAACTCGCTAAAATGGCACTTACGAAACATTTCATTTGTCATAATTTTCTATTAAGGCCTTCACTTCGTCGAAGACGTTTTCTAAATTTTCATCAGGGACGTTGTCCAACAGGTACTTGATTTTTTTTGTAAATAATCGTCTTTTATCAAATTGATCATCTGAAAACATAAATCTTATTAGTCTCATTGCAAACAATTTATAAACAAGAATGTTGTTAAAGGATTACATTACATCCTAGAATACTTACACTTTCTGCTGTTAAGCATCTTTGCCTTCTTCTTCTCTGCTGCTTCGTTTTCTTTGGTTGGACGCTGTCGCTCTCCTGTAATCAATCATTATCAATCATTTGTTGTTACTCGACATTATAAATAATTATATAACTTTATAGATATTATTAAACTTACTTTCTTGTTGCCCTTTCTGCCTCGTATTCTTTTTTCCACCTTCTAAATTCTTCAACATTAAATAACTCCATGTTGCCGGAAATAATTAATACGTCTGCTAGAGTAAAATGCACTAACAAGTAAATTGTGCGTCTGATAGAATGCACTAACAAATACTGAATGTCTTCCTCTACACATTCAAAACCCCTTCCACCTCCCTAATATATCCGTTCAGCGGTAAAACACCACAGCTCAGGTCGGCGAAGATAACAGATAAAGGATTATTACCTTCTTTAGAACGATGACGTTTTTGCTCTACTTGTAGGAAGTAATGCCATAAAAGGTTTTTCGCCGGCAGGCGACGAACAAAACAAACAAAGGAAACTTAGGAGTCTTAAGACGTAAGTAATTAGCTTCCATTTTTTTGTTGAAATTTCGACTTTATCACAAACGCATAAAACTTAATATTGCTTTGGAATTCAACGACTTGTTTATGAATATTTAATCGCTATGACTTTTGGGTTTATCCAAAAAAAGTTGCAAGACACTGAATAATGCCTGTCCAAATGATAATCTCGTTACTGCAAATTATTTTTACCTCGTTAAACTACATCAACAATGTTTAGTACGTCCGAAATTCTAAGATAAAATCCTGTCAAAAACGCAAGCAGAAACGACTTTATCATGAGAGCACAAAATCGTTTTTTGCTTGCATTCGTTTGATAGAATTTACTCGAGTTTTGGATATACTATACTCTTAAATTACGGTACCGTTATCCGATATCGAAATAATTACAGTATACTTTGAATCGGTAACGAAAAAGTTAAAGTATCGTTTTGGTTGAGTAGGTACCTTAATTTTAAAATGATAACGGAATACTTGAAGCAGTAGCAAATTGTCGCAATATCGTTTTGTTCGAGTACTTTTATTATATAATGATAACGGTATACTTTGAAGCTGTAGCAAATTGTCGCAATGATATCGTTTTGTTCGAGTACCTTTCTTTTAAAATGATTACTGTATCCTTTAGATGGTATCGTAGGCAGAGTAATGTTGCAAGTATCGTTTTGATTCAGTGCCTTTATTCGGTGCTCATATTCAACCTCGTGAGTAAAGGTAAGGTTTAAAACGGTATACCTTGCAAGCTTGCTTACTTGCTTTATTAAGTACCGTTAATACCCTTAATTTCGATAGCACATTCGGTCCCTTATTTAGAACCATAATGGCATGTACGGTCGAGGAAAAAGAAGGTTTGGCAAATGTCAACTCTATTTGAATGACGATAAGGATCAAAAGTGCTAAACATTAAATTTCCTCGACTGGACAATACAATAAGCGCTCGGTTAAAATTAAATAGTTCTCATGTACAGCCAGCCAAAAAAATGGTCTACCACTTTTGGACCTTATTTTGCATGCAATAAAGTCGAAAAGCGGTAGACCACTTTCTTGGCTGACTGTACTTCCCTACTGTTTTTGTTTAGCTATCATATCTATAAGCGGCTAATAATAAAAGTTAAACAGTTTGCGTGCCCTTTGTCGGGCAATCATTAAATAAAATACTAGGTTTATACAATATTATGACGCAATAGAGCAAACATAGGCTTCCTGCGAATTTTCCATTTGCCACATACCTAATATAAATCAATATCATACACACCAAACCCATAGACGACCGGTTAGTCTAGTGGGTAGTGACGCTGCCTACGAAGCTGAAGGTCCTGGGTTCGAATCCCGGTAAGGGCAAATATTTGTGTGATGAGCATGAATATTTGTTTCTGAGTCATGGATGTTTTCTATGTATTTAAGTATTTCTATCTTTTAAATATATCGTCGTCTGGTACCCATAACACAAGCCTTATTGAGCTTACTATGGGACTAGGTCGATTTGTGTAAGATTGTCCCCTAACATTTATTTATTATTATTATTATTTATAGAGTTGCTAATGCAAATAGAGTAAAATGAAATAATTATATTCTATTTGCCTCAACTCAAACGGCCACGGACCGCCCGAACCCGCGTGTAATTAGAACCCGCGGGTACGTGTGTACGGGTACACGGGTACCCGGGTACCCGCCCGCGGGCCGGGCGGGTTCGGGCGTGTACGTGTAGAACGGACTCTTAGCACCGCGGGCTTAAGAACACGTGTATTCGGGCGGGCGGGTTAACACGTGTAGCGGGAGCCCTATTTAAGACCAGAGGCCCATTTCTCAAAAGCTTGTAACTTGTAATACAAGCGGACGCCTCTTTTCCACTCCTTCTGTTAGAAAGTGACTTCCGCTTGTATTACAAATTACAAGCTTTTGAGAAATGGGCCCCAGGGCTTAATTTAGCAGCATAATGAGCCTTTCCGTCCCTTATAGTGGCACGCGTATAGCTCCTTTGTAGAAAGCTATACTCTAAGGCTACGTACACACTAAGCGGCTAGCCGCGTGCGGTTGCGGCCAACCGCATAGTGCGTAAAGGTTTTGCGTTTGCGGTTTCATATGTTTTGACCAACCGCACGGGTAGCCGCACGCGGCTAGCCGCTTAGTGCGTGAGGGGTCTAAGCCCATCTGTCCTCTGCCCAACAGCGACTATCAGCATCAGCATCCAACAGCGCTCTAAATTCGAACCCTTCGTCCGCAGAGAATCTCCCCGCTCCCGTCGCTCCGTATCGCAATGCTCGTGCAACTCCCGCCGGTCATCGATAGCGGCTTCGCCGGCGCCCGCGCCGCTGCCGCCGCTGAACAACACTATGGAGATGTACGTCGAGCCTGTCGTCGAAGATGTAAGTAGTTGTACTTAGTTTGTGGCCACTAGCATCTGCGTACCATTATTTACACGAAGATAGTTAAGGTCGGATCATATCAGAAAATAAAGGACATGCCAGAGGACAGAAACGGCTGGCAAATGATCCACTGACAAGAGTGGTACACTTAAGTTAAATGATGATGATTTATACGATACGTTTAGACTTACATTTTTCATGATGCCCATGCACTAAAACAGGCCAAGCTCTTATTGCCCTATAAAGTAGTGGTACCTATCTGAAAATGTGCCAACTTTAGCACTAGATATTCTTACGCCTACGAGTAGTAAGAAACATTCAGATAGAACAACATAAAACCCAACTTCGATTTCACTTAGTTTATTGACGGCTTTTCATTTTAAAGTTTCTGATTTCTGGCAAAATCTGCAGCTTTGGTTGCGACAGCACTTACTGGTTCCACGCCAAATCACTGAAAAGAGTTATTTTCGTATTCGGAGTTCACATCGCTAATACCAGCATTTTCATAAGCGCATCATACATCGAACTGTTCGTCCTGGTACTTATCAAGGACTTTTTTCATGGACTTGGCGATTTGCTCTGGTCGGCTGTAGAAAAACCTGTGTTGGTTGCTCCCATCTTCGTTGTAAATGTCGTGGTCAATGTTTCCGTTCGGCGAAATGAAAAGGATTCTACGTAGGACAAATATAAATAGTCAGTTAAGTATATTTTGGCTACCGTATTTCACCAACGTTCAATGAACAATATGAATAATGTTCTACTATGTGACCAAGTCTCTACTTTCAGCGGCTAAATAACTTATTGCACCACGAATTGAATGACACCATTGAACTTCTTAATTTTTCCTACTACGAACACAGACCATATATCCTAAAGACCCTGCTTAGCCTAATTTTTAGTTACAAACAAAGCTGCCATACTTGCGGGGCGCGGGGGACGTCTAGTGCGCTGTGATTGGTGCATTCAAGGCCGCGCGCGTAAGTGATTGGTCCGGTGTCTCAAATATAGAGTGAATTCACCGTATGTGTGGCACAGGGGGTCGCCCGACTAAGCGACGTCTATAGGTTTACTGGTCTGTGACTACGAATTACATACTACTTCTTCGGACCTGAATGTAGCTATGCTCCGAAGGATCACTTGATTCAAAGCAAGATAAGCGGAACTACCAACATGGAGGCAGGTTGAGGGTTTTTATGATTATTGATTACCTACACAGCGGCACAGTACCAACATCAACCGTACAATCCTGTATTCTTATATAAGAGCACTAGAGGAATGTCCGTCCTGAAAAAGCACTGGGCAAACAGCTAGGGCCATTTTTGTCCTTTAGGCTGTCAATACTGCGAATCTACCATACTTTGGACTATCCGTAAATGTACCTTCTCTGGAGTTACCAGCGTCTATACCATAGGTGTACTATAGCTTCTGCCCGTGACCCCGTTCGCGTGGGACTCATTTATATCGTAGCTCCATATAAACTTTCACCCCCATTTCACCCCCTTAGGGAAAAACTATCCAATGAAAGACATAGGATAGTTTTTATCACGGAAATTATGGTGGATTCTGGTATTCGACCTATCACCATCCCAAATTCCATGTCAATCGGTTCAGCGGTTTAAGCGTGAACGGTAACAGATAGACAGACAGACGGACAAACACACTTTCGGAATTATAATATTAGTATCAATATGTAGTGGCCGCCCGCCATCAGGCATCTTTACGCTGTAGCCAGGTTTAGACGAAGCCCAGTGCTGGCTTGTTATTGTATGTAGAGCATTGGCTGCCAGCAGGAATGGTCTGTTTTTCAAGCCAGTGAGCCAGGACTGGCTTCGTGTAAACCTGGCTTTAGTCGTGGTATAACAAAGAGATGCCTATATTTTTACCTGGGTATGTAAGTTCCGTCAGGGGCGTAAGCTTTGCCATCTGGCTCCTCATCATCCAGTAGATTAACCATAACAAAGTTTTTGCTCAGCGACTGAATTTCAGGGGAGTTTGCGAATTTCGGCTTCAGATTTTTGCATGCTTTACACCACGACTTGTGTATAATGACCATAACAGGCTTCCTGTGACGGGAGGCTAGTTTCATACCGGATTCGAGGGAATTCGCCCATATGTAGTTGTTGCCAAAACCATTGTCCCGACCCAGCGAAGTGCTGCAGTGAACTTTATTCGATATCAACGCGAAGAACGCTTTAACGAAACCAGTACCGGTCGGCATTTTGTGCAGTATTCTGTTTAGTCTGAAGTTTCTGGCGAGATTGGCCAGACCGGATACTGGTAATGTGCAATGATTTACATTTTATACACCCCTATGCCCTTTTTTGCTTGCCCATATTTGAAATAATTTTGATTGACATGTGTTGTCAGTAATCCATAGAGCTTATTATTAGTTTCAAAGAAAGCGGAGTGGTTATGGTGTGCATGACGCGCCATCTATGGCGGTATTGTGGAAGCAATTTGTAAGGTAGAGCGCAAACGAGGTTAATGATAGCGACGAGCTCGATTGCGCGCGTTCCGATGACAGATTTCGTAGTTAGGTGGCGCCACGTGTCTTTAACATGCAATGCATAAGACATTTTAAAAATAAGAATATTATAGAGTGAATATCCACCATGACGTGCGAAGTAGTGTATTCATATTTGACACCTCGTAAGCTTGTTGAAGCTCGTGAAGCTTATTTTTTTAATTTTCTCTTGCTCAGCACAACTTTCTCGACTGCCATGCATTTTATCATGTTTGTTGTCATGAGACGTATAGGTGTATTGGGAGTGGGCTTAAGGATTACTCTCTCTCTTACTCATTACCATAGTGTCCTGGGCTGAATCAAACTGGAGCGGCCTGCGGTCGCCGTCAATAGTAAATTAGACAGCTAATGACAAGTTTACGAGGGACGGCTGAAAAGAAATCTACCTAAGTATGAAACAAAAGACTGTCATGTATGTATTTTTTTTATTTTTCAATATAGTCCCCTGCTAGTGAAATACACTTATTTATTACATTTGTCAAATATTGACATTAACCCATGAAAAAAAAAATCTTTCGGTTTCTCGTCAAAAAAGTCACTAACTGCAGCCTTCATTTCGTCATCGGTCAGAAATCGTCTTCCTCGGAGATCTTTTTTGAGGTGTCTAAATAAAAAATAGTCGCATGGGGCTAGGTCTGGACTGTAAGGTGGATGGTTAACGGCATCGAACCCTAATTCCTTCATGGTAAGCATTGTTGTGCGGGCGGTATGCACAGGTGCATTATCGTGTAAAATCAGGATCCCTTTGCTAAGTTTACCCCTCCTCTTTTCTTTTATCGCGTCTCGTAACTGATGCAGTAAGCTGGAATAATATTCAGCATTCATTGTCCTTTTTTTTGGTAAATAATCTATTAGTAAAATTCCTTCTGTATCCCAAAATACGGTAGCCATAAGTTTGCCTGCCGACGGCCTGACCTTAAACTTCCGAGGAGGCTTCTCATCCTTGAATTTCCACTGCAAAGACTCTTGTTTGCTTTCGGGGTCCCACTGTCGAATCCAGGTCTCATCACACGTCACCATTTTAGAAACAATTTCTTCCTCATTACCTCGACTCATTTCCAAAAACTCCTCACAACATTTGACACGTCGGTCCTTGTCAAACGCCGTTAACATTCTGGGGACCCAACGTGCACTCACCTTGGACATATTCAGATGCACATGAATTATCTCATTGACTCTTTCTTTACTGATGCCCACATCTCTAGCAATCTCCCACTGCTTCACTCGTCGGTCTTCTAAAATTATTTTTTTAACTTTGGCTACATTTTCGTTTGTAACGGCAGAAACCGGCCTTCCACTACGAGCGTCATCTTCCAAGCTCTCACGACCGAGTTTAAATTGTTTAGACCAAAACTTTATAGTAAATTCGGAAGGGCACGAACTACCGAACACACACATCATACGTTCTCGGATCTGTGAGGGAGTATTTCCTTCTTTTGTTAGAAATTTAATCACTGCACGATGTTCAATTTTAGCGATATTCATTTTTTCAACCGATATGTCGCAAACATTCGAGAATTGTAGAAAAATGGAACGGAAAAAACAAATGAACGTCAAATAATTCAAAAAAAGAATAACCAAAGAACAAGAATGCATTTCAGCCAGTATCATTTTCGCATATTTTTTTAACCAAGGAGATTACTTTTCAGCCGCCCCTCGTAGGTAGGGTCATTTCGCTGGTTACGCGACCACCTTCGGTTAGCGACCACCTGAAGGAGAAGGTTTTTTCTATTGAAGATAACATCAATTCTACACACCCTATTGAGACAATTAGTTGTACATACTATTTATTTGGTGTTTTAGAAATCAACTAAAAAACCGAGAAAATATCCTTTCAGTTCACCAACTCAGCTAAGTGGTCGCCAACCGGCACATGAAATTAGGTGGTCGCTAACCGGCGAAATGACCCTACTATTGACCGCCACGGCCAGGCCGCGCCAGTCTGTGAGAGGCATAGCTTAGTAGATACATCTCTGGTGGATGCTGACCCTTACAGCGCGTACCTATGGCTTGCAGGTGTGATTAAGCGAGCATTCCCGCTGCTTACGTGTAGGTACTACGCCACGAATGAGAAAGCAGGACCTATATTTTATGAATTCCTATCCGACTACCAATTTCAATGCATCGCGCTCAAATTATAAACATAACGATGCGTGTAAAGCACAAGTAAGAGTGGTCGTAGTCAAATCCGAAAATAAATTTGTTAATTCACACTTCCCTGAGTAGGTACAGTCGACTACAAAGAGATCTATCTATACGGCCAATGTTACAAAAATATGTATACACGACCTTAATGTCAAGGCAATACAGTCGCGTATACATATTTTTGTAACTTTGGCCGTATCGATCTCTTTGTAGTCGACTGTACCTTACCTACTATTATAAATGATATATTTATTAATTTTAAGATCCGTCAGTCACTTGATGGCCATATAAGAGCGCATTATGGGGCGATCCCTGGGCAATTCTCGATTATATGACGGATTGTTTATTATTCGGCACCGCAGGAGCAAGTTCGGGATAGTTTAGGTACATAAAACATTAATTAAGAATGCAGGTACGGAGATTTCCAGTACCAATTATAATAATGCCTAAGTAGGTAGGGTCATTTCGCTGGTTACGCGACCACCTTCGGTTAGCGACCACCTGAAGGAGAAGGTTTTTCTATTGAAGATAACATCAATTCTACACACCCTATTGAGACAATTACTTGTACATGCATTTTTTTGTTGTTTTAGAATAGAAATCTACTAAAAAACCGAGAAAATATCCTTTCAGTTCACCAACTCAGCTTAAGTGGTCGCCCACCGGCACATGAAATTAGGTGGTCGCTAACCGGCGAAATGACCCTACACAGTCGAGGAAATTGAATGTTAAGCACTTTTGGACCTTTAACGTCATTCAAATAGAGTTGACATGTGCCAAACCTTCATTTTCCTCTACCTTACATACAAGGTACGGTCGAGGAAATTGAATGTTTGGCACATGTCAACTCTATTAGAATGACGTTAAGGTCCAAAAGTGCTAAACATTCAATTTCCTCGACTGTACGTTTTTTGGCCATAGTATAGCCACAACGTGATGAAATAGCTACCAATGCAGCACCTGTAGTACGTGTCCCCATTACGGCGACAATGACAGTTGCATCCTCCGATGCAAGCGACAAAATGCTATGACGAACTTTTTAAAATCACCCATGTGTATCGGCGTGTGGAGATGCGTGCACACATGTTTTTTCACCCATTTTCAAACACAGCAATGTCGATACGTCACGCTCCACGTAACCTATTGGAAAAAGCAGATAAACTATGATAATTAAATGAGCAGCGCGTGATTGTATCTCGCGGAGAGGATACACATTTCAGTTCAGCTTCTAACCAGAACGCCCGCTCGCAATCAAAGCCAGGGTCCTAATTTAAAATATTATACGATATTTATTAGAAACCTTGTCAATCTAAATTTACTACAATAGTAGCTTATTTTTGTATAGTAAAAAAATAAGTTCTACATTGTCAACGCGGGAACGCCATTTTGTCTGTGCGCGCGCTTTTTACTTTTTAAATCGTGGCCGTGCTTAGGTTCATGGTTAGGCAGCCAGTGTTAGTGCTATGAGGATGTACGGTCAGGGACGGAATCGGAGTATGTACGGGACTGTCCGATCCTTGGCGCCGTCACGGACAACTCCTGTGGCTGGACTTGAAGATGTGCTCTACACGCCACCTTACTTCTATCACATCCCTCCGCCGCCGCCGCTTAACACCTTTCCTGGAAGAAAGAGACGGAAAAGAGATAGGGTGAGTTCCAAAGCTTGATAAATATTTTTACTTGCACATACCTAATTAGGTAATATTAAACAAAAAAACTACCAGGCACGATTGCATTTCCCGTGCACCTCCCAATCCAGCCATCTTTAGGATTGACCGTTTAATGCCTGCACCACACTGGCACGGCCTGCGGTGGCGGACAATAGTAAATTTGACAGCTAATGACAAGTTTACTATGGTCCGCAGCGGCCAGGCCGCGCCAGTATGATGTGGGATGTGGGCATAACTTGGATAGATACACATTTTCACCCAGAAGATAAATTACCTAACTTATTTCCTAAGTTCATATCTATACTAATATTATAAAGAGGAACTTGCAAGTAGTGTTTATAAATTTGTATGTTTTGAGTAATCTCCGGTGCTGATGTGTGTGCTAGTTTAGACTGTGCCTTCTCTGAAAGTGAAGGTTAGGTAATGTGATCTCTAAATTTAAGCCTAACCTTAATGTGCTTCAAGAGTCTCTTTTCAGTTTTTCCATAATTTCGTCGTTACCGGCCTAATTTCTCAAGTAAATACGAGAATAAATGATAGGAGGCGTAGAAAGACACTGAGAACACAGTTACATCAACAAGTAACTTCGCTCCTCTGCGCATAGTGGCTTATTGTACTTGTAACCTCATATTTCCTAACCTATATTTCGTGTTTTCTAAACTTTTTCTTTATCCCCCTTTATCTTCATTTTAACACTGCTATTGCTGACTATTTAATTATTATTATTATTATAAAAGAGAAATGGCAGCCTCGAGGGCCTTTGCCAGAGTCAGTAAGTGTATAAATTAACTACCAATAACGAATTAAACCATTATAAAATCAAATAGACGTGACTATCCCGGACATGTTTTCGTATTTTTAACAAACTTCGCTGACTATTTTGTTGATTTGTTGCACGGGCTTGCCACACTTGACGTGGACTTGACAAGTCATATTGATGAAAGTTTTTTTTTAAATAGTATCTATGAGTCTAAAGATAGGTTGTTGTCCGGTATTGATTCACGATAATCGCGATCCGATCTTTTGACCCAGTACAATGCGATATATTATTCCAGTCTCTTTTACATTAACCCTCATGGCATCCTCAGCCATTTGCTTCGGAGCCCGGGGTCCGTATTTAGATATAAGTAGGTTGTAACTTAAACGCGTGCGAAGATCCCAAAAGTATCTTAACAAGCTCTTATTGCCTCGGAATCAGACCCCGTAACATGGTCGGCCTTATCACACGATAAGTGACAGGATAGAGCGTCCGCCACTGGCTGACACCGTTCGACAGAACGAGACGACGCGACCATGATACGGGGTCTTGCGTGTCTCTTCCTACGCGTAGTTGCTTCTGGTGCTGATTGTAGGTAAGGTATAGGGTTTCCATGAGTATCTGTATTTTTTTTTTGTACTAAGCTTTTGTTGCTGAATGTGGTTTATTTACAATCATCAATTTTTACTCGCCGAGAGAGTTTTAATTTTTTTCGACATTTTAATTAACGATATGTATATACACCCAGCGGACGTTGTCCCTAGTCCCTACCCGACATTAATGCAAGCAATACTAAAAACCTTTGTTTTACTAATCTTGGGGTGTTGCTCTCTAAATTGTTGATTTTAGTTATCAAGACATTCTGAGTTCTTATTTCACGTACGCACGTTTATCTTGTGCAGTTAAGGAGTTGCTATGGCCACATTCTGTTTCCATCAGAGCTCGGTTGTTACTGAACTTTCCTGTCCGAGTGCCCTCAATCCTGGGTCATGCACCTGCTTTCAGGAATCCTAGCTCCCACAATGGATTCACAGGTTCAAACTGGAAGCACACTTGGAAGTGTGACAGTGTCAGATCATTTACCTACCGTACCTATGCCAAATTTCAGCTCAATCGGATGGCAGAATGTAAGTGGCTGAATTTTGAGAGCCAACTTTCATAGGTATTGTAAAAACATGCAAACACCACAATATGCGTAAGTACTGTAAGTAGGTATCTATCTATAAAAACCGTAAAAGTTAATTGACATTGTACCTACTCTTATGGTGATAGAATAGCACCACCCCTTTCATCTCGAGAGGATGTCGCAAGAGTCTATTTTGGGACTAGTTGAATTGTGCTGTGGGGGATGGGCTAGCTGGCGACGGATCACTAAGTAGGTGCACTATCTATAAATTACATTTTTAGATGAAAAATTAAATTTCACATTGCTGCTCTCAGGAATACAACACAGGCGAGAATTTTATATAATAAATTAAGTAGCCTATGTTATTGACCAAGTAAATATCTAAAAGCCAGCTGACCGCTATCAGTTTTATGAAACAGACATCTCTGTACTCTTATCGTAATATAACTAACGTGTCAGTATTCGAACCTGCGTCATTGTGTTATACCGTAGTATACAACACGCGAATTCAGATAACACTAGTAAAATACGAAATGGGGGCGTATTATGAATGGTCTGTAATCCGTCCGTCTAAAAAGCGTGTCATATATAATTCACGTTTAAGCTCCAATTCGACCAATCATGTCCAAGATAAAGCTACACTGATCATCATCATCATATCAGCCGAAAGACGTCCACTGCTGGACATAGGCCTCCCCCAAAGTGTGCCACACTGACCGGTCCTGCGCCACCCGCATCCAGCGGACTCCCGCTACCTTTACCAGGTCACCAGTCACACTCTAATATTATGTTTTGCCATACGATTAAAAATAAATGCTAAGATCAGTCCATAAGTACTATTTTGCCGTTAAATCTCAGTTTAAGTCCTAAGTTTCAGTTTGGTCAAATCGTGTCTAAAACGGTGATCGATTGTGATGAAATTGGGTAGAGAGATAGCTTGAGATTCTGGGAAGGAAAAGGATAGTTTTTTATCCCGGAAATTCTATTTTAAAGGGGTTATAAGGGAAGATCATTTTTGTACGAGAGTGCGATATTGATTCTGTGCCTGTGGGCAGTCTAATGGCAGACCTATTTGCTATTAGATTTTGTATAGGCGCATAAATCACTTAAGCCGATTAATGAGTAATGAGTAGGTGTACGCAGATGAAGTCGCGGGGAAAAGCCAGTATTTTATAAGTAAATATAAATACATGCAACAAACCTATAAAATACCTACTCAAGCCATGGGCCAACAATAAATTTAATAACAATAAGACAAGTGCCTAACGAACTAAGTTTAAATACGAGTATAAATTAAATGATATCAACTTTAGACCAAGACAGTTTTACTTTATTTACATCGGACACTAACTCGGGACGAATATTTACATTGTATATTACGAATATTTCTACAATTTATGTTGCAGTAATTCCTCCCATAATATCAAAGTATATTTCAATGCTTGTAAAGCCACAATGGGTGATCATGGCTCATCATACAGGACGCAGTTATGCCGTGGCATGAAATGAAAATATATCTTACTCCCTTTAACGCATTATTGTGTCCTGTACGATAGGCAATGATGGCCCATTGTGAAGAGCAGCCTTTAGGCATCACAGATTTGACAAGGTTTAGTTCTGGGAGTTAATATACCATTGCAACGATATCACATCCGCCTCGACCAATGTTGTAAATTTCTTGACGTAGAAAGTGATGACTTTCCATAAAAGCGTTTTTCGGGCCATTATGTAGTTCAAAATTTATGAAACGGCCTTGAATAACACTTTATTTTTGTGTTTCGACCATTTTCATTTTTTTGGTAGTTAATAACCATTTGAGCGCCAGTAACACCTGAAGATGTCAAATGTTGTCGTGCCCATAGCGCCAAAAACGACTATAAGTATCATGAATTCAATAGTATGAAATTGTTTTCCGAAATACAAGTGTATGTAAAGTGCACCAAAACGTTTCACCTTACTTTCCAATCCGTTGTTTGGAATTATGCTTAAGTATGTGCCTTAATGTTACAATATACTAAACTATTCTAATCTTGAGTATTTTTTTCATTATTCTACACACTAAAAACCGATTCCTGAGTTAAAGTGTATATTTTCATAGCATTGGAACTGCGCTTGTTGGGGATATCAGTTCCTCATCCCTCCTCTGAAGTGCGGAAGAGTCGATCACGTTCTGTGCGCTTCTCTCATCTCTAGCGTGCTTCTGAACTGGTAGGGAGTAAGTTTTTCGATGTGGTACTGCTATTCTGTGAGGTGCGGTCTTTGTGAACGCACCATACGACCATGCGATGCCAGCAGTCATAGAAACCGCCAGACAGATTAGCTTCAACTGCTCCTTCTTATCCATTTCCGCTGAATTGACTATCTCTATCTACTAGCGTATTTTCTTTCCATTTGACTGCGAAACGAGCAAAAATATTTTCAATAATAATTTTGTTTTACTGTTTAAAAGTCCTCTTGACGGATCAAAAATGTGTCAAAGTTGCAAAGCAAATCACAGACAATCTGGGTTTATTTTAGCTACGTCGTTATCTATGTTTCTTCCTAAAAAAGTCTTGGCGAGGTCCTAATTAGTCCGCTAGTATCTCACTTAGAACATTGCAATGCTCTTCGGTTTGTCTAGGAGATCTGCACTTTATCATTTGTAATTCAATTTGTGTAACTTCCAAATTAATTAAATATAACATTATTGTATTATAGGTATTAAAACAGCAACCAACTAAATACGTATAATCTTATCTGCCGCAACACGTTGTATACAACGTGTTAATAAAATAACGCAAAACCTGAAAACAGTTTGTTCAGAATCGAGCATAGAATGCGAAAAAAATAAAAAATAAAATTTTTGACAAGATTTATTTTTTACTTTTGTATGGAGTGTTGGCCGACTGGGGCGACCTGCTCCATACAAATGTAAAAAAATTTTTTTAATTTTTTTTGCATTCTACTCTCGATTCTGAACAAACAGTTTTCAGGTTTTGCGTTATTTTATTAACACGTTGTATACATACATGTTGTTATTTTGTATTGAATATTGAATAATGTCACTGTTCATTTACAAAGAATAGCTGCAATCGGCAACTTTTCTAAAAAAAAATAAAGAGTATTTGTATTTTTACAAGCTTTTATTTAGTTTCACCTGTCCTGTTGTCTGTCTGTCTGTCTGTCTGTAATCAAATCTTGCAAGTTAAATTTGACCCACTTCCCGGTGACCGATCGAGCTGAAATTTTGGGCATAAGTATAGTTTGTATGACAATTCAATATTATGGTACCATCGAGCTGATCTGATGATGGAGACAGAAGGTGGCCATGGGAATTCAGCACTTAACCGACGTAAACCCATTGAGTTTGGGCTCGTTAGAATCGTCTCAATGAGTAGTTGCAGAAAAGTACAGTCGGGAATAAAAGCTCGTACCAAAAATGAATTTTTTGACAGAAACTTGTTTATGCTAAAAAGTGTAAGTACCATAATGTGACTTCACACGATAACTTTAAAATTGTACTTTTTTACCCAGGAAAGTACCCAATTAGGGTAACATCATTTCATCCGACATTAATTATGCGTGCACCTGTCCAAATAGCTACTGCAACTATTAATATTGTACATGGATCAGTATTCTCTGTTCGTGTCGATACAAGTCTTTTTCGGGTCAATGTAAACATTTTTATAATAAATTACCTAATTTAATTTTGGCTCTACCCTTTCTAGCTCTTAAAAATTACTTGAAAAAAACATTGATGTCGAAGGCTTACAGGGTTGAGATAGTCATCTTACTGAACAGAGATGCATGGCCAAACCCAGAGCCCAAAATAGATTAATTATTCATATACCTTATTCGGACATGTGTTCTTGTAGAACAACGCATTATGATGTTTTTTTTTCTTTGTATTCATATTCAGTTTGACTTATTTTAAGTATGTTAAGAACTATCATTGTAATAAGCTTTTTTTGGCAAAAAATGACTGACTGTTGAGTTTGTTTCGGCGTTTCTTCTTAACAGTGGTCTTCTTTTTCAGAAACGCTGGTAGAATGTTCACTTGTAAAAGTGCCATTACGGCCTACTTGCAGAATTATATAGGGGGATGGACCGAATGGGATTTTCGTCACTAGGCATATTTTTTTGCCTTCTTTATTTTGGAGTAATAATAATTGTCGAGTATACACCCGTATTCATTTATTTCATAGTATAGGTAATACAAAATAAATAAAACATGTTTTGCTAGTCGTATGCTCTGTTATCGTAGTTAATTGAATCATATCGTCCTTTCAGCGTCTAGGCTGACTATAGCTAGCAGCTATAGCGGCTAGCATAATCCCCATCATGCAAGCTAGGCAGCCGTCTAAAGCCGCTGCGAGCTGTCATGCCCATGCCTACAGCGATATAAGATAGAACATAGGAACGCATAGTGTACACTGTAAAATAATCTTCACACTTTCAGTAAAGGTTATAACTTATAAATTTTTCTGTCAAAAATGTCATTTTTGGTACTCGAGCTTTTATTGCCAACTGTACTTTTCTGTATACCGTCATCAACTACTCATTGAGCCGTAACGAGCCGAAACTCGACAGGGTTACGTCTGTAAAGTCCTATAAATTCCCATGGCCGCCTTCTGTCTCCATTATCAGATCAGGTCGATGGTACCATAATATTGAATTGTCATCCAAACCATGCTTAAACCTAAAATTTCCGCTCAATCGGTTGAAGCTATCTGCTTCAAAACTGAGTTGCAAGATTCCACCCGAACAAACATAGTTACATACCTACGTGCATTGCAAGTTAAATAAAAGCTTGTAATATTATGATTCAGCAATGAATCCTTAGGACGCCATTCCTCTTTTCCTTCACGCCAACATTTTTCCACGAGGTTGTGCAGCATAAAGTTAGTACATTAAGTAGTATACGCCATACCAATCTCGTATTATTCATTTTTGGCCCCGTGGGCCCGACAACACGCTACAATTCTAGGCGTTAATATCGTACAAGGGGTTAAGTTTGTAATAGTTTTAGGTGGATGTCACACTGCGCCGCATCTCCGGACGAAGGTGCGTTTCTCGTTGTATGCAAGTACCTCAGTTTGTATATAAATTCCGTATGGTACGGCACACTGCACCGCACCTCCGTCCGGGGAAATTCATATACAGCTCCCGCCGCATCTCCCCGCCTTAAGCCTGGTGGTTCGCCTTACCTCAAAATTAAACAACGTTAGTTTTATCAAAACTTGAATATAGGTAGTTTTTTATTGATCAAGAACAGGTCGTTATGTTTACGGTCGATCTAGTCACACGGAGACTTTCAAGGGCACGGCGCGGGGGGAGGACTCTCAGGTGTGCACTCCTTGGTTGGTGGTTTTCCCGGAGGAGAGAACCACCCATACGAATATAAGATTCCTGCAACGGTAGACAGTGCTATTCCTACATGAGTAACCGCGTCTTTGCGTTTCCGGGGTAAGTAGTCATGGTCGACCATTCTGAAGCGACCCCTGATCGCATCCCGATAGTGTTTCTTGCCAGTCAAGTGCCAGAGGCGAGTTGGTTTGAGCTTGTCTAATTTGAAGGGATGCATGTTTTAGGGGTTAGGTTAGGGTTACTCTAGTAAATGGACTATTTTCTTTAGTTCATGGTTAAAATGTGCGCTTTATATGGTTCATCGTAGTTTTTTTGTCGTAGTGTTCGGTAAAGCGGAAAAGAGTGAAGCGAAGGTAAAGCGGTGACGAGTTCTCGATCTGAAAAAAAATGGTTTATGTTATTTCTGCCTGCGTATCTGCCTGAACCCATCAAAGTTGCTCAAAGGTGGTCGCCAAAGGAAGCTAGTGAACGCAGCATTTAAGAATTTAAATTAAAGGTGCAGAGTTATGTGAGGTGTGTCGTGCACCCAGAGACGCTATCGGTCTCATGACGTATAAACACCGGTCCATCTGACCTGAAATTACGTACCTGGGTAAAGGATCATATGCAATTATATGTATTTTTACCTGTGTCTTGTGTACAATAAAGTATTTACATTACATACATACATACAATCTTAACAGTCCTCCCCTACACGCCATAGGAATGACTGCCATATCTGGGACTGCTACTGAATTTAGACCTTTCGAACCCCGTGGCTCCCAAGAGAGCGGTTGGTTTTAAGACTGATCCTGTCAAAATTAGGTATTTATTCACATATGGACGCTGTTCCAGGAGAGCCACTGGGTCCTCTAGCCGGCCAGAGGCCTTTTAAAAGGCCGTGTCATGTCAGTTCTTGAAAATTTAAATACATTCCATTTAAAAAAGACTCAATTTTCACTGTTCGTTTTTGCGAGCTGGACGGCTAGAGGATAAAAGGTTCAAGAACCCTAGTTCTTAGGGTGCCCTATTTTAGATAACAGGGGTAAGTGAGGTAAGAATATTGTGTGATTACCATAATTACAAGCCTCACCTTCAGGGCCCTGGTCGTTTACCAAGGCTGTCCCACATGGTGCCAACGCATGAGGCGACTGCGGATACAGTTACTACGAAAATGAGTTGGTTTCTGTTCATGACATTTTATTGTGTGATACAAATGTGTGACGTTTTATATTTTTATTGCGTGAATTTTTAATGGCGATGCCAGAAAGACAGGAAAAAGTTTGCATGATTTTATGGTATGATCGAATCAAATTCGAATCCTTACAATAAGCCTATCTTTTTACAAGCTTTTATTTAACTTGCACTGTTTGTATCTCAACGAATTCACCAAGATGTTTCACCATTTCTCTCATAGGTAATAGAAACAGACATAGGTACTAAATATTTTCTTAAGTAGTTGGATCTTTAGGTCATCGTGAATTTCTATGACTTCACTTCATGGGAGCCACAAATTAGACTAAAGTTGCCTTTATGGCTTAAGAGATACCACCATCTATAAGGCATTCATTAATAACATGTAGTACATCTGTCCAGTCCTTAACTCGTTAATTATGCACACGGGTATTTATAGGAATAATGGCATCTTCGTAAAAAAATGCCAATTAAATGAGGGCCTTTGGTTCAGGTAAGAAAACCTGCCCATGTGCGCGTGTAGCTGACAGTTCCGCGTCTTTGTGTGCGTGTGTACACGGGCATGGCTGTGAGCATGTATCCCTGTGCGGGAGTGTCCCATGTAGAGGTTAAAATTCTCGCGGCCTTCACCAGAGATGCATTGGGACCGGTTTGATTTATCGGCTGGATCGATCGTTTCTATGACTGTGCGTCTACTTTTCTAGTTACAAAACTATTTAACTTCCTTCTTCGATAGTTATGTCCAATTTTGATGCCTTAAGTGTATTCGAATCTACTCAGAATTCAGGACCAAACTTAACTATTGCTCTTAATGGACTGCCAATTTGGGAACGTATCAAATTTGAGACAATTTATTTTTATTTACGTGTAGGCGTAATAGCACAGAATAAATAATAGTACAAGTAGTAATAGCCAATATTAAATCATTAAGTATAGATCTCCAGATGGTCTCGATCGATATGATTCACATAGATGACCATCTGAACCGAACCTTTTATCTCGACGTGCCAACGGTCGGGCTAGAACGTAAAAAATCGCCGGTGTCTAGGAGCCGGCCGAGCGACTATGCAGCGCTTGTTATGTTTTTTTCAACAACAACTTTCAAGCTCCGAGGCTCTCCGAGTCCGCGCCATGCCTCCTTATAGTGGGAGAGCAAAACCTGTAGATACTGTTCGTCCACTTCGGTACGGAGTACCTGCGCGCCCGCCGTCCCTTTCTAGCGCACCGCGAAATATACCAAAACGAGAACGTCTGTTTCACCGCACTACACTGGTATGCAAAGATTGATAGCTTATATGACCATTTGGTTGTAAGAGCGGTCAGAAATCACGCGCGGTTAAAACTTTTCGCCGCCTGACGTCCTTAGGACCGGCCAGCCGTCGCTCCGACGGAACTGTAGCTAAAGTTTACTTTTGTTAATAATTGTGCCTTCATAATGTCATTACTTGTGTGGATTATCGATCAACGCGCGGTGGTGTAACTCGTTTGCTTAAAGCAAGCCAGTGAAGCCTTACTCTGGAGAGGCAGTGGTCTGCGCTATTCACTATTTTCTGTGTCTAGAAGTTTAAACTCGTGTGGAATTGAAAGTGTGAGCCGTGGTTCGAAGTTGAACAGAGATGTGTTTTTTTTTTTGGACTGTGAGTGTATAATGCTTGAAGAATGGATCCGATGGTAGCAGACAACGGATTAGTGGTGAATAATCTGAACCACGTCCGGACAGAGTCTCAGGTAAGCCGGCTTGTAGGTATCGATGAGGCAAAACACGTTTGCCATTGCATACCTACCTACCCGTGATAAGTACATTGACTTCTCAATCATTTGCTACATTTCATGGGTGATTCGTTAAATTAGATAGTGAATGGCCAACTTTATTCGATAATAATTGTTTTAAGTTTCTCGTTTAATGGGTCCATTAGACACTGCAGATATATCTTTCCAGATACCGAAAGCTACTCAGGAAGCTCAGTTTCTGGGTATGATGTTTTATCGGTACAGTATGACAAATTTGTACTCAATTTAATTGAAGGAAATATATAGAGGGGAAGCGAGGAAGAGGAAGACCTAGAATAAACTACATATGTATAGAGCTACTCAAAAAGAGAGTTGATGTTCTTGCTGTTTTGGCCCTCTGGCCAAATAACGCGTCTGTCCGCGCCGAGCAAAAGGGTCCTGTGTGGCCCGGCTTGTAGTTTAGTCCATCACAAAAAAAAAAAGAAAAAAAAAAAAAAATAGTTGATGTTAGATCGTATCGAGATGTCAAAGAGGTTGCGTGAGGTGCACTGGGATCGGAGTAGGTATATAGATGAAGATCCTACTTTGAGCTACACCGACAAGAGCTTAAGCTCTTAAATAATAACAAGAAGAACATATTTCTACGATTAGGGCGCGGTCAAATAAGCATAGGTAATACGTAAGTCTGGTTTATTTCTATCTGATATAGTCAAAGTAGCTTGCTGTGGACAGAGCATGCCGACTGACACAAGATTTTGCATTTAAGTAATAGTACTTAACTTTAACATGGCGCCATCGACATAGTATATAAACAATGTATCTCCTTATCTATGTTGATAGTCATGTAGAACTCGCATCCCTCAGTATAATTTATATACTTATCTACTTTCATATACATACCGGTTGGTGAGCGCGTTTATGTCTTTTAGATTTGCCACTAAAAAACGAAATTGGAAAAAATAACTTAAATTGTTAGGAATCTCGAACTCATTACGTTAATATTAGTAACGATTACGAACCTATTCTATATTTTCTACATACACAGAAAAGGGCCCCGTCCGTTAGACCTATCTTAGCATGGAACACCAAAAAAAAACGTTATCGCGCAAAAAGTTAATTTTCGAAGTCACCCTCGCATATTAAAGCCACCCCATTTTTCAGTATAGGTAGATATCTATTTGAATAGCTCATTGAATTAACTCCGATTAACCAGAATCTTTATCAGATTAAGTCATTTATTTGGAGGTCAGTTTAATTGGTTCTAGGTAAGTTAGGGTAACGCATTTTCTTAAGTATAAGCACTTTAAGTACCTACAGTCAAATAATGCCTACCAAGCAATTTCATTAGATATACCTATATTCTAACAGGAGTACTTAAAAGCACTAACGACGAAATGTGAATGCAGAACCGATGATGAAACATCATGACTTCTGTGGTAACGATGAACTGTGAAATGTCTAATTAGAGTTGAGGTCAACACAATGCATGTTTGTGTGTCATTTGCACCGTGACTTTGTTTAATCTGGTTATTAATTGCATGATTTCGAGTATTTTGGGCTGTTACCTATTGTTTGGGTGTGTAGTCATAGTCACAGCGTTTAGGGAGATCGCCTATAGGCGTATCAGTATTACGTAATGTAGGTAGCTAGTGGTTGCGAATCTAGATTTGATCCTCAGGGATCAAATTGTACTTGGGTCAACTTAAAAATAAGCACATAATAAATAAATAAATATGCAAGCTTACATCAATCGACCTAGTTCCAAACTAAACAAATGCTTTGTAATTAGATTAGCTGTATACCTATACACTTAAGCTGGCACCTGTAGAGATACACGTGCTTTCATTCTCCCTTTCCTCTACACCTATAAATGTTCCACCTGCCAAGAAAACAAAACACAAGCGAAACCTGGTGAAACTAACAATACCCACCCGCAAAATGGCCCTAACTTTTCCCTAACCACAATGAAAGACCACGTGACGTCACTATTGTTCCCTCCAAAAACCAGTTTCGCGCCAATTCGCAGCTGGCCAGCGGTTGCGAATAATTACTTTTTTCTTTTTTATTCTGCCCGAGGGCTCAGGCGTTCAGCCTCCGTGATACACCGTTAACCTTGCGTATGCCAGTTTATGATATTGATAAACTTAAATTCTGGTGCAACGCATTGTAATAGCTCTGTTGGCAGAGCGACCGCCCGGTGTAGCGATAAAGGTCACGAGTTCAAATCCCGCTCGTCGCTATTTTCTTAATTTATTGAAACGTACATTCAAATAAATAAATAAGTAGTTATTAAAAATTTACAATGAATGCGTAATGGCCGGACTTTAGACATAATGTATACGTAAGCCTGTATACTGTAATCAAAATATCTCTCACAAAATACACAGATAAGTAATACCACATTTTCCTATACTTGATCAATTAAAACTGTTAAGAGACAGTGAACTTCATTACTCCTCAAAAACACTGGAGATCACTTTACAGGGCACAACTCCCAAATTAAGTACCTACCTAAGACGTTTGAATTTTCATGATCGTTCTCGTTATTTAAATTAAATATAGATACCGGACCGGTAAGTTATAAATTCAACCAAGTGCTAATAATTTCGTAACTAAATGTTTGACAGTTTTAACTACCCAGTAAATAAGGCACTGCGTAAACAAATTGTTCGAACTTACGACCAAGGCTCCCGGTTAAAAGGTCTGCCACTGTTTTACGATGTGGCTGTTGTACTGTTGAGTGATTTTCAAGTGGGCAATGATGAAAACCTCGAGTGACATTTGGCAGAAAATATCAAAATACTGTAGCTAGGGCTGACAGGTGTTTTTATATTATTTTATGAAACGGGCTACCTGCTCACAAACATTTCGAACCGAGTTTCACACAAGTAAAATTCGACCTTATTTTAGTTACTAAAGAAGGCGAACTGGGGTTACTTTAGGAAAAAATGGGGCTACTTTGATGATTTAGAATGCCATATAAAAGCTGAACTGTTTGAAATTAAGAAGATTTAATCGAGTAAACAGCAAGATAGAATACAAATATGTTCATTGCCACAGTTCACCCACAAGTGAAAATAATGTTTTCAGAGTAAAACCTATTTGATCAATCTCGCCCCCCGAATCAAAGTAACATTCCAATTAAGGTACGCGTAATCAGAGGTCAAGATGCGTGCTGTGTGTGGATACACCGATGTTAGTATATCGTCGATCGTACACATCGGCAAGCCGATGCCAATCGAGTTCTATGGTCGCATGGCCACTGGCAGCTACTCATATTACCTTTGATCTTAGTTTAGTCGGACATCGGAGTGCAGGTCGAGTTCTATGGTCGCATGGCCACTGGCAGCTACTCATATTACCTTTGATCTTAGTTTAGTCGGACATCGGAGTGCAGGTTGAGTTCTATGGTCGCATGGCCACTGGCAGCTAATCATATTAACTTTGATCTTAGTTTAGTCGGACATCGGAGTGCAGGTCGAGTTCTATGGTCGCATGGCCCCTGGCAGCTAATCATATTAACTTTGATCTTAGTGTAGTCGGACATCGGAGTGCAGGTCGAGTTCTATGGTCGCATGGCCACTGGCAGCTAATCATATTACCTTTGAGCTTAGTTTAGTCGGACATCGGAGTGCAGGTTGAGTTCTATGGTCGCATGGCCACTGGCAGCTAATCATATTAACTTTGATCTTAGTGTAGTCGGACATCGGAGTGCAGGTCGAGTTCTATGGTCGCATGGCCACTGGCAGCTACTCATATTACCTTTGATCTTAGTTTAGTCGGACATCGGAGTGCAGGTTGAGTTCTAATGGTCGCATGGCCACTGGCAGCTAATCATATTAACTTTGATCTTAGTTTAGTCGGACATCGGAGTGCAGGTCGAGTTCTATGGTCGCATGGCCCCTGGCAGCTAATCATATTAACTTTGATCTTAGTGTAGTCGGACATCGGAGTGCAGGTCGAGTTCTATGGTCGCATGGCCACTGGCAGCTAATCATATTACCTTTGAGCTTAGTTTAGTCGGACATCGGAGTGCAGGTCGAGTTCTGTTTTTAATCATTTAGATCTAATTTTAGGCATGGTATTCAGAAGCCCAACTCCAATTTACAAAGAAATTGCCTGGCCCATAAAAACTTTATTTAACAACATGAAGGCGATTACTAAATTGTACCTTCGGATAAGGATCTATTGTTAGGTCTTAAAAACGCATTTTCTTTGTTTTTATGGCTAGTAAATTACAAGTCTTGAACTCCGAAATGAGTCATACTGGGATAATTCTGCAAATCTCGCTAAAAGAAGGATAGGTTTTACAATAAACGACCTTACATTTTCAACCTTAAGTCTTAAAATTCAAAAATACCTGAGAGCGAGATATGAATTTGCGAGTGTTAGGACGGTATGCGTATACCTTGTTCCCACGTCTGCCACTGCGCAAGTCCTGTAGTTTCCGGTGATACCTGTTCCTTTTTCATACAAAAATTGATGTGTAGTATTAATACAAAGTATTTTTCTCACGCCCAGCGTATATAATTATCGGCCGTTTAAGCCTGGCAGGATTCTTTCATTAAATTGCTCTACCTACTATAATGTCATTAACTTATGTTTGTATAGGCCGTCCACATTTCTTCCAGTTTCTTTAATAAACTACACGTTTTATTATAACTAATCTATACATAAATAATACAATAATAAAATTAACAATTACCATTTGACTACTGTATAAACAATTTTTAATAAGATTAAGTATACACGATGATAACTAACATTAACTAAATTAAATTAAAACTAAGTTACACCTAAAAAAGAACCTCGAGGCATTGTACCGAGGATGCTGGCGGCATTTCCTCGCTGAATTGCAATGCTTTGCGCCATCTCTTCGGTCACCAGTTACGTCAACCAGACGTTTCGCGATTTAAGCAATTAGAATACAGTGACCACAAGAGTTGTTGCAAACAAATATCGACGCTGAACCTACTGCTATGCAGAAAGGCTTACACATATGCAGTCTTTAGAAAATTTCAGAGTCCAGCGTTGTCCAGCTAAGATAGTTAGTAGTTGGTGTTATTTAGCCATTAAGAGTGAGAATACATTTAAACGGTAATGCGGCGAGAGAACTAAATGATCAAAGTCACCCCTGATATCGAAGTCACTCCAATCTTCGGTAGTAAAACATATTTTTTTGATGAATAATAATAGTTTTAATCCTATCCGACGCTGGATGAAGATAATATTGGTAACATTTTTTGCGTCTATTTTCTCATGAAATTGTGTAATTGAACAGATATAGTACAAAACTTAACTATATCAATATCTATAATTTTTGCCTATCACAAAAATACATGATCCAAACTGGTCAGATTGTGCATAATAGTCTTCAAACAATATTTAGCGGTACATGCGACGTCTGTTTAGATAAACGTCTGTGGTAAATAAAACTCCATAGTCCAATTTCTCAACCAGGATCTGTCGGTTCGCCTTTCGATTGTTTTCTAAGAAATCGCTCAAAGGCGATTGAACGTGCCTAGCCCGTGGCTGTGGCCTATAGCTCGGCATTGCCAATCTGTGACGTCATCGAGGAATTTATGTTCCTACGCGGTTGCAAGCGAACATAATGATATGCCTTCACCGATATTGACATTTTTATATTCTAACTAGCTTTTGCCCGCGACTTCGTCCGCCTAGATCTCGGTAATCGCCTGAGAGGATAATTGCTATTACCCAAAGATTGTCTGGAAGAGATCGCTTTAAAGCGATTAGACCGCCTGTTCTTACCATTATTTATTTTTCCTAGCCTTGTAATAATCTCTGTCATTTGTGGTGCGGTGCAATATAAACATTATTATGATTATTATTATTTGTATGTTTTTTTTTCATATCTCGGGACTTTTGGGAGGCATGTGTGGCCAACAGCGCAGTGGCCTTAGAGCCTTATCACACTTGCGATTTCCAAGCGTATTTTGTATGAAGGCGATCACGCAGCGTGTGCGCCGCGTCCGATAATTGTATAGAAAACACGCTCGCAAATCGCAAGTGTGATAAGGCTCTTATAGAACAAAAATAATGTAAAGCGAGGGATACACATGGCGGATCATTACTATTATTAAAGTATTTCCGGAGTAGGCTTAATCCTTAGCCAGGCCTAGCGATTTATCTACTTTTGAATACTGATTATGATAAATAACAGCGTGGAAAAAAAGATAATTTCTTGTTTTTTTATTATTATTACTATTTTATAAAAAAAAGCCTGTGGTCCACATATGCCCACTGCCCGTTACCGAAAATGCATATGGTCCATATGTGGCCACTGCCCTGCTAGCAATATGCACGACTATTAAGGTTAAGCTACGTCTTTACAATAACTTGTTGGCATAATAAAACAAACATTTTTATAAGCAAAAACAATGGCTATAGTTCGTCTATATTGTCTTAAATTTGTATGGCTAAAACAAACATTTTGTGAAAAATAAAATATGGAATTTGAAAAAAAGTGCTCCATTTACTCAACAAAAGACTATGAATACCCACACAGTATTTTTTTCAACACGGTATCTTGTCAATAGAAAAATAAAGAAGTGAACCAAAGATACCCATTAAAGGCAAACATTTCAAAATAGTCCGGGGATTGAGGCAAATAATTCAAACTCGAAAAAGAAAAATCGTTTCATTTATTGCATATTATGCATAAAACTGATATGGACGCTAATGTTTAATTGAAACACACTTCACAAAGTTCAGCAAAATCGGAAAAATTGGCGAAATATCATATACGGGCTCTTAGCGGTTGATTTAAAACAATAGTCTTGCCCTTAAAAGTCGTGTAAATACTCTGCAGGGCCGTGGCCATATACGGACCACATATACTGTGTTCAAACAGGCGGAGGTCATATAGGGACCACAAACGTATAACGCGAATTACTAAAAAGAAGCAATCACTGTAATAACTAATGAATCATCACATACTACACGCATATGTAACTTATACCTACACTACCTATTTTTGGCATAATTCCATTTATAAACAGAAACTGACAAAACCCCACGTTTGAATTTGACAACTAAAATGTCAAAAGAAAACGTTCCGATACAACCGCCTGGCTTCCCCCACCTCTTCGCCCCTTTAAGGGATTATTTCCGGGATAAAAGCTATGCTATTTCCTTCCTGAGGTTTTAAACTATGTCCATGCCAAATTTTATCTAAATCGGTCGTTGTTTATTTCGCATGGTTTTAGGTCATTTTGGCCAGTCTACGACCAACTTACCTACCTGCCTACTTTACTGGCAAGAACATAGTCCACCTCCCTGACTTATGTTCTTGTCAGTAAAGTAGGCAGGTATGTTGCCTATGTACTGATATTTTCGGTGTCTTTGGCGATAAGACACCTACTCGTAATTTTAGTTTGATTGCACCTTTACATTTGATGCCTCATTTACAGTAGGTACCTATTTACCTTCTTACTATCACATCACAAGATACCTACACTAAAATATCTTGTAGCGATTAAACCCCTTGACTATAGAGTTTTCAAAACTTACAACATCTCTGTTAGTTAAGTGACATTTGACTCACGAAAGTTTCTCAAATGAAATTATTTCCATAGCATGGTGGTGCAGTGCAACGGGTGGCTAAATTTAGTATAACCTAGTAGGTCGTCTGCGGTACTTCCTGTCTCAATCTCAAAATAACCAGTGCAATATTGCACACCATCACTTACTTGGACAAATTGAGTCACTTTATCCACTGGTAATTAAGACATTAAGTGTTATTACCTGTGAAATGTTGTTTTTGTAACTAAGTTGATGATTTATTTCATTATTTGTACAAATAATTGTAAAAATACATAATCAATCAATCGATAGGTCAATATATAGATTGTACAATCTGTCTTTTTTATAATTACGTTTGCGTTTTATCGCGAAATAGAGTTGACTAAGTATAAATGATTGCTACTGCTTTGTGCTTTCTATCTAAACTATTTTTTAATCAGTGTTATCACTTTATCATCGTCAAACATTCAGACCTTGCGAAGCGGTAATTTCAGTAGTATATAACACGGTCCTTGATCATCATACATAAGTGATATAATATATAAACTTAGGTAGGTACGCCTAAACTCTCAGAAGGGCTCTTAAGGCGCTCTTACACGGGCGATTTTTCGGGCAATTATTGCCCGGCGACACGTTGCCGAAATTAATGGAGCAATATGGGGCAATATTTCGGAAATATTGCCCCATATTGCTACATTAATTTCCGTGTTGCTCCATATCGCCGACTACAATTTTCTCCACTGAATTTCTCGTGTATGAACGTATTGCCTAGAATGGCGCCATATGGAGCAATAATCGCTCCATATGGAGCAATAATCGCTCCATTTTGAGCAATATTCGAATTGCTTGAAGTGGCCGTGACGTCAAAATTGCCCCGAATTTCCGGCAATTCGGCAATTTTTATCGCTCGTGTAAGAGCACCTTTAGGCAGAGCATATGAAATTTCATTTATAAACGACCTTAAATAATAAACTTTCGCGGAAACCATTTCCATTATTTCTTTGCTATAAATATTTACTTTAAAATTTAATGGTATTAACAAGTTAAATTAAAACTCGTCTTTCCCGCCATGTCTCTGGTTAGGCAACATTTTCCCGCGTTTTCACTGACCATAAACTTACTCATCCAGCCAATGTACCGACTGGCTGAATGGCCAACTCTCACCGTGGTCATAAATGGTCGTGATTGGAATCACTGGTAATGTTAGCACACGCAGTTGTACGGAATAAATTACCGCATCTTGAATTAATTAGCTCGAACTAATTACAGTAAATAAAGGTGTACTCCAGGCAAAATAGGGTCAGCTAGTATGGCGAAATGGAAATAATTTATAATAGCTTTTTTTTTCTGCGTAACAGATAAATTATAATTGTATTAATAACGACGAGACTAAATCCGACAAAATATTTGTGATTTAGATATTTTAATAAATAATTGAAAATTTATAAATTCCTGTAAAATCGGAAAAAAAAATTAACTCATTTTTTATTCTTTGTTTTGATAAATTAATATTTCCTCTATAAGTTTGATGATAAATCAGGCAAAAAATGTTTCCGAATATTACATTTCTATTTAGTAGATCCCTAACATTTTATTCATTTACCATATTTCCGTGTCCAAAAATAATAATTGGCTGTAGGTTCCTACATTCTTTGATGAATGTAGTGGACACAAACATTAGAAACGAATCGCACACTAAACAACAACGGAGGGTGGATTTTAGGGGTTAAAAGCTGTTTAACTATTTAAAAAAATGCAAATTGATCAGTTACTTTTGGGATTTTCATTATAAGCTATTTTTCATCGAATAATGTACGAATCCCCTTATAAAATCGGTTGCAAGTAATGTTATTACAAACACCTGTTAAAATAGGTTTAAAAATGCCGCGCGCGAGCCGCAGAGCTAACGTGATTGGCCGGCCGCCCGCTCGCCGCGTAGGTACTACATACTAGGTACGTACCGCACGAATCGCAACGATTCGCGAAACCATCTAACGCGTCTAAGATCTAGTTGTTGATAGTAGTTAAATTTTAATATACTCGTTGTGAAACGAATTATGAAAATATTTAAGTATTTTTTGTTATTTATCAATGAGTGACACTGACGAGCGTGGGATAAAGATACCTATGCAATTTAACTTTGAACTTTGACGTAGGTAGTGGAAGTTGGAAAAAGGGACTTCAAAGATTGTGCACACGTGTATATTAAGTATGTAGTTTGTGATAGACTTTTTAAGACTAGAGGAAGATGCTTGCTTTGTTTACATTAATTTCTTTTTTGGTTCAGTTTTATTTATATATTTAGTCTTTATTGCACTAAGGACAACTTATCGTACAAGAGGCGGACTTAATGCCGCAAGCATTCTCTACCAGTCAACCTTTGCGCAAAGCAGACAGATTGTGGGCGTGTAGTAATTGTAATAGAGCAAAATTCGTTAAAATAGTAAACTAGAGAGATTTATACCCTTACCTATTATTTGATTTTTATTATGCCCAATATTACACGTTAGATAATATACAGGGTGAAAAAATCTATGGAACCTGAAGGGAAACCCTTAAGACAGCTCATTCTCTCGCTCTCATTATCATGAATTAAACACTATTTAAATTTAATTTACCTAGTTTTAGCCCGAATTACATTTTAATTACAATTTACTATCGCAATCACTAAAATTTATTGACCGAAAACTTTTCGTATTTTTATGACTTCTCCGAATATACAATTCATTACTTTTTTCATTTACCATTTGATGTTATCCAAATGTGTCAGTTGTCCGAAAAACTTTTACCACTACAGTCTTTTGAGCTTTGTTACAACTTTTGTTTCATAGCCAATTTTTGACTTATCCAGCATTACTTTCCGCATTTCATACGTTTAGTCAAATGTTCATTTTGAATGAAATTCAAAGTAGTTTTACAGAGACTAAGGCAGGTCGGTGTAGGTACGACGACGAGCGAAGCGAGGAGGAGTTTTAGGTGAACTGCGAGTTTGCGACCCTACATCGCGCGAGCCGAGCGAGCGTAGCGTGCCGTGGCAGCGGCCGGCGAAGCGCCAGAACCGAACACTTTTTTACTACTTAATATTTACATATGTACTGTATAAGTAAGGGTCAGGTCGGAAGAAATAACTTGATAAACCAAATGTTGTAATTATTTAGTATCGATTTATTTAAAGAACACCCTGCCTAGAGATGGTGTTTACCCAACCTACCCAGAGTTACCCATTTCATCCCAAACGTCGTCTTGTGAAGCATTTCTGCAAAATATAATGAAACTTCTTACGTCATAGTCATATAGGAATGTGTAAACGTAAACGTTGTTCTCATTGAGATTTTCTTACTTGGTTACTTGCTAAATATGCAAACAATATAGGCTCATCTTTCCCTGGCCAGACTATACGTGTGTTATTTTGAATAATAGTACATTACTGCAGAGGCAGTGAATTAAGGGATTGCTGGACTAGTCCAGGCAATGAACTGACAACTTGTATGGAAAAAATGTCAATTTTGGAAATAATTTATAATAGCTTATTTTTTATGTAAAACGGATATATTATCAACTAAATAGTTACCCAGCGACAAAATCCGACAAAATTTCAGACATCGAAAAAATGATAAGTTCTTCTAAAAAGTCAGTAAAAATATTAATAAATGTTTTTGTCTTAATTTTGGTTCATTTACATTTGCTCTATAATATTCAAGATAAATCGTACAAAAAAAGATAATGCATGCTTCATTGAAATCTACATAATTACTTCCGAGTGGAAAGTTTGTCGGATTCTTGACCAAATCATCTTAGAATAACATTTTCAAATGAAATCAACAAAAAAAACGCTATTATAAATTAATGTTTTTCAAAACCGTATTTTGCCTGGAGTAGACGAGATTGGGGTAAACGGCCGAGTCGTAGACGAGGCCGGATACAACGAGTCCAGCAATCCATGTTCCGGCCGAGGATTGTATAGTGCGTTTCTCAGACGATGTGAGGAAATATTAAAATAAAAATAAATACAAGGTAATCAATTAAATAATAGGTAATTTGCCGCCTTTTTATTTTTTAAACATGCCATTTAAACAAGCCGTTCGAGCACTATGTTTAACCGCACATAGGTATAGTACCATCGTTTTTTTTTATGTCACAAGTTTGCTTACAGAACAGAGTCTAGTGGTGGTTGGCAGTATGTAATTTTTCCTTTGTCAGTTTAATATTAGTAAGCAAATTTAAAAAGTTAGATTAGCGGACAATAATGGTTTTACTTAGGGTTACTTTTCTCAGTCCAGTTCCATAGGAAACAATTCACAGCCGTTACTAGTGTTAGCAAATTGGTGGGAACTGGCGAGAATAACCATCGAATACCAAAACCAAATGGTACTCAAGTATTGCATTTTTATCGAGTCGATACACGCGTAACGTAGCTGAAAATCGAATTTACCAGTCAGGGATATTAATATTTGTACCAGAGTAAGGATAAAAACTGACATAGAGGCGTACACAGATATTTATGCCCTTTTTTTGTACATATATTAATGCCTGACTTTAAATTTTCACCAAGATTAAACATATGATTAGTAAAAATAAACCAAATTAGCCCAAACTACCTACAATAGACGGACAGACAGACAGACAGACAGCGGAGCCTTAGTAATAGGGTCCCGTTTTTACCCTTTGGGTAAAACAATATCACAGATTTGAGTAGGGCAGGCAGTGTCTTTCTGCCTTTACGTGGTGCACGCCACTGATGTTATGGATTTACGGTGGTTTTCTTTCAGGGCCCATAGGTTTTTCCACTCTGTATAGCTATAGCAGCTAAGCAGTATTTTAGCAGCGTGTTCTTTCTTGCCCATTCCAATAATAAAGTACCTACTTCCGTTACTACAATGATGTGCAGATGGATCTTGTACTACAAACTCACAGACGACTTAACCTAGGTCAAGTGGTCTGTGTACTACCTACGCAGATTAAGTGGGAAATTAACTACTTTAAGTAGGAAATCACCTGTTAAAATTGCCGTCACTGTTTTATAATGATGACATTTATCAGTAAATAATTATGAAGCATTGAGACACCAAACATAGAAATGTACTAAATTCTTGGCACGTTTTCACTAAAATATGTTTATTTCATTAATTGTTAGCGCGTTTCCCGCTTACGCCATTATTACACCGTGAATAGTCGCATTCTCCTACTAGTACATCGTCGAAGACGATATAAATGATTACAAATAATCTGCGTAGGTAATGTAGGTATCTATCTACTTCGCGTCACAGAAAAGGACTCGTTGCGTGCCGCCGTTGCGAGCGAATGTGATCGTTAACACACGCGGAAAGAGCTCAAGTTCAATTGTAGAATTAAACAGGACTATTCAAATGTGTATTATGCTTTACATAAACCTTTTTTCTGTAGGATTCGTGTACTACTTTAATAATCTATATAGTTAAATTAAATTTGGACACAATTTGGTCCTATAAATATATTTTCCGATAGTTTATTGGAGTAAATGTATTTATATGCAATTCTAAACAAAAATCTATACGATTTTTAGCAAAATAGGTTCGTCAATTATTTTTATGAGAATCAAATCAAAGTACTACTTATTACAATTTTTTTCTACCAACTTCTGTCACCTGCCACCCAAGCCATGCATTTTGTTAATATATTGATTTTACATGTAAAAAAAATGTCGGATTTCATTGTTTACAGGTTAAAGACAATAATATTGTTGTGTTGACGATTATAGACAACTATTATTAATTTTAATTAATAAAATCGGCGTATATTTGACAGTATTTTTTTATACCTACTTTCGGGTCGAATGTTTGTAAGATTCGTAAATAGAGTGTGACGTTTCACCTTGGGTCTCTCAGGGTATACTCGTATAAATAAAACAACCATTGGGTGCTATTAGCTCAGGCGCGCAGACGTGACCTCGCTCACCGACAGCTAGCCGGCGACTGACTCGAGCTGTCGTGTCGGTTCGCCACAGCACAGCTGCTGCCCTCGCATATATATTTGTGGTGGCTATACGCCACATCTCTCCTTTTTTTACAAATTACATAATATTTTACAATATTCCACTTTTACTTTAACGGTTTAGTCTACAAGTTTACACCGAGAAATTAATATTTAAATGGTGCATTTTTATTCCACACATTCATAAAAATATCCTTATTTATCTAGAATAGAATTCAGGAATACCTTTTTACGAAAGCCTTGTGACTAAGTTTAACTTAAGTGTATCTCTCTCTCTTTTTTTTCAATCAAATTCAAATTTCATTTTTGCAAATACACAAATTACCTTTATAACATTTACCTCTAGGAGGAGGATGTCACGAACATATAAGCTCTGAATAAATTATACACCGCTTATGATTATGATTTGTAAACAAGTGAAATTGAATATTCCTGCAATATTTTTTACTAAAATTATATTGTGAATAATTGTCAACCTTATAGTAATAGGGGTATTTCTTACCCAAATATTGGTAACATATGTACTAAAACTTGCCATTTTAGCAATCTATAGGATAAGGCGGTTTTTGAAACATCATAAGATATAATTTATTTATTTATTGTCCTAGCTATTCATTGAGATAATGCGGGCAGCATCTTTATCACAATGCCACCAGAGGCTGTTTTAAGATTTAGTTTAGTTATAACTTTGAACTTGGATTTTGATACTTCGCTTTTATTTTATTTCGTGGAAGTATAAAGTCTTAATTAGCAAAATAATATGTTAGCTAATACGATTGTAAAATTGAATAATAAAATTTCATGGCTAATTTTATAGCACTTTTTCCATTAATGCTTGTGCACCTATAAATGTCAGTAACTAACTACCACGTTCGGAAAGTTAGAAAGAAAGCCACGGGCAGAACCAGCGTAAAAACTCGACCAAGTATATGTATATACATACGATATGTAATTATATTCTTCTGAATACCTTTATTCAAGCGTCGATTAAGAAACTTTCTATTGGAAATTCCACTGTATAATAAGTGGATTTTTTGACATAACCGCTTTTATAATTTTTATTTGTTTTTTGATTAAATGAAATTATTGTTATATTATGTACTGACGATCCTTTTAGGTGAACTTTGATAACTATGACATACATTTAAATTAAGTGGACATAGTTATATTTCAATTGTTAGTTATTATTCTTCTAATTATTTTGATTGAATGTTATTGTATGTTATTGACGATCACAATAGGGATTCTTTTAAATTGACATGTAATTAATAATTTAATCTTATATTGTGAGCAAATGAATCTGAATCTGTAATATTAAAATATTAGTGTATTTTAATTTTACCTTACTACGGTTTGGAAACCCAATTTATTTTTAACTTTTCTGGTAAATCACGCACACATGTATTGTAAGGTAGCTCCTATATATTTATTTTATTTATTTGCATACACACTACACGGCTCATATTTACCAATGTCTTACTAATTAGCATACATTATTAAATCTATCCAATGACACACCAATAATGATCACATTTACTTAATTTCATCTAAAATGACTACATTTTACCCACAATTGTATGCTGGACATGTAATTGGTTGATCTTGGGGCATGTTTTGAAGAGTCAACGCGATCCGACGGATTAAAATCCGATCCAGTCACTTTCATACAACTTTATTTTTTAGTTTCAGATATGTTCTCTGATTTTTTTTGGCAAGATGTTTATTTCTTATTTATAACTTAAAATTTGAAACATCATTAGGGTTACAATACCCCATACTTGATATCATAGTCATAGTATACCCTGAAGTATTATGGTTTAGTATCTATCTCACATTCGTTTATTTCCTCAGTGTTGGGTGAGACTAAGTTGCTAAATTCGCAGATTAAAATGAGATGAAGCTGTATTTCCTGTTTATATTATTCATTATTAAACTGATGATCTGATAAATTAAAACTGATAGCAATACAAGCAAAACTATTTCATATATTTTTTTAATCTCAGTTCCATACATCGTCACAAAGTTTGGTATGGAAGTATACAACTTCTATTAATATGATTAGTTTGGTGGCCTTTTTCTGGTACCTATTACACTGCCACGTTTAACCTTTATTATTTTATGTAAGTATCCATTACTTCGTGTCATGCACTTGTAGAGATCGATATTTATTCCACAGAGGCGCACTAAATACCTTTTTTCCATACACATACACTTTTTAGCGTTTCGAAAAGTAGGTAGTACTAGTACTTGATGTCATCAAGTTGATGAGAAGAAACGCCAGTCTGTTCTCAGTTTTCAATTTTCGGTTTATGTAATTTTTCCGAAAAATATACATTATTCTATGATATTATAAACCAGGGACGGCTGTCAATTTACTAACTAGTTACCAGCCACATTGCACAACTGTAGCTAAAGCAATACTTATTATAAGAATATTAACTTATTCTCATTAAATTATTCCCGGCATTACTTGGTAAATGACCGGGACGTATTAAGATGAGGTCTTCAGTTAAAGAACTAAAATTTGAAGATAAGAACTTTTACATATTTGCTCTTGTCTAACAGTAACAGTCAAAAAATATTATCTGTATTTGTAATTTGATTTGGATAGCATTATTTAATTACGTTGACTGCTAGCACATAAATATGTTTATAAAAAATATTTAAAGCCAATTTTACCGTCCTTGCTCCAATACATATTTTCCAGATTGCCCTTGGCAATCTAACCATCAATAAAAAGGTATCTGAATATTTTTATTTTACTTCATTATTTTCTTGAGACCTCATCTCAATCAGCAATTATTTTGCTATACCCACCTTATGGGATTGGTTTGTAAAATTAGCACATGCCGTTTGTTTTTTTTTTTTTTTTTTTTTTTTTTTTTTTTTTTTTTTTTTTTTTTTTCACATTATGGACTTGCTTATAAACTAGCATACAACTTCTGGAATTTTACCCACATTATGGGTTAGCAACTGACGCTTGTACTAACTCACATCATGAGCAGAATCAATTATTTATTCATTTTCTTTGACTATTTATATGACATGCATTCCATGTCATAATTGTGTATTAACTCACATCATGAGCAAAATCAACTTTTTATTTACTAAGTATTTATGTGACATGCATTCCATGTCATAACCACATTTTGGTCTATTTATTTGCTATTTATGTGAAATGCATTTCATGTCATAACCACATTTTGGTCTATTTATATAATATTTGTGACATGCATCCCATGTCATAACCACATTTTGGTCTATTTATTTGCTATTTATGTGACATGCATTTCATGTCATAACCACATTTTGGTCTATTTATTTACTATTTATGTGACATGCATTCCATGTCATAACCACATTTTGGTCTATTTATTTGCTATTTATGTGACATGCATTTCATGTCATAACCACATTTTGGTCTATTTATTTACTATTTGTGACATGCATCCCATGTCATAACCACATTTTGGTCTATTTATTTACTATTTATGTGACATGCATTCCATGTCATAACCACATTTTGGTCTATTTATTTGCTATTTATGTGACATGCATTCCATGTCATAACCACATTTTGGTCTGTTTATTTCACTTTATGTTAATAGCATAACCAGATATACATCATATATCACTAGTTATGTGGAACTCGGGGAGATTTCGCTCTTTAGCACTTGGTGGGGGTGTGGTGCTTTTGATTTAACCTTGGTAATTTTGATTTAGAATACACGAATAATTTATGTTTCATAGTTACGAAATATATTCGTAACCACTAGATATATGTTATTATTAATGTACTACCACGGATAGCCGGTAAGGTTGTGCTTTCTTTAGACGTGACTAGAATTTACCGTTTAGATACTTATAGCCAAATAAGGATTTTATCAATTTATATAAATGCCCTTTGTATAATGTGATTATAATTTAAAACGATCATGTACTACGCCTCATTGATGGGCACGATCCTAATTATGATAATTATTATTCTGGCCTTTAATTTCAATCCACAAAACTATAGATAACAATTACTACTGCATAGGTATAGATGATTTCTTTATAGTATGATAGTAACGTTAATGTAATACCTATATTCCATATTTTTGTCCTGTCTTGGATTATTTCCCCACAGACACGGTACAGGAAATTATTCATGTATACCTCATCATATATTTTATATATATATATATATCACTTTATGAAACTTGAAATATTTTACACCATATGCTCAATGGCATATTTTACACTGAGCGCGTGCTCCCAGGCACCTAGCATCTACATCTAAACACTTTCCTCCACCGTGGTACCTTTGTTGTTGTTTGGGGCTTACCTATTCAGTGTACCTATTAAATACGCTACTCGAATAAGTAAAACGCAGGTTTAGATAAATTCAAACTCACACTTGTTATTATAATTAGTGCGATTTCATTTTTTTATTTTTTGAAAGAAGGTACTTGTATGTTTATCGGTCAATCAACTTTTCTTGTCCCTTGGCTTTTCTTCATGGTCAGTTACCACGACATGTGTATTTGGTAAATTTTCTTATAGCCAGATAAACAGTCTGTTTGAACATATAATGTTGCATCCCGCAAACCGTATTTTAGCAGAAACATGGTTGTCTAGGGGACAAATACAATTTTCATACAAATCGGGGACATTCTACGTTCCTGGCAACTGGTGCAATTGCACCAGTCGAGGGCAAATTAATATCTGTTAATACAGTTGTCATTTAGTTTCACGCTATAATTAATTGAGTAAGGAATGCAACGACAGTTAGCAACAGCAACATCGTATTTCTCGTAATCCCCTTTTAGACAGCAAATAAGACGGGGAGGACACTAAAAAGTTGATTCACCTCTATGCTTTAATAAATACCTTCTGCTGTGTCGTTAAAATACTACGAGTATCCAAGTAGATACTTAAAGAAAACATAAACAACACAACACTAAATAAGTTGAGTTTTCGGTTTTATTGCTATCTCACTGCGAGATTAAGTAAAGGACTGCACCTGCAAGGTGCACAATATTATCTATAGATACCAATGCTAAAGTACTCCTCGTATTCTCATTTCTGTGTTGTCTGCCACTTTGTAAATGACCATTTTGATATAGTAAATCAATCAATAATATCATTCTCGTTAATTATATATGTAGAACTAGGTTACAAGTCACAACGACACACACGAAACACTGAATAAACACTCAACGAACGGTACACTGAATAGTTGTTATGCCTCGATAACTTTTATTTTATTGACACACACGGGTTCGTATTTGCTTCTTCCTTTCGTTTTAGCGTTTTTAAGAAACCCAAGGAATGTTTTAAATATGGTTTGTCACTTACTCGAGGACTCGTCGCCAATGTGACGTTTCACCTTGGGTCTCTCAGGGTATACTCGTATAAATAAAACAACCATTGGGTGCTATTAGCTCAGGCGCGCAGACGTGACCTCGCTCACCGACAGCTAGCCGGCGACTGACTCGAGCTGTCGGTTCGCCACAGCACAGCTGCTGCCCTCGCATATATATTTGTGGTGGCTATACGCCACATAGAGTATCTTAAAATATGTATTTATGACGGAGAAAAAAAACACAGGCTATTATAAATTAATGTTTGGCGAAACCGTATTTTGCCTGGAGTAGTGGTCAAGTGTAGCCGTATTTACATCGTGGAAACTTCAAATACCCAGGCACAGCCATAGTACTACTTAAATATCCGTTAGATTCGATTAAGCACACACGTAAAGGCGGACTGAGATAATAATTTCCAGAAATACCAAGTAAAATATTAGTATCGTAGTAAATTGTAGTCGGACTTTAAAATTGAATATCTGAAATACCACTGAGCCATAGGAAATGTAGCCGTATTCATAAATGACTGTAATTTAAGTATTACATAATGGAATGCAAGATGCAAGTAAAGTACCAACTTTACAAGTTTTGCCTCACCTTACTTGTTTTGTTGTTGGCATCTTAGCATGCCGTATGTTTCTTGCAGCGGGTTGGACAGCTTTCTTCCTAATGGCGTTGAATAGTGTTCACTTTCAAGTGTTTCAACGTCGTGGCTGTAATTCCAAGGGAAATAGCGGCGATTAAATTACATATCGATATTTCTTCCATCACTATTTACATAATTTTTTTTTGATGCACTACAACTATTTATTTATTTAAACTTTATTGCACAAAAGAAAACTTATCGTACAAAAGGCGGACTTAATGCCATATGGCATTCTCTACCAGTCAAACCTTAAGGCAAAGCGGAAAACTATCATCGTTAGAAACATACTGAGGCAGGGCAATATTAAGGTCGGTTAATTTGACATAATAGGTCGAGATCCTCCGAAAAGTAACTTTTACTTTTCCCCGAACCGGTCTAACACACCTGGCCAAGTGGCCACGAAGCCGGGGACATGATGAATATTTATAAAGGGCATTTAATTTAACTCGCATATTTAACTTTTAATAAGTAGGTATAGGAAGCCCGCTGGATGTGGGTGGCGCAGGACCGGTCGCTTTGGCACTCTTTGGGGGAGGCCTATGTCCAGCAGTGGACGTCTTTCGGCTGATATAATGAAGTATAGGAAAAGGACAGGACTGTAAAATCGTAGCGATACGATAATATTTTTTACGTAGGTAGTTAATATAGGTAGGTAATGAAAATAGTTTTCATTCCCATACTTACGTATGTAATTCATAAGTAAGTAATACACAAGTTTCGGTCTATGCATCACGGCGTATCTACGACTTGCGGTTCTTGAACTTTAATTAACTACGGTTCAAAAGTACCTACCTATTACAGAATGGCGCCCCGTAATGATAATAGGACTTTAATATACCTTAGGTATACAGCTACAAGCCTACTTATATAAAAATACCATGATATCCACGATCGCTAACAAGTCCCTGCCTGTAAGTCATAAAAAAATATAGGTCATCATCACTTTGCTTATCTTTTTTTCCACCGTTCGTACTTTGTATCGGTTCCCAGATTGTTTTGAACGTAACCGCTCCAACAGGTTAAGGGTATCGTCATTAACTAGGATAATCGTGAACTTAATTCAATGCATTAGGTACAGACCTACATCATACAAAATAGGTATCTCATTATTTTAATAGCTGGTTCCTGGATCTGGTTCGTCAGTTAACTAATCCGGCACTCCCTCGGATTCCCATCACGCTTCTAGCCCGTGACGAAAAAAACAATCGAATCCATCACGAATGATTTTTTTAAATCGTGCCGGTTACTACCAGACGATTGACACGCCAGTGATTTAAACAAAGGTGCGCTTCGCAGGGTAACCTACGTTATTGTTTAGATAGGTATAGCTAGCCCTAATATTTTATTAAGCGGCTCCCACTCCCATTACGCCAATGACCTTCGATCTGAATCCCTTAGTTTTCTTTTCTAATGTTTTTTGTAGCTTATTATATTAAGAACAACGGCTTTAAGTAATATAGTATCCCATATTTACTTCAGTTCATTGTTTTCGAGATATTTGGCATAAAAGTTGAACAATTTTAGGCCAAAAAAACTGGTTTTCAGTCCATAACTTTTGTGTTAATTAGTATAAAATGAAAACCCTAGACACGTTTTTAGAGACGTCATAGCCACCCAAATATGTAGATTTCGTATATGTTAGATCTTTCACGTCAATAGAGTAGAGATACAAAATAAGTGATTTTTTAGTCAATGTTTAAAAAAACCTAGAAATAAAATGTCGCCTGTGTTGAAAGAAACGCAAAACTTAGTGTCGTTGATATTCCTACGTACGCTCAGTAAAACGTTTCTTTATTGGCAGTTTCTAATCGAATTAGGTGTAACTTTCCTCTTTAATTTGATAGCTTCTTAAGAGTTTTATGAAAATATAAATGATTTCATTCATTAGTAAAATTTGTGACATGAATTTTTTGGTACAAACGAAAACAATATTCGTTCGCGCTATATTACGAGTGGAATGGAACGCAACGTGTACGTTTTAATAGCCTGCGCGGTGATTGGTCGAACGGTGCCATGCTCGCGATATCGGCCATTTTGACATTTATCACGTTGTGAGACATGTAGACGAAGTTTTAAATTATTTTAATAAAATAAACATGGCTATGTTAGCGGAACCTCGCCGTAAACAGAAAGTGATTAATCTGCGTGCCAAAAACAGCGATTGGAGCAAAGATGCTAATAAATTCGGGCAGCGCATGTTGGAGAAAATGGGTTGGAGTTCCGGGAAAGGGTTAGGTGCAAAAGAAAATGGAATTGTTGAACATGTTGTGGCAAAGTACAAAAATGACGAGAAGGGCCTGGGCTTTGAGGATCGCAATGACCAGTGGACTAAACACGAGGATGATTTTAACGCTCTTCTCGCGAATTTATCGAATGGTAAGTTTGTTTAAAAATCTTACAGTACTGAGTGTACTCTCTCAAAAACTATTATCGTTACTTGATTAAGCAGCCTTTAGACCTTGCAATGCTAAATGCATTGAACTGACTGCACTCACACTCACTCCGATAAGAGCGAGAGGGTTTATCTTCCCTCCCTCAGTTAGTGCACTGCATTCAGCAAGGTCTTGAGCTGATTTTCCACCGATGGGGCGGGGCGAGGATTGAAATTTGTATGGCACTTACCATTTCCGCCTCGACTCGTCTTGTTTCGCCCCTCCGGTGGAAAATCAGCTTTAGGGCCACTTTAGCTTATAGGAAATATTGCATGAATACCGTTAAACGGCCAATCAATAGTACAATATCTAGTGTACTATTTTTGTTTGTTGTAAAATAAACAATATCTAAACTTTTTTCAGGTGATACAGATGACAAAGAGCCACAAACCCATAGTGGTGTCTCTTTAGAAGTAAAATCAAAGAAAAGCAAGGCAAGAGTTCACTTTCACAAGTTTACACGAGCTAAAGACTTATCCCGCTATAGTGAAAAAGAGCTAGCTAATATCTTCGGTAAAAAGGCACTCAAACCAGAGGGGAGAAATGAAGAGCTGAAGGATGATTTAAAAACAAAAGAACAATTTTTTACTGAGAAAGGCAGCATGGAAGACTATTTTAAAAATAAGTTACAAGCTAAAAATAATGTGTCTTTACCTGTTGGTGAAAATAGATATGAAGATGATGGTAATTGTGCTTTCCAAGGATTTTCGGGCACCACTACTGATAACCCCGAGTCTGAAAATGCTTGCCCTGGGTTTGGATTTTCATTTTATAGTTCTAATGTACAAAATACACATAAGGATGAACCTATAACACTGAATGATGTTGATGAGACACTGGCTACTGAAGAAACTTTAGAAAATATCAAGAAAAGTAAGAAAAAAAAGAAAAACAAAAAATTGAATGTCTCAGATGAGGTACTGGAAACAGCCAGTACTGTGAATGAGAAAAAGAACTCCGTAATCAGTGAAAGTGATTTTTGTATACCTACTGAAACTGACAAGGTAGGTGTAACTAAGAAAAATAAAAAATCAAAAAAGAAGCAGGCTTTGGAGGAAAATGTGGTAAAGGAAGATGAAAATCATGAAGAAGATAATTATGCCCCAAAAAAGAAGAAAAAAAAGAAACAATAAAAATCTGATGAATAAGTATTGAAGTTTTGTTTCCATTTTATGTCATGCATGAATATTTATTTTTATAGGTGCCTACTGAATCATTGTGGATTTGTCCATTTTGTATTAATTCCATATTCCATCCAAGCTGCCAGGCAACTTAGTCGAATAAAATATTTCCAAGAGAACGCCATTCCATTCGGCTGAGAATAGCCTATGGAACGGAACGTACGGCCGCCATTTTGAAACGCATGCGCGCTCTGCCCTGCCCCACCGCCATGATGCATAGTTAGTTTAGTGTTGTCCGTGTTACGAACTTACGAAGTCCATTTGATTGAAGTTTCGAACTTCTTTAATTAAAAACAGTGAAAATAGAACTGCATTGGACAATTAACAGAAAATAACTATTCCAAGACATAAAACGAAATGACTTTGTTGCAAAAGTGGTAAATAACCTATTGTCCGATTTTTATTCCTTTGTTAAGGTAATTGGTGAAATCGACAACTAAAAGTAAATGTAAAGAATCGGTGCATCACTATAACTGTCAGCTGTAAATGTCAAAATTGACGGATGTTTACATTGGGCACGTGTTTATTTTCAATTCAACCTCTTTTTATCTATAAAAGAACTGAATAGGAACAGACAAATTACTGAGGATCCATCATTTGAATAAATAGACATGGTAATACACGAAGAAAGTGAGTCTCCAGTAGAAATAGCAGTCATAAGGAAACCTGAAATCCTGGAGCCGAAGAAGTATCTTATGATCAACAACCACATCAGAGAACTCCTCGATAAGGGTGATAGCCCATCAGAATCATCCCCCGGGGACGACGAGTTATTAGCGCCGTCTGAAAATGAGTCTAGAAAGAACAAACACAACTCAAAAAAATCGAAGAAAAGGAAGATTCAGTCTGAAGAAGATGGCTCTAAAGCTACCCAAATCTGTGAAAGTGATTTGTTAGAGCTTAGAACTGTTTATCAGAATTGTTTGACGGTTATCAATAAAATTGAGTTAAAGTATGGACATTTACTGAACATTGATACGCCTGGTAGTTTCCGACGTGATCATTATGCCGAATATGAAAATCAGAGATATGATTCAGTTTGCAACTGTAAAAAGAAAAAAATAGTGTTTGATGAGGACGGACAACAACATACACAAGAAATTGAAGACCACATTTGTCTGAATATGCCGAAGAAATATGCAACACCAGCATCCTGTAGCATAATGGCTGATGGCGAAGATTACAGTGTGTCCTTACCTGATGACCTGCCAAGCTTAACAGAGCTGCTACGGAATCCAGATTTAAATCACCGAAACAAAGTAATTGATAAAATTCGATCTATTAAACAAGATCATTTTAATGAGCTGAAGTTTAACCGGCCAGCGTTGATACAGGCTATCAAACGAGATCCAGAACAAGTGTTGGGGTTTATGGGGGTAAATTTTGCTTCACTGCCTGGTTATCATTAATTCTTCATTAAATTAAGCTAAGATTGTTTTAGAAATAAATTACTCAATTATTTTTTAAATTGCATTTTTATTTTATGCCCAGTGTAAAAGCCTTCCATACTGCATTCTTATAAGCAGCAATGTGTGGTAGCTGAAACATTTATTTACATGCAAAATGTAACTTTAGCAGCTTACTTAACACTTTGGTGACAGTGGTGTCAATTAAGCAGTTTTATGCCTATACATAATATGGTGCACCTGTGGATGTAGCGTCACCAACGCATTGGGCAGTCGCATAAAGGTTGAAAAAATGAAGATACCTGCATATTGTGGTCTATAAAATAAATAAATATAAACTCATATGTACATATAGCTATGCATTCAAATTATGGGTTCAATACCCCTAAGTCATTAACTAGTAACTACTAGCCCTAGAAAAATATATAAATATGTAGGTATATATTAAACTTTTCAATTTTCATGACTGAGTATAGTACCAAATCCTGACCATATTATTATTTTTTAATTCTGGCCATACTGATATCTGATATGTGGGCATGGCTGAGATTACTTTGTATAAAACAGTCATTGGAATTGGAATCTTGTAATTTGGGCGGTAGAGTTGCTTTTTGAATGGACAACTGATACAATTCGGCCAACTCAAATAATGTTAAGCACACTCATTAAATTATTTAAAACAGAGGCTATTATTATCCCATTTAAAAGTTCTTTTAAATCAAATACTTATTTGATACCTGTCACTGCCTGTATAGCATCATAATGAGATTATTTGAATACCATTGTGTTATAATATAAACCCACAAAATAAACAAGTCACTCAAATTTGAACTTTTTGTCTATGAGACTGAGGAACGTTCTGCACGCATTGTAATAGATAGTATTTCTGGCACCACAAAGTATAGAATGACCATTGTCTGGTTCAACGATACCAAATTAGACATGCGGACGACGAAATTAGCGTGCAATCGATTTAATACCTTATGCCTCAGTAACCAGAGACAGAAGCCCGAACCGTTTAGTCGATGAGCGCGTTTTGTTAATTTGCATGTGGTCATATTGCAGACTGAATAATGATGTGGCCGCATACCATTTGCCTGGAACCTGACGGCTTTATGAAGTTACTGGAATTTGGTGTCGAGGCTCTGTTACCTACTTAATTATACAGTTTGAGGGTGCGAAACTCCTCTAGATCAGTGTTATATCCAGAACTCGGTACACTTTGCTTCAGGCCTTCACTTTTTAATTAGTCTCGTCTTCCCAGTCACCCATGTCAGTCGCAAAGTGGCTAAATAAGATAAATCTTTGTTACGTTACCTCGTTTGCAAGATTGATTTCATCAGCCATGAGGAGAGTAGTTGGAGACTCATCCACTTTTTCTTACGCTAGAACTGTTATCTCAAAGAAGGGTGTTTTTTCAGCTTCTCTGCTACCAACATGGATGGTTGATAAAATATAAGTAGGTACCTAAGTATAGTAAGCAACAACATCTATTTGTTTCGTATGGCACTTACGAGTATGTAAAAAAGTTTTGCGCTATTCTCTTCTTAACTCTGAATTTTAATTATTAAAAATGTTTCGAAACAGACAAAGGAACTCCTTGGGCATGGTCCTCCGAACCGGATATTAAACAACTATTGATGAATGTTGAAGTATGTGATGGGTTATGTACATTTCTTCTTTGTGTAATCTAGAGGTTAGTGATAAGAGCTTAATTAGAGATAACTACTATGCATTACGTATCTATTCTTATAACTATACTTAGAGGGATCTAAAGCGCTTTAGCCTAGAATATGAAGTAAACCATATTTTTATTCACTTAACTAACCCCTAGTTTCCTGGTATAATAGCAATTTGAGCGTCGTTTGATCCATTTGCATTTGAATTCAGGTCACGGTAATACTTTACGACTTTTACTAACCTACTTTCAACTCCATAACTGTTAACGCTATTGTGTCATTTGAAACCTTACGCACAAGTAGATAACCGGCTACGTCAGGTAAGGGCTTATCGAATCGATATTCAAGACTTCTCCCTTCCTTTCCCAAGATGTTTAGTCAATACGGTCCTCACGACACCGCGCTACCGCTAAGTTCTTAGTAAACAAAACACTGGTACATTTACATAGCCGTACGTTCCTTGCCGAATGCTCTTGTTTTGTCGGTTAACCCGACCACTGACAAAATATGCGAAGACCACTAGAAGTCTTTAGAGCGCTGTAAACGTTCGACTTTGGCAATGTAATGCGTTTAGTGCCTTCTGATTTCAAACAAGGCAGTTCTGTAATCTCATACGGCGTTGGCCTGCGTCATCATTAGACGCCTACGACAAAACCTTCCGCATACGATTAAGTAAAATATAAAATTAAAAAGAAAACAGGTGAAGCGTTTGAGCAGACTTTTTTAAAAGAAAAATAAAATACTGGTCGTTCATAAATTTCCCGACGTTAGCGTGTGTGTGTGTAAAAAAAGGTTTAAAAAGTTTACGTGATTTCATAGCACAGAATACGAGTAACAGTTAAAAATTTCAAACAAATTGGTTATTCGATACTACGTAGGTAAATGTGTAACGACGAATGCGTGAAGTGATTGATATATGTAACGTGAGACGGTGATCGCATGATGAAATTGGATAACTTTGGATTTGAAAAATTACAGGTCCGTATTTTTTATTAGTCTCCACTTACATATTCGTACACCTGCCAGTTTTTTTATGCTTCTTCCAAGTAGGGTTTTAATTGTAATTACATTCCTACTTAAGTACACCATCGATCTGACTTGGGCTTTTAGGCTAAAAGTTGTGGGATATACCATAGGTACCTACATGGCGAGAATAATTTGACAAGTCGATGTGAAAACAGGAAGAAATTTTAACTTAGATTGAATTACATAAAATTCCAATTTCTTCTATTTTATTTATATCTCGACTTGTCAACTTATTCCCGCCGTGTACGGGGTAAGTAAAATAGTGTTTAATTTTAAACCGTTATGGAATGCAATGCAATATTAATTAATAAAAGTTTGTGTTTAATTAAACTTACTTTATCAATGTAGACACACATTTTTTAACAGTATAGAATGGTTATTAATTTTTCATTGCTTTTAGCCAATTTGAAGAGGCTGTATCGATTCGTTAAATTTTATTGGCGTTTTACACCGTGAATTCCGATATCGTATAGTTTTTATATCCAAGCCGATTGTATAATGTGCCATAACGCAGAATTAATTCATAATTCGTAACTCTGATGAATTTAATGATAGAAAACCGAGGATCGGGAGAAAGTGGTCATTAACCGTTGTAAACTCGTGATGCCGAGATCATAATAATTCATTAATCCATAATAATGAAAATATAACGCAGCCACTCCAATTACTAAGCCAATGAATCATTAGGGTGCTTTTCCACCGGAGGTAATACTCCAGGCAAACTACGGTTTTGAAAATCATTAATTTATAATAGCGTTTTTTTTTGTTGATTTCATTTGAAAATGTTATTCTAAGATGATGATTTATTCAAGAATCCGACAAACTTTCCACCCGGAAGTAATTATGTAGATTTAAATGAAGCATGCATTGTCTTTTTTTGTACGATTTATCTTGAATATTATAGAGCAAATGTAAATGAACCATAATAAAGACAAAAATATTTATTCATATTTTTTCTGACTTCAGAAGCTAACTTATCATTTTTTTGATGTCTGAAATTTTGTCAGATTTTGTCGCTGGGTAACTATTTAATTGATAATATATCCGTTACACATAAAAATTAAGCTATTATAAATTATTTCCAAAATTGTCATTTTTTCCATACAAGTTGTCAGTTCATTGACTGGACTATAAACTAACTTATTGAATTCACCAAGTGGATGCTAAAAGAAAAACTCTAAGTAAGTATCTCGTCATACAAAATCACTTAAACTGGCTGGCTTAAAATAGAGGCCGTCTCTATCTATGGTGGCACACCAACTATATCGTACTACATAATAACCACCCACTTTATGAGATTAACTCGACACTGATGAATCTACAGAATAAAGGCATATCCCTAGGCGCATTAGTAGGCAGGCATTTTGATTAGATACTTACTAGCTAGGAGAATGGGTGGTCTTACATTCATTTTATGTTAGAAGCTACTTAGTATTTGTATGAATATGTAGATACGTTAAAGTTTAGGTACCCACTTGATTACTTGTCTAGCTGTTTTGCCTCGTACCTAATCGCTTTTGTTTTGTTTTAGGAACAGTTAGACATTTTCGGTTAGTATGTTTTGAAAAGCGAGTCATAATAAATATAGATGATAATGATAGATAGGAGTACTCACTAAATAAGCCGGCTCGTAGGTGGGTACTGTTTGTAATTAAAGGAATTTTAAATAAAATGATTAGGTAGGTAACTCTACCTAATTTGTTATGTCGTAATCCTATGGCTGAGGCCCGATCGCAAATATACGCAACTACCCTGATGTCATATTGTACTTAACCTATAACTACTTAATATGCGACCAGGGTAATTGGCCTAATTGTGTATCTTATCATGAAAATAAAATGCCTCTATGAAAGCCCACAATAAAACTGAAATGGTTCCTTTTACCCGACTGCCGAAGAAGAGGAGGGTTATGTTTTTCGAGCGTATATATTTGACATTATACGTAGGTACACTGGAAAATAGAGGGTTTACTTTTAGGAACTATCCACAATGTGGTGCCGTGGTGTCGGGCCACGCGCAGTGTAGGGTTCCTTAGTTGCCTGTCTTTCTTAGTTACATCGAGAAGCGCGCGCCAACTAAATGGTTGCGTTCGGTCGAATTTGTACGAAAGTTGGCCTTCTTTTAAGCTGTGATAGTTTTCCTTTTAAATTCGTTATATGTAGTACTGCCACAATTTTTTCCACATTCCTAGTAGCAGCCATTTAGCCGGCAGGGGGGAGGTTTTAAAAAACCCATAATATTTTTGAACAGTCAGCGTCATATAGTTAGTAGCAGCCAAGGTAGTCAAATATTTATGTACACGTCTTTATTACTGTAAGAGCCTTATCACACTTGCGATTTGCGAGCGTATTTTCTATACAATTATCAGTCGCGGCGTACACGCTGCGTCAACGCCTTCATACAAAATACGCTTGCAAATCGCAAGTGTGATAAGGCTCTAAGAATAAGGGTGTGTTACGAAATATTTGGCTACTCTGGCTGCTACTAACTATATGACGCTGACTGAACAAGCTATCCAACGATACCCACAATAGTGTGTTTTTTGTAAAATTCCTTTAATTACAAACAGTACCCACCTACGAGCCGGCTTATTTAGTGAGTACTAACCTATCTATCATTATCATCTATTTTTATTATGACTCGCTTTTCAAAACATACTAACCGAAAATGTCTAACTGTTCCTAAAACAAAACAAAAGCGATTAGGCACGAGGCAAAACAGCTAGACAAGTAATCAAGTGGGTACCTAAACTTAAACGTATCTACATATTCATACAAATACAAAGCTATCCAACGATATCCCACAATAGCTTGTTCAAAAATATTATGGGTTTTTTAAATCGATTTTACAAATTAGTCTCCCCCCTGCCAGCTAAATGGCTGCTACTAGGAATGTGGAAAAAATTGTTAAACCCCTAGGGGTTTAACGACAAAAAAAAAATTACATCCCCACTAGGTGTAGGGGAGGAACCCATAAAAAAATTTACAAGATTTTATTCTTCTGTTTTGTCGGCGTGATTAATTTTACCCATGCCGAATTACAGTTTTCTAGTAGTTACTAGCTAAGTAACCTTAGCCTTAGCTCAGTAACCATCACTACTTAGTAATGGTTACTGAGCTAAGCCGAAGACGGACAGATGGACGGCCAGACGGACATTGCGAAACTATAAGGGTTCCTTGTTGACTACGGAACCCTAAAAAGGGTGTAGGTAAAGAGGTTTTATAACTTAACTTCTCCTTCGTACAATCGTACACAATACACATAACCACAGTCCTTTCGTTGACTTAAAGGAAATAAACTGCACGCAGACAAGATCCAGAATGACTCACAGCGGTGAAAGAAACATTATACAGTTTGTGTTTATCAAACGTTACAGCTAATATGTGGGCGGATGCAATAACTAAACATATCTGATTCCAAATTATGCTGGGTGGTGCAAGTGTAGGAGTGGGACATGATGGATATTCCCTATCAGTATAAATTCGCTGAATCACGATAGGACGGTCTTAAAAAGAAAAGAGCCTGAGTCCCGCCCTCTTCATCGTATCCTGAACGAATTTTGAGTTCTCTTTCGTAATCACTCGGGTGGCTTATGCAGCGAATTGTTCTGGAGAATATGCGGTTATGCCCTGCAGGTCAGCATCAGCAGCTCTCTGAAAACATTGTTATGGCTGACTGCTCGACGGCGGGTCTTTAACTCATCACGCTTACCGTTGAGTTCCTTTCGCCCCCGTTCTTCAAAGGCACACTGGGCCCTTATAGGCCTCTCCCTCTCACGCATAGCTGCCTTCTGCTCACGCACGCGACAACGTTGGCCCAGTGTGTACAGCAGGCATAAAGATAAGCATTGGACATATGCCTTCAAGTTGGTGCTCTAGGTATAATGGACTCTAGTACCTAATTATGTAGGTATAATGACTGTACCATCACAATACATTTATAATATTGTTAAATTTGTAAGGAATAACATTCATTCATTTCCATTAAGGGCCGAAAACCTACGAGTGTTACGTAATAACCACAAGGGCAAGCTTGTAACAACCCGGTGCAAATTAAAACAACCTATGTTATTGGTCCTAAAATATATAAGTAATGCCATTCCTGATCGCATTAAAAACCTTAAAAATGGCAGTTCGTTCTACAGCGAACTGAAAAAATGGCTGGTTAATAACGCCTTTTATGACATTTCTGAACTGTGTGACTACTAACATTCTAACATTTTAATATATTCTTCTTCATAATGGAATTCTAAACATGACTTTATTACTTACCAATTTTATTTTCATTTGACAGTGTATACATTTTTGAAATAATTTAACTCTTTGTCAACATAAATAAATTAGGATTAATTAAATTTAATCTAATATTAACTTTTTGACGTTTAATGTATTTGTGCATTATAAATAAATGAGTATGAGTATGAGTAGGAGAATCTAGTCAATTTTTTTGTCTTAATAAACTAAGGTTGACTGGTAGAGAATGTTTTGTACTGTAAATTCTTCTTTTGTCCAGTAAGCACTAAATAAAAAAGGTCAGGCAATGTATAGTTGAGATTATTTAACGTGGCTGACTTTTTCTAAAACTTACATTAGAATTGGAATCTTGTACCGTGGAAGGTAGAGTTGCTTTTTGTATAGACTACTTTGATGCAATTCGGCCAACTCTAATAATGGCAGATTATTAACAGAAGGCTCCTCTTACATACCAGGTGCATTGCATACCTACATAAACTACTTAGATACGCGTATAAAATTTGCCCTTCAACTTCCCACATTTTCTAAAGGTCTATGGAATGGGCAGTTGTTGCCGTTTCTGGAATTTAAAATTAACAAAACATGAGACACGTCGTGACATGTGCGGCCAGACACGCCGCCTTTATAATGGTGTGAATGGTGTTCATTAAACGATGTGTCAGTCACCTATCGGCTGTTCAGCCAGACCCTTTGATACATAGGTCAGTAACATACCGCAGTAGGCACGTGTCACTCAGACAAAAAGAAAAAAATAACCATCTATACTATAGATAGGTACGTACGACAATGAACGGTGTTGCAATCCTTTAGTAATAATGCGAAATAAGTAGTTTTTTTAAACTTTAACCCATGTTAGGAGAAGTTGAAGTCAAGTCAAGGCTGTCTGTGGGCGGCAACGGCAACCCACATGTCGCTACAACCGGTTACCTACTTGCCACAATATCTCAGCCAAATATGGAATAAAATATTACCGAAGTCATCTCATATTAATTGCAACAGTGTACGCTATTTTGTAAGTTGGAATCCGTTATGCAATCGATAAAATTCGGCAATGTTGAAGCGCGGTAAAGTTATGCATTTAAATGCATTGTTTAAGTGGTCAAGTCTATTCGAGATTGCGTAAGTTTCGGTGTTGGTTTCTCCACTGCCTATTGTTAAAGTTTCAAATATTAGGATCAGGGTGGGTATTTTCAAATTTTAGAATAACTGTGGTATTGAATTAACTAAAAACTATTGACGCAGTGTCATGCTCTGTGACATTTACGTTACTGACTTAGGCAAACTTTAAAAGTGGATTCTCACCAACATCTTCTTCAGAGAAGGCAGTAATTAGACTATTAGTGCCAAATTTCTACCACTGTTAATATGTTACGACCTAGGTATACCTAGGTATCTACTGCGAAACCAGTCCAACCACTTACGCAAAGTGCGTGTTCTATAGAAAATATAAATAGGCAACGAACATTTATGCTTTTCACAACATTACTGCATAGAGCATTAAATACCGTGTTAAAAGGCTAATAAATTCAAGAGCTAGCTTTACATGTACCGTATAGTTAGTTCAAGCAAGGAGTGTCACGCCACTCCTGAATCCCCGTGAGAACCATAGCCTTTAGAGTTAATCGGTGTGCAATATTTGTTTATCACATTAATATTGAGTCGTGGCTTGGCTCTGTGTGTAATCGTTTACTTATATTAAGTATCTACCTGCGCTTGGGCTGTTCAGATATTCTGGATTTCATCGTAAGTAATTTATATTCCTGACACAGCAGCAACTCATATTTACGTTCTTCATCTTCTTCTTGGTCGTCTGAGTGACGTGACTTCTATGGGTACTCTCTTGAAAAGCTCTCCGGGCCGTTTGATCTTGAGCCTTTGCCCTTGAGCGTTTGATCTTGTATGTATTCTTGGACCACATCTCCTCCACGGCTATCACAAGACGGCGCCCGCGCTCTCTCGATTTTTGTCGCAATATCCGTCTCTCTCTTATTAGAAAACTTAGAAAAAGACGTATATTGCAACCTCTGCCTTCAATTAATACTCCCAGTAAATTGCACGCAAAACCCTTAATAGTTAATAGTTTCTTAGGCTTCATTGGGATGTCAAGTTATTCGAGTCGATGCTTTTGACCTCTCATACAATCAATATGCTATTTTCATTCAAACCATTCGCACTTTCCCAATGTTTCCCTGAACATTATAACAATACAAATTAGTTTTGAAAATGGCTTTTACAAAGTGTATGGACTACTTAGGCAGTAACCTAGTAAAAGCCTAAATATTTAGTAGGTATAGGTACCTACAATGTAGCTGAAGTGCTGAAGTGTTTGTACGAGAACGCCACTTTTATGTCAGTCCGACTCCAGGACCAGAACTCGAAACCTATTCCGCTGCAGCGGGGAGTCAGGCAAGGAGATGTTATTTCTCCAAAACTGTTCACCGCTGCACTGGAGGACGTTTTCAAGACTCTGGACTGGAGAAGGAGAACGCTAGGCATCAACATCAACGGCGAGTACATCACTCACCTTCGGTTTGCTGACGATATACTAGTCTTGGCTGAAACCATGGATGACTTAAGTACGATGCTCGATAACCTCTGCAGTAAAGCTTCCGAGCGAGTTGGTCTAAGAATGAACATGGATAAGACGAAGATCATGTCAAATGCCCATACTGTAGTACCAACTCCCATTACAATCGGACGCTTTACGCTCGAAGTTGTAGACGATTATGTATACCTAGGACAGACTATCCATTTAGGTAGGTCCAACTTCGAGAAAGAGGTCAATCGTCGAATTCGACTCGGCTGGGCAGCGTTCGGGAAGCTACGGCACATCTTTTCGTTCAATATTCCGCAGTGTCTCAAGACGAGAGTCTTTGACCAATGTGTGTTGCCAGTGATGACATCTGGCACTGAAACGTGGTCGCTTACTATGGGCCTCATAAAAAGGCTCAAAGTCACCCAAAGGGCTATGGAGAGCGCTATGTTGGGAGTTTCTCTGCGTGATCGGATCAGAAATGAGGCTATCCGCAGCAGAACCAAGATAACCGATATAGCCTTCCGAATCACTAAACTTAAGTGGCAGTGGGCGGGGCACATAGCACGTAGAACCGATGGCAGTTGGGGCTGAAAGGTTCTCGAGTGGTGACCAACGTACCGGAAGGCGCGGCGTGGGTAGGCCTGATGACCTGGTAAAGGTTGCGGGAGTTCGCTGGATGCGGGTGGCGCAGGATCGGTCACTTTGGCACTCTTTGGAGGAGGCCTGTCCAGCAGTAGACGTCTTTCGGCTGATATGATGATGATGACGACTAGTAGTTGACCTAAATAATTATGAAAAGCTCTTCTATTTAAAATGTTACCATTCATTTTCGCGGAGAAGTGAAATACCTTAAATAGTTGACGGAAATCAGCATAATGCGATTATATTATCCATTTTCAACATCATATCGTACGCAGTTGTGGATAATCGCCTATCGAGTTTCAATGTTTTGCATTGTCCATCAGGAAACAAAGCTATTGTGAAACGTGCTCTTCAATTTTATCACGGTCCGAATAGATTTTGCGAGGTCGGTTTGAATGGAGGAGAACTTGCACGCACCGGTATACATTGGTTGTCTTGTCGTTTACTTCTTGAAGTCGCTGCCTCGCTCGTGATGTAGGATAGGAATACGTTATCAGCTGGAGAAAGAGTTCAAACGCTTTTCGGAAATAGCTTTTTCGGACTAATAAATACTAGTTGCTCTGCGAGTTGTAGAAGTCGCAAGCGCGTTCCAAAAAAACTTTTTTTTCTAAAAAGTGAATGGAAAAAAAAAATAACCAACCTGCTCACAAAATTTCACGAGACTAGGTTTAGAAATGCGACCTGTAGAGGAGAACTGAGAAAGCGGGACATCCGAACATCCGGACATACCTCTACAAACGATTTTCGGGCCAAGCTGAAGCATATTTCGCGACGGCGTCCCAAGACATCACCTCACAGGTCACCCCACCTCTCACCTCACTCACCTGTCACCTCGCGCCTGAAGCCTAATGCGACAGACAAGATAATCTTACCCCCGATACGTCACATTTCTTGAATTTGAGAAAATATTGGCTTTGTACTTATGTTTCACACAAACGATTAGCAAAGTTCAAATTGTTACTTTAATTTATAAATTTTTGTTGATATAAGCCGCTTAAACTACTCAAATTGGAATAGTTTTAATACATACTTTCCGTCGATGTGTGTATCGATAAGTAGAACACCACTAGGGGTGAGATGATTTGACAGTTGTACCTTATTCACTAAGCTTTTTTGACAGCCAGCATAGTAAGCTCAATAGGCTTGTGTGACGAATACTAAACGACGATGTAGATACAAATACTGCAATAAATAGGTACGTACCTAACTACATAGAAAACATCCAAGTCTCAGACACAAATATTCAGGCTCACCCCACAAATATTTGCCCTTACCGAGATTCGAACCTAGGACCGTCAGCTTTGTAGGCAGGGTCACCACATTCCACTACCCACGAGGCTAAACCGGTCATCAAATAAATGACACAAACAAACGATGATCAGACAAATGTTGACAAATATTTATTCTTTCCTCGTGTTTAGATGCATACGAGGGCTGCAGGGAGGGAATAGAAAAAATACACAAACTTATATGACTAAATATGGTTCTTTTGTTGTTCAAAATATTCTCCGTGATGATCGATGCAGTTTGGCAGAAGAAAATGTTGTAAAACAAGGGTTGTTTAAGTGAATCGTTTTTTCTTATTCTTATTTTTATTCTTACTTTTGCATACGTGTAAACCATTATTTCAAGGATTTTTACCATTCTGAGTGAGAGTATCTCCAAAACGTGTTGTTTGAACGCGTCGACCGCATCTTGACGGGCCGAAAATCGTTGACCACGTAATTTATTCTTCACATTTGGAAATAAATTAAAAATCATTGGGTGCCAAATCAGGGCTGTACTTTACGGTGATGACCCGTTAATTCTATATTTTGACCTTCCAAAAAACGGAGTTGTTTCGCGTTAGTTGATATATGCACTGTTGTTGCGTTGAGCTACGCCAAAAATCGTAATAAATCATAGCACGAATATTTTCACGAGTAAGTTCCATTCTTGCAACAACATCACATTTTAAACCCCCCAAAACCAAAAGACTAGCGTACAAAGAGTAAAGTAAGGCCTGCAACACACTGGCGCTGCCTGCGGTGGCGGACAATAGTAAATTTGACAGCTAAAGACAAGTTTACTATTGTCCGCCGCGGCCAGGCCGCGCCAGTCTGTGGGAGGCCTAAGTATATACTAGCGTAGGTACATGAGAAAAAAAAATAGCGGCTAGTATTTAAAAATAATTCAAATTTTACCATGGAGGTCAGATATAACGGTTAAAAAGTTTGGAATCCCGGATTCCGGATACATAAGTAGCAGCCCCTGTATTTCCATTATTTACGAATCTATACATGAGCTAAAACACCGTCATTATAACTTGATTATTGTATGAGTTGGCTGAGGTAAAAAATAAAACAACTCGCTCACCGTAGCTTTTTTTCTATCGGGAAAATTATCAGTGTAATGTTTTGGCTGTGTTATACAACAATAGTCAAGATGGATATATCCGAGAGGCGAAAATGTATTCTGCTGTTGTCTTAGATCAGGCAGATCGGGCCTAGGTACTTTTCAAAAATCGCATAATTTTCCAGTGCAACAAAGTAACGGTGGTGGTCGGTCCGTATGGACACCAATAAGGCGCTGCCCTGCCAATGGTGGCACTTCATACATGGCACTGTCAACCGTTTCAATGACTTCCATGACCTTAATAATAGGCAACTATAGAATGCGAGACCAAAAGTTAAATGAGAACAAATCAGTTTACATTGAGGGTGGTTATCACTCGCGCATCTCTGCCTATCAATGGGGATGTTTTCCTCGCACACCCTCAGAGCGGCTCCCTATTGTAGATATGGGGTTCTTCAAGAAAAGAGTAAACAGATTAAAAATAGTCAGAAATGCTCAAGCCGTCCCTCGAATTTCAAGCACCCATAGGTCGATTGTTACTTACATCGTCATAAAAAAACCAGCTAGGTATTTTAGCATAGAAACGGTGGATCTGCGATTACCTAGGCAGCAATAGGTGTGAAGAGGTTCCGTGTGCTAAAAGCACTCTACAGTACACAATATCTACTTACTTATGTCTTATTGCGACATAATAACTCACTCTCATTCGTTTTTTCCAGACGGCAGAACGCAACAGCGGCTGGGAGACGCACAGGGTGCGTTTGAATCGCGTGCCCGGCTACGGCTTCGGGATCGCCGTGTCCGGGGGGAGGGATAATCCCCACTTCGCGAGTGGGGACCCCTCCATAGCCGTGTCGGATGTGCTGCGCGGGGGACCGGCGGAGGAGAAACTACAGTAAGTAACCATTAACCCTTTTAACGCTATGAACACCTAAAGGTGCCGTGTGTTGTCGTGCCCGTCGCGCCGAGAACCCTTATAGGTGTTATGACGTTCTCTGTCAAAGCAACCTACTGTCTTTCATATAAGGTTCATATTTACTCCCTCATCGAAAATAGGTTGGCGTGTCAGTGTCACTTTAGTACGTGAAGAATGGTGTTCAAAGAATCAATGTCATCATCTTCATCATGTACTAAGATTATAAATACCCAGTTTAGTCAAAGAGCAACTCCGTTCCCACCCAACTGTGCCTAAAAGCAACCGTCGACATAGCCAGTGTCCATAAATTGTGTAACTTTTGTAATTCGGGAAACGTTTGATGGTGTCTTTGTGGCCCGCGAGCCTCCCTGGTTGTTTTGTATGTAAAGGCCGTTAAATTCAGAATTTTGGAACTGCCCGATTAAGTCACAAATAATTAAGCAGTGCGGCTCGCGTCATGCTAGAAGGTTGCCGACCCCTGTTTTAAAGAATTGTCAGCACCCGTAACACTACCGCGTTCATCCGTTGTTAACAATCCGTCCCTCTCTCGTAGGTACTTATATATACTAACGCCCTTATTCATAAAACTTAAAATGCCTCTGCTAAATAAAATGTGCTTTGTCCATTTCTTACGAACACAAATGTCAAAACAGATAAGGATAAACTAATTTTAACGCCATTTTAGTTAATACAAGCTTATATGACGTTTATGAATACCTACGGCCGTAAGTATACTATACAGTCGGATGTAATCGCGGACCACACCAGCTACCGTTATTTAACAGTTACATTAATTAATCCACATTTAATCTCCCAATGAACACATTAATTTGTGTCCTCGTGTAATTGTATGTAATACGCGATTACCAGGATTACCACGGCGACGATGGCAGTGATTACATAACCGGGGCGCGTGACATTCCACACTTTATTGCACAGTTCATTGTCCCGACTGTACCGTACGCCACTAAACATATACGTATAATTATCACACACCGTGGACCTGAACATCTGTCAATTATTATTTATTATGCATGCCTTTCTTAGTGATATTCATCATCTTGGGATTTGGAACTTTATCCCAGTTGTATTCAAAGGAACCGGGTTATTATTTATAATAACTATGTGTCTAAAATGCTAATATATTAAATCTCTATGTCCCAAATATATTCTCGATACCTACTTAAGAACATGATATAATTTTGACATAAACCAATACCTACTTGTAGCCAATATAGGTACTTACTTTATAACTAAAAATAATAGATTTCTGGGGTAGAATTCCTATTCAGTAGGTAATAGTTAGGTACTTATATGTTTCTTGTAAACCAACTTAGCGCGAGTAGTTTTCGTCTTTGTACTTTTCTAATAATAAGTACAAACTATTGGTAAAAGATTGCCGGATACATCAGACCCACGGTGCATTTGTATAGAGAGACACGTTAAATTAATACATTCTTATTCAAAGAGGAACAGTTTATTAAACTAGGTACAGTCGAGGTCAAAGATATGTTTACACTTTTGCACCTTATTGCCTCGTAATAAGGTGCAAAAGTGTAAACATATTTTTGACCTCGACCGTACACTACAACATAGCCTGCGTTCATTCCTCTATCCACATGAATGAAGCTGTCACTTCGACTTCTGTCAACTGCTCCACTAGTTTCAAGTATGTATGTACGAATGTTCTTCGCATGGTTGGCCATGGTCGGACTCTGACTTTCCAACACAATTGAGATTAAGCGTTTTGACTTGTTAATCCAGAATTGTTTCATCTCTTCATGTTACGGTTAACAATTCAATTGCAATAGGAATGCACGTCTGCGCGTGTGTACTACCTTGTAAAAAGTTGTATCTTTACATAACAACACTTTGTATCCCAGTTTTAAATTAATAAACGAAAAAATGAGGATGTTCTACTCGCCCTGTTTTTCCTATTTTAATTTCTAGCAACATATACTAGTTTCTGACCTAGATATCGCGGATCGCACTGTGCATACAAAGATTCATGTTGTATGGGGAGCTGAGCGTCCAAAAAGATAAATAAAATATTATACAGAGTGTACCAAAAATGGGGTGTGAACCGATCAAAGGCATAACAGGTATCGTGTTCTGATTTATCATAAGTTGCCGGGTTATCACTCAACTCGGGCTTAAATAAAGCTTTGTAATGGATAAGAGGGATATCAACCTTTGAGAGCTGTTTACATTTCTATACTAATATACTAAAGAGGTAAATTTTGTGTGTTTGTAGTTTGGATGTAGCGGGTAATCTCCAGAATTAGTACATGCTATGTCTTTTTTTTACCCATTTCAAGAAAGGACCTTCGTTATATTTTACGGGATGGATAGCTAGTCATAAGAATGTAGGTATAAAGGCGCTCTTACACGGGCGATTTTTCGGGCAATTATTGCGCGGCGACACGTTGCCAAAATTAATTGAGCAATATGGGGCAATTTATAGAAATTGCGGCAATATTTCGGAAATTATTTCTCGAATTGCTCCATTCACTCCATATCGCCGACTACAATTTGCTCCACTTAATTTCTCGTGTATGAACGTATTGCCTAGTTTCCCGAGTTGCGGCGATTATGGGGCCAGAATGGCGCCATACGAGGGCTGCCTTTTAAGTTCTGTCGTTTGCAAACCTCCCGTGATTGCATAAAAAAGAACTAGTGTCACATTAAAATATTTGAATTTAGAATTCGAAAACAAAAGAATGACTCGAAATCGGCCCAACCGTTATAGTACAGCGTTCGTTCAAAGTTGACAAGTCAGTTGTGAAAATGGAAATTTCGAAGGAAAATTTACGTGCGATAATATTTTACAACTTCAAAAGGGGCTTAACGCGACTTCAGTGCTTCGAAGAGTTGACTACGGTTTTCAATGATAAAGCACCATGCCTTCGGACTGTGGAACGCTGGTATTTAGAATTTCAACGTGGTTGCTCTAGTCTTGGTGATAGACATCGTGAAGGTCGACCAAAAACAGCCGTAACCCAGGAGAACATTGATGCTGTACGGCAACTGATCATCGAAGATCGCCATGCGACATACCGTGAGATAGAAGCTTCCTTAAGTATTTCAGGGACCAGTGTTCACAGTATTTTGCATGATCACTTAGGCGTAAAAAAGTTGATCTCACGCTGGATACCACATTTACTCAGTGAAGACCAAAAAACGGCTCGCGTTCGATGGTGTCGCAAAACTCTGCGGCAATTCAACCGAGGAAACTCAAAACATGTTTACGACATTATCAGTGGTGACGAATCTTGGATATATGCCTACGATCCCGATTCTAAACAGCAGTCGACTGTTTGGGTGTTCCAAGATGAGCCAAAACCGACCAAAGTAATACGCTCACGGAGCACTTCGAAAAAAATGGTCGCCACGTTTCGAAAAGTGGCCACGTTGCCACCATCGTGCTCGAGGATCGTAAAACGGTTAATGCTGACTGGTATACTACTGTCTGTTTACCAGAAGTCATCGGCGAGTTTCGAAAAAATAACCCAAGACGTCGTATAAGACTGCACCACGATAATGCGAGCTCGCACACCGCCCGGCAAACTATTGCGTTTTTAAAAGAGCAAAACGTCGAAATTCTGGAACACCCGCCGTACAGTCCAGAATTAAGCCCTAACGATTTTTTTACTTTTCCAAAAATCAAGCAACGACTTCGTGGTCAACGGTACCAGACGCCTGAAGAAGCGGTTGAGGCATACAAAACGGCCATTTTGGAGACCCCGACTTCGGACTGGAATAAGTGTTTCGAAAACTGGTTCGATCGAATGAAAAAGTGTATTACATATCACGGTGATTACTTTGAAAAACAATAAATACCATTTAACACTTAAATTGTCTTTAGTTTTTCCAAACGACACAACTTAAAAGGCAGCCCTCGTACTGGAGCAATAATCGCTCCATTTTGAGCAATATTCGAATTGCTTGAAGTGGCCGTGACGTCATAATTGCCCCGAATTTTCGGCAATTCGGCAATATTTATCGCTCGTGTAAGAGCACCTTAGGGTTCCTACGAGGTAAGGACCAAATTCTTGGCCAGCTTAACTCACTCAATTAAATTTTCTATGAAAGTTTTCCGTTGTGACACGAAAATTAATCATACATTTCTATGGTAATGTTTTGTGTCACAACGGAACTTTGCATGTATTACTACATATATACTTATTGCAAATAAAATAATTTTGATTTGTTCACTTCTTCAGTTTGTATGGCTAACTACTGCCCAAGAATTTGGTCCTCACCCACCTACCAAGTTTAGTTGGTGGCCGACATGTACTTGTAGCGGCACGACGAAACCACGGAGCGAGCCGTCCCCGCCTGCACTGCACTAATCCCATTCAAACCCGATACTTCCATTCCAGAGTGAACGACCGCATCGTGTCCGTGAACGGCGTCCCTCTAGACAACGTGGAGTACGGGCGCGCGGTGCAGGTGCTGCGCGACTCGGGCGCCGCCGTGTCGCTGGTGGTGCGCCGCCGCGCGCCCGCGCCGCCGCCCACCGCGCCCACCAACATCAAGCTCGCGCTCACCAGGAACGGCAAGAAGGAAGGTGAGGAGTCACTACTTGCACGATTCCAGAGTAAAGGTTCACGTAGTGTTCGTGAACGTTGTTTGAGGGCTTTAGCACCCTCTGGATCCGATACTGCCAATACCATCATCAAGCTCGCGACAACTTTAGTTTTTTTGCCTACTCTGTATGACCCTGAAATGAGTTTAATTCAGGTCTGATAAGACACACTGATCCGATTGTGTGATGGAAATAAATAAGCAACCTAACACCACCATGAAACTCACGCTCACCAATAAGGGCGAGTATCAATCATACTACACTGGCTCAGTTATACGAAGAGTATATTGGTTTCGAAATCTTCCTCCATCAGGTGACACAATGTCGTTCATGTTGAGCATGACATGAATGGTGGAAGATTGTGAGATCAATCAAGAATGAAACTAAGTAGGTATACATACTGGATTGAAAACTCCGCCCCTACTTAGAAAGTGCCACCTTTACGAATGTTCACTTAAACATTGTAATCTTTCTTTCAGATTTCGGCATAGTCCTAGGATGCAAGCTCTACGTCAAAGAACTGACCCTGCGAGCCAGGGAACAGATCAACCAAGCCGGGCAGGGTCTCTGCGAAGGAGACGTGGTCACTAGAATCAATAATACCGCCATCACTGACGCCATAACTCTCAAGGAAGCGCGGAAGCTGATAGAATCCTGCAAGGACCGCCTCAATTTAGTGGTGACGAGGGAACTGATCAGAGAAGAGACTGTCACCAACGGGAATTATCAGAATAATTATAATAGTTTAGGTGAGTTTCTAGATATTTCGCACATAAGTTTCTTTGAAAAATCCAGTGGTACGAGCCGGAAATCGAACCCACCATCTCCGGATTGAAAGTCACGTGCTTTACCGTTCGACTGACAGTGTTTTTTAAACTTGTCACAAATGATCAACTATTTAGATTAAACGAACAAACAATTGTTTTTTTCCTTTACAATGTGATTTATCGAACCCTGTCAATATCGTCTGTGGTCATAATGAGCCATCTAATACTTAAGTTAGTCTAATTACTCGATAACGTAAGTGTTAGTAAATCATTACTTTCATAATAATTACCCACATCATGATTGACGTAATGAAAAATAACAAGCAGAACTATGTTAATTGCGTCAATCATACAGCTCAGACAACAAACAAGATTCATTAGGCCGAATACCTTGAGAATACCAGCTGATTAGACGGAGTTCTCAACAATGCTGACATTCTTTATTCAACTGCCTAATTAAGTAAATATTTTTGAGTTAAAAGACGTCAACTGCTGCAGGCCTGTTCAGAAATTTAATCTTTTGAGCATTACACCCAATAATTGATGAAAGTATTCGTATCGTTGTGATAGAAATGACGGTGCGGATGTAATATATCTGAAATCTGCGTTGAAAGGATTAAAAGAGGCATCCTTTGTATTTGTTTGAAATTTTGCTCCATACCTACGAAATAGAGCGTTTGATAGCCACGCTCGATGTAGACTGGCTAGTCGAGAACGGCTTCGCATGGGGTGAGTTTACGTTTTGTACACATCATTTTCCCCGTCGAAGGTCGCAGGTGTCCGCCAGATGCAGGTGGCGTGGGATCGGTCATTTTGATTCTCTTTGTAGACCGCGAGCTAGGAGCATTTTTTTGTCAGTGCCTATCATTTGGTGATAAAATGAATCGAGGGTAAATGACAATTTTTTTTACGTGTTGGGAGGCTGCTGCTGGTCAACCCACCAACGGAGCCGCAGTTGACGTCCACGGGGCTTCATGATACAACATTCTTAACCTGCTTACAAGTTATCGCACGGGGGTCGATTGGTCACGAAAATCTGTTGCTAGCTCGCGGGCTATTGGGTGAGGTCATAGGTCTACGTTCAGCAGGAGACGTGTTTCGGCTGACATGATGATAATTGTTTCCCAGATGGGTCCCACAACGTGTACGCGGGCGCGGAGCCGATGTCGTCAGCGTACTCGAGCAGTGGCCAGAACCTGTACGTGGCGGCGCCGGTGCGCGGCGGGGTGGGGGCGGGCGCGGGGGCGGGAGCGGGGGAGCAACCGCCGCGGCCACCGCCGCCGAGGAACGATGGTACGTCTAGATGGAACACTACTGGGTACCCCGAACTTATTGGCGGGGTGACAACATTTTCAAAAACCGGCCAAGTGCGAGTCGGACTGGCGCACGAAGGGTTCCGTACCATCTATAAAAACGGCAAAAAAATCACGTTTGTTGTATGGGAGCCCCCTTAAATATAACCTTGGCTCTCTGCTCTGCCTATAAATTGTCCAGCAATTGCTATTAAGGCCATTGAATTATTTTTCTCATATCTTGCAACCTGATTGTGAAACATCCTTTTAGGACAATGCAAAGATGGCCGTTAGTCTCGTATATATATATATATATATATATTACTGTAATGTTAAAACCACGCTAAAACAAACGTGTCCTTTATTTCAGATTATTACAGCAGCAGACGGCAACTGTACGAAGAAGATGGAATGACTAACCAGCGAAGCAAACCGCCGTAAGTGAACATTTTAAAAATACCTTCCAGGTGCATCTTTATAATGTGCTATTAAGTTCAAATAAAAAAAAAACACGCGTGGCTGACTGATCACGGCGTTAAACCTGACGTGAAATCCCAAACACCCCGATTCAGAGCCAACTCAAACACGGTATTAGGTTCCATCTTTATCTCTCCCTTCATCTTTTGGTAGGCTAGCACAAGTTGTTAATCGCGTGGAAACAGAGTAAGGGCGGGTTGCACCAACTTACGATTACCGACCGATCAACGTTAAATATGGCGCCGGGAGCTGTCATTCCATAGAAACTTGTCAAACTTTCCATAAATTCAGATTTTAACGAACACCGCTTACGGTTTGGTGCAACCCACACTAGGGAGCGTAGATTCTAAAGACGCGTCACATCGCGTCGTCAGTCCTGTATTCGTATATTCCATCATCTGACTGTAATGTTTGTGTTTGACTATTCCAGAAGCGAGCCGCGCCTCATCAGCTTCCAGAAGGAAGGCTCGGTGGGACTGCGGCTGTGTGGCGGGAACCGCTCCGGGGTGTTCGTATCGGGCGTGCAGCCCACGAGTCCCGCGGCGCTACAAGGGTTACAACCCGCTGATAAAATACTCAAGGTACTTGGTTCTTTCTCAGTGAGTGAACGCATCAGTTACTAGCTCATGGTCGTGGTCCCGTAACAGCGTACCAGTCTGGCTTGGAGGGGAATTGGCGTGACGCTGAAGCTCTTTACGTCTAAAATGATCTTCTGTTAGAAACTACAGTTTGGTAGATTCATCGCCATTAGCAAGTTATTATACTTACATTAAAACGTTATACTCTCTATGGCATGGACGGTACTGTTCAAAATCGTGGCAGTTAATTGAGTCAAATATGTTGAACCAAGAGTATCTTTCTTCTTTACTAACCAGTATCTTGACTTGACAAAGCATAATTGCTATAAATCTAGAAGCCAATTTATAGCAGCTCTGAGTGCTCACTTGCTCAGCCGACTAAATAGCACAATCATGAACAAGGCCAAGTTCGATGTAGCAACCTAATTTTCATCACAATGATAACTTTTCCAGGTGAACGACATGGAAATGAAAGGTGTGACGCGCGAGGAAGCGGTGCTGTTCCTGCTGAGTCTTCAGGAGAGGATCGACCTTATCGTGCAACACTCGCCGAGCGAATACAGCGCTGTGGCTGGTGGACAGATGCGTGAGTGACTGTCCTTAATCAAGTAATGCAAGGGTAATAGGGTACAAATCGGTAGCTACGTTAAGCTGGTTGTTGCCGCGGTATGATAGTCATCATTAAGCCCTGTCATCAGGCGGCTTAGAAATTACAATGCATCAACTATAATGTTCAAAATTGCAAAACGCTTTATATAGGTATGTGGAAAGTTCTCGGTAATTTTGTAACTTTATCCTAACAAATCTAGAAATGTTTCCTTGAGGCAACTTCTATAACGGAAACTTGCCTTAAGTTTTCGTGAAATTTTCCAGTGTCTCAGAATATTTCTACCTTTCTGAGACTGTTCTGCAACCTGTATATTGATACTTAGGAATCTCTAACAAGAAGGACAGACTGTCACTTGGTTTGTTTTGAAGAGCGTATCCATGAAGGTTTTGTTTCTTATCTGGTTAGGAGAGTCAATTGGTAGTAACATCTGCAAAAACCTGGAAGATGATGATGAATCCAAATCCAATATTCAAACGAAGGTCCGGGTCTTGACCATCGAACACGTGAAAAATGCCAGTGAATTCATCTTTCTAATACTATGAAGACACAAAAAAATCTCACTTCTTGAACTTTCTAAACATAGACCTGTTCATGACATGGACTATGCCAATATAAAAGACTTTTCACAGTACCTTAATGACCAATTTTGCCATTTTCAGCCGGAGACTCGTTCCACATAAAGACGCATTTCCACTACACGGAGCCGACGGACGGCGAGATGTCCTTCCGGTGCGGCGACGTGTTCCATGTGGTGGACACGCTGCACAACGGGACTGTCGGCGCTTGGCAGGTCTACAGGATAGGTAAACTAACGACGGCATATATTTTTCGTAGGTCCTTAATGCTTGTGGTTACTTCTAACCACAAGCATTAAGGACCTACGTGCCTTCGCACTATGAGGCAATACCAGCTCCTTCAAGATTGATCAGATCCCGGACGCCTATTGGTGGCTAAGCGTTCATGGAATAGGATTCAGCTCGCCTATCTTACGATACAAGAACTATAAGATAAGATATGTCACACTGAACCCAAACATATCTTATCTTATAGTTCTTGAAGAAAAATTACCTATGCCAAGTTGTATAATGGGTTACTCGAGCGTCTAATACATTCGGTTTTGACGGTTCCACCTTGGCTTTTCAATAAATTCACAATAACTATTTAAAAAGTTTATAATGAGCGTCTTAGCTCACTAAACTGTTGGCAGCTATATGTTTTTACTATCTAGGATTTTTTTTTTTAACGTACACTAGACTAGTAAGTATTGTAAAACCTTTAATTATATTAAATAAAGACATTTTAAAAACAAAACAAACAAACAATAACTAAGTATGCATTTTTGTTTTGAGTAACGATGCTTATCTGCTTCTAATCTTTCCCAATCGCGCATCCTGCATTATTAACTGATAGTTATTTTAAATATTAATATATAGATTAATATACCTACTTAGACGAAGTTTTAAGCAAAATAAATAACTTTGACTGTAGGATCCACTGACAATTTGTGTCGTCATCAGGTCGCAACAACCAGGAGGTCCAGAAGGGCACGATCCCCAACAAGGCGCGCGCGGAGGAGCTCGCCACGGCGCAGTTCAACGCCACCAAGAAGGAGATGTCGGGCAACGACGGGAAACACAACTTCTTCCGGCGGCGCCGCTCCACGCACCGGAGGAGCAAAAGCCTAGGCAAGGTTAGATCAAACAAGTTATAACATGATCGCGCCTGATCTTTCTACGTGTATATAAATTTTTCTTTGTTAACAAAAACTCAGATAGCTGACGTAGCCCACACAGCCGCAAAACTCAAATGGGACTGGACCGGGCACATCTGCCGCATGCCAGAAGCCAGCCTTTGGAAACTCGCTTATAATGAAAAAATGTACGGGGACGAAGTCCCATTGCAGCCAACCTAACAAAACACAGGATACATGGACCTAATATATACTCTAATACAGAATATAATATACTGGCAATATTTTCTTTACGTTGGTAGTAGACACAAGAGAATCTTAAAACAATGTATGAAGTTCCGACTCTTAAAACGTAATGGTTATATTCTCTTTGCCAGAAGCGTTGTGGGCTACCATTACCACCAAGTGGGTCCCACAGAACCGAACACGGCGTATATCGGTAGACCACGTAGGAGATGGCGAGACGAGCTTGACGTCTTTGACCAAAACTGGTGGGAGTCTGCCCAGGACAGGGATATGTGGAAGAAAAAGATAGAGGCCTTTGCCCAGCAATGGGACACTTAAGGCCTGTAAGTCCCCACCGCCACGAATACCCGTCCAAAATGGCGCCAATGTACGGTCCCAAAAAAAATGCACAGATGTCTCCGTCGGTTCCCGCGGACGCGAATTCGTGGCAAAAATATTTGCACCTGTCGGTTCCCGCTGCCACGAATACCCGTCTTGGTTCCCACAGTTGAGAAAAGACTTTATTGTAAAGAACATACAGTTCCTATTCTATTGGGCGTTTTCTAATTTAAACGCAATGAAATTAGCAACAGATTGGTACCAACCGAAGCTAGAAACTTCATACTAACGTCAACTTATGTTGAGTTGAAAAACCGTTTTTGACCGTGGTGCACGAGTACAATACATAGTGTAAACATTTATAGTAAAAGTGAATAAAAAGTGGTTTTTTGAAAGAAAAGGGTAAATAATTAATGTTTTTTATATACTTCATACTACACAGATGCCAAATATACAAACTTTGAACACTTTTTTCATATAATTCGTTTATAAAATTGCGAATACAAAAGTAGCACTCAAATTTGCCTGTCCGTTACAAAGTTTTTATCGAGTGTTAAAAATATAGTTTTTACAATCAATATGCAATTTTGCGGTTTGATTCCTATTTGTCATTAGTTTTTACGCATTAGAAATAAAAAACAAACCATATATATCTTATATTGAGTTCACAACAAGAACTTGAAAGTGCGGTCCTTAAACTCTGTAATTCACGGTTTTCTAATACGAATAAAACGATATTTTTACGGGGATTTCTTCAAGTATTTTCCAATTATTGATAGCATGCATCTTTAAGACCCAGAATAAATAAAAAATGTTACAGTTATAATTCAATATCTTTATTTTCTTAGCGTATCTTTGGAGAATGACCATTATTTTTCCTTCCTGTGAAAGAGCCATGGTTTCTACATTGTATTATGTTGAGTATGATATATTGAATACAAACACAATGAATTCTGTTTCATGCCCTTGTAAAAAATGTAAACATTTACATTCCTAAGTATAAACACTACAGAGATACGAACGATAACGTTAAGTCAAATGGTTTGCTCGCGTCAGCTCAAATTACCTCGGGACTCGCAGGACCGCCCACTTGACCACGTGACCGGGAACGGAGAGTAGCAAAAAATTTTCCACGAATTCGCGTCCGCGGGACTCCTAGGAGACATATTTGCGGGGGTGTGGGGACTACACAGGTTAATAAAAAATAATAACAAAAAATATACATATCACTTACAGACTAGTCCAACACATGATATGTACAACAAAAAGACATTAAGATTAAAATAAATAATAATACGTCAATAAAAATTAATAAGTAGGTTACCTATCTACACAGTCATACTCGGCGAATATTTTCCTATTAAAATATGACATGGCATGGCAAATAAAAAGACATGGCAGCAGCTCAGGCGACGTATGACGTTGGATTCGCGAGCACCCTTATTCCTTGGATATTGTTGGATATGTGCATATTAGATTGCAAATTACACACACACACATTTATGCGACTACAAAAAACGCGCAGACTCGAACCGCTCGCTGCGAGACCCTAGTAGACTCCTCCCGGTGAAGCGACGGCTGGCGAAGTCGGAAAAGTTGATTCACGTAATGGGACTGACTATTATTATATTTATTATAAGCAGTGATCGTAACTTTTGTAGCATTTTTGGTGCAGCGTACGGCCGTATTCATAAATGTTCCAGCCTATTTTAACTAAAAAGGCGTTAAAATTAGTTTGTCTTTATCCGTCACTTTGACATTTGTGTTCGTCAGAAAGAGACAAAGCACATTTAATGTAGCAGAGGCATTTTAAGTTTTATGAATAAGATGGTTAATTAATGTTGTTAACGGAATTGGTATAAAGAATTTCAATCCTTAATTAGCGTATTGACGTTAATATTAACCTTAATTTATTTGTTAGTTCTTAAGGTGCATTATCTGAATGTATGTGTAATTATGTGTTATCCGAATAAATTTCTATTCTATTCTATTCTATTCTAATTAACAATTTTGATTGATATATTGTCTATACCTACCAATTTCGTTAACAACACTACGCTGCACCAAAAATGCTACAAAAGTTACGACCATGATAATAGCGGTAGAAGTCACCTCGGTTCCCTCATTGCCTGCCATGTTTCAAAACGAAAGTAAAGGCTTGGCTTCTCGAGCGCACAATTGTATAGTTTTGACGAATTTTTAAATTATAGTTAGTATAACTTCCAATGGAATTTTTATGATGGACTGAATTTATAAATTACTGACCAATTTGGTTTCACTTAATATTTAATAATAAAGCTGAAGAGGGTCGAAAGTCTGTAGGTACATGGAAGATATTGGAAAAATGTTGGCTGGGGATACTTGGAATCGATAACAGAACACGTTCCAACAGTTTTTAGAATTTTTGTCTGTTTGTCTGTTTGAACGCGCATCACGTGAAAACAGCTAAACGGATTTTGATGCAAACTTTACTAATCTGTCCAGAGAATCCCCGGCCAGGTTATAGGCTATAAAAAATATATAAATAAGGGTGCAAAGGTGTTAAAAATGGGGTTGAACTTTGTATAGGAACTCCTTGAAACTATGAGCTAAAGACTTGAAAATTGGCAAGCATATACTTGACTAAAAAGTAAAAAGAACCCCTTCAAAATATGAGCAAAATAAAGATAAAACGTGAAAAAACACGGGATGTAAAATAGTGCTAGGCGGCTAAAGACTATACCAAAACCACTACTATATATTAACCAAAACTGGTTATACGTCAGCCAATAGCAACTGTTAGACATTAGAGACCTAATTATGTTGGAACTTTAGTCACTGACGAAGTCGCTATTGATAATACAAAACCAGCAACCTTGATCTCTGCCTTCCTATATTTGCTATGAAATCAGAGGTCATCTAAAGTTGTTAGTGGTTGAGTTGAAGACTTAAATCTCGAATTATCATAGTTCACCAACGTCAAGGGATGTGGGTATAATAATTAGGACAGAACGACATTCCGCGGAGAATTGAGTAGGTACGAAATTTTTTATGTAGAAAACTCCCGTGACTTTCTCAAATATTATTGGGAGCGCATAAGGAGCGCCCCCTAAAGGGATATTTTGGGGCTTTCATTCCTACGAAAACCTCGCAGCCTTCGCTTCGCTTCTTCTTCGCTTGCCTCCCCGTTTACCTTCGGGATTTCGGACCTCATGTTTCGCTTGCCAAGACACCGGAAGATAATGAGTGTCTTAAGGGTCATTCCTCGCACTGAGACCGCTCTCAGAAGGGTTGCTTTGGGCCTTTTATTCCAACGAAAAGACCTTGCTTGCCTCGCCGCTCACCTTCGGAACTTTGGCCTGGGATTACGCATGCAAGACACCTGGGGATAGTAAGTGTACGTGGGGGCTCTCCCTCAGGTTTCGCTTGCAAGACACCGGGAGATAATGAGTGCATTTAGAGCGCTTTCTGAATAAATGATTCGAGTATTTCATTCCAACGAAAAGATGGGATAGTAAGTGTCCGTGAGGGCTCGCTTGCCTCGCCGTTCATCTTCGGTACTTTGCCCACAGGTTTCGCTTGCAAGACACCTAGGGATTGTAAGTGTTCGTGGGGGTTTGCCTTCGGGTCTTCGGCCCTCGAGATCGCCTAGGGAGCGGTCTCTAAAAGCCTGCTATAGACCTTTAATTCCTACGAAAATCTGGCTTCGCTTGCCTCCCCTTTTACCTTCGGGAATTCGGACCTCAGGTTTCGCTTGCAAGACACTCGAAGATAATGAGCGTCCGTAGGGGCTCGCATTGAGAGCGCTCTCTGAAGGGATACGTTGGGCCTTTCATTCCATCGTAAAGCTCGGCCTTTGGCCTCGCTGCCACCTGGGCGTAGTAAGAGGCTTTCAGCCCCCGAGCGCTTTCTTAAGGCTTGATTTGGACCTTTAATTCCTACGAAAAGCTCAGCCTTCGGCTCCGCTTGCCTCCCCGTTTACCTTCTGGACTTCGGCCCGGTTTCGCTTGCAAGTTACTCGGAGATAACTTGTATCCATGGCGGTCGGCCTTGGGCCATAGGCCCTTGGGCTCGCATTGAGACCGCTCTTTGAAGGATTGCTTTAGGCTTTTAATGCCAATGAAAAGCTCGGCCTTTGGCCTCGCTTGCCTCGCCGCTCACCTTCGGCACTTTGGCCTCAGGTCTCGCTTGCAAGACACCTGAGGATAGTGAGTGTCGGTTGGGCTCGCACTGGAGCCTCAGGACCTCGAGCGCTCTCTAAAATAATACTTCGGGCATCTATGTAATATTATTGACGACCAAGTTTATGAGGGTGATTATTTAGATTCGAAGAGATTTGAACTGTTACACGCACTGTCTATGAAAATAAATCATTATTTTCAATTTTGTCAGTAGTACTCGTATGGTTAAACATAAGAATATCATGTAAACCATAATTTATACGCGTACGAAGTCGCGGGCAGAAGCTAGTATTGTAATAAATTGACATGTAAAGGATGACTCACGCTAGACCGGGCCGTGACGGGCCCGGGCCGTAATCGTGACGAGCCGTCAACGAGCTTATTTGGTTGTCACATTTCGCCAACGGGCCGTGTCCGAGCCTGCAACGAGCCGAGCCTCGTCCGCAGCTCGGCCACCGGGCCGGGACATTATGCAAACGACATGTCACCGAGCTCGCACCGGGCCGGGACGACACCGGGCCGACACCGTGCCGCGGCCGGGCCGCTCACGAGCTTTGCGTGTCAATCACAACGGGCAGCGACCGGGCCGCGACCGGGCCGCTTCCGCAATTTAATGTCATTAACAAAGACATTGACATTGTCATTGCAATTTATTCGAGTACTGCAACATAATCCCTTTGCATCATAATTATATTATGTTATAAATACGTAATCTTAAATACGTATCTAATAAAAATAATAAAATGTCGCGAGTGTCTGATTTCGATGTAATATTGGCTGTTGCAACAATTCAAGACGAAGAAGAAGATTTGGCACCATGTTCTTCAAGACAATTTGGCGTGCATCCGCTTTGGCGTTCCCGTGGAGAAAGAGGAGAATCCGAAATTTGGTGTAAAGATCTTTGGACCTATGATGACAAATTTTATGATTTCTTTCACATGACACAAGATTCTTTCCGTGCTATCCATGATAAAGTTAAACGCTGTTTGGAAAAGAAAATTACAAGGTTCCAGAAACCTATATCCTCCGAACATCGACTAGCTCTTTGTTTAAGTTAAGGTAAGCAATATCGAATAAATAATCCAATAAAATCTGAGTAGGTATGTGTTATGAGAGTGTGAGTGTGCATTTTTCTCCAGCCCCGCTATTCTGTTTCTTATTTTAAGCTCACTCACAAATATATCCTGACGCCGCGATTCGACTAAGCATAATCAGAAGTCTAAATAAAGGGTTGAGAACATGCTTGTTATACTACACAAGTTGCAAGTATTCATAGGCTATGGTGTCTGTGTTTGTGTACGGTCAGGTGGGCAGATCCTATATTGTTTATGTGACGTCAACGTTGAAATTTTGTGAAAACATAAATGTGCGCGTTATTATTATTTGAATGTATTTCCCGCTCACGACGCAATGGTGCTTCGGACCTTTGGGAGGCTTGCGCGATGGTCGACTCGCCAGTGTGAGTGGAGAATGTCGACAGTTTTAGTTGCAGGGAAATCGTGAGGAAACTTGCACAGGTATGTACAGCATCTGCGAAGATGTTGACGAAAAGTGTCCAAGCAGCACTGGGCCACTTTGTTCCTTAGCCTATTCTCATCCACAAGAGCATATCTTTGCCTTATAGTACAGGACTAATAGGACGTTTAGGTATATAAGTTAATTTATAAGGATGTATAAGTTTTTGGTAGGAAACAGTCAATCGCTCGGAGTTGACGCTTGAGGTGCTACTTCAAAACAAATTAAATTTAGAAATGCTACTGCTACCCAATAATATATTTAGGTAATCAATCATACTAACTATCAACCTCCTAGCGTTATTCCCGGTTGTGCCTCTAAAGGAGCCCGGGGTCCGTTTTGATGAGAACTTATTGGGATTAGACCGGTTTCCTCACAATTTTTTCCTTCACCGAAAAGCTAACGGTAAATATTCCGTACCTAAGCTCCAAAAAACTCATTGGTACGTGCCAGGATTTGAATCCACGACCGCCGCTTGACAGCCGCATGCCTGAACCACTAGGCTACCGTAGCGTTTATAAATAGGTAATGCTACCCAATAATAATAGGTACCTACGACGTTTCAATAATTATACATTTAAATCTATTTGTAAATTATAAACTAAAGGTTAAATTTATTTGCAGATTCCTGACTACGGGGATTCATTCAAAACACTCTCGCTCAATTTTCGAATGGGTCATTCTACCGTTTGTAAAATTGTTGACGAAACTCGTTCAGCAATAGTTTATTGTTTAATGAAAGAGGTGATGCCACAGCCAAACGAAGAGACGTGGAGGAAAATTGCCGACGAATTTGAAAGGATTTGGCGTTTCTCAAATTGCATTGGAGCATAGTGAATGGGACAAAAAATGAAAAAGTAAGAATGGGACTGCATTTATAATTTGTATATTGATGATAACACAATAGCATACAAAAATAATCAAGATCCCATAAAAAACATGCCATGTAATAACCCTCCTCTCCTTCGGCAGTCGGGTAAAAAGAGTTGATTGAAATTCATTATTAGGTTCCCAGTATAAATTTTCTGATAAAAGAACCCAGCCATTGCAAACAACGTCTCATGAACGATTTTTAATAGTCAATGTGACAGTCATAATATTCACAACCTTTTCCAATCCACCTCACCATTCAACCAATATGTATAACAATTCCGAGGGTCATAACAACTATGCGTGTTCGGAGGTCAGACTTTCACTGGTTTTGCTTTGATGTGAATGGTCGGTAAACGTAGTCAATATCAGCTCGGCTTATGATATGACAGGAACGTCACCGCCGCTGCCCATCTCAGAATAAGTATTAATAATCCATACTAATCCATATCCATTCCATACTATCCATACTCCATACTAATATTATAAATGCGAAAGTGTGTCTGTCTGTCTGTCTGTCTGTCTGTTATCTCTTCACGCTTAAACCGCTGAACCGATTGCGATGAAATTTGGTATAGAGATAGTTTGAATCCCGGGGAAGGACATAGGATAGTTTTCATCCTGGAAATCACCCCCGAAGGGGATGAAATGGGGGGTTGAAGTTTGTATGGAGCTGCAATAAAAACGATTTCCACGCGGACGGAGTCGCGGGCAGAAGCTAGTATTATAAATGTGAAAGTGTGTCTGTCTGTCTGTCTGTATGTCTATTACCTCTTCACGCTTAAACCGCTGAACAGATTGAGATGAAATTTGGTATGAAGATAGTTTTTATCCCGGAAACCATCCCCGGAGGGAGTGGAATTGGGGATGAAAGTTTGTATGGTGTTACGATATAAACGAGTTCCACGCGGACGGAGTCGCGGGCAGAAGCTAGTGTATAATAAAGCATAATTATTATTTATATGAAATGCTAACTTGTGACTACTTAATTTTCACAGATCGCGTACCACGGCAAACCTTACTATATTAGTGTTTGTAAACAAATAAAAATGGCAAGCATTTTTTTTTAATGCAGCAGTTATTCAGGTAGCATGTCTGTAGCTTTATACACAGAATCGTCAACTATGTACCTTCAAATACTTCAAATCATGCAAAATTCAGCTTTCGCAAGAAGGATTACATTGTGTTAATGTAAAAATATTACACAATGGGGGATTTCTCGAATCGACGTTGCATTAATTGCACATTTCTAGTGTCCCGAAACATTAGTGTCCATAGTTTAGCCCATAGTTTAGGCTACTGAACCTATAATCAATTTGCGAAGTATTAAGTATGCATCACGTTTAAATGTTCGTGAATGGTTATTTGCATTTGTACATGACAACGCAATATGAATATCATTTGACATGTCAAAATTGTTCGTAAACAAAAAGATTACTTCAAAATAACGTAATTGATTTCAAATATCTACGTATTCCCTGTATCATTTAAAAAAACACTTGGTGTAGTGAAAGTGTAGTTTATTATCCTCAAAATACACTAGGTTTGGATGTGACACAAAGAGTTTTATATTGTTACAAAGGAACTATGGATGCGCGGTAATGGAGCCGCGCGGTCAACTATGTAGTTATTATCATTTATCATTAATCGGTTTTAATACTTTTAATATTACTTAGAGGTTAGATCGATACTGTGGCACTCTTTGAAGGAGGCCTATGTACAGCAGTGGACGTCTTTCGGCTGATATGATGATGAAGGTCGATGTACTTGATAATAGCTTTTCTGTGAATAGTAAATAAGTAAGTATCGTGAGGAAAACGGTCATGTTCTTGAGGTTAGCTAACAACAAGGTGTAGGTACATTACCCTCTTGGTTGGAAGGTTAGATGGCAAAAAACAATGGTACTTACAATCGTGAAAACGCTAGGAGGATTGAACGATGGGACGTTGATTGAACGTAAAACCGATAGACCGGCGAAAAGTTTCTCGAGTGGTGACCACGTACCGGAAGGCGCAGCGTGGGTGGGTAGACCCCAAGAAGGTGGACTGATGACCTGGTAGGCAAAGCGCGCAGGTGCCCGCTGGGTGTGGGTGGTGCAGAACCGGTCATTGTGGCATTTTTGGGGGGATAGACCTTCTCAGCAACGGACTTCTTTCGGCTGGTATGATGATGATAACAACATTTATGACCTTATGACCACCATTAGGGCTATATAATTTGAATCATAGTATGTATACACTTGAGATTTTGATGTAAGTATGTATGTCTCAAATCTCCTAGCATTATTTTCAGCTTACATGAAAAATTAAGAGGTACTAAATGTATCTTCTTAGTTCTGTACTTACCCAAAAGGGTGCGTCCCTAAGGCTCCTCTATATGCTCATCCGTCCGGCTGTTACAGGGCTGTATCGTTTGAATTATGTAAGTACGTAAGTAAGCGTAGTAATTATGTAGGTACCTACTTCACAGATTTCTTACTTTACTAGTTCTGTACTTACCCAAAAGGGTGCATAATGGTCCCTAAGGCTCATCTATATGTTCATCCGTCCGGCTGTTACAGGGCTGTATCGTTTGAATTATGTAAGTACGTAAGTAAGTGTAGTAATTATGTAGGTACCTACTTCACAGATTTCTTACTTTACTAGTTCTTCAGGTGATGGAAATGGAATTGATGATGAGGGATCGGCACAGTATCTATATGGCAAACATATCAGCATCTTTGCTATGTGCTTTAGTACCTAACCAATACACGACAGTTACTATCGGAAAGCTGTTCATGTAGTAAAGTGTTGAAACTACGTGAAATGTCATGTGTATGGCAATGGCATGGCGAAGTACAAAATTGGAGTAGGTAGATAGTTCATTTAATTAGAGTGACATTCCCATTGGAACTATTAGGATAAAAACACATTTATTAGGTACAAAAGGTGTCAGTAATTGAGCACATTAAATTGATTACAAAATGTTCTTCAGCGTGGTGACTCGCATAGTATTCTTAAAAAAAACTAGGATGTAACTTATACCATAAAATACAGTTTAATAACCAACTTGTAAAGTAAGGAAGTTCTCAATTCATCTTCTTAAGAGTTGTGTACCTAAAAGGATTATATATGATCCCTTAACAAAGGCTCCACTATCTGCCGATCCGTACGTCCGTTACAGCCGTTACAGGATTGGTACGGAACCCTCCGTATGCGAATCCTTGTCCGCTATCGTGTATCTACTATCTACGTATCTGTCTGTCGGTATGTCTTTATCGTGTTTCCCAATTGTAATGTTTTTGTTTCATATGGATTTTGAGATACTTACGAAAGTTGTTGGACCCTGAAACAAGATGATTTCAAGACCCACACCCAACACCAGCTTAAGATTGACTGCTAAAAATAAGTACGTACTAATCAATACATATAATAAAATCGTAACTGATCGCTGTCTGTACATGGCAAATATATTAAAAAAACGTTTATCCGGCCTTCATAAACGCAATAGAGCCCAAAGAAATGATGTCTGTTTGTCGGTTTGTCTGTTTATCTGTTTGTCTGTGCGTTTGTGCACGCTAATCTCAGAAGGGGCTTAACCTATTTAGATGCGGTTTTCAGTAATATCTTATGCTAGTTCAATTTCAATCAGTAAGAGCAGAGCGTCGCACGTGGTCGCACTAAACTGCACTCGATCGTGCCCCCTAAATGACGCCCATCTGCGAGGTGACCGACTTCGGCGAGGGGCGGTTCGTGTCCGCTCTGTATGTAATACTGTAATGTGCCCCAGGAGCTCATGCACTATAGTATCGTATAATGGTAGGTTAGGTAGTAAAATAGATAGTAGGCACAGAAAAAGTAGCAGTATCGTGGTGAATGCGTTATCAGTGATGTTTTCAGGGTTCCGTACCCAAAGGGTAAAACGGCACCCTATTAAAATCTGCCGAATCCTACACCGGAGATGACGATGCAACGGGGCCACGCCGTTTCGTCGCCTAAATAGTATTATTTGTTGTTTTTAGTTTCGTGACGCATTGGTTTTTACTGTAATGTCACGTAAATGTATTTGTCAATAAATAAATAAATAAATAAATATTACTAAATAAATATTAAATTACTAAGACTTCTGTCAGTCCGTCTGTCTGTCTGTCTGTCTATCTGTCTGTCTGTGTGTCTGTCTGTCTGTATGTCTGTCTGTCTGTCTGTATGTCTGTCTGTCTGTCTGTCTATATGTCTGTCTGTCTGTATGTCTATCCGTCTGTCGCCAGGCTGTATCTCATGAACCGTGATAGTTAGACATTTGATATTTTCACAGATGATGTATTTCTGTTGCCGCTATAACAATAAATACTAAAAAACAGAATAAAATTAATATTTAAGGGGGCTCCGGATACAACAAACGGGATTTTTTTGCCGTTTTTATAGATAATGGCACGGAACCCTTCGTGCGCGAGGCCGACTCGCACTTGGCCGGTTTTTTCATACTATGACAGTGGAAAACAATAATCGGCCTGCCTGATGAGTGATGATAAGCAGATACCGTGGTCTGTGGATGTTTAGGAGTCCAGAAGAGTCTCTGCCGACCCTTTATAGATTTGAGGATTCGTTGTGTTGACAGCTGGAGACAAACGCGCTCTCACTCTCACAACAACACTCCTCGGGAGCTCTGGCGACCTTACTCGCCACCAGGAACACACACCACATACCTACTGAGCAAGTAATGGAGTCATTATAGCTGTGGTCTTCTGTACTTCTGCACTTTATGCTACATAAATATTTTATCATCATCATCATCATATCAGCCGAAAGACGTCCACTGCTGGACATAGGCCTCCCCCAAAGAGTGCCACAATGACCGGTCCTGCGCCACCCGCATCCAGCGGACTCCCGCGACCTTTACCAGGCCATCAATCCACCTTGTGGGGTTACCCACGCTGCGGTACTGGGTCCGGTGCTGCGGATAGCCTCATTTCTGATGCGAAATTTTACTAATACATAGGGACCTAGATATAATTGCAAATAATAGGTTTAGCTCTACTCTGTCCGGATGTAGCGTTATAACTTATATCTATTGTATTTCTCTATTGTACACCTATAGCTGGTACGAGTATTATAAGATATTCATTCACTTACGGATATTTAAATCTTGCAGTTTTTTTTTTTTATAGCGTATCGCGTAGTCCTGCTATATGGAGTTATGATTGTGAAAAGCATCTACTTACTAAAAATTAAAATTAAATAACCGTGCAATTATTTAATTCATCAAATAAACTTTGTAACTGTATTTACTGATAGCTTGTGGTAATTTTCTTTCTCCTGTAGTTGGACGTTTTATTTCTTGTTACATGTACGAGCGAGGTGAGCCGGTCTAGATGATACTATACTGCAGCAACAACAGGCTACTGCTGGAGCAGCACACGTGGCATGGCGGGAAGAAGATGTCCAATCGGATGCCATCACTTCTCTGTCAGCCTACGGACCCAACTGCTTCAACATAGCACGGCGGAAAGAAAAAGACTTCTCCGTCAGCGGGCGGAAAATTGCAGCCAATCATCTACTCAATAAGTTTAATACCTACTATACTTATATACTTCATTATTCAATGTTATAAATAAAAATATTGGTGTTTTTTTATTCCAACGGCAAATTGGATTACAGCTGTCAAAGTCAGGTGCAATCGATTCATGACATTTGACTTTGACATCTTGTCATGGGTATGGGTCACAAGACTTAGTGTAGGCGCGCACGAGCAACTTTGTCGCCAGCAACAGTACATCTCTTTTTCTCACTTCTAGTGTGCGAAAGAGACAGATGTACTGTCGCCGGCGACAAAGTTGCTCGTGCGCGCATACCCTTAGCTGCCGTTTTTATAAATCTGTGGGTTAGGCTACGAGGCTTTAGGTTGGTTACCATTTCGAAGTAATGGTATTCGGTAACCGAGGTCAAGGTTAGTTCACATGCATGATAATCAGACTAGCAAAAGCGGAAATCGAAAATCATGTATTTTTCTGAACGCACCGTAAGAATTGCATAAACTATATACTTATCTGCATTTACGTCGTCTACGTAGCATATCAGCACGTCTATCATGGGACGGCCGCGACATACCTACTCTCGATTTTTCTCGCACTATACCTCTTGTTCTAAGTTTTCTAATAGGAGAGAGACGGATATTGCGAGAAAAATCGAGAGAGCTCGCGCGCCGTCGCGTGATAGCCGTGCAGTCATTATTTTTGTGGTGCGTCTTTATTTTTGACAGCTATGCGGTTACTCCGATTTGATATTCATTCTATAGGGTAACAGATCGGAATAACCACAGTTATGAAGTAATAATAAATCTTATCTGATCATTCTACGAAGATGGAAATCTATATTTTCACACGTCCCATTTCTTAAATCTGCTTAATCTTAGGCACGCTATGAAAAAATCACTACGAAAACTGTAATGTAACAATATGGGCACGTTGTTAAAAAACTATTAGTTGTGTGTTTATATATATGTAAACCCATGTGATTTTGCAAGATTAGTACTAATAAAAAAACTTTATGCCTTGTCCCGTTTTATTATTGTATTTTGTACATACAGTTAGACAACCAGTAGCTACTTCTGCATATTCAGTTAGAACATATTAAGTTTAAAGTCTTTACTAATGTTATAAATGCGAAAGCTCAGTCAATATGTCTGTCTGTGTGTTACCATTTCACGCTTAAATCGCTGGAACGATTAAGATGAAAGTTGGTATGGTGGTAGATTGAATCCTTGTGAAGGAAAAAGCTACTAAGCTTTTTCTTTTCACAAGAACAGAAATGGGGGACGAAAGTTTGTATGTAGCTACGTTATAAACGAGTTTCAAACGGATGAAGTAAGACAGACTAATTAAATAATATCCAACCCTGACTGTTGTTTGCAAAAAAAAAACATAAATATCCTATACTATTATACGAGCAATTTTGTATGTAAGTATGTATATATTTGCAATCACGTTCTCGGAAACGGCTCTACCGATTTGGAATATGGGGTTTACGGGGGCGAGAAATCGATTTAACTAGCTAGGTCTGTCTGAGAAAATTCGTTTTCGCCATATTTACACCCGAGCTGAGCTCGGTCGCCCAGGCACTATCTATTTTAAGTAGGTAGGTACCTATTAGAACAAACAGAGATTATGTTTCGTCTTAATAAGATGATTCGTAAGAAAATATCGTATAATGTACAATAGCCCTTAAAAATATAATGTACAATAGCCCATAAAAATATAATGTACAATAGCCCTTATTAATAAACCTTTGCGCTAACTATTTTTTTATGAGCTCAACATCAAATAATGTAAACCGACTAAGTGTAAGGTTAGTTGGACTCCCATATTTCACATATTCATATATGACACCTTACAACCTTCGTATTTTTGTCGTATGTGTCCGAGCCGCCCGGGCCGAGCACGAGCCGGGACCGGGCTGCTGAACAGCGGAGCGTTGTTGTAGGTCAACGGGCCGTGTGCGGGCCGGGCCGGGACCGAGCGTCGTCCGAGCCTCGGTTGTAGGTAGACCGGCCGTCAAACGGTGGTGTTACATATGAGCGACCGACACCGGGCCGACACCGAGCCGCTTCCGAGCCTCGGCCGTGGCCCGGTCGGGCTTGGGCCGCGCAAAAACGCCGTCGTTTTTCTGAGAAAACGGCCCGGGCCGGACACGTCCCGTTCTAGCGTGAGTCATCCTTAATATGAATGATACTATCAATACGTGAATATAATATGAATATGTACTGGTAATGTAACCGCGTGTTCACACTGCGTCCGTTTCCGTGTCCGGGAGGCATCCGTCTCTTTCGCACTCGGGCGAAACATCGCAAGCGAGAAAAAGAGGGATGCCTCCCGGACACGGAAACGGACGCAGTGTGAACACGCGGTAAGTAGAATGTTTTGTCGAACAGGAGCACTGGGACGAGGTGGTCCTGTCGGACAGCATCAGCAAGTTCCCGGCGTACGAGCGCGTGGCGCTGAAGCAGCCCGGCTTCGTGCGGCCCGTCATCGTGCTCGGCGCCCCGGCTGACCTGGCGCGCGAGCGCCTGCTCAGCAACGACCCCGACAACTTCGCCTCGCCCAGTGAGTACCTCACGTGACCTCTGTCATCTGACAGCATCAGCAAGTTCCCGGCGTACGAGCGCGTGGCGCTGAAGCAGCCCGGCTTCGTGCGGCCCGTCATCGTGCTCGGCGCCCCGGCCGACCTGGCGCGCGAGCGCCTGCTCAGCAACGACCCCGACAACTTCGCCTCGCCCAGTGAGTACCTCACGTGACCTCTGTCATCTGACAGCATCAGCAAGTTCCCGGCGTACGAGCGCGTGGCGCTGAAGCAGCCCGGCTTCGTGCGGCCCGTCATCGTGCTCGGCGCCCCGGCCGACCTGGCGCGCGAGCGCCTGCTCAGCAACGACCCCGACAACTTCGCCTCGCCCAGTGAGTACCTCACGTGATCTCTGTCATCTGACAGCATCAGCAAGTTCCCGGCGTACGAGCGCGTGGCGCTGAAGCAGCCCGGCTTCGTGCGGCCCGTCATCGTGCTCGGCGCCCCGGCCGACCTGGCGCGCGAGCGCCTGCTCAGCAACGACCCCGACAACTTCGCCTCGCCCAGTGAGTACCTCACGTGACCTCTGTCATCTGACAGCATAGGCTTTTCCCCACATGCGAACGGGCTCTTTTCTGATCATTAAGAGCCCTGTTTTTGTGCAACCCGTCATCGTTCGCATTCCCTAATAGGTAAGCAGTGAGATACGACCTGCCACAGTGCCATGACGACTGACTATCTACTTTCGAGGATAACAACAGTTCCCCGGGAACGAACGTGTCACGTATGGCCTTTAGTAATAGTTCAACATTAAGTATGCCCAAAAATTATGCCACCCCGAATGAGAACGGTGACTCATTCAAGACCAGTTCCATGATAAGAGCACCATCATTTATGTTTTTCAATAATGAGTTCGAACATATCAAGACAGCGATGACCTATTTTTGACATATAATTTCAAATCAGTGGATAATTGAAAAAATATTTTTCAATTTTCCATTTTTGGATTTGAACCCGCGACCTCTGGAATCCGTCCATCGCTCTCGCCAACTGAGCTACCGTGGGTCCGCTAGTGGCAACGTATCTTTCAATCCCGTCCACTCTTCTAATTACACCTCAGAGAGGCTCGTAGTGACATCTACCGCGAAGTTATATTTCAACTCAAATATTTCCGTTCCAGAAATGGACAGCACCCTAGAAGACAGCAAAACCAAGTCAGCCGGCATCATCCGACTATCCAGCATACGCTCCATCATGGAGCGAGGCAAGCACGCGCTGCTGGACATCACGCCCAACGCCGTGGACCGGCTCAACTACGCGCAGTTCTACCCCATAGTCATATTCCTGAAGGCTGACAACAAACACATCATCAAGCAGCTGAGGGCAGGGCTGCCGAAGTAAGTTTCTTTATTCATTCTTTCTTTTCTTTTTTTACCTGTGACTGTCGGTTCAGACTCATGTCTGATGATTTTAGCCTAACGAAATTCTATGAGACTCTTACAGTAAGAATTCTCCCGTTTCTAATTACAATATTATCTTTATCTAGCACCGTAGATAAAGTGAGAAAAGCTTGGACATACCAAACAGACATTTTACCATTGTCAAAATTTCCTTTAGGTCATTTGCTTACAAATCCTGACAAATTAACTGCCTGTCTGTATTACCAGGTTATTTGTGACAAATTGCTGTGGCAGGTTTCTCCTGTCCACGTCATACGTTGGACATTGATCGGAAATTGGTACTGGACGGTCCCGTGATATAGAGATAGGGGAATATCGCCTACCCGGTGGGAAGACAGTAAAGGCATTAGCAGGAACCAAGGACCTTAAAGGAAGGTGGCGCAAGATATCTGTAGCAGTCACCCTCATGGAGGATACGACTGAGAAGAAGGTGCATTTTGTTCACAATTTTCTTCATTATCTCCAGATCCGCGCACAAGTCATCAAAGAAACTCCTAGAACAGTCCCAGCACATGGAGCGCGTGTGGGGACACGTGTTCACGCACACCATCACATTGAGCGAGGCCAATCAGAGCACGTGGTTCAACAAGCTTACGGACCTCATACAGCGGACGCAGCAGCAGCAACTGTGGGTGTCCGAGACCAAGGTGATTATTTTCCTTGTGTTTACAGTCGATTCCTTCTTACTTGGCTTATTTGGTAACCAAATGTGTCGTTCTCAGAGGAAAGGACGTGTCGTTGGCTCTGGTACTTACCATTATTCCTCGTGCATCGTCGCATTTGCATTAGTTATAAGCGCCAACGATAATAATGTTCCTTTTCACCTCACCGGCTCGAAAAGGCTTAACAAATAACTATTTCCCTGAGAAAGACACAAATGTTTACCTTTAAAATATTATATAGGCACTGGTTTAGTTGACACCAGGCTTAAATGATCCTTTGCATTTATAGGGTCAACTTCCAACTGGAGGCGATCTCTGCTTCTATATTTTTTTTAAGGAATAGTAGGCGGTTCCTATCGATCCGGTTTGAATGTAAATGAGCCTAAGTGAATATTGAAGTTAAATAGAACCAAATAAGTCGAGTAAAGACCTCTACATAGAGTATGATTACTGTATATCAATAATAACATTGAATTGGTTTCTTAGGTATGTGTATGTATTAGTGGTTTTAAAGTCTTTAGTTTGAGGAAGTATTTATCCACAAAACGACCGTCCAGTGCTTCATTTACTTTTAAAATGCCGCCTCTCTATTAAAGACTTTAGAATATGTATGTATTGAAATTTATTTAAATACATGTTTATGTTTACTGTGTAGTGTGGGAAAGGTGTCTTACTCGTATGTCTGTCTATTTACAACAGTATGTCGCATCATGCTTCAAGATGGTTGCTTGGTAAAGGCAAAGGTGCATTTGGTAAATGATGTGCTTCAATCTTATTTTACTATGTATCGTGACCAAATAAATTACTACAGCTAAATACTATGTTTTTATTTGGTCATTTTATTATAGCCTAATTTCAAACCAACCTCCGTAAATCCAAAGAAATTAGACATGACAATGTCTCAAAATAAATTCAAGATTGGTTTGAAATGGCGTTAAATGTATTAACCAATTTCATTTCTTCTGTCTTTGCGGCGGTGTAGCACGTTGAAATGGTGTCGGACATATACTTCCCGATCCCACCGTCCCCTTACCCCGCCTTCTATCCTATCTCCTACCCCATTAACAACTACCCTCAGTCTCAATCACCCCAGACTCCTTTGCACTCACCACAAAACATGCCATCTAATATAAACGCTAAGCAAACCAAACGCCACAATCAACTGTATGACTCTAACCGGAATCACGTAGTGCCTTACTATTACGCAGAAACCCTAACACCATGCTTGCCTAACAACAACTACAGCGTGCCAAACACTTACTTGACTAACAAGAACAGACACACTCTAGCAAATTACCCATACGAGAGGCAGTATTATTCTGGTCGAAATATAGGCCCAAGAAATGTCATTAGTCCAGAAATGTCGCGAAACTTCGCCAAAAACATGTACCCACAACAGGGATTCAGACCTTATAGCGTTCTCGAAACCTCTCAGAAATCTCCAATCCCTAACGTTCAGAGACCATCATCAGTTGTCCCGATGACAGAACAATTTAGACCAGCTTCGGTGTTCTTCCAAAATAACGAAGTCGAAAGTAAAAATGTCCCTGAATGGAAATCTAGATTGCAAAAAGAAATGGCAAGTCCAGTATTAAAGAGTTTTGATAAGCCTTTGAGGCAAATATGTCGTATACCGAATTGTAAATGCAACACTATACCCGCGGTAGACCCCGGCAGGTTCAGCGAGGCACGAACACTTCCTACGTTCACGGAAAGATCACTTCATAAAATTAAAAACTTATCTTTGCCCACGCTCAAGTTAGAAGAACACGTTATTGGCGAGAAATGCGAGCAGCCCGTAGCGGAACGGGACGTTACTAGTGTCCTTAACAAACCTATTTCAGAGCTGCATTTAGGTTATGTTTAGATTTAAATAGGTACGATAAATAAATCCAAAGAGTTACCAACTTAGATTAAGGACAAAATGACTCAACATGTTTGTTTGTTTCGCTTACTTAGTATTTGTATGTATATTTTGCTGCATGTAAATAATCTGCTCTATTTTAAGTATCGCTTTGCATGTCTGTGTGTTTTAGTGACGCTTGTTGATAATATTCTTTGTTTTGTATTTTAAGTAATTCTCATTAATATATGCCAAAGATTGAATACCATGTGTTATTGTTTTTGTTGAACACTGTCATCGTTTGCCAGTGTTAAATACATACCACTTTTAAAACAAATGAACATTCAAAACGACCAATCTCTGCTTTTAAAATAATTTCATTGGGTTTATACGTCAGTTTAACTTGAATGTTAATTTGTCCAGTGTGCCCCATTAATCATTCACAGACGCTAAACCGATTAGTTTTCGTAACGTTTTTATTGCAATCATTCATTCGTCTTGTCTTGTCACCCCATTCCATAAACCCACCCTACCGGACGCTGCGACCGAACAAAATGGCCGACTCACAAAATGGCGGATTCACAAAATGGCGGAACAGAGGCCCGAGCCGTTGTCGGACGACTTTTTGTTCTCAATGTCGTCGAGCACTGAGAACAGGCTCTCGTACGCGTCGAGCCCGGAGAGCGACCTGGAAGTGAGTCCGCCGCCCGCGCCGCGGCTGGTGAAGTCTTCTTCGGACCCTTCCATAGCCACGACGCAGGACAACATGGATCGAGACGACGACTTGAACCTCATGGTGGATGCTGTGCCGCCGCCTTACACGGTTCGTATTTCTCATTGCTTAACTATCTGTAAAATGTGTTGCGTTGTCCCGGGGACATAATCATCACTCGACAACATATCTAAACCATCAATGAATAGGGCATCAATAACAGAAACAAAATTAACGACTTCCCAAATATAACTCCTAGGTAAACCCAGATAACTACTATTTCCCCAGGATACCCTCTACCATTAAGGTTTTAAAATATGTATCCCGACTTATTGCCAATTCTGGCCAGTCACTTTGAAAGACGTCCAGTTCATTCCGCCATTTCCTCTTCGGCCGACCACGGCGCCGTTGCCCATCGTGTGGCACCCACTCTGTAGCTATTTTAGTCTACCTCTGTGGATGCAAACGCTGACTTCAGACCAATTAAACCAACAGCAAGGCGGCTATGGCGACAGCAAGTATGGTTTCTCGTCGAACGGCGCCGGGACCAACGGGCTGGGCCTTCACAACGGGCAGGGCATGGCGCAGGAGGCGCCCCCGTACCAGTGCAATCCGATGGCGCATTCGCCGCCGCACTCCCCGCTTTATGGGACTGGTGAGTACTGTTATTTGATGTAGGACGGTCTTGCCAATACGGGTGTAGACTCAAAATTTATCATTAGGTACCCCAAAAGATAGAAGGCAAAAATATATGCCTTGTGACGAAAATCCCATTCAGTTATCTCAAAGAATTACGAAGTAACAACCGTTTTAATATTACTTGTTAGAGAGAGAAAACGTCACGATATGAAGGTGTGTTTTGCGGAAATGGGAGAACCTCCTTTTAAAACTTGGGACACTTATAACTTTGGGATAAATTCTCCATTTGATAATATTTTTAATCCTTTTTCGGGAAAATTCAACACTATTGGTTATTTTATTTGGTGTCTACACCCCTATACCCAACTTTGTGCAAGTGCGATGGGCCTTCCGTTTCCCTTGCTCCTACAGTTCGCAGACTGGACACTAGTTGGGGGTTAAAACTCATCCAATTGTTTTACAGTAGAATTATTTGGGGTTTACCACTGACGGATAGTTTGCCTTCATTTAATAGTCAACTTTAACCTCAAACAAATTAAGTAGTTATTTCTAAATCGGTAGACGTGGGTAACAGTATTCTGAAAATTGCTTTATTTGTATCACATTAAAGTTGAAAATGAAATGAAGGCAAACTATCTGTCAGTACAAGTGGCGCGTGTGTAATTTACCTAAGGGCCTTACTATACTGGCTTTTGGGTGTGAATTGTATACCGAGTATTTCTGACATAAAAAAGAGCCATTGACGCGTACTTTCAGATTAAATATTTAAAACATTAACATTAATATTATAAAGAGGAAGCCTGTAAAATTGTAGATTTTTGTGATTTTGTATGCAGCGGTAACCTTATGAAACACTTATAAAGATTAACTTACTTACTTATTCGATTTAAAAATCTTTCACCTGTGCGTAGAATGGACTTTCTGCAAGGACATAAGCTACATTTTATCCCGCGGTTCTTTTCAATACGCGGACAAAGCTAGTGTTTTTTACGAGGAGCGAATCACAACCGCCTTGCTCAAAATCCGTTCGCAAGTCGCCACTGTAATAAAGCCCATATAAATGGTCTTCCCGGGCAAAAGGTACCGCTCTGTTGGTTCTCAACTGGGATGATATTGAAATGCGTCGTTATGCCAATAATATGAACACAAAATGGTACCTTTCGCCTGGGACTAGTCGATACACACGTAAATAGCAGTTGCCCCAGTGTGTGTGTGTGTGTATGCCGCCTGCAAGTAGTGTGTGCACGGTCAGTTCCAGAGCTGCCGCCGCGCACGCCGGGCCGGCCCGCGGGCGGCGTGCTGCTGCCGGCGCCGCCCTCGCGCCCGCCCAACAACAGGCATCCGCAGGTAACACACACTAACACAAACACACACACAAACACAAACACAGACACCACACCAATACATCCTGCAGGGTCATTGCGCCGCTTTCCGACCGAGCGTTAGGACATATTCGGTCATATTCATAGATTCACGGCTTTATTCCCAAAAGGAATAGGCAGCACATGAAACTTATGTTCCAGTGCCACTTTTAGCATAAAAATGTGATATCGCAGTGGTAGATTGCTAGCCCATCGCCCACAACACACTTCACCCAACCCACGGGAAGAAAGGGGGAGGCGAAACTAACCCGACACCGCACGCACTGCGAGCGGGAAGGGGGGAGGGGGGGTCATATTCACCTTCTAAAAATGACATTTTAAAAGTTACGCAATTACCCTGCTGATTCTGCTTATAAATCGTCTCTATATTGCACTATTTTGGATGGATTAGACATATTTTGGGAGATTTAATGGTGATGTACCTATTAGACCTAGACTAGAGCCCCTGGGCAACCAGTGAGTGTAGGTACGAATATTTAGAAAATTAATATTACAATTGTATTTAGTTTCATTATGATAACACTATTTTATCATAAAGAGGTAAGATTTATTTTAAAAATTAATATTCAAAATGTATTTAGGTTAATTCTCTGGACGCAAACGTATTAATATATATATATATATATATATATATATATATATATACTCGTATATATTATACCATATTTTTCTCGTGAGTGACGTCAGTATAGCAGGACTATGTTAAAGGACATGCAGTATGCACATTTGACGTTTTTTTGTTTCTGCTTTTCTGCTCTTATGACGTCACGATAATGGGGGCTGACTTTCTGGTGCGAATATAATACCGTTCAAGTTTTAACGTTATTTCTTTGCATAAAGCGATATTTTTTAGAGGAATTACAAAAACTAGTTGACTATCAATCGAATCTATCGGATTTTTTTTTTGTAGCGCTGCCTGCCTATTGTAACATATAAGTATAAATTACCTATGACATAAACATCACATGGTTCAGGAACCTATAATACCTAAATAGCTTTTTTTTTTCAAACTGGCGCTGCCCCGCATGAGCTTCGCAACTGTCTCAGATCCTCGTTATATCAGATGTCTAATAAAAATAGTAGGTTGAAAGCCACCCATTCCTGACGAGATATTTTGGCGCTGGAACGAAGTGAGAGCGCCAATAGTTCGAGGCTGAAATGGGTGGATTTCCCCGAGTTAAACACTCTACTTTTCATTTCGAATACGAGGAAATGAAACGAAAATCAAAAACATAAATATTATTTGAATCAGTCAGATCCTATAGAACCCATTTTAGAAGCGTCTATCTGTGTGGACCATTTTGGCGGGAACTGTTGACAGATTTTAATTATGTTTGTGTGTGGACCATTTCAAAACTAACTTTGTTCGTGTATCTCCTTCTCTGTCGAACTTGCTAGTTCGAGCGACAGAGACAGGAACGAAGTTCGTTTAAGTTTCGCGGTAGCCCCTCTGGACGCCCTTTCGAAGCGTTTATATCGAAAAACATTTTTTTTATTGTTTTTTGGATGAAAAATTACATTATTAAATGTATTTATATATACCATATACCTAGTAATAAAGAATTAAAACCATCATGCTTATCAACAAGCTTCAAAAATCAACGCAATTTTATAGAAGTGTGGCAGGTTTTGCCATTATATTTTTTTTTAATAACTTAAGACGCGGTTCTGAAGCGGTTACATTGCACTACGAACACTTAAAAAATAATTAAATTTCATCAAATAGCAATAGTATATAGTCATACAAGAATTAATTTATTATCAATATTAAAAAAATAACGCATGATTGTCAACCAGTTTAAAAAATCAATACAATTTTCTGAAACTGTGGCTGTACAGGTTTCTGCCATTGCTTTTTTTATTTTTTATTACTTTTCAGCCCTAGGGGCGACATGCCTCACTTTCAACCCGCTGTTTAAATAAACAATGACCTACTTTCAGAGTGTGAGAGATGAAAAGTATATTTTGCACAGAACCTCCGTCCCAGTGCACAAGAGCGGCTGTTCGGCCCCCCGAAGGAGGCGAACGGCGACGACGCGGCCGCGTACAGCGCGCGCCCGACCAGCATGATCATACAGCCCACGCAGAACTCCCTCGACCGACACAGGCTACAAGGGAACCCGGTATGTTGACCAAACATTTTTCTCAAACATGCAATGAAATATTGACGTTGTGTTCTTCATAATGGGCTTCGAAGTGTCATCCACAATTCGTGGCACAGGATCACGGCGTTCAGCCATGAAAATGAAAGTATGATTTCTTGGAGTTTTTTTTAATTTATTTCATTGCATGTTTGAAAAAAGCACTATACATACCTCGGCGTGAAAAGGGGTTGCCAGCGTCGTAACTATCCGGCCTTGCTACGCTCGGCCGTCTATATGTACTCGGCCGGCAACCCCTTACTTCCCGACCTCTGTAGTAATGTACTATTACCCAAGCAACGCTTGTGTTAAGAATTTTTCAGCATATACGCATGACCCATATTATTCAGAGCATGACGCGTAGTTCAGTGTCCAAGAGGCAACCGGATGGCTCGCGGTATTTGAGCTCCCGAACCCGAAGTGTTGTGGAACCGCTGTGCAACCCGAACTGAGCCAACTTGGACTGGAGCGGAAATAAAAAAAATGTATGAAAAAAAAGTTTTTTGTCGCGAGGCAGCCGATTGAAACAGCGGTTGCCTGAAAGTGTGTACGCTGTTTATAACTATAACGAAATGCCGGTCTATATCGAATATCTAGCGACAAATTTTATTTCTACGGAATGGCTGCTGCCGGCACTATATCGATCGGTCTGTAATCGTATGTTGATGTAACCCTCCCTTCATTTCGAATCATAAAGGAATACTGTATTCATTCTTATAATTTTACCGCGTTAAAGGCAAAGGTATTTTTGTAGTAATTGAGATTATTTTTCCACAGCAGAATTCGTACGATGGCACGTCCTACGACTACGGGGGCTCGTCTAACAACGGCTCCGCCTTGGGCTCGTGCAGACTCCCACCCAACGCACCCGATGATCTCAAAGTAGCACCACCTTCTAAGTAAGTTCATTTATAAAAGTCATATAAAATCATAGGGAACTGATGCGTATACATTTTGTTAGCAGGGGTTACTACTTAGTAGTTTTGACGACCGGTTAGCCTAGTGGGTAGTGACGCTGCCTACGAAGCTGAAGGCCCTGGGTTCGAATCCCGGTAAGGGCAAATATTTGTGTGATGAGCATGAATATTTGTTTCTGAGTCATGGAAGTTTTCTATGTATTTAAGTATTTATATCTATTATACATATCGTCGTCTAGTACCCATAACACAAGCCTTAATGAGCTTACTATGGGACTAGGCCAATTTGTGTATGATTGACAAAAAAAAAAAGAAAAAAAAAATCAAGTCACTTATTAATTTCTAGCTTCTGCCCGCAACTCCGTCCGCGCGGAACTCGTTTATATCGTAGTTCCGTACAAATTTTCACCCCCAATTTCACCCCCTTAGGGGATGATTTCCGAGATAAAAATTACCCTGTGTCCTTCTCCGGGATTCAAAGTATCTCCATACCAAATTTCATTTCAATCGGTTCACAACAGACAGGCACACTTTCGCATTCATAATATTAGTATGGATGGATTCATTCATACACTACATTTCTTTGCAGATTCTTTCATTGGAACTACTCTTATCATTACAATCTTTTGACTTGCACTGTTCGTATTCTATCCTTCAATATTTGCAAACCATTTTCAGCCAAACCGATAGTAGATTGAGCTGAAATTCGACATCGTTTTTTAAGAAAGCTCGGTGACCACGTAACATTATAGCACCTTGTGTATTCGATAATGGAGATAGATTTGTGGCCTTAGCAACTCCTAAACTACACAGAGATATAAACCCGTTGAGTCATACTGTGTGGTACGAGTATGACTGAAAAACAGTACAGTCGGCTTGCGCCAAAGTTGTATTGTTTTTGTCAAAACGTATTATTATTTTGTTTCAGTAAAATTGAGCCGCCGCCGCCTCCCAACCCGACCGCTATGTCATCGCAAAGTCCACAGCGAAACTCCAACTCCCAAGAACACAACTCGCTCGAATACAGGAATTCTGACAATTACAGGTAGGTACCTAATCCTGGCTTGTGTCTACCATATTTGACGGATCGGTTAACGTTAAAGATGGCGCTGATAGCTGTCATCCCATAAAAACTGACAAAATCCTGCCAGTAGATTTAACGGACGTTGCTTACGATCACTGGCGGTTAGAAACAACCAGCCCTATCTAAAATTAACGAGTGTTAAGAAGACCATGAACCTGCATGGTCTTCTCTCGAGGGAGAGAAGACCATGAATATAATGCAGATAGAGGTATCTGAGCATAAGCGTGAGCGAGATGGAAGTGCGTGCTCGGAAGCGCGGATATCATGATTTTTAATTTTAACTTTTTGGCCGTTTAAATAAATAGAAAAGTAATCACTGAATTCTCTTAAACATGATGTTTCCGGTTTTTAGAAGCAATTTTAATATTTTTAGCTTTTGTGCATAATTTGTTACGAATATTTTATGTGTATTTTAGACCTATGTTCGTGATTTTTTTCTATCGAGCCAAACTTACTTAATCATGTTTCGAATCACCGATGATTCGATGTTTTTAAATGACTCTGACATGTAACATTACTAATTATTAATCATTAATATATTGGCCATTCGACATGCATTTATTTAAATTATACAAAATGACAATTGCTACTTATTTAATTATTTAATCTTTTATTGATGTCTATTTTTTTGTTTATATTGTATTCGCATGTTACTATTTAAATTATGATTCCCGTTTTTAATGTGACATTGATATTTGTATGCCAACAGGCAAAACATAGTGATACTAGATTGTAATTTTCTCCAGCTGTATTTTCTACCTATGTTTGACAAATAAACGATTGATTGATTGATTGATTGATTGATCACTGATCTCGTTGCAGAAACGCCTCAATATTACTATTCGTATTTTTTTGAAATCATATTCTTATAAACAGGCGCATTATATTGTTTCAAAACTCTGTTCGCTTAACTTCGCTGAACCTACGGCGCCTTAATTGTAACAAAACATACCAAAGTATAATCAAAGGCGTGGAAATAACATTTGCCAGATGTATCACTAACATACAAGTTATAAACATATACCCATGTCTTTCTTTGGGGGGTTCTAGAGTGGAGATAGGATTAGTCTCTAAGCTTCGTTTCAGTAGCACAAATAGTTGGCCAGGTTGTACGATAAATGCCCACCGAAGGAACGGCCTCTACCTTTTTGTTTATCGCGCATCGTAAGTATCTTGCATAGCCATCACATTTTCAGCCACTTCAAGAGATTGAAGTCGATGGTATTGTACTACCACAGTGTAACTACATACAGTCTGCAAGCTCGGGGCTGCGCGGGGCGACGATGGGGGCTACGCGGGGAAGCGGGAGGCGAGGTAGCGCAAACTCGTTGAGTTTGCGCTAAATATAACGTGTGTTCGAGAGGTCTTTTAATATGATTCCGTGGGAAGATAAAAAAGGCCACCATCTTGAAATTCTTTAAATACTGTCCGTTTTTGTTCATAATCAATATCTATGGGGCACGAGGGGCCTCTTAATAGGAATCCGAGGTTAGATTTTCAAAAAGTTGCCACAATCTTGAATTTTTTATTTATATTCAAAGAATTTCTAGATGGCGGCCACTTTTAGAAAATCCAACCCCGGATTCGTAAAAGCCCCTCGGACCCTTCGATATCGATTTTGAAAATGGCCGCCATTTCTAAACTTATTTATCTTCAAAGATAGGATTGAGTGAAAGTGTTTATAAAATAACTGCACACATACGGAAATGCTTGAACATGAAACAAGTAATTATAAATAAATATACATCTCTCCAAACATATCTTGACAACCCTGACTCTTGAGCGGTTACGATAAGCGGGTGCGTAAATTCTAAAGATGAATGAAGCTTGCCTACTGGTTTAAGTTCTTTACACTGTGGTATGACTATGAGCATTTCATCAAGCTCACGTGTGAAGTAACCGCCTTGCAGCAGGTCGACGGAGACGTTCCGCAGCCCGCAGCGGCCGGCGATGAACGGCGCGCATGCGTCCGCGCCCGCGCCCGCGCCCGCGCACGCGCGAGGACCCTCGCTGCCCAACGCGCCCACCAACGACCACGCCAAATACAGGTAACCTTATCTGGGGACTACTGCCATTCCTTCTCACCCATCAGGGAGGCCTGTGCCCAGCAATGACAAGTATAAAGGCTCACGATGATGATTAAACTCTTCATCTCTCTTTTTTGAAGAAAATGTGTGAACCGGGGAGATATTGGGTTGTGTGGTATTGGAAGTAAGTTCACAACTCTAAAAACTTGATACTGCTACCTAGTTACCTAGTTACGTGAGACGACATTGTCATCATCACCTTACTTGAAGTAGTGTTTGAGTCCCTTTTTTTTCATTACCAATTATTAATTGGCATTAAAGATTTTTCACGCCACTGCTCGGAAATGTGGCAAAAGATGGTTAGAATTCAGGCTTCAAAGCTGGGGTTAGTTGGACGTCGCACGAACAGGCCATCTATGAGTTAGTAACAGTCCAACAATGTTTTTGTAGCCCAGTTTTAATAGCGATTCGAACAATCACAGCTCCTTGAGATTAACTCGTCTCCTTCGAGGTCCTCACCTGCGGCTCGGACCTCGAACACACTCGTCCATCTATTGCCTACTTTCTAGCCTTTACAACAATGTACTATACATTTGTTTAGTTTAGTTTTTATTGTGTGTTGTCGTTGAGCCTATACGACGTTTACGTTTATAGCTGGCACTCGTTTCCAAGACGCTTTATCGCCTAATATTCCTTCAGTGGCGGTCAAGATCTCGAGACCTAAACGCATTAAAATCTCCCATTGATGTGACAGCAGCCGCACGAACTCGGCGTCGCAGGCGGACTACGGGGCGCGCGGCGCGCCGCCCTACAAGCCCGTGCCGCCGCCCAAGCCCAAGCACTACCGCCCGCCCGCCGACCCGCACCCGCACCCGCATCCGCATCATGCCAGGAACGGGGTAACTCTCTACTCCATCTACTACTAGCACTACCACTCATACTATACATGTGAGCCAATCGATCTCCCCTTTGTAGTATAAGTATTTCCAGTTTAATTACCAAATTCTAGATATCTTAACATAGCCCATGATCTAAGCAATACTCATTTTTGATATGAGAATTACTTCCGGTCAACATTATTTTCATTGCAGAAGTTTTCGTTTCTATGTTTGATCTTGAGAGGCTGATTAACACATTCACTGCCAACAATTTCATAGCGCTACGATAGGCTCGTAGCCGATGCCGTGATTTACGCGCTAAGTAGAGGAAAGCGCCTACGAGTAAGATCCTGGCAGTGAAAGTCTTAATATGTATATTTGTAAAATACTATGCAATATGAGTAGTTGTTCATTACCACACTTTGTTCTCTCAGAACATGGAGGCGCCCGGCGCAGGCGCGGCCCCGCGCGCGCCCGGGCCCTACCCGCACTACTCGCACCAACACTCGCTGTCGCAGCCGCACCACCGCGTGCAGCACAACAGCTATCCCCAGGTCAGTACTAACAACAAAGATGTACAAAGTATAGTGCCCTGAGAAACTCCATAGCTCAATTATCTGTAACATCGTCGAATGTCACTTTTTCAGGTCTTCTGAACTTGTATTAATACATTTAAGTTTTAATATAGTTAGTGTGCTATCAATACCCAAATATTTCACTTTAATAACCTACTAGTCAAACATGAGATACAGTCAAAAGCTTTTCAAAGAATTAAGTCCCACAAACATTTAATTATGTTTACCTGTTTATAGCATCAACAGAACATGTCATACGGCGGTCAGATGCCTCCTCAGTCTCCACCTTACTCGGGGCCGCCATCCCACCACCGCGCCATCAACCTGCCACACAACCCCCATCTCATAGGTAAACCATGCTTTTTGATAGTATTACAAATATTCTTCCATAATTAAAGCGTTTATGTCTTTCTATTGATTCCTAGTGCAGTACAAGATATCTTTTTTCATTATTATTGATATACTCTTTTTACGATCATAATAAAATCCATTATCTTTTTGCTTCCAGATTTAGCAGGCAGTCGAGAGCAACGCGGATCTGCATTCGAGCTATATAGAAAGCCCCAACACATGCACAATATAAGGTAAGACATCATCACACGGTATAACCTTGTCATTGCACTACCAATCAGTCCCCACTTCACAAGTACATTCAAACTCTCAAATAAAAACTATTTTTTTTCTCAGTACATGTTTATTAATTTGCATGTTCCAAAAGTCATATCTTCGAAAATCTTTAGCCGTTTCAGTCCCGTTTACATCAGCCCTGTACAATTTGCTCTAACATGCAAACACCAATCGCTTCACAAACGACTAACAATGTCTTGTCGGGCCACAGTATTAGTATCGGTTTTGTATGTGGTTATAAATATACATAATACATATTTTGTAACATATACATATCTCTATATTGGGGTAAGTCTGTAAATTGTAATAACATTGTATATTAGAGTATTTAGAGTTGTTTGTTATGACAACTATTATTGGCAGTGCGTGTCTGCATTTTAGTGCAACTTGAAAATTCTTATTGAAAGCATATTGAATTAATTTGTCTTTCTCGTTACTCAATGTAATACTTTAATCTCTGTGGTTGTCATTTGGCTGACTGTCCCCTGCTGAAATAAATCATTTTCTATCATAGATTATGTTAGATTTTTTCTTTTCTTCTTTCCGTTCCTTCAAGTGGCATTTATTTCAATATGCTTTTCAAGGAATCTCTAAATTCACCTGTTGAAAATTGCCATTAAATTTGGACATTTCAGAAACTTTCTTTGTTTTTTATTAATATACAAATCGTTACACTCATTTCATGTTCTAAAAAATGTATTAAATGTTTTCTAGAATGTCCAGATTACTTATCATAGCGTAACTAAGTGGGTGTTTGGTTGTGGGTTTCCGCAGTTCATCCGATGCCATGAACTCGAGCGTGGAGCGCGACGAATCATTCTCACCAAAAACGAAAAAGAAATTGTCCAAAAAGCCATCGTTCATTAAAAATGCCGTGCTCGATCTGTTCCGGTCAAAAACGAAAAATTCGCAAAAAGTGTCTCGGCAGAAGTCATTGTGCGAGACCGACTTGCAGCCGAGACAGCAGATGCATCAAATGCCGATGCTCCGGCGAGAGAAGTCTGATCTTAGCGACTTGAATACCCACATGAGGAATACGCAAATCAGAAATCAAATGTTGCATCGTAGCAACTCGTCCTCATGTGAAAAACCAGTTTTAAAACCTATTCTGAAACGACAAAGCTCTTTTTGTGACGACAGGAATGGCGTAGTTTGCACAGTTAGAGATTATGACGCCAAACCTGTAATGAAAAGTCTTAGACGACAAAACTCAATGTGTGAGATAGAAACAGAACCGAAAGTTACCCCACTGTTACGCAGACAGAACTCCCTCATAGAATATAATAGACGAGGCATATACGGCCAGTCACCCAGCTTTAATATGATTACCAAAATAGATCCCATCTACCAAAGACAGCAGCAAATAAAACACGAACCATTCCACCCTTCGCAGCCACTACCTCCAGAACCAGTTTACCAAACCAAAGATCATCTCGTTTACGATCCCATTCCTAAACCAAGAAGAACGTATGCTTCTCTTTATGATACGTCAAGTGAAAACCCATATGGGAGCAGGTCTGAAGTTACTAATCAAAGTTTTGAAAGTCCATATGGAAACCGGCAGACTATGGGCATGCCACTTATGGACCCTTACGCAACGAGAGGTGAATTCATTAGAGAGAATCCATATGCAACTAGATCTGAATGCGCAAGGGAGAGTCCTTATGGCACAAGAATCGATTCTGTTAGAGAGAGTCCTTACGGAACACGGGCCGATTCAGGTAGAGAAAGTCTATATGGGACAAGGAGTGATTCAGTAAGAGAAAGCCCTTATGCTACCAGGTCAGAGTCCATTAGAGAAAGCCCGTATGCCACCAGGAGTGAAATAATAAACGATAACCCGTATGCTACTAAGCATGACATCGTTAAACAATCTGATTCTTTGTATAGTGAATCCCCTTACTCTAGCAAAGAGCACATGCTTAGAAACAGAATGACCTCTGAAAGCCCATATTCTACTAAGGAAGACATGTTGCGCCAGAGATTTTCAGAATCACCTTATAACACGAAAGAAGAAATGCTGAAGCAAAGAATGGATGGGTCGTTTACTGCTAAAGAACCCTTGTACGGTAGAAGGACATATGAGCCTCCACCAAGCACCTCTTGGTCGGAGAATCCCTACAGCGTGCGGCCTGACAGAAGATTGCAAACGCCACCAGTAAATTACCCCGAAAGGATATCGCCCATGGCTAAGTGTATGAGCGAACCACCATATTTTTCTAGAACGGAAACGATATCGAGGATAGAACAGGCGGAGTCACCATACGCGACTCGATCCGAGATCAAATCCTGCTGCTCGGAATCTAATTATTGTACCAGGAGTGACATTGAAATAAAGCAAGAAATTAGACCAGCTTCAGCGGAGTGTACATATGTATCAAAACAAGAAATTTTATCTCAGAAGGCCGCGATGTTAGCGAGCAAAGAGTCTTCTTATGGTATACGATTAGAAGAAAAACTGGAAATGATAAAACAAAGAAACCAAGCTAAAAAAGATTTGATTTATCAAACCAGAAAGGAAGCGAACGAAAGTGATGCGACTAAAATGAGAGAACCTTTATATGTTTCTAAAAGAGAATTAAAGGATAGTGTTATATACGAGTCCCATCAGGAAGCTAAAGAAGTATTACAAGCACAGGAAGGTAGTGCCAGAAGTAGCCCGTATGAACTCAGTGATGCTAATCATTTGTCTCGCCGCGAGCCTATTTATCAAACAAAAGTAGAAGCAGAGAGTAGCACTGAGAAAGAAACATTCCAAGAAATAGATTTCTCAAAACTTAGATTAACCGAATCAAAGACCGATGCAGAAAAGGAAAGATCAATGAACATAGAATCGTCTGTACTCAAAGGTGAACCTATATACGCTCCTCGTTTACACGGCAAGACGGAGCATATATCGAATGCTTTAAAAGCAACGAGCGCTCCTGCGCCGTATGAATCGACAACATCTATGGAAACTCACTATGCTTCAGAATGCAGTATGAACTTTGAGAATAAGCCTCAAAGCACTCCATATGCCTCTCAGGATTTAGAAGACCGAACTCTAAAACCCAATAGAACTGTGAAATTCTGCGAACAAATTGTAGAAAAAAGTCCCGAGAGCAGCCAAGAAAATTCTGAAAATATGTCCACAAGTCAGAACGAAACTACTGTCATTAGCAATCAGAACACGATAGTGCAGGCGTCGATGTCAGAGAGTGCCTCAGAGAGTAAGGAAGATGTCGAGCCTGATGGTCCGCATACAACTTGGGGAATATTTGACAGTGAAGGTGGCGTTTTAGAAGATAGACAGTGGGGCGTTTCCCTGGTCATTCCGCCTAAAGCTATAGCTCCCGGTATCAAGCAAAAGATCTACTTTACGGTGTCAGACCCGAGGCTGAGCCAGCGCGTGGGGGGGCCACCAATCGATATGGACAACGGTAAAGCTTTTGTAATGAAGCACGCGCCTGTAGTCTAGACCGCACTTACTAATTGGGCATTAGCGATTGCAAAAATATCGGAGCAAGACATTTGATTTGTGATTGTACCAATGTTTAGCTAGTTATGTACAAAACATTGATGTTTTATGTTGCATGGACCCTGTGGCATGAGGATTGTAGATAGATTTTTATGTATACTACAGAATATACTAATTTATTTATATATAGAATAAAACACTTGTTTCACTTAGATATCACATAGGACTTTTCTTGAATTATATTCATACGAGCCACCATCTTTATGTACAGCACAAAACATACCTAGTATTTTTAGTATATTGTTGGTGCCGGTTTCATTTGTTTTTAGTATATGCATTGTTTGGTATATATTTATCGACCAGGTGAATCATATTATACTTATTCCATTTATTTGTGCAGCTTCTACCACACAATACACTCGTACTTAGAGATTGAGGAGAGAAGACGTCGCCTATGCTACGTACAACCGACCATATGATTGTATGTTTGACCAACATTTAATATGATTATAACACTGTACAATATTACATCCTCACCGACCAACCAGTATTTATTATATATTATTTATAATTTATTCTATTCACTTTTCTCTTTTTTAATTTCTTACATTGTTCAACTGAAGCGAATCCTCCATTCTGGTCATTGTTTGTTTTCATTGCCCATCCTAACCTGCCTGGCTTGCTTAACATAATGCATAAAACGTGTTGCGATTTGTGTTTGTGTGTTACGTCGTATATTGTTAATATCTTTGATGTTGATTTAATTATCTAATTCTATTGATAAATTGCCCACTTGCAAACTCTTATCCACTGTTTACCATTCAAAATTTATAAACAAAATTTAGTTCGAATTTCTGGCACATCTTATTCTAATTACTATTCACTGATTCTAATTGCCTGATTAATAATCCTAAATAATTAATGCGAACCGATATTTATTAAAACATATTCTTTGAATACTAAAATATGATAGTTAATCAGTATTCTGAATTTGTAACTATTTTAAATCCTCTTGGCATTACATTTCAAGAAGTCTGTCTATTTATTTTTTATAGTTAGTAGATAACTATCGGTTCGCGAAATATCCCAAGCAACAAGTTTAATTGTTCTTCCGTAACAGGTGAAGCGATGCTATCCCCACTAGTGATGTGCGGCCCGCAAGGGCTGGTGTTCCTCCGGCCGGTGACGCTGCGGCTGCCGCACTGCGCTAATGCGGTCCCCTCCCTCGGCCTCACTATCAAGGCCACCGACACTGAGGCCCACCTCAGCACCGACTGGGACCAGATTCACCTCCCCGCTACAACGACTCTCAACACTGTTGCTGTCAAAGTTGATCATTTTTAGTTGAGATTGTGGGAATTTATCTCGTGAAACTGACTTATTGCATACACAAATGAATTATTAAGTTAAGTCTTTGGGCCAAAAATTTGACAAAAAAGTCGGGAGTTAAAGATAATGTTTCTTCCAAATGATATCTAATCCCACCTAGGCCATAAGCCCGCATTCTTTTATTCGGATAAGAGCGTTCTTAAAGAGCTATTTTTTGTAAAAAGAAATTAGGAAATCACTTATGTAATGTTAGGCTTTGAGAGCTTGGTATGACACGGTAATATTGGTGGTGCTCTAGCTATGCATAGTTCATATATCAAATATAAAATATACAATGCTAACTCACATTTAGAAGTGGACACTGCAAAGGAATACCCTTGCAAGATTCAATTTAGACATATGTTAAGAATAGTTTTTCACGTTAGTTATGAAAGCTTTCAAAGAGTGTGTTACGGACAAGATGTTGGTGATATTGAAATGAATGAATCGGATGGAATTGTGAACATGTATTAAAAGTTTGGTCATGAATTTATCAATAACGTAAGATGCCTTACCATAACTTAGAAATATTACTCTAGTTGTAATAATGTTGATATTATAATGTTATTATTTAATGTAATGCATCTGTATTTAGACAGAAATATCGGAATGTTAGGATGTTTTATCAAAATTGAATATTTTCGTATTTTGACATTTCAAAATAGTAGTGATTGTTGTCGAAATCAATGTTACGCCAATTTGTGTTAAATAAATATTACGGAGCATTTATTGAATGTCACCGAAAGATAAGTGGAATTAAGGATTCGTCAGATTGTGTCCAATAATGCGGAACATCAAACATTTTTGGTCCATTTTCCCTTCAGTGATATTTTTCTCAATTGCGTTGCCCGCAATATGCTAAAGGAATGTATACCTTAGTTGTGCATAAAAGCGCTACTCGTAATGTTATTTCCTATTATTCGTCGCCTTAATTACCTGTATTGTATATTTCCTTGTTATTAACGATGAGTTTAACTTTGACTCTACAATAAAATTTTATATCTACTGATTTATCTTTAATTTGTTAGGTAAGTATTTACCCTTAAAAAACTCTCCGTCTGATTCAATTGCATTCAAATTAACATTGCTCACATACCGAATCCAACACAACAAATATAGCTAAAACCATCTCCACATACAAGATTATCTGTTAATGAAAACCGCACTCTAATCTGTCACCACCGACAGACCACAGGTACAGTCAGCATTAAAAGTAACTGCGCAAACGAAGACGTCAAAAGTATTTATTAAAAGGGGATAAGAGCTCTTGACGTCTTCGATTGCGCAGTTACTTTTGATGTTGGCTGTACAACGGGGGTAACGTGGGTAGACCACCGCAAGGTGGACTGATGCCCATGATGAAAGGTCGCGGGAGTCCGCTGGATGCGGATGACGCAGGACCGGTCACTTTGGCACTCTTGAGGGGAGGCCTATGACCAGCAGTGGACGTCTTCCGGCTGATATGATGAGGATGAGGTACTCGAAATCGGTTTTCTTAGAAATATAATAATTGCCAGTGTGAATATCCCGATGTTCTCACGACGATTAGTCGAATACGTGCCACGACGCTCATGTGTGCTAATGGTTATATATAACGCGAGTGAAAATCGGACGTGTTTATGTGATTATACACTTTGTTGAGCTAATCTTTGGAGTACGGAAAATGGCACTTTTTGTACAGTTTATGTAGGGAAAAGTTAACATGAATAAACAAAGAAAATTTCAAAATATGAGTTACATGTGTTGCTCCTTTGTAGCCGAAGTGCATCACTCGCAAAATCGCAACTATTCCTGATCAGAGATCCAGGCGAAGTTTTAAATACATTCTACAATAAAGGCTGCACGGACATAGGAATTCTGCAATACTACGATCACTAGGTAGGTATCCTCTCATCTGTGACATTGATTGACTGATTTATTATTATTATTATAGGTAAGTAGTAGGCGACATTATTACGAGTACACTGGGCCACTAACAAATAGACTAGTACCTACGGATATTTTCGGCTTACACGATCCCAGGAAGAGGGGTACGCTTCTTCTTCTTATTTATGAGCTAGGCTCTTGTCGGTGGAGTAATTTCTCTATACGATGAAGCGTTTATTTTTTCTTTTATTTGCTCCATGTAAGAGATCCTATCCTCGGCCTTCCTGTTATTGTTTTCATCCACTCGTCGTGGCGTAACATTGTGTCCTATCATTTGTCCTCTCCTGTTTTTCAACAATTTCTATCAGATTTCTTTTTTTCATTGACATTAGGGGGAGGGGTTCACAGGGAAGCGAAAAAATGAAAAAATGTGCAAAGTCAATGAGTTTGCGCTGACTATTCTGGAGGGGTGTATGTGTTCCTTACAGGCCTCAACTAACACCTAGCTTCTTAGCTTAGCACAGCCGATTTGTCTAAAAAACATCTTACATCTCCGGTGGAAAAGCCGCCTAATGCAACGCAGTGGAATCTTAAAGGCCCGAGCAGAATGTCGCAAGTGTCAAGCGATGAGTGACGCGCAGTATCAATCGCAGTCATCGCTTAATGGCGCCCGCGCATCTCCGCTGCGCAGTGCACTCGCTGACACACGCAGTTCACGCATATTGCAGTTTTAGATCTATATTTTAGCTGAATACGCAAACCAGTAGGATTTCAATCCACTAACCAGTAGGCAGGAGACCTACACTATAAAATCTATAGTATAACTAGATAAAACAACGCGCTTGATCTTGATCAAACTTGCTACAACATTTATTAAGTGGCTTTAAATATTAATATTTGCGGGCAATCTTACACTAATCGGCCTATTCCCAAACTAAGCAAGAAGCTTGTACTATGGATACTAGGCGACGATAAACTTATATAATGTAGATAAATAAATACAATAAATGGAAAACATCCATGGCTCAGGAAAAAAAATCGTGCTTTTCACCCAAATAAATGCCCTTACTGGCATTCGAACCCTGGACCTCTAGCTTCGTAGGTAGGGTCACTAACTAGGCTAAACCGATCGTCGTTGTCGGTAATGTATGACGCTTAAATGAACAATGGAATCGAATGCGTCCTGTCGTGACGTACAATGAGGGAAGGATTCTCGTAGGTTGCACAATCAAAAATTTTGCCAGTGATAAAAAATCCACCATGTTTAAGACGATAACGGGACAGTGATAGCAACCTGTTACAAATGCAATATCTACAAAACTTTCTCCATCATTAAACCTACTAAGTACTTATAACTTTTATGACCTTAAACTATAACATGACTCTTTTTGATTGGTATATATTAGGCACCGGTGCACTCGACTGTACTGCGCATGATATGGGCATTACGGGCCGTTATTATTGAGGTAAAAGTTTATTCGTCCTGCATGTTGCAAGCCGCGATGATACACTTGCTTAGCTTAGAACCATATACAAACTATGGCTACGTAAGTATTAGGATAAGTCCCTTCAGCCACTTTCGAAACAAATGTTTCGAGTATATTTTCTTGTTCATACGAAACCAGTTGAGAACGAAGAATTTTCTGCATTAGGATGCATATTTACCTACCATGTTTTTATCGCATAGAGTTATAGAAGAGGAACCGCCGTTTATGCGGATAAAAAAAAAGTCAAACAAAAAATTTGGCCTTATGTTTAAAAATTTAACTTTGGCACTGTCCACGGGAGAAACGCCAACCTAAGACTGTGTATGACCCAGTGCCCAAAAGTTAAATCGAAAAGCATTGTTAAAAACATATAAAACACAACCAAACATATCAAAAGTCCATCATTACTTAATTAACTCATTGCTGGTGATATCCACCTCATTCATTATGCGAACTCGATGCTTCTGTACTATGCAGTAAGGCTGCGTTGCTTAAACTTTTATCCCAAATCGACGTGACTTATGTTTATTGAATTATCTCTCCCGGAGCACTTCGCTGCAATCCAAGGATGTGCCAAGGCTCGCGAAAGGGTCTCTTGACTTTTACCACCTTATCTCTATTTGGGCAGTAAATCAGAGTACTTGCATCAAGGAAACAATGATCACTCAAAACTTCCGTATATTTAAATGTTATTCCCCACTAAGATTTTGAAGTGAAAACTTCTTTAGCGGCGCTGAGCACTTTTTGGACTGGGGAAAAATTGTTAAATACGCGACAGATTTTTGTGACGTCAGATGTGAAGGAGGTCACAAACTTTTTTATTTTGCTTCTAGCCGATTAACGCCGTTAAACACTTTTTGCAATAGCATATTCTGCAAATAAATTTGTAATTTTGTCCAAGCGTCCTTCACCGTTTTGCTATTGAGCAAATTCGAATAGTTCGAATTTGGACGTTATTCCTAAAGAGATAAAGCTTTGAAAAATATTTACCAACGGCAAAAACAAATTGATATTTTGTTCGCCGCTGCCGTCTGCTGTTCTTGCAAATTCGAATAGTTCGAATTTGTACGTTATTCCGAAAGAGATAAAGCTTTGAAAAATATTTGGCAATGGCAAAAACAAATTGGTATTTTGTTTGCCGCCGCCGACGGGCGACCCGGCCCGTCGCACCCAACGCGCCCGCGGCCCGTCCGCCTAAATAATTGATAATTGTTTATAAATTTGCGTCAAATTCATTTTTAGGGTGACACAGGGGTGCACCGTAAGATGTCACGTGACCTGATCGAAAAACTGTTACAATGTTATTAAGTTTTCACTTCTGCCGGCACTCCCGGAGTGCAACCCGGTCTTTTTTTTATTTTATTAAAATACATCCATTATTTTCAAGCTGTGTAACTTGCAATATTTGTACCTAACTAACTGTACCTAATTAGTAATTACGTATAGCTAAATGCTATTGTTGAAAACCGGCGATATATTTTGTTTCGTTCGTCGTATTAGACTAGTGCCTATGCCAAATCTTGGGATTAGATGTCAAAGCGGACCTCGGGTTCGTTTAGGGCTCAACCTGGAATAACTCTAGCAGGATGATGAGGTACACACGATGGGACAGAGCAGGTCTGATGAGGGAGCCCGAAAAAATAGGAACTACAGGGTGTTTTTCTGAATTTCCCTGAACTTCGGCATATTGCAGAGTCCATTCACCGAAACAAAGTAGCATAATTAGTTTTTCAAAAAAAAAAAAAATTTTTTTTTTCGATTTTCATACAAAATAATTAAATTTAGCATTAACGGTTATTGTACAAGAGTTAATGAAAAGTTAGTGTCAAATGTGATAATGTTCAAATGACATCACATGACATGCACGTCAAAAAACCGTTTACACTGGTTAAAGTTGCATAACTGATTAAATTAAAATGTTGAATATCTTGATAACAGGAAGAGTTAAGATACTGGTGTCTTGGAGAAATTACCTTTATTTGACCTAAGCTATGCCCCCTTTCAATTAACGGAAATTGGCGGCACACGTTGTATACATACTTGTAATAAATCATGCTTTGGAAGTAAACTAAAACCTCCCTCATGGAATTCGACTTGATAAAATAATCCTGATGCACTTTTCCGCTCCTCTTTATCTTAGAATTGTTTAATGTGTGTCTTTTCGTAATAATATTTCTGTTCTCCATTCGAATTCGAATATTCCCAAAATACTCCAGGCAAAATACGGTTTTGAAAAACATTAATTTATAATAGCGTTTTTTTTGTTGATTTCATTTGAAAATGTTATTCTAAGATGATTTAGTCAAGAATCCGACAAACTTTCCACCCGGAAGTAATTATGTAGAATTAAATGAAGCATGCATTATCTTTTTTTGTTCGATTTATCTTGAATATTATAGAGCAAATGTAAATGAACCAAAATAAAGACGAAAACATTTATTAATATTTTTACTGACTTTTTAGAAGCCAGTTAACTTATCATTTTTTCGATGTCTGAAATTTTGTCGGATTTTGTCGCTGGGTAACTATTTAATTGATAATACATATATCCGTTATACATAAAAACTAAGCTATTATAAATTATTTCCTAAATTGTCATTTTTTCCATACAATACAAGTTGTCAGTCCATTGCCTGGACTAAAATCTTAAAATTCAACATCGACGATTTATTTTGTTGTTAATTAATTATTATAAAAACTAACAATCCTTATTCCTTATTCCTTAGTGGCCTTAGTCATACGCAATTACTGTAAATCCGAGGTGTGAATCAATCAATTAACTAAATAGTTAAAGGATAATAACTGTTTATTAAACCGAACAGTTCACTCAGTAATTCACATTTTTCCATGTCATCGTCCCAGTTTTTATCTTATAATCAAAATGAAACTTTATACCTTTACTAAAGAGTCTACTTAAAAATAGAAAGCTAAATGTGATTTAGATAAGCTCTACAGGCATAGCGGTAGGCCTATTAATGCTTGACAGCTTTTGATTACGGAAAGCTTTTAAATTAAGCTTTAGATTTAAGTTGGAAGCCTCAAATATCCTAACTTGTGTAATGAGAAGTAAAAGTTTTGTAAACCCACGCAAATGTCTTCACAATTATTTATTGCAAAATTTCCGTAATCATAGTGCTAAAACAAAGCTTAACGGCCAATCAAGACTTCCACGTTCTGGCTCTATCATCGGATCAACGTAATGGCCAACAAGCGAAGTAAGCGCGGACGACAAATGTCATACATACTAGACCAATATCATGTCAATATGTCGAGTCAAATTGACTTCCTGAACATGATTTTGATTATTCAGTCAATTCTATGTTAAGGAAATACGCTGGTAATTATTTCGATTGCACCAAATTTTCTTCATTCGAATTTGAAAAAGAATATTACTATCTTGACATACGTAAGGTAAACGTCCGAGTGCTAGACGCCAATACTAGTATATGGCATGGGCACTCTATATCAAAGCAATATGGGTTAAATTCGAACTAACAGGATTTTTCTTCATTCGAATTTGAAAAAGAATATTACTATCTTGACATACGTAAGGTAAACGTCCGAGTGCTAGACGCCAATACTAGTATATGGCATGGGCACTCTATATCAAAGCAATATGGGTTAAATTCGAACTAACAGGATTTTTCTTCATTCGAATTTGAAAAAGAATATTACTATCTTGACATACGTAAGGGTAAACGTCCGAGTGCTCGACGCCAGTACTAGTATATGGCATGGGCACTCTATATCAAAGCAATATGGGTTAAATTCGAACTAAGAGGATTTTTCTTCATTCGAATTTGAAAAAGAATATTACTATCTTGACATACGTAAGGTAAACGTCCGAGTGCTCGACGCCAGTACTAGTATATGGCATGGGCACTCTATTTCAAAGCAATATGGGTGAAATTCGAACTAAGAGGGTTTTTCTTCATTCGAATTAAGGCCATGTCACTTTGACATCGAGTTCCCATGCCATATACTAGTACAGCGTCGAGCACTCGGACATTTACCTTACCTAATATTATTTGCAGTTTGTAAATGTTTCATTAAGTCGTCAAAGGTAAGTATATTATAATTCTGTCTAGCTGTCTTGATGTGAAATTCAATTCGTTGCGCTTTTTACGGAAACTAACAATCAAATATAATGAGCTGGGTGCGCTATTAATGTTCCTAACTTTTACGATAAGGTCACCCCAAGTTGACCTTATGGTAAAAGTTCTATAAAAAATACAATGTACATATTTTTTTATACGAGTTTCACTGCAATACAAGAAATGCGGTAAAATACTGTATCCAATACAGTGACCACTAAAGACGAATTATACTTATGTCTCTCAAGCCCGTAAGCAAATACTATGTTAAAATAACAATGTTCAATTTGAGGGGCAATCTTTAACAAATCGACCTGCTTGTTCTCAGAACATAATTTATGATCTGAGATCTAGTCCCAAACTAAGAAAAGCTTAATTGATTCAACCAGTCATTACTTTGCGGAATTCCAGGATAAGTTCTTTTGCTATTGAGCTAAAGATCGCAAAGGTCTACTAGAAACGATGATATGCAACTATTTGCATATTATTGTGTGGTTAAATGCGCTTCTTTCGCACGTCCAACATGCAAATAAATACAACGAATCACCACCAATAATGAAAAAACCGGCCAAGTGCGAGTCGGAGTGCGGCGGTGTAAAAGGGCAAAAAAACCACGTTTGTTGTATGGGAGCCCCCTTAATTATTTATTTTATTCTGTTTTTTAGTATTTGTTGTTATAGCGGCAACAGAAATAAGTCATCTGTGAAAATTTCAACTGTCTAACTATCACGGTTCATGAGATACAGCCTGGTGACAGACGGACAGACGGACGGATGGACGGACAGCGGAGCCTTAGTGATAGGGTTCCGTTTTTACCCTTTGGGTACGGAACCCTAAAAACCTCGACACGTGTTTCGCCTCGACGAGGCATCATCAGCGGAGAGGCTGGCAAGATATGTTAGACTGCAAGACATTATTTGAAACACTCCAGTATTAACTACATGACGCATTGTACACGTCACCCGAATTTAGTTACGCCTATATTCACGCACGAAAACCCATTTAGCCTGACCTATGAGCACAGCCCATAGGCCCATGACTCATTCTGTCTAGACCGGTACTAATACTACTTATTAATATTTTAATTTCTTTGCATTACCTAGTAATTAGAACGTGATGACATAGTCTCTGACGTCGATAGTTAGATATCCTAAATATGACGCCAATGATGATGTACCAATGTATCATTTGGAGTAGGACGACCGGTTTCGCCTAGTAGTGGGTAGTGAACTTTCCTAGAAAGCTGGCGCTACAAGGTTCGAATCCCGGTAAGGGCAAATATTTTTATACCGTCAAATGGGGTGAGTAGGGGCAAAACTGACATTCAAACCTCGATAACATTTTATTTTTACATATGCAATGGATATAACAATAAGTGTTCCGGACGTTTGTAATTTAGTTTTTATTTTATTTTGGGTAGCTCCATTTCATAACTTTGACGATAAACAGGAAATCCCACCTCACCCCGTAGTTCCTCGTAATTAGGGTGAGATGGGATTTTATACAAAGGTGATTTTGGAAGATTGTTGGATCGTTTTTTTTATTATGAGTATTACTATAGCTCCATTTTAAATTGGAATACATTATTTTTGTAGCAGTAGCCTTAAAATCCCATCTCACCCCCCTTTCATAACCCAACTCTACCCGCGAACCCTACTCACCCCATTTTACGGTAATGAGCAAATATTCCGAACTATGCTTCGTCATCATCAGCTCAATTGGAAAGAATCATTTTATCTATTGTGTCTATCTATATTTATTTTTACACAAGATTGAGCTAACCAAATAAATTTTTCGCTGATCTTATCCTCTCTTCTTTCCACAATTAAACAATAGATGCATATCGAGTGTAGCATCAGTTTTTTGCCTTTGGCCGCACAATCAACTCAATAGTCAATGCTAGTATGCTGCATTGTGGCGCATAATGGGTAATGAACTTAACTAATGTGGGATTAATGTTGCGTGCCTGTCAATAATCATACGTAACATTCACACCTACGAGTATGTCCTTTTACCATAAGTGATTCTCTTCACTTATGGTAAAAGGTAAGTAGAAGATTAGGAGCAGCAGATTGGAGTACTTTTGTTTTTAAGTGGTGGCCCGGTCCTTTGAGACGCGTCCGTGGAGCCGAAGTACCAACCCCGGTACCAATCAATAGGTCAACGCGTTGAGGCTCTTTCGATAATTTCGGGAGCAGTGAGACATTAGGTAGCCCGTGTATACGTAACCATCTTCTGCTGATACGTTTTAAAGATATACTTCCAGCAGAAGATGGTTCTAGGCCTAGAATTAGATGTCAGGAGTCGTGTGGAAAGTGGAATAGATAGCCAGTCAAAAATAAACAATATATTGCTGCAGCCGGGCAAAAAACCTCACACATTAAACACTAATTAGCCAAGTTACATGGAAACACATTTCTAAACGATCTCGAGGCGTGTCGTGCCGAAATTACATCACGCGCCTACGAATTTGAGCTCACCTATGACACATGGACGGACAGACGTAGGAAATCTCACATTAAAGTATCATTTGCGTTTGCGCATTACAATTATACGTTGCCAACGGTAACCGCGGAAAAATCATGAGACGTTCGACGATTAGGACCCAAAGGTTCTGTAGATCGGCCTTGGCCTTTTACAGATATACCTAAGTAGTATTTTGTTGCAAGTGCATATAAGTATTTCGATTTGATGCAAGTATCTGAGTCAAAACACGGAAGAAGAAATAGGCGTGTTTCCAACAGTTAGTGGACAACGCCGGTACATAGAGAATATAAAGATCAAGTTTCGATCATACAAATCATAAGTCGCAAAGGCTCCCGTGTCGCAAGTGCCTTAGAATACATATGAAACTTAAACACTGAAACTGAGCCTTTTTTACTCTATAGGTAATGCCGGTATGTATATAGGCACCCACTTACTGTCAAGAGGTTAGAAGATAATACATTGAAACTAAATATAAGTAAAAGTAAAATAATACATTTCCAGAATTATAATAGCCCTAATATAGACATCAAGATAAACCTAAACAACACCATAATTGAACCTATAGATTCAGCTAATTTCCTTGCCCTTACAATTGACAAACATCTCAATTGAAAAAACCACATTGATAATATTTGTACTAGGTTAGACCGATTCGTGCCGTCATCTCAGAGCCGTTGCATCTCTGGAGGCTGCACTTTCTGCATATCACGGATACGTATCATCTGTGATTCGTTACGGAATAATCATGTGGGGTAACTCGGTTGACGTACAGAGAGCATTTATCCCACAAAAAAAATGTATCCGAGCTGCCTATGGAGCCCATTATTTGGCCCATTGCCGACCAATATTTAAGGAGCTACAAGTTCTCCCCTTGCCCTGCTTATACATATATGAGATAACTAAATTTGTTAAAAAACATCCACACATGTTCCCTCTACATAACGTTGTCCTAAATAAAACCAATGGCAGATATCCGCTCAAGCTTTATGATTTTTATGAACCTAGACAGAAAGTTAAATTTTTTAGTAAAAATGCTTATATTATGGCAATAAAATTGTATAACAAAGTTCCAAATGACTTCAACTGTTTGCCTAATACTCAATTTGACAGAAGATTATTTAACTGGCTGCTTGACATTTGTTTTTATTCTATAAATGAATTTTTGAATTATTAATTGTCTTACTATATTTTATCATTAATTTGCCATATTGTATATTGTAATTTTTAATTAATTGTTATGTGTTGACAATTTGAATGTTTGTAATTTATAATAATATTTCTACGCCGATGTCGGCAGGATATGTGAAACTGATATTGTAAAACATACCAACAAATTTACCATATTCGGAGAAATAAACTTATTCTATTATATTCTATTCTATGCCTCTAACTCTTCTACTAGCGTCTCATATATCAGCGCAACGGAACCATAAAAACGTCGTCAAAATCAATCGTTGTAATGTAACAGTTTGCAATGAATTACTAACCTTAATCCGTTCACTTTAGAATCAATCTCATCATCTTCAATATCTAATACAATTCGCTCACAGATTCGCGTATAGGTCAGTTACGTTCGTGAAATATGAACTTTTTAACGACTACGTGTAATATTACCGACTAATTTAGTTGGGATCCCGTGAGAGCGTTTTTCAATTATCCATTCCATTCTAAAACTAAGTTACATTAGCTCCCGAATTATTTAACAGACACGCAAAGTTCAGAAACATTTGTTTTTTTTGAGCAACCGTCATTATGTTGTATTCTCACATATTAGCCGTACGCAGATTAGATAGGCAAACTTTAATTTAGTTCCATTGTATTACATTTCGCAAAGAAAAATACTCAAATACATTCAATCATACTCCAATGAACGAACGAAATCTACTCAAAACTTTCCTTCTTTCTTCAGTATGTATGGCCAACATCTCTCCAATTTACTTCAATTCAGCTGAATTTTCTCTAGCTAGCACCCAGATTGGTTTAAAGGTTCCTTTTTAGTACTTACATGTAAAAAACTGGTGTATCGCGCTTCAACCGAAGTTGTGGCCTCTCTCTGGCTATGTGACAATGTGACTGAAGACACACTCATTTCTATTTGACAACACTTGTTGACAAAGCTAACCTGCCACATTGACGAAGCCCATGAAACGCAAGTAGGTATACTCGTAACGTTACAGTACATATGGTGCTACTTTCCCGCACTAGTGCGAAAAGAGCACTTTCCGTGCATATGTCGAAACTTTAAAGAGCCATATGTACAGTAAAACATTGTACGATACACGTGCGAATAGGTAATTCGCAACTCGTGTCGATTTAAAACACTCCCTTCGGTCGTGTTTTAATTTATCACCACTCGCTGCGAATTTCCTATTTTCGGCACTTGTATCGTAAATAACTATTACAGTACATATGGTGCTACTTTCCCGCACTAGTGCGAAAAAGAGCACTTTTCGTGCATATGTCGAAACTTTAAAGAGCCATATGTACAGTAAAACGTTGTACGATACACGTGCGAATACGTAATTCGCAACTCGTGTCGATTTAAAACACTCCCTTCGGTCGTGTTTTAATTTATCACCACTCGTTGCGAATTTCCTATTTTCGGCACTTGTATCGTAAATAACTATTACAGTACATATGGTGCTACTTTCCCGCACTAGTTCGGAAAGAGCACTTTCCGTGCATATGTCGAAACTTTAAAGAGCCATATGTACAGTAAAACGTTATGTCGATTTAAAACACTCCCTTCGGTCGTGTTTTACTTTATCACCACTCGTTGCGAATTTCCTATTTTCGGCACTTGTATCATAAATAACTATTATGTATCTGTTGCCGTGGGACTATTAGCATTACATACACATAATTGTATGTTTAATCAAACTGTTACACATAAATATAGATCTGCCATGCCTGTAGGCGTAATTGTTACGGAGCCACATTCACATGAAGCACCTAATGCAATCACCCTGTCATGACAGGTGTACATACCTTTACAGGCGAACGGACCGAATTAAAAAGCTTCAGGTCTATTCTTCTAGGTGTTCGTCGCATCCCATCACGATCACGTTTCAATCTGTATCACGTGCTCGCTTCTACGCGTGCCGAGCTAACCTGTCAGAAAGAGAACGCGGCACATTTAAATGAGATTGCGATGCGAAAAAGGTGGATGAGAAAGCCCATGTAAATAACGCTCGCCGACCTCTGACCCGCGGTATCACTTACGGCCATATTGCTCAAAGCGTAATTAAACGAGATGGATTTGGATCCAAACAATTTTTGGCAATCTTCGGCAAGGTACCTATTTAATTGCCAATTTTATACCGCGTACACGACTTATTGCGGTTCAAGAAGTATAAAGCGATACAGCAATGAATTTAATTATTATCATTAATTCGGAAGAAAGGACATCAAGCTTGGAAAAAAGTTCGATGTTTTTCCTTACAACATTTTATGAATCTGAATTAAAAATATAATTATCATAAGCACAATATTAAGCAAGGGTTCCTGCAAATATGCAGTGTTATCACATATTGTCCTTATTAAATTAGGATCTCAGTAACGAGGGTCACGAGATCATCGCGTGTGGGGCGAGACGAACCATACAAGACTGCGGCGGCTGCCATACAACACAAAATGTTAGTGTTTGTGAAAAAGTTAATTTGGTCTGGCTAGCTCTTATTGCCGAATACTTTTTTCACAGTTATCAACAGCTTGTCGACACTATTCTAACAATATAATCGTCAAACGTCAACTTTGTATACCTAGTCCTAGTACTATGTCCGGTGGCCCCAGCAGAAGTTGATGCGTAATACGTAGCCTAACTCCATGTATATGCCATACTGTACATATAAAATACAGAAACCTTGTAACTAATGGTCAATAAACTTTGATTTGCATTTTAACCAGAATTACCAGGAACGATACGGTATTTCTTATTAAGTAGTGAGTGTAGTGAGGTGGAAGTAACGACAGTGTACATAAAACATTGCGGTGTGAAGATATTTTTGAAAACATGAGTATTTTACAGCTTAGTTTCAAGTAATAATGCTTTCTTATTGTGTGTCCGGATGTCCGGCTGTTCTTCTCAACAGCACGTCTATCATGAGACGGCCGCGACATACTCTCGATTTTTCTCGCACTATACCTCTTGTTCTAAGTGTTCTCATAAGAGAGAGAGACGTATAGTGTGAGGAAAATCGAGAGAGCTCGCGCACCGTTTCATGATAGCCGTGCAGGTCGCATTTCTCAATCGATTCTGGAGTTCGCTAGGGTGTCTTAAGTTAAGTACATTTGTGTGGACTAGCGGACGCTTCAGTCTTATTTCATATGCCGTATTAAGAAGAAATACCTACCTACATTGTTATTACTTTAAATGAGATTAATGGCACAATCGTGGAATCATTACTATAAATTATATGGGTATTGGTATGTGAAAGAATATGATAGTGTTTATGTTGTTTATATTTCATAATCGAAATATTACCCTTTTTGACGAGCTTTGAATATCTAGAGATTATTTTCGCACTAAATTATGTATAAGTAATAATAATATCGTTTATAGCTTACCATGGTAGGGGTACATTGTTTTACAAATATTTCATTTCGTTTATTCAGTCACAATTTACATTGTATATGAATTTTAGGTACATAAAAATGTCATAAAGAAATATCATTAAAAAAAAGGATGAAATCGAGCTTACAATTACATTTCAATATGGATAGGTATGTCAATTAATAAATTTAAGAAACAGGTGTACAATTATAGATTAAAATAAATTATACAGTCAAAAACAAAATAATAACAATAATAAAAATAAAAACAATAACTACTTAGATACTCTTACTAACTATTATAATATACATTATTATTAATGATCTTTATCGTTTACGAAGTCAGCTATAGTATAATAAGACTTCCTCCGGAGTAAGCTTTGCATTGAATAAATAATAGTATATCATGGACCCTGACAGGGTATTGCAAAGTTGGTTCTTAAAAACTAATTCTTAATTCTAACACAAAGCAAATTCGAATTATCTATCTGTTACTGAGTCTTGGATATTTTTGATTTATGTGTGTAATAAATAGCGTTGTCTAACCAACTATGTTTCTACCATCGAATTGTAGGTACTAAATGTCTGCATAACAAATATAATGACTCGGATGCACATAACTTTGCACTTCACTTATACCTATCCCCGCTTAGCCGAGTGGTTATGTGATGAGGCTTCAAATGGAGGTCGTCGGTTCGAACCCTGGATTTGATTTTGACTGACCTAAACCTACGGACATCCACACTACTGCCTAATGCCTCTCATCCAAGAGAAGAGACTTGTGCCCAGCAGTAGCACTTAGACTAGGTACCTAGGTAGGTATATGTATAACGCTAACCTTTCCTCGTCCCCGCCCGCAGAGAAATACCTTTTTTTCGCCGACCTCCGTAGCCTAGTTGGTAGTGACCCTGCCTACGTAATCGGAGATCCTGGCTTCGAATCCCGGTAAGGGCATTTATTTGTGTGGTGAGCATGAATATTTGTTCCTGAGTCATGGATGTGTTCTATGTATACACTAAATTGCCATACGATAAATAAATAAATGTATATACGTATTTTTTTATCTATATGAGTATGTTTATCGTCGTCTAGTACCCATAGTAGGTAGCTATGCTTAGTTTGGGACTGGGTCGATTTGTGTAAGATTGTCCCCAAATATTTATTTATTTTTTCTTTACGAAACCGAGGGGTGTCATAATTTTACCTGTGCAGGTATCTGTCTGATGTGTCATCGTAGCCCCCTAATTACGGATGAACCGAGTGGAGTGCATTTTATTAATTTAAATCTTATTTAAGTTTAAGATGCTGCTTAAGGTAGAATCAGACGGTTCTCTTGAATGAATGTTCACTCGAGTGAATGCTTCATTTTTCTTTCATGTTTTGTTTCACTTTTCGTTCAGACGTGTCACTTTGAGTGAAAGATGCAAAATGATACAAGAAAATGTAAGAAAAGTGAACCGTCTGATTCTACCTTTAGCTATGTTGCCTCGAGGGTGTTTTATTTATGTAGGTTTTTACTCGTTTCTGATGTCGTTTGTTCGATTTCTTGATGGCAATCAACTCGCTCGTGTACCAATAGTGTAAGCCGTACGATAAAAAAACGGCAAATCGATGTACAGTTTAGCCGTTTGGCACAAGCATACTAGAGGTGAAAACACATTTTTTGACCCGCAGTTCCTAAAAAAAATCCCTGAAATGGTATATTTTTAGAATCGCCTCAAAATGCTCTTTCATAAGATACCCACACACGATAGGTTTCTGAAAACATTTTTTTTTTCATACAAAAAAAAATGTGTTGGCTCTCCCCTCCTAAGGGAATTTTTTTTAGGAACTGCGGGTCAAAAATTTTGTTTTGACCTCTAGTATGCGTGTGCCAAATGGCTAAACTGTACATCGATTTGCGGTTTTTCTTTGAAGTTGGGCTTGTACGGCTACCACTAGGACATTACATGGCGTTATTATTGGGAACCTTAATTACTTCTAAATTGGTTATTTCGTGTCAAGAATGGAGGTCAATCCGATGTGTAGCCTGGCACAGTAACGTGTGATGCGCATGATCGTGACCTTCCGTGCAACGTTGCGGAACTCCATCATACAGCTGCTATTACGTAAATAACTAACTTTTTTGACCAGAAATGTACTCATGATAGATTTATGTTCGAACGTCTGCAAATCATCTGACCTGACAATGACAAAACGATGTACATCGCTGGGTCGATAAGTAACCATGCGTGCTCTTCAGCTACCTTTACTCGTCGAACGAGCAATGTACGTTGAATAGTAGTTGTGGTGCCACAAGCGCTAAGTTGGCGAAATAGAGTCTTAGTAGATTCACCGACTGATGAGTAATTTCCTAAGTTGCGAAACATTCTATGTCGGTTCTGTATAAAACGATCTAACTTGGAAAATGCTTGAAGTTTACATGTGATTATAAGGCCGGATTGCCTTAGCTTTCTGCAACTGCATTCGGGATACTGTTGGAGCTGTGACTTTTTTTTTTTTTTTTTTCTTTGGGGGAATGCTTTGACGCACCGTCCGCCCGGTCAGGGGGACCAGACGGGTGTGTGAGACTCCCGGACAGAAGGCCCAGACTACCCATTAAACCCTCAACGATTGTCCAACCATGTCGCTGCCAAGGAGAGCCACTCGAGCCAGCAGTGAGGCGATGATTCCGCGGATAATAGCCCGAATCCCGCATGTGGAGGCATCCGCGAACATACCAGACGCACTAAATACACCACCTAGGCAACCCTATCAACATCCTGAATGCGTTGTTATACTTATAGTGTAGGCGTAGGGCATTAAGCACGCTTTGTATACCTGGACGCTTTCCTTCCTTAGTATGGTTGACAAAATGTGCACCTATTCCTCGAACAACTTGTATGGCAAATCGGCGCAAGTTATATTTCGTCAACTATACGAACTTAAGTCACGATACCTAGAAATATACGTACTATGAGGATTGAAAACTCATAGGCTTCTTGATGTAAAATTTCCACTCTTGAATTAACCATGAACAAGACTAAGATGACTCTTTCAAGGATGTAAAATAATGATGAACGCCATTTTTCAAAGAAGTCGCCGGATCAGAACAAATTGTCCATAATTGTGTTGTGTATATTTCCCATAAACGGTACTCTTAATAATGTAACTTGAATCGCCTTAGGCCGTAACTTCGTAAACGATTGCGTAGCTACCTACTTATGTTGTCTATTAAAATGCCAACTAAAATATTGTTTTTATACTCGTCGACTTTAATTTTTGAGTTAAGACTTCGTACACCAAACTAAAATCACATACTTTTCACTATGGAGGTCACAACTCAACATTTTACAACTGTTTAGACAACTAAAATAAATTCGACCAATCACGTGGCGCCTTTACTCTGAACTATAATGAATTTGACCAATAGGACGCCATCATGAGTACAGAAGAAAAGTAAAAGACATCAACGACCAAAAGCCGTTGGCTGCACTTCGTTTCAGCAGGGCTTAGATTTTCAATAGATACCTAGTTTGTTTAATTAGTTCAGTTGACTCGTAGAAAAAGTATTGTATACAATAGTTATATAATTAGCTTTTCAAGTTACCTTAATTAGGCCACGACTGAAAAAGCATACATTATTAACGACTGCATAAAATACAATTTCCTTATTGCTATTATTTAAACAACTTCATGATTTTACCGTTATTATTTTTCAATCAGATCAATAATTATGTAGCTCAGGTTTTTATGATGTCGTTATAGATTTACAACTCCTATGCTCTGTTGTTGTGTATTCGGTTCACGTATGCTTAACAAAAGTGCAGGGGGTTGTACTGAATGTACTGGCTACAATTACTTAATCAGTGTATGGACTACATACAATGTTATGTTTTTTTTTATATACCTAACGATAGTGTCAATCAAGCGCACCCCGTAGCCCAGGGGTCGCCAAACTACGGCCCACGGGCAAAGTCCAGCCGCGGGCCCATCTAATCCAGCCCGCGGAAAGAAAGCGGAGAGTCCGGCCCGTGATAGCGCTGGGACCAGCCATGAAACCAAAGTCTTGGCCCGCATGAATTTATATTAAGTGCACTGTGGCATTTGAGTAAAAAAAAAATAGGACCCCTACCGTAGCCGATGGACACCTGCAGCCTACATGCTCGTTGGCCACCATTTATTAATTAACGGATTCACATGCAGTCCCCCCTCTCTCAACACAGCGCGGCCTCGAGAGTTATTAGGTCTTAACGGGCTTTACCACACGAAAGAGACGACCCTAAATCTCTGTGTGTCTCGTTTTTTACCTAACTTCTAAAAATGTATCTACCCAAGAATATCATAGGATTACTTTTTAGCACCGCCACAGAGTTTATATTTATTTATACCTCGAAAATTTTCACGATATGCCTAATAGAAACAATCAACCTCGACCCTTGAAAGTGGATGGATGCACTTGAACCGTAACACTTACATGAAGCCCTTTGTAGATGAATAAAGTGCTTGTCTATTAACGGCTTTTGATACCGTCAATCTGATGCTTGACTCATTGACTCTTCATGCAATTTTAATGTGTGTGTACCCTAATTTTGGTCATAAAATTATCTGTATTTTTCTTTAACTGGCCGAAAATGTATTTAAGGAAGTTTGGTCTGACCTCTGATTACATAGTTGTAACAAATTTTGGGGCAGGTACATCTCAGCTTCAGAGTGGCCCTCCTGCAGACAAATTCTTCGATCTTGATATACCATTAGGTGCATAAATTTCTATTCAGGGGGGTCACGTAATTTCTCGTGTGTGATGCGAGAACATTTCATGATTTTAGAAAACGAAAGTATTTTAAGTATGTTTAATAATAGCGCCAAGGTACCGTTTTCAGATTTATACGTTTTCTTATGAAATTAAAAGGAGCACACAAAAGTAAAAAAAAAACAAGTCATATATCTCTCCTGTGATCAGAAGTTGTAAGCCCTTTAACTGCACATATAAAATGTATTTATCGCGATGCCGTTTATGCGCATTAAAGAGTCCAATCGAAAAATTGTGTTTATACTTAGCCCTTAACTTTGGCAACTTCCACAGAAACGACGCAAAACTATATTTCTTTATGACCCACAATGTGACTGGTAGAGAATGCTTACGGCATTAAGTCCGCCTTTTGTACGATAAGTTGTTCTTTTGTGCAATAAAGATTAAATAAATAAATGTCTTATTTTGTGAAGGAATGAAACCTATAAATATGAATAAGTGTTGCAGTTCTGATTGTAGTGCTTAAGAAATGTAGGTTACCTAACCAGGCGACGTGATGCGCTGCTCCGTGATCGAGTTTGTACGCCGCCCGAACTTTCTCACAATATTAGACCGAATGGTTTCTCATATAAATTCCTCATGTAGCACGATTTAACGGGGCAATCTAAATATTTCAGTAAGATTGATAGTTGATTAATATTTTTATACCTGTAATTTCTTAGCAACTGAAGAAGAGATTGGAGGACAAAATATGGTGTACAGGAAGCATAAAAGCATCGGCCATCTTGTTATAAATAAATATGATGGGGATAAAATATACCTAAAGGCTCCTCTACACAATCGGCCATCATGGCCCACTATACAGGACGCAACGATGCGTTAGACGGAGAAGCACAGACAACATCACATTCCAACGCATATCTGCGTCCCTGTCCTGCGCCATGATGGCCCATTGTGTAGGGGAACCTTCAAACTGATGCACTCTTCAAAATGTTTAAGTACATTTAGGGGTGTAGGTACGCTTAGGCTTGGGCAGACAGCGAGCGGGGACGGGACGCCGGCGGGACAGTAGCAGCTGTGATGTAGGTACTAGTCAATTTAGACAACGTCAAACAGCGCGACAAGCCGAGCGCGACGGCAGCGGGAGGATCTGGGAGCCAGCGAGCAGCGGAGCGATGAGTAACATTTCGTAATCGAGTTCAATCTATGCACCCGCTCGTCGGCCCGCTGCGCGATGGCGTCCGAACCACGGCCTAACGCAAAACGATACGCTTGTCCATGAAGGGCGGCCAAACGGTTTCAGTATTTGTTAAAGATTTAATGAATGTAGGTAATCGAGAAAGCGTTCAGCAGGCGTAATATTGTTGCCATTTTATCACTGTGCATAAGTCGTCCCTCACGATCCGAAGAATCAGCGAGTGCGAGTGTGACGGATGTCTTATCTACAACGGATAAGTGAAGAAAGAAATTAAAAGATTTTTCAAAAAACTTAACTGCTTCTTTCAAATTTTATAGCCTATGTCACTCCCACGATTAAGAGGAATTCAACGACACCTCATACGTCGAAATCCGTCGAACGGTTTAGGCTGCAGGGCGTCCCAAAGAATAAGGTCACCTCTCCTTCGGCAGTCGCGTAAATAGCAACTATCTTATTATTATTATTATTCTAGTAGTGGCTTCCGGACTAGAGAGCCCTTATATCACTGCGACCATCGCTGATCTATTGTGATCGCCGCTTACTACAATTCTTGGTCAAGTCCTGCAAACTCGAAGAATTGCAGGATACTGTTGATCTCAAGAAATTTAATCTCCTCCGGGCACATGATGTGTTTTCCCAGAAAGGAGTTACGGCTCCGGCGGCGGCGGTTAGGAGTTGCGCATAAGGCAGGGGCACTCAGTTAGGATGTGTGTAGGCGTCTCTTCCGCGTCAAGGCAGAGTCTGCACTGCCTTGTGTCACACAGACCTAACGTTTGCATGTGCTTATTTAGGCGACAATGCCCTGTAAGCACCCTTACCAACATGCGTAGACGGTTCCTGCTTAGCGCCAAGGCATCGGAGGACGCCTTTTTGCTAAAGGCTCTAATAAGCGCCTTGGAATGTTTCAGTCCTGGTATAGCTCTCCAGGCTTGGATACTCTTGTAGAAACAATAGGTCTTTAGAGTGAGCTTGGTTAGACTTTTGGGGATGCCACAGAACGGCTCTGGTCCGCAGTGCGTCCCCTTCGCCCCCGCTCGTGCAAGCTCATCGGCCTTCTCGTTTCCCTCGATACCTGCATGCCCTGGGACCCAACGTAATATTACCTTGTTTTTTGTGCCCAGGTCATTCAATAAATCCCGGCAGTTCTCGACCAGCCTCGACGTTGTGACGTTAGAGGTTAGGGCCAAGAGAGCCGCCTGGCTATCCGAATGGATATAAATAGTACGATTGAGGGAGGTGCTTTGCAGATTGGCTGCCGCACATTCTAGAATGGCGTACACCTCTGCCTGGAATATAGAGGTATGCTTACCCAGGTTCATGCTGATCGATGCCCTGGGTGCTTCTCCGTATATTCCGCAGCCTACCTCCGATCCGGATTTGGAGCCATCAGTGTACCACTTTAGGCTGCCTGGTTTCCAATTTATGAGGCCGTTTAACCAGTCCTCTCTCCTGAGGAGTTCCACTGAGTAGTTAGTCTGTGTACAAAGTTTTGGGGGCATTGTGTCTAGAGGCATCCCTAAAACAGGAATATCGTAAACTGAGTCCTTGAGTGTTCTCAAGGCTGAGGATAGCCAGTCTCCTCTCCTTGATGCCGCTATTCTGAGCATGCTGGTCCTCGCCTCCTTTTCCAAATGGAGGTTCAGGGGCGGAAGGTTCAGCACGGCTTCGAGGGCAGCTGTTGGAGAGGTTGACATGGCTCCAGTAACGATAATGCAACTATCTTAGGCCTCCTGACTCCGTATCATGGTCGGCCTTATCACGCGATAAGTGACAAGATAGGAGCGTCGTCTCGTACTATCGAACGGTGTCAGCCAGTGATGGACGCTCTATCTTGTCACTTATCGTGTGATAAGGCTGACCATGATACGGGGTCTGGAGGTAATTTTTGTACGGCCTGTGACATGGCAGTTCAATGTCAAATACGATGCGAATTGACGAACCAAAATCCAGGCTACACTTACCAAATTAAATTAGAAAAACATAAAATATTATAATTATAATTTTTGTAAATTTAACTTTGCTTAAGCGACTGAAATAGGCTCTATGGAGTTAAAATCATGACCTAACATAACCCTTTATTGATAATTTGACAAACGATGACTTGTTACTTAGAACCTCATAAGCCTGAGGTTCGATCTTAATAGTATGTCAAAATTTAATCCAATGCTTGCCTGCAATACTCGCGTGATTGACGTGAATGACAACCTCTGTTATAAGAGTCAATAGATCAAAGAGTATAATAAGTATATTTATGTACAATAGATCATGCAGAAGTATATTAGATGGTGATTTGCAAGCTCACATTGTTGTAATATACCTAGTACAGAAATATATACTTTTTTTAGTCGACTGTACTTGCAAATACCTATTAAAAATAGGTAATTACATTACAATACGATCTTAATCTTAATATTAAAATTGTCAAATTTTGGACGTTTGTTACGGTAATAGTACTTTAGAGGATAAAAGGATAGAATAGAAGGACTCACTCACACATACACACATGTGTGACAAAGATGTACCTAAACATAGACAATACCACAAGTAGGAACGAGATACAATGTCAAATCTCATGTCCCTCGGCGCATATAGGCTTTTTCTGTTTGTCACCAGCTTGTCCAAATATTGTACTGAAACTAACGCCACGGATATAGTTAATATGAATAAAACACATTGACATGAGAAGTCGAGGATGTCTTCTGATCTCTATCCCTTTTGGGGATTCGCTACAGGACTCCATCTATTAAATCCTCTATGTCGATAAATTGATAAAAGTATTTCTTTAAAATCTTTTGTAAACTTGTTAAATTATGAATACATTAAACACAAATGTCGTTTTGGCGTAAGTATAAATAAATAAGTTCAGAGGGGTAATTACATGCAACTGTACACCCCTGTGAAGGAATAGTCCCGCTTGATATGAATGGAACCCAAGACGTCACGCATTCGAGCTATTTAATCACTAAGCTACAACCGTCTTAAAAACAGTTCGTCAATAGATAATCATCGAGACGATTCCACTCCATCGAGATGTCACTGATTGCCGTGCACAGTCCAGCCCCGCTATTCTGTAACTTGTTTTAAGCTCACCTCAACGTTCACCCACATATATATCTTGATGCCGCGATTCGTAGTAACTAAGCGTAGGTAGAGGTGCAGATTCGATAGGCTTGACGGGTGGGGTGAGGTGAATTAGTGCGTAAAGAATAACAGGCCAGTAATACCACAGTCGGATGCCAGTTGCGGTATGCGGGCTTCGTCAGTGAAATTATCAATTAGAACTTGCGCGGAAAAGAGCATTGTGTCAGCGTAGAGTCGAATGGTATCGCATCAAATCAGGGCCTCTGTTTGCAACAAAAAGAAAACATTTTAGATTGCCTAGTCTCACCAACACCAATGATGAACCGTCATTTAGTACAGAATCTATCATAAGCGTTATTACACCGATTGTATGTAGCTTCGTCTCGTGAACCCGGGGTAAAAACTAGATATGTTAATCCAGGCTATAAAATATCTTCCGTGCAAATTTTTATCCAAATCGGTTGAGCCGTTGCGTGATTGAGTAGCAAACATCCTTACATCTAAAAATCCAAACATTCAAACTTTTGCATTTATAATATTAGTATCTCTCCCTTCTCTTTTTTAGGGTTCCGTACCCAAAGGGTAAAAACGGGACCCTATTACTAAGACTTCGCTGTCCGTCCGTCTGTCTGTCACCAGGCTGTATCTCAAGAACCGCGATAGCTAGACAGTTGAACTTTTCACAGATGATGTATTTTTGTTGCCGCTATAATAACAAATACTAAAAACAAAATACATCAATATTTAAGGGGGGCTCCCATACAACAAACGTGTTTTTTTTGCCGTTTTGTCTGTCGCCAGGCTGTATCTCAAGAACCGCGATAGCTAGACAGTTGAAATTTTCACAGATTATGTATTTCTGTTGCCGCTATAACAACAAATACTAAAAACAAAATAAAATAAATATTTAAGCGGGGCTCCCATACAACAAACGTTTTTTTTTTCAGGCTGTGTGTCAAGGACCGCGATAGCTAGAGAGTTGAAATTTTCACAAATTATGTATTTCTGTTGCCGCTATAACAACAAATACTAAAAACAAAATAAAATAAATATTTAAGGGGGCCTCACATACAACAAACTTTTTTTTACTGTTTTTATAGATAATTTTATTTTTATTTTTGTTTATTTTGTTATAATGGTACGGAATCCTTCGTGTGCGAGTCCGACGCGCACTTGGCCGGTTTTTTATTTATTTATTTGCGTCTCTTGGAAAAACACCCTTCGGCCAAAACTCCTTTATAAAGGTCGGCAGCTTTTCAGTTGGCACTCTCACCACAAATTACATGTGCGCTCTTCTAAACGAAAAGATAGTGTCCAAAATTTATAAGTTTGTAGTAGGTAATCTGCGGAACCCCTTATCCGATTTCAAAAATCCTTTTACCTGTGTAGAATGGACTTTCTGGGAGACATAGACTAGTATGTTATAGCTCGTGGGTTACCCTGCGTTCTTTGCAACACGCGGGCAAAGCCGCGCGGGCAGCTACTATAGGTATAAAGACAATCGACCATACAAAAGACATCAACGAAATTCATTATTTAGTTCCTAGAAAATTATTTACTAGGATCGCAATTAGAAATGATAGGATTTCTATTACGAATCTAAGTGCACCGAACTTCTTCTGCAGTTTTGTAGTTATTTCACTGAAAATGCTAACGACGTGGGATTATCGTAAAACCATCGAACAATAAACCATACAATGCTAGCTCCTTACAAATACCTAAACACGGTTAAAACCCGGTATGTTCGAACTAAACGGCTGCCAGGCATCGTTTTGACACCCCGCCCCCAACCCCGCATAATGGCAATGGCACACGGGGCCATTTTGCGGCGCTACTTAGACTTTTATGGTTTTTTCGTTCGCTGCGTAAAACCTAGCTGTCCTGGGTCCTATACAAAGTAAATTTCCAAAATTATTAAAATATTACGGTTTCTTAAAAAGCCCTAAGAAATGAAAACTGTGAAATTAAACATTCTACATAACGTTACTTTAGCCCATGTTCCTTAATGAGTTCTCAACTGCAAGACTTCGTACTTCATCAACAATACATTCTACGTGTTGTCAGATGCTTAAGTACAAGTGGGTCAAAATCAGGCACATACTCACACCTATCCTGTAGAATATACGTTAGTGAACGGTTTCGGTACATGTAAATGATGGTCCGGTCGTACAAGTGATCATTCATAAAGGCGCTTATATGTACATATCTGTGTGCGCTAGAGCCAAAAGTTGGCTTTAAAATGCCTTATACTTTTAATTTAACGTGCCCACTGGAAAGACAACATTCATTCGTACAAAAAAATGTTTGACCTAAATATCAAATCAAAACTTTTTTGTAATGAGATTCGGGTCACTTTCCATTGGTTTAGAGGTTGTAGTTTAATAATAGTCATAGTAAAATTGTTTCGTAGTCTACACAAAGCTCAAGGAACATCTCACAATTGTAAGGAAAGTGACCCGAAACTTACACCCCTAACATTTCCCTCACAGAAAACCTCCCCGCAGCGCCTCAGTGACCCTGTCGCACCCTCTGCGTTGCCATAGCGACGCGCATATAAGCCTGCGCCAGCGCCGCTCCGCACAGTACGCCACGCTAGCGCCCCGTACGCACACGGTGAGTCCGAATTATACATTATGCGAGTTCTGAGTGGTAATGTGATTTTTGGTGGATTTTAGGTGTTTTTTTTTTTTGTTAAAAGATCATTCCAAAATACTATTTATAACGATATAGTGAACATATGAGAGGATTTGTACTTTTAATAATATATCCAATTTCGTGGATATAAAGTTATATAAAATGGTTAATTTTGGGGTGAGTTAGAAAATATGGAATGAAATCCACATAAAAAAAAAAACCGAAGTTGCCAAATCATTGATTGAAAAATATACCTTTCATGATTAGAAATATTTTCACTTAATTAAGTAAATAACATAAATTTCTTCCCCCTTCGATTTCTTCTAGGTTTAGATGCATTTTAAAAGTAGTTAATTATTGCACTCTCTAAACTCTTTTGAAAAACTTTCATAAGCACACACAATAAGAATAATCCTTTTGTAATATGATTAAGCAGAAAATTCACATACCTAATACAAGCACTTACTTGTAAGTGGGTCAAAACCAGAAACATATTTTAGCGTAGAGAAAAACAAATGCTTAACTTATTCGTTACTTTTTAGGATGGTTGTCAATAATTTCACGGATTTTTGTATAGCATACAGCTATATATTTTTGTTAGCCTGTTGGAGTTTCCCATTGCTGGGTAAAGTCCTCCCCTGGATTTCCACTCGTCTCTGTTCCCCACAATCCTTGGCCAATCACTTGAAAACGCGTCCAAGTCATCCCTTCCATGAATGACAGCTATATATTTAATATATTTACAATCTGCAAAATTGTTAACTGTCCCTGTATAGAAACTGCAAAAACGCTCCATAGTTAACTTCTTTGCTGACTGTATAGTCAAGTTCAAAAATATGTATCGATTAAATCCTCTCATGACTATGATTGTATTACATATATGTATATAATAAACCATAAATGTGTACCGAAACCTAAATCCGCTGACATAAGAGCGATGGGACATATTTATGAGTAAGTTGACTGTACATCGTACAATCTGAAAGCATCTACAAAGAGAGCTATATCTCGCAAATGTAATCTTCACCTAATTAAAACGGTCGTTACGTTTGCTTCACGCACGGTAATATATTCACCTCATTATGTCACGCGCTTCCCTGGGAACTTCACGGGTCGACCAAACTTTAAACATTACACGCACCTGTTTTCATACTCGTAATATAAATTTGCAACGACTTTCTGTGTCGAATGGGTGCAAAAGTAATACAAGGGGCATACTGAGATAAAGGTTTGCGTCTCTCCTGTCCTCGTCCAGTGGACTCTCCCAAAGTTAAGGGCTATTGCTATTTACTCTAATATTTGGTTGGACTCTTAAGAGGCTGACAAGACCTAATTTTATTGAAATTGATGTTATTTAAACAGTTTTTTAAGAAAAACTATTTATTCTAGCACGTCAAAAAATATATAATATATGTTAATATTCATCATTTTTCAAAGACCGTGGTAAATTAGTTAACAGAGTTAGCGTAATTAGACAACAAAGTAAATTAAATAAATACATTTTATTCTGCAAGTAGGCCGCAATGGCGCTTTTACAAGTCAAAATTCTACCAGCGTTTCGGAATAAGAAGACCACAGTTAAGAAGAAACGCTGAAACAAACTCGACAGTCACTATTTTTTTGCCAAAAAAAAAGTTTATTCAAATTATAGTAGGTACTTAACCTACTTAAAATAAGTAAACCTGAATATGAATACAGAGAAAAAAAAACATTTGTTCTACATGTCCGAAAATTCCGAAACTGTGTTTCATAGTACGGTCGAGGAAAATGAAGGTTTGGCACATTTCAACTCTATTGGAATGACATTAAGGTTCAAAAGTGCTAAACATTCAATTTCCTCGACTGTACGTGTACAAAGCAGGGAGATTGAACAAAAACGAAAATAATGGAAATATGCGTAGTAAATATTAACTAAATCCTTGGGTACGCTTTCATGTAGGAACTGTGTCATCTAGCTCCCTAGGCGTGATACCATGACTATTAAATTATGAATGAATAAGCTATGGGCTCTGACTTGGGCCATGCATTTCTGTCAGTCCTCAACCCTGTAATATAAAAGCCTTTGACATCAATGTTTTTTTTCAAGTCATTTTTAAGAGCTGAAAAGAGCAGAAACAAGATTTCAGTGGGTATCTTATTATAAAAATGTACACCCGAAAAAGAAATGTATACTTTGCGAACACGACACTTAATAGTTATATGATTGCATGCAATCAAAACACTGATTATACTCGTATGCAAGGAAGCTGTTCCCTATTGACCACAGAACATACTACATTTGTTTTACCTACTCAATCTCTGTGACCAACAACCGGGAAAACGCTAGGAGGCTGATGATGATCTAGTTCAGAAAAATATATAGCAGAGAGCGTGTTAAATGTTTTAGGTGAATAGTAATAGTATTTTATGCAATCGTTATATAATGTATGCTTTTTCAGCCGAGTACCACGTTTAGGCCACGAAGCTTGCTGAGTGGCCTAATTAAGGTATGAGACTTAAAAAGCTAATTATATAACTATTGTATACAATACTTTTTCTACGAGTCAACTGAACTAATTAAACAAACTTTGTATCTATTGAAAACGAAGTGCACTCAACGGCTTTTTCTTTTTTGTGCGTTGATGTATTACCCTTTGACTTTCTCATGACGGCGCGGCGTCCTATTGGTCAAATACATTATAGTTCAGTAAAGGCGCCACGTGATTGGTCAATTTCATTTCAGTTGTCTCAACAGTTATGAAATGTTAAGTTGGGAGCTCCATAGTAAAAAATATGTGATTTAAGTTTCGCGTACGAAGTCTTAATTCAAACATTAAGGTCGACGAGTATAAAAATTACATTTATGTAACGCAAACGTCCCAGTGCTCGACACTTTATTGGGCACCTTCAATTTGAAAACATAAAACAAGTCAAGTCAAGTAAGTGATGAAACAATAGTGTCTATTTTGTATTTGACGAACGGTTAGCCTAGTGGGTAGTGACGCTGCCTACGAAGCTGAAGCTCCTGGGTTCGAATCCCGGTAAGGGCAAATATTTATGTGATGAGCATGAATATTTGCTCTGAGTCATGGAAGTTTTTCTATGTATTTAAGTATTTATATCTATTATATATATATCGTCGTCTAGTACCCATAACCTTACTGAGCTTACTATGGGACTAGGTCGATCTGTATAAAATTGTCCCCTAATATTTATTTATTCATTTATTTATTATTGGAACTACACGGACGCTAAACTTAACTACCAAATTAAAAACGAAAACTGCGCAGTCGAATATAAGAATAAGTAACACAAAAAGATGGCGCTCAGATATATCCCTGCTCAGCTAGCACGATAGGTTATCTTCACGTTTTACGGCCTAAATGTACTGAAATATCACGTAAAACATAAGGATAAAATCAATCATGCTACTAGACCTGGATAGCCAAAGTTCGGAATCATTGTAGCTAAATTAGGTTAAGCTTCAATATTTCTGTACACTTTTCATACGAACGTGTGTCAGACTAGCTAGTTTTTTTTGTAATTTGATATGTCAAGGTATAGTTTTTGCACGGCATTTTATTAGTATGCTCCAAACGGCGAACTACACCTCAAGCAAAGTCACGCCACTGACCCTATGCGGATAGTAAGTGATCAATATTTCCATTTCATTTCCTTTCAAATAGTTCGATAGGGTCTCATCAGCGGTAATGACCGGCAGGTTGATCAAACTTGGTGTTTCGCATTCCAATACGAGGGTTGCCTTTTATATTTCGGGATTTAAATAAGCTAGGGTTGCCATCGGTCAAATGAGGTTTAAAAAGTGTAGTTCAAATATTTTGGCAGCAATATTAAGAAAAAAAAAGTTTTAACGCGATCGTATTTTGTTTTTAACTATAATTTGAAAAAATATCGTTTCGGCTACCATGGAATTGCTCCGCGAACATTTTCGGGCGATTATTTTGGTATCCACCGCGAATAAACTTTTTTGACAGCTACATGGTAATGCAATATTGCTTGTATGCTGGTCCCACCAATGCCCAAAGACGCCTTAATCTCTCAATAAGCCACGTGACGGTCTTACAATATTAGTTCACGCACAAAGTCAACGTTTTTCGGGACAACCAATGATTTTGGACGACCTTCGCGGAACTCGTCCCCAAGCGAACTACGGCCACGAACAAACTCTGCAAGCCAACGATAAACACTCGTCCTTGATGGTACTTCATCTCCAAAAGTTGAAATAAGTTCATCGATACACTGTTGTTGACTGAGGCCGTGTCGAAAATTGTAAAAAATAATCGCCCGATACGATATTTTTTCAAATGACAGTTAAAAACAAAATACGATCGCGCCAAAACTTTTTGAAGTGAAAACTTCTTTAGCGGCGCTGAGCACTTTTTGGGATGGGGAAAAATTGTTAAATACGCGACAGAGTTTTGTGACGTCAGATGTGAAGGAGGTCACTTTTTGCTGCTAGCCGATTCAACTTCATTCAAAACTGAACGCTATTCGTAAGAGTATAAAGCCGTTAAACACTTTTTGCAATAGCATATTCTGCAAATAAATTTGTAATAATACCAACGCGTCCTTCACCGTTTTGCTATTGAGAAAATTCGAATAGTTCGAATTTGGGCGTTATTCCTAAAGAGATAAAGCTTAGAAAAATATTTACCAACGGCAAAAACAAATTGATATTTTGGTCGCCACCGTCGTCTGCTGTGCAAATTCGAATAGTTCGAATTTAGACGTTATTCCTAAAGAGATAAAGCTTTGAATAATATTTGGCAATGGCAAAAACAAATTGGTATTGTGTTTGCCGCCGCCCGGAGCCGGCGGCCCGTCGCACACAACGCGCCCGCGGGCGCCGTCCGCCTAAATAATTGATAAATTGTTTATAAATTTGCGTCAAATTCATTATTAGGGTGACACCGTAAGATGTCACGTGACCTGATCGAAAAACTGTTACAATGTTATTGAGTTTTCACTTCTGCCGGCACTCCCGGAGTGCAACCCGGTCTTTTTTTTCTTAATATTGCCGCCAAAATGTTTGAACTACACTTTTTAAATTTATTTTTAATAATGTCATTTTAATAATGTACTTTTAATAATGTAATATTAATAATGAATTTTCGATAATTATTTATTCATCTCTCTCTATGAGTATTTAATATCATAAAAGATCATAAAAGTGCGCAAGAGTCCACGTTTTCTTACCAAAAACTTAACAAATATCATATGACATATTGACATCAGATATCATACTGGAATATGAAACGTCAAGTCACATTGACCTCCTGCGACTATGATACCCCAGTCACGAGTTCATCTCGACCCCAGTTGATATGGAAATGTCCCGCGGTTGGAAACGCATCGTTTACGTGACTATTTGGCCTAGATCAAGCTGTATGGAAGGTGATTAGTGTTCAATACAAGATAATAGTGGTACATCAAAGTAAATTACATGTAGAATAATGTGTGTACCTGTACAACGTAGGTGACTTAAAATGCCCTTAAATACATAAACGTTCATCAAACCTATTTTATCTAAAATTCCCCCATTTGGTATTTGCAAAACATTGGGGTAGGGAAAATCAAGTGAAGCAAACTTGTTTGGACATAACTTTTACTAACCAATTAGCACACCACTCAAACCAATATCTTTCGCCTATTGTAATTAGAAGGAGCTTTGCTTTAAAAATGCTCAAACCTATTAAACTCAAACAAACATAAATATTTATTCGTGACAAAAACACAAAGATATATAAATAAATAAACACATTAGGCTTAATCACGAAATAAACCCAGCTCCACATGGTGCTAGCTTTGTACAGCCTGCGCTGGCGCTTTTACAACAACCATGCCCTACAAGCCAGCCATACAACGGAAAATAGATAGCAGAAAAAATTAAGTAAACTTATATTTTCGTACAAGTGTTTATTGCCAACTGTACTTTTCTGTATACCGTCATCAACTACTCATTAAGACGATCTTAACGAGCCCAAACTCAACGGGGTTACGTCTATTAAGTCCTGAATTCCCATGGTCTCCATCATCAGATCAGCTCGATTGTACCATAATATTATAAACCCAAAATTTCAGCTCAATCGGTTGAAGATATCTGCTTCAAAATTTTGTTGCACGATTCCACTCGAACAAACATAGTTACATACATTGCAAGTTAAATAAATATAAAAGGTAGTAAAAATGCCCAAGCTCTCTGAAAAATATTTAGGTATACATATTTGTATGGCTACAGTAATCGATATTACCCAAGTTACGAAAATAACTGTCGTGTTGCATTAATGCTCGTACACACTAACAGACTGCTCTGCAATTAGATGCGCACGCGCGTGTCAAAGATCAGCTACCATCATCCTGCCAACATTAAAACATGAAAGTAATACCATAACACCGACTCTATACGACTTAGTGTCTTTTTGGTTCCGAGCGAGGGCGGTATTGCGTATCACCTCTTAATTCGGATTTATTAATTGGTTAGTTTTAATTGAATGAAAGTAATTATAATTTAGGTCGATCTAGCGTCAGATTTTAGAATTGAAGAAAAGAAAATAACATAATGTTTAGTAATAGGTAGGTAACAAAATATTCGACAACAATCATGAGGTTGCTATTTAGCATGTGGCTGTGTGCCATCAATGCCATCATGCTTGTTTTCAGATGAACTGAATGAAAACCTGATATAGAGACGCAACATGGGTGAAAAAATACTTCGTGGTGATACTTTTACTATTACAAGAGCAGTAAAAATCCTTGCCTAAAGCTAGTACATAATAGAAGCAACTACGTGGACTTCTCTTGACTTTAATCGTATGCTACAAATTTCACGAAGCAGTAAGCGTCTCGTAACTAAATTATAATTTCCGATCTGTTGCAAGGTTCGTCAGCATCACTGGCGCTCACGGTAGCTCCTTTGGTTCGGAGCATTGTGCGGAACAAGGTCGAGAGTTCAATTCCCGCTCGTGGCAAAAAAAAATACTTTAATCGTATGGCCAGTCAGCAGCCGAAGTAGCTACGCAAAATAACTCGCTCATAATAATCTAGACAGTTTTTGGGCACTTGATCCCCGTAGGAACTTTTGCGGCTGACTGGCCAACAGGAGTTTTATTTTTGTTCTTCACTACACATGTGTTTCGTAGTTCAATATGTATCGCCCATTCGCTTAAGGTAGAATCAGATGGTTCACTTGAATGAATGTTCACTCGAGTGAATGCTTAATTTTTTTTTCATGTTTTGTTTCACTTTTCGTTCAGACTGGTCTCTTTGAGTGATAACTGCAAAATCAAAGAAAAGTGAACCGTCTGATTCTACCTTTATCGCCGATCGGTTCGGAGTCTCACCTACACCTCAGGCATATCATATATTATAATTTATATCGCTTGGCTGATCGGAACGATACCATTAAATATGATACAGTGCTTTCAACTGTACTGAGTGACTGTATTGTATCGCAATTCAGTTATTAACATCGTATTATTTATACACCAGACTTAGCCTCCCATGACCGCCCGGGGCGCCCGTCCGTCTCGGGACATCTGCCCGGACTTTCTCTAATCTAGTTCACATAGTTACATAAAACCTATGAGAGGGACCCGGGCAGATTCTCAGAGCTAATGTATACAATTATAACGACATAAGGCTAATCGTCCTAAATAAATTGAATGGACTGTCTGTGAACAATCGTGGAGTTGCTCAAAACCCGGAGCTACCTTATCGCTTAAGTCCGATTAGGATTTCAGAGGCGACATTATAGTTTTTAAATATTAAAAAGCAATGGCCAGCGATAGCAAGCAAATATGTGTTATCCAAACCAATATTTAAAAAATAAATTGACTCTTGTTAGTAGTATATCTATTACCGTTACATTACATACGTAATCTGCTGCTTACTGAATATCGATAATTGAAGACAGGTCGATACCCGAAACCACAAGCTACTTCAATCAATATAGATATCAATCCCAATAATCATCTACTAAGGGGGTATAATTGGAGATGGAGTTAAATACAGAGAGCGATTTGACTTGAAGAACGCTTTGGCCCAGTTGGCAGCGACCCTGCCTACGAAGCCGGAAGTCCTGGGTTCGAATCCCGGTAAGGGCATTTATTTGTGTGATGAGCACGAATATTTGTTCCTGAGTCATATATGTTTTATATGTATATAAGTATTTATTTATCTCTATAAGTAAATATATACAACGTGTTAATAAAATAACGCAAAACCTGAAAACAGTTTGTTCAGAATCGAGCATAGAATGCGAAAAAAATAAAAAATAAAATTTTTGACAAGATTTATTTTTTACATTTGTATGGAGTGATGGCCGACTGGGGCGACCTGCTCCATACAAATGTAAGAAATAAATCGCGTCAAAAAAATTATTTTTTATTTTTTTCGCATTCTACTCTCGATTCTGAACAAACTGTTTTCAGGTTTTGCGTTATTTTATTAACACGTTGTATATTGTCGCCTAGTACCCATAGTACGAGCTTTGCTTAGTTTGGGACTACGTCGATTTGTGTAAGATTGTAACCAAATATTTTATTCCATCCCCCAATTATTGAAGAGTTCTTAAATTATAGTTTCTAACCTTGGTATTTGGTTTCAGGTATAGCTTAAGCCTTGTGAAGCAGCACCAGCATGATGCTACGTTTGTCAACTTTTATTGGTAAGTACCTAATGCACACTTACATGTTGTATTAGATAGTTGCAGCGAACGAAAAAAACCATAGAAGTCTAAGTAGCGACGCAAACTGGCCCCACAGAATGGGCGCCATTGCTATTAGATATGCGGGGATGGAGGCGGGATGTAAGAATGATGCCAGACCGCCGTTTAGTTCGAATTCGAACATGCGCATACCGTGTTTTAGGCACGTGTTTGGGTAGACATTTGTAAAGAGCTCGCGTTCTATGGTTTTTTCGTTCGCTGGAGAGTTTTTACTAACTTTTATGCATAATGACGACCTCTGTAGCCTAGTTGGTAGTGACCCTGCCTACGAAGCCGGAGGTCCCGGGTTCGAATCCCGGTAAGGGCATTTATTCGTGTGATGAGCATAAATATTTGTTCCTGAGTCTGGATGTTTTCTATGTATTTAAGTATTTATTTATCTATATAAGTATGTATATCGTCGTCTAGTACCCATAGTACAAGCTTTGCTTAGTTTGGGACTAGGCCGATTTGTGTAAGATTGTCCCCAAATATTTATTTTATTTTTTATTTATAATTATGTCATCGTCATCAGCACACTTATATGTATACGTCCCACTGCTGGCCTAAAGCGGGTTGGAGCCTGGATTTGTTTTTTTAATACTTATCTACTTCGTATAAAAATGTCTTACAAAGCTGACAAATAGTAGAAATCAGGCTACTTAAGATGAAAGTGCTCTGTGAGCGGCATTCAATTGTTTCAAAGCTTGAGTTATTATTGGATAGGTAAGTACGATAAAACATTAGTAAGCAGTAAAATGGCTTCATACAAATCATGGATAAAATCTAGACATTGTACTGTACCCATTTTTCGTATTTATCTCTTTTTTTTCAAGTTAGATTATTAAAGAGCAAATGTCAATTGGCAATTTATAAAAAAATATGGTAATTTATAGTCGGCAAAGTATGTGTCAAAATTACAAGCTGAAACTTAAAACTGACTCGAATAAATGTTCTGACTATTTACTCAATAGTCATCTAAAGTGAACCAATAAATACTATCATTATTTGTAGCTTTTATTTTTGGCTGCCCAACAGTCCAAAGCGTTCAATTTAGTAAGCTTCAGTGCTAATTGATCGAGACTAAAAATACTACCAAAATATGTTACTTTCTGTGTCAATAGTTGTCTTGGACTGCTTGTACCATACCTAGATTTTAATGTACTGCTTATACTTGAATTGTTGTAATAGCAGTATTAATTACTAGATCGGCTTACATGTCAGCCTTTAAGTAAACCACAATAAAGATTATGGGGCCGCGGCCATATTCAGGTTTTCATGATCATGACAGCCCGTGACATGTGCCAGTTTCGTGACATATCAATGATGCCAATAAATACCACTAGCCTAAGGCCTTAATCACACTGACGCAGAGCAATATTGTCAAATTTACTATTGACCACCATCGCGGGCCGTCCTACTCAGCGGCGCTACCACGAACTTCGAAAGTCGAAGATCGGGTATTTCCATCTCTATCGCACTCCCTTACTCGAGTGACAGGGATGCATGTATTACGAACTTCGACTTTCGAAGTTCGTGGTAGCGCCGCTGTAAGAGGGTGGCCTGCGAGCTGCGGTACTTCCCAGTCTCATGTCAGTGGGAATTGGCTATAATCCTCACACTGGCCTGATGCAGGTTAAAGATTTCATATTAGAAACAAAAGGGAGCGCGCTAGCACCAAGACAATACGGTACTCGTATTTGACCAAAGTCAAATCAACTTCTTTTTAAGAAACGTCAAAAACGCGGCGTCTGTATGAAATTTGTAGGGAATACTTGCTTGTGACGACACAATTAAACAACGTCCTTATTGTTAGTTATTATGATTATGAATTTAAAAACTTTAAAATAGCAAACACAAGTGAAAGATTGATGCTTTTCGAGTAGCTATTTTCGTAATGTTTATCTGTTGCTAATGAAAACACAATTATTTTCACTGTTGTCAAATACCCTATTTAATGTACTTATCATTTTTATACCTGGCCCCTATTTCACCAACTTGACAATTGTCACCTGACAACGACAATTCTCCGTACATTGCTGGTTCCACAAGTAACCTAGCAACCACCTTAACTTCTAGAACAATCTATGTATGGCGAATTGTAAGTGTCAGGTGACAATTGTCAAGTTGGTGAAATAGGGGCCTGGATGAAATTTAAATGAAATGTTTAGTTCCAAAGTGGCCCATTCGCTTTCGCAGGTGAACGAAGGCGCGTTCGTTATTGCGGTAATTTTTAAACAGACAACGCATATCTCCAGTCTTTATATCCGGAAGTTTTTATATGACTTTTTTGAAAGTTAATACCTGGCTTAGGCGGCTTATCTAGGAGGTTCAATAAAATTGTAACGAAGAGGTACCTATACGAATATTATTTGCATAATTAATCATGGTTGAGTCTAATTAGCGTCGACACGGATCTTTGGTTAAATTACCGTAGCCCGGGGTTAGAATGTAACTTTCGCGTCAGATATAATTGGTAACATAGTATGATTGGTAGTGTTGTAAATAATCCTATGAAAGTATACATACTTAAACCATCTCCACAGGCTGGATGAAATTGAATCTTATATCGATGGCATAAAGACTTTGACAAGCAAAAGCTTTTTTCAATTTAAGAAAACCACCGCAGGCAATCTGTGAGAGAGAGATAACAAACTTAAAACCTCACAGGTACTTTACCTTTTTATAATATTAGCAGAGAAAAAGATTTGTAAACATTAACTCTTCAGAATACGAGTATTAGTATAGCTACTTACGGGGCCATCTGTATCCAATACATTTACGAAAACGTATTGTATTGTCATCATAACTTCATAACGCACTCCCGTTTTCCAGTTCCATGTAAGTCCTTCTCTGAACTTTTTCTTCTTCACTCTAAAACTGTCTTCCTACTCATAAAACTGACTACTCATAGTCCGTGAAAAGTTACTAGGCTGACAGATTTTTATGAATTAATATCGATTTGCTTGTGCTTAAATATAATGATATATAGCTCATCCAATCATCCTATTATATCAACGCGACGAACGACTTATTCGTGAGACGGAAATCAATAAAATGCAGACTTGAAGTTTTATTGATTTCCTTGTGAAATGGCCGAGAATGTATCATAAGTTCTTCAGCGGGAAAGCAATACTTATCAATCATTCGAATACACGCATATGCAAATAACAATCTCGTCTCTATTATCCGTAATGACAGGCAGGTCAAAGGGCGACCACACGGAGATTTTACGCGCGGCATGAGTGTTGAGTTTTGTATTCTTTTTATCCGTCGCTTAGGTAGAACTTGGTCATTGGTGGGCCTGTTTATTTTGTTGATTCAAGCTTCAACTCCTGATTGGTCCCCATGTCTGCCCAACTACGGCGAAACCAAAAGGAAGAGGTATGATTTTGGCAGTACATTTTTCGAAGCTTAGTTATGATAGAAGAAATGGACGGAACGCGCGTGTAGCAATTTTGTTTTTTTTTGTTTATATCACGTTGGTGGCATGCAAGGCTACGGCCAATGGTAAGCGGTCACCGTTGAATATGGCCGCTTGCAACTGAAGAGGTGTCACATACGCGTTGCTGACCGTGGTCTGTAGGTACTCGAAGACAAAATTGACTGCATAAATCTTAGGACGTCGTCGATAATGTGAGCATTAAAATAAGAGCGGACTAAATGCTCATAGAAAAAAAGCTGATCTAAGAAATACCTACAGCTATCGAAATAATAAATGCCCAGACAGGTATATTTGAATGGGCGCTTGTTAAATGCCTTACATAAGTAAGACGTATGAAATGTAGTAGAAATTAAGTAGTTAGAAAAAACCTTTAGCTAATTGACGTTTTAAGCCGTGAGTGTGGGTATTGATTCGAATTCATAGATCTGTATACTTTCTCGAAGTCATCAATTAAGAGACATGTTGGTAAACTGCTAAGCAATACTTTTTAATTAATCATACCTTTTGTTGCAAGTACGGGTGTCATAAGATATTTAGATGCTAAATTATCTTTCCTATTTCGTTTAACCGATTGAAATAAAGGTATGGATATAGTTTATACGCCTTGAAGATGGACATACGATAATTTTATTTATATGATATTAATATTCGTAATAGAGATTTTGCAAATAAAAGTCTATTAAATGAGTTGTTCATGAGTTTTAGGCGGACAAATAATTCGTATAAATAATCTTAATTAATTAAGCAATCCTTCTTTCACGTGTAAACTCAAACTAAACACTTTTGACCACTCATGATTTCATCTTGTTTTACAAGGTGGCCGACTAACAATTTTCGCCACCCGATGTGCAACAAAATAAAGTAATTAAACAGCGACATCAACCACAACTTACAGAGATACCAGGATCTGTAAATAAAATATCTAGAATAGGGTTCATATCTCCTGGCATACTGAGTAGAATCTGGCCTACAGCCCGCGTCACACATTACCCATCGTTACGATTTTCAACTTTTAAAAACTGTTAATTATCATGCTTATAATTGTGTAGGTACCGCTGAAACGATTTAGATCACATTTGATGTAGAGATAATTTGGAATCCCGGGGAAGAACATACTGGATATACGATGGTTTTAAATCCAGAAATCATCCCCTAGGCGGTGAAATGGGGGCGAAAGATTTAACGGAGGTTCACAAGTAAATAGTTAATAAAAACCAAGTCTATAAATAAATTCGTACGTCGCAGGCATTGTAAACTATATGGAATATTGGCGCCTCCGCAACTAACACAAGTACTCAAATAACTGCTTTCCCAACGAGTGAAATCAAAAGATTAAAAAAAAACTTGAAAAATTAAATGATAATGAAATTCTAATTAAATCGAGAAAAAAGCAACGCAAGAGGTTAAATAATTACAAAGTTATGTGTCCAAAGTTTTAAGAGGTATGTTCTGTCCCTTTTTCCCTCCTTATTTCTACTCCCTTTGTGTCTGTGTAGTGAATAAATGTCTTCTTTCTTTCTTTCTTTATTTTCCGCAAAACGCAACTTCATATGAAACGATTGTCATTTACTATGACGCTCGAGGATCGTGACGTCACGATCTGCTCGCGTTTTCTCTCTCTAACAAGCAACATTAAAACGGTTGTAGCTTCGTAATATTTTCAGATACCTATTTGAATGGGATTTTCGTCATTATGCATATTTTTTGCCTTCTTTCAAAGTCAAAGTCAAAATCATTTATTCAAAATAAATTCTTAAAGAACACTTTTCACTTTCTTTTGAAGGAATAATACATTTTGAGTCTACACCCCTATTATAATGACAAGCGTTAACCACGGTATGAGAAAACGTAATTCCTTCACGATTATGATTGTACGTGACGTAAACTTTTATTTTAAAAGACGAAATTATACATTATCTCGGAATGTGTGCATCTGGAGGTCTAAAACAAATAAAAACTAATTTGTCCTTCGAGATCAACGGCTCATTGCTTCGACAATGCATCAATTAAGGTTAAGTGTTAGTACCAGTAAGATTACGGTATAATTATTATAGGTTCCCTAACAGATTCTCAGTTGTACTTCATTATCTAGAAAGCAGCTCGTGCCAAATAAGTACAATATATACAATTAAACAGTAAGTAACATGTATGTTACTTATTGGCAAACCAACTGCAGTTATAAGTACATATTTTGATACTTGCTCTCTAATTATGAATCGACGTAGATACACAATGGAATCTAATTATGGTTTCAAGTTTAGCTACTTCAAACTGATAATAATTATTTTAAGTCAATTGATATAATGCCTATACCGTAAGCTTGTTTGTCACCGTCGTAGTCTAAAAAAACCATTCATCTTGTAAAATTGTCCCCGAGATGGTGGGAATTTTAAGTACAGCAGACAGCATAAGTGCATGGTCATTCCAGAAACAGATTCGCTTGTCCGCCGATCCTACGCCATCTATGAGCACGACGCACGACTATTAGCGAGATTTCACTAGATGGCGTTGTAAGCAATTTTTTGGCAAAAATAAAATTGATGTTTTTATTGTCTTTTAAAACTGTATTCTTGTGGGTTACCACCTATTATTTTTACATTATATTTATCAAGTCAACTCCAGCCGCGTTGCCAATTTTTTTTTGTCACTCACCTCTTTGTGGATTTATTCATCTTTTTCTTATGTTTGCGCTACGAGGAAATATTCAAACATCGAATAAATTACAAAAACACTGATTCCCACCATAACTTGGCTGGGCGCAGATTTGAACTCGGAACCTTCCAGTGATGATAACTTAGGTCGAGGTAAACCTGTCTAGTTACCATTGGGCCATTATGACAGTCGAAAGATTGGTTGAAATTCGTCATCAGTTTAATTTTGTATGCGAATATTCGTCACATCACAACTACGAATAATTGAGGAGGGTAGACTGTATTGTAATACATAACTACCATCCAATTTCTTATATTTCTTATGGCACTTACTTCTTGTTCGTTTGTCGGCCATTTACGATTCGATTTTCTTCTATACAACCATAACAATGAGTTCTCGATTGATCTAGTTAAAAGATCACAATTAATTGGTTAAATATAATGTAAACGTAAGTATATAGTGTTTACATATGTTTTGTAATATATATTATACCTTACTACATACTCGTATCTTACATTGTTCTTATTGTGTTTTTACGAATAGAGTTGTTACAGCGAAGAACGGTTGTTTTATGGGCACAAGAGGAAGGATCTCGTAGACCAGGTCTCATTGATGCCGCGCATTATGAAGCTGTGAAGATGACCTTCGTATAGAAGAAAATTTGTTTAAGCGGATAACCCACATTCCACACAAGCGAAAGCCCAGTTCGTCGTTGCTAACGGAAGGCCAGAAAACAAGGTTGTAATTTGGCCTATGATATGGCTGTCTGAAGTGAAGAGTGAAAAAGTGAAGTGTATTAAATCCAGTCAACAGGGCCATTTAAGTTTATGGTGTTATAATAATACGCGCCGTGATAATGGTCGCGTAGTTCCTAATATAGAAAAAGTGCAGATGCTGTTGCCCAAAGAGTACGGATTACGTTAAGATTTATATATTCTATAAACCGGGTTATCCTAAATAAATTTAAAAAATATATATTGTTTCAGTAGGTAGGTATTAATATGCCGTTTGCTTTCTCTTTTTTATATTCCTTTACTATTTAAAATGTGATATTTCATAAGATCAAACAAGTGTAAGTAACGGTGAAAGCCCAAATAAAATTATTATGATTATTTTCAAATCAATAACACAATAATTCATGGTTTGTTTGAACGCTCACATATAGGTAAAGATATATTATGGCAATTAACACCTTAATGCGTTCTGCTGATTTGAATGTTAGATAACCCGGTTGTAAGTTAATATTGTCAATATTATATTTATTGGGGTGAAGCTTCAATCTTTTTCCAATTATGGAAATGAAACTTAAGCTATTACCTCAATAAAAATGTTACAAAGTTGATAGGTAACTATTACTAAGTAGTATTATAAAATTGCTTTAACAGAACTGTAGTGAACAAAATAAACATATTAAAACATAAAATGCTGTTTTAATTATTTAAGTTATGAATATATAACTTTCTTTATGACTAATATATAAATTATGTATATAAAAAACTTTCATCTATAAAAATAGAACAAATATAAAAAAGTACAAAAACATAAAAACCTCCCATTAGCTGGGATTCGAACCTCGATCGTTCTAGGCGGCTGAGCCTAGAGCACATGTCTTAATCCATTGAGCTATCTCAACATTATAGATAAAGGTGGAAATATAGCATTCACATACCAGTGGTATCGCACTTAAATACAGCTATTATAAATTAGCATTTAATAGCCTTGTTAATAATTATACTAATATGAGAATATTTCTGGTGATAACAGGTGTCAATTTATAGGTATTTAATGTGCCCATATATAGTGCTTATTTTCCGCGGTATCTCTAAATAGTAGCGCCAACAACGCCATCTAGTTTAATTATTGCGCACCACCTGCAACTGTGTGAGCAGCAGACGTCAAACGATGCAAGCGAAACTGGGCCGTAAGGTGTCCATGCATTATTGCAGCCGATAGTACCTAAAGTCATCAATGAATTAAGTTTGATAGACTCCTAGTGCCTGTGAGATTACATTGAGAAACAATGCATTAAATCTATGCACACAAGTAATTCTAGGCCTGAACAATACGTGCGTGTAATTTATCTTATTAGGGTAAAAGTTTAATGATCTATTGTATAAAGTCCCATATGTTTCATTGATTTGCTTAACGACTTATTATAAAATGTACACATATTAAAATATAACGAAAACGGGTCATTTACGTATTTAATGTCAAAAATCGCTCGACATGTTTCGAACCGATTCGCGGTTCCTATTCTTGAGCACACGCGTTGCCGGCGCGTGGCCTATTTTCATTATATTTTAATAAGCCTGATTCTCACGGGAGTTTTCTATATAAAATGTACACACTTCAAAATTACTTTGATCGAACATTAAAAGTATACAAATGACTAGTACCTACGGTACTAGCACGGCGGTACCTGCTGTGTTTAAGACAAGTTGAACCATGGCATCCTCGGAACAAAAAACATCATAAAATTCCTTCTAAGTATTTCTGAGATGACAACTCTTGGTAGAAAAGATAACGTACCTACTATGGATGTTATTGCGTGCACGGCGTATGGCGTTTAGATTTTTTGTGCAGTCGCTATCAGATATGTCGGAGCGGCCAAGGTGCTCACAAATATCTGAACACTGAGACAATAGAGACGTGTTCAGATATTTGTGAGAACATTGGCCGCTCCGACATATCTGAGGGCGACTGTACATACTTAGTTAGAAGTTAGACGGTACGGCTTTTTTAAATTTCTGTTCGTTAGTTTTAAACGCGACCATACATATTTATAAATATCGCCCGAATCATGCTGTTGCTGACGACGTAATAACATTATGTTTACTTACACCTTAATTCCAACAATGGAAGCCTACTGTTTACCTATATTGCTACGAATTAAGATTGAAGATGCAACACAAAATGCGTTTGACGAGCAGCGCTTTTAAAATATCCCAATTGCCAACTAAATTAGCAGGCAACCACTGAGCCAACAGCACCCATGCACCGTGAAAATGGCTGCGTCAATATCATTAACCCAGAGTGCATCGGTTGCGACCACTGCTCGTCTCGTTACCTGCCTGTATATTCATAAAATATTTATACTCGATGAGCTCATCCCCAATATAACTTGAAACCTACTAAGGGACATTGCAAAATTTCAAAGGCTTTCCAACCTCCTAGCGTTATTCCCGGTAGTGCCCAAAAAGAGCCCGGGGTCGGCTTTGCCACCTAATCCCAAGATTTGGTATAGGCACTAAACAAGATAACAAACATTATAATTTTCGCATGTAATCTTAATTATTAATATTACACATTTTGTTGTTTGTCAGCAGCCAAAACATATACGAGGGGCGTCTGAAAAGTTCTAAGCCTAAGATAGAAAAAAACAATTTACAAAAATGAACTCGTGTTTATTTTTCAATATAGTCTCCTCCTAAATCAATGCATTTTTTACATTTTTTATACAGTGCTTTTAGGCCATTAAAAAAATAATCTTTATTTTGCCCTTCAAAATGCTCCTGTACAGCCGCCTTCATCTCTTCGTCACTTCTAAATCGCTTTCCCCTCAACTCTTTCTTCAAATTATTGAATAGAAAATAATCGCTTGGGGCTAGATCTGGGCTGTAGGGTGGGTGGTCAATTTCCTCAAAACCAACTTCCTTCAGAGCACGCCTCGCAACATTAGCGGTGTGAACGGGTGCGTTGTCTTGCAAAAACAAAATGCCTTTCCTTAGTTTACCCCGCCTTTTCTCAACTATGGCTTGTCGCACCTGTCTTATTAGATTTGCATAATAAGTTCCGTTTATCGTAGAGCCTTTTTCTAAATAATTGATTAAAAGAATGCCATCACAGTCCCAAAATACCGTAGCCATTAACTTAGAGGCCGACTTTTGCACTTTAAATTTCTTCGGCGGCCTTTCACCGTTTTCAATCCACTGCATCGACTCACACTTACACTCCGGATCATACTGTCTGATCCATGTTTCATCAACAGTTACTATTCGGGAACAAACTTCATCTAAATCATCTTCGCACAATTCTAAAAACGCCCGAGAAGTTTCCACACGACGTACTTTATCGAAGGCCGTTAGCATTTTCGGTACCCAACGAGCACTGACTTTACTCATGTACAAATGTTCATGTAAAATTTCTCCGACTCTTTCTTTACCAATACCTAAGACCTCAGCTATTTGCCAAACCTTCATTCTTCTATCTTCTAATACCAGCTTTTTGACTTTTGCTACGTTTTCTTCGGTCACTACCGATATTGGCCGCCCTGAGCGGGGGTCGTCTTCGATCGATTCCCGTCCGAGTTTAAATAAGCGACTCCACTTTTTGACTGTGGCATAAGAAGGCCCAGAATCACCGTAAATAATAGCCATTTCCTCAAAAATACACTGCGGTGATTTGTCACTTTTTGTAAGGAATTTAATTACAGCACGGTGCTCAATTTTCGTAATATTCGTTGGTAATTCACACATGATGTACTTTTCCGTTGAATATCTCGAAACAGAATAATAAAAACGTGACATGTTATTTTTTAATAATTTGTTTTTAAATGGCCTTTCTAGTGGCCAGTATCATAAACGCATATATAACCTCGAAATACCTTAGGGTTAGAACTTTTCAGACGCCCCTCGTAGATACAGAAGTTTACAATTCTCTCGATTCCTCTTTGATAAAATTAAAATTTAGGTATTTTATTTTTCTGACTTTACGCGAGACAGCTGAAACAATCCAGTATTATGCGACATAATTAAGATCAAATTACGGGATTTTACCTCATCTAAGGACTCATAGACGTAATATAAATAAAATTTTACAATCCCTAATAATGATAATCTATTTATCTCGTACGCCCAAGACATAAACGCGTTTCTTACACGGGGGTAAGGTTTACATGAATCAAAGAACGTCCTTAACGTAACTGAAGGCTATACTGAGGCTCTAGTATAAGTTTTACCGAAACAAAACGTTACGACCGCGTTCGCGTTTCGTTTAGCTATCACGTCCCATACAAATTGAGGGTAAAACGCAAACGCGATCGTAAAGTTTTGTTTCGGTAAAACTTATACTAGAGCCTCTGGTCTGAGTGACTGTAACGATGCGTTAGATAATCGTTGTGAATAAGCTCAGATTATATACCAGCATCGTGCGATGGGTAATCCAAAACTGATTAATGAATATAGTTTTGCGGCCTCAATAAGTTACGCTATCCTTCATGCTCATTCGCTTCCTGAAAATTATATAACAATTTGAAATGGCTGAGAAACGAATTCACTCATGGCGCAATATGTTTTTTCGCAGGCGGTAAGGTACACGTTATATGTTTGAGACCTTTAATTCCAATAATTAAGTTCCTGCGTGTCATTGCTATGGCTTAAAATTTATGGTGCCATCTATTGGAGCAGCGTCCTGCACTGGCAACGGCGATGTTAACATCGGTTTAGGAGGCATTTTTTAAGGCAAATTTCTGTAAAAAAATGTGTTAAAAGTAGGTAGAATATTTATGCTCTCATATATTTACGACCGCTTTAGCCTAGTTTGTAGTGTCCCTGCCTACGAGAAGAGGTCTTCGGTTCCAAACCCGGTAAGGGTTTATTTGTATGATGAGCACGAATATTTGTTCCTGAGTCACGGGTATTTTCTATGTATTTAAGTATTTATTTATCTATATATGTATGTTTATCGTCGTCTAGTACACATAATACAACCTTTGCTTAGTTTGGGACTAGGTCGATTTGAAGATGTTCCCTTAATATTTATTTATTTATTATATTAACAACAACCGAATCCTTATAAACCATTAAAGAGAAGGGCAAAGGACACTCTTGATGTTATAAGGATCGATAGGCAAGCGATAGCTTATTTATCATGTATCAACCCGTGGTTATTTTTCACCATCGTGCTGTATAATATAGCAACAACGGCAATAGCCCATTCACTGCGTAGCTACGCTCGTAGCGCTACGCAGCAGTCCGTAGCAGCATAATCTCCATCATCATCGTCATCATATCGGCCGAAAGACGTCCACTGCTGGACATAGGCCGTCCCCAAAGAGCACAACGACCTGGTAAAGGTCGCGGGAGTCCGTTGGATGGGAGTGGCGAGGACCCATAATACTCGTATGTAGCGAAAAGTCCCCGTAGCCCATCTGACGCAAGTGTGTTGTGATTAGCGCTAATTGAGAGATATGTAAAGAATGATTGTACGTTGAAAAAATATAAACGTGCAATGCGCTCCAGACCTGTTCTTCTAAATCAATAATTTACATAATTGCCCCAAATTTTTCCTTCTGATTGATGGTATATTTTCTCTTAAAGGAATGTGATCAGTGAGTGATGTAAGGTTAACCCCGTGGCTTTCCGGTCACATTAGTGTAGCATGGCCCTTATGGATTCCGACACTCAAAGTTTTCCAATTTATCTGAAGAAGATTTATTGAATGCCATTAAAATATACGGAATCAATAGATATCTTAAAGTCATATGCTTATTAAAACAGAATGAAGATGTTGTATGCAATCGTGTTCTCAAAACTTTTCTTCCAAAGATCGTTACGTAAATTTAAACTCCGAAGCTAATATAGAATGTGGCAAAAATGGAAACGTTGATATATCCTCAAAAATATATCTTAACGAAAAATACTTTATTAAGTACATTCGATTATTTATTTCATGATAAAAAATTACATTACAGATTTGCATACATGTCAAAAATAATAAGAATTTTTATCACGATCGTCACAAACAGAGAAAAGTTAAGATATAATATTAAGAGAATGTCAACAAATGTAAGAACACAATAACAAGGAAATAGAAAAAACAAACCAAAAGCAAAAGAACACAAATATATCAACCTCTAGGTATGTATCGTCATTCTTTACAATATTGAGTGCATCAGAAAATACGTGACACAATACATTTAATGTCAAATCATATTCATACATTGAATTAACATTAGCATTAACTTTTTTTTAATGACGATTACCTGTGACATGAAGAAAGAAAGAAAGATACATTTATTCACAAACACACAGGACACATATTAAACAATAAAAAAAACAAAAAAAAACCGGCCCAGAGCGTGTCGGGCCACGTTCAGTGTAGGGTTCCGTAGTTTTTCGTCCACAAATTATTTTGTAATTTTTTTCAAAAACTATTCAAAAAAATGATTATAGCAAACCCCTATTCATTTTTAAATACCTATCCAACAATATATCACACGTTGAAATGAAAAAAATAAACACTCCCCACGTTAAGTATACTAGGGGAGGTACCCTAATAAAAAAAAAACTCTTTTTATTTTACCACTTTGTCGGCGTGATTGATATACATATTAGTACCTCAGCTTTCTAGTGCTAACGGTTACTGAGATTATCCGCGGACGGACGGACAGACAAAGCGAAACTAAGGGTTCCTAGTCGACTACGGAACCCTAAAAACAGATAAAACATGAAACAAGTGTGTCTATGTTCCCTATTTAAAACTGTTCCCTAAACAAACGCATGATACAATATAATATTGAAGTTTGTGAAGATTCGAAGAGTACCAGTCAGCATCATATAGATAGTAGCAGCCAAAGTAGCCAAATGTATCGGAACACGTCTTTATTACTATAGGAATAAGGAAGTGTGACGATATATTTGGCTACTTTGGCTGCTACTAACTATGTGATGCTGACTGTACATTGTCTAAATAATATAGGTACACTACCAATTACCTACGTATCTGCATCTATTATATATAGCCACCATTACCTAAATTCACTTAAGCCTTCAAAATTCAAACTTTAGCCAGTAAACGGCATACGACAGTTATTTCCAAATGTCATGACGGTCCCAATATTTAGTTTTCACTTGATTGCCTTAAAGGTCATCGAACAATGTCCAGTTAATCATAAGGCCAATTTCGAGTTTGTAGATACCTAAGTATTATTAGCCTAACTATATTTTGGGTTTTGAGTCGTGAATCAATGAGAACTCATATTTGAAATTGTATATAAGTTTGACATTAAAATCTACTCTGCAGATAATTACAATAAAATTGTTTAGATCAAACACAATGTTCTTACTCATTTATGACAAAGGTTCTAAACACATTTTAGTTAACAGAGGTTTGATGTATGGATAAGGGCGTAAAACTAAAGAAGCGTCTGTTAACTAAAATGTCCTTGACCCTTTCTCACTCAATATATAGGTACCTATACTTACTTGAGATTATTTGAGTTGGCCGAATTAGTAGTTGGTGAGGTAGGGCACAGTGAAATGTCATCCCGCTCGAATGTGGAGCAGCCCAACTGGGGAAGTACCTCCGCCTTGCAGAAGACCACAGCCATAATAACACTTCTACTTGCTCTGTAGTAGTGTTGTGTTCCTGGAGGTGAGCAAGGACGCCAGAGCTCCCGGGGATGCATTGTGTTAACAATTTCAATTTGTTCCTTCAGCTGTCAACACGGCGAATCCTCAAACATATCAAGGGTTGGCAACGCCCATGTTACTCGGTTGGAGTTGCATGCGTCTATAGGCTGCGGTTTCCGCTTACCATTGGGCGGGCCGTACGCTTATTTGCCACCGACGTTGTATAAGAAAAAAAAAAGTGGATTAAAAAAATCTCTACCGTCCAATTCCAATGTCAATTTTATAAAAAGTCGGTAACATTTAATAATCCCAACCATATCTTTATAGTAGGTATTATCTCATTATCAAATTGATAGATAAATGTAATTATGGCAAAATAGGTTTTATAGACGTAACGATGCGTTAGATAATCGTTACATGGGAAATGTTGTTCAGTATTATCATCTTATTCGCTTTTAATCATTCCGGATCATGACCCCGAAATCACCCAATATGAATAAGGATATTATTATTTCTACAGACAATTTTATTATTGGGATAAAAATCCAGTTAGTTCGCATAACTACATAATAATATGATGTATTATAAGTTAGACATAACAACTGGAAGGTACCTAGAATTAAACAGTAGGTACTGTGATTAATCGCCCAATCGCGCAAAGATTTTCTTTTATCACCAGTGTCAGTACCTTATCGATTACATTTATTATTCTATATATATACTTTAAAGGAAGTAGAGCCCTTCATTTAAATTATCAACGCGTTATTGTAAAAACTTACCTACTAAATGATAATGGCGGGATGTGATTCTTTAAAATATTAAGAGTCACTTCCGCTAGTATAAGGTTATGGGACTACAACCATTCGTAACGGTCTCTACAGATATGAAATACTGAAATAAATAACTCCATCATCGTTTAATCAGAAAACCTACCTATTACCTATGAGTACTACTCAACTATGAGCTCATTGTCTTGTGGGTATAATTTTACCTCTACATTCATACCTATGCGTAACCGAAGTTTCAAAGATAAATGCATCTTAACACACAACAGTTACAGTTAGAACCCACGCATTTCTTAACGAAACAAATTATTTATTGTAATACTTTTGTTTCGTGTTACGTGTGGTAGCTAAAGGCTGTGAGCCTTTCAAGAGAATACAGAGAGGTCGCTATTCGTAGCAGGAATATAGTTGGATGATACGTGACTTCAGTCACTATCCTCGTAACTTAGTGGTTAAAGCACTCTACCGGCAATAGAAGGATCGCAGGTTCGAGTCCTGTCGGGGGCTACAAACGAAGATGGTTTATTTTGCCATTATATTCTTTCTCTCTGTATCATATCGTTCCCTTCTTAAAGTTTACTGGTGAATAATTTTTGAAATCGGATGAGTAATTCCAGAGATTAACTTCTACATAAATAAAATATAAAACTTTGTAAATGAATTATATTCACGAGAATTGGTGGAAAAGTGCGAACTGTAGATGAGAACAGCGGGACAAACCCCGGACACTGGACGCCGGACAGACAAACGATTTTCGACCCAAGCTGAAGCATAGAACTTCGTTCGCTTCGCTCGCTTGTTTGTTCGATTAGTAGGTATAGATACTGTACCATTACTCACTCACTTATTCCACTAAATCTTAAAGCTAAACATTTAATCACCCAATTATGTTCAATTCCGCTCAATTTACATGAAGCAGGTATCTTCGCCTTCGTGACCAATTTGAGCACCAACAATAACATGACGCTCTGCACTTGTGCATGGCCGCGTTTCACAATAATTTGTAGGTCCTCCCGCATTCAGTCACAATCAAAAAAAAAGTTAAAACAAAAAAAAAATATTTCATTTGGCACCTCAAAGAACTACATACACCTCTATGGAAATAAAATGCTCGGTGAATTTTCTTGAAAAAAAAACTATTTTGTGTATTTAAGTGTAAGTACCTACCTATATTAAAAATAGTGAAGAGAAGAAAGAAAAATACATTTAGTAAAAAATGTATCCAGAATTGATTGAGCTCATGTGGAATAAAAATAAGTGGTCAGTTTCGAATGAAAAAAATATATGTTATACAAGGCGGAATAATTTTGTATCATCCGGTAAGTTTAGCCACTTTTTGCCATAGACTGAAAATTGAACTAGTGGATTTTTCATAATAATAAGTAATAACACAAATGCACTTTTTTTGCAAAAAACCGTGTTTTTTTTTTCAAAAACTGGTCCATGAAAGTTTTTTCATTTTTGATATGATTTGTGCATTTTTGATATATTATTCATGCTATTGTGTATATAATGTGTCAAATTCGATAATATTTGTTTTACATATATTTTTCTAGGACGACAATTTGACTCATTGGTCTAAGAAAAGTGAACATTCGAAAACTTTAAATTATATTTTGAAAAATCTGGCAAAGCGATGATAGGTCTAACCTAGAGCTAAAGTGTCTAATTAAACAGATACGTTACGTACAAACTCATCACGCTATTCCCAGCCCTATCTTTCTTCCCATTGCATAGCATTTACAAAATCTCCATTACACAACAATGACATAAACTGTAGCGGCAACTTCGCACGTTATCAAACTATCGTGGACGTCTTCAAACGAAATCTATGCACTTGCCAACTGCAGCTGCCAATTAAAACTGATCTTTATAATTTCAGTGATACAGGTGTAAGTAATCGGGTTGGTTTGTTTACGAACTGTAAATCTAAGCTTGTGGTTGGCTGACTTCCTAGTTTCGTTGTTCCATTTCGTGACGGTTTACCACGAGACGCCTTCAGCGCGTTGATTTAAAAAGGTGTATGTATTAAGACACCATAAGGATAACACAAGTAAACTGTCTTATGTTTCTTCATAGTATCAGAAATAAATGTCCTTTTTAGGGTTCCGTAGTCGACTAGGAACCCTTATAGTTTCGCTTTGTCTGTCCGTCCGTCCGCGGATAATCCCAGTAACCGTTAGCACTAGAAAGCTGAAACTTGGTACTAATATGTATATCAATCACGCCAACAAAGTGGTAAAATAAAAAGTGTTTTTTTTTTATTTTTATTAGGGTATCACCCCTATACGTAACGTGGGGGGTGTTTTTTTTTTTCATTTTAACCCTAGCGTGTGATATATTGTTGGATAGGTATTTAAAAATGAATAGGGGTTTGCTTTAATCATTTTTTGATAATGCTAATATTTTCGGAGATAATCGCTCCAGAAGTAAAAAAAATGTGTCCCCCCCCTCTAACTTTTGAACCATAAGTTTTAAAAATATGAAAAAAATCTCAAAAGTAGAACTTTATAAAAAAATTCTAGAAAAATTATTTTGAACTTGATAGGTTGAATAGTTTTTGAAAAAATACAAAATAATTTCTGGACGAAAAACTACGGAACCCTACTGAGCGTGGCCCGACACGCTCTTGGCCGGTTTATTCTGCAAATTATGCAAGTGGAATAAAATTCATGCAAAACTTGCGTACATGTTTAAGTAGTTACCTGGAAAATTGTTTTAAGCGTGGTTTCAAGTGAATTTCTGATGCTAAACTGGGATTGGTCGCTTGGTTGGTTTATTTATCTTAAGCTATGAATTGCGATGATGATATATTTGCACTAGTTGCTTCCAAAGGATCAAATGTGTATAATCTCCATTCTCTATAAGCTGTTACTTAGATAGATACTTAGAGCAACTATAAATAAACCTGTAATATGAAACATGTATACTTATTTCAAAATGAAACACTATTCGTGAATAATCGTTAGCTAACTAGAATTTGTAATCCTATCTACTATATTACGATATCATCCTTCAAAAGATCTATTCGAACTATTCAAGTCATCTTATTAATTTTAATGATTTTCCAAAGCTAGACCATTAACCGGCATTTCTAGGCGTTAAGAAACTAAATAACATATCTCCTGCGCCCTGAGCTAGAATCATTAATCGTTGCCAACGGAAAACCATCTTTACAGCAACGTGATAGGGAACCATGGAAATTATTAGAGATTCACACTTAAGATATAGTTTCGTCACCGATGTGATTGTAAGAAATCTGTGAAAATCACTACCTTAGCGCGTTCTTCGAATGATTTTAATATTGCAATAGTATTTAAGATAATTGGACATCATGAGTATCGGGTTGCTCAACTATCGACCCCTGTGGTATGGGTGTTACACGGGTATCTAAATTGTGCTATTAGAATAGAAGTTAGTTTGTCTTTGACCTCGACCCGATGTGCGAAGCGAACTGTGGTCTATAAACACTTAAAAACAATGGCAAAACGGTCAATCGTGACCCTTTCACAATTGTGAGATTGTAACAATTAATAATACGCCTACGTCCTATTTTATGCGATGTTTAAGTGTTCAAATGATCGACACAATGGAGCACTGAATTATTAAACAATATTTAAGTAATAACTGTTTATCAACTTTAGATGACTGCTTTGATTATAGAATCAGCAGTGTTGCCAACTGCGTGAAGCCACGCAAAATTTGATTGGAGATTAACTATGGAAGAAAGGAGTTTTTTTCTCTCATGCCAAGAAACATCGTACACTGACTTTTATTTCCTTCTTTGTTTTGTGCCATGCGTTGCCGCGGCCTAAGAGTCTTAAGCCATATACCTACTAATTATATTTTAGCACAAATTATAGTTATATTGAGAGTTCACTGATTCAGTAGTTGATAAGGTGTCATAGAGCTTTATAGAGAACGTCAAAGCTGTCAGTTAGTATTATATACCTTTAAGTTTCTACTAATGCTACAAAAGTACAAAACTTTTGCATTTCCACACCTTATGATGTTCTTGAAAGATTTGAGTCTTAAAAAAAGAGAGTTGTAAGAATTCTTAATGGTATTTTATGCAATCGTTATATAATGTATGCTTTTTCAGTCGAGTATCACGTTTAGCTAATTAAGGTATGACACTTAAAAAGCTAATTATATAACTATTGTATACAATACTTTTTCTACGAGTCAAACGAACTAATTAAAAAAGCTTGGTATATATTAAAAATCTAAGCTTTACTGAAACGAAGCGCAGCCAACGGCTTAGTATTCGTTGATGTCTATTCCTCTGTCGCCAAGACGGCGTTCTATTGGTCAAATTCATTATAGTTCAGTAAAGGCGCCACGTGATTGGTCGAATTCATTTTAGTTGTCTAAACAGTTGTAAAAAGTTTGGTGTACCTACCTACGAAGTCTTAATTCAAACATTAAGGTCGACGAGTATAAAAAACAATTAGTGTTGCTTGTGTGGTGTTAAAATACCTTAATAATTACGGTTTATGGGTCGACCTGTAATAAAGGAAGTAAAACCCTAAAGAATTATTATAATAACGCTTTTAGTGGCTTGCGGTAATGAAGATCTACGACACGCACATCAATTTATACAAATTGTTTCTCGTCAAGGACATAGGAATCATTCAGACTCATCTACATTCATTTTGTGATACTTCTTACTTGAACACATACGACTAAACAAGAAATAAAACTCAACCTACCAACTTAAAGATGAAAAGCGATGTCGCGCTTTTCATAGTATGCCCATTTATTTATTTATTTATTTATTAGGTACACTTTACAGATATCATACATTATGAGATACAATGGTTCTTTATGAATAGCTTATAGACTAGCATCAATTATATCAGAATCATTCAGACGGATGAGTGTCATAATTATTCCGATTAACGAATGCCGTAAACGTCTGTTCTGAAAAATTACGTTTGAGAAAAATTGCCAATAGGCCAGAAACGCTATTGTTTAAAGCCTCCTCACGCGATCTTTTCACGCGTAAATCCAGGAACCAATTTTCCTGGCGAATACTATTTATCCCACAAAAACAATTGCCTACGACATAAGTAATGGTCGGTTAGGTAATGGTAAAAAATATAGGTAGCAGGCGGACCTAGGCTCCCTAGGACCAGCGGCATGAAGAATATTATTAATCCCAGGAATCCCTTCCTGAGGGGTGAAAAGGTCAGTGGAAGTTTGCTTGAGACTGCGATTAACTAGGCCTACTCGACGGATGAATAAAGCTATTATAGTAGGTGATTATCACGACATTGCACAACCGCCAATGTCAAGTTTCTCAAGCTGGGAACGCGGCAATCTACGGATCGCTCCCAGCTTCGCAAATTGCCGTCACGTGAGACTAAGGCCGGCCACACGAATTGCAAACGCACTAAACATCGTTAAGTATAGTCACAAGTGTCTTGAATGCAGGGTGCATTCAATCAAAACCATTTCAACCCCCGAAGTGCGATTCGAAAACATGCTATTGTCTCCGTGTGGCTTCGCCCACATTTGATCTGGTGGTGGATAGACCCATCGCCAGGGTGAATTCGCATGTGATATCTGGTATTACCCTTTTTTTTATTCGTGTACTCTCAATTTGTACACACATTCATAGATAAGCACGAAGTTATGGCGATCCAATGTTTCCGAAACAGAGGGGATATCGAGAAACAAAAACGAACTTCGTTCGTGTATCTCCGTCTTTGTCGCACTAACTGACTAGGGCGAAGTTCGTTTTCGTTTCGCGGTAGGCCCTCTGTGCATAATTGTAACATATGACTTATGACTAAGGGCGGGTTGTATAAAATACATTTTATTGTTAAATATGGCCTGGCTGATGTCATCCCATAGAGAACTGTCCAACTTCCCATGCAATCAGATTGTAACGAACGTAACTTATGATTATCGATTTGATTGAAATAATAATTGTAACATATGACATTGCGCGCACGTCAAATATAGGACAGGCTAAAGGCGGGTTGCACCAGCTTAAGCCGGCTGTACACATTGGGCCAACGTTGGCGCGTGAGCAGGCCCCGTAGCATGGATGACGTTATCACGCGATAAGTGACAGGATAGGCGCGTCGTCTCGTTCTATCGAACGGTGTCAGCCAGGGACGGAAGCTCTATCCTGTCACTTATCGCGTGATAACGCCATCCATGCTACGGGACCAGATGCAGCTATGCGTTAGAAGAAGAGGGCTTATATCGTTCTCATGCGTTTGCATAGCTGCATCCTGCTCACGCGCCAACTTTGGCCCAATGTGTACAGCCGGCATTACGATTAAAGACCGATCAACGTTAAAATTTGGCTTCGGCAGCTGTCATCCCATAGAACTTGAGATTTGGTGTAACTCACCCTTAAATCGCAATTTTAAGCTGCAAACGCACAGAGAGCGGCGCGGCGCGGTGCGGTGCGGAGGCGGGTTTGCGGTAAAGCGAATGCGGGGCGGAGGACGTCGCACCAAAATCCCGCCCGGTATTCGCGCGGGATAGCGGCGCGGAGGCGGCGTGTGTGACATATCGAGCGGTAATCGACAGTTGTCAGATTCAGAAAGATCAAAAATGTTATCCTCAGATTCAGATAGCGATGACGAGACGTTCCTAAACAAAAAGAAGACTAAACGGACATCCGGGTCCATGAAATAAATAAAAAAAGAGGAATTTTACTGTACTTATAATAAATATACAAGGTGTACTCGTTAAGTGTAGCCAGGCGATTATTCCGTAAATATAAGAGATATTAGAAAATATCAAACTGATATCGAAAGTGCGTTACCCAATTGAGTCTATTGAATGTGGTCGACTTTTTATATAACTGTCATTAAAATTGGAATATTTTGCCTTGGAGGGTACTTAGTTTCTTTTTGAATGGACTACTTTGATATAATTCGGCCAACTCAAATAAGGTACTGGTACACATGCTGTTCAGTAGCATGCTTATTTAAGCATGCTCAATTATTAAATATGCAAATAGCATGCTACTTACTAGCAACTTTACATTTACATATGCTATTTGCTCAAAACTAAGCTAGCTAAAGAGCATTTTTTTTAACAGTACCTTAAGAGTCTGTAAGCTCGATTCTCTATACAAACGTAGTTACGCTCACATTTTAAGAGGAAACACAAGGGCCGTTTTTCCATACAAACGTAGTCCCCTGTTTTCTCCCTGGATAATGGCAGTAGAGCAATATATTTTTTCCATAAATCTATGGCTACTATTGACATGTTCATATGTTTTCCTTTTTTTCCTACATTTATTCTTAAAAGAGATATTTAACCTTCAAAAATCTAAGAAAAATGCCAGATTTTCCGCTGTATTTAAAAAAAGGAAAACATAGGAACACGGCCAAAGCCTTTTTGATTTTTAATAAAAAAAAATTAAATAGGTCAAGTTTTGGAGAAGATATCAGGGGACTACGAAACGTTGATTTTACGTACAATAAGTATTTTCGGTCCATGCTGCAGTTGTCTCTATCGCGCTCTAAGGGGGGAGGCTTGAGGTTGGCGCGTAAAACTAGGTGTTGGATTGTACCGAAACTTTGCATGTACAATGACATGAGGTATATCCAGGTCTGTAATTAGTTTATGTAGCTTCAGATACCATAGTAAAAAAAATACAGCGAGTTTAAGTTTTTCATACAAAACTTGCTTTTGTTTTATAAACTGGAACCATATAAACTAATTAAAGAAAGATAGATATACCTCATGTCATTGTATATGGAAAGTTTAGTTACAATCCAACACGTAGTTTTAAAATGAGAACGAAACTCCGTTTGTATGGGAAGGTGAAATTCGGCCGAGCTTACTGCGGACTCTTAAGTATACTTACCTCCTGGTGCAACCAAGTCAAGCGTTAGCAAATTCAGAGTAAAGTTCTTTACACCCACAGTAATGAGTGTTGCCTCACTGAAAATCGTTTCATTTGCGCACACGAAACTACCATCAACTGATTCTATCAGTTAATAGAATGATTTTCTTGATAAAGAACTTACCTAAGTAAGCTACTTTTAGCTTTGTGAAGCCAATTACTTGCTCGTTTTGCAAAATAAGTTATTTAATGTGTGAGTAAATTTATACGACGCACAATTTCACAGCTCCATCATATCATAGAGTTGACTCTACCGCTGACTTGAGCTTGTGCTCTCGCAAACTTTAAAACAACTAAAAATAGCGCAACCAAGTCGATGTTGAACAATAATTATGATATTTCATTTTGACATGTCAAAAACGCAATCCATAATTTATTCCAACAACCTTCTTAGTTATATAGCGGGAGATCACTGCACGGCTATCGCAGGACGGCCCGCGAGCTGTGTCGCGGCGAGATAGGTTATCCGTCTCTTTCTAATTAGAACGCTTAAGAGACGGGTTGTCTATGTCGCCGCGACACACCTCGCCGGCCGTCCTGCACGGCTATCACGAGACGGCCCGCGAGCTCTCTCGATTTTTGCCGCACTATCCGTCTCTCTCTTATTAGAACACTTAGTACAGGAGGTATAGTGCGATAAAAATCGAGAGTATGTCGCGGCCGTCCCATGCTAGACGTGTTGTGATAGCCATGCGGGACAAGGGAGACAGATAGCCTAATATCTATCTATGACTGATTATTAAGGTTGCATGTTTCATCGATCCTCGGACGGGGTCCACTTATGTCCAGCAAATGACGCCTTTCGGCTAATTTTAATGACCATGACGATAAACTGATTATAATTAAAACCTAAAAATACCCCAGACACGATAAACATTATAACTTATAACTAAGAAAACTTGAAAACTGAGCCTGACTGAACCTACGATGCCACAAATACGAGTAGACACACAGATACACTTATCAAACTAATACTCACCCACCCCCCAACTAACCCTTCTTTTGCGTCGGTGTTTAATTATTCCAATAAAATTAAAGGTTCCACTCTCCTCTTTACATTGGAAACTTAAAATAGGAAAGCCGTACTTTAAGCACTTCAAGTTAGATTAGCTCTTCTATAGCTCTTTTGTAATAGAAATCCAAAAGAAGCACCCGCCAATTGCACTTCTTAATTTGGGCAGCATCAAATATGTAGGTGCGATGCAAATCGTAAACAGCTATTTACGAAATCTGGGTCAGAGGATTGGTGGGAATCGAAAATGTAGCAGTTAATAAAAAGATTTCGTAATCATGTCTTATTGTTACGAACCTATTGAGTTAGCATAACAAAATTTTCAAGGGCGGAACCGTAAAGTAACAACTCGCACGCCAAAACCCTTGATTAAGATCCAAATCCTATTCAGCCTAAACGTAGTTCATGGTAACCCAAACCTTAAGTATCGCTAATTATGATGAATTATTCAGTGCGCGAAAGCTTCAGAACATCTATCAAAAAATTCACAAGTCGCACCAACTTTATCCGACAATATGCCTTACGCAACACCGCTCTGGGCTGATAATTGAATGCAGCAAATTGGGACTTATCAGACTGAATCGTTAGTAGGTACAATTAATGATGAGCTGGTTCCCCGGAGCTTCGGCAATTTCCCTCGATTTGCGAAACAGTCTCACGCGATGCCATCTCAGAGGACCTATTGTCCGAACAACTTCTAGAACCTAATCGACATTCAACTCTATATTCGTGAATTTACGGTTAAATATCATAAAGCCTAGAATATCACAGCTTTGTGGTGCTATAGTCCAAAGAGGACTTGTTGCACAGGAAATTGAACTTTATCATTTGATGTTTTGGCAGCTTTTTGTATGTTTGCGTGAGAGGTACACGTGCTTATATCGAGGTCGGTGGTGTAAAAATCATGCGTTTGAGAAACAATCTCGCTTGGATCAGATGTAAGGACGAATTACCTAGATTCTTGTTTCTATTCTAATAAGGAACCCAATTTTGGTCAAACTAAGTGGTTTAGTAGGGAGCGGAGATATATATGAATAGCTATGGTTGGTTTTGTGTTTGTGCCATGTATTTATTTCATAAGATCACTATGATTTTTAAATATCGCTTTAAGAGGTTCGAAACTAATGGGCTTATTTAAGTCTAATGTAGGTATAGAACAAGCTTTCTTGCAAACTAGGATGTAATGCCGTTACCCATATATAAGCGATAAAAATTAAATGATGTGTTCTTGTCGGTGGTGCGCTCGTTAATCCCTAGGACAAAAGTTTAGAAACATCCATTTTACCTTATCAATTGATAGTAAAATAAAAAGCGGCCAAGTGCGTGTCGGACCACGCACAACGAAGGGTTCCGTGCCTATTAAAAAGGTCGTATCGCTAATGAAATCTTATGGCACTTACGTCCTTTTCTTTAAGGTAGAAAGTTTTTTAGAAATATCTCGAAAACCTTTGAATCTTGATCAAAACAATTTTCGCTGAAAGAATTTATTAAGCCTTATGTCCATGATTTTTTTCATATTTCAAAAATACACGGTTCAAAAATTAGAGGGTGGGACACAATTTTAGTGACTTTCGGGGTGATTATCTCCGACTCTATTCACTTAATCAAAAAAAATCTGAGAAACCTTGTATTATATTTATTTTAAAAGGCCTATCGATTGATGTGCCACACGTGGGCTTGCAATGAAAACATTTTTTTGATTTTATGTATGGAGTGCACCCCTAAAAAAATGTTTTTTTTTAGTCATTTAATTACAAAAATATGTAGCGGCTAACAAAATACACCTATCCTCAAAATTTTATTGAAATACACCTTATAGTTTTCGAGTAAAACGCCTGTGAGATGCGGACGGACAGACAGACAGACAGACATGACGAATCCATAAGGGTTCCGTTTTTTGCCATTTGGCTACGGAACCCTAAAAACACTGTTTTAATTTCACCCAAGGCCGACCCTGCTCATGGTGTAACAAATACGATTGTAAAGTAAAACAATCGTGGGTTTGCAACTTTGCACTAAAAGTTCCAATGATACATGTAGAATCGTTAACATTTCATAAGACAATGCATGAAGACAGTAGCAATTAAAATGTGTCATTGGCGTCATTGCTATCATTAGATAACTTCGTTTGTAAACTTTCTACAGCATACTACTTTATTTTTGCTAATTAGGTACCTAAGTAGGTATTAACATTACGCTATTATCCTAACTATTACGGGTAAGGACAAAATTCTTGGCCAGCTTAACTCTCTCAATTAAATTTTGGGTTGTTAGGTGGGTGTCATGTTCTGCTTTAGTCATGATCTATAATTAGTCATGTTCCGCTTTAGTCATATTCTGCTCTAGTCATATTCTGCTTACGTCATGTTCTGCTTAAGTCATGATCACGTTCTCTTTTTGCCATATTCTGTTTTAGCCATATTCTGCTTTCGCCATTTTCTGCTTTCGCCATTTTCTGCTTTCGTCATATTCTGCTTTCGCCATATTCTGTTTTCGCCATAATCTGCTTTCGCCTTATTCTTACTGGTAGTTACTGAGTTAAAAGGCTGTGACATACAGACGGACGAACGGCCGGACGGACATGACGAAACTCTAAGCGTTCCTAAGTTTACTACAGAACCCAAAAAAATCGGGATTTTTTCCGAGTGTTTCCATCGTTAAATAATTAAAACACAAACTGTGTGACTTAGTTTTTAATTAAATATTTAATAGTTCTCCAATATCGACCTTAACTTAAACATAATCCCGGAAGAAAACATCTCCGTTTCACAGTAACTAAAAGTAAAGTTTTAATTAAAATTACCTATTCTATATAAACTTAACAGAAAAACATTCCGATCGCCATTTGTTTACGTTAATAGTTTTTTCTTAAAATAGAAAGTCAGTTTTGTGAACTTCACCAATGCTTCAGCAGCCGTTATTTTGTGTTGACTCAATCGGCGAAGAACTGACTTCACTTTTTTATCGAATCTTTTTTTATGTGCATTTGTGTGAGTTTTATAAATCTTGTATTTGCTTTGGCGAATTTTGATGTCAAAATGGGTAGCTTCCTTTTTGAGCAACGTTGTAAATTTGCATATATTTGATTTTGATCCAAATCTGACCTTTATACGCCGATGCCATGATTCTAACGAGTTGGGCTCATTCCACCTAAATTTCATTTTACCTTTTTTTCAATAGTCCGAGATCTCAAAAGGCCTTAGTGTCAAAATACCTAAACTACAGAACACCTAACTTTTTTTTTTCATAATACCTTATTTGCAACATGGCTAGATTTTACAATATCTATGTTTCATAATGGGCAAACTTCACAATACCATAGTCGCAAAACATACTATGTTCAAAACAACCAAGTACCAGAATACCTAAATTTCAAAAAGACTAGTTAACCAGCATGTATACTTTGCTTTACTTATCTTCTTTAGTGCTGGCCACTTAAATTGAAGTACTAGTATTATGAATATTATAACTAATAATTGGTAACATACGTCAGACCATCGTTGTCAGTTGAATAGACTGCAAATATTTAGGCATTTTGAAACTACGACATTTTGATGTGCTGGAGTTTTCAGCTTTGGGTATTTTAAAAATTTGTCGTATCTGCGATTTGGTATTTGAAACAAATGTATATTTTAATATTTAGGTATTATGGTCATGAGACGTTTTAGTTCAAAGTTATTATGAATTTTGTTCATTGTAGCAATTAAGACAATTCGATATTTAGGTATTATGAACCGACGGAAATTTGAACTTTAGTGTAATTAGTGTATTAGACGTTATGGAAATTAGGTGGAATGAGCCCAACTCATTCTAACACACTCGTCGTTCGGTGGAGGTCATTAGCGACACTAAGGCATTCAGCCCTAATTATTTTGAGCCATTGCTTCTCGAAGTAGTCTTGAAATTTGTAGAAGTTTGCAATATCTTTAGCTTTCGATAATATATGGAGCCACCCCTCTGTTAGGTACTTACTGGGGAGCAACGGTAGCGACATACATAAATTTATAATTTTTCGGCCCTCATGACTTTCTCCGATGGACAAACTTTTACTTTTTTTGGTGATTGCCTTTTTGTAATGGAACAAGCAACCGGTTACTTGAGCCTCGGGATAGCATTTGCGTATAGCATTGATTGCAGCCAGTTCGTAATCTAATTTCATGTAAGTTACATTCATTGACAGTTTTTGTTTTAGTATTTCAAATAACTTTGTGTATATACTTTCTGTTTTACCCGGCAATAGGCAGAAAATAACGGGTATCATTGTAAATGACGGAGGTTTACCCACAACGGTATGTATTGTATACAGTTGTTGATAAGGTCGGGGTGTAACATAAAATGTCCCATCGGCAAAGAAATGTGTCTGTTTCGTTAATAATTTCCTTGCCTCCAGCGAAGAAAATATCAGTATCTTCTCTCCGTCTAAAATTTCTTCACATAACAAAAAATCATGTGCTAAAATCGGGGGAATAATAACATCAGCCGTCTTATGAAACGTCGTCTTGGGCACTTTCAGTTCTTTATTTCTCACTTTATATAGTGAATCTTTGACAGATTTAAAATCTGGAATGTCAACTACATCTACGTCTTTGTCTTTTGCCATTTTTTCAACGACATACTCATAAATCGCTGGTATCGGATAGTATGCCTCTTTAACCATTTCTTTACACAAATTGAGATGTTCTTTCACTTTGTTTTTGGAGAAATCAGGCTCACAAATATGAGGTATATTCACCTTTAGGACCACTTTTTTGTCCTTGTCTAAAGTAACCGAGCCATTACAAATGCTTCTCATCGAGCAACGCCAGTATGATGAACCGCTTTTATTATTTAAACTTAATGTATACCTGTAACCATTAAGTAATAAAATCTTTTTCCCTTTCCCACTATCTATGAATGTCAGGCACCCACTTGTATTTGTCGGCTCTTCCATTATAAAACTAATTATTTATAAGACAACAGGAAACTGAGAAATAAGTATGACACATGCACATGTTCATTGCAATGACATGTGTAACAAGAAGATCAACACTAGAAAAACAAAATTCAAAATCAGCGAGTGTGAACAATATTGGTGCATTTTAGCAAGTAGGGTTTAATACTTAAAGGCGGTTTTAATGAAATTAGTTTTTAAAGAGATCGTAATTATTGCGTAGTAATTTGTAGCCTATGAAACTATGTCTCTTTTCAAAATTATAAGTCAATACAATTACCTACAGAAATCCATACTAATATTATCCGAAAGTGTGTTTGTCTGTATGTTACTTCTTGACCCTAAAATCGCTTTAATTTAGATGAAATTTGTTATGTTACCTATAGTTAGAGGTCTGAAGAAGGACATAGGCTATTGCAACCGAATTTGCGAGAAGAGAGGACAATGTTGGATGTAATAGTGGAAAACAGCTAGTATATATAAAATCCAAGTTCAAACCAAAATGCGAGTTCAAAAATAATGTATTGAAAATACAATTTTATTTGTTATTTTTGTTGATGTAATGAGTGCTTCCGGTCTTTCCAGATACCACTTATATGACTGAACAAGAACATGACTAAAGGAGAACATGACCAAATCAGAACATGGCTCAAGCATAATATGGCCAAATGCGAACTGTAATTATGACCAAACAATAATATGACTTAACCAGAACATGACGTAAGCAGAATATGACTAGAGCAGAATATGACTAAAGCGGAACATGACTAATTATAGATCATGACTAAAGCAGAACATGACACCCACCTAACAACCCAATCTTACACAAATCGACCTAGTCCCATAGTAAGCTCAATAAGGCTTGTGTTATGGGTACTAGACGAGGATATATTTAATAGATAGAAATACTTAAATACATAGAAAACATCCATGACTCAGAAACAAATATTCATGCTCATCACACAAATATTTGCCCTTGCCGGGATTCGAACCCAGGACCTTCAGCTTCGTAGGCAGCGTCACTACCCACTAGACTAACCGGTCGTCATAACGGAACTTTATTCACTTCTTCGGTTTCTATGGCTAACTACCAACTAACCAGGCAAACTACTGGCCAAGAATTTGGCACTTACCCTTACACCAATCAGTTTAACGGATTTTATCGCGTGTATAATAATACATCTCGACGTTTCGAGCCCTTCGCGGCACTCGTGGACCACGCCACGAGCTCTGACCCCGTATCGGCCTTTTCACACGATAAGTGACAACATAGAGCGTCCGTCGCTGGCTGACACCGTTCGATAGAACGAGACGATGCTCCTATCTTGTCACTTATCGCGTGATAAGGCCGCCATGATACGGGGTCTGGAAAGGACTCAATAGCGCGGTCAGTCGAAGCCAAAAACATTTTTAAACTTTTGGTCGCCTGACAGCTAGTGCGACGTGTCGCGCAAAACTACGCCTGCATGGCTAGACGATTCGTCTGTGTCTAAGAGTTCTAATTAGAATAAATAAATAAATATTAAGGGACAATCTTACACAAATAGTTAGCTCAATAAGGTTTGTGTTATAGGTACTAGACGACGATATATCATCATCAAACATACACAAACTGCTGCGCACAGGCATAAAAAAACATCGTGAGGAAACCTGCATACATCTGCGAAGAAATTCAAAGGTGTATGTGAAGTCCCCAATTCGCACTGGGCCAGCGTGGGGACGATATATAATACACATAGAAAATATCCAAGACTCAAACAAATATCCACGTTCATCACACAATTATTTGGGGATCGCTTACTCGTACCGGGATTCGAACCCAGGACCTTCAGCTTCGTAGGCAGCGTCACTACCCACTAGGCTAACCTGTCGTTTTACTTACTATTAGAAAGAGACGGATAGTCTATCTCACCGCGACAACGGCTCGCGGGCCGTCCTTTTTTAAATAAAAAATAAAAATCGTTTATTTCAAGTAACAGGACTCATAGTTATATAATTACAAACAATTCAATAATAAAATTAAGATTAAGATCAATGTCAAGTAGTAATATGTAGAATAAAATAAAAATACAAAGAATAAACAACACATAAATAATATTAATTAATTCTAATATGCCTCGAACAGCAATGCTGCATGTGCGGGCAGTCCAGCCTGTCGGCTATCATTGCCAGGACGGTGTTGGAGCTGGCCCTGACCCTGCGCACCAGGGATGCAGCGCGCAGGCGCATGTTCGCATGAAAGCATGCTGTGCGCGCCTCCGCAAACATGCTCGACGCGCTGCAGTGGCGGGGCTTTGATAGCCGTGCTGGTAGTAAGCGCGGCCATAATGAGATTTGCCCTAAAGCTCATGCGACACGGGTCATTTACTAACACGAAGGACATATATAGGAGCGGAAGCCATTAAACTAGTATATTAGACAAATATGCAAGACGATCTTATTGTTACATTAAGCACAATAGTCATATTAAAGTTAAAGTATCGGCAAAAACGTGCGATTCCGAAGTGCATTGTAATGCGAAGCGACTAATTCGTGGGAGATTATGACAATAGTTTAGTTTTAATTGTGCGCGCTGGGTACCAAACCGTTTAACTTTGATATTTTTAGATCAAGGCTTTGCTCAAAAATGTAGGTATTAAGAGGCAAAACTGCGTTCTTCTTTATGGAGTAGGTACACATACCTACACGCTCGACACTCACTCAAGGGCATACCAACATGCAGCGAATTTCGACGATGGCGATTTCGATTCATGTTATTCGTTTTAATAAAAATCATAGATACGTAGGTAATTGAATATCATGAAAAGTACCAACAACTCTCACTTCTCTTCATTGAGATCTAGCACTGGGCATAAGTTGCCAAGCTTTTACCGATTAAGCTAGAACTTTATTACACCGTTTGATTTCACAGACTTGGATTTGACCGACTTTTGTCTCAATGTAACTAATGGAAGAGATCGCGCTCTAGCGATAAGAGCGCCTGCTGTTTGCCTCTCCTTGTGTTGATTATGTTCTGTAATGTTCTTTTTTGAGGTATAAAGAGTATTTGTATTGTATTGTAGTAAAGCTTCGGTAGCCTAGTGGTTCAGGCATGCGGCTGTCAAGCGGCGGTACGGGTTCGAATCGTTCGAACCAAGGAGTTTTTCGGAACTTATGTACGGAATATTTACCGTTAGCTTTTCGGTGAAGGAAAACATCGTGAGGAAAACGATCTAATCCCAATAAGGTCTAGTTTTCCCTCTGGGTTGGAAGGTCAGATGGCAGCCGCTTTCGTAAAACTAGTGCCTATGCCAAATCTTGGGATTAGGTGTCAAAGCGGACCCCGGGCTCTTTTAGGGCACAACCGGGAATAACAGTAGGAGGATGATGATGTATTGTACTATATACCTATAGCAGAGACATTTGAAAAACCATAAACTCTTAACTACTTAATTGGGTGTTGCGCCTAATAACCGTTTATGATTTTTGACCTTTGCATACTTTAGTTGTAAGTATGAATTTATTCTCCGAGAGTTGACAATGTAAACACAGTTGCAGTTACAATATAAACATCCATCTGTAGAAACACCCAATTCAGTCTTTCAAAAAACGTATAATTTTCTACGATTGCCATCTTATGACTTTGCACATGACCCATAGATTCTTAAATAACATTATGCATTACATTGTCTCCAGCTAGATGGAAAGATTAACTTTATCTCCCGACAAAACGTGTCTTTTTACCGGCCCATTGAACCTAGACTGTGAATTGAATGAACCTATTGTAATTAAATCTATTTTTTCTCGTTCCAGCGTTACTGGCTGTTACATTGGCCCAGAATGGCTACGAGTACAACAAGCCCAACCAACCGTTCGGGCAGGGCACGACGCCGAACCGGCCCGGCTTCCCGGGAACCGGCGGGACCTCCGGCGGCTACCCTAGCTCTCCAACTGCACCCTCTTCCCCCAACGGACCTCAGCGCGACGAATACCCCAGCACTGGAAGCGGTTCGACCCCAGGTCTCCCTTCAGGAGCCCCGAGTTACCCAACCGGCCCCAACCAAGGATTTCCAGGCTCCGGCCAGCGGCCTGGACAACCCGGCCCACAAGGCGGCACGGGATTTCAACCCCGTCCCGATTACCCGTCTGGGCCACAGAACGGCCCGGGACAGCCCGGCGGCTCAGGACCCTCTGGAACCGGATTTGGATCTGACACTGGCGCTTACGAGGGTGGAGACTACTCTGCTATCCCCGGCGAACCGGACAGGGACTACCCCATCCTTACCGAGATCCCTCAGACGTCCTTCCGATGTGATGCTCAAGCTTATCCGGGGTACTACGCCGATGTCGAGGCCCGCTGCCAGGTTTTCCACGTGTGCGCCAACAACAGAACGTTTGATTTCCTCTGCCCGAACGGAACCATCTTCTCCCAACAAGTTTTCGTCTGCGTTTGGTGGAATCAGTTCGACTGCAACTCAGCGCCTAGCCTATACGACTTGAACGCTAATCTTTATCAAGTATCCGCAAGTGGCTCGGGACCAGGTTCTCCACAACAAGACTATGCCCCACAAGGTCCTTCAGCTTCGTACCCTAGCACTGGACCTCAAGGTCCTTCATCGTCTTATCCTGGTAGCAACACCCCACAAGGTCCTTCATCGTCTTATCCTGGTAGCAACACCCCGCAAGGTCCTTCATCTTCTTATCCTGGTAGCAACACCCCGCAAGGTCCTTCATCATCTTACCCTGCTTCCAATACCCCTCAAGGTCCTTCATCTTATCCTGCTAGCAACGCTCCACAAGGAACCCCATCCTACCCCGGCAGTGCTCCTCAAAGGCCTTCCTCATCCTTTCCCGGCTCCAATGTCCCGCAAGGGTCTTCGCCGTCATACCCTGGTAGTTCTGGACCACAAGGCCCTTCGGCCACTTATCCCGGGAGCACGGGTCCTTCTTCTGGTTACCCAGGCGCTAGCAGTCCACAAGGACCCACGGCATCCTACCCAGGCTCGCAAACTCCGTCAAGTTACCCCGGTTCTTCTCCTGGAGCCTTCCAAGGCTACCCGTCAGGAACACCTACTGGCCCAAGCTTCCCCACGGGTGGTAACACTGGCAGACCACAGGGTCCGTCTAACGACAACTACCCACAACAACCTAACCGAGAGTACCTGCCACCTAGAAATTGAACCAACCCCATCTAATAATAATTCAACTATGTACCTATCTGAATAGAAAGACTTTGAGCTAGTAAGTTACTTTATACTGTAGTAGCGTTGTGAGAACTATTTATGTAAGTAATAGTTGCCATAATGTTGTATTTGTAGCCAGCCAGTATGAGTACTAACGTCGTTTGACACATACATATAAATATACATCAGTAAATAAGTTCGTTTGCGAGACCGAAACTAGGAGGTATAGAAGAAATATAATTTGAACCGATTCCTCGAACAAATTCTATCGGTGCAAATTATATTTTGTCAACCATACTAGTCTAGGCAGGTAGTACCAAGTACTGAACTGTTATTATTCTGGTTTCCATGTACAGTACGTGTCAGGCCACTAAAGTAGACAAACGATAAAGTTGGTGCTGCCTAATGTTTTAGCTTAAGCTTAGTTCATAAGTACCTAACATCATTAAGTTTATTACCTATGAATACCAAAATCATTCCTCTTTATTTTTTGAATGTATTAACAATTTTCTTACTTCCTTTTAACTCTTTTTAAATGTAAAATTATAGTAACAAGGTGCAACCGCTGTGCCTAAACTAAAGTTACCAAATCTAGTGTTCATAATTATAAGATTACCATTAATTGTAATTAAAAAGCACCCGACACTTTATAAAGTATGGACGCAATTTTATCCCTGCAGTAGCCATCAGATAAATCAGAGATCAGAGCGAACACAATGCTCACAAATACCTAAATACAACTCAATTGTCAAGGCATTAGTGTACAGATATATTTGATGGCAACTACACCTAAGAAGTTCCGCTGTTAAATCCCTGAATACTGTTGTTTAAATTGCAGTATATTTAAAGAAGTATTTATGCCTTTTTTACTCTTTCTTTATAATAAATCGTACCGTTTCTCATCAAAATCTCGGGGATGGCTGGATCCATTTCCATCAAGCAAACATCGAACCAACTCTACCTAGGTACCCACTGTGGGCATAGAGGCGTATATTTAGCGTCGGCATTAGTGAATCCAGTAACTAGAGTAAGTATGAAATAGTATCATGTATCGATACCATGTGTAATTAGAATTTCAGAGATACAATAAAACGTAATGTGAGCAGTTTGTTTCTTTCTTTCAAAAACCTTTTCTTGTCCTAACCTCACACGCCGTCAATGATAAACAGTTAAACCGAGTTCGGTGTAACTGTAGTTATTCAGGCCTCCAATTCGGTACATCATATTCTCATTCATTGGCATTTCAATGTGTTTCGCGCGCCTTTCTGACATGTTAGCTCGCTCGGCATAAATGGAACTGAGCGCGCAACTCTTTTGAATGTGAAGCGACAAACATAAATAGAATTCCGGACATAGATAAATTTATTTCTACTGTTATCAACTACCCACCGTATTTCCTTTTGCTAAAGTCGATCGGCGACTTGCAACTATTTCAAAACATTCCAAACCACCACACATGTTCGCTAATAAATATTCAATTTAGTTTTCAAACAATTCCCGCACCTCACGCTTCTGTGTACAATTTCGTTATATGTTAGAGGGAATTCTATCAACACCTCAAACCAACTAAAAGAGCCGGGTCTATTTGGATAAGCGTATTGAATTGGAGTTAGTTTGGTAGGTATTTGTTACACGCGCTGGCTTCCTCAGCACGGCTATCACATGACGGCTCGCGAGCCGTATCGCGGCGATATAGACTACATATACCCGTCTCTTTCTTAGCGTTCTTATAAGAAGTCCTATGACACCCGTGCTGTACGACAACGTCTACCGCAACTTGCTGCATGACAAAGTACTTTGTGCTTGCTGCCAAGTCACGTCGTGCACGACTCAGTGAGCCCTGTCTCAGTCTTACTATCGAACTTAAGAAGAGGAGAGTAGATGTTCTTGTCTCGCGCCACGTTGAAGCGTCAGTTTTCCTAGCACGCTGATCGCAAATGTACCTCCCAGTGACATCGATCCCTATGGTCTCGACACAAGTGCAATGACGTCACTAAATTATGTCACGGAATGCTTCTGCGGGTGTTTATGGTTGGTATTTTTTTTTTCAATGGACTTGCGGGCTTTTGCCCATAGCCATAATCAAGTTAATAAAAGGGAAGGAAGGTTGGTATTTTATCGCTTATCACTGTGAACATCCGTCACTCGCCCTTCGCATACTTGTCAGAACGTGACGGATGTCTTATTTGCATGGCAACAATGCTTACGCCCGTAGGAAAAGTCATTACTCATTAGGTATTGAGATTAGTGTCGAGACGTCACAAATGCACAAGAGCTGTCTCGCAGATTAAATGACCAGAATTAAAGAAGTCTTTTATAGTGTTCCGATTAGAATAAGAACGAGACGGATACTGGGCGCGGTCTGTGCTAGCCGTGTCTACATGGGTCCATACGCACCAAACCCCATCACTTCCGCAGTCAGAAAAATCGATTCTAAATTTAATACTTTTATTCAAATAGATCCCCGGGTCAGCAATGCGGTTGCCGATGAGTTTTCGATACCGCAAAGTTCTATTAGTTCTCAAGGCTTGTGCCGCCGATAGATATTTCAGTAGCATCAAAGTATTTGTGACCGGACTTTTGGACCCCACACTCGTTTTCATTGATACCTATAGAGCATATTGAGAGAGAAACATTTTGCAGTTTGGGAATAATCTCAAACCTGGATCATAAATTGCAACTCTACATTTGAAACGATGGCGCTAGGGCTTAACAAAAACATTAAATATACAGAAATACGACTCACCTTTCCAGACCAGACAGTACCATGGAACCAGACAGTAATGAATGGGAGATTATTATAATACGAAATAGGGAGTAGGTATTGGCAACGTCAAATCTGAGATGACACTTCGTTTTTTTCCTGACATACTTTATGGCGGCTAGCCTTATTTATGTGCACGAATTAGGAAAAAGGTTTACACAATAGAAAAGTCAGTAGGTAGGTACTTCTGTACCTTAGAAACAATATACTCATCTTCTGTTTTATTTGTAACCGACTTTCTTAAGGAAACATTCTCTATTTGACGGTAGGTATTGTTGAGTACATTTCAAAATTATGAAAATTGATAGACAATAATTTAAAACAGCCTTATGTAATTGTCTATAAATCTCAAAGAAATTCAGAATAGGGATAGGTAACTAACTACATAGGTACCTACAGTTACCTAGACAATCTACCAACCTACTCTAATTGCCCATACATACTCACAACATATTATAGACTTCTAAAAACGTATTCTTGATATTTACGATTTTACCTGGTTTTTCGGTTTACCGGACGAAAGAGCGTCAACGGCGGCTGAACTAGAGAAGGAATTGGTCTTCCTACGTCGTAGTTTCCGTAACTCGATTGACTTTATTTGCTTTCTAGAAGATCGCGCTCCGTTATTAAATGTGATCAAATATGTCTCTATTTTGCCAAATTCGTCACAGTGAACCGGCAAATTGTTTCCTTCAATGACAATTCTTAGTAAGCCTGTACGCCTTGAATCTGTGTCTTGATCTTTTTGATACGACAGCACATTGACTATCTTTAACAAAGACGTATGATCCAAGGCATTGTACGCAAGATTCAGTGAACTTAAAATTAAATTACCGACGGCATACCAGCAACCATTTCTATAAACTGTATTAGAAGGGTCGAAGACATGATCTACCAAATTTTCCTTTAGTTCACAAGATTTAACATTTGTTTGAGATAAAATTGGAGAAGGCACTATCTTTAAGTTCTTGAGCTTCTCATTGGTTCCGTTCATACTGTCAAAATCTGTCGTTGTACTTATTGGAGTCTTCTGTATTGGACTAACTGCCGCGTTCTCTTTCAAATATTCTCTCCGTGTGCGAATCTTTTCTCTAATTTCATCGCTAGTCAGACGGAATTCAGACAATGGTTCCAAAAGATGTCCAGCGCCAACACTAGTAATACGATTGCCGCATATATTCAAATGAACAATATAACGATTGGTTCTCAGTGCTTGTCCGAGTGCCCATGCACCTATATCGGTAATGAAATTACAAGATAAACAAAGAACACGCAGGCTTTTAAAAGCAGGGCCGCCGTATTCTAGACGTTTAGCTATTTCCTGGCATACCGCGTCATTGATTTTACACTTGCTCAAAGACAAGCACTTTAACGTAGCTTGATCTAATAGAACATAATAATTTCCTTGCGGCACGAAAGTGTTATCCAGGCATATGTCTGTTAAATTCGAAAGCGGTAGAATACTCGCAATTTGATCTATAACTCTACAATCTAAACCTTTTCCTCTACAATTCAATTTGCTGAGCAAGGTGTGAAACGGCAGACAGAGTGAAATTACTTCAAATAATTTACTATTTATCGGGAAAGGACAATCCTTGACAGCAATTTCAACCACATCGCCGGCTCGGTTGTAATACGAGTATATCGTCAGCGGGATGTCGTTTTCTGCGGTGGCTATGGGCGTAGTTGAGGGTGCAAATGAAACGATAGGCAGAGTGGCGTATGAATCCGTCTGGTAACTTGAAACGGATACCTGTGAAGTGCGTCCAATATTGTTTGTGTGGCGCCTTCGTGGGTTCATGACCTCTGAAAATAATTTTAATAAAACAATTTTAGATATTCGGGGACACCAAAATTTAAACACAGCGACCTAGTCCTGGACTCCAAACTAAATATGCCAACCTTATACTAACTATGGACATGGCCTCCCAACTCGAACAACGTATAATTATTACAAAAAAGAACTCATAGATGGCGACACAGGTACCGAGCGAAACATTTGAACCAGTAATCGTGAAGATAGAATGATTTTTAGACCTTAATAAATTCAACGCACCTTAATTATATCGCAAACATCCTTCCGTACATAAAATAAAGGTAAATTGTATAAGTTTAGTAAATGCTATAAAATTGGTACTAAATCCATGTAACTCGTACTATACGTGTGAGTTAAGTAAGTTTGCTAAGTTTGCTACACGTATTATTGGGTACTGTCACTAGATGGCGCCATCACTGGTCGTGAAAGTTCTATGGAACCACAGGTTCCAAGCGTTTGTTTATGTATAATGTTGTGTGATGTGTAATATTGTCTCGAAAATACTACTTTTATATCAAAAAAATCAAAAATACTCTATTTGTTGCCCGGGAAGTCAATGCCATCTGGCGATATCTCAATGTATTACTAAAACTATCAGGCAGGCTGACAGCGTCATAGCCGTGGTAGATCGGATACTGCATCTACTGGTGTAGCTACGGGACTAAAATTGTATACAGAATTGCCTACATTAGGACGGTACGCTTTTGCTCTATGAGATTGGGTATCTGTACTTGTATTATTTAATCTGTGCTATGGATAAGTACTATATGATGACATAGTTACTTATAGGTAAATAAATATTTTGATACATTGATAAAATCAAAGACCGCACCGCTCGCCGTCGTCAGGGCATTCATCCTCACACCCGAGAAATTTCCTCCCTCCAACGCTCCCGTTATGGAATGAACTACCTGCCGAGGATTTACCGAGGGACTACGGCTAATATGGCGTTTTTCAAGAAGTGTATAAGTTCATAAAGGGTCGGCAACAGGCATCTGATAACCCTGCGGCGCTACCACGAGCTTCGAAAGTCGAAGTTCGGGTATTTCGATCTCTATCGCACTTCCTTACTCGAGTGACAGGGATGCATGTATTACGAACTTCGACTTTCGAAGTTCGTGGTAGCGCCTCTGGAGTTGCAAACTACGCTGACCGCTTACCATCGGGCGGGCCGTAAGCTTGTTTGTCGCCGACATGGTATAAAAAAGCAGGCCACTCACTCTCAAACAGCGAGGCAAATGGTTATGGGAATCTACTGCATAACTAATCGTCCCAATCATGTAGCTGATAATTCTGAAATTTATGATGATGACGTTCAATTGTTCAATAAAAAATAACTCATTGTCAGTTTTATGACGAAAATTAAACATTCAAATTATGTGAAAATTAACTTGTTTCACATTTATATAACGAGTTTATAAATGCCATAACAAAAAGAAAAAATATTTTTTATACAAACTGAACACTTTGTCGTCACAAAACTGACACTATTAATTTTTGTTTAACAACTCACGGTACCTACACGATTTTTTTTAAATGCCTTTTGTTAACTTTTGTTAGCAAAACTCGTGCCAAAATAATTACGCGTCAATACAAACTTTGTCACCTTGATATATTTTGTTAACGACCACAGTTTGGCCCGACTGAAATTCCATAAACTTCCATGGCACAAAGCGATCCAATTCCAATGGACTGGGAATTTCAGTTGAGGACTTAGGGGTTTTCTCGCCAGAAGTAATACTTCTTGGAGCGGCCGTCTTTGACTTACGTTTCTCCATAATCTGAGGAAAATGCCAAATACTTAGTATGAAATTAAACATTTTAATTTTTATTAACAAAAAACCTGGCAACTGTGACGCTAAAATCCCAAAAGTTGGAAAAAGTGTTGCCAATTCCACATCAGCTACACAAGTAGGTAGGTTTTATAACTGTTTAACCTTAATATTGGTTATTCAGTAAAGCTGGGTTGGGTAGGACTGTGAAAGGGAATAAACGCGAATGTTACCATTCATTTTACACGTATTTCTCAAGTATTTAGGGAGAAACGTTAATGGACCTGGCTGGTGTAGGTTCCAATAGAATTAAAATCTCATAGCCGGTTAATATTCACTTTTTCGCAGTCGTTTCTAACAGAATAACAGATTCGTTTGATTTTTTTATTGTATGTTTCAAAAGCATTCCGTATAGTTTTTGTGTTCGAAATTTAAAATTTCCCAATGAGCTAAGAGCAGTAAATTGCGCCATCTATGAAATGATGTTAGAACTATAAAGCTATCATATGCTACTACGAAACAATTTCTAATCACGATTATTTTCTTGAATATTTCACAACAATAGTTTCGACACCAATATTAAAATTTAAAAAATACGAATGATATTATTTGTTATTTGAATTTACACTATTCGTATGTTTAAAACTTTCCAGCTGGCAAGTCAGGAAATCAGGATAGACATGGCAACACATGTATCTAATCTGTGAAGTGCTGTCACGGGCTGATGTGTATTTTGTTGCATTATTTTTTCTACGAATCAAAGATATTATTCGTTTTGCATATTTTTAAATGAAACTATGCGTTAAACAATTGGACAGAGTTCGCTACCGTATTAGTGTGAATAAAAAGTGATTTAAACGAGCCACCTTGTAGTGGCGGGTGACATAATTTTCGTATTGCGTATCATGTAGTTATTGTGGTTTATTTTGTGGCTTGCTGCTTCTATTTTCGACTCGAGAATCGGAGAATCGTCCCTAAGGTTTGTATAATTATGTCATTTACACTGTGCCTGCCGACCAGAGCGCAGTCTTGCAAAAATCCGGGAAAACGAATATGTATCCATGTGCAGTTTTAGGTAAAGACAACTTTATAGTTTATACTTGTAATGCCAAGGTCCACGACTAGTCATGCTTACCCTTGATGTTTATTAAACTCTTACGTCTAAATACGAAACATAAAAAAGACGACGCATGAAAGAAAAAGTAGAAATAAGTGCCTTAATGTGTACTTTATGAGTGAATCAGGGAAATTTCTTATAATATTTTTAATAAATATGGGCAGATAACATATTGCAATTAAAATAAAATAACATGCCATAGTGGTACTGTCGAAATTTCTTATATGAAGCTATTTCACCATGGTTTTGTGGTAGCATTGTTGTGCTGTTCACACAGATGTTCAGATTTCCCTAACTCTATTGTGGCAGCAGTGAAAGTGCTGTGCTGTGTAATTATAATTTATTTCGCAATTCATTAGGCTGTTGGTGATATGCTTTTCCTGTTCGGTGAGTACTGAGCAATGCAAATTAGATAAATGATATATTACATGTTTGTTGTTTTGAAATGAATGATGAATGGGTTTCATACAAATAGGCAATCATTACATAGCTCATAGGAGTCGTAGCACTGTCTATAGATGTAAATATAATAGAAAAAAAAATAAACATCATCGAACTGCACACTCTAACAACACAGAACAGCTTGAATAACAGCATAGTACATTTGATATTGATCGTCTCCAGTGCTACTGTCTTCTTTGTATTTGTTATAATAATCACTTCCTGTGAGAAGCTAGTAAAACTGTGCAAACTGCAAGTCCAGAAAAGGTGAACTTTGAACCCTATTAGTCTGAGCGTCTGGAGAAATGGTGATGGTGTTTGACAACCGGTTTAGCCTATTTGGTAGAACCCTGCCTATGAAGCTAGAGGTCCTGGGTTTGAATCCGGTAAGGACATTTATTTGCGTGATGAGATGAGCACGAATATTTGTTCCTGAGTCATGGAAGTTTTATAATTATTTATCTATATAAGTATGTTTATCGTTGCTTAGTTTGGGACTAGGTAGATTTGTGTAAGATTGTCCGCAAATATTTATTTATTTATTTTATTATTTCAATTATATGTATGAGCTATGGTGTCCACCCTGACTTATATGCGGAACTTAGCAGATCACTTGCCATTAAGTGACTCTTGTGCACAATTGCCTCTTATGGCTTTTAAAATTCCTGCCAGATAGGGCAACCACTTCAAAGTTACGTTCATACATTTCTATGGGTGTCTAAAGTGGAAATGTCATTGAGTAAAGTGATGAAGTAAGAGTTTAAATAACTACCAATAAAATAAAATAATAAGATCAATTATTATTATTATTATTATTATAGCTTTATTTCCCACTTTGTGTTTTACATTTCATTATCCTATTTTTGTGTACTATTTATATTTTTATTTGTGGTCCCATTTAGGGTAAAAGCCTCCCCCATTTTCTTCCACTTTTCTCTGTCATGAGTTTTGTTCATCCAGTTTTGACCAGCCACCTCTACTATGTCGTCCATCCATCTCTTTCTCTGTCTTCCTACACTCCTCTTCCCCAAACCCCCCAAAACAAAGCGCAGATTATAAAAAACCAAAAAATAAGAATACTGATACTCTGAATATATGTACATACAATGTAAGATCGTTATCAAAACCGACAAGACTATTAGAATTAAATAATGCAATAGCGAAACTGAAATGGGACATTATAGGACTCTCAGAAGTCAGAAGAATGGGCTGTAACATAGAAGAGAACAAGGATTACATCTTCTGCTACATCGGTGAGACGGCAGGCCTATATGGAGTAGGCTTTCTCATCAAGAAATACTTAAAAACAAAAATAGTACAGTTCACAGGTATATCTGAAAGAGTAGCTCTATTAAAATTAAAGTTTGAGGACCAAACTATAACAATTATCCAAGCATACTCCCCAACTGAAAGTTCAACAGAAGATGAATTAAACAAATTCTACAACAACCTAAAAACAGCACAGGAGTCTGGGGATAAGCATGTGATCTTAATGGGTGATTTTAATGCGAAGGTAGGAAACCCAAAACCACACGAAAATATGATAATGGGTAGACATGGATATGGGAAGAGGAACGCAAGGGGAGAGCGACTTATACAACATGCTTATGAGTACAAACTGTCGATTATGAATACTTACTTTAAGAAAAAAGATGCACGAAGATGGACCTGGAGCTCGCCAGATCAAAGAATAAAGAATGAAATTGATTTTATAATGAGTAATAACCCAAAATCAGTAATCAATGTAGAAGTACTAAACAAAATAAACTATCCAACAGACCACAGACTAGTAAGAAGCACCGTGACTTTAGAGATGCCCAAAATCAGTAGAAAAACATTCAATGCACCAACTAATGTTCTAAAGTCAGTAGCAGAAAGAGAGATGTATATAAAAAACCTGACAGACAACCTGGCATCATCAAAGGTACTTGAAAATGAAAATAACATACAAGCGTTTAGTGACAAACTTGAAGAAACAATCACACGCAGTCTCACAGCAAAAGTAGGAACTTATAACAAGCAGCGCAAGATTCTTAAAGATGAAACTATACATATGATATCGAGACGCACGGAACTATTGGCAACAAAAAATAAATCTAAGGAAATGAGAGAGGAATTGAAAGTATTGTTTAAGAAAACCAGCAAGTTATTAAGACAAGACTATGAGGAACACAGAAAATCTGTAATTGAAACAAATATGACACGATACAGAAGCTCCAAACGTGCTTACAAGGAACTTACAACAAATGTGAATTGGATACAATGTTTAAAAGAAGGAAACAACGAGATAAGGGAAAGAACAGATGTTATAAACTGCGCGACAAACTTTTACAAGCAATTGTACAAAAAACTACCACATGAAGAAGAAAATCCCCAACCGAGTGAGAATCCAAACAGCACTACAAATTACAGTATGGCACTGGCACCCATGGACGATCACGAGGTACTAAAACACATAGCCAAACTCAAATCTGAAAAAAGCCCGGGACCAGACTGTCTAACAAATGAAACCCTAAAAATCGGAGCACCTGTACTATTACCATTTTTAGTGAAACTTTTTAATATGGTTTTGGACAAAGGACAAGTACCGAAACAATGGTGCAAATCAAATATAATTTTAATATATAAGAAAGGAGACCCCCTAGATATTGGCAACTACAGACCCATCAGCTTGCTATCATCAATATACAAATTATTCTCATCAATAATACTAAACCGAATCGCACCACACATAGAGAAAAAACAACCTATCGAACAGGCTGGCTTCCGACAGAACTACTCCACAAGCGATCACATACATGCAACAGAACAAGTCATAGAAAAATACAAGGAATTTAACAAATCACTGTTTGTAGCATTCGTGGACTACGCCAAAGCGTTTGACAGCTTAACTCACACATCAATATGGACAGCCCTAAGAAATAGCAATGTGGAAGAAAAATACATCACTATCATCAAGAGCATATACTCCAAAAGTGTCAGCAGAGTAAGGCTGGAAAGAGAAGGAGAGGAGTTTGACATAGAAAGAGGTGTCCGGCAGGGAGATCCACTGTCACCAAAGCTCTTTATAGCGGTTCTCGAAGACATCTTCCAAAACTTAGACTGGAAAAACCTAGGCATAATAATAAACAAACGAAATCTCACACATCTCCGGTTCGCAGATGATATTGTCCTTTTCAGTAATTCGGCAGTAGACTTGGAGAAAATGCTAACAACTCTAGACAAAGAAAGCCGACTAGTGGGATTGCAAATGAATGCTTCAAAAACAAAGATCATGACAAACAGCCACCAAAAACCAATAAGAGTAGATGGAAAAGAAATAGACTATGTAGAGGAATATATCTATCTGGGAAAACTTATTTCTTTTAAACCCAACAATAATGAAGAAGAGGTTGAGAGAAGAATAAACACTGCATGGAAAAAGTACTGGACTCAAAAAGAAATTTTAAAAGGAGACTACAGCCTAAACATTAAAAAAATTGTAATGGACTCAAGCATCCTGCCTACACTAACATACGCTTGCCAGACATGGGTGTACACTAACAAAATTAGAAACAAAATTATTAGCTGCCAACATGCCATGGAGCGAAGCATCCTGAAACTAAGGAAAATACAAAAAACAAGGAATATAGACATAAGAAGGAAAACAAAACTAACAGATGCCCTCCAACATGCCTTAAAACTAAAGTGGAACTGGGCAGGCCATGTTTCAAGGTACCAGGACAAGAGATGGACCAATAAGATCAATATTAGATTATAAATAAATCAGCGCTTAAAGTGTATTTGTAAGATCACTGAAAATCAGTGACTCAGAGTGTGTCTAGTGGATAGCTCTGAGACCAGACTTTGTAGTGTGCAATTCATAAATATTATTCAGGAAAAAGCCTGCTATGTTTTTTTGTTTTTATACAGTTTTTATTTATGTGCTAATAAATGATAAATGATTATCTTTTTCAAGTATACTATTTATATGTACAGTGTTCTTGCCCCTTAGTATACACTTGCACATGCAGCTTGGTATGCATTAATATAATAATATTGTTGTCTAGTACCCATAACATAAGCCTTATTGAGCTTACTAGTACTTTAGTAGAACTAATTCGATTCGTTTAAGATTATTAATTTATTTATGTTGACCTGATAAAGGTCGCGGGAGTCCGCTGGATGCGGGTGGCGCAGGATCGGTCATTGTGGCACTCTTTGGGGGAGGTATATGTCCAGCAGTGGACGTCTCTCAGCTGATATGATGATGATGAAGAGATAAAATGACAACTATGCTACGCCCGCAGCAGGTTTGAGAGCATGGACCTATGATACTCTGGACAGGCTATCCGTGAGGGACGGAAAGGGTCTTATGCAGCTAAATTAAGAACTGGTCTTAAAATGGCTGATGACTTGCCATAAACAAACTACTTCATTTGGACGGGTAATGGTCTATGTGCCACAACTTCATACTAAATCAGTTGAATGATGGTTTATTTCTGTTGTACAGGAGCCCAAATGACGTGAGCCGCGATGAGCTGGCTGCGACCCCAGGCGTTCGCGCGGCAACTCTCGCGCAGCCTCGACCCGCGGCACGACTACGAGCCGCAGGCCTGCTACAGCTCCTTCTGCAAGCACTGGGACCAGGCGCACGAGATCATACTCAAGTCGCAGGTGAATACGGGTCAGATTGCTTCGATACGGTGGCCCCCTTTAATCGAATTATAGTCCGTTTTCTTTTAGGATACGGTAAACAAAGAAGCAGTTGTCGTCAACCTTTTCTGAGTTATCTAAACACGTGATATTGACAGGTCATATATGGCTAGTGTCATTTATATCGCTAAAAAAAATCGCATCTACTTCATTTACATGCATAATAAAATAAATAAATCCATGCATGCATACGATGTTAAAATTACTTTGTCTCCAACGATCCTATGCCCTCAAATTAACTTGATCAAAGTAATAGGGGTGTAGACACTAAATAAAATAATCAATAATGTCGTATTTTCTCGAAAAAGGATTAAATATGTAGTCAAATGGAGAAAAAAGCAACGCAAGAGGTTCAATGATCACAAAGTTATATTAAGTGTCCAAAGTTTTAAGAAGGGGTATGTTTTGTCCCTTTTCCGCAAAACGCAACTTCACATGAAACTTGTCATTTACTATGACGCTTGCAGTTTGTGACGTCACTAACTGCGAGCGTTTTCTCTGACAAGCAATATTAAAACGGTTGTAGCTTCGTAATTCTTTGAGATATCCGAATGGGATTTTCGTCACTAGGCATATCTTTTGCCTTCATTATTTTCGAGTAATAATACATTTTGAGTCTACACCCATATTGTGTCCTTAGTAGACAGCAGGGATGTTGCAGACATTCCCATCCGCATCCGCAAAAATTGATGCGGAATTTGTGCGGATTCGGATGTAGTACAGTTCGCGACAAGAAAGGGGCCAACGCGTGTTCAGTATTTTCGTCATTAGTCAATAAGAATCTTCATTTCGTTTCTGTAGTCTGGCGATTCGCCGTATTCGCTATAGGTGACGCGTTAGGTTTGAAACGATTCTAAATCAACCGCAACGTGTTCGAGTACTACGTGGCCTTAAAGACGTTGCGTATTTATGTTTTTCAGTGTACTGCTTCAATATCCGCATCCGCGGATGTCTAAAGAGTCGCATCTACGGCATCCCTGGTAGACAGGAAAAAATATTATTACTGCAAGTATATATATTTGAATTACGTTTTTTGTCACAGCCCCGGCAACTACACGACGATGTGCTGGCCGTCGCCAATCACCTGGAGCAGCTGGCAACCCTGCTCGAGCTCGAGGCGCGGGCTCGGGAGGTGAACGCCATGGCCACCGCGGCGTGCCTCGAGCACCTGCTGTCCGAGAACTTGCTCGACAAGCTGTTCGAGTGGGGCAACTCTACTGGCATGTGAGTGTACCTGTCAAACGTCCTGCCGTAACGTGGTTGTCATTTTATCTCTTCATCATCATCATATCAGCCTCTCCCCCAAAGAGTGCCAAAGTGACCTGTCCTGCGCCACCCGCATCCAGCGGACTCCCGCGACCTTTACCAGGTCATCAGTCCACGTTGTGGGGGGCCTACCCACGCCGCGCTCCGGTACGTGGTCGCCACTTGAAAACCTTTCCGCTCCAACGGCCATAGGTTCTACGTGCTATGTGCCCCGCCCACTGCCACTTAAGTTTAGCGATTCGGAGGGCCATATAGGTTACCGGTTTTATCTCTTACCGTTTGTTAATAGAATAGATTAGAATAACATTAATTCATGACAACAACACATACATGCACATAAATCAACATACAAAAGAGTAAACAACATTGCCACGAAACGGTTCCATCTCAGCGTTGTGCTGGCCTGGTGGCCAGCGCTGTTGATAAGACATATTATCCGTCACTCTCGCACTCGCATATTTAATAAGATAATATGGCAATCATGCTACTCTCGCTGCACGTGTCTATCTATCGCGAAAAATGTGTTTTCTATTATAGCTTTGTACCTGTGATTTTATATCTTACTAGCCTCCGCCCGCGATTTCGTCTGTCTGGACCCGGGATAAAACCTATCCTATATTTTAATCCAGGCTATAAACTATCTTCGTGCAAAATGTCATCCAAATCGGTTGAGCCGTTTAAGCGTGATTCAAACATATACATATACATACAAACATCCAAACTTCCGCGTTTATGACATTAGTAGGATAATGTTCTGTGCCCAGCAGTGGGACGTATGTAGGCTGTTTTTGAAATGAAAACTTCTTTAGCGGCGCTGAGCACTTTTTGGGATGGGGAAAAATTGTTAAATACGCGACAGAGTTTTGTGACGTCAGATGTGAAGGAGGTCACTTTTTGCTGCTACCGATTCGACTTCATTTAAAACTGAACGCTATTCGTAAGAGTATAAAGCCGTTAAACACTTTTTGCAATAGCATATTCTGCAAATAAATTTGTAATTTTAACCAACGCGTCCTTCGCCGTTTTGCTATTGAGAAAATTCGAATAGTTCGAATTTGGGCGTTATTCCTAAAGAGATAAAGCTTTGAAAAATATTTGGCAATGGCAAAAACAAATCGGTGTTGTGTTTGCCGCCGCCCGTCGGCGCGCCGACGGGCGAGCCGGCGGCCCGTCGCACCCAACGCGCCCGCGGCCCGTCCGCCTAAATAATTGATAATTGTTTATAAATTTGCGTCAAATTCATTTTTAGGGTGACACCGTAAGATGTCACGTGACCTGATCGAAAAACTGTTACAATTTTATTGAGTTTCTCACTTCTGCCGGCACTCCCGGAGTGCAACCCGGTCTTTTTTTTTTATTGAATTTATCAGATTAAAAAAAAAAACAATATTCCTCGTCGCGGTACTTACGGCAGTTCTTCGCGTGGCAGGGGTTAATTTTTCGAACTGGTTGTAGTTTAATGACATGCATAGGTAGGTACCTACATGTAAAATGGCCAAATTGAACTTTGACTTTGGACACTCTTCTAAGAGTTGTGGTGGTAGTTAAACGGGTTTACACAGAGATGTTTGGTGGGCCGTAAACTTCCCGAGCACACCTCTCTTAGCGATATGCTTCCATTTCCGCCGGTTAGAGGCGTCGTGAGTGCACTTGACCATATGAGCAAAGCGAAATTAAAATCTTCTGTCAATATTACAATGAAAGACAACGTAACATTTTATTGATGACCTGAATCTAACAGAGGCGACAGAGTTCTCTGCACGGCTATCACAAGACGGCCCGCGAGCTGTGTCGCGGCGAGATAGACTATCCGTCTTTCTATTTTTTTATTATTATTATTTTTTTATTATTAGGGGACAATCTTACACAAATCGACCTAGTCCCAAACTAAGCAAAGCTTGTACTATGGGTACTAGACGACGATAAACATGTTTATATAGATAAATAAATACTTATATACATAGAAAACATCTATGACTCAGGAACAAATAATCGTGCTCAGCACACAAATAAATGCCCTTACCGGGATTCGAACCCAGGACCTCTTGCTTCGTAGGCAGGGTCACCAACTAGGCTAAAGCGGTCGTCAATTAGAACGCTTAGAAAGAGATGGATAGTCTTCTACGTCAGCGCGACACCGGTGATGTTCGTTTGGAACACTGAGGGAGGTAAAAGCCATGGCAAGCTTTTCCTTTAAAACCGAATAAGATAATGCAATGCATTAAGGGGGTGCATTGGAAATTATCGCGTGCTTTGAAACGCCGTTCTGGCTAGATGAAACAATACGGTCTGATGTTCTGATATGATTCTTGACTATATGATTGTTTATCTGATTTAATCCATACATGATTGCCTAAAATTTCAACGATAGAAAAAAAAACCAAAGTTGAGTCTTTTTTTTTTTTTTTACTCAGCCTACTCAAACAATACATTATTTTACGACACAATCAAGTTAATACTATATATTTAGTAAAACCTCGCTTAATTAAATACAAATTAAACTTCACTAAGATAGGTATAATTATCGAAATTTGTCCAAAAAAGCCATTTCCGAAGAGTGTTGTATCTCTTTTTCTCGTGCGCGGAAGGCATAAGAGTGTCTCTGTCAAGGGGGCGTGGTCGTCTCGAATCAAGGCATCCCCTTGGCAGGTTTACGCTGATAATGTACAACACGCAAAATGCTCACTGCACGCAAAATGTACAAACAGGCAAAATGCACATGCGCAAAATCTACATCATGATAAATGTACAGAACGAAAAATGTACAATACGCAGATAGTACAAACAATAAAATGTACATATGATGATTGTACAATATGCTAAATGTACTCCACCCGGTATTGGCAATAAAATGAAAATGAAATGTAGATTTTTCTTTTTACACATTATGCGTTATGGTTATGTGCTTTCAGCGTAAATACATTTTGCGTATTGTACATTTTTCGTTCTGTACATTTATCATGATGTGGATTTTGCGTATGTGCATTTTGCCTGTTTGTACATTTTGCGTGCAGTGAGCATTTTGCGTGTTGTACATTATCAGCGTAAACCCCTTGGCAATATGTTGGTATAAAGTGTGTCATTAATTGATGGTATAGAGTTCCCCACTAACCGCCGAATCGACTGGTGGTAGACCATACCAAATGTATCGAACAATAGGGCTGCGGACTAAGATTTTTTTACGATGCCATTCGAACCAGTTTTTGGAGAGGAACAAATGTTTGTATGGGAGCAACTACAATTAAAGAACATAAATACCCAAAAATTTGAGACAAAGATTGACGTCGCTGGCGGCAGCGCGAAACGCTTCATACTGATGACGTACCTATGTATGACGTCACTTGTATACAAAGTAGTTGTATCATTATATGGAAAATCCGGTAAATTGTTGTTTCGGTCGCGAAGTACTGCATTTAAGTACATAGTTGTCATACAATTTTGTTTCTATAAAAGCGTAAGGATTCTATTGGCAGCTTTAAATTTACTCTTGGACAATGAAAAAAAATGCATCATTTTTCTAAACTTTCAAGGTTCATATCTTTTTATGATTTTAATTACATTTTATAATTTATACTTTATTACGATAATTTGATGGTTTACTATCCATTTAGCATCACTACGTTATCAATTTGAACATGAGGCCGCATGCCTATTGGTGTTGAAACACCCACCCACTGATACTCAGTTGTATCATTGAGTTATTTATTTATTAAAACTGACCTTACACAGAAATATTATGGCATCGCTCCACAAAACGAATTATTTCGTTTGACTGCGGGGTCGGCTTTCAGTTCCAAATAATACTTGGTTACGATGTAATACGAAATTCTGAAGAAACAACACCTGCAGGGACTTTGAATTCACTTTAATTAGGTTTTCAATACCCGCGAGAGTTTCTTTCATGTTATATACATATATCTTTAATTTAAGAGACGAATGTTCGTTTCCGGAAACGTAATCAGAATCCCAATAAAGGCTAGGGCTAGTCTGTAATATTAATAAGTCATAGTTCAACGCGTGTATTGTTACTCGACTAAATGTATACGCGCTTTATCGCTCTATGAGTCAGACTTAACAATAACTATGTTTGTAACTCACTTATGTTCTTTTATCAATGTTTCCGTGCATCCGCAATATGGCATCAATTACAATATAAATCTAGGTGGACAATCATTCGTTATTTGTGCATATTGTCATATCAGTTTTTTAATTAATTAAGTAAATTGCACTCAAGTATAGTGCCTATACATTGTAATGTTGTAGGTACGGATTGTTAGTTTGGATCTCATTTTAAAACGGCAAAGTGGAATAACGTGAAACTTTTTATACACATTGGGATATGCCATATCTAGGTCGGAAACTAGTTTATGTTGCTATAAAATTTAATAGAAATAGAATAGAACAAATTTTATTTATTTATTTATTGGAGAACAAACAGAAACAAGTGTACAAGAAGATTTATAAACAAAGAACACATGCACTTATTTCCTAAGTAGCTCTCACTAAGACACATAATTAGTACAACGCTATGGTTACTAAAAGGCCAGGTCAAAAGTACCCTTAACCGACGAGCATGTATGAGAAATGTTATGAAAGTGAGTGAAGCGAAAGTGGTTTGTCAGGATCGTAGCAAATGGAGATCCCGTGATCTCTGCCTACCCCTCTGGGAAAGAGGCGTGATTATATGTATGTATGCTACGCTATGGTTACACTGGAACTAAACTGATCACTACAACTGATTTAAAGTTAAACTAAACTAACGACAGCAATAATGATTAAAAGTAGTAATGTAATATTTATTACGAATAAATATTAACCATAACATAACACGTGAGAAATGGGAATGTATGACGACACAATACCCTCATCCAGGGTGCGTATGGGAACGCGATTAAGCGATTAAAAATTATTAAAATAATTGTTGTACAGTCGAGTTCTCCAATATCTACACAGCCTTTCCCCTTACCTTTCAAAAATATCTGTACAGAGACTTTATTGTTACTGACATAAGACTTATGGGTAGATATTTTTGAAAGGTTGTCTGTATAGATATTGGAGAACTCGACTGTACTTCTTACATATAAAAACTTAAAAAAGTTAATTTCACTCTATATATCTATAGAATCGAATAAACAAGATCGTTTATCACTCGCCTTGACGTGTGTAGGTACACAGACAGACACACCTTTAATACGGTTACATAATGAGGTGTACGAACAACACTAGACTGACCATTACAACTTATCAGCCTATCTAACATGATCGCTTTTATGTTGGACATGACATAAAGCATTCGTCCCTCTCGCACTTACATACTAGCTAGTAAGGGACAAATGCTTTATGCCCGACATAATAAGATTCGCGAATGAGTTAGGTAACTGTGTTGTCGAAGACGCATTAGGATCAAAACTGTACGTATCGCGCTGAATATTGATCCCTATGGCAACTGTCATCTCCGTACAGTTTATAACCTTAAACTGTAAATTGTTCTCAGATGACAGCTGTCACCGGGACCAATATTTGCCGCGATACGTATACGAGTAAATGCTTTCAATAAATAGCAAGAAAAAAGTAACTTATACTTAAAATATATATAGTCGTTTATCGCAAACGTATGAGAATTTACTTACAGTTTCGTTCCTACATTTCACGCAGATATGTGTAATGACCCTGAACATAATTAGCACCATCCTATCGGCTACGTCATGGTGACGTCAGCTTAAATGGTGTTTAATTATAGCATATGTTGAAGTATCTATTAAAACTCCAGCGACATATAACCCAGCGTGTGTTCTTTTGTCAGAGGATTTTGAATCAAATTGAGATAGGAATAGTGGTATTTCTTCTAAAAAAAGGGACCGCAACGTTTTGTCTTTTAAAAAAGTGATAATAATCAATTAATCACATGATTAAGAGCCTTTTTTTTCGTGGATAAAACCTGCGATCCAGGTACCCAATTCTCGGAGGATGACTGCACGGCTATCACGATACGGCGCGCGAGCTCTCTCGATTTTTCTCGCACTACACGTCTCTTTCTAAGTTTTCTAATAAGAGAGAGAGGGATATTGCGAGAAAATTCAAGAGAGCTCGCGCGCCGTCTTGTTATGCCGGGTTATGTGGTATTTCTATCCACTAAAAACTCCACGGCGGCCGGCAATCTGTGGTCTCATGGGGACTCCAGGATCTCTAGCTGAACGCACTGGAGCACCCCTCGCGCCTCGCCACATTTGGCTCGTCCTAGGGCGAAAAGATGTTGCCTTCCCTGGGGTTCTTCAGCGAGTGCCCCAGCCCCCGCCAGAACACTGCGACTCCGATGGCCGCCTTTAGACCCGGTACACACTGAGCGGCTAGCCGCTTGCGGTTGCGGCCAACCGCTTAGGCCACGGTCTCCTATAAATCACGCCGTACGCTGCGTCACAACGCTTACTATGGAGATGTACTGATGTGGCCGACGACCACAGCCTTAGTGCGTAGAGGTTTTGCGTTTGCGGTTTCATATGTTTTGTCCAACAGCACGGCAAGCCGCTTAGTGCGTACCGGGTCTAAGTCGCCTTCAACGACAGGCGGCGGAGACCGTAGACCTATTCTTGTCCGAGTCTACACGTTATAATCGTACCCCTGCACCCGCGTGACGTGCAGGCGAGGACTGAGTCAAACGGTCTAGCTATAGCTTTATACACACTATACATTTATCCTAAAAGTACTATTATTTATTATTATTTCTTCTGGAATATACCAAGGAAGTAAACAACAAATGTGGTCGCAAGACGCCACCGTCCATATCACAAATACCACAACAACCTTATTACATATGTTAACATATGTGCCGTGTTCCACTGCCGTTTTCCTGTTCGCAACAAAACTACGGAATGGCATATTAACATACAGGTTTTCCTGACATGTTGGAATCTGAAATGAGATCGGGTTTTGTATAGAGTGGCACAAGTATGATATTTCGGGCTATTTTAATACATGTTTTTTAATAATTTCTGGCAGGTCAACAATTTATTGCACTTTATTTGACAAGAAATTAAGCTTTGTGCATATCCGTATGATTTGGCATTGAATTTCTGTACTTTTTATCTCCTTCATCATCATAATATCGGCCGAAAGACGTCCACTGCTGGACATAGGTCTCCCCCAAAGAGTGCCACAATGACCGGTCCCGCGCCACCCACATCCAGCGGACTCCCGCGACCTTTATCAGGTCATCAGTCCACCTTGTGGGGGGTCTACCCACGCTGCGCCTTCCGACTCATCACGTTAGTTTAAAAAATAATCTGCTTTATATGAGTTAAAATTACATTCTGCTGGCAGTAGACGTCTGATATGATGATGACGATGAGTTTATATTCGAGTTGTATTCCAAAATTTAATTAAACATATTATTCTTCTGTGGTCTATATATTTTCCAAGTCTCACTGATCGGACAGTAATAAACACAATTGCAAAAACCGCGAAGTGATCTCTCCTCATTGTTTACTAACAGACCGTAGTATTACTTACGATGTAATTGATATGCAACAAGCGATCGATAATTGCACGCCATCAAAGGCGCGTGTAAGACATGCATGTCTATATTTGCTCTATATAAATATGTCCCACTGAGCCACGGGAAAATCAACTTAAAGTCATAGATCTGAGGGTGCACAATCCTAAAAGCTTAATCCGTTATAATATTAAAACTCCACACGGATCCTTGCCGTTTTATTCAAATATGAACTCGAAATTAATTTGTTAAAGTACGTAATTCCTTGAGATGTATGTCTACGTGAGATTTTGGGCGGTTAATTATCTATAATATATGATCAGGCTCACGTATTCGCAATCAGGCGTGAATTATCTAAGCCGTTTATTATCTGGTTGTTAAATACCTAATCTATTCGTTTAGTGTGAGAATTGTTTGGTATTACTGATCGGATATCCGAAGGATGCCCTATTATGACAGGTTTTGCTTAATGTTAAACCACACCACAGTTTAATAATCCATACTATTTAATATCATAAATGCCTGCATAATCTATCTGTTTGTTACCCTGAAGCGATTTAAATTAAATATGCTATGAAGATAGTTTAGCCTAAGGCGGTCGTCACACTGCGACGTATCAACGGACGGAGGTGCGGAGCTGCATACAAAGTTCGCCGGACGGAGGTGCGTTGCGGTGTGTCCACACGGAATTCATATACAAACTGAGGTACTTGCATACAACGAGAAACGCACCTCCGTCCGGAGATGCGTCGCAGTGTGGCATCCACCTAAAGCGTGAGTGACCACTCGAGTGGAGCGTGGGCGGGGCGTGCAGAGTTCATATTAAACATATGCAAACGCCGCCACCGCCCCGCCGCACGCTCCGCTTCGAGCGTTGAGCGGGCACTCTGGACTTACGGGTACACCATACGTAGGAGCGAGACTCGTGTCGGCTCACTCCGTGATTTGGTCGCGCCGCAGTATGTTCGGCATACCTAGACACTGGATTTTTGACAGAGAACCTTCTCTACTACTTGAAATTTTAGTAATGTAATTTAAATTGTGTCATTTTTATGTTCATTTTGCATGCCAGTTTCTGGTGGAATGTGTGTGACTATGATCATTTTATACCAGCTTATGTACCACATTTTTATGCAAAATAAAGATTTGTATTTGTACGTAGTACTATTATTTGTTCTGTGGTCGTGTATGACTTAGTGGTGTAGAAGGACATAGAATACCTTTTATCCGGGGTGTATGTCTATTTTAGACTGCGATGCGATTAGTGAGTTTCACGAAAGCGGAATCGTGGGGCACAACAAGTAAATTATAAATTTTATAATTAATGAAATAAATGATTTTTTTTCTGCAAGTAGGCCGTAATGGCACTTCTACAAGTCAAAATTCTACCAGCGTTTCTGAAAAAGAAGATCACTGTTATGAGGAAACGCAAAAACAAACTCAACGGTCAGTCATTTTTTGGCAAAAAAAAGCAACAGTCATATCTTCTTAACCTACTTAAAATAAGTCAAACTGAATATGAATACCAAAAAAAATCATAATGCGTTGTTCTTCAAGAACACATGTCCGAATAAGCTATATGAATAATTAAGCTATTTTGGGCTCTGGTTTGGGCCATGCATTTCTGTCAGTGAGATAGTCCTCAACCCTGTAATAAGCCTTACACATCAATGTTTTTTCAAGTAATTTTTAAGAGCTGGAAAGGGTAGAGCCAAAATTTCATTGGGTAATTTATTATAAAAATGGATACATTGACCCGAAAAATAATTGTATACTTTACGAACACGAAATTTTTTGGTTGCTATTTTATTTTTATTTCGTGTATTAAAATTATGGGTATCAGAATTTTCACAGAATGAGTTATTCTTAATGACATAAACAATATTTTCATAAATGTATTGGGACACTACTGTTAAAATGCTAATTTCTTTAAAGAGTTCTCTCACGAATTCTCTTGCTCTCAGGGCTCTTTTTTGTAATACAAAGATTGTCTGTATGTCAGCTGCTTTACCCCAAACCAGAATACCCTACGACATAATACTATGAAAATAACTATGATAAACTAGGCGAGCTGTTTCAACATTAACAAGTTTGGTCAGTAATACAAAATGACACCACAAAACCCTATGTTTGCCGTAGGTACAATATAAAATCAGTATTCTTTCCCAAAGTAGTAATTACGCTGATCGATTAATAAGATAATAGATAAGATAACGCATTAATCATTAATTTATTATCTATTACCGCACTATACGAACAAAATCCACGATATTATATTTACTTATGTTCATATAATCGTATAATTGTTAACTTTCTGCACCGTTTAGAGCTATTCACATTGATGAATCATTTTAATAGTATCTTTTAAATGTATGTCAATAAGACACTGTTTCGGAACAATGTAATCACCAGATGTCAGCTGTGTACCGTCAGCAACTGCTAATATAATATATAATAATAATAATAGTCCCCACAATACAAATCTAGAACTAAGGGCACATTTATCCTTGTCTTCCTTCAAGTGAGAAACGAGATACCACGATATATATAAGTTCGGGTTCTGACGACCGGTGTAAACGAGCCCTTAGTTAGTTCCGACTTCCGCCTCATTCATTAGAACGAGGCACATGACCAGATCTGGTACAAACGCCAACACAGTTAACTGACCATCCTGTATTTATATAGAACCTTATTACAATGCACATAAAGTGTACGGATGGTCAGTTAGCTGTGTTGTCGATAGTACTTCGACTCCTTAGCTACCTATCCTTGAACGATTTGATGTTGATCCATTTCATTAAAACAAGATAATATGCATTCATTGCATGTCATTATTCCCCAAATATAAATATTTTATGATAACGGTCGGCACAAAAAAATCATTCCTTACTGATGATCTCTGACTGATGACCTGGCAAAGGTCGCGGGAGTCCGCTGGATGCGGGTGGCGCAGGACCGGTCATTTTGGCACTCTTTGGGGGCCTATGTCCGGCAGTGGACGTCTTTCGGCTTATACGATCATGTGAATTCTACATCTATTTTCTTTTGATGTCGATCTTTCAACACGTATTAACGGGAAGCATACATTTCGGTTTTCATACTTTTTCATATTTTACACAGACACGCACGTATGCGTATTAAACAGAGAGCCAATTAATATTAGTTTTATCAGCTATATGAACGACGCGCTATCGCTTATTAAAACCTATTAAATACTTCAAGTGTCTTATCGCATCAATGGTCTCATTGTAGACGTATATGTTCATATCATTTATTGACCATCCGTTGCAAATTTATTTATACTGGGTATTTCATTTATACCGCATTTAACTAGTATTCTTGAATGAACTTTATCATGAATTCTATACACTGTTAGTGACAAGGTAGTGAAAATCCGCTGACACCCTGGTTTCAGACCATTATTATGCACTGAAAAATATTTAAAACTAGCTTCCGCCCGCGACTTCGTCTGCGTGGACCCGGGATGAAAACTATCCTATATTTGAATCCAGGCTATAAACTATATATCTTGATCCATAATATCATCCAAATCTGTTTCGCATTTACAATATTAGTAGGATGTTCCTTGGATTTGTATTAGATTTTACTTGTCATGCTACTGGGAAGTAGGAATATACTGCGAACTGCGAAACTTCATTTTCTCGAGTTTCGATAAAAAATACCGCTTGAGTACTCTCAATAGAAAGTTTCAGTTTTCTATACACATTTTTTGCCATAACAGACAGGCACCCTTTGTCAATTTTAGTGTGTTATGTTATTAGTGCCTATAGTATATATGTATAGTATGTAGTAATATATGGGGATTTGGATTATATTTGTCACCGGAGAGAAGCCAATTGCGAAAAATTACCAAACTGATATTTGCGAAAATGCAAATACACCAATGCAACATCAATTTACAGTGTCTAAGCTACCAATAACAAAATACCAGAGCGTTAAAATGTTTACGTCACACCTGCCCATAATGTGAGTTTTACCGCACGCTGCGCGTACCGTAAAACTCGCATTGTGGCCAGGTAAAGACGTAAAATTGTGTACTCATCACGGGCAGTAAGAAAGAAAGCCTTCTATCGCATGTTTACAACCCTCGCCTGCCGCTCGGGTCACAAATACCTGCGATTTCGGGCTTTCTTTCTTTTACAGCCCTTGGTAAGTAATGTACTATTACTTCACACCTGGCCATAATGCGAGTTTTACCGCACGCTGCGCGTACAGTAAAACTCGCATTGCGGCTAGATGAAGACGTAAAATTGTGTACTCACCACGGGCGGTAATTCGTAAAGCCCCAGGTCGCATATTTATGGCCCTCACCACGGAATAAAGAATCCATTGGAAGTGGCATTCAACCGATTTTCATAGAGAACCACTGTCGCCGCACGCACACAAACACACTTCAATAATACACGAACACACAATTGCAATAGGCTTTCGATTTGTTAAAACATACTGTGACAATATGTTGTTAACGTTAGCAAATTTTATATGCAAAATCTACTTTAACTGGTACTATTTACGGTCTCATTTAGAGTGTCAAGTAAATATTTCTTACGTCCGTTACCATATGCGTTGCAAGACTTGCAAGAGACGTGGTCGTTCGCCTACTCGACGCAAGATGGCGGTGTTTTCAAAAATATGGAGATGCGACGGTCGAATAGGGATGTGGGTATGATTTTGACTATCGATATTTTTATGATATTCATACGGTAAATATTAAGCTCAGACTTAGGTTACTTTATGACTTAGCTACAATTGTTTCTAATAAAATCTCGTTTATTATATAATTAGGTAACTTTTATAGTTAATTACTTTTGTTCTAAATGTTGTTGCAATTAAACACTATTTCTAATAAACAGAGTATAATTTGTTAAATATAATACAAGCACATCTTAAATACTATTCGATACGACTACGATTCTGAGCTTGCAGATGTTTGACTTTCTTTTGCTGGACTTTTAATTTTTCGTCAGTTTTTTTAATGAACTTTTTAGTTTTTGTTTACGTGGGGATGAAATCGTCGAACTGGACGGTGACGGCGCATCACAAACGGATTGGGCGTTATGTAATTCAAAGTCCTCAATACGTAGTCATTTAGAACCTTGACCATCTCCCGTTCCTTCTGTGGATGCCCGCTTGGACGAAGGTCCTGGCTCTTCCGTTTTATTGAGTTCAGTCTACATGCAATATAAATAAAATACTAAGCTCAATGAAGCTTGCGTTATAGATATTAAACGACGATGTATTTCATAGATGTAAATACCCAATTACATAGAAAAAATACAAGACTCAGAAATCATGCTCATCACAAAGATATTTGCCCTTGCCGGGATTCGCACCCAGAACCATCAGCTTTGTATGCCCCTAGTCATATAGTCAGCCTCTAGGCTATACCGGTCGTCAAATATAAATAATTGGAAGCAGGGCGTCATATGAGAAATCGGAGCGTTGCTCGCTCCTTTGTATGGCCCACTGCACTGCCTCCACCGTTCGATATATTGGCCTAGCAATGCACTTTACAACATTATAAGTATGCAAATAGAGAAACAATAATGAATCATAATAAAATTATTCGTACTTACGGCACTTACGCTACATACTATGTTTTGCGTGGGAATTGAATCTTCATGAATGAAGCGTTTTCCTTTTGGCGAAACCCAAAAATCAGTTTCAACAAAATGTTCTGAACAAATGGTGTTGCATCGTTGCGGAAACCAATCCTTTCTCCCCGTAGTATCAATCCATCTTTCCTATGTTTTCGTGTCTTTAGGAAAACTATAATATTATAATTATGATTTTATTGTGTGTGACATAACATTCAAATATGATATATTAGGTACTAACTTCCGCCCGCGACTCCGCCTGCGTGGACCCGGGATAAAAACTATCCTATATTTTAATTTAGACTATAAAATATCTTCGTGCCAAATGGCATCCAAAGCGGTTGAGCCGTTTAAGCGTGATTGAGTTACACACATCCAAACATCTAAAACATCCAAACATCTAAACATCCAAACATCTAAACATCGAAACATAAACATCCAATCAACTAAACTTTCACATATTTTATAATATTCTTAGGATTCCTAAAAAAATATATTTTTCATTTTGAATTATCGATAACAATTATCGACCTTAGCCACAGCATTTGAGTAGCGAACCTTCGAGGCATTTGCCGTGCATTTCACGTTCCGAGTAGCTAAATAATACACATGATTATGCACTTTATTGTTAGAGAAATAGAACTGATATTTCCTTGACTACAGACGCAAATTTTGTCTAAGAAATTGAAAATTCAATATTTCTTTATACGTATTCTAAAATAATACTTGAGACTGAGACACTCCATGAGACCAGTTTTTTAATGTGCTGTTGTTGGAGCAGCTTTTAATAGCGCAATACCGCATTTTACTAAAATAAACAAATATTCTCTCATGTCATACGCCGCGTGCGGTCGCTAGGTGAGTGACAATAATCTGTGCAAGAAGTATGCTTATTATTGCTCATGTTCGGCGACACGGGAACGCCCACTCACCACTTCCATTGGATTCTTTATTCCGTGGCCCTCACCTTCGGTTCGGGCCGCAAACACCTGCGATCTGGGGCATTCACGAATTCACCGCCCTAGGTACGTAATGTACTATAACGATATTGTGCGCTAAATACAGACACATTATTAAAATTGGCAACTGTTCTTAAACGTTATTATCTGTTACAGGTACAAAAACGCTGTGCGCTCTGAGGAACTCAAGTTATTTGGCAATCTAATCATTAACTACAGTTCACAGGTACTGTATAACCCTATGAAACAGACAGTCCTGGGTTCAAATCCTAGTCATCATTCTCCTAGCTTAATTCCCGGTTGTGCCCTAAACGAGCCCGGGGTCCGCTTTGACACCTAATCCCACGATTTGGAATAGGCACTTTTACGAAAGCCACTGCCATCTGAACTAACCCAGAGGAAAAATTAGACCTTATTGTTTCTAATCCCAGTAAAGCAAATTAAATAATGTATATATCGTTGTTTAGTACCCATAACACGTGTCATATTAAGCTTACTATAGTTCGATTTGTGATGATTGTCCTTTACTTTTTTTTAAACCAACTAATAAGGGGCAGTACTACGAAGTGCCAGTATCCTTTATCTACCAGACTATATGTATCTATGTATGATTGTGTTTACATGTATTCAGTTTTTTTTAGTTACTTTTCCGTAGTCAGGTTTTTGAACATGCTTGGTGATATAAAAAAATCGGAAACGGAACGATCGTGACGTCGGTGTTGCATAACATTATTTTATAGCTACGCTAACTTCATGGATCGCTATAAAATCACGTATATGACTCAGTGGCTGGTATGGCACTCAATTAACCGCCCGGCTATCGCACCACCACGGTGTGGCGTAGTCAATGTTAATTTTAGTCAATGTTAATTTGTTAGTTAGTGTTAGTAGTGATCTTTGACACAGTTTTAAACATCGATGTATTGTAAAACACTGTTATCTACTGGTGACTATGTGAGATGAAGAAATCGCGAGTCTGTCTTTAAAAAAAAAAAACGTAAAACTGAATCGACCATGCACACAAAATTTCTCGAGAGTCGGTTGAGACATGCGATCTGTAGAGGAAAGCACCCGGACATAGGTACGAAATAAGCTGAAACGCAGAACTTCCTTCGCTCGCTCGTCTAACTAATGACAAAAACCGGTCAAGTGCGAGTCGGACTCGCGCACGAAGGATTCCGTACCTTTATATATAAAAACGGCAAAAATATCACGTTTGTTGTATGGGAGCCCCCTTAAATATTTATTTTATTCTGTTTTTTAGTGTTTGTTGTTATAGCGGCAACAGAAATACATCATCTGTGAAAATTTTAACTGTCTAACTCACACGGTTCGTGAGATACAGCCTGGTGACACGCGTACAGACAGATAGACGGACGGGCAGCAAGGACTTAGTAATAGGGTCCCGTTTTTACCCTTTGGGTACGGAACCCTAAAAACGATACTTTTTTTTGTCTTATGGTCTCTTACGATGTGCCAAAATTTTTGTTTCTCAAAACCTATATTTTCTGAAGCCTTTATAATCTCAAATTGCAGATTAGGTTAGGTTAATTATTCAACAAAGTCCTACGTAGTCGCATCGTCCTATGTAATCAGGCAAGCGCAGAGGTTGTTTAGTTGACACATGTGTTTAATGTATTCTCAGGTATTAGCAGCGGAGCCGTTCCTGAGGCCACTTCTCAAGCTCTTCAGCGGGTTAAGGAATGAAATAATTCCCTTAGACCAGGAAAGTAAGTACAGCGGTCAAGATAGCTCATATACACGGTGGAATTTAATCGGTGATCAGGAATCCAAAAATCTTAATTATCAATTTACACAGAAACCAATACGTGAGATCTCGTGCAATATAGCTCACAATCTAATTAATCACACTTAATTAACATCGGTAAAATGTACACTGACTGAATAAATGGACACCCTACTTTTATTGAAGTTACTCGTAAGTGTACATATACGTCAAGTGCTTGCTGGCTTTGGCGGGAAACGAGACAGATCAGACGTTTGTTATGAATTTGACAATGACAAATTGACAGCTTATTGCTCATTTATGTTTTAAGTTTCTATGGCTGATAGTTTGAAAAGAGGTATTAAACTTTTCAGACTAAACCATTAGTAGGGTGACAATAAATTTTAATTAAAATTGAATTTCAACTTAAACATTAGTTATGATAAAAAAAAACTTGGTTCCACTTAAGTACTACATAAACGTGACCGCCATCGATTACTGAATTAGAAAAATGGGTTCCTGTTCACCGATTAAATTCCACCGTGTATATACTGCCATAGTTTAAAGTGGTTCGATGTCCATACAAAACGTCTTGACATTCGCAGGCTAACGGCGTGATATTTTAAGAAACTCATGTATCAAACGTTCATAAATTGGCTTTCCATTTGCGCGAAATTCCCCCTTTCCTAGAATAAACTTGTATAAACTAGAATAATTTGAGAAATTACTTTGCGACGTGATGCTTTGGGAAAACTATTTCTCTCAAATTATTCTAGTTTATACAAGTTTCTTCTAGGAAAGGGGGAATTTCTCGCAAATTGAAAGTCAATTTATGAAAGTTTGATACATGAGTTTCTTAAAATATCACACTGTTAGCCTGCGAATGTCAAAAGACGTTTTGCATGGAAATCGAACCACCTTAAACCTCATATCATATTACAAGAAAGCCATACATTTCCAGACCCCGTATCATGGTCGGCTTTATCACGCGATAAGTGACAGGATAGAGCGTCCGTCACTGGCTGACACCGACTACATTTATATCCTGCAAATCGCTTTTAGATTGTAAAATACGATGTCTGGAATGACTTATCTATCGGGGACCGCACTTTTAATTAATAGTTCCAAATTCTTCTTCTAAATTACCAAATATTGTTGTACAGCCACACTGGATGAAACAGGCACGAATTTGAAGACGGCGCCATCTGACGCATTTAATAGGAACTTTTAAAATGTCAAGAGAACCCATGGGTCCCATGACACCCTCTAGTATTTAAACTCCATATCTAAATAATACTCACAATCCTACTATAATATTATAAATGCGAAAGTTTGGATGTTTTCTCAATCACGCTTAAAGGATGACTCACACTAGAACGGGACGTGTCCGGCCCGGGCCGTTTTCTCAGAAAAACGACGGCGTTTTTGCGCAGCCCAAGCCCGGCCGGGCCACGGCCGAAGCTCGGAAGCGGCTCGGTGTCGGCCCGGTGTCGGTCGCTCATATGTAACACCAACGTTTGACGGCCGGTCTACCTACAACCGAGGCTCGGACGACGCTCGGTCCCGGCCCGGCCCGCACACGGCCCGTTGACCTACAACAACGCTCCGCTGTTCAGCAGCCCGGTCCCGGCTCGTGCTCGGCCCGGGCGGCTCGGACACATACGACAAAAATACGAAGGTTGTAAGGTGTCATATATGAAAATGTGAAATATGGGAGTCCAACTAACCTTGCACTTAGTCGGTTTACATTATTTTATGTGCTCATAAAAAATAGTTTAGCGCAAAGGTTTATTAATAAGGGCTATTGTACATTATATTTTTAAGGGCTATTGTACATTATACGATATTTTCTTACGAATCATCTTATTAAGACGAAACAAAATCTCTAGTTTGTTCTAATAGGTATACCTACCTACTTAAAATAGATAGTGCCTGGGCGACCGAGCTCAGCTCGGGTGAAAATATGGCGAAAACGAACTTTCTCAGACAGACCTAGCTAGATAAATCGATTTCTCGCCCCCGTAAACCCCTTATTCCAAATCGGTAGAGCCGTTTCCGAGAACGTGATTGCAAATATATACATACATACAAAATTGCTCGTTTAATAGTATAGGATATTTATGTTTTTTTTTTGCAAACAACAGTCAGGGTTGAATATTATTTAATTAGTCTGTCTTACTTCGTCCGTTTGAAACTCGTTTATAATGTAGCTACATACAAACTTTCGTCCCCCATTTCTGTTCTTATAAAAAGAAAAAGCTTAGTAGCTTTTTCCTTCACAAGGATTCAATCTACCACCATACCAACTTTCATCTTAATCGTTCCAGCGATTTAAGCGTGAAATGGTAACACACAGACAGACATATTGACAGAGCTTTCGCATTTATAATATTAGTAAGGACTTTAAACTTAATATGTTCTAACTGAATATGCAGAAGTAGCTACTGGTTGTCTTACTGTATGTACAAAATACAATAATAAAACAGGACAAGGCATAAAGTTTTTTTATTAGTACTAATCTTGCAAAATCACATGGGTTTACATGGTTATGTATAAACACACAACTAATAGTTTTTTAACAACGTGCCCATATTGTTACATATCAACTCTTTTTACCCGACTGCCGAAGGAGAGGAGGGCTATTACATGGCATGTTTTTTATGGGATCTTGCTTCTTTTTGTATGTTATTGTGTTATCATCAATATACAAATTATAAATGCAGTCCCATTCTTACTTTTTCATTTTTTGTCCCATTCACTATGCTCCAATGCAATTTGAGAAACGCCACATCCAATTCACACATTAAATTCGTCGGCAATTTTCCTCCACGTCTCTTCGTTTGGCTGTGGCATCACCTCTTTCATTAAACAATAGACTATTGCTGGACGAGTTTCGTCAACAATTTTACAAACGGTAGAATAACCCATTCGAAAATTGAGCGAGAGTGTTTTGAATGAATTCCCGTAGTCAGGAATCTGCAAATAAATTTAACCTTTAGTTTATAATTTACAAATGGATTTAAATGTATAGTTATTGAAACGTCGTAGGTACCTTATATTATTATTGGGTAGCATTACCTATAAAAGCTACGGTAGCCTAGTGGTTCAGGCATGCGGCTGTCAAGCGGCGGTCGTGGGTTCAAATCCCGGCACGTACCAATGAGTTTTTTGGAGCTTAGGGTACGGAATATTTACCGTTAGCTTCTCGGTGAAGGAAAAAATCGTGAGGAAACCGGTCTAATCCCAATAAGTTCTCATCAAAACGGACCCCGGGCTCGTTTAGAGGCACAACCGGGAATAATTAATCATTGATTACCTATATATATTATTGGGTAGCAGTAGCATTTCTAAATTTAATTTGTTTTGAAGTAGCACCTCAAGCGTTAACTCCGAGCGATTGACTGTTTCCTACCAAAAACTTATACATCCTTATAAAAGAACTTATATACCTAAACGTCCTATTAGTCCTGTACTATAAGGCAAATATATTCTCTTGTGGATGAGAATAGGCTAAGGAACAAAGTGGGCCAGTGCTGCTTGGACACTTTTCGTCAACATCTTCGCAGATGCTGTACATACCTGTGCAAGTTTCCTCACGATTTCCCTCCAACTAAAACTATTGACATTCTCCACTCACACTGGCGAGTCGACCGTCGCGCACGCCTCCCAAAGGTCCGAAGCACCATTGCGTCGTGAGCGGGAAATACATTCAAATAATAATAACGCGCACATTTATGTTTTCACAAAATTTCAACTCGTCAATGTCACACAAACAATATAGGATCTGCCCACCTGACCGTCCACAAACACAGACACCATAGCCTATGAATACTTGCAACTTGTGTAGTATAACAAGCTTGTTCTCAACCCTTTATTTAGACTTCTGATTATGCTTAGTCGAATCGCGGCGTCAGGATATATTTGTGAGTGAGCTTAAAATAAGAAACAGAATAGCGGGGCTGGAGAAAAATGCACACTCACACTCTCATAGCACATACCTACTCAGATTTTATTGGATTATTTATTCGATATTGCTTACCTTAAACAAAGAGCTAGTCGATGTTCGGAGGATATAGGTTTCTGGAACCTTGTAATTTTCTTTTCCAAACAGTGTTTAACTTTATCATGGATATGCACGGAAAGAATATTGTGTCATGTGAAAGTAATCATAAAATTTGTCATCATAGGTCCAACGAGCTTTACACAAAATTTCGGATTCTCCTCTTTCTTCACGAGAAAGCGGATGCAAGCCAAATTGTCTTGAAGAACATGGTGCCAAATCTTCTTCTTCGTCTTGAATTGTTGCAACAGCCAATATTACATCGAAATCAGACACTCTCGTTATTTTATTATTTTTATTAGATATGTATTTAAGATTACGTATTTATAAGATAATATAATTATGATGCAAAGGGATTATGTTGCAGTACTCGAATAAATTGCAATGACAATTTCAATGTCTTTGTTAATGACATTAAATAGCGAAAGCGGCCCGGTTGCGGCCCGGTCGCTGCCCGTTGTGATTGACACGCAACGCTCGTGAGCGGCCCGGCCGCAGCACGGTGTCGGCCCGGTGTCGGCCCGGCTCGGTGCGAGCTCGGTGACATGTCGTTTGCATAATGTCCCGGCCCGGTGGCCGAGCTGCGGACGAGGCTCGGCTCGTTGCAGGCTCGGACACGGCCCGTTGGCGAAATGTGACAACCAAATAAGCTCGTTGACGGCTCGTCACGATTACGGCCCGTTCTAGCGTGAGTCATCCTTAAACGGGTCAGCCGATTTGGATGAAATTTTGCACGAAGATAGTTTATAGCCTGGATTAAAATATAGAATACTTTTTATCCCGGGTCCACGCAGACGAAGCTAGTTAGTTATTCATAAAACTTAAAACTCGCCTGACATGTAAAATGTGTCTTATCCCTTTCTTACGAACACAAATGTCAAGTGACAGATAAAGAATAAGACAAATTAATTTTAACGGCATTTTAGCTAAAATTGTTTTGTTACACGTTTATGATTTTTATTTGCTTTATGCATTTTATTATATGCATCTATTTTTTGCAGCCCAATTGGTGATGGTGTTGAACTACTTGTGCGTCGCGCTGATGCAGAACATCGATTTCATAGACCTGTTCTTCTTGACGAACCACACGCAAACGGAAGCTAAACCCGAGTAAGTAATCCACTATTCCACATCCAATCATTCTCCCTGCGGGAGTGACGCCGCGCCGCGATGCCAATCCTCCTCCTCTGTCTAATATGCGCGGTGCGAGTGAGACAGTAGAAGCTCAGTCGCGCGCGAAGTTACTACCAGCAAGTTGTGCAAGACGTACAGTCTGCAGCAGAAGTTGCTACGCAAAATAACACGCTCAAAATGACCTGGACAGTCCTTATCCTCTTGACATTAGAGTCGTGTTTAGGTCTTTTTGGGCACTTGACCCGCGTAGCTACTTTTCCTGCTGACCAGGAATTGTAACCGGTTTTTTGCAAAAACATCGAAATAACCACATATAACTATTTTATCCATACTAATATTATAAATGGGAAAGTGTATGTGTGTGTTTGTTTGTCCGTCTTACACGGCAAAACGGAGCGACGAATTGACTTGATTTTTTAAGTGGAGATAGTTGAAGGGATGGAGAGTAACATAGGCTACTTTTTGTCTCTTTCGGGGGGTTCGTACTTCCCTAAAATGGGGGGTGAAAGTTTGTATGGAGCTACGATATAAACGAGTTCCACGCGGACGGAGTCGCGGGCAGAAGCTAGTACTTCGAGGCAACGACTGCGTATTATTAGAATGCCCAATTAAGAAATGAAATAGTTAACAAAGAACGAAAAAATAACGGTTACGTTCCCATACAAAAAAAAAACGGTTACCATCCTTGCTGCTGACTGTACGGGGCGCTGGCGGTGACACAAAAATACGAAAATGTGTATTATCTGTATGTATTTCTAACGCGCATATGGCGAGTTGCACCAACTTACGGTTACAGACCGATCAAAGTTAAATATGGCGCCGGCAGCTATCATTCCATAGACACGTGTCAAACATTTTATACATTCAGATTTTAACGAACACGAGTTACGATCACAGTCTGTTTAGTGCAACACACCCTTAGTGTAAGGCCTGAGTGGACGCTCGTGGCGGGGCGTGCAGCGGGGCGGGCGAGCGTGAGATATAGCGTTCAGGGACTGGCCTCAGTGCACGCTCACCGCTCGTGGGAATCGGACGCATCCACGATGACGTCGATGTCAGACGACTATCTCGATTTCTTTTTAGAAGAGAATTTATGGCTTAAAATTATTGTAATTTGTAATGTATCATAAATATAGCTAATGAAATAAAATTTAGAATAAATTATTTTACTTACCTTCCATATCCAGTTTTGTTGCTAATTCTTTCCATATTTTGTTTTTATAGATTCTATTTTTGTATAAAGTATGAGAAGAAAGCCAAAGTGCTGGTTTATTTTGAATTTCAATAATTATTTGTTCGCACGTCATGCATGATTGCACGCTCTTATCACCGCTGCAAATCTCAAACAGGTTTGAACCTGTCCGCGACGCCCCGCTCGCCGCTGCATAGCCCGCAAACTTGCCCGCTCGACATTCACCATATGCAGCGTCGACTCAGGACACTAGCAGGCCTTTAAATAGCGCTATTTTCGTATAGCGCTATCATTTATAACGTTATTATTCCTAAAACCGCTATACTCTAAAACGATATTTGACGCGCTGTATAGCGATATCCATTATAACGTTATAAATCTAAACCATTAATATAAAACCGATACTTTTTTAACCGATATAATAATATTATAACGTTATAGGCTACCCCTTTCTCGCATTCAGTATAGCCTACTCGTGCAATGTAAGCGATGTGATTACGTAACGTAGGTTGTTTGTTAGAGTGCACGACGTCATAGTAAAATACTTACAGAATTTTTCGATTTGCTCGGCTTGTCGGCGCAGGTTGTAGCCTGATACGAATATCCTGACTAATAATTTTCAAATCAGATTGTCTTTAGCTACTCTGTGCCTCATTAATCGGAAATGCATCATCCCATAAAAAACATGCCATGTAAAAAAGAGGTCAAGTCTCGAAACTCTTCCACCGTAAAAAGTTGTGAGATATTTCGTAGAGCCAAGTCTCAGGCATTCTTTTATCTTTATTTGCTTGCTAAATAAAATTTTGTGACTTGGCAATCACACAATACTACATAGCTTTAGGTATGCAGAAATCCATTCATGCAGGAAAGTTGTGTGATTGCCAAGTTACAGAATTTTATTTAGCAAGCAAATAAAGATTAAAGAATGCCTAAGACTTGGCTCTACGAAATATCTCACAACTTTTTACGGTGGAAGAGTTTCGAGACTTGGGCTCTTTTTTACATGGAATGTTTTTGCTTGCTAAATAAAATTCTGCAACGTGGCAATCACACAACTTAACTGTATTTATAGATTTTTGCATACTTACCTAAAATTATGTAGTATTGTGTGATTGCCAAGTCACAAAATTTTATTTAGCAAGCAAATAAAGATTAATAAGAATGCCTGAAACTTGGCTCTACGAAATATCTCACAACTTTTTACGGTGGAAGAGTTTCGAGACTTGGCCTCTTTTTTACATGGAGTGTTTTTAATGGAATCTCACTTCTTTTTGTAGGGTAATGTGTTATCCATACATACAAATTATGAATGCAGGCCCATTCTTGCTTTTGAATTTTCCCATTCACTGCAAATGTAACTTTGTAATCCTATATATTTGTATAGGATTACAAAGTAATGTATACAGTTGGTGTATCTAGAAAACTGGGTAGAAATAGCAATTTTTTATAGTTTTCCCTTTATGTGGCCATTAAACCCTAACTGTACCAAATTTCAGCTCTCTGAGTTTATGGGAAGTACTAGTTCTATTTTGATGATCATGAGTGAGTGCCATAAATGCGAAACTTTGCTTTCTTTTAACTTCGGAACTAAATGACCTACAGACTTGAAATTTTGGATTTTAAGTATGTGATTATAGCTTACTGGATGACGAAAATTTCTGCATTCTGGTCTTATCCAGAGGTTCTCAAATAGGGGCCTGAAAATGTGGCGAAATGGTTCCAGTAAAGGATGGTACGACAGTGTTTGCTTCGCGCTCGACTTGGCGGGGGCACTGCCGTGCCCCCAGATATTAATGGCATTGTTATAACATTGTAAATTATTTATAATTTAAATGCCTGCATCAAATGTTTCTGACTAATTCATCAACGCACAGCTGAAACTACTGAGACTAAAAAGAAGGGACAAGATGGAATTTTTGGAAATCCCATCCCTAAGGGGGTTAAATAGGGGTGCAAAGTTTGTATGAGGGAAACTTTTTTTTTTTACTATTGACTTGAAACTTTGTAGGAAGATTACTTATTAAGATGTATAAAAAGTTCTTGCAGCGTTTTAGAAACTTCCACTCCTAAGGGGGTTAAGTACACAGGGGTGCAATGTTTGTATGGGGGAAACATTATTTTTTGAACTAGAGACTTGAAACTTTGTAGAAAGATTACTTATTAGAATAGAAATAAGTACTTTCTGTGTTTTAGAAAATTTCATCCCTAAGGCGGTTAAATAGAGGTGCAAAGTTTGTATGGAGGGAACTTTATTTTTTGAGCTAGAAACTTCAAACTTTGTAGAAAGATTACTAAATACAATACAAAAAAGGACTGTCAGCGTTTTAGAAAATTCCACACCTAAGGGGGTTCAATAGGGATGAAAGGTTTGTATGAGAAACACTTTTTTTGAGCTTGAGATTTGAAACGTTGTAGAAAGATTACTTATTAGAATAGAAAAACAGTTAGTACTTTTAACGTGTTAGAAAATTCCATCCCTAAGGGGTTAAAAAGGTACTTATGCAAGATTAGGATGAGAAACATTTTTTTTGAGCTAGAGATGGGCAACTTTGTGGTACGATTACTTATTAGAAAAAAAAAATCCTTTCATCGTCTTGGAAAAATACCACCCCTAAGGGGGTTAAAAGTGTTAAAACGGTATTCAAGGTTTATATGGAGAGCAAGAAAATATAGTAAGATATTTCTAATGTCAGTCTTAGTCTGTATGTTAAAAGACAACAAAACTGATTTCAGAGGTTTTTTTTAATTCATCCCCTATAGGCGTTAATGGGGCTTCAAAGTTTATATGGAGGGAAAAGTAATTTTTTAAGTAAGATTTTTTAATTTTGGTCTTAAAATAGAGAGAGCAGATTAGTAGATTTTTTTATTCATCACCTAAGTGTTTAATTTAAAGGGGATTCGAAGGCCGTATAGGGTCAAGACAATTTTAAAGTAAAACATTAGTGTAACTACGATGTTAGACGGTTTGTTTAAAACTAAAAAATACATTTCAATGTTTTTGAAATTCATCCCCCAAGAGGGTTTCTAGGGGGTTCAAAGTTTATACGAAGAGCAAGATATTTTTAAAATAATAGATTTATTACTTAGGTTATGGACCGTTTGTTTAATGATTAGAAAACGATTTCAGCTTTTTTTTATTCATCTCCTAAGAGAGTTAAAAGGTTTGAAGGTTGTATAGAGAGCAAGACCTTTTTTTAAAGTAAGACTTACAGATTTGAACAGTTACCAGAAATGTAGGATAGGTTAGGTTAGAACTGCGATGCTCCCAGAATCGAATAGATTTAATCAACATTGGGTACTTATTATTATAACAGTAATGTAGCTTAGTAGACATATAAAAATATATTTTTCTTTAATACTGTATGAAAACGTCTGTTGATGATTCTTAAGATATTTATGTTTGTAAAAACAAAGTTTTCAATTTAGATTTATCAATTTAAACTAACGAACTCATCGCACTGTTACCTTTTACGTAGGTCTAATCCCTGAACGGATTTAGATAAAATTTCCCGTACAGATAATTTGAGACCCTTGGAAGGATATAGGATAGTTTTTGTATATCTTTAAGATGGTAGAAGTGTGTTTGGGACAGCGATAAATAGCTTGCACCGAACATAATTTAATAGCAATATTTTTTCTAAGACCATAACAAGTTCCACGCGAACGAAGTCGCTGGCAACAGCTAGTTATTTACATAAATATTTAGTGACTAAGGATTAATTAGAAAAGGAGGATGAATCGTAAGAAAAGGAGGATCGATACATATTTATGTGTACCAATCGTCCTTGGTCTGCCCTATCTATCGCGAGCCTATCTAGACAGATTATGGCGAAGAACCGAAATCGAAAATTCACACATTCTTTGGTTTCATAATCAGATTTTATTTAACTTGTCGTTTTCGGAATGGCTATAAATCAAAAATAAAATAAAATGTCGGAAACTAAAAGTATATTTTAATTTTATTACGATTAATGAACAAAAGCATATACCAACATGCCTATGCATAATTTTTTGCTCACGGCAACACCGTCGGTCGTAGGGCTTGTTTGGAATAGGTCCTAATACTGGGAGTCTGCGATTTAGTGCCGAGACAAACAATTAACATTATTAACAATTACGGCTATTAAGGTTGGCACTCTTTCTTTTTATTTATGAGCAAGTCCACGAATCTGTGGACAGCGTTGCGTTTCCTGCGTCCCATTTTTATTCCGCCATATATCGTCGCAACCAACCAAATATTCACAATTCACAACCAATTTGCAAATGATCGAGGTAAACAAGCATTAATAAGATTTAGAAGCTAGAACAACGTAACGGCAACGTCGCACGTCGCGCTACGGCCCACGTGGTGGCATGTTGGCATTGGCACAGAGCGGCAACGGCGCAGCCGTAGCGCGCGGCTCGCATTTTAAAACGATATTATAACGTTATTATATATCGTTCTGTTATTCATTCTGTTACGGTATTTATATCGTTATGGAGAATATTGGTTTTGTTATAACGTAATTTTCGAACACGAACGGAATATACCGTTATAATTCCGGTTCATTTTATAACGTTTTAAAGGCCTGGACACTAGTACGAGTGTCCTTTGTTTGACATGCACGCCGCCCGCCCCGCCCCGCTGCACGCTTGTATCGAGCGTCCACTCAGGCCTTACACTTATTCATTCGAGCGATAATGTTTCTGAACTTCGATCTTCGTGGTATGGGTAAAAAAAAAGTAAAGCTCCTCTTGCATGTAGGGGTGACATGTTCGAAAAGGCATTTGTTTTTTTTTTGTGTTAGACATTTTAGTTATGTAAGAAAGGGTTTTACTTGAGTTTTTTACCCTTGCCAATACCAAGGCCTGATGCACGCGGAGTTTACGCGCGAAATGACAAGAACGTTGGCAATCTCTTTCAACGCCGCATCTGCAACTTTTAGACATGTAATGTCGGCTCATAATAGATTGTGTGAGTCTTGTGTCTGGTATACACTTTACCTTTCTCGTGAAAACTAAAAATAACCGCTGCAAAGGCAAATACACGCCACAACTGTGTCATCAAAAAAACAAATGACTGGCTTTCCCTATAAGCTTTTGTCGTAGAACCGTCGCTCGTTTCCGATTACACATTCGGTCTTCACAGAACTTTGGTCGGGTTTTCCCGATAAATGTACATTGCTCTCATTTTTATCGTGGTTACGGGGTTGTAAGCAACTGCAATGTTTGAGTCTAAAAGTTTGTATCGAAACTATTCCTACTTATAATATCATTTCTATGAATAGATGTGTATTTGCACAAATGACCGCCTTTTCACGTGGCATGGTTTGCTGTCTCTCTCACATTTAATGAAATAAAAAGAGATAGGATTTCATTGTCACTAGAAAAATGGTCACGCGGCCTGTTCTAATTCTTACAACAAGAACGTGCTTTTGATAGCCTTTACCCATATTAATAACTAGCAGAATTTAACAGCTGTCTTCTCACAGATGGCCTACTTACGTTATAATCCCTACTACGAAGAACATAAGGCGCAGAATGCTTCGTATTTTATTGATAACCTCTAAGGCACGCGTTGTATGTCAGTGATAATGCCAGTTTAATCTGAACGTGGAGTTTCGTGCATAACAATGACGTATTGAGCTGGGTGATGCGATACTGTTTGTTTATTGTTTTCCTGCTAATTATATTATTGCAACACATCCATTGTGATGGTTTTTATGATGACATCCATGCAGTTAACTTATGCAAAAACTAGTGAGCTAATTTTGGGGTTAGGTAGCCGAGCGAGCTGAGGACACGATATAAACGAGTTCTTCGCGGACGGAGTCGCGGGCAGAAGCTAGTCTGTTTATAACTACAATACGATATTGGACTGATGGCCTAATCAATAACTTGCAATTTTTTTTAACTTTTACTTCGTGTAATGTATCGAGATTCATGCGAAGTCACATCATTATGACCCGGCAAACCTGACTTCCAATGAGATAAACCAGGCAAAGTTAACTTCCAAAGAGATGACGAGAGACAGAGCTATCTTTCCAAATAATCCGTAAGCCCACTCCCAATACACCTACGTCTTATGACAACACGATAAAATGCATGGCAGCAGGTCGAGACAGTTGTGCTCAACAAGACTCAGACGCACAAAAGACAAAGGTGGCCAACATGTGCACCGTCTGCCAAGTACTTCCGGCCATTTCAGGACTGAAAGACTTAGATTTACTCTCTCTACGATGAAAGGGCTAAATTATGCCACCTGCCTCGTACTGTTGTGTGTCACATGACGTAAATATACCTACATACAACGTGTTCCCGCCAATTTCCGTTAATTGAAAGGGGGCATAGCTTAGGTCAAATAAAGGTAATTTCTCCAAGACACCAGTATCTTAACTCTTACTGTTATCAAGATATTCAACATTTTAATTTAATCAGTTATGCAACTTTAAACAGTGTAAACGGTTTTTTGACGTGCATGTCATGTGATGTCATTTGAACATTATCACATTTGACACTAACTTTTCATTAACTCTTAAGACCCTTGTACAATAACCGTTAATGCTAAATTTAATTATTTTGTATGAAAATCGAAAAAAAACTTTTTTTTTTTTTGAAAAACTAAATATGCTACTTTGTTTCGGTGAATGGACTCTGCAATATGCCGAAGTTCAAGGAAATTCAGAAAAACACCCTGTATACAAATTTTGACCGGAAGAGCAGGATTTTCAAACTTTCGGCCAATTTTAGGTGCGATAATCTTCTGATTCTTGATCAGCACATCTCTCTCGACCTGCTGCCATGCATTTTATCATGTTGTCATGAGACGTAGGTGTATTGGGAGTGGGCTTACGGACTAAAAGAAACGTCCACATGCGAGAGCTCCTCGTATCTTTTTTTCTCGCTCATCGCAGAGACGCGTCGCGTCGACGTGGCTTTCGTGTAATTCATTTATCGATTCAGACGTAACTTTGCGTAATTCCATGATAAGTTTCTAGAACTTCCTTTGCTATTCCGTTAAGGAAGTTAGCGGAATAACAAAGGAATATATCAATCTAAAAGCTTTCGCGTGATTATTTTGCTTTTCATTTATTAACATATAATAAATATTCATATACACATACAAAATACACACTAATATTTCAGTCGCCTTATAATCCGCACAAATCCTTAAGGAGCCATCCGCCTTGTTTACCGGTACCAAAGGAGAAGCCCAGTCGGAGCAGTCGACGGGCTCAATGATGCCGTCGCGGAGCATAGCCTCTAAGCTCGGCGTCAACTCGCGCGCGCAGTGCGTACGGCAGCGGGCGCGCGCGGTGAAACACAGGAACCGCGCCGGGCCGCAACCGCAGCGTCGCCTTACCGCCCGTGTACCGCCCCAAACCGCCTGCCATTAACTCCTTATACCTGTCACATAATATTTTAATGTTATCGTCAATTTGCCCTTTATCATTTTCGTTACTCACATTATTACAATTAACGAACTTTGGAATACCTATACTCAACTCCGTTAACCAGTGTCGACCTATTACACAGACATATGAAATATCCTTGTTACAGATTCATAATAGCCCGTCTCCTACTTAAGTTCGTCCACCGCGAGGGCGGGAAGGGCTCCGCCGCGCGCGACGCATTACTTCTGTGCGCCAACATGTCCGCGCGCTGTCCAGAGCTCGCGCGCTGCATGATAGAGGGAGACACGTGCCCTGTGCTCGCTACAGGTCAGTGCACTTTAATCCAATGAGAATAGAGCTGAATTTACAACGATAAGGCACACAGGCACAGGTAGGTGCCATACATCTTATCGTATCACAAGAAAAGGAAAACCTAATGCCTTCGCCACACACTTTTTACTTTCATCCGTTAGGTAAACAAGACTTTTTAAGCTGGCCGGGGGGTGATAAACAGCTTATCTTTAGAACACTGGCATTGTGCCTGTCATTTAAAACCTGCATCCATTAAATAGTTGTCCATGGTAATGAATGAGGACAGAGATATGTGGAAGAAAAAGAGGGACGCCTTTTCCCACCAGTGGGACACTAAAGGCTCTTAATAAATAAATAATTAAATATTAGGGGACTAATTTACACAAATCGACCTAGTCCCATAGTAAGCTCAATAAGGCTTGTGTTATGGGTACTAGACAACGATATATTTAATAGACATAAATACTTAAATACATCTAAGTCTAAGAAACAAATATTCATGCTCATCACACAAATACTTGCCCTTACCGGGACGATTCGTAGGCAGCGTCACTACCCACTAGGCTAACTGGTCGTCAGAACTGGTCTGGTGGTATAAATATAATAATAATGGATGTAATGGTTGTTGGCAGGTCTAAGCGGTCTATACTCGCTGCTGCCCCGGACACTAGCCGACCACGTGTACCGGCTGACGGCCGACGACGTGAACCAGGGCCACAAGCTCACGCTCTTCACCGACTCGCTCGAGTTCTGCAACGCTGTGGCGCAGGTACTATCGACAACACAGCTAGCTGCCCATCGGTGCACCCTAAGTGCATTGTATTAAGGTTCTATACACAGACCAGTAAACCTATAGACGTCGCTTAGTCGGGCGACCCCCTCTGCCACACATACGGTGAATTCACTCAATATTTGAGACACCGGACCAATCACTTACGCGCGCGGCCTTGAATGCACCAATCACAGCGCACTAGACGTCCCCCGCGCCCCGCAAGTATGGCAGCTTTGTTTGTAAGTAAAAATTAGGCTAAGCGGGGTCTTTAGGATATATGGTCTGTGGTTCTATATAAACACAGGATGGTCAGTTAACATAGTTTGCATTCCCTCCGGGAGGCCCATAAGGCCCCCGGAGAGGACCATCCCCAGCCCAATCTGTCAATGGCCGCTTTGCTGGCCAAACAGGGACCCAACCACAAAAAAAAAAAAAAAAAATAACATAGTTTGTACATTATATATAGATGATGATTATTATACACAGACATAAGAAGAAAAAAACCGGCCAAGTGCGAGTCGGACTCGCGCACGAAGGGTTCCGTACCATCCATATCCATATCCATACTAATATTATAAATGCGAAAGTGTATGTGTTTGTTTGTTTGTTTGTTTGTCCGTCTTTCACGGCAAAACGGAGCGACGAATTGACGTGATTTTTTAAGTGGAGATAGTTGAAGGGATGGAGAGTAACATAGGATAGTTTTTATCCCCGTAATCATCCCCTAATGGGGTGAAATGGGGGGGTAAAAGTTTGTATGGAGCTGCGATATAAACGAGTTCCACGCGGACGGAGTCGCGGGCAGAAGCTAGTTATGTATAAAAACGGCAAAAAAAACACGTTTGTTGTATGGGAGCCACCTTAAGGTGGTTGGATTTCCATACAAAACTTATTTGACATACGCAGGATAACGGCGTGATTTTTTAAGAAACTATTGTAACTAACTTTCATAAATTTTCTTTCCATTTGCGCGAAATTCCCCCTTTTCTTGAATAAACTTGTATAAACTAGAATAATTTGAGAAAAATGGTTTTCACGTCACAAAAACTAATATAATATTTATTTTATTCTGTTTTTTAGTATTTGTTGTTATAGCGGCAGCACATCATCTGTGAAAATTTCAACTGTCACGGTTCATGAGATGCAGCCTGGTGACAGACGGACGGACGGACAGCGGAGCCTTAGTAATAGGGTCCCGTTTTTACCCTTTGGGTACGGAACCCTAAAAACACACTCACGCTTTCCACTGATGCAATGAAGTTCTGCTACGTAAATATACTGACAATAAGAGTGCTGCGACATTTTTCACAGCTTGTGTTATGGGACATCTTCTAAGCATGCGCGAAGTCCATGTTGTATTTTTTAGGGTTCCGTACCTCAAAAGGAAAAAACGGAACCCTTATAGGATCACTTTGTTGTCCGTCTGTCTGTCTGTCAAGACCATTTTTCTCAGGAACGCGTAGAGGTATCAAGCTGAAATGTATATCAAATACTCAGGTCTATTGTCCCTTGGAGCTGTGAAAAAATCAAACTTAAAAGCCAACGCAATCAAAAGATACAGTCGTTTATGCTGCAAATTTTAGAGTTTTTCGACACTCGCAAAACCTGCGGGGTACTTCCCGTGAACGCACTTGGCCGGTTTTTTTTTTCAAGAAACTGTCGTTGACTGCACCAAATGCAACCATACTAACAACTCGACCTTATTCAGAAGATTATTTCACACGGGTCTAATGCGATAATTATTTACCTTTATTTCCGACGTTCCGCCACGGGTTACATTGGCCGTGATCTCAGATCACAAAATATCTAGTGTTTCATGTAACCCGTCGGATGCTTATTTCCTAAACACCATCATCCTCCTAGCGTTATTCCCGGTTGTGCCCTAAAGGCGCCCGAGGTTCGCTTTGACATCTAATCCCAAGATTTGGCATAGGCACTAGTCTTACGAAAGCGACTGCCAATCTGACCTTCCAACCCAGAGGGAAAACTAGACCTTACTGGCCGGTTTCCTCACGATGTTTTTCCTTCACCGAAAAGCTAACGGTAAATAATCCGTACATAAGTTCCGAAAAACTCATTGGTACGAGCCGGGATTCGAACCCACGACCGCCGCTTGACAGCCGTATGCCTGAACCACTAGGCTACCGTAGCTCACATTATTTCCTATACACCAAGAGGATATAAGTCTCTTGACCATAGCCTTTGTGTGCAGGTCGCCCATCCGTCCATCAAGAGGCAGCTCTTAGACCTGCTGTACCAAGGGTTCCTGGTGCCCGTGATGGGCCCCGCCTTGCTGCAGGTGAGCTGGACACTGCAGGGTTCGGGTGGAGTAACTCATCGCATGAGGATGTTGGAAAGAGGAAAGAAGACAGTTGTTCATACATACGTACATACATTCACGCCTTTATCCCTAAAAGGGACATGAAACTAGTGTTCCAGGAGGGCTAGCACAACTGACGCCGCGCCGCGACGCGAGTCGAGAAAGATCTACCCTCCTTTTTCTAATTTGCACGGTGCGTGTGAGACAGGAGACGATCAATCGCGCGCGAAGCAACTGAGCAGCAAGTTGTGCTAGAAAATGTGATTTAGCAGGTGCCAGGTTGCTAGGCGATCGCCCACAACACACTTCAACCCTGTTCCCTTAGTCGACTCTTACGACACCCACGCGAAGAAAGGGGGTGGTGTTATTCTAACCCGACACCACGCGGGGAAACACAGTTGTTCATGTAGTCGGATAATGTCAATTATTTATTTGTATATTTAATAATTGTATAGTCATGTACATAATAATTAAGATGTTAAAATATTTACAAATCAGACCATGACGCTCTGTAAGGGCACACAATAATACTTAAAAACTAAACATTGAATTACATTAGATTACAATTTACACTTTATAAAATATCATCATTAAGAAAATCCTTAACCGAGTAATAACATTTATCAATTAATAACATTTCTACTTTGCGCTTAAATAATACATTTCGGGATTCTAATTTAATTGAATTTGGAATTTTATTCGTGATTAAAATACATGTATAATGGGGGCTCTTTTTACACATCTGTAGTCGTCTTTGGTACTAATAATTTATTCCTGTACTGCTCCCTGGTGTTTTCCTTGTATTTCTTTAATGTGAATAATTGTGGATTTGCGCGAACAAAAAGTGCGGCTTGCAGTATGTAAATACAAGGTAGGGTTAGCAGTTTAAGTTTAATAAAATGTGAGCGGCAACTGTTTGCTAGTGGTTTAGACCAAACTATGGAGAGTTGGTACCAAGATCAGATTGTACATTATCATCCGTATCGTAATGGAGCCGGGGGTCCGCTTTGGAACCGAATAGCGTAGGCACTTGTTTTACGAAAACAACTGCCATCTTACCTTTCAACCCAGAGGGAAAAAAGACCTTGTTGGGATTTTTCCTTACGGCGCTTTCGTTGACCGGAAAGCTAGTTGAGTATCAAATATATCGTAATTTTTTTTTACAGATTAGCGAAAGGTGTTGAAAACTGAATGAACAACAGTCTTCTTTTCTATTCATTTTTATATCATGTGTTTTTAAAACCGACTTCAGTAAAAGAGAACAATAAAATATATGTACACCTCTTCTTTGAGGGTAGATACGTTTTTAGAAGTGATCCATGGTGGATCATAATGTTTTCCTTTATTGAAGTCCGCTCTGGTTAAACTTGTCTCAATTGGGAATATGTTTTTTCGTTATTACTTATTTATATGTACCAATTTTATTGATGTTCTGGGAGTGATAAAGTAATATAAGTATACTTATATTATGTATTTATAAATAATATGTTTAACAATAAAATGAACTGCACAGAATTATTCGCACATATTGTAACAATATCAGAGTTAATACTAACGATCAAGTCTTTCTTTCAGTCGGACCAGGTGATATTTCTTACGGATATATGGCAGTACTGCAGTGTTTGCCATTGGTTTGAATATTAAGGCCTCCTGGGGCGATTTCCAATCAATTTTGATACACGTTTAGCTGTCTCAGGCCCAGGAAGAGTCGCCCTAGTCCTAGTTGTGAACATTTACATCTGCACAAATCCGGGTTATTCCCGCATGTTACCACCAATTTATTACCAGTGGTAACAGCTGGGACTTTTTCTCCCATCCCTTACCAATGGGAATAGTAATGGATGGGAGCTACTGGTTTTCTTTTTCCCAGTAGTTACCACCGAGTAGTTTAGTGGTAAAAGATGGGAGAAAAATTCCAGCTGTTACCACTGGTAACAAATCGATGGTAACCCCAGAAATCCCAGCAGAATAAGTAAGAATATGACGACCTCTGTTCTATAGCCTAGTTGGTAGTGACCCTGCCTACGAAGCCGGAGGTCCCGGGTTCGAAACCCGGTATGGGGATTTATTTGTTTGACGAGCTCGAATATATTTTGTTCCCGAGTCATGGATGTTTTCTATCAAAATCAATTATTTATCTATGTAAGTATGTATATCGTCGTCTAGTGTCCATAGTACAAGCTTTGCTTAGTTTGGTACTAGGTCGATTTGTGTAAGATTTGTCCCTAAATATTTATTTATTTATATCAAAACACGCGTTTGTTTCTTTACTATGTTAAGTGTCCGTAAATGTTTGACTCGGGTTCTGCTCTGCACGGCTATCATGCGACGGCGCGCGACCTCTCTCGATTTTTCTCGCACTATCCGTCTCTCTCTTATTAGAACACTTAGAGCAAGAGGTATAGTGGTAGAAAAATCGAGAGTATGTCGCGGCCGTCCCATGATACACGTGCAGATGTAAATCTATTAAACAGTAAAATAAACTAGTAAGATAAATACTGGTATCTAAACAGATTCGCTTGTAAATCGCCTCGTGAGGGGTGAGCCTACGTTGTGCACATTTTTTTAAACATTACCTTTCACGGGTACATAACGCGATTTTTAACTTACCTTATTTCTGACGTTTCGACGTGGGTTGCGCCAACCTTGGTCTCAGATGACAACCCGCGTCGAAACGTAACAAATACATTTTAATAAATATCGCGTTAGACCCGTGGAAAGTTTACAAAACGCGAGAGTTTTATGTGTTATAGTCTAAGTTGTTGATTTGAGAGAATTGGAATATCACTCTTCAACTGTGTTTTTGGGTCTGTCATAATATATCTTGGTTATATTGTTGTTCACTCATAAAAAAGAACTGACATCATGGATATTTCATAACAATAGACTAGGCTGATAATATGAGAAGTTCCAATATTATCAGCTAAATATTTGCTTGGTATAATCCATGAGCGCCACCGGGAAATAACTCCTTCCTTGTCGCTCGAATAAGGAAGTGCGATAGAGAGGGAGATACACTAATTAACTTCGTTTTCGTTTCGTGGTAGGGCCTCATACTAAGATATGTTATGACCGTGGGCGATGGTATCACGAGTGGGCTTACATTACTCGCACGGGAGTGGGTTTGGTCGCCGGTTCACGGCGGTTGAGTGACGGTACGCTAAACCTTATGCTTTGAGTGGTAAGGCTCGTTTTCGCTTGCTTTTGTGTGTTCCAGTATTCAAATATGCTTCCTTTTCGTCCTTTTATTTTGGGAATTGAATTGATGTTTCTTACTATACATCCTGTGAAGAGTGTTCTAGTTTATGTGCACACTCACGTTTTGCTTCCAAAAGTCGGCTAGTCTGATTATTTTATTATTTTTCCCTCTTCCTACTCTTAAAGTTGATTAATTCTATAAAGCTCAATAAGACAAACATGAATATATAGAACCCTCCCTGGCGTTGTAGGAAGGAACTGATTGAAAGATTTGGTGGCCGAACCGGATTGTTCCGATAGCTCAGTTGGTTAGTAGCGACGGGTTATGAATGCCTGTGGTCGCCGGTTCGAATCCGGCTCGGAGCATTAAGTTTTTCAATTTTTTCCTTTATTTAAAAATGTAAGATATAGAATTTGAATTAGGCTTAATATTTGCGGGAATCCAGACATTTATAAGTCAACAGCAGAATTAAATTATCTATACTTCTATAACAAAAGAATTCTATAATAATACAGAGGTAATAGTCTATGAGATAGTTGCAAGTTTGTATGTAAAGGGTAGGTAATATCCGAAACCGCTAGTCCGATTTCAAAAATTCTTTCACCTGCGTGTAGAATGGACTTACTGGGTGGTTATAGGCTATATAAGTCGGCTATCATTTAAAAAAAAGACCGGGTTGCACTCCGGGAGTGCCGGCAGAAATGAAAACTCAATGACATTGTAACAGTTTTTCGGTCACGTAATTGCTTTAATTATCAGTATAAAAGTGCTATCATTTATGTGATAAAATACAATATTCATTTATTGCGCTATCGTACACAAACATGACAATTTATATTTCATAAAAAATTTAACACTTCAGAACTATTACAATTATTTCACATTAAAAAGTTTATCTCTCAGAAAAATCAACTTCCATCCGTCTTACGTCTTCCAAATCTCACGGTCACGTGACCTGACGCGAGTTTAACATTTTTCCCCCATCCCAAAAAGTGCACAGCGCCGCTAAAGAAGTTTTCACTTCAAAAATACTTTAACGCCGTTTGGAGCACGTCTCTGTCAACTGTCATCCAACGAAAAGCATATATTCAACAGCTAAAATTTAAAACTGTCTCTAACAGTCTTCATAAATTGTACCATCACTCAACCGCTCAACACGAGTGTCCGAAGCCCTACTAACGCAAACCACGATCGTAGACGAAACCCGGGCCGTTGCAGAGTGGCGCGCCCGAGCAGGCGGCCGCGATGGCGTACCTCGAGCTCGTGCTCAGGTGCTCGACGCAGCGAGGCTTGCTGAGGGCGGTGCTGCACTTCCTCTTCACGTACGAGTACGACGGCGTGAGACTGGTCGATGTGATGCTCAGAAGATTGGACGGGAATACTCAGGTAAGTTGACCCAATGCTTAGATGCTCGACGCAGCGAGGCTTGCTGAGGGCGATGCTGCATGTCCTTTTCACGTAAGGGTACGATGGCGTGAGACTGGTCGATGTGATGCTCAGAAGATTGGACGGGAATACTCAGATAAGTTGACCCAATGCTTAGATGCTCGACGCAGCGAGGCTTGCTGAGGGCGATGCCGCATGTCCTCTTCACGTACGGATACGATGGCGGGACTGATCGATGTGATGCTCAGAACATTGTACGGGAATACTCAGGTAAGTTGACCCAATGCTTAGATGCTCGACGCAGCGAGGCTTGCTGAGGGCGATGCCGCATGTCCTCTTCACGTACGGATACGATGGCGGGACTGATCGATGTAATGCTCAGAAGATTGGACGGGAATACTCAGGTTAGTTGACCTAATGCTTAGATGCTCGACGCAGCGAGGCTTGCTGAGGGCGATGCTGCATGTCCTCTTCACGTACGGGTACGATGGCGGGACTGATCGATGTGATGCTCAGAAGATTGGACGGGAATACTCAGGTTAGTTGACCCAATGCTCAGATGCTCGACGCAGCGAGGCTTGCTCAGGGCGGTGCTGCACTTCCTGTTCACGTACGAGTATGATGGCGTGACACTGATTGATGTGACGCTCTGAAAATTGGACGGGAATACTCAGGTTAGTTAGATGAACTTGTTCCGATACTCACGACAATGAGACATATTCAGAATTCCGTCTTATAAGAGCTATGAGGTGAGCTTCTTGAACGTTTTTTTATAATCCTGAAGCGGGAACACTGGGATTGAAGTCAAGTTCCTTTCAAAGCATAATATATACAAAATTCTGCATATTTTATTTATGTAAAGTCGATATTTTTACTTCAGTTCAGTCGTCTAAACGTCAGCACCATTAACCACGCACTTCGTTTCAGCTCTCCCTAGTCTCCCTAACACTAATGGAGACTCTAATCGACCTGAACTGCGAGGACGTAATGATAGAACTAGTCTACAAGCACCTCCTGAAGGGCCACCACCTGCTGACCCACCGGCACACGCCACCAGACCCTGACTCCTACCGGGAGGCAGCCGTCTCCTTCCTCAGCCTCAGCCCTCAGTGCTGCTTCAGACCTCTAACCAAGACGAGGGCTTGGGTGGACGAGCTGGCGATGAGTGGGCGAAGAGTGCTGGACTTGAAGAGGGATGAGGAGAGGGTTAATGGGGTTCAGGAGGGCATAGCTATGAGCAGTTTGGTTCAGGAGGTCAGGTGTAATTATGGGGTGAGTTTGTTTCGATGTTTTAAGCAGTTTTTTATTACTTAAACTTTAGATCTTTTTACCCATTTTCTAAAATTGTATCTGTATTAGAGTTAGAGATTTGATTACTATTAGTATTTCATTAAGTTGCCTAATTTACTCACCAGTATTTTATCAACTACTTAAAGGTTTCAAAATTTTAGTTATAAAGTACAAATCAACAATTTAGTTGAAGTGTTTACAGAGTCCAAATGCACTTTTTACAACTCTTTTAAGTTCTCTTAGCAAAAAATGTGCGAAACTACTCCTTCGATCATTTGGTCTAGAGTCTAGACCAAAAGGTTTTCGACTACTGTATGGTCTAGACCATCTACTAGAGTCTAGACTCTAGGCCATAAAGTATTCGGAAGCCAAAAATTCTTCAAACAATTTTGATTCACTCTTCACTGGATTAAAATAAAATTCCATTCCAGAACCCCAACGACACTCTATTCGGCAACTACCACGCATACCTATGCGACGCTCGCTTCGAGATCGTCTCCCGTTCGCTCGGCTGCGCGCACTGGAGCGCCAAGTACGACACCATCGCGCCCAAGCGGGAACCCAACAACAACACGAAAGAGACCAGAGACGACCCCCTCCCCGCGAAGGAGCAGGACAGCCTCATTTCCAACTGCACCTCCGGCTACGACACTTTAAAAACCAGCGACACCTCGGACAAAGAACCGCACAGCTTGACGTCTCTAACAGATGAGCAGCAAGATCAGAGTGGCGATGGGAAAGACAGGGACAGCCTGATATCGACGGGCAGTGATAGCGATAAGATCGAGGAGTTTGTTGAGGACTCGTTTAGGATGTGTTTCTTGAAGGTGGACCGGGATTATGAAGACGCACCGGTGATGAAGAACTGGGTAGCCGGCGGGCGAGTCAGTGCGGCCTCGCTTATAGGTTAGTATTCTTGCTTTAAAGATTTGCAGTATTAGTTTTATAATTTTTGTGTTTATGCTTTAGCTACGAACTATGGGTGGTATTCCACTTGTCCTAGATCTTTTTCCAATGTGCATTGCATCTCACTCACTCTTTAAGCAAAATGTGAGACGCTAACACACAATTTGAAACGGTGTGTCTGGAGGCGTGAAAGTTTGTAAAGTTCATAAACTTGGGTAAAATCATATAGTAAATGTGCATGTGTCCTATCGGGCCGAGAAGACCCGTTCAGTATTCTTTGTTTTAACTCCATTCTGCAACGCACACTTATCAATACCGGAACGGTCTCTATCTCGGGCCGTGACAATAGACCGACACCAAGTTTACAAGGAGTCGCAAGTTTAGTGTGTCGTGTAAATGAGTCGGTTCCGTAAGGGTCACTGTCTACGATGCTACATTTATAGCGGGTGCATACTGCGGTCCATCATTTTTTTCCCTGCGATGTGTCAAATGATGCATCGTGGACAGTGCCCTTACGTACATGCGCTCTGCTGATAGACCACTCACGATGACTTGATAGGCTTGACACCGTTTCGAGGCCAGGTTGATAAATATGTGTTAAAGAAGTATGTGTTCAGTATTCGTTCGATGTTCGTCAGGCCCTCTCCTAGCCAGCCTGCTAAAAAAGACCGCAGCGCTATTAGAATCGGACGTGCTGAGCAACTGCCTGGTGACCGCGCTGGTCAGCAAGCTGTGCTGCGCGCCCGGCGCGCTGCTGCCCGGCCTGCTGCTGCCGCAGCAACACACGCAGCCCAACGTGCCTTCACTCTACCAGGTAATAACTTATTAATCTCCTTTACAGCCTAGTTTGATCACTGCAAGACAAGGTCGTCAATGGGTCGACAGCCATAGGTTCTACTGTCGAACATAATCCTCCTTGAAGTTACGACTTGTCTAATCCAACCAGTGCAAACGGTTCTCTTGAGAACAGCCAAGAGTACTTCCAATCATCAGAGACCGAACGATAGTTCTACGACAGAAGCGACGGATCCATTGTGAACTTCAGCTAGCTCCTTTCATTTTTATTCCTATGCCATTTTCATGCGCATTACATTAGGAAATTAATTTAATCCGTCTTTTGTTAAATAAAGATTCGATCCTATCGACTGCGCCAGTGCAGTGGCAATTAAACATTGAATTGTAACTACAGATACTAAGCAAGCTCCGAGATGAGCTCGACGAGTTGACCAGCGGGCTGGAAAACACGGCGGAGCTGGTGGACAAGGCGCGCGTGTTCCTCGTGCAACGCGAGCTTGCGCTGGTCAAGAGGGCGCCCAGCACCGAGGAAGGTCAGTCAACATAACAATACAGGTCTTATACTTGTCCAATTTCTGATCCAATCTTTGATCAAATTTCTTCGCCGTAATAGTTGTTTCTCATATATTTGATCAAATCATCAAATTTACTTAACCAATGCACAATGAACAAAGATCATGGACAGGTGGAATACCACCCTATCAATACTACTAATATTAAAGTTTGTATGTTTGTTACTCAATCACGCTGAAATTTTGCACGAATATAGGTTATAGCCTGGATATAGGATAGTTTTTATCCCAGGTCCACGCAGACAAAGTCGCGGGCGGAAGCTAGTTATGAATAAATTTACTATATTGTGAGCTGCACTATGTGATATGGCTGACTGGGCCAATCTTGCTCTTAAACTCTCTTGCATATGTGACAGAAATGTTATACGTTTACACGTAGCAGGATTTAGGCCTCTTGTTCCGTAAGTGGGGCACAGTACAGAAGTACAGTAGATCCTCCTACAAACCCCAATCGTTTATAGAAAAAATACTCAGTCATCCCTGTCTGTTGCATAATTCGTACGCTTTTATACACGCTGGCGCGATAATCCAAGTATTTTGTGCCTGGGAGCCGAGCGTACGAGGACCAGTCTGCTTTAACTAACCTAAGAATTCGATGGAAGAAAATGTAATTTGCCTTTGCCACATAATTGCACTTACACTGCGACCCATTCCAACTTAGACCAGCTCTACCAATATCAAGGTACAGTCGCGGAATTAAAAGGTTGACCACTTTTGGACCTTAATAGCTTTTAAATAAGGGCGAAAAGTGGTCAACCTTTTCATTCCTCGACTATACATCAAACTTGGATGATTATTTTCTCGACGGTGTGATTGTAATTGTCATATTTGTCCATTCAGGGCCCAACATTGTGACCAGCAGTCCTCGCGCCGACGAGCAATTAAGACGCGGCGAGACCAAGCGGCGGAGCATCAGCTCCAGTCTGTCCAACATGTTCGGCCGGCGGCTGTCGGGGCACTCAGGTCAGTCTAAAGTCATGGTCAATAATTCCAGAAGTGGCCATTAGTGCGGAATTTCATTGAAACTACAAAAATATTCCGACAAAATTGCCAATTAACATGTGAACCTCAAAGCAGCCTCATGATATATCTCAAAACTGTTTGGTAATCATTTAAACCATGTAAACAAATTAGTGCCATATGATACGTTTTTCACTAAAATTACTTCTACAATTGTGTTTTCCATTTAGAGAATAAGTGAGGCTATGGATTGGTGGCGAAACCTGGGTGTTTAGTGGAAACATATCATATATTTACCCAAGCCAAGTGAAAATGGGTAAAGTTGGCTTGAAAGTTCTAAATTAACCCATTCGCCGCCATGGAAAAAAATGCGAGGAGGCACCCCCACGCCACGAAAGTCTTAAGTCTATTGGTTTTTGACTTCGTATGAACTCGGTGACAGATGGGTGGGAACAGTGACAAACTTGAGTTCAAGTCAGTGGCGGCGAATGGATTAAATGTACCAGTTTTCAATTTGTCTTATGTGTTTCAAGATTCCTTTCTCTGTGATCAACGTGTTTTAAGCTAACCGATATCTGTCCTCAGTGTCCCCATCGCAGTCGAACAGCATCCAGCACTCACACTCCCCGGCCAAGCGGCCCGTGTTCACCCAGGAGGCCTACTGGAACCAGTCCATCGCTCTCCGCTCCATCCTCAACGCCGTGCTACTAGACGAGTGGCTCAAGGAACTGGCGGCTTTATGCGAAGAACACGCGTTGAGGATCGCCGCGGTTAATTACGAGGACGATATATACTTGAGAACGGTCGGGTTATGACTGTTGGCTAAGCGGGGGAAGACGCATGATACTTCTGTATGATAGTTAATTAACCCCGTTGGGGTTAGTATCGACCGGAAATGTGCTAAGCTGTGTTTTCTTGGCAGCTAGGTGTCACTTGTATAGAAACCACTCGCCCTTAGCCATGAGGTTTCCGTCCTTGTATATGAGGAGCTGAAAGAACTGGTTGCGTTATGCGAGGAATACCAATAAGTCAACTACGAAGACAACATTTACTTGAGGTTCTGGTTATAACTGTTACCTGAGTGGGGAAGGGAATGCGTGTTAAGTACCACGCGTGCCTTATAGAAGTCTGTATAGGAAAATAACCCTATTACTCAATGGTGAGGTAGCTTTCTGTTCTAGAGGAGTAGTTGAAACGACTGTGTTAGGCGAGGAACATGCCGTAAGCTCTGGGGCAGTACGGTGAAGGTAGCGTGATTATTATGTATGACAGGAAAAGAGCAATGAAAAGTATTAGATGACGATGGTTGGACATTTTTACCATTGTCTGGCTCGGCTCTTCTCAAAAGAGCTTATGAATGTGAAAGAGAGAGACTACATATCAGCAAAGTTCATTCTCTAGTTACATTTGCTAATGCTAAATGTGCCTTGTCAAGATTATAAATACCATAAATGTCTGTAAATACACCACACCCGACCGCTGACGTCGTCATGCTACCACATTCACTCGTAAAACAACCTTACTTCACCATACATAAGGTTCATTTTCGAGCTTGCCCTGAAACCTACGCTAGAGATATGACTGATGTTGGATAAACTTTCCCATGGAAACAATGTACCTTAATCTTTGGGATTCATTTGGATTCCATGGCCATAGATATGTTTTGTGTAATGAAGGGATTTTCGAATTTATAGCTGTGCGTGCTCAAATGGAAATTGTGAATTATTAGGGGTAAATTAAAGTTAGGATGAAGAATTAAGGCATTTAAATGTAGGCAGGAAAAAATATGAGTTGTTGCATCACAGTCTGATTTTGTAAATAGTTAGACTTACTATCCAGTCATTTTACAAACCGTATCTGTGGTTGTATGCCTTTACCTACGCGGTACATAAATATTAGGAAAATGTACATACATTTAAAATTGGATCGAAATCGCTTTAAATTTTGTATGTTTAATTTAGTAACGATCAAACTTTTTATTTTTTAACATTGAGTGATAATGGTTACTGTGTTTTAATTTAATAATAATATGAATACGTAATAATCACATTTAATTATAAGAGCCTACTTTTATCGAGTAGTAAATGCCATGAAAGTAATTTTGAACTGTGATTTTGTGATGTTCAAAACTGGATAATTTATTGTACATATGATCAGTATTTCATATATAACTTTAAAGCAGTAGAAGCGTGTGTTTTAACACTTAACAATGAATAATTATAAGATTAAATGTTTCTTAAAAGCTTTACATAGTATGTCCAATGTCCATGCTTTCCATTGTATTTACTCTTTTTGAAACTTTCATATTTTGACTTTCTTAGTTTTATATTATTATGTTTTATTATTAATTGCAATTTGGTTATTTTCGTGAAACGAACATTTTTATTGTGTGTTTTATTTTATTCTTATAGTTTTACAGTTTGACAGTATTTGTTGCGCAAAGTTAAATATAAAAACAGGACTTTTTGGGGCTCTAGTCCTTTACTATCGTCACGTCCTACTCCGTCCAACGGATACCAAGATCTTTCTTTTAGAGTTGTGTAAGCGCAAATGTATAATTAAATGAATATATATAAAACAACGTGTGAGTGTAAATGGTCAGTTTATTTTTATAAAAGTAAGTAGTTTGTGAACACAATTTTTCTACTTGTATAATTTTAACACCAAAATAATGCTTTTTATCAATTGTTAATTGTATTTGTTACCTTAAGACACGGCTACATGCTATCATGGCCGCCGAACAGAACGCCGTTATGCGGAGGAATGAGACGGAAATATGTTTTTCTGCCTCTCATAGTTGCGTCCTGTCTGATGGGCCATGATGGCCGATTCTAGGGGAGCCTTTATGTCTTAATAGTACAACCAGCATCACAGGTAGTGTAGTATTTTGTTAGTAATCACACTCTTATTTTATAAACTTAAGTCCTTTTTACAACACTTACAATACAGACTTTTCCCAGATCATAAGGACATACTTATTACACGTCGGTAGAAAACTAGGGGGCATTATACCGCAGTCTGCAATACCCCACAATGCTCAGCAGTAAACACTTAGCCCTCGTTGTTTACATCTTTGGTTCTCAGAAAAGTAAATCCATTAAAATTTGAATGTGAAATTTTCTTGTCTTATGATCACATTTGATGCTGATTAACTGTGTACTGCTCCGAAGTAGTTACGCTTGCCAATCTGTAACCGTTAACAATACTACCCTGTATATGTACAACAACCATTTCAATAATTGAATGAGAATTCCATAGCCCTGGACGAATCAGATGTCAATAAAATAAAAAGAAAAACAGTTTGTTTCATTTCTAGTGTCATAAAAACAAGTGAAGGATATTATTTATTCACCATGTTAGCGTTGGCATAGTATAATACAGCCTGCTACCAAACATGTCTGTAATCAGAGAAACTACACTACTCATCGCAGTCATCGCTTTATTTTGGGTGATGTGGGTCGCCTATGAAAGATACTGGTTTAAGTTGCATCCACACGATCCTGCAAGCAATACATAGATGAAACCAAGGCCCATCACCCGATAGGGACGACACCCGACGCAGTAGCTTCTGGATCACATGCACGCTTAAAGGACCAATGAGTACAATACGGACTAAAACCATTTTCAACAGAAGTGTCATGCTGATAACTGTCAGTGTCAATTGTCAAATCGCTCATTCCGCGGAAATCCCTCGTTCATTGCGTCACACGAAATGTGAAAACAAAATAATTATTCAAATTATAAAGCGTATAGAACTCAGTGACACACAGTGCGCAATAGTAGCACGAAATATGTCTTCTTTCGTGAATCACAGAAACGAGGCGTCGGTGAGCGTCGACGAGACGAGCTCGAAAGAAACTGTAACTTACTACAGAATTACTGTTAGAGTTGGCCCTGTGCATTGGAACGTGTTGCATCGCTACAATGACTTTGTGGAACTCCACGACAAGCTCGTCTCGAACCATGGAGTCGCCAAGGAACTGTTACCTCCAAAGAAAGTCATACGAAACAAAACACCGAAGTTTGTGGAACAAAGACGAGAAGCTTTGGACATGTATTTGAAGACTGTTTTCAACTATTTAAAGTTGTCGATGCCGCCTGAATTCGCCCACTTTTTAGACATGCACTTGTACGATATATTTTTCCTGTTGCAAGATTTGGCGAAGACATTGTTTTTGGAAGGAGACAAGTTGTTGGAGAATGAGAAGTCGCATAAATTCAGTCCAATGGAGGTTTGTTTACTTTTACTGACGCGGTTCTGGGTTTATTTGAGTGACCCATGCACTTTGAGGAAAAGAACTGAATACCAACCACCTTAATTAATTACCTATGTACTTTAAAGTAAGAGGCTAATTACTTTCCCAGCTTAAATATTACATTAATGATATAGGAGATTAATGAAGCAACATGCTGAAGTTTTTATCAGCTGACTAATGGTATTAGTCATTAATCTTTTAGTTCAGTTGCCTATTGTTTTAAAAACATAGAAAGAAGCACAACTAAGTGTGTAATTAGATAGTTACTTGCTTACATTATTTTACATGTTAATAATAATGTTTATTGAGATGATATGTTATTAATGATAAGGCTAATAAATTCTGTTTGACTATAGTTAGTCAAACTTATATCATGGTTATAACCAACTTCAATTGTACAAACACCAACACAGTTAACTGACCATCCGTTATTTATATTGAACCTTATTACAATGCACATAAAGTGTATGGATGGTCAGTTAGCTGTGTTGTCGATAGTACAAGTCTGCAAATAGAATGGGATTGCAGAGATGCAATTAGTATGCAAAATATATTGATTGGATAGACAAACAAAGTGGCTCACCCCACTCACCTTCACATGTATAATATATCCAAGAAGCTTAATAGTATTGTATATGTTTTATTTATAATATTTGAATTATGCAAACACTATGTTATCCTGCTTCACTTAGGTTTTTCAAACTTAAGGGTTTGCCAGGATGCTTGACTCTCCATACAAACATAGTTTGTTTCTCATTTTAAAACAATAAGCTAGAATAAAATTAAACTTTGATTACACTATGGAATCCACCATAACTAGGTTGGAAAGTAGTTTCTGTTGCTAGAAATTGAAAAAAAAAAATAGTGATTAGAATGTTTTTCAAACAAAGCCTCTAATAGCTTACTTACTTACTTTATTTACTTGCTTAATTTTTTTTCTATTATGAAAAGTTCCATGTTATTCCTGTATGCCATTTTAAAATGAAAACCGAACTATGTTTGTATGGACTCGACTTGTGTCAACTCTTAATGCTAATTGGCAGTATTTTACATGGTAGCAAACATCAGAATACAGATGCAAATGTATGCATATAATTTGTAATGATGGCATACAACTTAAAGGGTAAATTATCCTTCCAGTTGCATGCAATAAGTGAGCGTTTAAAAATGGCCTGCCCTCCGACGGAAAAACTGGATCAAATGTACGACTTCAGCCACATTCTGGACTACTGCTCCCAACTCCGTGCCCTGAACATCGAAGGCAGCTACGAGAAGCTCGGCACCAGTAACATAGTTCCGAATGACCTGCACTTTGACCTGATACCGTTCAAGTCTCTACAGGAGCTGACCATACTCGGTGTTCCAATGGGCTGTATTCAAAGTGTTGGTAAGTTTAAAAGCTATCAATATGAATCAAAAACTTTTGCCCTATAGATGCCCATGCCGATTAAAAGATCCTCCTCTGTAATAAGATTTATACTGTTTTAAATTGGAACAGACCTGTATTTCTTTTTAAACAAAAGACTACTCTATTTTCTGTTATAGTTTTTCTTATCTTCTAGTCGATCTCTCATGACAGGATCGTGACCGCATGCCCTCCATGCAGCTCGGTTCCTCGTCAAGTGGACTGCATTTTTCAGCCCTCGTAATGGCATCAGAACACCTGCAATCCTTCCTTTAGCGCGTTTACCTTCCTCAGAAGTTAGAATTATTTGTTTCTCTAGATCATGCCTAGATGAACGCATGATATGTCCAAAGAAACAAAGAGTCCTTTCCTGGCATATGTCCGAAAGTTATCTGGTCATTCAATTATTATAGTTGATTCCATTTAATTGCCAATATCTGTTGTGTGGTGAATGTCAACTGTAACTTCTCAGGTACACTCCGGGATACCCTGGTGGGCCTATCAGTGCTGGTGGCGAGTGTGGTGTCCATGAATGAGTTTCTGCTCGTGGACATACTTCATAAGGATCCTTCAAGCATAGCCGACACTGTGGTAAGCCTTTTATTGTAATATGTCATGCTAGCTTCCGCCCGCGACTTCGTCTGCTTAACCCGGGATAAAAACTATCCCATATTTTAATCCAAGCTGTAAACTATCTTCATGCAAAATTTCATTCAAGTCGGTTGAGCCGTTTAAGCGTGATTCAGTAACAAACATCCAAACATTTAAACATCCAAACTTCCGCATTTATATTAGTAGGGTACATTTGAGCGGGTTAGAGCGGGTCCTTAAAACCCGAAAATTTGAAATTTCATTGATTTCACCGTCTAATATCGTACTAATATGTGAGAAAATAACGTCTGTTTTTTTTGGATAAGATATAGGGGTTGCGACAGAATTTTGGATTTAATTAACGTTTGTTAATTGAATTGTTGAATTTCTTAACTCTTACTAAAAATAAATAAAAAACTCACTATGGAAAAATGCAAACCTTAAAGATGCATCAAAAACATACTTTTTCAGTAATTTTTGTTGAAACTGTGCAATTATTAGTGAAATTAGTCGCAATTCCCCTGCTAGAAATAAGGAATTGTATATTGTAGCTAGTGCTAGTGCTCACTAACAGTAGTGTTATTTGATCCGGACGTCCCGCGACCTTGCGGTCACTAGTCATGTGTAAGAAGATAATCATATTAATCAATCAATTACGTTATTTAGTTTATCTTCCTTATACATTTCGAGAAACTGAACCATATTGCAAACTGGTTTGTACAATGGTAAATCAAGCTACAAGTGAACTACTCACAGTTGCCATCTTTAATCCAATTATGAAACTAGTAAGATCCATATATTAATTTATCTACGGACTCTGTTACGGAAATCCGTCATCAACCGCGGACGGGAATTCGCGGCGTGGAAGTCCGATAGAATACGGGATCATAAACATTACCATCTCAGGCACACAAAATACGATACAATAAAGCTATTATAATAATTAAAGTTGTTGTGCCACAAAATCAGCTACCGAATAATATACCAGCAGGGATTTGCGTTTCCGGTTTCAGTAATAAAGTTTTTATTCCTAGATCAACTTTGTTTGGACGCAATTGTTAGGGTAGAAAAACAAATGATTAAAACAATTCGTCTACTGAAAATTATCTTCCTCTACATGAATTTAATGTTTTTCTTTCCTCCTATGCGAAAGATTGGCTATGATTATACGGGTCGTACGTATGTCAAGACACCTTTACCAAGCAAAAAGCTTAAACTTGCATAATTAATTGTAACGGCAGATTAAACGCAGTAATAAGACAGTCAATGATAGTGGGTCACGCGTGCGTGAGTCCGTTTATCAAGGCCGGTAAATAGGTCATACGGGTACAAACGACAACACTGTTAACTGACCATCCTGTGTTTATATAGAACCTTATTACAATGTATTTAAGGTGCACCGATGGTCAGTTAGCTGTGTTGTCGATAGTACTACGCAGATTGCGTTATCGCAGTGTGGTCAATGGCACAATACGATCATTACACAGTGGGTATTACGAGTATCACGTAACATATCACAATATTTTTATAGCAAATGTTTATTAAAATTTTTGATTATGTATTTATTGGTATTAAGGATAACGCACGCACACTAGTGTACATACGCATAGTTCTCTTGAACATGATACAACTTACTCTTACTAAACGTGAAATGTAAATGTGATATCTATAGTTACTTCATTACCATTATTAAGGTAAACGTCCACTGTTTCGGCATGTTAAGCCTCTTACGAATTAGTATTTTTTTTAAGACAATACAGAACATGATATCGCATTGAATTTTTTTGTGTGATGAACATTGATATCTTGCCTATTATTTAATGCAAGAATTATATAGTATTAGTTTCAATAACTATTTTTTTATAATTTATTTGTAGACCTCGTATTTGAACCCCATTTCGTGATAAAATTTGGCTCTGCTCCTAAGTTTGTGAGTTCTTGGCCCCTGTTTCGGCATAAAGTTTTCGAGTGCCAGGTAGTAAGAGAAACATTTTGTTTGTGAACCCTCATTTGTTATTTGATATTGAACAAGATTATTGAAAAGGTAATTAACATGATTATTGGAAAAATCCAATAGGGGGTCTGGATAAAACTCGGTATTTAAAATCCCGGGACATTTTTTCTTTCTCCAGGATGTTTTTTATGAAATGTAAGGTTAAATAACTTATCCATTAGTACAGGGTCACCTTTTCAAAAATGTGTCTCACATAGGTTACCTATCTACGAGTATATTAACCAAAACTGTTTAACGTAAGATAAATATCTAGGCAAAACCTTTTGGACGTGACATGTAGGTATCTGTAAACGATATTCTGTTTAATAGGGTATAAAGATACCTTTCACTTCTTAAAAAAAAAACCCTTAAAAATAAAGAAAGTCCCGGGGATAGCAAGTCCCGGGATATCTAATGTTAAAAATAATAAATATCTTCAATCATTTTCGTCAATATTCCTTAAACGTATCTACCTAGTTAGATATAAGTATGTATTGATTATCTACGATTGATTAGGTAACCTAAGATTAAAATCTAGACAATGTTGTATGGGACACACGACACCCTTGTGAAAGAGCAATTCTATACTGTTTAATAGGGTAGAAAGTAAACTTTCATTTAATAAAAATTATCCCGCAAAAATAAAAGGTTCCCGGAATTTACCCAGGCAACACTATTCCATTATATCGATGCACATGTTACCTCTTCAAGAAGAATATCAAATAACAGACGAGGGTACACATTTGATCTGTGTGTTTGCCTACCACTATAGATTTCTCTGTCACGAACTTGGGGAAAAGTATTAAAAGTAGTAGTCCCTTGTTTCGTGTTACTATTTCTTGGATATTCCCGCAATCAATAATGTACATCACCTTTAAATTATGTTCAATAACCATTAAGTATTCTATATGTAATAAATAAACATAAAAATACATTACAGGAATCGAGCAATAAACAAAATTATGCTGCAAGTAAATATGCGAATTCACCTTCAAATTGTAAATTTAGGTCACGTTCAACCTCGTTTTACGAGAATTCAAGTGAATAAAACATATACCGAATTTAGGTCAATGAAAACGTCATTAAATACAATATCTGTTTTTTAAATTAACATTTACAATTTCTTAAGTATTATTTAAATACCAAAGATACAAGGATGTATAAAGAAAGTCCTTGATTCGGTAGTAACACGAAATAGGAGCCAGACGAAAAATATAATGACCGTTAGTTCGTGAGTCCATTTATTGCAATTTTAAGGGACACCTATACCAAAATATACACTTATTTCTTATTAAATCCATTGTTAAGGAACTAGACAAAGCACTGTTAAAAGTTTTTTTTCAAATGGACTTCCCTTTGTCTTTCAATTCCCTTAAGAAGTCGGAGCGAGCACCTTACGTCAACAAGCAGTTCGCGCACACCGTACAGCTGTTTTCGGCCGACTGACAGTTTCGAGCGTTGTGTTGCTATTAGTTTAGTCGTTAAAATTTTTTAATTTGATTTTTTGGAAAGGTTTAATGATAAAGTTTTTTTACAAATGTATAAATTAAAAAAAATATATTTCAGTTGCTTATTATAAGCCTCAGAAACAAAACTAACGAAATGACGTACTAGCACGAACTTATGGCCCGTTACCTTATAAGTTTGGATGTTCTTATCACCAATCTCTGACCATGTAATTGGGTTTTCACTGGGGGCTGCAACACAGTGCAAACTAACGCAGTCGCCAGGGCTCCAAACTGTACCATGTATTATAATTATGAACAATAAAGCACGCAGCGTGCGCGCGCGTGGTGGCGGAGTCGGCTTCTACGTGAAAAATGGCCTTACCGTGCGCCGCTGCCCCCACCCCCCCGACTCGAGTGTGGAACAAATGTGGCTTAGGATATCTATCAATGGTTTAACGTTATTAATTGGAACAGCCTACCGGCCGCCATGGTTAAATGTCGATACTTTTATAGATACAATGACCGATGTAATATCCTCTTTCTCTGGTTTCGACTATATTGTTTTAATGGGAGACTTCAATATTAATTTATTAGTTAATGATAGTAACTCCGTCAAATTTAACCAATTACTGGCCTACTTCGACTTAAGACAATATGTTAATACGCCCACCCATTTTACTAATCATAGCAGTACATTAATAGACGTGATTTGTAGTAATGCTGCCATTCTTAATACCCAAGTAGACTATATACCAACTCTCAGTCACCATGCATTCCTATCTTGTGAATTAAATATTAAAAAACTTAAATCTGCGCCGCAAAAAAATATTCTACGTCCACTAAAGGACATTGACTTAGTCATCTTCAATCGATCCCTTGAAAGTATCCAGTGGGAAGATATATGCTTATTGTCGAATGTAAATGACATGGTTAATACTTTTAATCGCATAGTCCTGTCTCTGTTCGACTTATATGCACCTCAGAAGCAAGTTATTATTAGAGAGAGAAGCTATCCCTGGATAACTCACACAATAAAAAATATGATGCGTTTGCGTGACCAGGCACATAATAGGTTTAAGTCAACTGGTTTAGACAAGCATAAGAAGTACTACAGCGAGCTGAAGGGCTGCGTTAATAAAGCATTATTTAACGAAACACGTGCATATTTCAACCAACATATTAATCGTAACGTTAACAACTCACGAGCTCTCTGGAACAACCTTAAACGCACTGTCAGAATAACCCAGAACTCACACGATTCGGAAATACCTGCACATTTAGGCGACCCCGACCTTATCAACTCACATTTTCTAAATGTTGCAGGAAACCCAGTTGCTACTCCATCGTATCTCGACCACTTTGAACATAATCACTTTCATACCTCATTATTTCATTTAACTACAGTAAACGATAGCGTTGTACTTCAAATTATTAAATCTCTTAAATCTGCCGCTTTAGGCGATGATGGTATCTCACTGGATATGCTTCTTCTCACCCTTCCCCATTCATTAGCCGCAATTACTGCCATAATTAATAAATCCATCTCATCTTCGATCTTTCCTGATGCATGGAAGGTGGCATTGGTAACACCTCTTCCTAAAATAAATAATATTACTGATGTGAAAGATTTACGGCCAATAAGCATCCTTCCTTGTATGTCTAAAATATTGGAACGAGTAGTGTACATACAGTTGTCGACATTTCTTGAAAGTAATAAAGTTCTTCCCACTTTTCAATCCGGTTTTCGCAAGTCTCATAGCACGACAACAGCACTCCTGGATGTGGTGGACAACATTTTAACAGCGCAAGATATGGGTCGTGGTACTATAATGGCACTTCTCGATTTCTCACGTGCTTTTGATGCTATTAATACAAAGTTATTGCTATCCAAAATGAAATTGTCCCCAACTCAAAGCCATAGTGGCTTTGAGTTGGGGACAATTTCGTGGTTTTTCTAGCTATCTTTATAGCCGTAGTCAAGTTGTTAAACTTAAGAACAACTGTGGTCTATATAAAAAGTCAAAACCATTGGCTGCATCCAGAGGAGTGCCACAAGGCTCAATACTGGGTCCACTTCTATTCCTATTATATACAGCGGATGTCAGAGACGTTATAAAACATTGTAAGTTCCACCTATATGCTGACGATATTCAAATCTATACATCATTTAATCCAGCTGATACCGATAGGGCTGCTGATAAACTAAACGACGATTTAGAAAGTATTGCAGCTTGGTCCGACTCTAACTCATTGGTACTAAATCCCAGTAAATCTAAATTTATGATTTTCGGCTCTAAAAACCAGCTTAAACAGATACATAAACCAGCTGTTATCATATCGGGTGATGAAGTGGAGCGAGTACCTGAGGCGCGCAATTTAGGCATTACAATGGACGAGTCATTGCGTTTCGAGGGTCATATAGCTAATGTCGCCAAAGCTTCATTTTACAGGCTCAAGGTACTTTACCGTATTCGTGACTACCTTAGTGTAGATTTGCGTGTTAAGTTATATTTTCCTTTACAGAAATGGAAGAAACTCTCAATAGTGAATTTCGCGAGCAACAACATCAAGGATATGGACTGGGCGATCAAGCTGGTGCCAAAGCTGCAGCACTTGAGCTTGTCGTCGAACAAGCTCGGCGAGCTGTGCGACGTCTCCTGTCTGCACGAGCTCAGGGTCCTAAACCTCTCCATGAACAACTTCCAAATTTGCGAGAGCTGGCACTCCAAAATAGGTAACATAGTCAAGATGGACCTTTCACAAAACAAGGTGGAGTCCCTCCAAGCATTCTCCAGACTGTACTCCCTAGTAAGTCTAGATTTAAGCTGCAATTGTGTCACTGATGTTGAAGAGGTGCAGCATATTAGCAAACTTCCCTGTTTAGAGTATCTATGGCTCACCGCGAACCCTGTGGCGTCTACCGTGGATTATAGAGTTAAGGTGTTGGAGCAGTTCAATACGAGGATGGAGGAGATATGCTTGGATAGCGAGAAAGCTTCAGGTAAAGAGCTGGACACAGCCAGGGTGCTCCAAGCTTTGAGGGTGGTGAAGGAGGGGAAGACTCCTAGCTTCTTGCAGAACAACAACACGACGCATAGTTTTAATAGGAGTTGACAATGATAGGAAGGAGGAAAATAGGTAGCTACTAGCTTCAATCTTTCAATGTGTGCGGTTTTTTAAATGAGACTGTTCCTGTTTAAATTGACATTTAATCATTATTTACGTTTATGTGACCTTTACACCGACGTTCTTCAAATTCAAGTTTTAAAAACTGGACGGACATGTTATCTATAAAAAAAAAAATCGGACTTTATAACCTCTAGATGTATTTTTGACTGTGTTATTCCTATTATACAGAGTGACCAAAAATGTGATGTGAACCGATCAAGGGCATTAACAGGTATCGTGTTCTGATAAGAAAAAACGGAGAGAAAAAAAAAATATGCGATTTCTTTTTTTTACATTTGCATGAAGCGTTGGCCGACTGGAGCGATACCTGCTCCATACAAAAATAGAAAAAAAATCGCGTCAAAAAAAAATATTTTAGTTTTGTCTTATTAGAACACGATACCTGTTATGCCCTTCATCGGTTCACACCTCATTTTTTGCACACTCTGTATATTTTACGTCACTCTTACCCTGACGCTAAATCGGTGTAAATATTGTAATCTCGTTGTAATGTGCGTGATAATAAATAAGGATAATTCTATACACTCATGAGCAATGAAAACGGGCGAGGTTTAGGAATTCGGTACAAAGTTTACCCGTTTTCAATGGTCTTCATTATAAATTTGTGTATTTTTAGGGACTGCTATAAATATTATAGCTATTAGGTACGTTAAGAGCAATGGACTCTTTTGAGGCCTTGTAGAAGTTTACTTTTAGTGACAGTTCAAAGCCCGCAGCTCCCGTTAGGTTCCCGAATCAGATTGTATACCGGTTTTGAATCAGGTCACCCGAAAGCGAAATCTGGCGCTTAATATCGCATTTGAGCGCTGTCAACGGTTCTCAAATCAGCGCTCAAATGCGGCAATGGGGTTATTCCCAGCTGTTACCACTAAAGGTAGTTATCACCAACATTTTAGTGGTAACAACTGGAAATTGCCTAGAAAAAATGGCATTTGTTACCAGTGTTACAACTTTTTAGTAACAAATGGGAACTGTCTAGTCTGGCATCTGTTATCAGTTGTAACTATTAGGTCCTTCCTTACCTATGAAATTGGCGTTTTTTTTCACAGATATTATTTTGTACGTAAGTTATTCATTTCTATAGCAACTTCCAAATTATTTTTTAATTTCAATATTAGACTATGTAACAAAGGTTTTAAATCAAAATAATAGGATTTAATATTTTATTTAGTGTTTCAAATTAAAGCTTGAAAACCACCCTTTTCATGTGCTGCCGGTTCAAATGTTTCAATTACTTATAGTTTTATGATGTGAACTACTTTTTAAGTAATTAAGATATGTGTAACGTAGCTTAAAAGTTTTCTATATTCCTACCAATTTTTTGTTTGGTTTGAATTTGACATTGCTGAATTATCCGCAAAATTAAATGTATTTAAATCACAGTCTTCATAAAATTCTCCATACAAAACGCCAATTTCATAGGTCCTTCCAGAGGTCGGAATTTGCGTGGCACTTTTGAGCTGTCATAGGGACTTCTCGTTTATCGACTTCGGATTATACATATGTATATCGATAAATACAGAATACAATATATGTAAAATATGATTAGTTGATTACGAGTGATGGGTAAACAACATGCAGTCTTATCGCGATTGGGCGATCTCATTTCTAGGAAATTATAAATAGAAGTTAAAATAATAATATTTTATAGTTGAACATGAAATTAATAAATGTTAAAACATTGAACTGAACTGATTCAATTTAAAATTGTTAACTTTTCATTGTTTTCATTGCAAATCTCTATTTAACAATTTCAGCCACTCAAAAGTTATCTAAAGGAGATCGCTCTTTAGCGGTAAGACTGCCTGTTGTTTACTGCCTGTTGTCTACTTTTAATCTTGTTTCATATGTTGTGTTCTATAATTTATCGATATAATTTTGAATATCGGTAGTCGATAAACGAGAAGTCCCTATGACAGCTCAAAAGTGCCACGAAAATTCCGACCTCTGGAAGGACCTAATACTTTGGTGGTTTGGTAGGAAATAATTAGGAGAAAAGGCACCTGACTAAAGTGGTAACAACTATGGTAGTGACAGGTAGAAATGATCTAGAAACATTGGCACCTGTTACCAGTCATAACAACTTTGGTGGCAACAGGGGAATTGTCTAGAAAAATTGGTATCTCTTACGAATGGTAACAACTTTGGTGGACGGTGGTAACAGGTGGGAATATTTTGGACGCCCTGGTCCCACTACCGTATCAGGGTACCAAGTTCGGGCCCTAACATTAATATTGAATCTAAACTTAAGTAAAAAATGGACTCCTCTCCAATACGTGTGCGGCAGACCGATTTTGTGTGCATGCGACCATATTTGCATATGTACGTAACCGTATTGGAGGTTATGAATTTAAATTGAAGAAAAAATGTAAAAATTGAATGCTCGGAGCCGGATTCGAACCGGCGACCACAGGCATTCATGGCCCGTCGGTACTAACCAACTGAGCTATAGGAACCATCTGTCTCGGCCACTAAATTTTTCAATCAGTTCCTTCTTACAACGCCTTAGGAAGCATTACATTTTTCCTTTAATTTAAATTTATAATATCGTTAGCAGCGTGACTGCGTAATACAAAACTAATTCGTATTGGAGGATTTGGAGGTGCTTGTTTTTAGAATAATAATAAGCCTAATTTCAAAAAAATGTGATGCTTAAATGTTTGGTCGAATGAAGGTGAAAGCGACCAATAAGAGCATAACTTTGTACCGCTTTAAAAGTGGCTTATATTGGTAATGTAGAATCATTTGATATGCGTATTTGAATATTGCTATATAATGTAAGCGTAACTTTCACTTGTATAGTGTAAGAAAAGGGTTAATGTTGCCTTATTTGCCTTGTCCGACCAATTTGATCCAAATAATTAATTATCCTATACTGACTGAAAAACATTAGTTCGTCGAATGACGCTAAAGAAGTTTCAGTTAATTTGTATTCAAGCTAAGTTAAAAAAATGTTGTTAAATTGGTTTTGTGTTAAAAAAAGCAACACAATAACTACCCGGCTATATCTGTGCACCTCGCCGCGTGACGCCATATAGGCGTTCTGGATACGGTGTGGAGCGCGCATAACGGGCGCGGAAAGTTAAAATAAAAGAAGGAATCGAGAGGTACAGTGATATTGTGAACGGGTAGTATGTTATATAGGAATTTGTTTTTGGCTTGTATAATAATAATTAATAGTATATTATTTACCTAGGGCGGTAAAACAAGGAATGTCTCAGATTGCAAGTATTTGACGCCCATGCCGAAGGCATGGCCTCCCAACTAGAACAACGTATAATTGATACTAAAAAGAACTCATAGATGGCGACACAGGTACCGAGCGAAACATTAGAACCAGTAATCGTGAAGATAGAATGATTTTTACACCTTAATAAATTCAACGTACCTTAATTATATCATAAACATACTTCCGCACATACAATAAAGGTATATTTTATAAGTTTAGTAAATGCAATAAAATTGATACTAAATCCATGTAACTCGTACTATACGAGTGAGCTTTCAAGCTTGCTACGTATTATTGGGTACTGTCACTAGATGGCGCCATCACGGGTCGCGAAAGTTCTATGGAATCACAGGCTCTAAGCATTTGGTTATGTATATTTTTGTGTGATGTGTAATATTGTCTCTAAAATACTACTTTTATATCGAAAAAATCAAAAATACTCTATTTGTTGCCCGGGAAGTCAACGCCATCTGGTGATATCTCAATGTATTACTAAAGGCTGACAGCGTCATAGCCGTGGTAGCTCGGATACGGCATCTACTGTTGTAGCTACGGGACTAAAATTGTATACAGAATTGCCTACATTAGGACGGTACGCTTTTGCTCTATGAGATTGGGTATCTGTACTTGAAAGAATACTTTAATCTGTGCCGAAGGCAAAGGCGATAAATATGCGATGTGAGGATTTCTTTATTCCCACCCTCCCGTGGTGAGTACAAAATTTTACGTCTCGCAGGAAGAGGGATTTTCCGCAATCGCTAATGCTACTTTATGGCTAGGTGTGACGTAATGATCTACAAGTACTTCGAGTTTCATCATATTGTGAGGCTGTGGGCTGCCGAAAAAGGTACGACGAGTTCGAACAAACCTCGCAATGTAATGAAACTCGCATGCGAGTTCTTGAACCATGTAAATAGGGTCTCATATGGAACGCACTGGAAGTAGGACCCTCCTCGCGCCTTGCCACTTGCTCTGGGGGTTGATAGCGAAGAGCTACAACCCCGCCACTAAGGCCAGTTCGTTTACCCCCATGTACTCCTTTCCACCGGATGAACGCGGATTGAATTGATTTTTTATTTGCACGCTAAATTGAAACGTATTGCCGTACTATTAGAATGCACATTACACTGAAGAATTTTTCCCGCGATGTCAAGCGCTTGAAAATAATCTTCAGTGTGATTTGCACTTTAACAGTACAGCAGTACGGTTCCATTTAGCGTGCAAATAAAAAATCAATTCAATCCGCGCTCATCCGGTGGAAAACCACCTTCACACCTTATTTTTCAAAAAGCTGAGAAAATATGGATAAAGTTATATCGGCACTGACATTGCTATTCTTACCTAATACTGTTGAACACACTGTTGTATGGAAACTAGAAAAGTTGATGACGTGAAACTGACTATGTAGAAGATCTATTTAAATGCAAGAGCGTGCTTTTATATAAAAAAAAATTGTAACTCGATCGTACTAAGGTAAGGAGAGAATAAAGCCGCATTTTCATTTGTCGATAGGGCCTATTTCCTCGAGTTTAAGCTGTCGTTTTTGCCCTAAAGCAGAAAATAAATAGCGCCAATAGGTAGGCGTTATAGTATTAATGAAATGTGAATGAGCTTTTATGTTGTGGGCTTGAGAGAATGACCATTCAATGTTTTAAGAATAGGAAGTATTCATTTGTAAGTATTATACTTGTGATTATTATGTCTAATGTATATAATCGAAAGATATATTTTATGAAGAATTGTTTAATTAATTATTAAAATTTGTTTTAACGTTGTTGTGTAGTTTTATTTCAACCACTTATGGATTTCAACCTCTTAATCTTACAAGTAACATTTGAGCCACTTTCCGAAGTCTAATCTTTTTGGCAAAAAATGACTGACTATAGAGTTTGTTTGGGCGTTTGTTCTTAACAGTGGTCTTCCTTTTCAGAAACGCTGGTAGAATTTTGACTTGTAAAAGTGCCATTACGGCCTACTTGCAGAATAAAATTCATTTATTTATTTTATTTCATCGAGTTGAAATTTGGTACACTAAGGGCCTGTTTCACAATCGCCGGATAAAGTTATTGCTATCCTTTTCTCCCGTCATATAAAAGAAAAGTGACAGCCAACATCTGACGGATATGTTTTAACTGGAGATTGTGAAACAGGCCCTTAAGTAAGCCAGATGACAATGCAGTATCATGGTGCCATAAAGCTGGGCTGATATGACGGAGGCAGAAGGCGGCCGTATCATTTCTCAAACTACAAATTACTAACAAAACAAATACCCGTCCTTTTCATTAAGGGTGGCTTATCCGAAAGTTATGTTTCTTAAGTCGAGTTGTTTTCAGAGAAATCATCATATTTTAATTCGTTAAAAAATATATAGTACAGATACACGTTTGATGTAGTGACTTTTGTGGATAGAAACACAATATTTATAACTTTACTCGATAAAAAAAATCAGAAGTAACGTCGATTTTAAAAGTATTTTAAGTTATATGAGACTTGGGGGAACGCAATTTTTATGAAAACAATACATACATACACCGACCCGACCTGCCTTAGAGTCTCTATGAAACTACTTTGAACTTCACTCAAAATTAATATTCTGCTAAACGTATGGAATGCGGAAAGTAATAATGCATAAGAAAAAAATTGGCTGTGAAACAAAAGTTGTAACAAGCCAATGCTCAAATGACTGTAGCGGTAAAAGTTTTTCGGACAACCGAAACATTTGGATAACATCAAATGGTAAATGAAAAAAGTAATGAATTGTATATTCGGCGAAATCATAAAATACGAAAAGTTTTCGGACAAACAATATTCGGTCAATAAAATGTAGTGATTGGGATAGGTTACCAACAAAAAATTCTAATATTCATATTTTCAGATATAAAATATTATTTGAACTATATGTTGTGATGTGATATGATACTAGTTTACAAATATAATGTAGTACTTACACAATTTGGTATTGCAATTATTATAGGTTATTTATTATGTTTGTCTAACATTATAATAGTCACCGAACGTCCAACCACCGTTCTATAAATTTTAGAATTATGCATCATCGCCTGCCTTAGTCATACATTCATAGCAAAATATATGTGTATACCTAGGTACGTGTTTACAGTCAATAGTGCAGTGGGCAGCACATCAAGCTATACGTTTATGTTGCAAACTAGCTCTTATTACCAGCACGTAAGATACATCGGTGATAATTTGTTGTGCTGTCCATTCTAAACCGATCCATGAAATGATCTTGGATTTTGATATGATTTATATGAGTTTTTTTTCAAGACTGATTCGTAGTCAGCCATTCACAAATATATTACTTACTTAATCCATTGCTTTAAAAGTGCCAGAAATTAATTAAACAAGTAGGTATAAGTACATCATTTATTTATCATAAGTATCTAACAACATTCCTCCAAGGATAGCCAATAAAATCGAACTACTGATTTATTTATACTGTGGCGCGCGGTCACTGGAGTTCATATCGCGACGGCTCCGGTGCGACGCGGGCGCAGGCCGTATCTGTGCGTAAAATGCCTAAACTTTCAGGAAAAGGGGCCCTTAATCCGCAAAAAAGTACAGTAAGCATTGTCAGCAATAAATGCTTACCAAAAATTACACACTTATTCTCACGGAGAAAAGAGTCGTCAATGTACATGTATTTTTACGTGTTCTACTGGCAACACCAGTTTGACAGTTGCCTCGCAATGAACTGCCAACCGAATGGTAACCCGTCAAAGTCCCTATCCCATTTAAGTAAGGTGTATTTTGGCTTAAAATTGGACTATGATTAATTTTGTTGTCGATGTTGTGATAAATACAAGCGAACAGAGGAGCCGTTTTAAGAATAAGAATATACTTTGCGATAACGTTTTCCTTGTAATGAGACGGTTAATTTCCTCATTAGGTTAAAGCGCTGCCTATTCCTGTTCAGTTGTGTTGAACCAACATGATAGTTCGTTGTGTTTTAGTGTTCCTAACACTGGTAGTGTTTTGCCAAGCTATTGTACCGGGGCCTAACTATCCCCCCGCAAAAGGTGAAATATGGCCTAAGCCCCAATATGAGAAAAAGGGCAAAACTAATTATTTGGTCGATAAAGATAAATTGGATTTTAAGGTAAGACTCATCCAGTATTCCGTAGCCAAGTGCCTATTTATTTACATATACAACTAAGTGCTTATAGATAGCCTGATTCAAATAGTGACGTCCGGTTGGTAATTGCTAGGTACGAGATTTACCTCCTTTTTACGATTTTGTTCCAACTGTATAGTTTTGTTGTGTGTATCGATTTTATGCTGCTGGTAGTGGTAACATTTAGAAATTTAGGTGTAGCGGCTACTGATACGTACTAATATCTAGTCCATATATTGGAATACGTACCTACCTATCTATAGGAAAAATGTACCTATTCCCTCAAAATAGTAACAATTTCCTTTTCCACTTTTTAAGTACCTATCAGTCGTTTTTAACATGAATTCATGCTTTAGTAGGTATATGTCACAATATACGGAAATCGCATGATCCCACACACACACATAAATGACTGCAAATATGTACCTACTATGTGTGAACGATTGGACACAATAAACAGTGGGTACCTAAATACTTATATAAAAGTAGGTATGAATGTCGTCCTGTGTTGTGGAGGGTTATTCCCACGCGTTACCACCAATTTGTTACCAATCCAATAGGGATGATGACTAAGATTTTTTTGTGACGTCATTCGAACCAGTTTTTTGAGAGGAACAAATGTTTGTATGGGAGCAACTACAATTAAAGAACATAAATACCTAAAAATTTGAGATAAAGATTGACCTCGCTGGCGGCAGCGCGAAACGCTTCATACTGTGTGTCTATACAAGTGTGACGTCACGTTTGTATATTTGTACTAATCGTAGTATGGAAAATCAGGTAAATTGTTGTTTCGGTCGCGAAATACTGCGTTTAAGTATGTGTATGTACTGTAGTATGTAAATTTTATGACAACTATGTAGTTGTCATAAAATTTTATTTCTAGAAAAGCTTAAGGATTCTATTGGTAGCTTTTAATTTACTCTTGGACAATAAAAAAAAATGCATATTTTTTCTAAACTTTCAAGGTTCATATCTTTTTATGATTTTAATTATATTTTATAATTTATAGTTTATTACGATAATTTGATGGTTTACTATCCATTTAGCATCACTACGTTATCAATTTGAACATGAGACATCATGCCTATTGTATTTGTTTTATTTTTTAGAAGTATCAGATGGATTTTTTTATTTCCAGCTGATGTGAATCGGTGGTAAATTATACTACTTTTTCCCTAGTAAATACCACTGGTAACCTGTGGGAAAAAATATCAGATGTTACCAGTGATTTTATTTATTTTATACGGGACACCAACAGAATAAATAAGAACAAATTGGTGGTAACAGGTGGTAATAAGCCGTTGTGGAGATGAGAGAGTATAAGTGCGACCGGGACGAATAGGTACTTTACGTCCGACGTAATTGTAATCGAGGTAGCTAGGTTGGAGCTTGTCTCCTTTTACAGTCCGTACAAAACACTCACACTTGCAGCAAATGTATGAACTCGCACTAATCACTAATCAAATTATCAAGATAATTACGCTTCTTGATATTTATCCGATAATTATCGGATAATTATCACCAGTATAAGAACCAATGACACTCGAGTTCGCTCAACGTTGCATAATCCGAACTGAATTTTTCTTGTAAGGAGAATCCCCACGGCGCGGCACGTCACGTTGACACTTCGTGCGTTCGGATAGACGCAAGTGCGGAAATACACGTTCGAATACTTCGAATACAGTTCACTTTCACAAGTGTAATTTTTTGTTATTATCAATCGATAATTATCCATCTGTTGTTATATGGATAATTATCCTTTCGAACCCTGCCCACATATAATGTATAATACAGGTGGCCTGCTTCACGAAGCTTCAAGTTACAGCTTTAAAAGACTAGACAGGCAAAAGAGAGGCGTTTGAATAGGAGACGCCAAACGAGCGAACTTGGCGGACGGCCAGGCAAGGTCACAGAAAATCTAGTAGGGAGTGACCTTGGTTTGACCGGCCGCCGTGCTTCTGGCACGTATCCACATAGGCCGAAATCACGCGGCGGCCTGCATGCAGTCCGCTGATTTCGTACGTGTATTGTCTCCTAATAACCACTGGCCATTTGAACTGTGTTGCATCTCGTGAAATGGGCCACTGGACTTCCCTAATGAAAATACCTACTTATTTTACATCTTTGCACGCAGTACGATTGAGTATTTCTTGTTTAAAGGTAACAGCAAAAACATGTCAAATCCTAACGGACGCTATCGACAGAGCTAAAAAAACGCTTCACAAACTATCTCGAATTGCGAGGCGTTACCACAACAGACAGGGTTGGCATCTGAACCTGGCAACTTTGGACACGGTCAATGTGGTGTTGACTCATCCGTGCGAGACTTACCCTTACCATGGGATGGACGAAAGTTGTAAGTTGATAGTACTTATAGGTACTTAACCCATTCGCCGCCATTCACTGGAACTGGTTCGTCACTGTTGCAACCCACCTGCCGCTGACGTCATACGAAGTCCAAAAACAATTGACTTGAAACTTGCATGGTGCCACCACGCATTTTTTTTTTCGGCAGCAAATGGGTTAATTTACGAAAATAACATTTGAATATTGCATTGCATCTCGTTTAGACTGGAATGGCGCCTGGTGAATATCTAACCGTATGTATCTAAATAGTATATAAGTACCTATCGAACATTGATCAGCACAGACTTCCGCCTCCTCGCGTGGCTTAGGGGGAATGGGTTGTACCTAGTCCCCAGGCTGGCCGAGTGCGAGTTGAGGCTTTAACAAACACCTTTGAATTTCTTCCCAAATTATGTGTCAGATGGGCCATTTTCCTCACGATGTTTTTTCTTCATCGAAAAGCCGAGGTAAATATATAATGATATTCTAAAATCCTCACGGTATTCTACCAGACAGAATTCGAACCTATAACACAGAATAAAGTATGTATTAACATAACCACTGAGCTATGGTCAGCGTAACTATTAGGTAGATATGTGTTTTTTGAGCACAACTCGATAACCTTTGAAGATACTTTTCTGGGTTACCGAATGTCGCTGAAAATACTAACTATACTTCCTGTTAATTTCAGACAACCTCACGATATCAGCTACGGCAAGTGTGACCAGCGCTTCGATATGGGGCATTTTGCACGGGATCGAGAGCTTTCTGCATCTGGTCTACCAGTCCGATGATTATAAGGTACCTAATCTCGCCTCCCCATCCATCATAATGCAAATAATTATTGACACTTGGCAGAACAGACCGAGAAATGAACTCGGTGTCTTCGGTATACTTTAAGTAATTTTTTCTTTGTGTTTTGATCTTTATTTCAACTTACATTGTGTTGTGTTTCCATGTAAAAATTACAGAACCTAATATATTTGCACCGAGTAGACGCAATAACTTGACGATGAATACGGACCAGAACGCATTCAAACACCGGACATTCTAAAATTACTGTCCAATTTTATGCGACATATTTTTTTTATTTTAAGTCACTTTCAGTGTCATTACTCTAGGTTTGTAGAATATTTATTATGAAATGTAATACCTATACGATTTCTATAAATCAAAAACATTACACGAGCAATGCGCTACGTACCAGATTCCTACGCCGTTCTTACTTACAGGGCCTATATTTCTAGTATTATTCCTCATATTTTATCTATAAGCCCGATGAGATAAGATGCAATCAAAAATCAAAATACTTGATTCAAGAACAAATTTCCAGAATCTCCTAATAGGAAGTACTGAGATCCGCGACTACCCGCGGCACCCGCACCGCGGGCTACTCCTGGACACCTCGCGCCACTACCTGGCAGTGAGCAAGCTGCTCACGACCCTGGACGCGATGGCGATGAACAAGCTCAACGTGTTCCACTGGCACATCGTGGATGACCACTCGTTCCCGTATCAGAGCGAAAAGTTCCCGGAGTTGAGGTAAATATTAGGAACGGGTAGCCCGCGCGTACTTATAACAGAGGCTCTAGTATAAGTTTTACCGAAACAAAACTTTACGATCGCGTTTGCGTTTTACCCTCAATTTATATGGGGTTTGACAGCTAAACGCAAACGCGGTCGTAACGTTTTGTTTCGGTAAAACTTATACTAGGGCCTCAGGGCACCTCGTGTCAATACTTAAGCGTGAGGAAACTGAACATAAGTACCTGGTGATTAACAAGCTCAAACTTTCCATATTTGTGTGGGAAGTTCCCAAACTTAAGGAAGATATTTTCAAACTTTAAGATGCCACGGAAAATATGTACAGCTACTTTAAATATCATACTTTTTTTGTTTTAGTGGAAAAGGAGCTTATCATCATTCTATGGTGTACACGAAAGCAAACATCAAGAAGATAGTGGAATATGCGACGAACAGGGGAATTCGTGTGATACCCGAGATAGACGTCCCAGGTACTTGTGTTGACTATCCGACTTTTGGCTTGGGTCTGCTAGCTGCTCTAATACTAGAGGAGTAGGGCATAGGGGGCATCGGAACGTCATCTCAGGAGCAGCCCAGCCGGGGAAATACCTCCTCCTTACAGAAGACCAAAGCCATATAACACCATTACTTGATCTGTGGTGTATGATCCGGTGGTCAGTATAGGGTCGCCAGAGCTCGCGAGGATCCGTTGTATACAGAGTGAGGGACTCGCTTAGTCACTAGCTGTCAACACACATATAAGCTAACAGTATGACACCAATACGCTTACACTACACGGTAAAACAAAATCTAAGAGTAAGTACAATGTACATAAGTAGTAGAGATACATTAAGAACCTTTTGATACCAAATACCATTTTCCAGGCCACGTCCGCTCCTGGGGCGAGGCGTACCCCCACCTCCTAACGAAGTGCTACACCGGCGAGAAGGTGACGTCACTGGGTCCTCTCGACCCGACCAACGACCACACGTACAAGTTCCTCGGCCAGCTGCTGCAGGAGGTGCGGGAGTGGTTCCCGGATAAGTCCCTGCATCTGGGGGGCGATGAGGTCGACTCTAGGTGTTGGTGAGTACGAGCTTCGGGATTCGATTGGTAGCGGTAGAGGTCAATTTCTGTACCGCGTTTTTCTATTAACCTACGTACGATTATTTTACAAGCTTTCATTTAACTCGACCTTTTTGTTTGTTAGTGTGACAAATCTTGGAACTGTAAACCTCAACCGATTGACCTGAAATTTTGGGTATAAGTATAGTTTGGATGACAATTCTATATTATGGTCCCATCGAGCTGATCTGAGGTGGCCACGGGAATCCATACTTAACCGCCGACGTAACCCCGTTGAGTTTTGGCTCGTTTGAATCGTGTCAATGATTAGTTGATGACGGTATACAGAAAAGTACAGTTGGCAATAAAAGCTTGTATCAAAAATTGTCTTTTTCACAGAAACTTATTTACGCATACGATCAATGTGTGTGATCAATTTGTTCAGGATTTCAAACCCGTCGCTGCTGGACTACATGTTGCATCACAATATGACGTCATGGACCAAGCTGCACAGTTTGTTCATGGAACGCGCCACGCCACTCGTCGGAGACAGGAAGATCATCATTTGGGAGGCAAGTAATCCTTACCACATTGATATAGGGGATATATTTGTTTGTCGATTGTTGAGCCGTGTTTCAACTGCCATACGATGTTGTCAAACGGGCGAAACCGATAAAGTATCAAGGTGTTCAGCTACTTTTGAGTTCGACTGGTGGGAGAGAGGCCTCTATGTACATGTAGATACTATGAATCATGTATCAAACATGATTCATAGTATTTCATTTGCCCTCCTATTCACAGGCCATATTTTTTTTACCATAATTTCATGTGCCATACATAACTGTTATTTACCATAATATTCATAAGACAGAATTGTTATTTTCCATAACATCATATGCCATAATATAATTTGCCAGAAACTTTATAATCCATAATATTCATATGCAATAAAATCATTTGCCATACCTTTCAAAAGCCATACTATATGTAAAATAACAAATTACTGTGTGAAATAGGTGATATTATGAAAAATAGCTACCAAAACCGGAATCAGCACATCCCACTTCCAAGTGGTCTTATCTGTCCTACCCCTAGAGTGTATATAAAAGCTCGCGGAGACGAAGCTAGTTTCTGACGGGAGCCCGGGCGGAGGGCGGGTGACTGGGTCCCAGAAACGAAAGTGGGGCGTACCATCACCAACGTACGATTACACTCAACTCCGACAGCTAAACTATAGGCGCCTTTTGTAGACTATGATCATTATAACTCTAAGGCAGGTCGGTGTAGGTACGACGACGAGCTAAGCGAGTAGGAGTGTTAGGTAAAACTGTGACCCTACCGAACATTCGCGACATTCGAACGGCTCGCAGAAATATAGCTTGGCAAATGAATATTCTGTCAAGTAAAATTATACCAAATAAATTTAAGTATATGGTATATGCACGATTCGGGCATACAACATTATGGAAAATAATAATATGTCAAATGAATATTATGGAAAATGAATCGTTATGGAATATAAAGAAAGAAAGAAAGAAAGAAAGAAGACATTTATTCACTACGCAAAAGACACACAGAGACAAAGGGAGTACAAATACAATACAATTTACACATAATGTGTGTGTCTTCGCGGCAGTGAATCGGTCGCTGTCTCAGCATTATGCCGAGGTGTCAGACAGACACCTACAGCGCTGATTTTCAGACAGCACCGTACGTATAAAGTTCGGGCAAATTAAATTAGGGGAAACGATAGATACTTAACCATTTGTATAATATATTATATATTTATAATAAATCGCGCTCTAATTTCAGGAGGTGTTTGATGAAAAAATACCCATATCCAATGATACGGTGGTACAAATCTGGTTGAGTGCATGGAAATCCAAAATTAATGAGGTGGGTATTTAAAGTTAAGGAATACTGCACGACCTCTGCCCGTGTGTGTTCTATCATATCATATCTGACCAGCTGAACGCTTAGAACGCTTGTTGAAAATATTTTGAGACTATATATATGCATAAGAAACATCATGGAAATAGCCAGTCCTAAGACTCCTAAGGTTATTTTGCAGAGATAAGGTTAAAATCTAAGCTGCACTAGACAGAAAACATTGGCCTTATTCAAAGCATTCATCAAACCTATTTTAGCTAAAAGCCGAATTCGTTTGTCTTTATCAGCCATTTTGACATTTGTGTTTGAGAAAACACTTTTTAGTTAACTGCTGCTGCGATGTTTAGGTTTGTCAATCTTTATGAATAACTAAGAATTTGTGTTCAGGTGTTGGAAGCGGGCAAGCTAGCCCTGTTCTCCTCGGAGTGGTACCTGTCGATGCTCGACAACGGCGGCGACTGGGAGAAGTTCTACTCCGTCGACCCTCGCTCGAGCATCACCGACAGGTCCCTGGTACACAGGATGGTGGGGGGAGAGGCCTGCATGTGGGGGGAGTACGTGGACAGCACTAACTTCCTGCAAAGGTTAGTGTAAAATGTGTAAATAATTATTTTGCTGACAATCTGACACAATTAGACCTTAGTCCCACACTAAGCGTGTACCACGGGTACCGACGACGATAAACATACTTATATGTATAGATAAATAAATACTGAAATACATAGAAAACATCCATGACTCGGGAACAAATATTCGTGCTCGGCACACAAATAAATTCCATTAAAACCGGTGTTCAGGGTTGACGCCTGTAAAAAACTTTAGCGCAGTGTATGTGTCGGTTAACATTGCTGCGAATAACGCGCAGGCGCATCTACTGTTACCAGATAAAATGATTGTCATCTTTACTTGCTATACGACCTCTGTCCAATCAACATTACTTTTTTGATTATAATTAATATCTACTGTATTCGAGCATTTTGTTTTGCACCATATCCGCCAAAGATAACAACTGGGATTCAAACGTCCTGGCTTTGTACAGAGTCACTACCAGCTAGGCTATAGTGGTCGTCAAATGTGATGGACGTGTCGTCGCTGTAATTATTGTCATAGCTAAAACGGCCGTTTATTTTTAACTGAGAATGAGAGAGTTATTTAGATTTGCAGGCCTACCGTTTGACTGTGTAGCCCCCGTGACGGGATAGAACCAAGAGGGTGCACCTTACCAGTCCCGTACCGTCTCAGAGATCTACTTATATCGGAACTTCTGCTACTAGGTACTGGACGTCAATCTGAAAGTGAAAGGGCTGAACGCTGCGCCCAGTTAGAACACAAAGTTAGCTTTGCTAGCTCTCATCATACTTATTGGCAAGGTCTTTAAGGCGCCGTAGGTTCAGCGAAGTTAAGCGAACAGAGTTTTTGAAAACTTAACTAGATATTTCTAATTTTTCATATTGACTCCGTAGAAAATTAAACAAGAATAAAGAATAGACTATCCGTTTCGAATTGACTGAAAATTATTTTCCTAGGTTACAATTAAACACCGAAAAAAAATAAAAATTTTTTTTTTTTAATTATTTTGATAAAAAAAAGTGCACCCAGGGGAGAAATTCCAATAGGGAATATGCATGTGATTTAGAAATGGACAAAAAAAATCACGTGTAATCTATATTGCTTAATAAATATACACACATGATTATTTTTTCAAATTATCATGTTTCTATTGATAAAATAAATTGTTTAAAAGTACTATTTTTCAAATTCCCTCGCAAATTTCCAAAACGCAACGCTATTGGCGGGGCGAAACGTGACGTCACCGTGCAGGTCGTTAGTATGATTATTGAAAGTTATTCGCATTGTTTGGCCGCTGTTTATGATAAATAATCAGTGTTTTTTGGTAATTATTAAGTGAAAAAAGACTCGCCACAATGACTGAAGGCGGTTTTGTCAAGGCACAGTCGGATAATCTGCCTAAAATTGATGTGTTCATGATGACTAAATTTAATACATACTTCGCAAATATTTGTGACTTTACGTCCGCTGAACTAAGAGGAGTAAAAGCTGCAAGGTAAATAAGTTACAGATATTCAATAAATTTTCATATTCCTTGTTTTTATACTCGTGAGATTGGTCAATTAAATAATTATAACCTATTTTGGCGATTCAAATAGCTAGACTTTTAAACTACTTCAAATAGGTGTCTTTGTTAAATAAGTGGAATAAAAAACTAGTAGATATTTATCCATACTATATACTATTTTACTATACTATAACTTTATATATTATATATACTAACTTCTGCCCGCGACTCCGTCCGCGTGGAACTCATTTATATCGTAGCTCCATACAAACTTTCACCCCCACTTCATCCCTTTGGGGGATATGGGGGGAGCTACGATATAAACGAGTTCCACGCGGACGGAGTCGCGGGCAGAAGCTAGTATTATATAATCAAAGATATGTAGGTACCTATTAGGAATGTTAAATGTTGAGAACATCTTTATGAACTTTAACAAACTATGTTGTTTTCGTCAAGGCTTATAAATAAAACAAATTTGTGTAGGTCACTCAGTAAAAAGGATTAAATTCTTTTAACTTTCTTCGATCAACAGTGCAAACAAAGAAACTTAGCTAAAAGGTTTCTTGATCAAAATCAACACTCGTAGTCAGCTGTTGATCAACAAAAATCATAATATTTGTAACATTAATAACTAAAAAAATTGGGAATCAGAATAGTTTTATGAATAAGTATATAATACAATTTTGAGGTTAGGTTATTGTTTACCTATATTGTTCGCGAGTCGTAATAAAAAAGATTTTAGGTACATACATATTTAATACTCACGTCGAAATGATCTTCACAACAATATAAACTACTCAAGCACGATACATTATCTCTCCTCATCGCCTTACACCACTTTATCCTTATATTTGCACCTTTGGGCATATGAAAATATTTGCAGTTTTAATGTGATTTTCACACATAGGGACAATACAATATTTATAATAAGCTTTTGTGTGCTCTTCCATTACAATAAGTTGATCTTATAAGCTTTAATCACTCACATTTATTAAAAGTGTGAATCAAACACTTTGTTGTTAATTTGTTTAAGAACCGCCGTGCACTAAGCTGCACGGTGACGTCACAAATGAGCGCGCCAAAATGGTGGCGTTTTGATCGTCCGAAAATGATAGTAATTTTAATTATTTTTTTTTAGCTTATTTAATAATATTGTGAAAGTGTTATATTTTTTTCCGGTTATATAATTACTTATAGAATAGATAAAAAAAATAAAAAAATGTCATGAATATTCCCTATTATAACAAAAAAACATAAATAATTGTTACTATACGCATATGCAAGGATATTTGTGTTAAACATGCACTTTCAGAGTTTCACCTGATTTACCTTTATTCTCCATACATATTTTTATTAAGATGTCTATAAAAAAATAAAAACAAGTCCAAATTACCTCATGCTCATTTTGTAGTATGATCATGACTACCTAATGCGATTTCAAGAAAAAAAAGAGAACATTTTCGACTTTGGTTTCTATTTCTATGAAAGCCGATTTTCAGCCCACAGTGCGGCGCCTTAAAGTTCCTCTTATCAACAGGGTATGGCCGCGCGCCTGCGGCATCGCCGAGCGTCTCTGGTCCGAGGCGTCTCTCGATGAGAGTGGGGAACAAGCGGAAAGCGTGGACTATGATGGAGAGGATCAAGTAGGGGAGACCATGAACCATGTCCGCTGCCGCATGGAGGAGCAGGCGTGCCGCATGCGGCGCCGCGGCGTGCCCGCGCAGCCGCCCAACGGACCCGGGTTCTGTGTAGTCTGACTCTGAACCAAAGACACCTTGTAAATCAATGATGTAACATAAAAATAAAAAACCGGCCATATGCGATTCGGACTCGCGCACGTAGTATTTGTATGGGAGTCCCCTTAAATATTTATTTTCATTCAATGTAATTATTTAATTTTGATGTGAATATATAACTAAATATTCTGTGAATATTTCAAGCGCCTACATGTTGCCGTTATCAATATCGAGCAAAAACGAGCAATAACACGTTTATTGTATGGAAGCCCCCTTAAATATTATTTATTATTATGTTTTTTAGTGTTTGTTGTTTTATAGCGGCAACAGAAATACATCACCTGTGAAAATGTCAACTGTAACTCACGGTTCATGAGATACAGCCTGGTGACAGACGGACAGACGGATGGACAGCGGAGTCTTAGTAGGGTCCCCTTTGGGTACGGAACCCTAAAAAGAGGTAGATAAGTTGTCTATACGAAATTCCGTGTTAATAACGACGCGAAACTGAGGCAAGTTGATGCAATTGACTCAGTTTTCGCTTATAATCTATGTACCTCTTTTTATATTACATCATTGTTATAGATAATTTTATCGGCGAAGACGCGCACCACTCTCCGTTACTGCTTTACGTACTTGGTGTGTGTTCTACCTTAGCGTGTAACAAAAATACCCCAAAAGCTGAAAGGCACGTAAATGGTCCGAGTTGGGCTCATTCCACCTAAATTTCATTTTACCTTTTTTTCAATAGTCCGAGATCTCAAAAGGCCTTAGTGTCAAAATACCTAAACTACAGAACACCTAACTTTTTTTTTTCATAATACCTTATTTGCAATATGGCTAGATTTTACAATATCTATGTTTCATAATGGGCAAACTTCACAATACCATAGTCGCAAAACATACTATGTTCAAAACAACCAAGTACCAGAATACCTAAATTTCAAAAAGACTAGTTAACCAGCATGTATACTTGCTACTTTAAGCTCCATAGACTGCAAATATTTAGGCATTTTGAAACTACGACATTTTGATGTGCTGGAGTTTTCAGCTTAGGGTATTTTAAAAATTTGTCGTATCTGCGATTTGGTATTTGAAACAAATGTATATTTTAATATTTAGGTATTATGGTCATGAGACGTTTTAGTTCAAAGTTATTATGAATTTTGTTCATTGTAGCAATTAAGACAATTCGATATTTAGGTATTATGAACCGACGGAAATTTGAACTTTAGTGTAATTAGTGTATTAGACGTTATGGAAATTAGGTGGAATGAGCCCAACTCAATGGTCCCTTGAAAAGCCCATTAAAGTAGGTATATGAAAACAGTGGTACTTATCAGTTTAAGACTTACCATTCATGATCATCATCATCCTGCCGTCCGACTGCCGGGCACAGGCTTCCTCTCATTTGGCATAACGCATCTTCGTAGATTAAACGATCTATATATATATTAGTCTATGAAATATCATTATTGTTCTGTAGTAGTGTTGTGTTCCTGGAGGTGAGCAAGGTCGCCAGAGCTCCCGAGGATGCGTTGTGTTGAGAGCGAGGGAATTTGTTCCTTCAGCTGTCAACACGGCGAATCCTCAAACATAATTATCAAGGGTCGGCAACGCCCATGTTACTCCTTTGGACTTGCATGCGTCTATAGGCTGCGGTGTCCGCTTACATCAGTACGCTTGTTTGCCACCGTCGCATTTAAAAAAAAAACCCTTCGTATTTGGGCTCTTAAACTAAAAGATGACTGATGATAAAATAAAACACGGACGCTTTGCGTTCGGGACTCGGGAGGGGAGGTTACAATAAAACAAGAATTCGTCAACGTTACTTTATTAATATGACTCGCACAAAATTATGCCATAATTACATTAATAATAGAAATTCTAAAACAATGCATGTGATGCCACGTAATCGATCTTAATGTTAAACTTAACTTATATATGTAATACAATTTATTCCTAAACTCATTCCGTTTAAATACGAGGACATTATCAAAAATACCAACATTCATTCATAATACCGGAGGCAGTCTTACATTTTCAATACACTCTTATTTCTTTATTCTTGAACTTAGAGAAATCTAACGGGTGTCGAAAACCATGTCTTCGCTACGCCCGATGAACAATATTTTTTGTTGAAATTTAAATCAAGCTGTTTAGAAAATAGGGTCGAATTTATTGTGTTCAGCAATTCCGTGAAACAAAATAAATGCAAAAGTATGAGGTATAAATTCCATTAATATGGAACATCAATTCCATTGCATATAATATCAAAACATTGGGCCTAGCGAAGATAAACCTCTAGCACAAAGTATGAAGAACTAGAATCTTGATATAGTTAACTAAAGTTATAATAACACAGCTAAAAAACAAAAACCATATTTACCTACAACAATCAGTAGCAAAACAGCTAAGCGGGCAAAATGCTCTAAAATACACCCAACGTTATCTGAAATAGATTAAGAAGAGATATTTGTATTGAGAAGCAGATTATACCGAACACATTATCCGCATAGCTGCATTTGCCGCTGACTGCCTATTATATGAAATGGAGTGAATTTTTGCCAGTAGGTTAAAACTGAGACACCCGTTTATTTTCGCTAAAGTAAATCGAAGCCTCGGTACATAGTCATTGAGGGGCTTTGCTGTACCCTCGTGTCTTCAAGCCCGTTTCACCAACTTGATAATTGTCAGACCAAAATGACACTTCATCATACATTTCTGGGTCCACAAGTAACAACCAGTCCCTTGGGCCCCATTGGTAGTTCTCTTCCAGAAAATTACGGAGAATTGTCATTGTGATTATGGTGAAATAAAGAGCCTGATGACTGTTTACACGTGTCACCCCGTTCGCAATTAAAAAAAAATATATATTAAAATAGCGATAACAAATTAGGCATTTAAAATCATACTCGATCTGAAGGTAAGACGTCTTTCGTCATAATGACATACAGATATTTTATCTCACGAAAGGGGGCTATATAAGCGGTCAGTCTCTAGCGCTGCTGAGCTTGCGCAATTAACTGTGGGCATAATGTTGCCCAATATACATTTTAATAGTTGTTATGTGGATTAGAATTTATATCAAATGTTATTAATTATTTATACACCGTTAAATCAACTATTTACTATATACATTAAATTAAATTCATTATTATGTCAAATCAAATTATGTCTTATATCAATGAATTTAATATCAATTAATGTACCTAATTAGGTCAGTTATTAATTATGTAAAGTAATTTTAATTGTTAATTAGGAATGCATGAATTTTATATTTTAATTTTATTTATACAAAACAATTTAACTTATTATAATTATTGAAGCTATTTTAAATACCAATATTAATCTATTCTATATGTACAACGGGACAAGTAGACAAATTCATTAGTAGATATTTGCGGCGGCGCAGCGACAGACTACGTCATCAGTTTACCGTTAGCCGGCCGCACACGACGCGGGCGCAGTCGCCCGCGGCCGCGCCCGGCAGTCTCTCAATCACCTAGACGCAAAACGCATGTCGCTGAGCCGCATACGCTACCGCTTAATTTCCGTTCGCTCGTGAACCTTACAGTGCTACTGCTTGTCCTTTTCTCCTTCTGCTTTTACGCTTAAAAATATCTGTACGTGTGCTAAGGTTAAGTGCTTATAAATAAACATTTAGTGCACATTGGATTGGGCTGTTTACATTTCTACACCGCTGCGAATTCCTACGGCAAGTAAGTGAAGAAAAGCCATACCACAACCCACACATCTACACTGGTGACCCCGACGAGGACACGGCACTATGGGTGGCGAGGGCACTCAGAACAAAGGAGAACCGTTAAAAGATGGCGCCGAACAATTAACGGCCGAGTCATGTCGGGTGGGCGTACGGATTCCTCCGTTCTATCCCGAGAAGCCGGCGCTATGGTTTGCGCAGCTAGAAGGGCAATTCATCTTGTCCAAAATAACGGCGGATGAGACCAAGTTTTATTACGCCATGGCGCAGCTCGAGCCCCAATATGCGGCAGAGGTTGAAGACATCATTACGTCACCTCCGGCCGTTGACAAATATATTAAGCTGAAGACGGAATTAATTAAGCGTCTTTCTGCGTCACGTGAGAGGAAGGTCCAACAAGTCCTTAACCTTGAAGAGTTAGGAGACAAGAAGCCTTCACAATTTCTTCGGCATCTTCAGAACTTGGCTGGACCTGGACTACCTGAAGACTTCCTACGCTCCATCTGGGTCAACAGACTGCCCCAGAGAACGCAAGACATCGTCGCGTCCCAATTAAAGTTATCACTGGAGGACTTGGCGGAACTCGCCGATCGCCTTCATGACGTCGTCGCTCCAACTTCGCAGGTAGCTGCAGCATCCGCGCTGCCCTCCACTTCAGCGGAACCACTGCTGCTGCAAATCGCGGAGCTGACCAGGCATGTGCGAGCACTGGACGCCAAGGTTGGTAGGATGTCACGACCCAGAGAAAGATCGTCGAGTCACTCCCGGCAACGGTCTGCATCAAAAAGGTCGAGCTCCAACTACCGGAAGTTCCCTACCTGCTGGTATCATCACAAGTTCGGAGAGCAGGCTCGGAAGTGCATTAAGCCTTGTGATTACCAGTCGGGAAATGCGACGGGCAGTCGGTAATGGCGACGGGCGGCTGCCCAAATACAGGTCGCTTATTCGTCGTGGACTCCAAATCTAAGGTACCTTTTCTTGTGGACACTGGTAGTGATTTGTGCGTGTTCCCTCGTACCAAATTAAGAGACCGCAGAACGCCGACGAACTACAGTTTATGCGCCGCTAACGGCACAGTGATAAACACTTACGGTTACGTTCATTTAGTGCTTAATATAGGTTTGCGCCGTGACTTTGTCTGGCGATTTGTTGTGGCGGACGTCACAAGGGCCATAATAGGGGCTGATTTTTTATCCCACTATAATCTTGTTGTAGATTGCAGGAACCAGCGCCTTATCGACAACAATACAACGCTTGCGACCGCGGCTTTGCCTGCCCGGCCGTCTGATGTCATTTCCTCAGTCAAGGTTGTAACTGGTGAGTCTGTTTACCACACAATACTACGGGAATATCCCGACATCACACGCCCGTCTGGCATACACCGCACAATAAAACACAACACCGTACACCATATCCGGATTACACCCGGACCTCCGGTTTTTAGTGCACCTCGCAGGCTAGCCCCTGATAAATTAAAAATTGCCAAGGAGGAGTTTTCTTCTATGCTGTCTAGTGGCATAGCCAGACCCTCCGAGTCCCCCTGGGCGTCGCCTTTACATTTAGCTCCTAAGAAGGACAATGGCTGGAGACCATGTGGCGATTACAGGATGCTCAACGCACGAACAGTGCCTGATAGGTATCCCATACGCCACATCCAGGATTGTACGCATCACATCTCCGGCTGCCGCATCTTCTCCACAATTGACCTTGTTAAGGCTTATAATCAGATCCCCGTCAACCCAGAGGACATCCCGAAGAACGCCATAACGACGCCGTTCGGTCTTTACGAATTCCCGTTCATGACGTTCGGGCTTCGTAATGCTGGACAGACGTTCCAGCGCTTCGTGGATGAAATGTTGCGGGGTCTTGACTTTTGCTACAGCTACCTGGATGACTTTTTAGTCTTCTCGAAGGACGAGGAGACTCACAAATCCCATCTCCGGCAGCTGTTCACCCGGTTGCAGGACTACGGCATGGTGATAAACACCTCCAAGTGTGTTTTCGGAGCTCCAGAGGTAACGTTTCTAGGCTACAGCATCTCTGCTGAGGGTACCAAGCCGCTTCCTGCTAAGGTGGAGGCAATCAACGACTTCCCTGCGCCCAAGAACGTACGGGAGCTCAGGCGATTTCTGGGCATGATGAACTTTTATCGCAGGTTCATCCCCGATGCTGCCCAGCATCAAGCTCCATTGAACGCTCTTCTTACAGGGTCGGTGAAAGGATCACATCCGATCCAATTCTCATCTGCGGAGCAGAACGCCTTCCAGCGTTGCAAGCAGGACCTGAGCCAGGCTGCCTTACTAGCACATCCGGACGCCAATGCGAAGCTTTGCATTGTCACAGACGCTTCCGATGTGGCTATGGGCGCAGTGTTGCAGCAGTTCAACGAGGAGAAAGGCTGGGAGCCATTAGCTTTCTTTTCGCGCAAACTGAGTCCTGCTCAGCGTAAGTACTCGCCGTACGATCGGGAGCTTTTGGCTGTGTACGAGGCGATTAAGTATTTCCGGCACATGGTTGAAGCCCGCGACTTCAGAATTTACACAGACCATAAGCCGTTATGCTTTGCCTTCCATTCTCGTAAGGAGAATTGCTCGCCCAGGCAGTTTCGTCACCTCGACTTTATCGCGCAGTTCACTACAGACGTCAGGCACATCTCGGGTAAGAACAACGTCGTAGCTGATACTCTTTCGCGGATCGAGGAAATCACGCCGCCAGTGGACGTCAGTAAGCTGGCTGCAGCTCAAGATAGCGACCCAGAGTTAGAGCAGCTACTGAGCAGCGACAATGCGTTGTGCCTAACGAAAGTCCTGATACCCGGGACTAATGCTGAGCTGTACTGCGACGAGAGGAGCGATTCTACGACTTCGAGACCATACGTGCCATCGGAGTTAAGGCGACAGGTCTTTGAGAGCCTACACTCGTTCAGCCATCCCGGCGCGAACGCATCGGCAAGGCTCGTAGCCGAAAGGTATGTCTGGCCAGGGGTCAGAAGAGACTGTCGAGAATGGACTCGGAACTGCCTGGCTTGCCAGCGTTCGAAGGTCACTCGTCATGTCTCCACTCCACTGTCATCCTTCAAGATTCCCAAGGCAAAATTCACCAACATTCACATCGACCTGATCGGACCACTCCCGCTCTGTCAAGGTTACAAGTATTGCCTCACCGCCGTTGACCGTTTCACGAGATGGCCTGAGGCAATTCCAATACAAGACATGACTGCGGAAACCGTGGCACAGGCCTTGCTGCACGGTTGGATTGCTCGGTTCGGATGTCCAATAGACATTGTGACTGACAGAGGACGGCAGTTCGAGTCTGCGCTCTTTAAGCAGTTGTCTCACTTGGCAGGGTTTGCACATAAGCGTACCACCGCTTACCATCCTGCCTGTAATGGCATGGTTGAAAGATACCATCGCCAGCTAAAAGCCGCTATAACCTGTCACGCCAACAGCACGTGGGTTGAATCACTCCCACTAGTGTTGTTAGGCGTAAGAAATGCTTTTAAAGAGGACCTTCAAGCCTCATCCGCGGAGCTAGTCTACGGTCAACCCCTGCGGATGCCCGGTGAGTTTTTCAACCCGCGTGCTGACTTGATTCCCGACGTGACGGATTACTTGTCTCGGCTTCGCTCGTTCACAAAGAACTTGCAACCGACACCAGCTTCCCGTCACATAGGTCAGAAGCGCACGTTCATATTTAACGATTTGGCAACATCCTCGCATGTTTTTCTTAGGGATGACACATTGTGCAAATCGTTAAAACCTGCGTACACAGGACCCCACAAGGTTCTGCAAAGAGGTCCAAAGATATTCACTTTGCTCGTGAATGGTAAGTCTGTGACAGTATCTGTAGACCGTGTCAAGCCAGCCTACATACTGCACGACACACACACTACTCGCACTACACATAAAAGACAAACACATAACGACACTCACAAGACAACCACCAGTTCAACGTTGAATGGGGAAAGTGACATCAGGCGTACAAGGTCAGGCCGTGTAGTCCATTTTCCTGATTATTATCGCCCTTAGGACGGTCTCTGGAGGGGGGTGATGTGGGCATAATGTTGCCCAATATACATTTTAATAGTTGTTATGTGGATTAGAATTTATATCAAATGTTATTAATTATTTATACACCGTTAAATCAACTATTTACTATATACATTAAATTAAATTCATTATTATGTCAAATCAAATTATGTCTTATATCAATGAATTTAATATCAATTAATGTACCTAATTAGGTCAGTTATTAATTATGTAAAGTAATTTTAATTGTTAATTAGGAATGCATGAATTTTATATTTTAATTTTATTTATACAAAACAATTTAACTTATTATAATTATTGAAGCTATTTTAAATACCAATATTAATCTATTCTATATGTACAACGGGACAAGTAGACAAATTCATTAGTAGATATTTGCGGCGGCGCAGCGACAGACTACGTCATCAGTTTACCGTTAGCCGGCCGCACACGACGCGGGCGCAGTCGCCCGCGGCCGCGCCCGGCAGTCTCTCAATCACCTAGACGCAAAACGCATGTCGCTGAGCCGCATACGCTACCGCTTAATTTCCGTTCGCTCGTGAACCTTACAGTGCTACTGCTTGTCCTTTTCTCCTTCTGCTTTTACGCTTAAAAATATCTGTACGTGTGCTAAGGTTAAGTGCTTATAAATAAACATTTAGTGCACATTGGATTGGGCTGTTTACATTTCTACACCGCCGCGAATTCCTACGGCAAGTAAGTGAAGAAAAGCCATACCACAACCCACACATCTACAAGTTTCGTATACTCAAACCATGGTGTGTGGGACCCGAATAACTGAGAAAACTACATAACTGGGAACATTTTCGTGACTCCAGGCCCTTTTCACGGAGTAACAAGCTAAAGAATAAGTCTAAAATGGCAACACTGGTTAATAAGGTCCTCGTTTTTGGTCATGGCTCTCAGTGTTGCCAAAGGCAACAAGAAGACTTCACGAATCTACAAATAAACGCCCAACTTGCCATCGTAGCACTGAACTATCCTATCACTGCAACTGTTAAGGACAACAAATAATTACGCTGGTTGTCTATCGTTTGCCAGAATTTCATATAATATAATTTCATTTGCCAGAATTTTTTTGCCATAATTTATATTCCAGAACGTTTCATTGTCCAAAATATTCATTTGGCATATTATTATTTTCCATAATGGTAAGTAAAGTTTATGGCAAATGAAGGTATATCAATTACGCTACATGGTTTCTCGCGATCCGCCCCTTTCTTACGAGTACACTAGATGTACATATAATCCGACAAACGATACCGGTAAAGACTGGAAATGCATATAAAATACTTACACTTAAACCTAAATATTGTAAATTACTCTTTGTTATGCTTGAATGTAGATTAACCTTACAGAGAAAGAGAAATTCAGAGAACAAAGTCTATCTTTCGCTAAATTCCAAGTTCTTTTTCTTATTTATTATTATCTTTGCCGTTCAACGTCATATACCTATTTAATGTACTGAGAAAACAATTTAAAATTTTAAAACTCGTAAGAACTTTCCGAAACAATTTACAAACTCTTAAAAACGAAAATGTTGACGAATATCGAGCCGTCTATAGTCTTTTGACTATTCATTGGGTCTGACTGATGCCGCGAAGCAAGATGCGAGAAAATCTACCCTCCTTTTTGTAATTCCGACAGTGCGAGTGAGACAGGAGTGGCGCGTCGCGACAGAGATAGCAGATTGTGCTAGCCTCCCAGATGTTACTCCCATGTTGACGCGAGAAGCGTGTTTATTCGTATGATCAGTATAATATATGTCTACAACAACTTGTTGCTCAGTCGCGCGCGACTGAGCGTCTCCTGTCTCACTTGCACCGTGCAAATTATAAAGAGTAGGGTAGATCTCGCGTCGCGGCGCGGCATCAATTGAGCTAGCCCCGCAGTTATTAAACTTTTGCCCTAATATTTCACTAGACCTAATGCATCTTTCTTCGAACAGTAACTGTTCGTTATATTTGAATATTATGACATAGAAGTCATTAAGGTTAGCTTAGGTTTGTTTTCCAATCATCCTATAAAGTTTACTATTTAAGAACAAAATGCATTAGGTTTTTGAAACATTAGGTCAAATGAAGCATTTAGGGCTAAAGTAGGTCTAACAAAGGAGAACCTTATAAAATAGGTTGTAAACCACTCCTTTTCTTGGAATAGTACATTAAGTACTAATTGTAAATGTAAATTATCCTTTTCAAAATAGATTCATCAACGATAAATAAAAACATTAGATAGACAAACAAGCTTTTTTTGGATCTGATATTATAAATGCATTTTCTTTTACTTGAATAATACCTAAATGTAAAAATCAATGTCATTGTTCAAATTCAACAAATTTGCTTCACTTAAAAGTAAAGCTCGTTCGTCTTAGTCTTTCAATTTGACACTTGTGTCCGTCCGGTTCTTAGACAGAAAAAGACAAAAACCATTTTACATAATAGATGTACGGTCATTTCGCCAGTGATTAAATAGGACTTTATATTGTACCAACCGCACTAAACAAGATTCGATAAACTTGTTACACAAAGCCCTTCATCACCGAGCTACAGATTTGGCTCACGTGACTAAAAAAAAACAAGAGAACCGGCACCTGTATTCGAAATTGGATTCTAAGCGGATAATCACAAGGCTTACAATGTGTTAGGCGAGCACTGGGGGCAGGGTGAAGTGGAACGCGTCATCCGTGTGCTGGTAGAGCGGCGCGCGCGCGCGCACGCCGCTCGTCGTCGGCCGCCGAGAGGGCTCCTCGCTCAGCATCAGCTGTAACACTTCCACCTGGAAAGGCCAAGGTTTGTTGCTTCATATCAGCCGAAAGACGTCCACTGCTGGACATAGGCCTCCACCAAAGAGTGCCACAATGACCGGACAGTGTCTTTATAGTTCGCACGTAATTAATAATTAAGAAGTAGGGCACGTGCGACAGTACGAGTTCATGGTGTGCAGCCGAGAGATATACGTGATATAGTGTTTTTTTTTTATAGTTTGGTCCGGCAGCAGCACTATATGACTACGCGCTTCGCCGAGTCGGTAGATTTATAACGTCTGTACCATACTAGTTCTACCTAGCAGCACGGTGCAATGATTGAAGCATCTTCATGTTGGATGACGACTTCTAGAAAATTTTACTCGGCTATATGGCAGAGCTACCTAGTGGTAGTACTCACAGTGTACTCACCTCACTAGGACACTCGGCAGCGAAGCCGGCGGGATACCGCGCGGCGCGCAGAGCGGTCAGCGTCGACACCCGCTCGGCCTCCGTGTCGAATGGCTGGAGCAGCTCGAACAGGATCACGCCGAGGGAGCCGAGCTACCTAGTGGTAGTACTCACAGTGTACTCACCTCACTAGGACACTCGGCAGCGAAGCCGGCGGGATACCGCGCGGCGCGCAGAGCGGTCAGCGTCGACACCCGCTCGGCCTCCGTGTCGAATGGCTGGAGCAGCTCGAACAGGATCACGCCGAGGGAGTAGATGTCCACTTTGTAGTTGTATCGCCGGCCCGCTAGCTGCTCTGGTGACATGTATAGATGGGTGCCTGGAAATTAATAAAATTATTGACCTTTTTCTCTTATACTTATAGGTTGGAATAGTGAACGGCTGAATAGGGCAATCAATGGTTCAGATGATGCGGTACAGTTATGAAAATTATATAAAGCTATATGCTATAAGCTGTTATGTAGCTTTTGCCGTTGAAGATCTCTGGATGCATGATCATATTGATGCCGAATTTAGCTAATCGGCGCTAGTCATAGTGTGTATAATTTTAAATATATTTGTTTGGGGAATCTCACACATATCGATTTAATCCCAAACTAAGCAAAGCTTGTACTATGTGAATTTCGATCTTGACGCAAACGGCCACTTTCGATCGTGCGCAGCGGCGCCCTTTTTAAATGACGGACATTGGCCGTCTTAGGGCCTACGCTAGCTTACGCGGACGCCCGCCGCGTGCGCACGCTCGCGGGTGCCGCTCCGAACAACCCGCCGCGGGCCAGTTAGCGGTGTCTATACAATTTCTTTGAGGCGGGATGTCCGTTGCGGGTAATCCGCGTAAGCTAGCGTAGGCCCTTAGGATACATAATAAAATTAAAAAAACATGATATCCGCGCTTCCGAGCACGCACTTCCATCTCGCTCACGCTTATGCTCAGTGAGAGGGAGAGAAGACCATGAACCTACGGCGCCTTAAATCGAATTGAGCGTACGGAGCTCCGTCGGGTTATAACGTGTCGCTTTTTAAACTCCCGTGGGATGAGAAACGGGCCTTGGTACACACCAAAATATGTCAAGTATGTCATAAATAAATAAATAAGCTGGACATAGGCCTCCCCCAGAGAGTGCCACAATGACCGGTCCTGCGCCACCTATGGCCGACAGTGGACGTCGTTCAGCTGATACTGTGATGAAATAAATAAGTAACTTACCGACTTTATACGTATGTCTATCATACGCATCCATTTCCTCTGGTGCTGAGCCATCTTGGGAACAGTCTCCCATGGTGGTGACCAGCCCGAAGTCCCCAACTTTCACTCGGCCGTCGGGCGCGAAGAATATGTTGCTGGGCTTCAGGTCGCGGTGGATGAGGCCCGCTAGGTGAACGTATTCGACGGCTGCCACTATTTGGCTGAAGAGAGTTTTTATCTGTAATAAAACATTGGGTTAGTGAACATAATCATAGTAAACAAGCGGTACATACATACATATATTCAAGCCTATTTCCCGGAGGGGTAGGCAAAGATCACGGATTTCCACTTGCTACGATATTGACAAACCTTTCTTGCTTCATTCACTGACATTACATTCTGCATACTATTTTATTTATTAATATAATAATAATAATAATAAACGACGCACACAGGGGGTGCCGCGCTCTATTGGGATCGATCTGTGATCACGGACAGGACTATTCTAGCCAATAGGCCTGATATCGTGCTGACAGATCGATCGAAACGCCAGGCAGTGCTAGTCGACATCACCATCCCCCATGACGAGAACCTCTTGAAGGCCGAGAAGGATAAAGTATTTGCAGAATAAATTGTTGTAGAGGCTAGAATGTAGGCCACACCTACTGCGAGGAAATTGAAAATAATTATAAATCAAAAATAAGTACCAAATTATAGATGGTTTATGGTTTAAGATATTTATTTCTCAAAGGATTTTACAAACTCACTTACTGAGAATTTTGAACATTCTTGAACGTTTGTTAGTCCTTTACCTCATAAGCATAAATTACTTGTAGTTATTCACCGGATCGCGTTTCGTCGCGATCTCAAAATTTCTGAACAGATTTTTTTATTGTAGTGAAATTTCTTGTCGCCAGTCACAACGGTGTATAAAATTCATAGGCTATTTACTTTTCGCGTAATTTTTTACTTGAGTCGCTTTTTACCGCGATAACTATTTGTTTGCAAAGCTTTATTGCTTCACGCGATATTTCATTTAAGCACTATATTTATGTAGTTTTTTTTTAAACGCATTTCGCAATTGTAGTTTATCTCCTGGATCGCTTTTTATATAAGTAGCTACAATTTGCAATATCAATTTGCCTCCCTTTCTAACATGGATGTACAGTCAGTAGCAGAAGTATTAGCTAAGCGTTCCAAGTGGTCACAATGATCGGCACACGACTCTATTGTCAACAGAGTAAGGATTGTGTAGCTCATAGTGAGCGTGTTATTCTGTGTAGTTACTTCTGCTGCTGACTGTACCTATTCACGACGATATGCTAAAAAGGTACATTGCGACGATTAGGATACAAAGCGAAAATTTAATACATGATCGATGTGAAATGCTACTAAAACAAATAGCGACAAAAAAAAACAGGATTTAAGACACAACGCAATAGTTAAATGCACGGTCAAGGTGAAATGCGACTAGAACCAATAGCGAGAAAAAAAAATACGATTGAGACACAACGCCATAGTTCAATATAGGATCGAGGTGAAATGCGATCCGGTGAATAACTACAAGTAATTTATGCTTATGAGGTAAAGGACTAACAAACGGCAACTAGCACAAGTAATGCAACATTGTAATGAATGCATACTATTAAATAAGTAAGATCATAATATTAATCAAAAGATCGCGCCCCGCGCGCGGACTACAAAAACATTGTTGGACAGTTGGAATTCATAGATGGCCTGTTCGTGCGACGTTCAACTACAGATTTGAAGCCTGAATTCTGACCATCTTTTGCCACATTTCCGAGAAGTGGCGTGAAATTGATTTATTTCATGATGCAGTGAGCACCGCGCCACGGTGTGTAGTCTAGTATAACGTACTTTGTCTCCCCTCGACGTTCTCGTCCTGTTCTGTCTCAGCCAGTCGTGCAGGCTGTCCCTCATGCAGAGCTGCATCTGTATGTAGAGATACATCTTCGATGGTGTTGGCGTCTCGCTCTCTCGCACCACCATGTCGAGCGACCAGTGCCGCGTATGGCCCTTCTGTGAGCAAATAAAAATAACCATGGCATGACTTCAACAGAAATATAATGTCTTTACAGTCCCGCTATTCTAGTAACATTTTATCTGGTATGTAGGAAAACGTCAACAGTAACAATTTTCAGGAGAAATTGGAGAAATATCGGCATGTTCCTGGTGTTAGACAATTTAGCAGTGTAATAACGATATTTCTCTACTATTTGATCGATAGTTTTTTATTATTTTGTATGACTTTGTTAAACTATACATACATTTTACAAGAGAATCTCAAACAATGAGGAAATTAAACGTAGGTACATTACAGTAAAACATTACATTTACAGTAAAATATCTAGGTTTGAAAGCCAATGGGCATTCGCTGTAAGCGAGATCGATAGCAGGGCCAACACTTTTTGATGCCTATAAAAAGTCCCTTGTACATTTTAACGCATATGTTTTTACATATTCGGATAATTTTCAAAAAACATATTTTTCTCTAATTCCGAATGGCCATACGCATACCCGAATAATGACCTTTATCGAAATATTTGTGATCAAAATAAAACTTATTTGGTAACGCAGTGGACCTTATTTTGGAGGGGTCATGGGGACTGGTAACGCAGCGGTAATTTCAGCGCCAAATGAGAAATTTTTGTAATATAAATCCAGGATGGTGGTTAACTTCATAATAAACATTGAGGCCCGGTTGAGAACTAACCTAACTAGGAAAATATTTCGATACATCAACTACAATCTTGTGAAAGTGTTTATAATTTTTCATCTCTATTTTAGACACAAAAAGTATTTATCATAGTGGACTGTCCCAGTAATTGAAATAAACAAAACACGCTCTCACCTTCTTCTTCTTCCCCGTACTACTCTTCGTATAGCTGTCACACTCTTTAACCCTCGCCAGTCTCTTGTCTACGGAGCTCTCCCGCTTAGCCTCGGAAGGCTGGCGGCTCTCGTTCTCGTTCGCAAACACTATGAAGGAGTCCTCGTTGGATCCCGGGGTGGTGCGGGGCAGGGGCGGGGTCTCGCCCGTGTACGGCAGCGTCGGGGTCTGCCCCGTGTGGTTCTCGTCGAAAATTATGCTGAACGAGTCGTTACAGCTTAAAGACCTGAGAGTGAACGACATATTCCATTAAACGATATGATACAGAGAGAAAGAATATAATGGAAAAATAAACCATCTTCGCCTGTAGCCGGTTTCGTTATAAAGGTATGACATATTCCATTAGTTAATGATATAATCCGACGGTCTCTTGCCATCATCAATGTGCTTTCTTGAGCCGACCTGGCATTGTCAGAGACGATGGCAAAGACCTGATGGTGTCTTTAGTTCCGTGGAGTTTGGAACGGATGCTGGCGTGGGATGCTACTGTGTAGACACAATAGCACCGTCACACAACGGACTACTTTTAAAGCGGGTGCAGCGGCTGAATCGTAGTAAATATAGAGGGCTCGGCAGAGAGTACAACTTTGTACCCTTTGGCGTCGAGACCCTCGGTCCGTGAGGTCCCAGTGCGCATAAGTTATTTGCGGAAATCGCGAAACGTCAGGTTGATGTAACTGGTGACCGAAGAGCTGGCGGTTTTCTCGCGCAACGCATCATTGTAATTCAGCTAGGAAAAGCCGCCAGCATCCTCGGTACAATTCAATTCAATTCAAATTATTTATTTCAGACCACGTCCATAGTGTTAGTATACATTACATTTACTTATCCTAAGTTAGTTATATGTAATGTAATAAATTAAAATAAAATAAATATACAATGCTACGGGTTTTTTTTTAGATTTAACTTGGTTTTAATTTAATTTAGCTCATGTTAAGAATCATTTTGTATATACTTTAGAAAATAAATACTATTCCATTAGTTTGCAAAACGTTGTTTTCAAAAAATCTTATTACAGAAGTGGCAGATTGATTATTTTCTGGGCACTATGAGAAACGGATTTCCTATCATAATCAAATTGCAACATGAAGAATAGAGTGAGAACTATGTTTGTTACGCCAACCGGTCATTACGAATTTTTCGCATGCCGTTTGGTTTGACCAGTGCCTCTGCATTATTCTAACACAAGCTTAAAAAAATAAAAAACATTATAACCCGACTACGGAAAACTAACTGAAAAATCCGTTTTTTTTTTCATACAAAAGGTAAGTTTATGTCACCCGGTGCATAATAACGAATCAATTGACTCATTTATCAAAATCGATTCAGCATCTTAAACGCTACCGACAGTTGTTCCATCGAATGTATGTTTCGCAGAATTTTCATTTCATCGAAAACTATTATTTTCATAATCAGTAAACTTTTCAGGAATATTATAAAACAAACCTAACCTAATGGGATCTACAGAATTACCTTTTAGCTGTACCTAAAAAGTTAACGGTTTCCGAGTAACGGAAATTCGATGAAACGAAAATTCAGCGAAACCATGCGTTCGGTGAAACGTTTGTCGGTGAAATAAGCCGACACTCACGTAGAAAACTAAGCTACTAAAAAATTAGGCGGGAAAAATGTACGGGAATTGGGTTCCTATTATCGTCTCGCCATACCAACATTTTAAATCGAATTAAATACACCCCTTTACTACACTGAATAAAATAATCAATAATGTTCTATTTTCTCGAAAAAGGATTAAAAATGTAGTCAAATGGAGAAAAAAGCAACGCAAGAGGTTAAACAAAGTCATGTCTCCAAATTTTTAATATGTTCTGTCCCTTTTCCGCAAAACGCACCTTCATATGAAACGATTGGCATTTACTAAGTGCAAGGCCTGAGTGCACGCCCCGCTCAGAGCGGGGCGTGCAGCGTCCATATAAAACAAATGCAATTTATATGGACGCTCGACGCCCCGCTCTGAGCGGGGCGTCCACTCAGGCCTTACACTAAGACGCTCGCAGATTATGAGTCACTAACTGCGAGCGTTTTTGTCTCTCTAACAAGCAATATTAAAACGGTTCTAGCTTCGTAACTATTTGATATATTTGAATGGGATTTTCGTCACTAGGCGTATTTTTGTCCCTTCTTTCTTTTGGAGTTATAATATTTTTTGAGTCTACGGTATTCATGGTATTTACCTGTTTCTCTTAGCAGAAAGCTGGTTCTCAAAGTCAAGTGCGTCCACACAGTCGTCAATAGCCTTGTGGAGGTTGAGTTTGACGCTTTCCTCTCGGGGCTTGGCCGGCGTGGGCGACTCCACTGTGAAGTCCTCGGAGATGTCCACTGACATGTTCAGTTCACTGGTAGCGAGAGAAACAGTTACTCTATTTAGTTAAGGGTACCAAAAAGACCTGAGGCAAATGGACCTGAATCCAGAAACAACTCGCTTTCGCCCGGAATGGAGAAAACGGACAAGGCGAGCCGAACCCAGATAATGGGAAATGGCGCTGGCAGATGATGATTTGTATGTATTGATTTACTGTACAATTTGTTTTTTTTATGTATAAAAGGCCAGGCCAAAAGTACCCTAAACCAACGAGCATGTATGAGAAATGTTATGAAAGTGAGTGAAGCGAAAGGGGTTTGTCAGGGTCGTAGCAAATAGAGATCCGTGATCTCTGCCTACCCCTCTGGGAAAGAGGCGTGATTATATGTATGTATGTAGGTACAATTTGTATATTATTAGTATAGAAAAACAAAAAGAAGTGCGAGGTTATCCCATCAATGGATCTCGTCCAGCTAACCATTGAGCAAATGAAAACAGGAAAAAATGTTCCATTCCATGTTCATCATGTTAAAAAGCAAAGTCGCTATTACAAATTGATATCAAGATGTTTCACCCGTAGAAGATCTACCATTCCGTATGATAATGATAATGATAACTGGTTAAGATCCTGGGGGTAACTACCCCCTCAGGGTTAAATAAAACTGCTATTAGTTGGGGGTAACAGACTTGATATTTTAAAATGTACCTGACAAAAAAATTGTTTTGGTACAGTCAGCGTCACATAGTTAGTAGCAGCCAGAGTAGCCAAATATTTCGTAACACACCCTTATTCTGACAGTCATAAAGACGTGTACCGAAATATTTGGCTACCTTGGCTGCTACTAACTATATGACGCTGACTGTACAAGCTATTATTGCCAACTGCTCTTTTCTGTATACCGTCATCAACTACTCGTTGAGACGATTCTAACGAGCCCAAACTCAACGGTTAAGTCCTGAATTCCCATGGCCTCCTTCTGTCTCCATCGTCAGATCCGCTCGATGGTATGCACCATAATATTGAATTGTATTGTCATCCAAACTATACTTAAACCCAAAATTTCAGCTCAATCGGTTGAAAATATCTGCTTCAAAATTGAGTTGCAAGATTTCACCCGAACCAACATCCATACTAATATTATAAATGCGAAAGTGTATGTGTGTGTTTGTTTGTTTGTATGTTTGTCCGTCTTTCACGGCAAAACGGAGCGACGAATTGACGTGATTTTTGAAGTGGAGATAGTTGAAGGGATGGAGAGTAACATAGGATTTATCCCCGTAATCATCCCCTAGGGGGGTGAAATGGGGGGGTAAAAGTTTGTATGGAGCTGCGATATAAACGAGTTCCACGCGGACGGAGTCGCGGGCAGAAGCTAGTAGTTACATACATTGCAAGTTAAATAAAAAGCTTGTAAAAAGGTGATGGATGACTGGATATTATTAGTATTAGATGAGGTTGTAAAGGTTGTTTAAATTGGGGGTTTAAATTAATTAAAATCAGTTTCGTTAATAGGTCCAGAAAGATAGCGACATTGAAAAGATTAGGAACCACTGAGATAATGCCTCGTAACGTAATTGTCCTGTAATAAAAATGAACAGTAACGTTTAACTTTAAGGTAGACTTACGGCGGATTGCACCAAGTGACGATGACAGACCGATCAACATTAAATATGGCGCCGCAGCTGCCATTCCATACAAACTTGCCAAGCTTTCCATACATTCAGATTTTAACGAACACCTCTTACAATCACAGACGGTTTGGTGCAACTAACCCTTAGACTTCATGGAACATACCGTTTCCAGATAGCGTCCCTCGTCTCCTGCCAGTTGGGAGGCGGTTCCTCCGTCCACGAGTTGAAGTAGCGCACGATGTTCTCGTGGTCCAACTTGGCGAGCGCGCGGACCTCGCGGAGCACGCGATCTCGCTTCGACTCTCTGGAACAGACATAAAAAATAAAATATGCCTATCTGGGGCCGTAGACAAGGTTACAATCGACAAGCGCTAACGCCAATAGAAACGAATAAAATGTAGGGGAATGACAGATGCCGACGAAACACTTTCCCATACATTTTATACGTTTCTATTGGCGTTAGCGCTTGTCGATTGTAACCTTGTCTAGGCCCCCTGGAATCTGCACGTCTATCATGGGACGGCCGCCTCTTGTTCTAAGTGTTCTCATAAGAGAGAAACGGATACTGCGAGAAAAAACGAGAGAGCTCGCGCGCTGTCGCGTGATAGCCGTGCTGAAAACTTAAACACGGTCTGCCCTCATCATCCTCCTAGCGTTATTCCTGGTACTGTCCCTAAAGGAGCCCGGGGTCCGCTTTGACACCTAATCCCAAAATTTGACATAGGTAATATCCATCTGACCTTTCAACCCAGAGGGACAACTAGACCTTATTGGGATTAGAACGGTTTCCTCACGATGTTTTCCTTCGCCGAAAAGCTGACGGTAAACATTCTGTACATACGTTTTGAAAAACTTATTGGTACAAGCCAGGATTCGAACCCACGACTGCCGCTTGACAGCCGCATGCCTGAACCACTAGGCTACCGTCCGTATATAACCGGATCCGGTCTGCCCTGAATTACTATAGTCGTGGTCAGTAGAATGTGCCACAGATTTAACGGGGAACGGAAGCGTGAAGCGTGAAGCACGCGTTCCAAACTTAAACGTTTTTTGGACTGCATTACCGAATTACGTACCTATACATGTAGGGATGCGCAGCTAAACCCCGTACTCTATATACCAGTGTTTTTTCAAACAGTTGGTCTCGACCACTAGGGGTCGTGTTTCGCAAAGATTTGTAAGGTCGATTTAAAGGGTCTGGTATCTGGGTCATGTACGGCCAAGTAATCCGCGTTGACTATATAGTGGCTCTGTCTCTTTTGAATGCACGGGTTAAGGAGAGAGAGAAATATATGTGGATTGGGCCGCACATTAAATGGACCCCTTTGAAAAACTTGACGGCCACGACATTGCGCGGCGGCGCTGGCTTTTTCTAATTCATTGCGCGTGATCTCAACTAGCCACAGTGCGTTGCGCGTCTCGACCGCGCAATGAACAGACAAAACGCTTGCCGCGCCGCAATAGGCATGATGCCTCATGTTCAAATTGATAACATAGTGATGCTAAATGGATAGTAAACCATCAAATTATCGTAATAAAGTATAAATTATAAAATATAATTAAAATCATAAAAAGATATGAACCTTGAAAGTTTAGAAAAAATATGCATTTTTCTTTATTGTCCAAGAGTAAATTAAAAGCTACCAATAGAATCCTTACGCTTTTCTTGAAACAAAATTGTATCACAACTATGTACTTAAACGCAGTATTTCGCGACCGAAACAACAATTTACCTGATTTTCCATACTACGATTAGTACAAATATACAAATGTGACGTCACACTTGTATAGACACACAGTATGAAGCGTTTCGCGCTGCCGCCAGCGAGGTCAATCTTTATCTCAAATTTTTAGGTATTTATGTTCTTTAATTGTAGTTGCACCCATACAAACATTTGTTCCACTCCAAAAACTGGTTCGAATGACGTCACAAAAAAATCTTAGTCATCATCCCTATTGTCGTGGACGGGCCGTGAGAGCCTACCTCCTGGGCAGAGTGATCCTCTTGACCGCGTACGAGCAGTGGTCGATGTTGTTCCTCGCCTCGAACACGACCCCGAAGCCGCCCTGCCCCAGGCAGCGCAGCGGCGTGAAGTCGTTCTCGTAGCGGCCGCAGTACTCCGCGCCCAAGGACGGCGGCCGGTCGTAGTGACGCTCCACTACTATCACTTCCTACAATCGTTTACAAATTGTTATAAAAATATGACATACACCAAGAGACGTCCTGAATAAAGAAGATGCAGCTATAACATTTACCATTATTTTGTAACCAAAATGTTGAACAAAACATAAAATAATACTACTGAAACGTTTTTACTTTACTTTATACTAATTTCAAACAATAATTACGATTCAAGTAATGTGAAACGAAACGTGTTTTAATTCAACAATTAGCGTCTGGTGACGTCACTCCTGTCAAAAGTCAAAACTTAGGCAACTCTATGATTTAGATTTAGATTTATTTATTTCACAATATACAATTACAATATAAATTAAAGCTAGCTTAATCTATATGAATTTATATTATGATCGTCAAAGAGAATAAGAATTGTAGTTAAATGTCAAGTTGCATTTGGTTTAAATTATAATCACAATTAATTAATAGGCAAAAGTAAATAAATGACTAAGATAATATCACATAAAGAACGTCAGATTACAAACTATACTTAAACGAAAAATTCAAAAAATACAAATACAAATACAAATAACGATATAATGACATCTAGGGACGTAACACGTACAAACAAAATATGGCGAGTGACACACATGAGTGACGTCACTGGAACTGTAGATCCGTTTAGGCTAGAGATGGGTAATCTCGGCTCCGCGGAGTGATCCGAATCACTAAATCCGACTCCGCTATCGGTACCGACTCCGCTTATCGGTACCGACTCCGCTTATCGGTACCGACTCCGCTTATTGGCTCTTCGACTCCTTTGAATCCCTCAAACAAAATCACTCCGGACTCGTTGGTTTTAATACAAGTCCTTTGAATCCCTCAAACAAAATCACTCCGGACTCGTTGGTTTTAATACAAATCCTTTGAATCCCTCAAACAAAATCACTCTGGACTCAGTGGACTCGTTGGTTTTAATACAAATTCAGTGATATTAACGGTTTTCCGAATCTTTTGAGACATATCCAATCTCCGAGTTATATATTGAATCGGAATATCCGAAATTATAATATTTTTTTCTGATGGAGCTAGTTTTTTTGGTTTTTTTACGAATGCGGATTGCGTTGTTGTTATCATTATAACAAATTAGTTAATAAAATCTTAAAATTATTTGCACAAGGTCCTACCTACACTACTTTGATTTATTTTATTATATTACTAGCTGTTGTTATACTTGTTATCGATCGATCGATTTCCCTTCGTACTTCACAGGCTTAGGACTGTCAACCTTGATTGAATCTAACTAAAATCCTCAGCCGGGGGACAACCAACACTACGTTTATGACATAAGAGCCATTTTTACCTGCATTGAATACAAAAAGAGCTAAAATTGTCGACATTAGCATCATTCGCAATGTAATCGCGAAGTTCTCCGATTTGAGCCGAATCAAGCCGAAGCCGAATGGCGTGCCACGTGACCAGTCATAGCCGCCGCGATCGCGATCCGCGATCGGCTCGCTCTCGCTCGCTCCTTGCTCCGATCCGCGTGCCGTGTACGCGGCATTCGGCTCTGGTGCCGAGTCGGAGTTAATAAATCCCCGGATTCGATAAGATTTGAAAGGAGTCGATAAGGGATCGGAACCGCTTGCGGATTCGAATCATTTAAATCTTCAAGTCCGGATTTACCCATCTCTAGTTTAGGCGCGAAAGTTTAAATTGTCAGTCAGAACAGGAATGTTTAACTATAAATAATAGTATTTTAATTTTTAAATACTTTCGTGGTCTCTACATGCTACATGCAAACCCGGTCAAATGAACTTTTAACCGCTCTAAAACTGTAACACCATTTGCTACCATGACTTTTGTAAAGAAGGAACATTAAATGACGTCACCATTTGCAGTGATCAACCTGCATGTGTCCTGTAAAAAGGTTTTTACTACAATTTTTTTTGTGAAGCAGCTTGTGTTTGTATTTGTATGTAATGTTTTAATTCTAACTAAAGAAAAAAAAAAACACTACCATATTACACAATTGAGGACTTTTGATGATCGAGTGTGATTCTTTCGTATGGGAAATTTAAGTTGATATATATAGCTTTACCTTACTTTCATTAAAATGGACATTCGCGCTTGTATCAAATAGTATTAGGTAGTTTCCATTTCTACCACATTCTATTAACCTAGACATGTGAAGTATGGCTCACCTGGCCGACGGGCATGGGCGTGTGCGGCCTGAACTTGGGCGCGAAGAACCGCGGCCAGATCATCAGGTTCATCAGCAACGCGGAGCTGACAGCAATCAGCAGGACCTTAGACATGCAAACAATTATATTCATGTACAGTCGGCTCATGAAAATGACGAGTACCTTAGTACTATGTCAATAAAGATCGCTTTGTTCATTGATCGCTTCACGGAAGAAAAGCGCTGGCTTTGCCAGCTTCACGCTTTTGTGACAAACAGTGTTCCTCCTATTTCTCTCTGTTATCTGTGTTTGTCATCATCATCATCATATCAGCCGAAAGACGTCCACTGCTGGACATAGGCCTCCCCCAAAGAGTGCCAAAGTGACCGGTCCTGCGCCACCCGCATCCAGCGGACTCCCGCAACCTTTACCAGGTCATCAGTCCACCTTGTCGGGGGCCTACCCACGCCGCGCCTTCTCGCTCCGCTTCCGTGTTTGTCATAAATCAATGTTTTCTTTCTTTCTTTCTTTGTCGTAGTTAAATTATTTACAACGTGAATACTGTGATACAATGTTGGCTGAAATTATATTTGACTGTCGTCACGGCATCCATTGTAGTTTCACCGCTTGTAGAACACTGCCCGTATGCTAACTTCAATATTACACACAGCTACATATGTTAAACTTATTATACCCGTGGTTTTCGTCTATTGTCACTGGGCGGGACCAAGTCTTCTGTGACCTGCACCGCCTGGTCACAGGTCTCTTGCAGGTACAGAAACAACCCGTGGTTCACACACACAGCAAGAAATAGAGAAAGAAATACCTCCTTCCACCAGAACCAGAGAGACGAGATGTGCACGTGTATGTGATGGTGGTCGCCATTGTCCGTCGGGTTGGGCATCGGCGGGACATCATCCGTCACCTGCTGCTGGTCACAGGTCTCTTGCAGGTACAGAAACAACCCGTGGTTCACACACACAGCAAGAAATAGAGAAAGAAATATCTCCTTCCACCAGAACCAGAGAGACGAGATGTGCACGTGTATGTGATGGTGGTCGCCACTGTCCGTCGGGTTGGGGATCGGCGGGACATCATCCGTCACCTGCACTTGGTCACAGGTCTCTTGCAGGTACAGAAACGACCCGTGGTTCACACACACAGCAAGAAATAAAGAAAGAAATACCTCCTTCTACCAGAACCAGAGAGACGAGACGTGTATGTGATGGTGGTCGCCACTGTCCGTCGGGTTGGGGATCGGCGGGACATCATCCGTCACCTGCACCTGGTCACAGGTCTCTTGCAGGTACAGAAACAACCCGTGGTTCACACACACAGCAAGAAATAAAGAAAGAAATACCTCCTTCCACCAGAACCAGAGAGACGAGACGTGCACGTGTATGTGATGGTGATCGCCACTGTCCGTCGGGTTGGGGATCGGCGGGACATCACCCGTCACCTGCACCTGGTCACAGGTCTCTTGCGGGTACAGAAACAACCCGTGGTTCACACACACAGCAAGAAATAAAGATAGAAATACCTCCTTCCACCAGAACCAGAGAGACGAGACGTGCACGTGTATGTGATGGTGGTCGCCACTGTCCGTCGGGTTGGGGATCGGCGGGACATCATCCGTCACCTGCACCTGGTCACAGGTCTCTTGCAGGTACAGAAACAACCCGTGGTTCACACACACAGCAAGAAATAAAAAAAGAAATACCTCCTTCCACCAGAACCAGAGAGACGAGACGTGCACGTGTATGTGATGGTGGTCGCCACTGTCCCTCGGGTTGGGGGTCGGCGGGACCAAGTCTTCTGTGACCTGCACCGCCTGGTCACAGGTCTCTTGAAGGTACAGGAAGAACCCGTGGTTCGCTGGAAAGAGAGGCTGTTAGATTGTAATAACACAATGCAGTATAGTGGCGGAACGGTCGGTGTTTTTCATCACGTTAACGGAATGTTTTTATCAGCACGTCTATCATGAGACGGCCGCGACATACTCTCGATTTTTCTCGCACTATCCGTCTCTCTCTTATTAGAACACTTAGACCAAGAGGTAGAGTGCGAGAAAAATCGAGAGTATGTCGCGGCCGTCCCATGATAGACGTGCTGAGGCATGGAATCGCATCGACGTGTTTCAACACCAGAAATAATTTATCGATGACTTATCTCATACATTGGGGAGTGTATCTCCAGTGTTAGATGAACGATGAGTGCCGTAAAAGCAAACATTTACCCGTCATTCATAAAACTTAACAAGCCTCATTCTCCACCTAGCGTTATTCCCGGTTGTGCCCTAAAGGTAGTACATGATAGTGGGAAATAAATGGCAACGTGCGAAAATCAAAGAGCGCAATCCTACAGTGACGGTCGAAAACGAGGTCATTTCCCAGGTAGAAAACGCAAAAAACCTCGGTTTAATCATGGACGGGCAGCTGCGGTATATTGAGTTCATAAACGCTAAAATAAGAAATGCTTTCTACCGTCTAAAGGTACTATACAACATTCGTAAGTACGAGGGCTGCCTTTTAAGTTCTGTCGTTTGCAAACCTCCCGTGATTGCATAAAAAAGAACTAGTGTCACGTTAAAATATTTGAATTTAGAATTCGAAAACAAAAGAATGACTCGAAATCGGCCCAACCGTTTTAGTACAGCGTTCGTTCAAACTTGACAAGTCAGTTGTGAAAATGGAAATTTCGAAGGAAAATTTACGTGCGATAATTTTTTACAACTTCAAAAGGGGCTTAACGCGACTTCAGTGCTTCGAAGAGTTGACTACGGTTTTCAATGATAAAGCACCATGCCTTCGGACTGTGGAACGCTGGTATTTAGAATTTCAACGTGGTTGCTCTAGTCTTGGTGATAGACATCGTGAAGGTCGACCAAAAACAGCCGTAACCCAGGAGAACATTGATGCTGTACAGCAACTGATCATCGAAGATCGCCATGCGACATACCGTGAGATAGAAGCTTCCTTAAGTATTTCAGGGACCAGTGTTCACAGTAATTTGCATGATCACTTAGGCGTAAAAAAGTTGATCTCACGCTGGATACCACATTTACTCAGTGAAGACCAAAAAACGGCTCGCGTTCGATGGTGTCGCAAAACTCTGCGGCAATTCAACCGAGGAAACTCGAAACATGTTTACGACATTATCAGTGGTGACGAATCTTGGATATATGCCTACGATCCCGATTCTAAACAGCAGTCGACTGTTTGGGTGTTCCAAGATGAGCCAAAACCGACCAAAGTAATACGCTCACAGAGCACTTCGAAAAAAATGGTCGCCACGTTCGTGGCGAAAAGTGGCCACGTTGCCACCATCGTGCTCGAGGATCGTAAAACAGTTAATGCTGACTGGTATACCACTGTCTGTTTACCAGAAGTCATCGGCGAGTTTCGAAAAAATAACCCAAGACGTAGTATAAGACTGCACCACGATAATGCGAGCTCGCACACCGCCCGGCAAACTATTGCGTTTTTAAAAGAGCAAAACGTCGAAATTCTGGAACACCCGCCGTACAGTCCAGACTTAAGCCCTAACGATTTTTTTACTTTTCCAAAAATCAAGCAACGACTTCGTGGTCAACGGTACCAGACGCCTGAAGAAGCGGTTGAGGCATACAAAACGGCCATTTTGGAGACCCCGACTTCGGACTGGAATAAGTGTTTCGAAAACTGGTTCGATCGAATGAAAAAGTGTATTACATATCACGGTGATTACTTTGAAAAACAATAAATACCATTTAACACTTAAATTGTCTTTAGTTTTTCCAAACGACACAACTTAAAAGGCAGCCCTCGTACCTCTCAGTAAAAGTAAGAGAAACCCTAGTGGAATCGCTAGTACTCTCACAGCTAAACTATGCGGATATCGTTTACGGGCCAAGACTGCTAGCTAAAACAAAGAAATGTATACAACGAGTACAGAATGCATGTGTACGTTTTTGCTACATAGTCCCTAAACGAGCGCACATTACGCCCATTCTAAACGCAAAGAAGCTGCTGAACATGGAGAATCGGAGACGATTGCATCTGGCATATACGGTTAGGAAAATACTAGACTTCCAGAAACCCAGCTATCTATTTGAGAAACTCAAATGGGTTAACGATACACGCAGCAAATCGTTGAGGAGAAGCACCAAGCTTGCTATTCCGCAGCATAAGTCAGCCTTCTTCAGAGGGAGTTTTAAATTTGCTGCTGCAAAAATCTGGAACGATCTACCTCCACCCCTACGAGAACCAATGTCATTACAAAAATACAAACGTTTAGTGCAAACACATCTAATAGACACACAAAGCAAATTTTACTCTCCCTCCTAATGGTAACATACGTACACATACCTACACATACGTACATACACACTCACGCACACACACACACACACACACACACGCACAGACACACACACATTGACAATAGGTCATATGCATAAATTTTGTTGAAAACAAACGGCACTGTCACTCACTGTTTGTCCTTTTTATTATTATTATTTTTATTTTTAGTTCTTTTATTTTTAGTTCTCTTATTTATCTGTAATTTTGTATATTTCAATCATTAAAAAAAAATGTGTTACTTATATTGAATATTTACATAATTATTTACACTCCAGCTAGCGCTGACGACCGTCTAATAATAATAATAGTATGTAACAAGGGACCAGTCTGAAAATCAGCGCTGGGCATACTCTCTTGCCCAGCACATGCTGAGACTGGGGCCCATTGCCTCAATTTGTTTTTCCATTTCCTGTTATTTTATTTTATTTTATTTTTATATTAGTTAGTGTAATTCAAGATCATGTAATGTTGTGGCAATAAAAATACTTTTACTTTACTTTACTTTACTTTTAAAGGTGCCCAGGGATCCGCATTGACACCTAATCCCAATATTTGGCATAGGCACTAGTTTTATGAAAGGATTTGCCATCTGACCTTGGCCAGAGGGAAAACTAGACATTATTGAAATTAGACCGGTTCCCTCACGATGTTTTCCTTCACCGAAAAGCTAACGGTAAATATTCAAGTTCAGAATAACTAGCTAACTAATAAGCCTTTGTCAACTAAATAATAATCATTTATTTCGGAAACGTCCACAGCGTATTAGTAACAAAAGGTCCTACTTAGCATATGTGACTAATGTGTTAAGTCCCTTTTTAATAAACACAAATGTAAAAGTGACAGAGAAAGAACACTTCAACGACGTTTACTCTACAATAGGTTTGATGGTCGTCTATGAATCAACATAAAATCATTGACATCATCCTGACCACGGCGACTGAAAAAAAAAAACCGGTCAAGTACGAGTCGTACTCGCGCACGAAGGGTTCCGTGCCATTATCTATAAAAACGGGGGGGAAAAAATACGTTTGTTGTATGGGAGCCCCCTTAAATATTGTTTAGTATTTTTTTTATACAGAGACGGTGGCAAACTAGGCTACGGCCCGCCTGATGGCAAGCGGACACCGCAGCCTATAGACGCATGCAAATCCAAAGGAGTAACATGGGCGTTGCCAACCCTTGATATATTTGAGGATTCGCCGTGTTAACAGTGGAAGGAACAAATCCCTCGCTCTCAACACAACGCATCCTCGGGAGCTCTGGCGACCTTGCTCACCTCCAGCAACACAACACTACTACAGAGCGAGTAGTAGTGTTATTATGGCTGTGGTCTTCTGCAAGGCGGAAGTACTTCCCCAGTTGAGCTGCTCCACTTTCGAGCGGGATGAAATTTCGCTGTGCCCTACCTCACCAGAAATTTGTTGTTATAGCGGCAACAGAAATACATCATCTGTGAAAATTTCAAGTGTCTATCTATCACGGTTCATGAGATACAGCCTGGTGACAGACGGACAGACGAAATGACCGGTTTTTCCCCTAAAAGCTGGCTAACCGGAGCGCCGTCCGTTTATGAACAAAGCTACTAGTAAAAAAAACAAAAAAAACGGCCAAGTGCGTGTCGGACCACGCACAACGAAGGGTTCCGTGCCTATTAAAAAGGTTTTTTAAATTACTAAAATCTTATGGCACTTACTTCCTTTTTTTTTAAGCAAGTCAGTTTTTTAGAAATATCTCAAAAACCTTTGAACCGATCTTGTTCAAAATAATTTTCGCTGAAAGAATTTAATAAGCCCCATGATTTTTTTGATATTTTTGAAATACACGGTTAAAAATTTGAGGGGGGGGGCACAATTTTAGTGACTTTCGGGGCGCTTATCTCCGACTCTATTCACTTAATCAAAAAAATTGCTGAGAAACCTTATATTTATTTTAAAAGACCTATCGATTGATGTGCCACACGTGGGCTTGCAATGAAAAAAAGTTTTTTGACTTTCAGTTTTATGTATGGAGCGCACCCCTAAAAATTTTTTTCTTTTGTAATTTCATTACTTAACTATGTAGCGACTAACAGACTACACCTATCCTCAAAATTGTATTCACATACACCTTATAGTTTTCGAGTAAAATGCCTGTGACATACGGACGGACAGACAGACAGACAGACATGACGAATCTATAAGGGTTCCGTTTTTTGCCATTTGGCTACGGAACCCTAACAACTCACTGGTCTCGGCCCCGTACAGGGTGATGAGCGACAGCGTGTTGGCCGGCGGGTCGTGCAGCGAGAGCGCCGTGTCGGCGGACAGCAGCGGGCGGGACTGCTTCAGCTTCCAGGGCAGCGGGGCGGCCGCCACGGACGTCTCCAGCTTCTGCGCGTACAGCAGGCTCTCTTGGATGTACAGCTGCGGACAAATAATACGTTAGAGAAAGGTCCTGGACTGATGACCTGGTGTTCTGGTGACCCCGGGGAGTGTCACGGGCCCGTAGAATGACCTACCATACAAACAGCCAATCCTGGGAGAACACATCGGACGCGTTTCGCGTCGCTGAACTTATTCTAACTTAAACCTATTCGTTCTTGAGTCTTTCCGCCCCAACCGCCAGCAAGAATAAAATAAATAAATAATAATAAATAAATATTAGGGGACAATCTTACAAAAATCGACCTAGTCCCACTAGAGGACGATATATATATATATATATAATAGATATAAATACTTAAATACATAGAAAACTTCCATGACTCAGAAACAAATATTCATGCTCACCACAGAAATATTTGCCCCTACCGGGATTCGAACCCAGGACCTTCAGCTTCGTAGGCAGCGTCAATACCCACTCGGCTAACCGGTCGTCAAGAATGAGTTAGTGTTTTGTGTATTGTGTATGTATGTGTTATCTTGCGGCAAACTGGCACGCCTTTCGTCCAGCTCGTCCTCCAAAGGCACCTTGTCCAAGTCGATACGTATTATCACTAAAGCCTCGTAGCCCTCCCCGCGAGGGCTCAACCTTCCGAGGTCCAAAACAACACTATTAATCGGTGCTTTACTGTATGAGCACAACGCGTGCGAGATCAAAACCCGTAATCTAATTTTCCGTGAGAACAAGACATATCTGCCTGCGGCGACGCTCGTTTTACCTCTCACGCCACGCGCATCTCTCTCGCTCTCGCGCCGTAGGTCTGTCCCGCTTGCGCATCCGACTGAGCACGGGCACACACGACAGCCGCCCGTAGCGTCTGCCTCACCCTGCCAAATGCTTTCTCTTTCGCGCGACCGCTCGGCAAATCTCTTACTTATAAATTACGCACTCGATTCTAAACACCTGGTAAAGGTCGCGGGAGTCCGCTGGATGCGAGTGGCGCCGGACCGGTCATTGTAGCACACTTTGGGAGGCCTATGTCCAGCAGTGGACGTATTTCGGCTGATAATATGATGATTAGACAAAGTAATCGAGCTCATCAAATTGTAATGGAATGGGATCAACTATGCTGTAAGGCTGTAATTCATTTGATATTTACCGTTAGCTTATCGGTGAAGGAGAAACATCGTGAGGAAACCTGCATACATCCACGAAGAAATTCAAAGGTGTATGTGAAGCACAGTCTAGTACAGTACAGTACTCTCCCACAGCACGTCGATGGTCTGCAGCGCGCCCGCCTGCAGCCGCCACATGCCCGCCACCGGGGCTTCCAGCTGCCACACAACACGTACCTGTGTGCGGTGCACGCCGATGTAGAGCGAGGGCGGCGCGGGCTCGTCGGCGAGCGCGCGCGTGCTCTCCCACAGCACGTCGATGGTCTGCAGCGCGCCCGCCTGCAGCCGCCACATGCCCGCCACCGGGGCTTCCAGCTGCCACACACAAACAAGGAAAGCTGTATAATACGGGTGTAGACTCGAAAATTATTACTACTCCAAAAGAAAGAAGGCAAAAAAATATTCCTAGTGACGAAAATCCCATTCAGATATCTTAAACAATTACAGAGCAACAGCCGTATAACATTGCTTGTTAGAGAGAGAAAACGCAAATAGTGTGTGACGTCACAATCTGCGAGGCTGCCGTAGAGCGAGCCGCGCGCGGCAGGAATTGTCGACGGCGGCGTTGCCGTCTCTTGGTGACGTCACAAACTACAAGCGTCATCGTTTCATATGAAGTTGCGTTTTGCGAAAAAGGAACAGAACATACTTATAACTTCGTGATTATTTAAGGCGCCGTAGGTTCAGCGATGTTGAGCGAACAGAGTTTTTGAAACAATATAATGCGTCTGTTTATAATAATGTGGTTTCAAAAAAATACGAATAGTAATCTTGAGGCTTTTCTGCAGTGAAATCAGTGCTTCAAAACATGATTAAGCAAATTTCGCTCGATAAAAAAAAATCACGAACATAGGTCTAAACACACACAAAAATACACTTAAAATATTCGTAACAAATTATGCACAAAAGCTATAAATATTAAAATTGCTTCTAAAAATCGGCAATATCATGTTTGAGGGAAATCAGTGTTTACGTTTTATATTTTTAAACCGCCAAAAAATTTAAATTGTAAAACATGATATCCGCGCTTCCGAGCACGCACTTCCATCTCGCTCACGCTTATGCTCAGTGAAAGGGAGAGAAGACCATAACCTACGGCGCCTTAACCACTTGCGAGGATTTTTTCTCCATTTGACTACATTTTTAATCCTTTTTCGAGAAAATATGACATTATTGATTATTTTATTTACTGTTTAATCGTGCAAACCACTTTTCTCCTGCGATCAGAATGATCTCCGTAAGAATGTCGAACGCACTAGAATAAGCCGTAGAAGAATCGCGATAGAAAAAGCGTTGCGAAATTGGTGTAGAGTCGAAAAGTCTGGGACCCATTGCATAACAATTTACAACTTATAATTATAATACAAGCGGAAGTCTCTTTCTGATGCGAGGAGTTGAAAAGAGGTGAGTGAAATTATTGTAGAGCGTAGTTTAGTAGAGATTATTGCCTGTATAAAAGCAGGAACGGATACTACTGTTACGCGATCGGAGTAAGTGCAGATGTCAATAATGCCTTCTTACAGCCTCTAGCAGCATGGTTCCTTAAGAGCATTTTAGTGGTAGTCAGATATGGAAATTGCTGTATAAAGTCGTAGACTTACACCACTCTAATGCCGCTGCTTAAAAGAGTCACTGTGAACTACTGTACAGCCAACAGTTTTAGAGTGGTGCACACTTAGTGATTTAATGCAAAAAGTTACACATCGGTTCACCTCGACTCTGTTACTCACCTTTTTAGCGTCTTTTTAAAAGCTGCTTAACGGCGTTTTATTAACCCACGTGAATACCAACGGTGTTGCGAGATCCTCATATAACTCAGAAATGCAGCATTTGGCTGTGAATTGGCTACACACAAGTACCACTATACTGTTTTAGTCTGCATACTAGAATTGTCGTTAGCTATTAGGATTAAAACGGTTCACATAGGTTCCTTCTGAATGTCGCCATTTTGCTGCTACCTTAAACTTAAAAACCATGTTATTGTTTATGTTTTAATGATTTCTGCCTTTTTACTTTTTGAATTACACGTTAAAATTACACATATTCTAATATGAAACAAAAACTTTGTATACTTATTTCACGATATTGATAATTAAAAAGGAGATATTTGCGAGGCGGGTAAAAATTTAGTCACAAATGCATATAAACATTCACAGTAAACTTGTACAACTGTACTTACCAAAAATACACAATGCTCCTAGCTATTTCACACTTCACACCGCGCGGCCATTTATTTATTTTTCGACTCCATAATTGAACGAATGGCTGAATGAATGAATGGTAATAACTCGGCTGACAGGTCCACAAAAATTTACTACGGAATATTTCAATATTATTCACACGGCTGATGATATAAAGGTTTATGTGAACCAAAAGTGTTATTTAAGAGTATATGTTACCTATTCTTACTACTTGGTCTGTATAACAGGACACTCGTATTCTGTTAAACAGCTGATAAACAGCCTTGTAACACAGAATAATTCCAATATAGTGCTACTAATATATTAGAACCAAAGGCTGAATAATTTGTGCCCAAATAAGAGTTATATCGGTGTTTACAGCACCATTGTAACTTTTTCTTATACAGCTTTTGGTGTTGTGTTACACCAAAAGTGGACCTTTGTATTGCTATTTGTGTTTCTTGGGCTGTAGCAGAGCGGTAAGGCGGGTTGCAATCTCAAAGATGTTGGTTCGAACCGCGGATCGTATTATTGGAATTATCAAAAAAACTTATGTCCGAAATATCATTTGATATTGAACGGTAGCTTCGCCGTGAAGGAAAACATCGCGAGGAAACTGGTGGTGTATATTCAACAAGGTCTAGTCTCAAGGAGGACAGATGGCAGTCGCTATCGTAAAACTATTACACAAAATCTTAGGGTACAACTAGGAAGACGCTAGGAAGATGATGATGAGCTGATGCAGTCATCGTCAGTTACCTGTTGCTGCCATAGCGGCGCGTCATCGTCCGCGCGGGCCACGGCCACCGTGCCCTCGGGCAGCGCCACGCGCACCGCCACCGCCACCGCGCTCGCGCCCGCAGGCCCGAGGCACTCCGGGCTGGCGGAGAGGGCTAGCTGGTGCTCCGCCACGCTGAAGTTCCATCTGTAATTATATCATTTTTCACGCCACTGCTCGGAAATGTGGCAAAAGGTGGTTAGAATTCAGGCTTCAAAGCTGGGGTTAGTTGGACGTCGCACGATCAGGCCATCTATGAGTTCAAACTGTCCAACAATGTTCTTGTAGTCTAGTTTGAACAGCGATTCGAACAATCCCAGCTCCATTGCAATGTAATAATAGTCTCACAGATGTTTACCTACTTTGATGCCTTCGGTGGGAACCTGTAATTGGCTTTATGTATTTTATCTATATAATCAATGTGTCTCTGTAGCTGTTGGTTTACTTAATATAAATAAATACAAACGGTATAATAGATATTAACAAGGCAATGGAACGCTCCAATGTACGTAACACGTAATGCAACCCTTTAACACAATTTTACTCGAACAAACTTGGTTCAGTCAGGGGCACCGACTTTAAAACTGGCACGCAATTACAATTTCTTGAAAAAAAAACTGCTATTCTACGTGATTTGAAGTGTACACAAATCGGACACAGAGGACCCGCAATTTTCAGAACGGCCGTATCTGACTGTGACCTAGCGAGACTCACTTCTCCTGTCCGGAGCGCGGGTCGAGCGCGCGTACGGTGTTGGCGTGCCTGCGCAACACTAGCACGTGCCTCCCGGAGCCGGTCGCCTGCTGCTCGCTGTTGCACCCGTTGGAACCGCACTCGTAGAGCACGCTGCCTGTAGCCGAGTCTATGCCTTGCCAGAGGGTCTCTTTTGCGCCTAGATGCGAAAATACAAATTTGTGAGTATGCATCAATGAAAATCTTGCAAGACAAAGATTAAGTCATTGTATAGTAATTGACCTACTTTTGGATTCTAGTCAAATTGTTTTAATATATCCATCCACTACATATTCTATAGCAAAGTTTTTTTCTTCCCTCTGAACCCTTTAGTTCGCAAATAAATAATTAAACCTGAGTTCAAGCCTCGTTAGCAAAATGAAGAGCAAACTTAAGACTACAAAAAAAATGGAAAAAGAGCGTCAGAAATTATATTGTTAATACTTAACATTGCGAATTAAAGGGTTAACTATTTCTATGAAAATATGTAAACACTAAAGCAGTCTTCAAGGTATATTATTACCGCGAGTCTAACCTTTCGTTCATCTATGAGTCACTTTATGTCGGAACATAAAGTGACTCATAGATGAACGAAAGGTAAAGTAGGTATCGGAATACCTACTTTGTTTTATGTTAAGTTAAATATCCCTAGTATTAGTCACTGCGCCACTGAAAACTCGTTTAGGCCAGGCCGTTGTATGATGTTAGCGGAAATGAATACCTTAATTCGTAGCATTACACCCCATTATCCAATAACACATTGTAGCGTTGTTTAAGTTACGTTTTTTATTATTTAAATAACTGTGCTTTTATAACAGTTATGTAAATACCTACTTAATAATCTGTTCAGAAACCTGTGAATCAATCTTCTGGCATTTCTTTGAAATCGGATAATCTTCAATAGGCACTTGACCTTGAACACTTTATCACACCAATTACATACATACATTCACACCTTTATTCCCAAAAGGGGTAGGCAGAACACATGAAACGTATCTTCCAGCGCCACTTTTGATGTGTGTATAAAATATCAATAAAATGTGAAATCGCAGTGATACGTTGCTAGCCCATCGCCCACAACACACTTTAACCCATGCTCTCTTAGTCGACTTTTACGACACCCACGGGAAGAACGGGGTGGTGAAATTCTAACCCGACACCACACGGTGCAATTTAATATAACATGTATATATAGTTTATATAAGGCCATAAAATGAAGATTCAAAGGTTCAAGAATTTGAAGATGCCTGGCATGTGATCTTATGGTTGAGAATATTTAATGTGGCCGTTAAACTCACGTATTTAATTTGACAACAGGAGACATGTTTCGAACTCTTCGGAGGGCACGCGGCCAGCGCTTTAAGCGACATTGCCGCGAAAACACTCATCCTGAAGAAGAACTCCCGAAGAGTTCGAAACATGTCGCCTATCGTGACATTTAATGCGTGAGTTTAACCGTGGATTTATAAGTAGTATTTTAAATAATAAATAATAAATAAATATTAGGGGACATTCTTACACAAATCGACCTAGTCCCATATTAAGCTCAATAAGGCTTGTGTTAGACGACGATATATTTAATGGATAGGAATATTTAAATACATAGAAAACATCCAAGACTCAGAAACAAACACTCGTGCTCATCACACAAATTTGTCCTGATCGGGATTCGAACCCAGGACCGTAGGCAGCGTCACTACCCACTAGGCTAACTGGTCGTCAAAGTATTCAGTGTCAAGTATTTTAGACATGTATCACGAACGTTTAAATTCGAATTTGATAGATGTAAAATACATTGTTCAGTGTCATTGTGTGCAGTTTATCTAGGTGAATCAACCCACGCGACCTGTCCACACTAGATACACAATTAAAGTCGTGTGCGGATTTCTTATCGCGCTTGTTTTTGGTTCTAAAGATATGGCTCGCTGCGTGCATTATTAAGTATATCAATACTAGGGAGATATGATTAATAATTTCATGATTGCAAATGTATAGTAAAGATCATGGATGAAACATGGCTTAATATTATAGCTTTATTTATCCATATTTTTATTTTTACTTGTTTGATATTTTTAAGTAGTTGATATTAAGTTTTATTGTATGGCCCCGATAGGGTAGAAAGCCTCCTCCATCTTATTCCATGTTTGTCTGTCTTGGGCGGTGGTCATCCAGTGTTTACCAGCTGTTTTTGCTACATAGTCGACCCATCTTGCCTTTTGACGTCCATCTCGTCTTTTCCCAGTGGGCCCAAGCCACTTCGTTATTATAATTAATATGAAATGAAATGAAATGAAATATTTTTATTACCATACATACATTATGCGAATACATTTAACTTAATGGCATTATTACATGCAAAGGAAAGCGACAGCACTGACGGTATCCGTTGGTCCCAAACTAGGCACAGCCTGTATCTTGGGCACCAGTGGTACAGATTTAACAGTATGTTTTTACATTTAGACAATAACTTAAGAGTTAACTAAGAAACAATGTATATGTCTTAACAACTATGAAGTGTATTTTCATGTGTATATATTATGTGAGAGTGATTGTGTTTGTTTGTGTATGTGCGTGTGTGTGTGCGAGTAAGAGTGCGAGTGGGAGTGTGAGCGTGCGTTTGTGTTTGTGTGTGTATGTCCAGGTTATGCGCGTTTATGTTTTAAAGATGTCCTCTGTTTGTTCATATGTCTTAGAAAGCTTACAAGCTTACAACCTTCAGAAAATCCGGTCTACACGCAGGTAGAAGCTTTTTGAAATTGGATATGCAGTTTCCGGACATTACCCAAAACACACAAACAAAGCTACAATCCCACAGACACTTCCCCTGTATAATAGTAGTATAGACTAGCTATTGCCCGCGCCTTCGTCCGCGTGGATCTCGTTTATACCGTGTCTCCATACAAACTTCCGCCCCGTATTTCACCTCCTTAGGGGATGATGTCCAGGATAAAAACTACTTCTCTGCATTGGAACTCGCCATACCAAATTTGATCTCAATTGGGTACTTTCCCTGGGTAAAAAAGTTAAGTTCTGCGTCACGTCACATTATGGTAAAAACTGTACCATAATGTGACGTCACACGGAACTTTAACGGCCTATATCTTCATAATTGTTTGTTTAATTGATAAACAAAAAAATACGTTTCCAATATTGTTTGATAATCTAGCTGAAGAACAAAATTTTTTTTTAGGAATGTAGCAAATTTGTTTAGTAAATTAAGCTTGACAAGGTAACGGACAGACAGAATTAGTTTCGTATTTATAATGTTAGTTAAGTTTTCTATACTGAAAAGCTTACAGTTTAAGATGCTTGCGCGATCAACAGAGTCTGCTACATCAAATTATGGAAGAAAACGCAATCTAATCCCGCGATTATCAGCATAACCTCATCATCATTATCACCCTGGCTGACTTCGACCACGGCGACTGGAAAACATTAAAAAAAAGGCTAACTGGAGCGTCGTTCGTGAGGTCTCAGGTAACTGACGTAGCCTGTCTATCTTAGCAGGGAATGTGCGACCACATTCCCTGCAGGTCAGCACCCCTCCGACAAAATTGCAGTAGATGCCCACTGCTAGTCGAGCCTTTAATTCCTCGCGCTTAGGCCAAGCGCGCACTGACATAAACACATATGTTGCATTTTTGCGACGCGATTACTTATCGCACGACAAAAAATCGTAGTGCGTGAGCAGCCTTAGCGTCGAGTTCAGCATAACCTAGCAAAATTACAATTAAATACGTAATAGATTTAAGATTTACTTACCAGCTATAACTAGGTCGTCCGAGTACTTAAAGGAGGATGATAACAGCTGGTCCGCGTCAAATGGCAACGGCTCAATGTTGTCTCCGCTGAGGCTGTACAAGGTCCCTCGGAGAGATGGCACCAGGCGCACCCATTTCCCCCCTGCGGTGAGCTAAAAAGGTGAATTCACTGGTTTAGTATTCCATAAAATGTGTAAGACATCACTAGTGAATGCAATCCGGATCTCGTCCATATTTTACGAGACTGAATCTCGTACAATTTTCGTACGAGATCTCGCGAGATTGCGAGATTGAACTTTCCTTGTAAAACACAGCAATTTTATGTATGTTGTTTGTTAGTTTGGTCAGGACAAACCTTGCAAGTCATATTTGATGTCCAATTGAGTTGAAATTTTGTGCACTTGTCCAAGTCAGATGACAATAGAATATTATGGTAGACACCATTAAGTCAGTCTCACATGAACACAGAAGGAAGCTAAAGTAACTCCTAAACTACAGAAGATAAACATGTTGTGTTTGGCTCGTTAGAATCGAAAATCAAAAATAAAAGTTTGTACAATGCCTGGCAAACAACTTGAGCAAATGACCTTGCCTTTGGCGAATTGTGTTTAGGAATTGAATCCAATGTGACATATGGGACCATTTCCTCAACAATATTTTAAGACTGTAATTCATGGTAAAGTTAAATATGTCTCACTTCAACATGATGTAGATTAGAGGACAGTAGTGGCTGAGTCTCAATTTCCCACACCTTGGCTCCGTCAACTGTTGAGAATGCAGTCAGTTTGCCATCCAGGGTGCTTACTATCATCAAGCTGAAATAATTACTGAGATTAGTCAATTTTAATAACTCCATAAGGATAACATGTTGTTGGTATTGTCGCACCATTCATTTCAAAAGTTAAGGAAAAATAACTTTCTTTTTCAAAATATAAATAAAATAAAATCAGGGTATGTGAACTAAAAATCGGACTCATATTAAATATATAAAGTAGGAACAGAAATTAAGAACCATAATGGTGAAAGAAATGCAAAATAATACTGTGTATGCCATACAAAATGTTGCAGGACTTATAATTATATAAGAACAGATTATAGATGAATTTACTATCATAGAAAATGAAAATTATCATTTTTGTATCAAAATAAACGGGAATGAATGCATTACCAAAGTTTGTTTACATAATTTGTATATCTATTTCAGCTCTAATATACATAAAACTACAGGTCTGAACATGTCTGGTAGCCAGTAAATTAAGTAAATAGATGCCACTTACTCGTTTTTGTCTGAATTTACATTGTGAGGGTTACAAAAAGGTAATTCATGTACTGTGTCTTCGGCTCGGAATGAACTTACAATGCATGTAAGAACGAATGCGGCCTTCAAAGCTATAACCTTCCAATACCAATCCGACATTTTACCTCTGTAAAACTATTTTCGGACATCTCAAACTAGAAAGCTAGTTATTATTTATTATTACGAAACTTTAAATAATATTACAGCCCTCACTTCAAGGATCTCGCCAAAAACTGTCCTTTTGACACTGGACTGGAAGAAAACACTTCAAAAACTATTTTATTTTGACTGAAATCAGCCAATAACAAACACGTTTACTTCGTCGTGATTGGTAGAAATGAATTAATTAAGACAGGTTGAAAAACACGCAAAAGCAAGTCCGGGCACGTCCACGTAATTGACGTAAACTGTCATAGAAAATATAGGTAGACAAGGCAAATAGCACAAAAAGTCTTTCAATTTACAGTAGTACTGTAATCAAAATGATACTCTATCGCAACAAGAGAAGGTATTTATTAGAACGTTTATAAATTGGTGATTACTGAACAATTATTTCTATAGACACAGGAAATAAACAAGATCAAATCGTTCAGGAACAGTAGCGTGGAAATTGATAATAAAAACTTCTATGATTAGATTCCTGAATCGAACACACTAGTGTTTATTTTATTGAAAGTTGGTGACAATATAAATTACAATGGTGTAATTTTCTGTGAATGTATTTAAATAAATATTTTAGCTCGAGAAACAACATTATTTTATTTATGACCAGAGAGAATATTTCAGAACGTAAATATTTTGACGTAAAAGTTGTCGTACGTTTTCCACGCTCGACTATTTTTGTGAAGATTTGTAATCATTATTGTTTTGGGAGCCACGAGGACCGGTACCTTGATCAAAACAGCTGGCCTGTGTTAATTCACAACTACCTACATAGAAAGTAACGGACTTTTCAGTTGAATCTCGAAGTTTCTTCAGCATATCAAGATGACTCTGGGGCCCTACAACAGACACCAATCCGATAGGAAGAAGTAAGTTTTCTCCAGAATGATTAATGAATTATTGTACTTTATTGGTATTAACATATTTTTGAATTGCAGGCAAGCAGCATTGGCCGCGGCATTTCCGCAAGGCATCAAATGCCAGAAGTGCCTCGAGTTCGGTCACTGGAGCTACGAGTGCAAAGGAAAACGCAAGATTCTCGTTCGTCCGTCGCGTACCCAGGTCCTCAAGAAGAACATGAAGGCGAAGGAGTCAAAGGGAGAAGCTCAATGCAGGCAAGTAACTATTTGTTGGTAAAAAAAAAATCACCTCTTCTATTCTTCTATTTATAGTCCATGCTTAGGTGGCAGATGTAAAAATACATAGTAATAAAAGTGCAATTTTTAAGCTGTTTGTTTTAAATCTAGAGCAGGTTGAAAACTACCCTCTACAGACTTGATTGTACAGCAGTTTTTAATTTAATTTGGTACTACATTATTCTTTCATTTAGAGATTACCATCTCCTTCCCGCGACATACTCGTTTATATAGTTTCTCCATACAAACTGTCACGTCCTAATTCACCGGTTCAACAGTTTAAGCATGAAGTGGTAACAGACAGAATTTCGCATTTATAATATTAGTATGGATATGTACGGCTAACATGCGCGATTGCAGAGTAAGACTGCCTATTTTTTTAATTTAAAACGACCCGCTTACAGATTCTTGGCTATTACAGTGGCAGTTTTTATTTGAATTTTGGTCCTTTGCTTCATCTTTCACATTAGTAAGTAAATTTTGCTTACATTTTTGGCTTAATGTGCAATCAAATCACCAATCGAAGAGTAATAACACCACTGGTATATTTATTTAAAAGCTGTTAATTTGAATTTATATCTAGACTGAATTTAAAACTACCCTTACTTATACTTAAAACTGTAGATTATATTTGAATTTATTTTATTTTTCTAATGTCTATAATTATGTCTATCTACTGTTTATAGAACTGAATTATTTGTGAATTCTTCTGAATTATTTGTGAATTCTTCTTTAATGCTTAGTTGGTACAATGACAAAGTAATAACAGTGCTGGTTTCTATTTAAAAAGTTCTTATTTTTTAATTTGAAGTACCGGCTAGAGATTTTTGTCAATACAACAGCATTTTTTATTTGAACTGGGTTGGTGTTCTCCAACAGTAGTAACTATTGGCGAATTTATTAATAACAACCAAAACTTAACAGTCATAGTTATCTTAGATATCCGATTTCACACAAAATAGGCACACTGGATGTCGACTTGCGGAAAACGCCCAGTATAACTATCTTATTTTGTTTCTACCACAGCGGAGGCAGTTGCAAAATCCCAAACAAGAAAAAGAAGCGCAATGAATCCAGCTGCTCGGACTGCTCAGACAACAGCTCGTCAGACAACTCAGACTCCTCCGGCTCAAGCTCCAGTTCTTCGGACAGCGACAGCAGCAGCGACTCGGAGAGTGACAGTGGGGACAGCAGCAACTCTGGCTCAGGGAGCGATCAAGAATAAATAAGCATGCGTATTTTTAGGACCTTCTCACAGTACAATCGAGGACAGAGATAGGACTTTGTTCAGCGGGCATCTTGGGGCTTTACAAGCTTATTCTGCAAGCCCGCCCACACTCTGCTTAAAACTTGCAATGCCCAGTGACCTTTTTTGTCAAATACATAGGTAACTTTTTTATGGCATTTTTGTGGTTCGAAGCTTTAGATTCAAATTGTAGCAGAAGAAACTAGTACAGTGCCATCCATGCTACTATTTTTTCCAAGTGATTTGTAAGATACTAACTGCTGTGGGAAGAGGCTAAGGAACAGTAAACAATGCTGGTCATTTTATTAAAACAGATTATTTTTTTGCATATTTAATTGATAACTTTGTGTGATTTGTTTTTTATTTAATTCTTTACAATGCTAGACTTAGGCTCTGTGAATGTGTAGTCTCTTACTTGTGATGTCTGTTACCTAATTGCTAATAAACAATGAAATTGTGACTTCAGTGATTTAGTTTGTGTTGTAATGAAATTGTTGAAACATTGTAATTTGTTTATTGGTGATGAGGGTAATTTTATAAAAAGGATTTTAAATTATTAGAGTAAGATTAGAAGAGACGCTAAGCTTAGATCACTCAAATTGCATGGGTAATTTTAATGTTTTTAATCCGGTCTAAGGCCAAACAGTAGTAAACTATAAAGACAATTGAATAGTGCACAAGTCTCTTATATTTAAAATTACCCACGTAAATTATTAGATGGATATAAAGCTGTTAATACTCTTGGTGTCCGAAGATCGAAAACGGCATAGGATAAAATATATATGATAGAATAAAATATAATCTTATTTTCTGTGTAATTCTGTACCTATCGAGTTAGTTAAGGTTTTACAATATTACTCATGACATTTAATGTTAGTGAACTATTGTTTCCGTGCTTTGTACTATACTTGCAGTGAATATGACTTAGTAGTTACACGGAGTAGAGTAGATATGTGTTTAGAATATTTGTATGTATGCATATTTTATAAGACTTGTATGATCAAATAAATGAAATAAATGTCTTCAAGTTATTATTATAAATTCATTTTAATTTGTTTATATAGTCATCTCATGAATTTTGATAAAAAAAGTAAATTAAATAATTGATGGACAGTATTATGTGGTTTCATTTCTGCTCAACTTGGAATAATCAAAGTGTTCCACTTTCGTCTGTCTTCCACAAATCAACCTAGGTCTTAGTTGTTGGTCATCTTTTTTTAATGTAGTTGTGGGTAACCCTTGTACGAACTAAGCGGCTAGCCGCGTGCGGTTGCGGCCACCCGCCACCCACCCGCTTAGTGCGTTTGCGGTTTCATGTTTTGTCCAACCGCACGGCAAGCCGCTTAGTGCGTACAAGGGCTTATCCAGGTGTTATTGAACGATATCACTAGATAATGAATCGATACCAATGTCCATTTCTACATACTGGTATTTGATATAGACTAGCTACTTGCGCGGCTTCGTCCGCGAATTGCATAGATCGCTGGCAACTCCGCGGAATAAAATATAGCCTACTAGCTTCTGCCCGCGACTCCGCCCGCGTGGAACTAGTTTCTATCGTAGCTCCATACAACTATCAATCACCCCTATAGGCCGAAACGCACTGACAGCGGTGGCGGAGCGGCGCGGAGGCGGTACCGGTTGTAATGTTCGAGCTAATATGAAAGGATCCGCACAGAGCGGCGCGGCGCGGCGCGGTTTTCTGTGCGGATCCTTTCATATTAGCTCGAACATTACAACCGGTACCGCCTCCGCGCCGCACCGCGCCGCCCCGCCACCGCTCTCTGTGCGTTTGCAGCTATGGTATGATTTCCGGGATGAATACTATCCTATGTCCTTTCCCGGGACTCATTACTCATTAACCTTTCGTATGCCTTGTTCCGGATCCGTCCAGGACACTACTGAATCTTGAGCTTGTTCTTCCCTTCTTGTTCCTCCTTCCTTTCTTAAGGTGTGTACAGATTATACGCGGCAGCCGCGCGAGCCAGTCGCGTGAACATTGTAGGCTTATGCGTGCTCGTTCACTAAACGGATCGCTCCGAACTAGTACAAAGGTACTAGTTCGGACTTTTAGTTCACTAGTATACTTAGTACCTACAGTGAATATCTCAACAGACGGGGAGGTCAAAATATAGTCGTCTCATTTCTTCTCGCGCCGCCGCGCCGTAGTTCGGACACGGACATGAGCGGTTCCGTTCCATTCCCTCTCGTACTGTACTACTCACTCACTCGAATCACTCGGAGCCGTTCGGTTTCGGTCGGTCGATCGGACGAATCGTCGTATATCGTATCTTTTCGTGCTTGCGCTCTTGCGGTCCGCGAGCGAGCGAGCGCGTAGTGTACTAACTAAATGAACAAAGAGCAGAACCGTTAAGGAGCAGTTCGTTCTAGTACAGTGACGGGATTTAGTACATTTGAGATCTTAGTACATGTACTACACAAGCCTAGAACATTGGGTCGCGCGGCAAATATTCAATGGAATTTAGGTAGACCGCGGCGGCTGCGCGAGGCAAGCTATCCAGCTTTATTTCGTTCTAAACCATGGACAACCGTCCAAACTGCGCGCGCGCCAGCGACTGAAGCTTCTTTGATGCGGACTCAAAAACCGACAGCGCTCGGATCGCCGCGCGGCACGTTCGAGCGCGGCAATGTTCGAGCTGCCGCGCGCGGAAACCCCGTCTCCATTGCGCGCGGCCGCCGCGCGATCCAATGTTCCAGTGATTGCCGCGCATAATCTGTACGCGCCTTTACGGTTAACTTATCTCCTAGATGTTGAGGGTGCTAGGCTTTAGTATAAATGTAACGTGTAGCCGGCAAACAACTTGCACAAATGATCTTGATGGCGCAGAAGCAAATTTTAGGTATCCTTGGTCGGGGGCGGTGAGGTGCGACAGCGGGGGGTGCCGTGTCTCGCGCTTGATTGGTAGATCGGTTGACGTTTGCGTCCCGCACCCCACTCACCATAGTACACTTTCGGCCAGTCATCAAGTGATTTTAATTTACATACCACATCAGTGGCAAACAAGCGTACCGCCCATCTAATGGTAAGCGTTTAGTTTTCTGTAATAATGATTCATTGATTTTAGTGTCACAGTATCTGAGAAGTATGCGAGTGCGAGAGTAACAGATCTTATCCACAACGATAAATGATAAAATGCCAACCTACATACGCTGATGATAGGGAGCAAATAAAAGCGGACTTGAGTAGACAAAAAGTTTATTAAACAAAATGGTCAAAAAATAAAACAGTTTCATTTTGTACTACAAATTAAGGCACTTACAACTATCTTATTCTTAGCATATACATACTTAACATTACACATTACATAAGGTGGGTATTTTTACTGATTATGTCCTGCATAAGTAAACGATAAATGGAATATACAGGATCAGTTACAATAATGATTTAAGAAATATTGTGATGAATTCAAATCTTATAGTATTCTGTGATTACTACATTTTCATGATCTAATTCTAACAAGACATTAACTATATAACTGGCATTATATATTGTTTAAATAAGACAAGTATTCGAACATTGAAACCGCTGAAATACTATACTTTGGTGCATTTAAACCAGTGATCGAATTCTACGCAACTTCACATTTCTATATCTAATTAAAAAAAAGAAATTTATTCCAAGTAAATTACTAACTTTCACTGGTAGCGAAAATCGACAACCTTACAAACCAATATTTCCTCGACTTCCGACGTAAATGTGTCAATTTTGTAGAATTTTTTTCTCTCGAAATTGACAATATACTTTTTTTGAGGTGTAAAAGGCATTACGGTAGGTAAGGACAGTCATCATTTATATTATTTATGAGTTTTATGACAATCCCAAAAAGCTGTTAATTCAGACACAAATTCTTTCGATGATCGATTCGATAAAAGGAAATAGTTTACTTTTGCTCTCTTCGAAAAGGCGGATGCACAATCACCTTTCTCTTCGGATCGCAACGGAAGCTGTTCATCTTGAATATACGGCTATCGTAGAACGGCTTAACACTTTCGCAACCGGACTAAAAATGGAACAATTGACCAGAAATCGACAGAATTCGCTAGGCGTGTAAGTTCATACTACTGCCTGCCTAGCGGGCTCAGCCGGCATCTGAGCAAACATTACGAGTGCCCGCTAGGCGGGTTCTTGGTTGCGAACGTGTTAATGTCTGTAATATTAACCAACCTGGCCCGCTCAAGCACCCACTCTACATCTCGATGGTAGCATTGGCGATTCTAGTTGATGTCTTTGATTATTTGCAGGAAACAACTTACATTTACTCTAGACAACATTATACCTCAGCGGGCGCTTCAGGCTGCGTATGCACAATCACCTTCCTCTTCGGATCATACCCAAAGCTGTTCATCTTGAATATACGGCTATCATAGAAGGGTTTGAGGTCTGTAATATTGATCTGCCTGGCGCGCTCAAGCAGGTCTCGCTCGGAGATCTCGACGGTGGCCTGCGAGTGGTTGTGGAGCCCCCGCATGTACGCCAGCTGGTCCATGGTGAGCTGCCGGAGGATGTAGTAGAGCAGCTCGCTGTGGTCCTTCTTATAGGACAGGTACTTTTGGAATGTCTGGAACAAGCGGTGATGGTCAGTTTCTTGCACAATCCGTCAAATGGCACAAACAGAATATATTATGCAATTTCAAGATATTCGCTATGTCGACAACAAGAGACACATACTCGTAGCCTAGAGGCCCCTTTGGAATGGGTGGAACAAGTGGTGATGGTCAGTTTCTTGCACAATCCGTCAAATGGCATAAACCAGAATATATTATGCAGTTTCAAGATATTTGCTATGTCGACAACAAGAGACACATACTCGTAGCCTAGACGCCCCTTTGGAATGGGTGGAACAAGTGGTGATAGTTAGTTTCTTGCACAATCCGTCAAATGGCACAAACAGAATATATTATGCAGTTTCAAGATATTTGCTATGTCGACAGCAAGAGACACATAGAGGTCTCTTTGGAATGGCTGGAACAAGTGGTGATGGTCAGTTGGCACAGACACTGAATTAAATTATGCCGTTTCAAGATATTCGCTATGTCGACAGCAAGGGACACATAAAGGTCCCTTTGGAAAGGCTGGAACAAGTGGTGAAGGTCAGTTTCTTGCACAATCCGTCAAATGGCACAAAGAAATTCGCTATGTCGACAGCAAGAGACATATAAAGGTCCCTTTGGAATAGCTGGAGCAAGTGGTGATGGTCAGTTTCTTGCACAATCCGTCAAATGGCACAAACACAGAATATATATGCCGTTTCAAGATATTCGCTATGTCAAAAAGAGACACATAAAGGTCCCTCTCTTTCAATACAGGGGGACAAGGACATCTACCAGACCTACACCTACGGAGCAAATAGTGGTTTTATCATGGCTGCCGTCTTCTGCAACACATCTAGTACAACTTCCTGCCTTGGACGCGCGTGCACGCGCAACTCGGGCGAGTCATGTCTCGCTCGCACCGTGTCAATAGGGGTGTAGACTCGAAAATTATTATTACTCCAAAAGAAAGAAGGCAAAAAAATATGCCTCATGACGAAAATCCCATTCAGATATCTCAAAGAATTACCAAGCTACAACCGTTTTAATACTGCTTGTTAGAGAGAGAAAACGCAAACAGTGTGTGACGTCACAATACGCGAGACTGCCGGGCCGCGTCGACGGCGGCGCCGAACACGATGCGGCACGGCATATTGCCGTCTAATAGTGACGTCACAATCTACAAGCGTTATCGTTTCATATGAAGTTGCGATTTGCGACAACAGAACATACCCCTTCTTAAAACTTTGGACACTTATAACTTCGTGATTATTAAACATCTCGCGTTGATTTTTTCTCCATTTGACCACATTTTTAATCCTTTTTCGAGAAAAAATTACATTTGAAAATATTGATTATTTTTATTACTGTCTACACCCCTATTAGAAAGAGGGTAGATTTCCTCGTTGTGCTAGCCCCGCAGTGAAGCTGGTCCACGAGCGAGATGTCATTCCGCTGTGGGCTCCCTCTCTCGTGCCATGAACATAGTGTGGTACCTGTCTCATGGCGCGCATGACGCTGTACTTCTGCGTGTCGACGAAGCTCTCGAGCATGGTGCGGATGGCCATGTTGACGTCCTCCTCGTTCACCTGCGCGCGCAGGTGCATGCGCGCGTGCGCCTCGCTCATGCGGATCACTGAAACAAACCATTCCTTTATGTCAATACCCCGACCTGTATCCGTCCACGGTACAAGATAAAGTGCCAAAGAAATTTGAATCAACTACAATACGAAGCAGAGTAGTTTCTTTTGTTTTAAAATGGCAAGCAATATTAAAACGGTTGTAGTTTCGTAATTTTAAGAGATATCTGAATGGGATTTTCGTCACTAGGCATATTTTATTGCCTTCTTTCTTTTGGAATAATAATATTTTTTTTTTGTCTATACCCTTATTTCCTATGCATGTTGTCCGTATTTCCTGGACACTATAAGCTTCGTTAAAGTTTTATTGGAATTCCTGAAGGATGACCTCACTTTTTTTATCGGGATTTTAAAAGTATTTTTTTATTTTCTAGATGAACGTAACAACTTGCTACTCACCAGATTCAATGTGCCTCACGGTGATGGGCAAGCTGCCGGTGGCGAGGGATTCTTGACGCAGCTGACTGTACATCTTCGCTACTTTGTCTTGATCCATGTTCTGAAAGAAAAACAGGTTCAATTTGAATTATTTGTTCCTGAGTCATGGATGTTTTTTATGTATTTAAGTATTTATTTATATAAGTATATTTATCGTCGTCTAGTGCCCATAGTACAAGCTTTGCTTAGATTGGGACTAGGTCGAATTGTGTAAGATTGTATGCCCTAATATTTATTTATTTTTAAAAATTTAATCAGAATGTAAGCAAACTTTGACAAGTTTCTATGAAATGACAGCTGCCGGCGACATATTTGACGTTGATCGGTCTGTAAACGAACGTTGGTGCAACCCGTCCTGAGAAAACATAACCAAAAATGTTCGTTGACATTTCGAACCTTGGCATGCCTAAGACCCGCCATAGACGGACTGCTTAGAGCAGTCGAGACCCGCCACAGACGGACTGCTTAGAGCAGTCGAGACCCGCCACAGACGGACTGCTTAGAGCAGTCGAGACCCGCCATAGACGGACATTTCGAACCTTGGCATGCCTAAGACCCGCCATAGACGGACTGCTTAGAGCAGTCGAGACTCGCCATAGACGGACTGCTTAGAGCAATCGAGACCCGCCATAGACGGACATTTCGAATCTTGGCATGTCTAAGACCCGCCATAGACGGACTGCTTAGAGCAGTCGAGACCCGCCACAGACGGACTGCTTAGAGCAGTCGAGACCCGCCACAGACGGACTGCTTAGAGCAGTCGAGACCCGCCATAGACGGACTGCTTAGAGCAGTCGAGACCCGCCACAGACGGACTGCTTAGAGCAGTCGAGACCTCATTTAATATGACGACTGCTCTCGTGCCGTCGGTCTCGACTGCTCTTAGCAGTCCGTCTATGGCCCGCGTTAGATTTCCTTGGTGATTTGACTTCTTGGTACCTGCAGTTTGGGTCGTACGTTCTCCCTCGCGTACACGATGTACTTCTTGAGCAGGTCCTGTGACAGCGCGAAGTCGGGGTCGGCGACCTCGTTGTCCTCCAAGGCGGCGCCGCGCTGCGTCGGGTGGTGCCGTATGTGGGACGACACTACGAATCTATCGACAAACACTAGTGTTAGTAATAGGACTTAAGGCCGGGTTGCGCCAGCTCACGATTACAGGCCGATCAACGTTAAATATGGGGCCGACAGCTGTCATTCCATAGAAACTTGGCAAACTTACCATACATTCAGTGCAGTCCTCCCTAAGGGTGGGTTGCGGTGTTCGTTAAAATCTGAAATTTCTATGGAATGACAGCCGGCGCCATATTCAGTAATCAGTAATCTTTATTGCTTTTCATGGGTACAGTAGCTGGTAAAAAAAAAGACCGGGTTGCACTCCGGGAGTGCCGGCAGAAGTGTAAACTCAATAACATTGTAACAGTTTTTCGATCAGGGGACCGATTTTTGACTTTCGAGCGCTCGAAAATCAAATAAAAGTAAATACGTTTGTAGTGTCAAAATGGCAGGCACTTACTTTCTACCAATAGAATTAATTACGAGTGGTCAATACCACTCGTTTTTCATTTTCTATCACTATTTCAAAATAGCATTTCATAATTTTTGGCAGTTTTCGAATGAAAGAGTCGAGCGCTCGAAAGTCAAAAATCGGTCCCCAAGTCACGTGACATCTTACGGTGTCACCCTAAAAATTAACTAGACGCAAATTTATAAACAATTATCAATTATTTAGCCGGACGGGCCGCGGGAGCGTTGGGTGCGACGGGCCGGCGGCGAACCAAATACCAATTTGTTTTTGCCATTGCCAAATATTTTTCAAAGCTTTATCTCTTTAGGAATAACGTCCAAATTCGAACTATTCGAATTTGCAAGAACAGCGGACGGCGGCGGCGAACAAAATATCAATTTGTTTTTGCCGTTGATAAATATTTTTCATGCTTTATCTCTTTAGGAATAACGTCCAAATTCGAACTATTCGAATTTGCTCAATAGCAAAACGGTGAAGGACGCTTGGACAAAATTACAAATTTATTTGCAGAATATGCTATTGCAAAGTGTGCGGCTTTATACACTTACGAATAGCGTTCAGTTTTGAATGAAGTCGAATCGGCTAGCAGCAAAATATAAAAGTTTGTGACCTCCTTCACTGTCGCGTATTTAACAATTTTTCCCCATCCCAAAAAGTGCTCAGCGCCGCTAAAGAAGTTTTCACTTCAAAAATGTTCTGCCACGAAACCCTCCAGGGCACTGCAACATGCGTTTCATAAATAATTACATAAATGTTATAATAAATTACGCTTTCTATTTAACTTCTAACACAATAATTAAAATATTTAACGTCGATCTGTGTAATCATAAGTGGGTGCAACTCGCCCCGAGTATCGTTCATATTGTGAATGGCTAGAGACGCAGTGATAGAATAAAACAACATAGTGGAAAATTATATCTGCCTCTCCACGCATAGTTGTCTAGCCTCACTGCGCCATCGTCGAGTCCGCATACTCAAGATACTCGCTCACAACGTAGCGTCAACAGATTCAACAGCGGAAGAAACAAGCAAAATAAAAGTAGATTTATTCAGCGATTTACACAGGGCAAAGTCCACTGAGTTCACACGTAGTAACGCTGACAACTCAATTAACTCACACAAGTGACTGAGTCCGCGCCTTCTAGTACTGACACAGCTACACTTTACTGTTACTTCGCACTAGACCACTTCACTATTCATCACTTGTTTCCACTGTTCTTCTTCGTCCAGGTCTCACCCGATACTAATCACTTAGTATCCCACTCTCAGAACTCCACTTCAAGGACTCCACTTAGATCACTCACTTAAAATTTCACTTTCTAGACTGCCTTGTTCCGCGCACGTGGACATTCCCTTTATATACCCCTTACCAAAGATTCTAGACCTTAATTTCTTTATTCATTGTGATCTTCATTTCATTACTCATTTGTTTTGAGTATATATTTTGAAATGCCTTGACGGCGTGTCAGTATGGCAACAATAGTATTTTATGCAATCCTTACTAATATTATAAATGCGAAAGTGTGTGTGTTTGTATGTTTGTCCTTCTTTCACGTCGCAACGGAGCGTCGTATTGATGTGATTTTTTGTATGAAGATAGTTTAGAAGCTGGAGAGTGACATAGGCTACTTTTTCCAGCGGGAAAACATCTAATTCCCACGGGAAAATTCAATATGTTACATTTTCCTATAACCACGCGGGCGAAGCCGCGGGCATCAGCTAGTCGTTATATAATGTATGTTTTTTCAGTCGAGTACCACGTTTAGGTCACGAAGCTTGCTGAGGGGCTTAATTAAAGTACGAGACTTAAAAAGCTAATTATATAACTATTGTATACAATACTTTTTCTACGAGTTAACTAAACTAATTAAACAAACTTGGTACCTATTGAAAACGAAGTGCAACCAACGGCTTTTTCTTTTTTGTGCGTTGATGTCTATTACCTTTTGACTTTCTCATGACGGCGTCCTATTGGTCAAATACATTATAGTTCAGTAAAGGCGCCACGTGATTGGTCCTTTTCATTTTAGTTGTCTCAACAGTTATGAAATGTGGAGTTGGGAGCTCCATAGTAAAAAGTATGTGATTTAAGTTTGGTGTACGAAGTCTTAATTCAAACATTAAGGTCGACGAGTATAAAAAAGAGTTATTGAGGCTACGGTGGTGGTACTGTGGTACTGTGGTACTCACTTGGCGAGGTGCGCGTCGCGCATGGGTTCGGGCTCGTCGCGCACGACGCACAGCACGTCGAAGCGCGACAGGATCGGCTCCGACAGGTTCACGTTCTCGGAGAACGTTAGCGACGCGTCGTAGCGCCCGCCTATGGGGTTGGACGCCGCCATTATTGAACACCTGGAAAAAGTATCCATTATTAATGTATGATGGCTCATCCTCGGTTAAAAGATACACGATAGGCCTACCGTTTAGGGGTGTAGACACTAAATAAAATAATCAACAAGGGCGTATTTTCTCGAAAAAGGATTAAAAATGTAGTCAAATGGAGAAATAAGCAACGCAAGAGGTTAAATAATCACGAAGTTATAAGTGACCAAGGTTTTAATAAGGGGTATATTCTGTCCCTTTTCCGCAAAACGCAACTGGATATGAAACAATTATCATTATTCATTTACTATGACACTCGCAGTTAGTGACATCTCTTTCAGGTACAATCACGGACTTTAATTGTTGAGCCATTTAGAGCTCACTTTATACTGGACACTTCTAAGATCAACTATTAAAGAACCAAAATTAGTTGACACCTAAATAGCTCAGCAATTAAATTCCTTGACTGTAATGTTGTGCTGTACAATGTGCTGATGACCTGGTAAAGGTCGCGGGAGTCCGCTGCATGCGGGTGGCGCAGGATCGGTCACTGTGGCACTCTTTGGGGGAGGCATATGTCCAGCAGTGGACGTCTTTCGGCTGATATGATGATGTACGCTTGTAAAGTTTCGTGGAATATGCCCCAGGTCAGTAATTTTCAAGAACCCATGAGTGTATCTCACCTGGCGTGGAGGGAGGTGACGATGCCGGCCTTGGAGATGGAGATGGACTGCTGCTCCATGGCCTCGTGGATGGAGGTGCGGTCCTGGTCGTTCATCTTGTCGAACTCGTCGATGAGACACACGCCGCGGTCCGCCAGCACCAGGGCGCCCGCTTCCAGCGTCCACTCTCTGCAGACCACATGGTTCAGTTTAGGGTCTAATAGCGGGACAAAAGGACAGCAATGTCTAGTTCAGGGTTCATCCACGTGGCTCCCATAAACATTTTGCGTTTTATGAGGAGAATCCAGTATGTATAGGATACGGGCTATTCGATCCGTGACAATAGGATTAATTGTTCTCTAGCTTCTGCCCGCGACCCGGCCTTTTTGAAATCGTAGCTCCATACCAACTTTCACCCCCTTAGGGATATATAGCTCTACCTAGGCTCTACCCTTTCCAGCTCTTAAAAAATATTCGAAAAAAAAAACATTGATGTTGAAAGCTTACGTTGAGGTCTGACAGGTATGCATGGCCCAAACCAGAGCCCAAAATAGCTTAATTATTCGTATAACTTATTCGGACATGTGTTCTTGTAGAACAACGCATTATGATGATTTTTTTTCTTTGTATTTATATTAAACGGCGTTTCTTCTTAACAGCGGTCTTCGTTTTCAGAAACGCTGGTAAAATTTTGACTAGTAAAAGTGCCATTACGGCCTACTTGCAGAATAATAGTACGGTCGAGGAAATTGAATGTTTGGCACATGTCAACTCTATTAGAATGACGTTAAGGTCCAAAAGTGCTAAACATTCAATTTCCTCGACTGTACATTACTACAGAGGCCGGGAAGTAAGGGGTTGCCGGCCAAGTACATATAGTTATGAGGCTGGGTACCCTTTTTCACGCCGAGGTATGTATAGTGCTTTTCTCAAGCATGCAATGAAATAAATAAATAAAACTCCAAGAAATCAAACTTTAATTTTCATGGCTGAACGCCGTGATCCTGTGCCACAAATTGTGGAATGGAAATTAAAAAAGACTATCTTGCAGGCCTAGGCCTCCAATTTTGTATGAAATGCCATTACGTGTCTCTCGTCTCGCTGCGCCCGAAACGTGACACTTCGAAACCCATTATGAAGAACACAACGTCAATATTTCATTGCATGTTTGAGAAAAAATAATTTATATCATTCCGAATCAATAGCTCTGTGTAGCGACATAGGAGATAGTCTGGCAAGACCAGAGAGAAAACAAGAGATAGAGTTTGATGTCAAGGTGAAAGATTGTTAACTTGGTGTGATAAAAAAGGACTAGCGGAGTGAGTTCCTAATTTCCTATTGTACGCCCATTAGCGTTAGCTTGGTGCAATAAATGAATAGTGCATCTTTCAAGAACTGCAGTTTTATTCACGTCGATTGTGCATCACCCAAAATGGTGACCCCGAAACTCCGTTGCATTTGGAGTCGTGTTCTGTAAATACGGCTAGAAGTAATTGTTGAATTGGCTCATTGGGACATTTGGCGTCTTCCACTAACGCCTTACACTGGTTTGGCCCGTTTCTGCAGCAAGAAAGATTTGTATTTCAATTGACCTTGGTGAAACTGGCATTTACAAGAAACGCCTTTATGCATCAATATCGCCGTGCGGAAAATATTTCAGAACACTTATTGCCTACTTAACAAAGCAGTGAATAGAAGTGGTGAAGTGCAATTAGTTTGTGGATAGTTTGGTTTGCAAAATTTTTACCGCCATACCTTTTCTCGCATGTGAAAACAGCGGAAAGCTTGACATTGAGGGTTACGACGACGTGCGCCATGCGCGGCTCTCCGAAAGGAAAAAAACTTCTGAAGTAATACCTAGTTGTCAACGTGATACGTCATTGGAGCAAGTATTTATCGACGTAAGTTTTTTTTATCATTATCTTGCATGATCCGGGTGATTGGATAAGTGGTGAAACGATAAAAAGTTAAGTTTATTTACATCAACAGAGAATTAGATTTTAATGTAATTTCTAAAATTATATTTATAACTAAAATTTTACTCTAACATTTTTGTCAACTGCATCTCTGTGCATGATATTAAGTTTGATATAACAAATACCTTGTTTCTTAATTAACACATTTAAGTATTCTTCTCAATTAACATAGCTCATGTTCAGAACTTGTGATTCATATTAAAATTTGACTCTTATCTTACTTTGAGATAACAGCCTAGTGATTATAGGAACAGTGCTTACAATTTCTACAATCATGAGTGATTCAGAAGAGTATAATTCAGCTACTGACCGCAATGATACAGATACAGAGGCTGATATGTTTAAAAAATTTGAGGAGCTCCAACAGCGAGTGTTACTTCTTGGAGGACGTTCCACACCACAAGTGAATGAAGTTAAGGTAAAACTTCCTAACTTTTGGATCCACAAACCGAAACTCTGGTTTGCACAAGCGGAATCGCAATTTGACATTACAGGAATTAAGTCAGATGGAACAAAGTATGGTTATGTGCTATCTATGCTTGACACAGCGACGGCCTCATTGGTTGAAGACTGTATTCTAAACCCTCCCTCGGATAACAAATATGAGAAACTTAAAGCAGAGTTAATTAAAAAGCTTTCGGTGTCTAGGCCTCAGGAAATACGACAACTGTTAAATGGGGAGGAACTTGGGGATCAGAAACCTACTGTATTTCTGCAACATCTCCGCTCCTTGGCTGGTTCAACAACAGATGAGGGTATACTCCGGGAGTTATGGTTACGTCGCCTGCCATTTGAGGTACAGAGAATTCTCATTGCTCATAAGGACCTAGACCTGGACAAGGTAGCTGAGATAGCTGATGCTATCTTAGAGGCTTCTCCCTCTGACTCAGCACCTGTTGCCTTTGCTGTTAATACCAGTTCTCCCTCTGCCCCAGAAGTGAGTGCTCTCATGAAATGCATTGAGGATCTGTCAATGAGAGTTGAAGCCCTCAGCTCTAGGAACTCTCGGCCATCTAGGCCCACAACCCGCTATCAGCCCGATAGCGGCCCACAAACACCACATAATTCTGGTGGTCGGTGGTGCTGGTACCACAAACGTTATGGGAAGAGAGCTTCAAAATGCATTCCTCCTTGTTCATGGAAACCCCGTCAAGAGGGAAACTTTCCAAGCAATCAGTAGAGGCGGCAGCTGATTGCTCCCACGCCGGCCGCCGGTTATTCGTGATGGACTCTAAGTCAGGTCATAGATTCCTAATTGATACTGGCTCGGACCTTAGCTGTTTTCCTCGCAATCTACTGAAGGGAAAATACAGTCCCTCGACTTTCGATGTTCGTGCTGCTAATGGGAGTTCAATTAGAACTTATGGAACTCTTCCTTTACGGCTAGATTTAGGTTTGGGTCGAGAAATTAAATGGCATTTTCTGATTGCAGACGTGAGTGCGCCCATCATTGGCTCAGAATTGTTGGCAGAATACCATCTGATGTCCGATTGCCGCAACCAGCTGTTACTAGATGGCAGCACCAAAGTGTCTGCACCAGCCACAATTGCCCTGGTCGACCAAGCTAGCATCAAGACTATTGTTGCTGAGTCGCCATTTGCCAAGATTCTCCTAGCCTTTCCGGACATTTTGCGACCGCCTGGACTGCCACGAATTATGAAACATTCCACCGTGCACCACATCATTACCACAGATGGTCCACCCGTCTCGTGTCGCCCCCGAAGATTAGCACCACAGAAACTCGTGGCTGCAAAGAAAGAATTCGAGGAGATGTTGAATTGTGGAACTGCACGTCCTTCAAGCAGCCCCTGGGCCTCACCCCTACATATGGCGCAAAAAGGTGAACATGGATGGCGCCCATGTGGTGACTTCCGCATACTAAATTCCAGAACAGTCCCAGATCGCTACCCAGTGCGTCACATAGGTGACTTCGCACAGAATCTGGATGGCTCAACAATTTTTAGCACATTAGACCTTGTTAAAGCTTACCAACAGATACCAGTCCATGAAGCTGATATTTGTAAGAATGCGATTACTACGCCATTTGGACTGTTCGAATTCCCCTTCATGACCTTCGGTTTGCGTAACGCTGGGCAGACTTTCCAGCGCTTTATGGACGAGGTCGTGAGGGGACTCGATTTTTGTTATCCGTACATTGACGATGTCCTTGTATTTTCCAGCAGTCCCGAGGAGCACGCACAACATCTTCGCGCCCTATTCAAGCGGTTGTCTGAATACGGAGTCGTCCTTAACCCGTCTAAGTGTGTGCTAGGCGCAAATGAGGTAACATTTCTTGGCCAACGTGTTAATAAGAATGGTTCCTGCCCACCCCCAGAAAGAATCCAATCTCTACGGAGTTTCCATCTGCCTAAAACAGTGGAGGGACTTCGGAGATTCCTAGGCATGGTAAATTTTTACCGGCGATTCCTCCCTAAAGCTGCTGAGCTCCAAGCACCGCTTATAGACGTATTGGCATCTTCACAACTGAAAGGCCGCAAGCCAGTTCCTTGGACGCCCGAGCTTGAGCTTGCATTTAATGAATGCAAAGAGCACCTCGCTACTGCCACTCTTTTAGCGCACCCCGTTAATGATGCTCCACTGGGACTATTTACTGATGCATCGTCTACGCATGTAGGGGCCTGTCTACAGCAAAAAGTCAACGGCAGTTGGCAAGCCCTCGCCTTTTTCAGTAAGAAGCTGTCACCGCGTTACACAACTTGGCCAGCATATTATCGCGAGTTATTGGCGGTTTACGAAGCGGTGCAGCATTTTCGTTACGTGCTCGAGGCGCAACACGTCACCATATACACTGACCACAAACCACTGATCTATGCTTTTTCTCAACGTCGGGAGAAATTGCCTCCAGTACAGCTTAACCATCTTTCTTTTATTTCACAATTTACAACAGACATAGTTCATGTCCAGGGAAAGGAGAATGTAGTAGCGGACGCGATGTCTCGAGTCGAGATGATTCGAATCGAAGACGACTATGAGGCATTGGCGGAGGCCCAGGCTACAGATGAAGAGCTGCAAAAATTGCAATCTAATTCCTCTTTAAAAATAGAAAAGGTGAAATTACCCGGCACGAACGTGACCATCTTCTGCGATGTGTCGACGGGAAAACCCCGACTCTTCTTAACCACCACGTTCCGTCGGAAGTATTTTGAGAAAATCCACAACCTCAGTCATCCAGGTGTACGGACTTCGGCTCGCTTGATGGCTGATCGTTTCGTTTGGCCTAATATAAGGAAAGATTGCCGTCAATGGGCTAGAACTTGCCTCGACTGCCAACGCAGCAAAGTTACCAGACATGTGAAGGCACCGTTACAGACGTTCACAAGTCCATCCCTTCGTTTCCGCCACGTTCATCTCGATATCATAGGACCCTTGCCCCATGGTAAAGGCTTTCAGTACTGCCTGACAGCCGTCGACAGATTTACGCGGTGGCCCGAGGCATGGCCTATGGTCGGTATAACGGCGGAAGAGGTAGCGGAAACATTCACGCGGGAGTGGATATCCCGATATGGGGTACCGTCTATTGTGACTACTGACCAAGGACGGCAGTTTGAATCCACATTATTCCATCGTCTCATGGATGTTTGTGGTACGAAACGTGTCCGGACGACAGCTTACCACCCTCAAGGAAATGGATTGGTAGAACGTATGCATCGTCAATTAAAGGCGGCTTTTATGTGCTACGGGGACTCCTGGAACACGGCATTACCGATGGTGTTATTGGGTATGAGAACCGCACTCAAAGAAGATTTGAAAACATCAGCTGCTTTTTTTTTTTTTTTTTTTTTTAATTTATTGATTAAGACAAAAACAATGAATATCATTACAAAGCCCATCTAGGCAAAACCTTGGAGAGGTTTGTGTGCCGATGGGGAGTTCTTATTATTCTTTTGATCTAATTTATAGCTAAATTAAAAACTAAGTATTTTAAGTAGGTTAGTTAGTACAACTTAGTTTACAGAATATAGGTTACATTATTGCATTTTAAAAAGTGCATCTTTAATATTTTTCTTAATTTACAGCCTTTCACATATAAGTTTTGTACATGTTCAGGTAATTCATTTATTATTTTAGGCAGTAAGTATGAGTATTTTCGAGCACCATATATATTATTATATTTAGATAAACAAAATTGGCTTTGGGATGATAACTTTCTTAATCTAATACATCTTTTCTTAGCTTTGAGTTTTGTAACATTGTGGTATTCTTCAATTAAGACAGCTAGTTTAATTTTTTTTTGTACAGGAAGTAGATTACAGTATTTAAATAGTTGTGAATAGTCGGTTACATAATGCTCTTTAATATTTTTTGGTACAATAGTTTTGAGTATTCGAATTTGTAGGTTGTATATTTTTTCCATATAGGTCTTAAAGGTTCTACCATAGGTACCCAGGGCGTATCCGATCACAGAGTCAGCGAGGGCTAGGTATAGCAGACGTAGGGTTCTGTACGGTACTTTATGCTTTAAAATGTATAATCTACTCAAGATAGCTCTCAGCTTATCGCATACGTAATTAACATGAGGTCCCCAGTTGAGCCTGTGATCTATTATAAGTCCAAGGTACATGTGTTCCTTTACCACTTGTATATTTTCACAGTTACACGTAACTGTGCAGCTGTGTTGGTGTAGGCACTTGTGCTGATGGGCAACTACAGAGACCTCGTGTGCAATTTTGTTATGAGCCGAACGAACATGCATTATTTTTGTTTTTTGTGCGTTAATAACAAGCTGAACTGCTTTACGGCGAACCTCTTCGTCTTCCGGGCGAGTTCGTCGTTGCCCCAGACAAATCGGCAAATACTGAAGTAACTATGGATTTTGTGACTCGACTGAGAAGCCATATGAATGGACTAAGAGCTATTCCTGCTTCTCATCATAGCCATCCATCTTCATTCGTTTTTAATGATTTGAGCGTAGCGACACATGTTTTCCTACGAGACGATTCGGTGCGGCGCTCGCTGCAACCGCCATACACTGGTCCATTCTTAATTAAAAAAAGGCAAGCTAAAAATCTTACTTTGCATGTGAATGGTAAGGATATCACTGTTAGTATTGACAGAGTAAAACCAGCATATTTGGACACCGCAGAACCCAAGCAGGCTCCTATTCGTATAGCACCTAAGCCAATTTCTGAACCACCTGTTTTTCCAGTTCTGCCTCCTGTTACTAACCCTGGCGATAGCCAGCCTGCTCCTATAATCACTAGAGCAGGTAGAACCATAAAGCGAATTTTTTTGATTTATAAGGCCGGATAAGGCTTTAGCATAATGAATGCTCTATAATTAACAATTATAATTTAATGTTTTGTCTTATAAAACAATCACTATAAATAAGTGTTACATGTATGAGTGTTACATGTTAACTATGTTTTAATTTTATGTTTTTATTTTTGGTGGCTTGTTTGTCTCCGTGGGGGGGTGGTGTGGCGAATTGCCACGTATCCGAATCAATAGCTCTGTGTAGCGACATAGGAGATAGTCTGGCAAGACCAGAGAGAAAACAAGAGATAGAGTTTGATGTCAAGGTGAAAGATTGTTAACTTGGTGTGATAAAAAAGGACTAGCGGAGTGAGTTCCTAATTTCCTATTGTACGCCCATTAGCGTTAGCTTGGTGCAATAAATGAATAGTGCATCTTTCAAGAACTGCAGTTTTATTCACGTCGATTGTGCATCACCCAAAAACCTATTCTATATCCTTCCCTGGGACTGAAACTATCTCTATACCAAATTTCACCTCAATCGATTCAGTGTTTTAAGCGTGAAGAGGTAACAGACAGACAGAACACTATCGCATTTATAATATTACTAGCGACCCGCCCCGGCCTCGCACGGGTACTATATTATACATATAAACCTTTCTCTTGAATCACTCTATCTATTAAATAAAACCGCATCAAAATCCGTTGCGTAGTTATAAAGATCAAAGCATACATAGGGACAGACAGCGGGAAGCAACTTTGTTTTATACTATGTAGTGAAGTAAGAATGAAAAATATGTATGGCTGTCTCATTCCAACTATAGCAGCATCCCTGTCGGTTGTTGAGATAAGTTGCAACGTGTGTTGCCTTTACAACTCACCTTGATGTTGGGTTCTTCCTCACGTAGGCGGTAAGACCGACGGCACTAGCGCCTTGGCCGGTGGTGAACACTGCTCTTGGAGCGATCTGAAACCAAAACAAACCTTGAGACATTACAATAAAGTTGAATATCATTTGAAAATAGGTTGGCAGTTGCGGCTAAATAAAATGTATCTATGCTAATATTGTAAAGAGGAATACTCGTAGTCTGTATGATTTGTGGGGTGGGTTAGTCTCTTGGTGGCGCATAGGGAATGTAATCTCGATCTCGCGAGATCTCGAACTCACGAGATCTCGAGCGAATTTTCAAGATTGAATCTCGGTGGCAGGAAATCTCGTATATTGAAATCTCGGTCGAGATTTCGACTGATATAATCGAGATCTCGAACGAGATTTCAGTTGGTACGCAGTCTATGTTAATAATTTGTGTCGGACAAGGAAGTACTAAAGTTGGCAGGTGGGCATTTAAAAAAAATCGTGTACCCAATTAGCGCGAGTTGTTAAACAAAAATTAACTCAGTGTCAGTTTTGTGACGAAAATTAAGCATAGACATTATGTGAAATAGAACTTGTTTCACATTTAAATAACGTGTATATGCATAGCATATATGAATTGAAAAGAAAACGTAAATTTTTATACAAGCTGTATACTTAAATTGGCGTCACAAAACTGATACTGAGTTAATTTTTATTTAACAACTCACGCTAATTAATTTATCACCACTCGTTGCGAATTTCCTATTTCCGGCACTTGTATCGTAAATAACTATTATGTGTGTATAGAATAGTGGAGCACCCATACAAGCTGCCCGGCTAGCCTAAAATTTATTTTTAGGCTACCTTGCTACCATATCGGTTACCTTGGTTCTGCTGCGGACAGCCTCATTTCTGATGCGATCGCGCAGAGAAACTCCCAACATGGCCATGGTACAAAAATACTAAAATGTAATTACCTTTTCTATGTATTTAAGGAACTGAGATTTGGCCGTGCCTGGATCTCCGCAGATCAGAACATTGATGTCTCCTCTTATTTTGTGCTTCTCACCTGTTGGAAAACAATGAATATTTACTTTATCACACTACTAAACTTAAGAGTCCGCAGTAAGCTCGATTCTCCATTCAAACGTAATTACGCTCTCATTTTAAAACTACGTGGTTGGGTTGTAACGAATTGTTTATGCAAAGTTTCGTCACAATCCATCCAGTATTGTTTTTACGTCACACCTGGCCATAATGCGAGTTTTACTGCACGCTGCGCGTACCGTAAAACTCGCATTGTGGCCAGGTAAAGACGTAAAATTGTGTACTCACCACGGGCAGTAAAAAAGAAAGCCCTCTATCGCATATTTACAACCCTCGCCTGCGGCTCGGGTCTCAAATACCTGCGATTTCGGGCTTTCTTTCTTTTACAGCCCTTGGTAAGTAATGTACTATTTCGTTCGCTGGCTTCCACCAGATCCTTACAGCGGAAGCGACTCTAGCCCATGTAGCGCCCGTGTGCAAACATTACTCTGGCGCCCCCTAGTAAGCGCGCGGACAAAATGGTATGGTTACAAAGTACCGCTAGGACCGCTGCGCCCGTGTGCAACGCACACCCTGCACCATAAGCTGGGTCCACATTTGTATCATTTTGTCGTATCGTATCTCCGTCGCGTTGCACCGACGCGTATCAAGATCGCTAGTGTGGACGCAAAAACAGCGCGATCATACGGCGCGCCGTATCTGATCGGTCGGGATCGATGTTGACACGCGTCTATTATATACCCCGCACACTCGCTATCGGATCGTATCAAGATCGGTAAGTATGGACGTGTTTTGATACTGTATCACGATACGAAGTTATGATTTGATACGCGATACGCCGTGATCGCTCTCGAGGCGGTTTTTCCCCGATCATCAAAGGGGATACGGATGAGCGTCCACACTCAATGATACGGGGTTATGATACGATACGCTGCTACGCTACGGTTAGTATGGACGCCTTTTTTCACGCGACGATGTTAGTGATACGGTGTGCCCAAAGTGAGCGTCCATACTTAGGATACGCGAGCTCGATACGATACGCGTGATCGGTAAAATGATACAAATGTGGACCCAGCTATAGGTAAAGACGCCTCTGCCTTACAGCGATATAAGGGACGACCACCGATAGGTCGTCGACCCGCTGGTCGGCCCAAGCCACGCTCTCATCAGGTGGCCAGGCCAGTGAAGTCGATGCGCTTTGGTCTCACCTATGATGTTTGGTTCGGCTACCAGGTCGTCTATTTCGGCATTTAATATTACACTACAAATATTTATTATTCAAATAAATTATACCGAGAAAGATAACATATTTTACTAGGAAAAGTCTGACCGTGCAGTCCTTATTAGCGTCTCTTATTTGACCTATGAAAATACTGGACCACACAAGTAAATTACCCAGACAGAAACTAATTATGAAGTGTTAAGTCGTTAGAAAGAAAAACTAATTATGACAAAGTGTTAAGTCGTTAGAGAGAGTTAAGAAGTAAGACAGCCTCATACTGGACCTATAAAGGCAAGTGTCCAGCACTCCTTCTTACACACACCTGGCTTTTTCGCCTACCCACTAAACAGTACGGTCAAGGTCACCAATATTGTATACACCACAAACTTACAGAAATATGTATACAGACCTGAATACTACGGAAATAAGGTTGTTGTATAAATATTTTTGCAACTTGGGTATATACATATCAGTGACCTTGACTGTACTAGCGTCTATTGTCACAATCGTGTCGGCATATCAATTGACCAATACGAGGGCTGCCTTTTAAGTTGTGTCGTTTGGAAAAACTAAAGACAATTTAAGTGTTAAATGGTATTGATTGTTTTTCAAAGTAATCACCGTGATATGTAATACACTTTTTCATTCGATCGAACCAGTTTTCGAAACACTTATTCCAGTCCGAAGTCGGGGTCTCCAAAATGGCCGTTTTGTATGCCTCAACCGCTTCTTCAGGCGTCTGGTACCGTTGACCACGAAGTCGTTGCTTGATTTTTGGAAAAGTAAAAAAATCGTTAGGGCTTAAGTCTGGACTGTACGGCGGGTGTTCCAGAATTTCGACGTTTTGCTCTTTTAAAAACGCAATAGTTTGCCGGGCGGTGTGCGAGCTCGCATTATCGTGGTGCAGTCTTATACGACGTCTTGGGTTATTTTTTCGAAACTCGCCGATGACTTCTGGTAAACAGACAGTGGTAAACCAGTCAGCATTAACCGTTTTACGATCCTCGAGCACGATGGTGGCAACGTGGCCACTTTTCGCCACAAACGTGGCGACCATTTTTTTCGAAGTGCTCCGTGAGCGTATTACTTTGGTCGGTTTTGGCTCATCTTGGAACACCCAAACAGTCGACTGCTGTTTAGAATCGGGATTGTAGGCATATATCCAAGATTCGTCACCACTGATAATGTCGTAAACATGTTTCGAGTTTCCTCGGTTGAATTGCCGCAGAGTTTTGCGACACCATCGAACGCGAGCCGTTTTTTGGTCTTCACTGAGTAAATGTGGTATCCAGCGTGAGATCAACTTTTTTACGCCTAAGTGATCATGCAAAATACTGTGAACACTGGTCCCTGAAATACTTAAGGAAGCTTCTATCTCACGGTATGTCGCATGGCGATCTTCGATGATCAGTTGCCGTACAGCATCAATGTTCTCCTGGGTTACGGCTGTTTTTGGTCGACCTTCACGATGTCTATCACCAAGACTAGAGCAACCACGTTGAAATTGTAAATACCAGCGTTCCACAGTCCGAAGGCATGGTGCTTTATCATTGAAAACCGTAGTCAACTCTTCGAAGCACTGAAGTCGCGTTAGCCCCTTTTGAAGTTGTAAAAAAATATCGCACGTAAATTTTCCTTCGAAATTTCCATTTTCACAACTGACTTGTCAACTTTGAACGAACGCTGTACTAAAACGGTTGGGCCGATTTCGAGTCATTCTTTTGTTTTCGAATTCTTAATTCATATAATTTAGGGTGACACTAGTTCTTTTTTATGCAATCACGGGAGGTTTGCAAACGACAGAACTTAAAAGGCAGCCCTCGTAGGCATGATGCCTCATGTTCAAATTGATAACGTAGTGATGCTCTATTTTAATTATAAAATATAGTTAAAATCATAAGAAGAAAGATGATAAAGAAATATGCATTTTTTTTCATTGTCCAAGAGTAAATTTAAAGCTACCAATAGAATCCTTACGCTTTTATAGAAACAAAATTGTATGACAACTATGTACTTAAACGCAGTTTTTCGCGACCTAAACAACAATTAACCTGATTTTCAATACAATGATTAGTACAAATGTACAAATGTGACGTCATACTTGTGTGTCTATCAGTATGAAGCGTTTTGCGCTGCCGCCAGCGTGGTCAATCTTTGTATCAAATTTTTGGGTATTTATGTTCTTTAATTGTAGTTGCTCCCATACAAACATTTGTTCCTCTCCAAAAACTGGTTCGAATGACATCATAAAAAAATCTTATTCATCATGCCTATTATCAAGGACTGATGCGCTCTCCTAGACCAGGGTCATTGTCAGTTCTAGTTATACACACCTGGGTTCTTCGACTCTCCTCCAAACAGCGCCAGCGCTAGCCCCCTCTTAATATAATCGTATCCGTATATACTGGGCGCCATGCTCTGCACGATGCGCTCCCCGATGCGCGGGTCCTTGGACAACTTCACGATGTTGGCGACGTCTTCGTCGGTGAGTGACTCCACGATGTGCTTGCAGTCCTTCACCACTATGTAGTTGGCTATGATCACTGTTGCGAATACGGGGAAACCCTGGGGGCGAGATTGGGATCGTTAAAATACAGACAGGCAAAAGAAAGTGGAAATCTTTTCTCTTGTAAATATGTAACAGAGAGAATTCTGAGTGATTGACATATAATCCATTTAATATTACAATATTTTGTTTATAAATAAGCGTTCCAAACACTTAAAATTTATACTGGTAAGTGACACCTACATTAGTGAAAACCGCTTTAAAATTGGTAACCATTTACTCCCTTATTCATAAAAATAAAAATGCCTCTGCTTAATGAAATTAGCTTCGTCCCTTTCTTACGAACACAAATGTCAAAGTGATAGATAAGGACAAGCGAATTTTAACGCCATTTTAGTTAAAACAGGCTTGTAGTACGTTTATGAATACGGCGGTTAGAGATGTGACTGTGAATATGTGGTTTCTTCTAAATTTTGAAAGTGAGTAATGCTGTAGTAAGTTTTATGGAAAACCAACCGCAAACATTACTTTCATTAGAAGTCTATAAGTACCTTAGCAAGAAATTTCCATGGTACAGATACTGCAAGACTCTAGATTACCTGTTCAGTGTTAAGCGAGCCATCATAGTTGTTAGTGTATATCCCAGTCAGGTCAACCTCGTCCCCGGGCTTGCAGCGGTCGCACAGGTCAGCGAGCAGGATGCAGTCTTTGGAACGAGGAATGCGGCCTGCGGGTATACGCCCAGGGGATTCCTGGATGGTCACCTTCTGGTAGTTTCTGTATACAGTCTGCTCCATGTTGACCTGGGGAGATAAATTTAGTTATTACTTGTATCATCATTTTACCCAAAGTCCACTTTTGGACAAAAGCAGAGACTCAAGGAGATAATTCCACAACTGATCGCACATCAGAATTAAAATACTTGTCCAATATCCGAATGACAGTGGCATCTGAGCATGGAGTCACTGTCATAGCAGTTTTGCTACGCTGTCACGGTCGCCAATTTTATGATTGTGCGAGTTTGTGACACAATAGGGATGGCGACACCAAATAAAATTATCATCAATAACGTTGTTTTTTTTCGAAAAAGGATTAAAAATATTATCACATGGAGAAAAAAGTAACACTGAGACAATAAACAATCTCAAAGTTATAAGTGTCCAAAGTTTTATAAGGGGTAATACTCTATCCCTTTTCCGCAAAACACCTTCACATAAAACAATTGTCATTTTCTCAAAAATGGCCCGCAAAGTGAACATAAGGTAAAGTGTTTCAATTGTTCCTTATTATTTTGACGACCGGTTAGTCTAGTGGGTAGTGACGCTGCCTACGAAGCTGAAGGTCCTGGGTTCGAATCCCGGTAAGGGCAAATATTTGTGTGATGAGCATGAATATTTGTTTCTGAGTCATGGATGTTTTCTATGTATTTACGAGGGGCGGCTGAAAAGAAATCTACCTAAGTATGAAACAAAAGACTGTCATGTATGTATTTTTTTTATTTTTCAATATAGTCCCCTGCTAGTGAAATACACTTATTACATTTGTCAAATATTGACATTAACCCATGAAAAAAAAAATCTTTCGGTTTCTCGTCAAAAAAGTCACTAACTGCAGCCTTCATTTCGTCATCGGTCAGAAATCGTCTTCCTCGGAGATCTTTTTTGAGGTGTCTAAATAAAAAATAGTCGCATGGGGCTAGGTCTGGACTGTAAGGTGGATGGTTAACGGCATCGAACCCTAATTCCTTCATGGTAAGCATTGTTGTGCGGGCGGTATGCACAGGTGCATTATCGTGTAAAATCAGGATCCCTTTGCTAAGTTTACCCCTCCTCTTTTCTTTTATCGCGTCTCGTAACTGATGCAGTAAGCTGGAATAATATTCAGCATTCATTGTCCTTTTTTTTGGTAAATAATCTATTAGTAAAATTCCTTCTGTATCCCAAAATACGGTAGCCATAAGTTTGCCTGCCGACGGCCTGACCTTAAACTTCCGAGGAGGCTTCTCATCCTTGAATTTCCACTGCAAAGACTCTTGTTTGCTTTCGGGGTCCCACTGTCGAATCCAGGTCTCATCACACGTCACCATTTTAGAAACAATTTCTTCCTCATTACCTCGACTCATTTCCAAAAACTCCTCACAACATTTGACACGTCGGTCCTTGTCAAACGCCGTTAACATTCTGGGGACCCAACGTGCACTCACCTTGGACATATTCAGATGCACATGAATTATCTCATTGACTCTTTCTTTACTGATGCCCACATCTCTAGCAATCTCCCACTGCTTCACTCGTCGGTCTTCTAAAATTATTTTTTTAACTTTGGCTACATTTTCGTTTGTAACGGCAGAAACCGGCCTTCCACTACGAGCGTCATCTTCCAAGCTCTCACGACCGAGTTTAAATTGTTTAGACCAAAACTTTATAGTAAATTCGGAAGGGCACGAACTACCGAACACACACATCATACGTTCTCGGATCTGTGAGGGACTATTTCCTTCTTTTGTTAGAAATTTAATCACTGCACGATGTTCAATTTTAGCGATATTCATTTTTTCAACCGATATGTCGCAAACATTCGAGAATTGTAGAAAATTGGAACGGAAAAAACAAATGAACGTCAAATAATTCAAAAAAAGAATAACCAAAGAACAAGAATGCATTTCAGCCAGTATCATTTTCGCATATTTTTTTAACCAAGGAGATTACTTTTCAGCCGCCCCTCGTAAGTATTTCTATCTATTAAATATATCGTCGTCTAGTACCCATAACACAAGCCTTATTGAGCTTACTATGGGACTAGGTCGATTTGTGTAAGATTGTCCCCTAATATTTATTTATTATTTATTTATATTATCTTTGTTTTCATTTTGCAATGTACATACTTTAATTTTGACTTTAATTTATATATTGTTATTCTTGTACACTCTGACGATCTATTTGTGAATTTATGCTATTTCATTTTCAAAAAATCTATCAAATTTTTTTTTGCCTTCTTTCTTTTGAAGTAAAAAAAAAGTCCCGAACCCTATTGACTCCATAGGTACCCAATCTTACCATGAAGGGCCCAATGCTCTGGCACTCCGGACAGGAGCCGGGCTTGACCTCCGAGTTCTGCGACTGCACGAACGGCCCCAGGATGTACCCGCAGCGGTTGCAGTCGTACTTGACGACGGACAGCTGCGGCAGCACGCCGGTCGTGGCCGTGATGACGCCCACCGTGCGCACCAGCTGGTTCAGGTGGAGCTTGCGGAACGTGCGGAGCTCCTCTGTAACAAAATATGCTTTTTGATGACTTACCGGAGAGTTTACAGCCAAATATTAGGTGATGATAAAATTATAGCCGATCTTTAAAATGTCCTTTTTGTTCTGTAAGAATAAAGTATTAAGACAATATTACACGAATCGAATTAGGCCATATAGGGTTCGAAATTATCAAGATAATTACGCCTCTTGATAAGTATCCGATAATTATCCGATAATTATCACCAGTATAAGAACCAATGACACTCGAATTCGCTCAATTTTGCATAATCCGAACTGAATTCTTCTTGTAAGGGGAATCCCCACGGCGCGGCACATCATGTTGACACTTCGTCCGTTCGGATAGACGCAAGTGCGGAAATACACGTTCGAATACTTCGAATACAGTTCACTTTACGAGCGCAATTTTTTGTTATTATCAATCGATAATTATCGTGATAATTACTATCGATAATTATCCTTTCGAACCCTGGTCCCACACTTGCTTAATAAGGCTTGTGTGTTGGGTACTAGACGACGATATATTTAATAGATACAAATACTTAAATACATAGAAACGTCCAAGACTAGGAAACAAATATTCATGCGCATCACACCAATATTTGTGCTTACCGGGAATCGAACCCAGGACCTTCAGCTTCGTAGGCAGCGTCACTACCCACTAGCTAGGCTAACCGGTCGCCGATAAATGTAAGAAAACGAGATGACTGGAAGAAACTGACGTGGGAACGCCGCCGGGACAGTAACCTCTAGCTGCAACTTCAGGGAAAGGGGCCGACTGAACGCGATAAACGATCTGTTTCCGGCCGGGCGGCTACACATAGGGTTGTTGTCAAAATATTTTAAAGTGGTGACACGCGGAGAATGTTTGCATCGATACAAACGCGCGACTGCAATGATACATACACTATCCGTTTGTATCACTATAAAATAACTACAACTTGCAAAAGTTGAAAAACCCCCGACATTTTCATTTCAAAGTCCAATATCTCAAAAACTGCTGACCAGATTTTCATGGCTAAGAACACTCGGGATAAAATTATCTATGACACAAAAAAACCCGCATTCAAATCGGTCCATCCGTTTGGGAGCTACGATACCACAGATAGATACACAGATAACTTTTTGCATCGGGGGTTAAAAACGTGTATACGAGGCTAATGCCTTTAGGACTATGCAGATAATGAATTGACGAAAGTTAAATTTTGAGAAAAACAGACCAATGAGCGGCAAGTCGGATATCCGCACATGTATCTCCGAGGTGACGCGCTCGTAACTCGGGAACATCTGCAGCACCACATCCTTGGCCACCTCGTCAAAGATCTGAAAAAAAAAAACTCTAATAGTAAGTTTCAAGGACTAGTCTGACTCTAGTAGCGGTTTAGAATGAAAACATATCATAACATAACAATAACAAGTCCGCGGGTATTGATGCATAGCATTCGAGTAATCTAAATTTAACTGTCCTAAACATAGCATGCAGGGATAACAATAGCACAGTGCGAGAGATTTAGTTGATTGGCAGACAATGGGGCTAGCAAAACTGAAGACTACACTCCTCTTTCAAATTTGTACCGTGCATGTGAGACAGGAGTCACTGAATCGCTCACAACGCGTCATGGCAAGTTGTGTTCGTGGTGCTAAGGTCCTTAGCTGCGTAGACGCACACGCGTAAATTGCGCGAGAGATCACGCGTGGTTGCTATAATGTATAGAAATCCATAAGACCTGACAAGAGCACGCGGCGTAGAGCATTCAATACCTGCAGCATCTGGAAGGGCGCCTCCGGCAGGAAGTAGGCGAGCACCTGCTCGCGGCGCGCGAGCACGTCGAACTCCACGTGAAAGGAGGCCTGGTTGTGTTAGTGCGAGAGTTCAATACCTGCAGCATCTGGAAGGGCGCCTCCGGCAGGAAGTAGGCGAGCACCTGCTCGCGGCGCGCGAGCACGTCGAACTCCACGTGGAAGGAGGCCTGGTTGTGCTCGCACATGCGCCGCACGCGCTCCTTGTACACGTACTGGCCCTTGCTGTTCGTGAATGTGCGGAGGAAGTTCTTGAATCTGTAATGATACACATACAATGATAACTGTATCATGTCAACAGTGATTATTCGTAAATTAACCACTAATCACTATAGTATCCATAGTTATTACCACTCTTCTTTAGGCCGTGTTTACATTGGCGCGAACCAGTTTTGGGCACGAGGCTGGGTACAGAGGTTGATGAGGTAACAGATGAAATCAGAGGCATTCGGCAATCAAAAACAAACTTTGTCAACTTAAAATGGCACTTACCCACACGCCACAGAGCCCATGGCCCATTTCTCTAGAACAGTTCGATAAGTGTTCCTTACCTGTTGGCGATCTCAGTGCGGGGCCCCAGCATGGACACCCACTCCTTGGTGGTGTACCCCTTCGTGTCCTCCAGGTTCTCGATGCTCTCGATGCCTTCCTCGACTTGTTCCTCGGCGCCCGCGGCCTTCTCAGCCGCGCGGCGACGCTTCGCGCGTGGCGCGGCTCCGCCCTCCTCGTCCGATTCATCTGGATATTATCAGTTATTTAAAAAAAAAAGTTTTAGGAGACAATCTAAAGGTGCGTACGAATTAGAGCCGCCTCGGGTTGAGGCACGCAAGACTCACCTATTTTGCTCTTATCGCGAGCATCGCCCGAGCGGCACGCGGCGAGCCGCCTAGAGTCGGTCTTTTGCCCGTGCTCAAAGGCGCCTCAGTGTGCGTGCCTCGCGTAAATTGGACGTGTATCCGAGCGTGCCGCGGACAGAACGATGTAATTTAGTAAAGTAAATGTGCACCACATGAATTACGATTTTTGTACAACTGTTTCATCCACCACCAAGGCGATGTCCTATTCTTTTTGGTAATAATTCGGTGAATTACGATAAACGCAGCCGCGACTGTCATCGTGTCCGACGCCATTTTGAACGACGCACAATGGCGACTCGCCGCGAGCGCGCTGCCTCGCCCGCGCATGTTTATGTGCACCAAATTGGCTCGCGAGCAGCTCGCCGCGCGGGGCGAGCATGCCTCAGGCTGAGCCGCTCAAATTCTTACGCAGCTTTACACAAATCGACCTAATCCCAAACTAAGCAAAGCTTGTACTATGGGTCCTAGGCGACGATAAACATACTAATATAGATAAATAAATACTAAAATACATAGAACACATCCATGAATCAGGAACAAATATTCGAGCTCATCACACCAATGCCGCCGAATGCTTGCCGGGATTCGGACCCAGGACCTCTTGCTTCGTAGGCAGGGTCACTACCAACTAGGCTAAAGCGGTCCTCAAAGTATTAGCTCATCAGTTCTAAACCGGAGGGTATAATAGCCAATTCTTTGGGGTCACAGTTGGTAACTAAGCAGTTACATAAATATGAGGTAGGAACAGTTTCCCTGATAAGTCATGTGGATAACAATATTGGGGCTTCCAAACGGGGCACATCTATGGCCGGTAACTATTGCTGTCTTAGCAAGATGCACATACTTGCCGGCCACAAATTGCCGAAAAAATGTTGCCCGTTTTAGAAGCCACATATTTGAAAAGGTCAACCCATTGCATTAGGTAGATGGACTGTGTATGTTTGAGAAACACAATTTGAACAGGTAGGATAGGAAATGGTGTCCTAATGATGATTATTATTAGAATCTATTTATTCCCAATAGGGGCGTAGACACTAAATAAAATAATCAATGATGTCATATTTTCTCGAAAAAGGATAAAACATGTAGTCAAATGGAGAAAAAAACAACGCAAAAGGTTAAATAATCACGAAGTTATTATAAGTGTAAGGCCTGAGTGGACGCCCCGCAAAGAGCGAGGCGTCGAGCGTCCATATCAATTGCATTTGTTTTATATGGACGCTGCACGCCCCGCTCTGAGCGGGGCGTCCACTCAGGCCTTGCACTAACTGTCCAAAGTTTTAAGAAGGGGTATGTTCTGTCCCTTTTTCGCAAAACGCATTCATATTTCATATGAAACAATGACGCTGGAAGACGGCAACGTGCCCATAGTAGAAAAAGTGCAAAGTATGTTATCTTCTACAAACGCACCGCGCGCGGCTTGTATGTGTGCGCCATAAATAAATAAATATTGGGGGACAATCTTACACAAATCGACCTAGTCCCACAGTAAGCTCAATAAGGCTTGTGTTATGGGTACTAGACGATGATATATTTAATAGATAGAAATACTTAAGTACATAGAAAACATCCATGACTCAGAAACAAATATTCATGCTCATCACACAAATATTTGCCCTTACCGGGATTCGAACCCAGGACCTTCAGCTTCGTAGGCAGCGTGACTACCCACTAGACTAACCAGTCGTCTATAGTAGCCATAGTATCTATGCGTCGCCGCACGCACATTCAAACAAAATCTCGACCCGTTTCTCAGTGCGCCAGTCGAGATTTTGTTTAGTGTGAGTGCGGCGACGCATAGATACTATACTATGGCGCACACATACAAGCCGCGCGCGGTACGTTTGTATGAAGATAACCTACTTTCCACTCTTTCTACTATGACGTGCCGCGCCGCATCGTGGTCGGCGCCGCGGCCCCCGGCAGCATCCTGTAATGTGACGTCATACACCGTTTGCGTTTTCTCTCTCTAACAAGCAATATTAAAACGGTTGTAGCTTCGTAATTCTTTAAGATATCTGAATGGGATTTTCGTGTCTAGGCATATTTTTTTGCCTTCTTTCTTTTGGAGTAATAATACTTTTCGAGTCTACACCCGTATTATAGAAAGACCTCATACAGAACAGAATTGGATATTTTGTTAGCAGTATTATGTACATACCATATTCAGAATCCAGTTAGACCTTGGACAGAAGAGAAGGACAGATTGAGAAGTTAGTATTGTTCATAAATAAATTAAATAGAGAGAAGATTTGGGTTATTTTATAAACACAAATCTCATCATCATCCTCTTAGCGTTATTCCCGGTTGTGCCCTAAAACAGGCCGAGATCCGCTTTGAGATCTAATCCCAAGATTTGGTATAGGAACTACTTTTACGAAAGCAACTGCCACCTGACCTTCAAACCCAGAGGGAAAACTAGACCTTACTGGGATTAGACCGGTTTCCTCACGATGTTTTCCTTCACCGAAAAGCTAACGGAAAATAACCTTTACATAAGTTCCAAAACCTCATTGGTACAAGCCGGGATTTGAACCCACGACCGCCACATGCCTGAACTACTAGGCTACCTAGCTTCTAAAAAGTAAAACTTTCCAAATGGTAACATTATAAGTTTGTAACTTTGTAAGTTTTTATATACTGGTACTACTCATTAGATTTTTAAAAACCTTACACCAGTGTGGACCTTAAGCGTAACCTCAGCGGAAATATGTCCACTGCTGAACAAAGGCCTCCCTCATAGAGTGCCAAAGTGACCGATCCTGCACCACCCGCATCCAGCGGACTCCCACAACCTTTACCAGGTCATCAGTCCAACGTCCAACCGGAACTCACCATAAATCAATCCACGGTCATCCCTCCTCCTCCCCTCTTCCCTGTCTCTCCGTCTGAGCTCCTGCTCGGCTGCTCTCCGGTCATCGATGGACATGGGGTCGTAGTTGTCATCATCCAGGTCTGCATTATCGTAGCGATCCAGCCCTGGCATGGGTCGGTAGTCTCTGGAGTAAAGGTAAGTAATTGATGGTATCAGGTGCTACTTTGCAGAATTCTATGATAAGTTTCTACAAACATCCATTCCTTTGCTATTCTGCTAAAGAAATATATTACTATAGACAATGAATAAATTATTGGAGAAAAAGGTAAACATTATAAAATAATAGTGATTTTTGATATTGTGATGTGTGTTTTGTTGATCTTTTATACTCACATTTATGCTAAAAGTGGCACTGGAACATACATTTCATGTGCTCTGCCTACCCCTTTTGGGAATGAAAGCGTGAATGTATGTATGTATAATGTGAAATGGAGTTAATTCTTTGACCACATAAAAGCAACAGGCAGTGTTCTGTGCTCACAACATGCGGTCTGAAGTATGATATACCCTTCATCACCGTTAGTCATACAGTAGGTATAATGTGGCAAAAGAACTGCAAAGATTGTTGCTGGAGAAACTTGGAAGCAATAAATAAATAAATAATGGCATTATTTTTGTAAATCACTGTATCCTGATTGGATTACTCAGGAATTTACTTTTCAACTGTCAACATCAACACTAAGTTGTTCATCAATTCATTTCACGAAAAGGAGAACAGAAATCATTAAACTCACGCCTCCATGTTATCATTGAACAGTTCCTCCCCGTCTCCCTCTTCCTCCTCGAGCGGGTTGTCTCCAAGTATGGCGCTCTCATCTTCAAACATTTCATAGTCACGCGCCGGCGATGTCATGCGGGACCGGGCTCCGTCCCGGTCTGACGGCGTGTCTGGGGCCGGGGAACTCTACACAAACATATACAATCGCCATCAGACACCGGTCATGCAAGCTTTTGTCTCATGGGAAACCACTGCAAAATTACCACATGATCTAGAGCAAAATAATGAGAAATAAACGACTTACCATTGTTACTTAAGAGTAATAGATGCCAATCAAACGTTTAACAATCAAACTTAACACAATTACAACAAAATAACAGTTTAACACGATGCAATTCAACCAACACTCAACAACAAACAGGTTAAAACACAAATGTCAAAATGCGCGCGAATATTAGTTTGTTTGTTCAAGCAAGCTATTATAAACCTCTTGGTGTGAATAGTTTTCGTTGACTAAACCGATTTTAAGAGTAGCTGGAATAGCGTACGACTGCAAAAGATACGTTCAATAATAAATATCTTAATTACTTTATGAGGCTTAAAACTGATTTTTTTATATCAAATTATTAATAACTTGCTGAAAGTAACATATTATGTTTTGATAACATAATGTAATTTATAATGAAATTTAAGAAAACACGTTTGAACCCTAACCTGAAAATTTGGCATGTTATTCCATCATCTTTCAAACTCAAGTCACTTTGTCACTTCAGAAGTTCTGTCGTAATAGTTGTAGAATCAGTGAATTCCTATATTAATATTATGGATCTCATAAATCTCATTTAGTGTTCACCTGCCATCTTCATGCTTTAAGAGGAGAAACTAGGAAGTTGACAACTCGACAATAAATATGGCGAAATACATAGCACAAATTATAGTACTCGGCGCCCAAGTTGCTGGTAGGGCTTTTGCTAGAGCATTGAAACAAGAAATAGCGGCGTCTCAAGAAGCTGCGAAGAGAGCTGGTGGCGGCGAAGCAGGCGCCCGAAGAGCCGCAGCCAACGCATCTACCGGACTGACAATTGAAGAAGCTATGCAAATTTTAAACATAGATAAACTAGATCCAGAGAAAGTGAAAAAGAACTATGAACATTTGTTTATGATGAATGATAAAGCGAAAGGAGGTTCTTTCTACTTACAATCCAAAATTGTGAGAGCTAAGGAGAGGATAGATACAGAATTTAAACAAAAGCAGCCCAACCCGGATCAAAGTAAACCCAAAGACACATCCAAGGACTTATAGTGTAGTTGCCTATATACGCATAATATAGTAGTTTAGAACAATTATTGTTTTGTAAAATATTTTATTGCATAGAAATGGATACCACAATAGTGACTAGAACTAGAGTACATCAGTCTTCATTACAATGCTGATTATGTTATAAGTTATACAAAATTCATGTTCATTCACATAATGCTCGCAAACAACTATAGCATTATAGAAATCAATAAATTTTCCTAAGCATATGATTTAAATGTTTCACTTGCTTTATTTACCTAGTACTTAACTAAAGGATATGTAAAATATGACCTAACATTTTAATGGATAATACATTTCTTAATCTAGTTTGTATAAGAAAATATTAATAAATTAATAAAATATGACTAGAAAATGTATAAGATAAAATGGAATATAATGAGTAACGGAAGATCCTATAACTTCTTATAAAAAAGAAAATAAGAAATATTTTGAACATTGCTACCACTTAAAATAAAGTATTTGTAAATATTGCTTAAAACTAGAATACATCAGTCAACTTACATACTATGAGACAATAGTTATGGCTGTTAGATCTGTTGGCTACTTAGTGTTGCATAAACTTTAAATTCTAACTATGGGTTACAATAAAACCACTTGAAGCTTAATACAAGTTTAAACTTCTTCAATAACCTGAAGACTAGTTTTTGCTTTCAACTCTATGGCTTTCACAAGCTTAAAGTATACCTAAAGCTGTTTTGCGTCAAGTACATTAAGTTGAAACATATTAGTATCAACAAGTATCCCAAGAACAATCAGCGTACCGGACATTTTAATCTGCCTGTTTGTAGGCTGCCTTACATGTTAAATAAATGCAAGTTCATAAACTTTCTACTTGCACTTGCAGCAAACATATGAATTATGAACTTCACACTACACAAAATAAATTAGTGCTCAATGACTGAACAGGGTCTCTTCTTAGTTTATGGTTTGACATCCATAAGTATGACAACCTCATAAGGGCTGCACTCTGACATACCCAGAGAGTTGCAGAGCCAGCCATAAAATCCTTTCTCAAAATCACAGACATCCTTCCACCAGTTTGCTCCGCTAAACGTCAGCTGCACTATGCCTGCATACAAGCCTAGGCCTACAGTAAAAATCACTATCAAAAATGGATAAGACAATATCACTATTGGAGCCAACATTGCCTTCTTAACCCAATTCAGATCTTCAGTTACATGAGTAAAGATATTATACCAAGTCATTGTGCCCATGTAGAATGAATACAATGCTGATACGCAAGCCACAAACGGTATACATACAAGACTGAAGAGAAAAATGTGCGGACCGTTGTACACAGAGCACTTCGATATGTCCATCTTGTTGTATTCCTCTGCGACAATAGCAGCTTCGATTATTTCAAGTTCTTCTCTTGAAATATTGAGTTTCACATCAACATTTTGACCCTTCTTCTTTCCTCTCTTTATTGTGCCCGTCATAGTTAAGTAGGATTCTTTGGAATAGTCCGTCAGTGAGCAATCGGGCGTAGATCCTTCAGACTCAATCCGCAAAGCTGTGATTTCTGTGTCATTATTTTCAGTTTCAATGATTTCTTGGACAATGTTAACTCGTTTTTTCCTTTTAGCACTGTTTTTCAGACTATCTGTCAAAGGGCCCATTTCAAAGCTATTTTCTGACTGAGTTTGAGACATGCTGTTTGGCGTAGCGGAAGAGCTTTCATTCTGTTCATTCAGAAACTTGCAGCTTTTCTGCATCTCATCGTTCACCTCTCTAAGATCATCATGGCTTGAACATGCATCTGAAGAATTCTCGTAAATTGGAGACAAGTCCATGATGTCTCTGCCATTCATCATTGAGAGAGCTTGGTAGCCATTTTTTTGGGAACTCTGTGACTTCTGTGCTTCTGCTTCCATATTTGAATCATTGATATCTTCATCATTGACATCAGTAATGATTGGGAGGTTGATCTTCATGTTGGACTTGAGTCCCTCCATGGTAGAATGTATGATTCCATTGACAACATGTTCTGTAACTGGTGAGAGGCCATTCATGTATTTGGTTGGCAAGTCAGTGTCGGCTCCCTGTAAAAAAAACCAATGAAACAAATAACATTAACTATTCACGACTTTTTAACATAGCTATTAACAATAACTGTAGAAAAAGTCATAAATGTAGTGAAACTTGCTATAAAAATTCATACTTAAGTAGGTATTTAATTTAAATACAACTGTAGCGTCTAGGTAAATACGTCTGTACACGTGTTAGTTTGTCTATCGTTTTGTTCCTGATCTCAACTCAATTGCTCAAAGGTTAACTGGAAGAGATCCCTTACAGGGATAAGTTCGCCTTTGTACCATTTTTTTTTGTCTGTATTTTTACCTGTGTCTTGTGTAGAATAAAGTATTTACATACATACATACAACTGTTGCCGTAACGCTAACTCTTAAAATAAAATAAAGCGTTGCTAATTGATTTCCAACTCGAAGACAATCACTATCCTTTTCGATTTGTTAGAAATAAGCTTGCTGTTATGCAAATAGGACTAACCTGAACCGTAATTATGTGGTCTACATGACCCGCTATCGAATTTTGCTTTTTGCCATTACGCTTCTTCGGCAATATAAATATGGGTTGCTCCACTTTGGCCATTTTTACTCTCTACTTTTTAGTTGTCGTTGCGAGTGTCGATCCACAAATATTTAAATTTAACAAGTACGAGCTATGAAAGGAAGATCACTAAAGAGTATAATAAGTATTGAAGATCACACAAATAAACAACACTACCTGTACTACCACACTATACCACTCCACACTAAGTACTACAGGGTGAAAACTTGAGGAAAATGCAAAAATATTGAACTCTACTTAGCTAAGGCTAGTTGAGCTACGCTCGTTGCCGCAATATTGAGATGTAATCAATCTCTATCGGCTCTATCTCCTTATTTCAATAAATAAATGGACAGCATAGGCTTGTAGCATAGCAAGATATAACATTTTATTTATTCATTAAATAAATATGTCTATAATTTAATGATTTATCTCGATTTTATTAAGATGTATGGAACAAAATGTTTTTTTTAATGCCTTGAACAAAGAAAGTTTGTTTTGACTTTTCTTTTGACATGTGTCATGTAGAGCTGGGTCGTTTCGACTTTTCCGTGAAACGAAACGTAACCGTTTTTTTTTCTCACGAAACTGTTTTGAAAAACAGTTTCAAAAATAACTAGTTTCTCCGTGCGTTTGCGTTAGCGCCGTCGCCGGTCGCCAAACGAAGTGAAACGAAAAAACGGATGAAACAGTTTACAGTGTTCGAGTTACGTTTTCACGTTTTGCATTGCAACCGTTGCGTGGGACTGTCGCCTTCTACTCGTAGCTCCTTGTCATCGTTTTTATAAAAACAGTTTGTGTTTCTAGCCACAAACTGTTATTCCGTTATTGTACGAGAAACCGTTTTTGAAAACGCTTACGGGAAAAAACGCCCAACTCTAGTGTCATGTGTTTGACATCTGCGAATAGTAAATTTCTGAATGCCGCAATTACCAAGAAAATTGTTACAAATTCGACAACTCGGATGCCTCTTTACATATTTTTTTAACAGAAACTAATATCGGAATACAATGCTCAAGGTAGGTAAATGAAACGGTCCATATTTATTTAATATTACACGTAATAAATCGAGAAACTAATTTCATAACCTCACTTTGGAATATTTCAGGGTATGGTTAGTTTAGTTACCGGTGGGGCTTCAGGTCTAGGTAAAGCCACTGTGGAGAGATTCGTAAACCATGGCGGACGAGTGGTGATTCTCGATATTCAAGGCTCGAGGGTAGAGGAAGTGGCTAAACAGTTTGGCAGTGAAGTTATTGCATCCCCAGGATGTGTAAGTATTTTATAATTAACTAGCTGCCCGGGCGGCTGCGCCCGCGCCCGCGTATTGCAAAGAACGCAGGCAAACCCATGTGATAAAATATAGCCCATAACCATCCAGAAATTCCATTCCACATGCAGGTGAAAGAATTTTTGAAATTGGATAAGGGAATACAGAGATTACCCATTACATACAAACTTACAGAGCCACAATCTCACAGACTTCTTCTCTTTATTTTATTAATGAAACAAAGAGCGGTGCCTGTGGGTTTGTCTGTGTTATGCAATAAGTCCTTTTTTTAATGGGCTATCATACAGCCTGTGCCCTAGTTAATCTATTGGAATATAATATAATTACTATCTGACCCTGCGAACTTTGAACGCCACAGAAAATATATGTGAACATTAATTAAGTACATATGTGCATATTTTTTTTCGTAAATTTTCCATTTTGTTAATTTATAAATATTTGCAGACAATCTTACACAAATCAACCTAATCCCAAACTAAGCAAAGCTTATACAATGGGTACTAGACAACAATACACAAACTTATATTGATAAATAAAAATTTAAATACATAGAAGTATCCATGACTCAGGTCAGGAACAAATATTTATTTAAGTGCTCATCACACAAATAAATGCCCTTACCACCAAACCCTCCCTTACCTTTAAATTGTTATTCTGCTATTCAGAGAAAAAACAAAATCAAACATCTTAAAAATCAGTCTAGCCATTCTGAGCTATACTTTAGCACAAGTGACAAAGTGGGCTTGTAATGATATTCTAGATCACATCAGAGGATGACGTGAAGAAAGCTCTCCAGCTGGCCAAGGAGAAGTTTGGCCGGCTAGACACACTGGTCAACTGTGCGGGGCATGTCGCAACACACCAGATATACAACTTCAATAAAGATAGACCTTGTGAATTGGAGGGTTTTCAGAAATGTGTCAATGTAAGTTTAATGGTACCTTAATCTACTTCCCACCCAGCGTGCCAGGCCTGAGCGGCAGACGCCGAGCACATTTAACAAGATGCGAAAGGAATTGGAAGGCTCTGTCGTCGTGTTTGGCCGGCTCCGCTGGCTTTTGCCTACTGCAACTCTATTGAAACGCGCTCGGCTATCGCCGGGTGCTCGCGTATCCGTTGCGATGCGGCACCACGCGACCCGCTCCGGCCCGTTCGTGGAAATCGTACATAATGGCTTAGACTCAACTGGCTTAGGGGTTACTTAAAATATTGTATCCAAATGAAGAGGAGAAAGGAGAGGGCTAAAAGTTACTCTACTCATGTAGATTTTGTGTGACATCTACTTGACATATACGAGGGACAAGAAGACCAACATATTAAATATATAGTCATATAGATTATTAAATTAATTCAAAAACATTAAATCTTTAAAAAAAAGAATAAACTTTCTAGTGTCCTGCCACACTTCGATCTAGTCCACCTGATATGAAGTGGTTCAGTAACAATTGAATCAATGTAAAAATTTGTCTTTAAAGGGTTCAAAAGGGGTGTAGAAGTTAAGCTGTAGGTACATGGTACAGTCAGCTGCAGAGAAAAGGACCCCCCCTGCATAAAGTTTGCATACCAAACTTCTATGCAGGGGGGTTACCTTTCTCTGCAGCTGACTGTACATTATATTTTTTTCCTTCAGCTTTTAGTCCTTGCTGACTTTAGGAAGTGGGATTTGGCAATATGAGTGTGTAGGTGTTCACATAATTATTTACACACAAGCAGAAAGTTCGGTATACGTTTGACAGTTTTTAAGGAAGTATCAGAAACCTAAAAAAAAATCATCAGTCCTAGTCGATGTAGGTAACAATAAGACCTTATAAATACTACTAGCTTCTGCCCGCGACTCCGTCCGCGTGGAACTCGTTTATATCGCAGCTCCATACAAACTTTTACCCCCCCATTTCACTCTTCATCCCTACAACTATCTCCACTTAAAAAATTACGTCAATTCGTCGCTCCGTTTTGCCGTGAAAGACGGACAAACATACAAACAAACAAACACATACACTTTCGCATTTATAATATTAAGTATGGATGTTACTTTTGGCCCAAGATTTACCTTCAAGCTAATTATGAGAGGAGGCCTGTGCCCGGCAGTGGGACGTATATGGCTGGCTGGCGGGCTGATGATGTTGATGAGGTATTCTTTTGAGCCCATTGTAACCTCCATCCAATATTTAGCGAGTGGACAGAAAACAAATAATGTAATAATAAAATAATAGGTCCAACTGCTAAGCCAACGAATTTTTTCATACGATATTTATTTATCTCCTTTGACGTTTGCTTTAATAAAATCAGTAGTAGAGTATTCCACTTAACCTCATGAAAATCGTGATAATAAAACATTAAATTTTTCTCTCAAGAAAATTGTTTGGTTCAGTAGTACGCCTATGCACCCTTGCCTTGAAGATATAAAAGCGTAGTGAGTTTCTTGGTGTAGCTGAAAATGTTTTTGTTAAAATAAGTTATTTCAACTAATTACAGGTAAATACAGTAGGGACATTCAACGTCACCCGCCTAGCCGTAGGCCTGATGGGCCAAAATAAGCCTAATGAGCAAGGGCAGAGGGGCGTCGTGGTGAACACAGCTTCCACAATAGCGTATGAAGGGGACATAGGACAGGCGGGCATAGCTGCGTCCACCGCCGGCATCGTGGGCATGACGCTGCCTCTGGCCAGGGATCTGGCGCCTAGAGGGATCAGGGTGGTCACTATAGCTGCTGGTGAGTTTTTGTATGATGGCACACGGCTTCCATAGCGTACGAGAGCGATATATGTGGGCCAAAGTAAGCCTAATGATCAAAGGCAGAGGGGCGTCGTGGTGAACACAGCGTCCACAATAGCGTATGAAGGGGACATAGGACATGCGGGCATAGCTGCGTCCACCGCCGGCATCGTGGGCATGACGCTCCCTCTGGCCAGGGATCTGGCGCCTAGAGGGATCAGGGTGGTCACTATAGCTGCTGGTGAGTTTTTGTATGATGGCACACGGCTTCCATAGCGTACGAGACTGATATATGTGGGCCAAAGTAAGCCTAATGATCAAAGGCAGAGGGGCGTCGTGGTGAACACAGCGTCCACAATAGCGTATGAAGGGGACATAGGACAGACGGGCATAGCTGCGTCCACCGCCGGCATCGTGGGCATGACGCTGCCTCTGGCCAGGGATCTGGCGCCTAGAGGGATCAGGGTGGTCACTATAGCTGCTGGTGAGTTTTTGTATGATGGCACACGGCTTCCATAGCGTACGAGAGCGATATATGTGGGCCAAAGTAAGCCTAATGATCAAAGGCAGAGGGGCGTCGTGGTGAACACAGCGTCCACAATAGCGTATGAAGGGGACATAGGACATGCGGGCATAGCTGCGTCCACCGCCGGCATCGTGGGCATGACGCTCCCTCTGGCCAGGGATCTGGCGCCTAGAGGGATCAGGGTGGTCACTATAGCTGCTGGTGAGTTGTACTATGATGGCTTCTACAAAGTACCTAAATTTTAGTTATATTGTAGTGCCCTACAGGTTTTCATAGCTGAACAAGTATAATGTACCATCTTGTATTTACCTATGAAAGCAATAAAGATACTGATACTGATACTGAAGTATGAGGCTGGTCGAAGTTATGTATAGATTTTTCGCCTTTTTACGTTAGAATAAGGTGCAAAAGTGTATAAAATTAGAAGCGTCTTCTAGTGCCAGAAAAGCCTGCCAATGTTGGAATGCGGAAAAAACAATGCCCAATTTCTAGGCCCACATGACATATAGCACATGTAAGGTATTTACGTGTAATTTCCTAAACTAACCCCAATCCGCTCCATTGGGTCGACGTCTCCATAACCACATCGGAAAACGAGACGTGAAAACCTGACATGTGCACCTGCATAGGTGCAGTACACGGTACAGTCAAGGGAACCAATACGTATACACCACAAAGTCTCAAAAATATGTAGGCAGACCTTATTTCTGCAACAATAAGGTTGTAGTATATACATATTTAAGAAATTGAGTCAATACATATTGGTGCCCTTGTACAAAGGTGTTCAGCCCCTGGCGAGGCCGGCCGTACATACTTCGGCGTGCAAACGGATTGCAAGCCTCGTACCTATGACTCGTATCCATACCCGGGGGGCCTTCAATCGCTACACGCTCGGTAATGTCAGATTTGATGAAAAATCTGTCATGACCCTCTACATTGTGTTATAGACATTACGACTCAAAGTTTCTCTTCTGTTCACAGGCATATTCGACACGCCCCTAGTCGCATATTTACCAGAGAAGATGGTAGACTTCATCAAACGCATGACGCCGTTCCCCTCCAGACTTGGCAAGCCTGAAGAGTTCGCGCACCTCGTCTCTAGTATAGTCGAGAACCCGATGTTGAACGGAGAGGTCATACGGTTAGATGGAGCGCAGAGGTGGTTCCCCTTGTAACGTAGTTTAGGCTAAAGATAGCGTTAAGTTTGTAGAATAAATGTTGTAGTTATTTAGCCGTGTATTTTTAGATTGCCTTCCATTCCTGACATATAACATTTAGGTATCTACACGACTAGAGATGCGCTATACAGATTTCATCGCCGAACGGCATACGATGATACCGCCGAATGTTCTTAAGCCGTTTGCCGGAGAAATCTGCAATAAAGATTAAACTGTCATATAAAGTCAACAATAACCTGGAACTGGTAGTCGCTTGTATTTAGATCACACATTCACACAACAACCCCCATAGACACTTCTTGAGCAACGTGGTGGTGAAAGCTTGGAACGAACTGCCAGATGTGGTGAGACCAGCTCTCAATGTCAACCAATTCAAGAACAAATTAGACAAGCACATTTGTACAAAAAAGTAAATTAAAGCTCAACTATTTTATCACAATATCAGCCGAAAGATGTCCACTTTTGTGAATGTTGCACTCCGGGAGTGCCGGTAGAAGTGAAAACTTGAATAATTTTAAATGTGCAAATCCGTTTGGGAGCTACGATACCACAGACACGTTAAACTTATAACACCCCTCTCTTTGCGTCGGGGGTTAAAAATAGATACGCGCGGTTCGTCGCGTTCAAGTCGGCAGCGGCGGCGGATCACAGCACTCGGCACGTGTGTTCGCGCGCGCGGTGCCGGCCCTCGACTGACTGGCGGCCCGGGGCCCGGGGCCGAGCGAGCGATAGGTTTCTAACGCGAACCTGTACTGTGTGATGTGTGTCCCTGTGACCCTATGTGTCCTCCGATCATTCGTTTTCGTTTCGCGTTAGGCCCTCTGACCTCAGCGAACCTGTACTGTGTGATGTGTGTCCCTGTGTCCCTATGTGTCCTCCGATCATTCGTTTTCGTTTCGCGGTAGGCCCTCTGACCTCAGCGAACCTGTACTGTGTGATGTGTGTCCCTGTGTCCCTATGTGTCCTCCGATCATTCGTTTTCGTTTCGCGGTAGGCCCTCTGACCTCAGCGAACCTGTACTGTGTGATGTGTGTCCCTGTGTCCCTATGTGTCCTCCGATCATTCGTTTTCGTTTCGCGTTAGGCCCTCTGACCTCAGCGAACCTGTACTGTGTGATGTGTGTCCCTGTGTCCCTATGTGTCCTCCGATCATTCGTTTTCGTTTCGCGGTAGGCCCTCTGACCTCAGCGAACCTGTACTGTGTGATGTGTCTCCCTGTGTCCCTATGTGCCCTCCGATCATTCGTTTTCGTTTCGCGGTAGGCCCTCTGACCTCAGCGAACCTGTACTGTGTGATGTGTCTCCCTGTGTCCCTATGTGTCCTTCGATCATTCGTTTTCGTTTCGCGGTAGGCCCTCTGACCTCAGCGAACCTGTACTGTGTGATGTGTGTCCGTCCCTGTGTCCTCCGATCATTCGTTTTCGTTTCGCGGTAGGCCCTCTGACCTCAGCGAACCTGTAGGTACTGTGTGATGTGTGTCCCCTGTGTCCCTGTGTCCTCCGATCAAGTGTTGCTATTACGAATCCTAACTTCAAGATATATTACGAGTGAGCAATGAGGCGAGGTGAAACAAGTTGTGAATGTGAATTGAATAGCACATTGTTTACGATGACAGTTGTCAATCATTGTTATACTTCCCACGGTAATCAAAAATAATAACAGTCGATTACATAGGTAGTAGTTCAATCGTATGGCATTGAAAACAGAAACATTATAACTACAACTATAAATTATTTTTAAGGTCTGTCAGCCACTTGATGACCTTGTCGCTATGTGACGAATTGTTTCTTCTAGAATAGTAGTTATTCTCGACGCTTCGGTTAACCGAGCCCTGTAATTATGAGCAATGACGCGTATAGTTTTAGTATCCAAGAAGCAACCGGGCTCGCGGTATTGGAGCTCCCGAAGTGTTCTGAAACAGCTCTTCGCAACCTAAACTGAGCAAACTTAGCCTGGGGCGGAATTAGCACAAATCGCGTCTATTTTTTTTCACCCCTCCTGCTATTTCCGCCCCTGGCCAAGTTAGCTCAGTTCGGCATCAAACGCATCATTGCTTTAGCTATTTACCTCATATTCCTCGATGGTGGCTAATAAACATACCTAATTCGAGCCTCATGTAAACGGCTTGTGGTGCCCAAGTCGAGTATGTGAAACACTTGCCTGAATTGTATGGGTAAAGCTTCGCTAGGGGCCACAAAGTATTTTAGTCTATACACAATATATGGCTATACATGAGAGTAGAAGGAGGGGACCACCTCCGTCCTCGCTGCCATAAGCATACGTCATATAGGTTGCTACCGTACTTACACGTATACATGCATATATTATACTTATCCGAGGGTCTGGTCTACTGGCCAATCCAGAGTGACCCACCGTACGGTCTATTACGCCTCCGGCGCAGGTACTGCCTGTCAGTACCTCGGTGCTCTACGCACCAGCAGGACATGGGGGCGTTCCCACGAGGTCCTCCATAAGCCTGTCCCCCTAGGCCTGGCCCTGTTACTCCAACTCATAATCGACCGTATATACATGCCTTGCCAGTGTGGCTTCAACACACTCCTGGGAAGCCTGACCGGGCGTTCCCTGTCCAAATCCCTTGTCTTTCAGAGGTACTTACACCTCGAGTTTGGACTACGTGAAACTACATTAAGCAGCGACCGTTGGTTATCCCCTGTTCCACTCTCATGTAGCTTGTAATGTCGATTATAGTAAGAGAGAGAGTACAAATCCTGCACGAGCACTTACCAGGATCCTCTAGTTTACCTCGTGACGACACACGCGCAGTCTTCCTGTCCTGCGCGTCCCGTCGCCTTCACGCTCCAAGCTCATACCTTCTCAGCAGATGGCGCCGTGTCAGCAGTCAGCCCGTGGCACCACCTCCCGCCATTAGCACTGCACCTGGAGGCAGACTTACCCGAACTGACCCTATATACAATGAAACGAAAGTGATAACAAAAGGTAAAGCAAACACTCGTGCACTTAACAGTTATTGAAAAAAATTAAAACTAATTTCTTGTGGCTAAATAAACAGATTTTTTAAATTGATCATTTTTGAAACATAAATGTCAAGATCCTTACAGACGCGTACCAAATCATTGAACTCCCGACATATGTGAACAATCCATCCATACTAATCCATACTATCCATACTAATATTATAAATGCGAAAGTGTGTCTGTCTGTCTGTCTGTCTGTTACCTCTTAACTCTCGCTTACGTCTTACTTCTAATGATGTGACATGAAACTTTGCCATGCGCTGACTATAGCAGCTATAACCACGAACTTCGAATGTCGAAGTTCGGATATCTCTATCTCTATCGCACCTACAATACTCGAGTGACAGGGATGCAAGTACACGAACTTCGAGATTCTGTTTTCGTGGTAGCGCCGCTGAGATAGACCGTCGTCCATAATGATCTTTCCGGTCCGAATCGCGCTCGGCGCGACACGGCTGCTTACAATACTCGAGTGACAGGGATGCAAGTACACGAACTTCGAGATTCTATTTTCGTGGTAGCGCCGCTGAGATAGACCGTCGTCCATAATGATCTTTCCGGTCCGAATCGCGCTCGGCGCGACACGGCTGCTTACAATACTCGAGTGACAGGGATGCAAGTACACGAACTTCGAGATTCTATTTTCGTGGTAGCGCCGCTGAGATAGACCGTCGTCCATAATGATCTTTCCGGTCCGAATCGCGCTCGGCGCGACACGGCTGCTTACAATACTCGAGTGACAGGGATGCAAGTACACGAACTTCGAGATTCTATTTTCGTGGTAGCGTCGCTGAGATAGACCGTCGTCCATAATGATCTTTCCGGTCCGAATCGCGCTCGGCGCGACACGGCTGCTTACAATACTCGAGTGACAGGGATGCAAGTACACGAACTTCGAGATTCTATTTTCGTGGTAGCGCCGCTGAGATAGACCGTCGTCCATAATGATCTTTCCGGTCCGAATCGCGCTCGGCGCGACACGGCTGCTTACAATACTCGAGTGACAGGGATGCAAGTACACGAACTTCGAGATTCTATTTTCGTGGTAGCGCCGCTGAGATAGACCGTCGTCCATAATGATCTTTCCGGTCCGAATCGCGCTCGGCGCGACACGGCTGCTTACATATAGGTACAGACTAGGTACAACGCGCGGACGTTGTAGCCTATGGACGCATGCAAGCCCTGTGAGTCGTTTCTCTCCTTCATTTTGAGACACCACGTATGTATGTAAAAAATAAATTTATTTGAGGAATGAGTGAGAGAGACTTACTTCTTGTGAAAGTAGCTTCGTGAAACGACCCACGGGAATTGCAAGCGTCCATGTTGTATGCTTACCATCAGACAGGACGCATGCCTGTTTGCCAGCGTCGTGAAAAAAATATGGAAGAGACTAGCTTCTGCCCGCGACTCCGTCCGCGTGGAACTCGTTTATATCGCAGCTCCATACAAACTTCAACCCCCCATTTCATCCCCTTAAGGGGTGATTTTGGGGATGAAAACTATCTCTATACCAAATTTCATCCAAATCGGTTCAGCGGTTTAAGCGTGAAGAGGTAACAGACAGACAGACACTTTCGCATTTATAATATTAGTATGGATATGGATATGGATTAGTATGGATATGGATATGGATAGTATGGAAGTATTGATGGATGGATTATGTAGGTACATACTTACAGTCGATTACAAAGAGATGGATATACGGCCGAATATCTATACACGACTTTATTGCCTTAACATTAAGGTCGTGTATACATATTTTTGTAACGTTGACCGTAACGATCTCTTTGTAGCGTACCTACAATATTCATATTCAATTTATTCATAAAGCCAATTTACACGCCATAGTTAAATAAAACGTAAAAAAAAAACACAATACCTACAAACCTGTAGCTACGTTTACGTCAATGACATCCACTTAAGAGGCCGACAAGACCTGATTTGGTGAAATTGATGTTATTTAAGCAGTTTTTTATGAAAAACTATTTGTTTTAGCACATCATATAAAATATATGTTTGTATTCACCATATTTCAAAGACCGTAGACGGGCTCGATACATAATTGGACGAAATCGGCTCGATAGAAAATAATTGCAAAGATTGGTCTTAAAATCACATTAAACGGTTCTATATCTTAATTTTTTTGACATATGGGTCTGCAATTAAAAACATGAAGTCAACATATTCATACCTAAACTATTAACGAGTCATATTTCACAAATAATCCACCCTTTTTTATTTCAATATTTATGTAATATTATCTTCAAAAACCGGGCCGCCCAGTAACACTCGCTCTCGTTTACTCGATACAAATAGACAATGTGCGCGCTATCCAAAATCCTCAAGGGCATTTTGGTGTTGACAGCGTCTTAAGCACAGATAAGTGTTTACATAAGTATAAGGTCAGCATATTTCTACGTTAATGTTACATAATAGTAGGTACCTATACTTATTAACTCTGCTTACGTCATACTGAATTGATGTGATATGTGAGGAGTTATAAATGGTTGTATGTAGGTACGTATACTTGTCTTAAGGCCTGTTTCACAATCTCCAGTTAAAACTTATCCGTCAGATAAATGTTGGCTGTCACTTTTCTTTTATATGACGGGAGAATAGGATAGCAATAATTTTAACTGGCAGATAACTTAATCCGGCGATTGTGAAACAGGCCCTTAGACAAGATAAACGCATACTACTACTAAGTTTTGATAAAAGTAAACCCTGCTAGTCCCGCAACAGAGTAGATAATAAATTAATAAAGCAGTCAAAATTTACTTATTCTTTAATTGAGGCATACTTATTACCAGGGATGTTGCAGACATTCGCATCCGCAACCGCGGATGTTCCACATGATTTACATCATGATGTAAGTAATCATTTATTTATCTCAGGTACTAGCTTCTGCCCGCGACTCCGTCCGCGTGGAACTCGTTTTTATCGTAGTATACAAACATTCAGCCCCTTAGGGACTGATTTCCGGGATAAAAACTATCTCTATAACAAATTTCACCCTTACAAACTTTGCACCCCTATTTAACCCGCTTAGGAGTGGGATTTTCCAACACCCTAAAATTACCTTAATTTTTTTTGTATTGTAATAAGTAGGTACACAAACTTTCAAGTCACTTAAAATTTTACCTCATCCCCGTACAAACTTTCAACCCCCTTTTTACCCCCTTGAGGGTGGAATTTATAAAAATCCCTTTGTTAGTCGGTACATTACGTCATATTTACCTATTGTGAAAAGAAACAGCTTTCTAGCTTCAACGGTTTGAGCTGGGCGTTGATTTAAGTGAGTGACTGAGTCAGGACTTTTATCTTTATATATAGGTAGGTATATACGAGTACTATATAGATATATGATATAGAAATAAGTGTCAGTTTCACGTCAGATTTGAATTTAAAGTCAGTGTACCTAAGTTAGGTACCTAATGTGTTTTGGAATTTGATTGTAGAATTTAATACAAATTCCCAAGAACGACTTTTTCGCTTTTTTTAGACTGTAAAAAGTTGTTTGAGCTTCCCTGTGCCACAGATAATAGTACTCCTGTGCTTCTGGTAACCTTAAGTAAGTAATTCTACTATTGAAGACAGCGAAGTAACCGTGCCGTTGCTGTTGCTACATTGGTAAAAGAAAACCTGGTGTTTGAGTAGTGTTTTATCATCATTAGTCAATAAGAATCTTCATTTCGTTTCTGTAATCTGATGATTCGCTCAGGTGGCGCGTTAGGTTTGCAACGATTGTAAATCAGTCCCAACGTGTTTGAGTAGTGCGTGACCGTATCGACGTTGTTTATTTATTTATTTGAGTGTTTGACCCCAAAATCCGCATCCGCGGATGTGAGCCTCAAAATATCCGCATCCGCGAATGTCAAAAAAATCGCATCCGCGACAACCCTGAATTTGACGCACTCATAGATAGATAGATAGATAGATAAAACGTTTATTTGTTTGCTACAAAGACACAGAAACAGAAACAACATCGTAAAAACAAAATTATAACAAATATTCGACACACAATATGGAACAGAATAGACATACAATAACATACCAAAAAAAGTTCGACATAGGTACAATTGCTCACATGTAAGTATGCGTGAAAATTTCTACGCGGCAACGGCAAGTCGCGTGAGCCGCGTAGAACTTTTCATAATAAGAATACTACTTAGTTGAGATACTGCTTTAGCTTATATATGAACTGTGTCTCTGTCCAACTACCTACTAATTAATAACATGCAAGTCATGTAAAGTGCTGTTGGTTTAGTTAATCATTTGAGGAACTCGTGTTCGTGTGTGCCAGTTATCTGTCATCTCAGTGTGGGCCTTGTCGTGTGTGTTGAACTTGAAACAGTAAGTGTCTCTTAATATTTATTTCGGTAGGTACTTACTAAAAATAAACCTTGTTAACTTATGTGCTCGTGAAGGTAACCAGAGAACTGCTGTGCAATGCTATCCTGGGATGGTTGACATAATATTATAAAAATTATTATAAATGCGGAAGTGTGTCTGGCTCTCTGTCTCTCTGTCTGTTACCTCTTCACGCTTAAACCGCTGAACCAATTTGGATGAAATTTGGTATAGAGATAGTTTGAGTCCCGGGGAAGGACATAGGATAGTTTTTATCCCGGAAAACATCCCCCAAGGGAATGAAGTGGGGGGTAAAAGTTTGTATGGAGCTACGATATAAACGAGTTCTACGCGGACGGAGTCGCGGGCAGAAGCTATAGTATGTTAATATAGCTTCTGCCCGCGACTCCGTCTGCGTGGAACTTGTTTTTATCGTAGCTCTAGACAAACTATCACCCCCCATTTCACCCCCTTAGAGACTGATATCCGGGTACAAACTATTCAATGGCCTTCCCCGGGACTCAAACTATCTCTATACCAAATTTCACCCATACAAACTTTGTACCCCTATTTAACCCGTGGCGGGAGTAGCTCTAAGAATTGATTAAACTAACCTGTGTCTAGATTTATATTGTGTCAATCCTATATATATGTATAAATCTGTGTGTTAGTTTGTGAGTTATTCACGTAGTAATAAATTCTTGTTGTTTTTACAGTTTTCACCATTAATATGTCATGTACCTACATTATAAGATTATCTTTAAATTAGTATAGGTAGTAATAAGATTTTGTTAATAAGTAAATAATAATTACGACTTCGACAATTTAATTTCGCTATAGCACCTACCTACTACCTACCTATGTCGTGTGACGGAAAGGTTCTCGAGTGGCGACCTCGTACCGGAAAGCACAGCGTGGCCACAAGGCGGACTGATGACCTGATAAAGGTCGCGGGAGGCTGCTGGATGCGGATGGAGCAGGTCCGGTCACTTTGGCACTCTTTGGGGGAGGCCTTTGTCCAGCGGTGGACGTCTTTCGGCTGATTTGATGATGACGATGATGAATTAAATTTTATTGATTTTATCGTCAAAAATATCTTACCCTTTATCTGATTATACTAGCCGATGCCCGCGTGGTTATAGGAAAATGTAACATATTGAATTTTCCCGTGGGAATTAGATGTTTTCCCGCTGGAAAAAGTAGCGTATGTCACTCTCAAGCTTCTAAACTATCTCCATACAAAAAATCACATCAATACGACGCTCCGTTGCGTTGCGACGCGAAAGAAGGACAAACATACAAACACACACACACACTTTCGCATTTATAATATTACTAGCTTTTGCCCGCGACTCCGTCCGCGTGGAACTCGTTTATATCGTAGCTCCATACAAACTGTCACCTCCCACTTCATCCCCTTGGGGGATGATTTCTGGGATAAAAACTATCCTATGTCCTTCCCCAGGACTCAAACTATCTCTATACCCAGTTTGTGACGTCACAATCTGCGAGGCTGCCGCAGAGCGAGCCGCGCGCTGCAGGCCGCGTCGACGGCGGCGCCGAACACGATGGGGCACGGCACGTTGCCGTCCATTAGTGACGTCACAATCTACAAGCGTCATCGTTTCATATGAAGTTGCGTTTCGCGAAAAAGGGACAGAACATACCCCTTCTTAAAACTTTGGACACTTATAATTCGTGATTATTTAACCTCTTTCGTTGATTTTTTCTCCATTTGACTACATTTTAATCCTTTTTCGAGAAAATATGACTTTATTGATTATTTTACTTAGGGTCTACCCATTAGGTACCCGAGGTTGATAGAAAATATGCATAATCGCTAAGTATTTTTTTTACGCTCGCATAACAAACAAAGCAATTTTTTTCTATAACCCATATTCATAAACATAAAACTTAACTAAGTTAAAATTTAAACTGAATTAGCTTTGATGGACGTTCCAAAACAAAGCATTCTGATTAGAGTGATAAGATATAACCCTAGGTTAAAAAGAAGGTCACATGGTTACTCAATATATGAAAATAATGACTATAGCAATTAAGATAAAGTAAAGACCAAAACTAACTACTTACGATAATTTAAAGTACCTACCTAAGCATTTGGATTACATTTTAATTATTTATTCAGAAACAATAGGTACCATCAGCAAAGAAAGTGGTCTACCACTTTTGGACCTTATTTTGCATGCAATAGAGTCGAAAAGTGGTGGTTGCGTTTGAAAATGATTAATATTATAAATGCGAAACCTCTTCACACTTAAAGCGCAAAACCGATTTAAGTAGATGAAATTTGGTATCCAAGAGATAGTTTGAGTCCTGGGGAAGGACAAAATATAGTTTTTTATCCCGGAAGTCATACCCTAAGGGGGTGAAATGGGGGGTGAAAGATTGTATGGGTCTACATTTATTTATTTATACTTTCTTAACGAAAGAAATTATTTATTAAATATTTTGTTTCGTGTTATTTAAGACTTATTTTTAACGAGGAAGTTACCCCGATCATATTCTTAAGTATACAGAGTGTTTTTTTTAAATGGGACAGTATGGGGAAATCCGAATCTAAAGGAGATAGAGGAAAAGTGTCCAAGGAGACATTAGGTGTTTTTTTATGTAAACAAAGTTGGCTCATTAAAATTTTTGGTCAAGCGTGAGTTGTTCTTAAAAAATTATAAAGTTGGTCAATTTTTTTTTTGACGCGGGTCGGCTCTGTTTCATGTAAGGATTATTTCATTGTATGGAAAGAAAAAAATCTGAACAGCAGAAGTTGGTCAAATTTAATGAAAACTAATCTTCATACAGTTGGTTTATTACTTGAGTAAATGTTCGATGTGGCCGCCGTCTTGTCTTATGCAGGTAGTACGAGCACGCTTCAAGACACTTCTAGTTGCATTTAACAGAGACTTATGGTGAATTGTGTTTAAAGTGTTGTAAACAGCATCTTTTAATTCTTGTACGGAGTTGTATCGGGATTCATAAATTCGACCCTTAAGGTAACCATAAGAAAAACGCCATGATGAATAAAATTACAAGCATGAACTGATTGGAAACAAAATCACAGCTGCAGAAATAACTTACGTTCCAAATTTGAATTTTTTTTTTTATAATTTCAAGACTATCGCGTGCCATGATGTTTACGAAGATTAAAAAAAATGTTCTTCTCTTGAATCATCTGGAGCTCTTATCGATTATCGAAATTTAAAAATAGAATATTTAAATATTTTTTTACACTAGGCACTTGCAACAATATTAAAAGGCGAATACTGCAATTGTATGAAGATTAGTTTTCATTAAATTTGACCAACTTCTGCTGTTCAGATTTTTTTCTTTCCATACCATTAAATAATCCTTACATGAAACAGAGCCGACCCGCGTCAAAAAAAAAATTGACCAACTTTATATTTTTTTAAGAACAACTCACGCTTGACCAAAAATTTTAATGAGCCAAATTTGTTTACATAAAAAAACACCTAATGTCTCCTTGGACACTTTTCCTCTATCTCCTTTAGATTCGGATTTCCCCATACTGTCCCATTTAAAAAAAACACTCTGTATATATTATATTCTTTCTCTCTGTGTCATATAGTTTATTTATTCATTTATTTATTGATTCAAAAGAAATTACTACACAGCATTACAGTAAATAGGTACTAATGCACTGCGAAATTTAGGACAGAAAGTACACATCAAAACAATCTTAATAACTAACTGAGGACATAATTATACACACACATTACGAGTATACATATTAAACGACTTACACTTACACGCGGACGGAGTCGTGGGCAGAAGCTAGTGCCTAGTGATAACTTATTTTAGGTACTTACCTAACAGATAATATCTATTCTCCCGTTTGTTACGTTCGCACGGCTAAACTGATGGACGAAACACGCTACCACGAACTTCGAAAGTCGAAGTTCGGGTATTTCCATCTCTATCGCACTCCATTACTCGAGTGACAGGGATGCATGTATTACGAACTTCGACTTTCGAAGTTCGTGGTAGCGCCGCAGATGACCCCACCGGACCTGAGGGGCTACCGCGAAGTGAAAACGAACTTCGTTTGTGTATCTCCGTCTCTGTCGCACTTGCTAGTTCGAGCGATAGAGAGGGAGATACACGAACGAAGTTCGTTTTCGTTTCGCGGTAGCCCCTCTGCGGCGCTATCACGAACTTCGAAAGTCGAAGTTCGGGTATTTCCATCTCTATCGCACTCCCTTAATCGAGTGACAGGGATGCATGTATTACGAACTTCGACTTTCGAAGTTCGTGGTAGCGCCGCTGACGGGCTTCACGCCCACCACAGATACCTACCCGTCCGTTGTTGCGGACGGCGCCCGAACCCGCCAAAAGCGGCACAGCCGCGTAAGGCTTCTCCGAGCCCCTTTAGGGGTTTGAGAGACATCCACCAGGGATTCTCCCGTTTGTTACGTTCGCACGGCTAAACTGAAATACATATCGTCGGCTAAGAGCGTAAACCTGCTAGAACTTTATGATATGGAAGTTTACAAGAGAGACAAAAAATATGATTAAAATGAAAATATTAACCCCGATAAAAGGGGAAAATTATCATTGCAGCATTGGGTCATTTAATGATTTCCTCTAGTTCCAAAATAAAAGTCGGGTAAGTACCTATAGCGTTTGGATTATTTATTTTTTGCTATGACTTTTGTAACGTAACAGTATTTTGCAATCAATCGTGCTGTGTGTGACCGGCCATCCCGCCTGCATCACGCGCTCCGCCCAGCCTCGCTACCGTCCCGCTGGCAGTCTGTTCGACCCTTTATACTGCAATTAATTTTGATAACATTGATTATCGGGTATACAGCACAAAAGCCATGAAATATTAGAAAAAAGACAATAATAGTACATACTACCTGCCTTTGCGATATTATTTTACTATACTTTTTAATTTGCACCAAAAACACCAAATAATGTTATTTTTTAACCGACTTTAAAAAAAAGAAAGGTTCTCAATTCGGTTTTTTTTTATGTTTGTTACCTCAGAACTCCGTCATTTATGAACCGATTCGTACATTTTTTTTGTTTGTTGTATATGATTCCAGATTGATCCCATTCTTTTCAAAAAATTCAGTTGAATGATGGGATCCATGAGGAATTGAGGGAACTCCTCATAATATATATATTACGCATGTAGTATTTTTGGTATTTTATATTATAACTCGTGTATTTACACCCCGAAATCACATAACACAACTGTCCCCCTGGCTCTTGCAGGCGATATGAAGGCGCTAGCGGCACTGACGCTCCTAATAGTGGTGTGCGACGCGTACCGAGTGCTGCTGGTGTTCCCGGCCCCGAGCCGCAGCCACGTCAACCTGGGCGACGGCTTCGTCAGGCACCTGCTGGCGGCTGGCCACCAGGTGTGCTATTGTATAGATAACATGAGGGTGCAGCACTGACGCTCCTATAGGCGTGCGACGCGTACCGGGTGATGCTGGTGTTCCCGTGCCCCGAGCCGCAGCCACGTCAACCTGGGCGACGGCTTCGTCAGACACCTGCTGGCGGCTGGCCACCAGGTGTGCTATTGTATAGACATCAGGGTGCAGCACTGACGCTCCTAGCGGCATGCGACGCGTACCGGGTGATGCTGGTGTTCCCGGCCCCGAGCCGCAGCCACGTCAACCTGGGCGCCGGCTTCGTCAGGCACCTGCTGGCGGCTGGCCACCAGGTGTGCTATTGTATAGATAACATGAGGGTGCAGCACTGACGCTCCTATAGGCGTGCGACGCGTACCGGGTGATGCTGGTGTTCCCGGCCCCGAGCCGCAGCCACATCCACCTGGGCGACGGCTTCGTCAGGCACCTGCTGGCGGCTGGCAACCATCGCTATTGTATCTATTTATTTATTCTTTAATGCTGTACACAAAACTCGACAGTACCTACTTATCAGATGTACATCTTCTGCGGACATACAGCAGCAAATGATGCTTTGCATGTCGGATTTAATTATATTTTTACTGTTCGGCTTGGGGTGACTAAAAAAATGTACTTAAGGCCGTATTTATGGACAGGCGACTCGTGTGACGATGACGCTGACGGCGCGAGACGCGTGCTGCCAGGCGCGTATGGAAACGCTCATGCATGCTCATGCCCGCTTATCCATAAACACAACACCACAGATAACACTATAGGTTGACCCGTTTAACTCAGTCCTCGCCTGCGCGGCGCACGGGTGCAAGGGTATGACGATAACGGAGCGCGGGCGACGGGCAGGTGAAATTGTTTATTTTGGCGTATTAAGAACATGTAAGAGCAGGCGAAAGAGAAGAATACCTACACCCTAATCTTACTAGGTAATGCGCTGAATATAAATTGTTTATTTTCAGGTGACTTACGTTACTCCGGCTCCTATGAAGAATCCACCTAAGAATTTGCGCCAAATCGACGTATCGACGAACTTCGCCCTTTTTCCAGCAAGTGAGTTTTAAAAGCGGTGAATGACGTCACTACCACTTTGTCTATGTAAACTAAATGGCGCGGTTTCCTAGAGGGCGGTGATTGACACCGTACGCGTACCTAACGTCAAAAAGCGGTGGCGCCATTTGAATGACGGCCGTCTTGACGGTGTCGGATAGTTCGTGAACGTTTTTTCTAACGAAATGAAGCAATTTTAATATATATTTTGAGTTTTTTTGACCGAACCGACGTACGAATAGAGCAGCTACGTACGACGTACAAAATGAGTTCCAACTCTAACTGGAGCAGCGAGGATGACGAATCATCACAAATGCACCTTCTGTACCACGAGATTTGAATAAATGATCTTCCACTTTACGATTATTTTCCTCTTCTGATAGTTCATCTTCCAAGTAAATTATTAAAGCTAAATCAAGGTCGTCCATTTTCTCACCAGCATACGTTGACATTGGTGGCTGACGGCTTACTCGGCCGTGGAACTTTCCACATGTCGTTACCGTAAAGACGGCCATCTTTTTGCGTCCGTAATAATACGGCCGCTATATGACGGCAACGCTATCACAGTATAGAAGAATAATACAGTAGTTAGTTAATCAGAGGCCATTTAGGAGCGTTCGTTACCTACTTTCGCTCGATGCGCAGGGCTGTGTCACGTTTGTGGCTTGGCATATTACCCATAGTACTAATTTTGCTTTTAAGTATGCAAAGTATTTCTGTTACAGTTTAATATTTATTTATTTATTTATTTAAACTTTATTGCACAAAAGAAAACTTATCGTACAAAAGGCGGACTTAATGCCATATATGGCATTCTCTACCAGTCAAACCGAGTCCGCAGCAAGGTCCGCTCAACTCCGCGTTGAGATCGCGCGCTTACGCTTTAAAATGTTGTTGTTTCACCTAGAGGGAGACAGGGCGCTAGCAGTAAAGCGAGAGCGCGCGGGGAGGCGGAGCTATACATGTCGCAGTTAAAATATCGCAGTAAAATATCTTCATACAACGGCGAAATTATTGCGGTAAATAAAATATAACAGTAGAACATCTCCATAGCGAGATAACAATACAGTTTATACAGTGCGTAAGTGCGGCTAGGCAAATTTTAACTGATTATTTAACCTACTAAAAACGTAAATGTAGAGTACAGGCTACAAGTTTTGATGTGCCAACAAAAGTAGTAGTAACTAGTAACATAAGTATAACATACAATATACCAGGTTTTGTCATTTTAACAACCTAGTGCCATAATTGCATAGCAGATTTTCAGATACCACTACCACTATTTTTGTTATAAATGAAATAAATGAATATTTATTCTGCAAGTAGGCCGCCAAGGGCACTTTTATAAGTCAAGCCCTACCAGCGCTTCTGCAGAGACCACTGTCAAGAAGAAACGCCGCAAGAAACTTAACAGTCAGTCTTTTTCCCAAAACAAGCTTATTACAGTGATAGTACTTAAACTATTTTTAAATAAGTAACTCTAAAATCCGTATTATAGATGATCAAAAATATTAGACACGTATTTTTTCTTTTGGTCACTAAACAAAAAATGTCGAAGTTATAAGTGCGCGTAACGTCACGGTTCATACGTTTGTGAAGTCACGCGGATTATCTACGCGCCATAACTTCGTCATTTTTACAGACTTCAAAAAAGCAGGAGCAGGCCTTTAAAACGTAATAAAATGAACCGGAATTATAACGGTATATTCCGTTAGTGTTCGAAAATTACGTTATAACAAAATCAATATTCTCCATAACGATATAAATACCGTAACAGAATGAATAACAGAACGATATATAATAACGTTATAATATCGTTTTAAAATGCGAGCCGCGCGCTACGGCTGCGCCGTTGCCGCTCTGTGCCAATGCCAACATGCCACCACGTGGGCCGTAGCGCGACGTGCGACGTTGCCGTTATGTTGTTCTAGCTTCTAAATCTTATTAATGCTTGTTTACCTCGATCATTTGCAAATTGGTTGTGAATTGTGAATATTTGGTTGGTTGCGACGATAAATGGAGGAATAAAAATGGGACGCAGGAAACGCAACGCTGTCCATAGATTCGTGGACTTGCTCATAAATAAAAAGAAAGAGTGCCAATCTTAAAAGCCCCTAGGTATACACTATTACAATATGTAAGAGGGTCAATATTTTTTTATGTTAATTGTTTGTCTCGGCACTAAATCGCAGACTCCCAGTATTAGGACCTATTCCAAACAAGCCCTACGACCGACGGTGTTGCCGTGAGCAAAAAATTATGCATAGGTATGTTGGTATGTGCTTCTGTTCATTAATCGTAATAAAATTAAAATATACTTTTAGTTTCCGACATTTTATTTTATTTTGATTTAGAGCCATTCCGAAAACGACAAGTTAAATAAAATCTGATTATGAAACCAAAGAATGTGTGAATTTTCGATTTCGGTTCTTCGCCATAATCTGTCTAGATAGGCTCGCGATAGATAGGGGAGACCAAGGATGGTTGGTACACATAAATATGTATCGATCCTCCTTTTCTTACGATTCATCCTCCTTTTCTAATTAATCCTTAGTCAATAAATATTTATATAAATAACTAGCTGTTGCCAGCGACTTCGTTCGCGTGGAACTTGTTATGGTCTTAGAAAAAATATTGCTATTAAATTATGTTCGGTGCAAGCTATTTATCGCTGTCCCAAACACACTTCTACCATCTTAAAGATATACAAAAACTATCCTATATCCTTCCAAGGGTCTCAAATTATCTGTACGGGAAATTTCATCTAAATCCGTTCAGGGATTAGACCTACGTATAAGGTAACAGTGCGATGAGTTCGTTAGTTTAAATAAATAAATCTAAATTGAAAACTTCGTTTTTACAAACATAAATATCTTAAGAATCATCAACAGACGTTTTCATACAGCATTAAAGAAAAATATATTTTTATATGTCTACTAAGCTACATTACTGTTATAATAATAAGTACCCAATGTTGATTAAATCTATTCGATTCTGGGAGCATCGCAGTTCTAACCTAACCTATCCTACATTTCTGGTAACTGTTCAAATCTGTAAGTCTTACTTTAAAAAAGGTCTTGCTCTCTATACAACCTTCAAACCTTTTAACTCTCTTAGGGGATGAATAAAAAAAACGCTGATATCGTTTTCTAATCATTAAACAAACGGTCCATAACCTAAGCAATAAATCTATTGTTTTAAAAATATCTTGCTCTTCGTATAAATTTTGAACCCCCTAGAAATCCTCTTGGGGGATGAATTTCAAAAACATTGAAATGTATTTTTTTGTTTTAAACATACCGTCTAAAATCGTAGTTACACTAATGTTTTACTTTAAAATTGTCTTGACCCTATACGGCCTTCGAATCCCTTTTAAACACTCTTAGGTGATGAATAAAAAAATCTACTAATCTGCTCTCTCTATTTTAAGACCAAAATTAAAAAAATCTTACTTAAAAAATTACTTTTCCGTCCATATAAACTTTGAAGCCCCATTAACGCCTATAGCGGATGAATTAAAAAAAAACTCTGAAATCAGTTTTGTTGTCTTTTAACATACAGACTAAGACTGACATTAGAAATATCTTACTATATTTTCTTGCTCTCCATATAAACCTTGAATACCGTTTTAACACTTTTAACCCCCTTAGGGGTGGTATTTTTCCAAGACGATGAAAGGATTTTTTTGTCTAATAAGTAATCGTACCACAAAGTTGCCCATCTCTAGTTTAAAAAAAAATGTTTCTCATCCTAATCTTGCATAAGTACCTTTTTAACCCCCTTAGGGATGGAATTTTCTAACACGTTAAAAGTACTAACTGTTTTTCTATTCTAATAAGTAATCTTTCTACAACGTTTCAAATCTCAAGCTCAAAAAAAGTGTTTCTCATACAAACCTTTCACCCCTATTTAACCCCCTTAGGGGTGGAATTTTCTAAAACGCTGACAGTCCTTCTTTGTATTGTATTTAGTAATCTTTCTACAAAGTTTGAAGTTTCTAGCTCAAAAAATAAAGTTCCCTCCATACAAACTTTGCACCTCTATTTAACCGCCTTAGGGATGAAATTTTCTAAAACACAGAAAGTACTTTTTTCTATTCTAATAAGTAATCTTTCTACAAAGTTTCAAGTCTCTATTTCAAAAAATAATGTTTCCCCCATACAAACATTGCACCCCTGTCCCCTACTTAACTCCCTTAGGAGTGAATTTTTCTAAAACACTGCAAGAACTTTTTATGCATCTTAATAAGTAATCTTCCTACAAAGTTTCATGTCTCTAGTTAAAAAAAAAAGTTTCCCACATACAAACTTTGCACCCCTATTTAACCCCCTTAGGGATGGGATTTCCAAAAATTCCATCTTGTCCCTTCTTTTTAGTCGCAGTAGTTTCGGCTGTGCGTTGATGAATTAGTCAGGAAGTCTTCTTTTACATATATAGATAAATCAAATTTCTCATTCTCTCCACCTCATTTTTAGCATCTTAGCTGACCATCTATCCGTAATGTGCGTGCTAATGCCATGAGACTGGTTTAATTTATTTAAACTTTGTGACACAATACAAAAAAAGTATATATGGTGGACTTAATGCCATAAGGCATTCTCTACCAGTCAACCAACGGGCTAAGCAGAAACATGCAGGCATTTAAATTATTAATAATTTACCATGTTATAACAATGCCATTAATATCTGGGGGCACGGCAGTGCCCCCGCCAAGTCGAGCGCGAAGCAAACACTGCCGTACCATCCTTTACTGGAACCATTTCGCCACATTTTCAGGCCCCTATTTGAGAACCTCTGGATAAGACCAGAATGCAGAAATTTTCGTCATCCAGTAAGCTATAATCACATACTTAAAATCCAAAATTTCAAGTCTGTAGGTCATTTAGTTCCGAAGTTAAGCGAAAGCAAAGTTTCGCATTTATGACACTCACTCACTCATGATCATCAAAATAGAACTAGTACTTCCCATAAACTCAGAGAGCTGAAATTTGGTACAGAGTTAGGGTTTAATGGCCACATAAAGGGAAAACTATAAAAAATTGCTATTTCAACCCAGTTTTCTAGATACACCAACTGTATACATTACTTTGTAATCCTATACAAATATATAGGATTACAAAGTTACATTTGCAGTGAATGGGAAAAATCAAAAGCAAGAATGGGCCTGCATTCATAGTTTGTATGTATGGATAACACATTAACCTACAGAAAGAAGTGAGATTCCATAAAAAACACTCCATGTAAAAAAGAGACCAAGTCTCGAAACTATTCCACCGTAAAAAGTTGTGAGATATTTCGTAGAGCCAAGTCTTAGGCATTCTTTAATCTTTATTTGCTTGCTAAATAAAATTCTGTAACTTGGCAATCACACAACTTTCCTGCATTAATGGATTTCTGCATACCTAAAGCTATGTAGTATTGTGTGATTGCCAAGTCACAAAATTTTATTTAGCAAGCAAATAAAGATAAAAGAATGCCTGAGACTTGGCTCTACGAAATATCTCACAACTTTTTACGGTGGAAGAGTTTCGAGACTTGACTTCTTTTTTACATGGCATGTTTTTTATGGGATGATGCATTTCTGATTAATGAGGCACAGAGTAGCTAAAGACAATCTGATTTGAAAATTATTAGTCAGGATATTCGTATCAGGCTACAACCTGCGCCGACAAGCCGAGCAAATCGAAAAATTCTGTATTTTACTATGACGTCGTGCACTCTAACAAACAACCTACGTTACGTAATCACATCGCTTACATTGCACGAGTAGGCGATAGTAGTAGTTTGAATGCGAGAAAGGGGTAGCCTATAACGTTATTACATTATTATATCGGTTAAAAAAGTATCGGTTTTATATTAATGGTTTAGATTTATAACGTTATAATGGATATCGCTATACAGCGCGTCAAATATAGTTTTTGAGTATAGCGGTTTTAGGAATAATAACGTTATAAATGATAGCGCTATACGAAAATAGCGCTATTTAAAGGCCTGAGCAGGAGGTTCTATGTTCGGTTGTGTGTATTTTTAAAATAGGTGTCCAATATCTTATGATCAATAAAAATACGCACTAATTAGAATCCAGATCTTTTTTCCTAGGAACCTACCCTATAAATATTTATTCACATTGAAGATTTGGTGTATTGAAGGAAATAAAAAAAGATCATACATTATTGTTTTTATTTTTGGTAAAAAGTACCTACTTACAACAATGATCCTAGTTGGTCCATAAATAAATGAAATTTGAATTTATAGCCTTATTATAACTTACCTATTAGGATTTATATTTTCTTTTTGACGACGAGCCGGTCCTCTTTTCTTCCTTCGAGCCGATAGCCATAATTTTGTCTTTGAACACCTTTTCGCTTCTAGAAAAAAAAATAACTATAGGTAATTATAAACGTCTATACGCTCCCGTGATCGCTTACCATCAGGTGGACCGTATGCTTGTTTGCCCCCTTATAGTTTTAGTTGAAAAATATATGTACCTATGTACCTTGTACATCTTATATCTACAAATTGGACAAGCGCCAACCTGAGCACATAATATAGTAAGAACCTAGTACATACATAAATAATAAATACCTACAACCAAGGTTCAAGTAGCACCGAGAAACAACTGCTATTGTCTCGTCGTCATTTTTTTATTTAGATACCTACCTAGTATTGTTATTGTCAGGTCACTCGATCAAAAAAGTGGAAGGGTAGGTAAGTGCCAATTTCTATATGTAATTATGATATATAGAAGTACGTAGATTACTATAGAGAGTGACGAAAAAACCTATCCTATATACTTTAGGATACTATACTATAACTTACATACCTACTTAGGTAAACTAATTAAAATTTCTAAGCAATAATGTGTGATAGGTAGTTTTCGTATAAAGTCCGTTCGTTCATCCTCGTCTTATTTAAATTTATAGCGTATTATTATTTTTTAACTAAGTAAGTATTTTGTTTTGGCTATATAAAAGAATCAAACTATATATCACCAAAGCCATATCCAGAATGATTTGACGTACCCAAGTGATATTTACGTAGGTACCTACCTATTTAATACCGAAAGAGTACCTACTGTGAGATTAAAATTTTGTTTACCTACCAAATAAAATAAATAACACGTCAACTAAGGATTAATGACTAGGTACTCATATACATTAATATAATATGTACATATTACATGTATATAATTTATTTGTATACTTGGAACTTGGACTAAAATGCATATAAGTAGGTACTTACCCGGTTTATCCATTTTTGTAACATAAAAATGCAAAGTCCATAAGAAAGCCACAGATCGTCGATCAGTATGATCACACACACCACCAGTATCACCAAGAAAAATCAAATCCGTTTTATCAGTCCAAGTCGTGAATTGACCGCGATTATCGTAGGAAGATAATTCACCAAAACAATACGTCGCTCCCGCGCACAGCAAATGGGTCACTATTGTCACTAAACTAAGCGCACGGCAAGGAGTAGCTATGATAAGGGCGGTGCGTACCGCCGCCCCCCCCCGGACCGTTCCCCGCGCTAGAGTAATTCGCTGCAGTTTCGCATCAAATTTTTGTAATTTATTTTAAGGTTTTCGTAGTTACGCTCTCATTTTAAAACTACAAGATCAATTTTGATAAATCTTTTTTCTTTTCAAACTGCATAGTTTAATCGACACCGGAAATAGGTTTTGACTTCAATCTAAACTATATTTTGGTCGTAGTAGGCCGCCGAACTGAACAACTTTCTGGGGTCTAAAAATGCATAACTTGTACTCGCTCTATTTTCTTTCTATTAACATTTTAAGAGTCATAAACTAGTTTTAGCCCTAGATATATCTTACCCCATTATATTTAGAGAATTTCATGATAATGTGACATGTTATATTAAAGTAAGGACGTAACTACGTTTGTATGAAGAATCGAGCTTGCTGCGGACTCTTAAGGCAAAGCGGAAAAGATTGTGGGGCAGTGCAAATAACAACTAAATAAAAATAACATTACGGTATTCCTATATACAACATATTTACACAAATACATATAGGTACATAAATAAAATAAATACTTACATACACAAATAAATATATATACATAAATATACACTACATATATACTTACAAGCGAAATTTTCAAACCTGTAACCTTTAGTCTACTCGGATCTGCCAGCAAATAAATTACGCACAGATTTATTTGCTCGGGGCTTTCCTGATCGCGGGGGGAAGGACAATATTGTATACACAAAGTAATAATATTGTGATAATATATAGTTAAGTATGTGTTTTTAGTTTCCCACTTCATCGAATATTTTAATACCACTATAGATACTTACTATACCTAAAATATTTCCTAGTAAGTATAATAGTTGCTAAACTGCACCAGGTTGGTAGGTGCTTAGTTACAAGCCTATTCGGCTCCTTTTGATATCGTGGCACTGGCGGCTCGCTGTCGTCATACCTACGTAGCGAGTGAGAGCGAGCGAACACGGCAAATGCGCGGCCCCGACTGAAGCATTGTCCATCATTCCCGAAGGCAATGTGTGTGTGCGTACCGAATTATTACAATGACAGTTCTTAACCTACTTAAAATAAGTCAGTGAATATGAATACAAAGAAAAAGAAACCTCATAGTGCGTTGTTCTACTAGAAACACATGTCCGAATAAGCTATATGAATAATTGGATCGTTCTTCTTTTTAACCTACAACGAATCGTCTTTTTTCTGTTTTTTGCGTTTTTCAATTATTGATAATTATGGGTTTAATGTTTGATTATAATAAACGTTGCATGTATTTTTTATTAGGACTAATTAATGATGTTTTCCGTGGCGATAATGTTTTTTCTTTATGGTGGTTTTTCCATAGAATCGCGTGACAAGAGTGGTAATCCAAAATGTGGTCTCCGCAGAAAACGACCACTCTGTCACAGTATTTTCTGAAAAACTGCCATAAAGAAAAAAACATTATCGCCACGGAAAGAATAATTAATTAGTCCTAATAAAAAATACATGCAATGTTGTTTATTAAAATCAAGCATTAAAACCATAATTATCAATAATTGAAAGACAAAAAACAGAAAAAAGACGATTCATTGTAGGTTAAAAAGAAGAACGACCCAATTAAGCTATTTTGGGCTCTGTCAGCGAGACAGTCCTCAACCCTGTAATAAGCCTTTGACATCACTGTTTTTTTAACCGATTTCAAAAAAAAGGAGGAGGTTCTCAATTCGGTAGTTGTTTTTTTTTTTTTCAATGTTTGTTACCTCAGAACTCCGTCATTGATGAGCCGATTCGTAATTTTTTTTTGTTTGTAAGTACCTATATGCTTCCAGGTGGGTCCCATTTTTTTTAAAAATTCAGTTGGATGATGGGATCCATGAGGAATTTAGGGAACTCCTCAATTATATTAGGCACGCGTGTAGTGATTTTGGTATTTTCTATGATATCTTGTGTATTTACACCCGGAAATCATAAATTTGGTGGAGTGGAATTGATGATGAAGACCACAGATGACTTATGGAATTCCTCAATTATGTACTTAAAAGTACAAAAGTACCTACGTCACAGATTCTGATAAGATTCCGTTGAAATAGCAACTAATGAAGTCCCAATAGGTGATCCTTGTGGAATCGGAAGTCCTCAAATATTATCGGCCCACATACAGCGATTGGGTTTTTTTCTCTAATAAAAATAATCAACGCATTTGCTTTCGTAAATCAGCTCATGTGGTAAATTGGAAAATAAATGTTCTCGTGGCTTGGCGGAGTACTAAATTGAAGTCGGTTAAAACTTTGTTTTTAAAGTAAATTATTCAAGTAAGTAATATTCTACGTAATATTGCTCTCTCGAGAACCGAAGAACTTTTTTTTATTTTTTTTTTTCTCCAGGCGACGTCCTAGGCCTAGACAAGATCATCAAGAAAGAGATCCCCAGCATGGACACAGAGTCGGTGCTGCGGCTGATGTTCACCGTCAGCAACGGCACACTGTTCAACGAAGATGTTCAACGCTTGCTCCATGACCCGACGGAGGAGTTTGACGTCGTTATAGTGGAGTGGATGTTCAACGAGGCGCAAAGCGGGTAAGCATTTTTTATAAGCGTTTATTTTTTATTTAACTTGATATTATACCTTTATAACGAAACGAATTATTTAATTAAATCTTTTTTTTTTCGTGTTATTTTTAACGAGGAAGTTACCCCGATCGTCGAAGGGGACACAAAGAGGGCGCTAGTCTTAGCGGGAATGTAATTGAAAAATATACAACTTCCGTCACTGTCCTCGTAGCTGAGTTGGTAGAGCAGTCTAGCGTTAATAGAAAGGTCGCAGGTTCGAATCCTGTCGGGGGCTGCAGACGAAGATGGTTTATTTTTCCATTATATTCTTTCTCTCTGTGTGTTAGAGTTTAACTTGATATGTTCATATATAGGTAACTATGTAAGTTTTCATCAAAATTTGCAAACCATTTTTCAGCTGCTCAACTTGCTGGTATCCGATTGAGCTAAAAATTGGCAAACCTAATTAATGTACCTACAGTCGGTGACAATGCAACATTTAAAAATAAAATCTAAATATTTAGGTAGTTATTGTAAGACATGCCACAAGGTTTAGAAGTAAAAACTTTTACTCGTTTGTGATTATCGTAATTATTCATCACTCAAAAGAAAATTTACTAACTACATTATCAGAGTCAAATATACATATTACAACGTGAAAACAATAGAGAAAATGTTTTCATAAAAACAACATGTTTCGCGCATGTGCCGCGAGCTGTTTTATGGGCTCTATGCGTCTTAATTGAACGAGAGAGCGAAGCGAATGACGTTCTATGCTTCAGCTTGGGCCGAAAATTGTTTGTTGTACCTATCTTCTGCAGGTCGATCACGTAACACATTGTACGTATGTTAGGTAGATCTAAATGACAAATTTTATATGGAAAAATGACATAATAATAAAAATAATAATTATATAGACATTATTATTTATATAGTTTTTTTCTGTCGTTGTGAAATTATTATTACTCCAAAACAAAGAAGGCAAAAAAATATGCCTAGTGACGAAAATCCCATTAAGATTATCTCAAAGAATTACGAAGCTAATACAACCGATTTAATATTGCTTGTTAGAGAGAGAAAACGCTCGCAGATAGTGACGTCACAATCGAGCGTAATAGTAAATGTTTCATATGAAGGTGCGTTTTGCGGAAAAGGGACAGAACATACCCCCTCATAGAACTTTGGGCACTTATAACTTTGTTATTATTTAAACTCTTGCGTTGCTGTTTTCTACATTTGACTAAATTTTTAATCCTTTTTCGAGAAATTACAACATTATTGATTATTTTATTTAAGTAGTGTCTACTAAATGAATGATTATTATACCTATAATGTCTCCATTATGGCACCACTGAGGTGATCGGATGGCGAAGGAATGACGTGATCATAGCAACTCCTAGACCAGGGGTCGGCAAACTTTTTAGACAAAAAATTACGATTTTTAGGAAGCTCAGAGCCACAATACCAAATTGAAGGAAAAATAATAATTTCGGGTGAGTGCAAAGTGGATATGTGTGTTTGGGTTAGATAAAAATAATTATATTTGCCTCGCGCTATTTACGTTTTTTTTTGTCTTATTTTCATAAAAAAGATCTTGTTGGGGAACCTAAAGAGCCGCGATAGCCGCAACAAACCTTTCAAAGACCCGTATGCGGCTCACAAGCCGCGGTTTGCCGACCCCTGTCCTAGACTATCAAGAAAAACCCCTCATTTTCAGACTAATCGGCAACCTCACAAGTCTCTTGTGTAGGTACAGTCAGCAGAAAAAGCTTGAACCAATAATGATTTCTTTTCCATATAAATACTTTTCCTTCCAGGCTCGCACCGGTTTTGGGTTGTCCGTTAATCTGGTCGTCTTCTATGGAGCCCCATGCCATGGCGCTGTCACTCGTAGGCGAGGATCCAAACCCTGCCTACGTCACTGACTACAGCTCAACCAGCACTTCGCCTTTTAACTTTCAAGAGCGCGTGGGAGGCCTTTGGACCTTATTATCTACTAAATATTATAAATGGTAAGCGTAAATTGTACTAGCTACGACCTAGCCTAGTGGTTCAGGCATGCGGCTGTCAAGCGGTGGTTGTGGGTTCGAATCCCAGCTCCGAAGGATGCGTTGTGTTGAGAGCGAGGGAATTTGTTCCTTCAGCTCAAAACACAGCGAATCCTCAAATATATCAAGGGTCGGCAACGGCCATGTTACTCCTTTGGAGTTGCATGCATCTATAGGCTGCGGTGTCCGCTTACCATCAGGCGGTCCGTACACTTGTTTGCCACCGTCGTTGTATAAAAAAAAATCGTCCAATTATGAGTTTTTTGGTAGGTATGTATGGAATATTGTCAGATTAGCTATTCGGTGAAGAAAAACATCTTGAGGAAACCGGTCTAATCCCAATAAGGTCTAGCTTTCCATATGGGTTGGAAGGTCAGAGGGCAGTCGCTTTCGTAAAACTAGTGCCTATGCCAAATCTTGGGATTAGGTGTCAAAGCGGACCCCGGGCTCCTTTAGGGCACAACCGGGAAAAATACGAGGATGGTAAGTGTAAATCGTGCACGGTGCAAAAAGGTCGGTAAGAGTTTTTTACGAACGAAAGTCTAACCGAGCCCCCGGGTTTATAAAGATCCGTTAAACCTTATAATGTCGGCAGGAAATGTCACTAAAATTACATCTGACATATGATTTAAATAAAATCGGGCATAATAAGTAATATGAGCCTAAGAACAAGATTAGTCAATTATAAAGACTGCCAATGTCTATACAATGTCGCATTCCTTTAAAATAATGAGTTTCACTATAAAAAAGTCTCTGTGCGAGTCATTTCTGATGGCAAAGAGACTTTTTGATTGCTTAAGACCCCTCCACATTCGTGGGCATGAATCGCGGCGAGAATCGCGCGTGTACTCTTACTTTGGCTCCACATTCTCAGTGTTCACAATTGTCATAGTATTCACGTTCGCAGGCCCTTGTTCGCGACGCGGGCCAAAATCCGACAAAAAGTGGTAAACAAGGCCCCCGCAAACAAAAAATATGCGAGTCAGTTAGTAAAAATAGCGTAGTAGTTTTCACGCGTTCGCCCATAGACTTCGCGGGTCCTTGCCTCTTGGGGGGCCTTGTTTAATAATAGCGCTATCAGTGAACTCAATGAAAGAACTTAATGGATAGCGCCAATGAGCAGCAAATATGTTCTAGGTTATCATCACAACAAGAGGCCTCGCTTTACGAGAAAGCGTTCTCTTCGGCAGGCGCGGGCAGTGGTCGTTAACTGCCCTACTACGACGCCTAAGTACCTTTATATAACGCACGCTAATTCTAGGCAACATTATGTTCTAGGTTATTATCACAACAGGAGGCCTCACTATATGAAAAGGCGTTCTCTTCAGCAGCAGCGATCAGGGGTCGTCAACTGCCCTCCTACCACGAGGCCAAGTACAATGCGTCGCTGATGCTGGGCAACTCGCACGTGTCCGCTGGGAGTGCAGTCAGTCTGCCGCAGAGCTATGTGCCCATCGCTGGCTACCACATCGAGGAGACTGTCAAACCTTTACCAAAGGTTAGTAGGCAGTCCAAACTGAAGGAACTTGGCATCAAACAGCGTCTATCATCCGTAGTGTAGTGCAGTCTCGCATCCTAACGTTTTTCGGGCACGTATGTCGTCGAGGAGACGTAGCTATCGAGCGACTCGTGATCCAGGGAAAGGTCGAGGGCATCAGACCACGGGGCAGGTCACCATGGTCTGTCCATCTCATTGCAATGAGATGGACAGACCAGATAAAAGCTGCAGTAGATGCATCACTACACGCAAGCATAAGGAAGGCGACTGTCTGAGAGGAATGGCGGCGTGTTGTGAAGCTTGCTACCAACACCTGAAATGATGACCACGACCACTCTGTCAAGAGTGAAACGACGAAGAAGAAGTAGGCAGAGGTGGAGCATATAGGTGCTTAGTTCCTGTTGGTGATGCACCGTACCGGGAGTTAGGAACCTGTCAGGTCTGTCTCTCGCTGCCAAAATAATGAATTCTCACATGAGTCACAAATGTCCTCAGTAAAGCAACAACGCAACGCGCTATGTAGTCACAAAAGTCCATTGCGTTACACTACGCTACGCTACGTGTCTAGCTAACCATCAATCATGCTGTATGCTTATTCGCCACCGTGGTGGTATGAAAAAAACGTCTACAACTAACCTGTGTTGCCAGTGGCGCTCTTATGCAAGCCACAGCTAATGTGACTTCTTTGATCCAAGTTGCAGTAATCCGTATACCTTTTGTCGATCATTAAACTTTTTCATAAATTCCTAATACTTAAGTACACACATTTCCAGGATCTCCAAACTATAATGGACAACGCTAAACACGGTGTGATCTACTTCAGCATGGGGTCCGTACTGAGCAGCAAAACCATGTCGGCGGAACTAAAGGAGGGCCTCTTGAACTTGTTCGGTCAGCTGAAGCAAACGGTCATATGGAAACTGGAGGAAGCTCCAGGGAAACTCCCGAAGAATGTCCATTTAATCGGCTTTGCTCCACAACAGAGTATTCTAAGTAAGTTAATGACTTTTTACGGTAATTAAAACAGGGCGTGCCGGCTTTGTTCGGACAGCTGAAGCAAACGGTCATCAGGAAAACGGGTCTCAGGGGAAACTGCAGAAGAACGTTCATTTAGTCGGTTATGCTCCACAACAGAGTATTCTAAGTAAGTTTATGACATTTTTACGGTAATTAAAACAGGGCCTGCTGACTTTGTTCGGTCTACGGATATTGACGGCAATACTTTCGCTTTGTGTCTGATATGTGAACTTGATATCTTTATATCTTTACGTCACATATCTGACTATGTATAAGTGACAATTACATGGAAAATCCCGCTTCTTGGTCAGATTACAAAACATCGCACAAAAAGTGCATGCCGTCTGCCGGGATCGAGCTGGGGCTCATTGACCGTGTGTGTATGCCCTAGGCCGGACCACTGAGCCACAGAACTTTATGTGTTATCTTTATCTCCATGGCAAGTAATGCCCAATACACACGGTGACCATTACAACGCTGCAAACGCGTTAATGTATCGATAATCTTTGGCTACAGCTATTGTCACGCGGGCCATGTGGCAGTCGTGCGTTCGTGAAACGCGCTTTTGTATCGCGGCAAAACGTCGCCTTGTGTGCGGCGGCCACGCGCGGCGCGGCAAACGTTTTCAAACTCAAAGTCTCAAACTCAAAATATTTATTGCACACATAATATTACAAGTAAATAATAATATAATAATATTTGCGCAACGCACTGTGGTTAGTGGGAAATCACTCACACGCAATTAATTAGATAAACCACTGCGGCTACCGGGCCGTGATACCCCGCAAAAATATCTAGAAACCGGATGGTATTTCGCAGACCACCCGAACTGCGCCCTCTTCATCACCCACGGCGGTCTGCTGTCCAACACCGAAGCCCTCCACTTCGGCGTGCCCATCATCGGGATCCCGGTCTTCGCAGATCAGTTCCTCAACATCGACAGGGCGGTGCAGAAGGGCTACGCGAAGAGAGTGGACTTGGACAACAATATTCCGGACACGTTGAAGCTGGCTATTGAAGATATTCTTGGGAATTCGCGGTGAGTAGAACGCTACAGGATGCGCTGGGCTGAGAGTGAGGGTGCCTGCTTTTTAACAGATTTAAATAAAAGCGGCCAAGTGCGTGTCGGACCACGCACTACGAGGGTTCCGTGCCTATTAAAAAGGTCGTATTGTTACTGAAATCTTATGGCACTTACATCCTTTTCTTTAAGGAAGGCAGTTTTTTAGAAATATCTCAAAAACCTTAAAACCGATCTTGTTCAAAACAATTTTCGCTGAAAGAATTTAATAAGCCCTATGTTCATGATTTTTTTCATAGTTTTTAAAATACACGGTTCAAAAATTAGAGGGGGGGGGGGGACACAATTTTAGTGACTTTTGGGGTGATTATCTCCGACTCTATTCAATTAATAAAAAAAAATGCTGAGAAACCTTATATTTATTTGGAAGGCCTATCGATTGATGTGCCACACGTGGGCTTGAAACGAAAAAAAAAATTTTGACTCAGTTTTATGTATGGAGAGCACCCCTAAACATTTTTTTTTTAGTAATTTAATTACAAAACTATGTAGCGGCTAAAAAAATACACCTATCTTCAAAAATGTATTCAAATACACCTTATAGTTTTCGAGTAAAATGCCTGTGACATACGGACGGACAGACAGACAGACATCACGAATCTATGAGGGTTCCGTTTTTTGCCATTTGGCTACGGAACCCTAAAAAGGTGGAGGTTCTCAATTCGGTTATTTTTTTTTTCAATATTTGTTACCTCAGAGTCAGAACTCGACGGCCCATTGACAGCCATTGATGAGCCCATTTCGTAATTTTTTTTTTGTTTGTAAGTCGAACCCAATGTCCAGTATTGGTCCCATTGTTATAAATAATACAATACCTAGTTAATAATTATTATTCTAAGTCATCAACAAAACAATATTTACTTAAATAAAACCATTCACACAATATTCATAAATTCGTCGTAGCTATTACGTAGGTTACATTGTTATTTACCCCCCCCGTATCACACCGGCGCGGCCTGGCCGCACTTATGTCATTAGCTGTCATATGTAGTTACCTACTATTGACCGCCATCGCAGGCCGCGCCAGTGTAATGCCTCTCACAGACTTGAGACTGGCGCAGCCTGGCCGCGGCGGACAATAGTAAACTTGTCGTTAGCTGTCAAATTTACTATTGTCCGCCACCGCAGACCGCGCCAGTGTGTTGCAGGCCTAATTCAGGCATTAGAGCCCATTCCCACGGCGTCAATGTTTTGTCGGATCTACTACTATCGGATCCTGCAAAACCAGCGGCGCTACCACGAAAATCGAAACTCGAAGTTCGTATACGTGCATCCCTGTCACTCGAGTGATGTGAGTGCGATAGAGATGGAAATACCCGAACTTCGACTTTCGAAGTTCGTGGTTATATAGTGTGATTGTGATCACATGGCTGCCCAGTTTTCGAAGCCGGTTTTTTGCAAGATTCTTGATCCGAGCTTAGGGGCTGTCCATATATTACATCATTTCAAAATAGGGCCGGATCGGATCCGGGATTATATCTGACCGACTTGTAATCGCAACCCGCAGGAAGACACATTTGGCAGGATACGTTTTATTGCGGGATCCTGCAACCGTATGCTTGTGTGAACGCGTGCATTGAAATAGTGTAGCAACTAAAATACTGTTACAACCTCACTGTTGCTAAGTATGAGAGGAAAAGATAACAAAGACTTCATAAAACTATATAAGAGCGAGTATGGCACGACTGGCACGTACGAGCTTACTGGCTAGCTAATACTGTTTGTTCTATTGTTTATAAGTGGGTAATAGGGATGTAAGGGACTTTGATTTTGAATAAATTGCACTCAAAGCGAGACAGATGAAATTCTATGACATATCCAAAAGGAAATACCTAGTCAATGAATTAACAAAAAGCATTTAATTTGTGTAGGCAGTATATAAGAATCTATTTGCCGAGAATTAAAATAAAAGCTGTAGGTAGATTCTGTACAACCCGGTTAGTTTAATAATGCACCGTGTTCATGCATACGAGTACATCTTGCTGCAAGGTGCCAGCGGGTCTTAATCGGGATATAACCATAAAACACGAGTGTCGTAATGTTATAAAACACGCGTGTTTAATACCTACCCAGGATTATGAGCCTAAAACGTCGCGTAATTAAGACGTTCGTACGAGCAAATGTGTTGAAATAGTACATTGCGTACCTAGGGCGGTGAATTCGTGAATGCCCCAGATCGCAGGTGTTTGTGGCCCGAACCGAAGGTGAGGGCCATAAATATGCGATCCGGGCATAGACTATGACCATATTCCACATTCTTAACGCGTTTACTATGGAGTTGTTAAGGAGATAATTGCAAATGAAAGTTACGTAGTGTGTTTAGTTTAGTTTTATTCTTCAGTTTAACCAAATCGATTCGAAATTATGCTCGGGGTGAAAAGACAGTTTTTATCCAGTTAGTTTTCCGTAGGCGGGATACAGTTTTCTGAAGTTTGTATGCTTGTTCTGTGTCAGGTATCGCGAAGTAATGAAGGAGCTTTCCTTCGTGTACCACGACCGGCTCGTGCCGCCGGGCGCGGCGCTGGTGCACTGGGTGCAGCACGTGGTGCGCACGCGCGGCGCGCCGCATCTGCGCTCCCCGGCGCTCATGCTGCCCTGGTACCAGAAGATGTATCTCGACCTGCTAGGACTGGTTTTGGTGGGGGTTTTATTAAGTTTAGCTATTCTGAAACGAGTTTTGTCTAAAAGGATTGATGTGAATAAAAAGAATAGGTAATGTTTTTATGTTTATGTTTTTTTACGTCCTACATAACTACACAGTCAATCAATCAATCAATCAATCAATCAATCATTTATTTTACATAAAAACATGGGGTACAAAAAGGTATTGCAATGAAAACAAGAGTATCGCATGTTTTGCTGCTAGTGCAACACGTAAAATTTAAGGCAATATACATCTAATTAATTAATAATAGATACAATTCTATATTAAATATTATCCTGGAATGAATGAATGAATAGGAAAGGATGAATAGTTAAAGTCAATTTAGGTAGGTATGTCAAATGAATTGTCAAATAATAGTAGGTAGATAAAATAAAATAATTCAAATTCAATTGTATTCCAGAATAATTTTGGGATACAATTGCTATCACACCATCATAAAATGTCATAATTTAAATATTCATTGACTGAGTAGAAGCATTTTTGCACTAGCCATCTTTTGAGTTGCCTTCTAAACATATTCAGGGGCAATTTTTTATACTCTTCTGGTAATTTATTGTAGATGGTAATGGCCATACAAAATGCACTTCTGCTATAAAGTTTAGTCTTCTTAGATGGCACTACAAGACGATCTGGATACCTTGTGCGAAAGCTACATGCATCCTTACATGTTTTAAAGAAGGCTGGATGATTCTTCACGAACAAGGATACTTCATACACGTACATAGATGGCACAGTCAACATGTTTAAGTTCTTGTACAAGGGACGACAGGAAGTCATAACATCTACATTGCAAATTACTCTGACACACTGCTTCTGTGCTATGAGAACTCGATTCGCGTGATGAGAATTTCCCCATAGGAGAATGCCATATCTGAGAAGGGAGTGTCCTGCCTTACGAAACTGAAGACCCTGGGATCAAATTCTGGTAAGGGCAAATATTTTGTGCGATGAGCATGATTATAGTGAGGGCGTTTGGAGAAAAACCTTACTTTTTTTGATACTAGTACGAAATTTGGCACAGTTATTCCTTGTGTCAAAATAAGCCGATTAAGATCGGTAGCCCTCGGGAGCCCGGAGTTAAAGTCCCACTCTACCCGGCTTCATTCTAAAAATTCTAACCATCCATGGCTAGCTAATAGGTCGTGTTTGGTATCAATTTCGGATAAATCAATAACGTAGAATTCATTTCTGATATGAAAATATGCAATTAGTTAAGTAAATAAGCAAAAAAACACAATAATCAATTTTCGCAATTACATTTTTTTTATGTTAAGGTATCGTAAATATTCAACCACTCGTTTTTTTTATAAATAAAAAATATGAACATAAAAACAATCTAATAAAAATTTGAAAATCTACAACTTTTCTTAACCTTACCTAACAACAACGGGTGAAAAAAATTCAAACGTCGTGCGCCGTTACTTATTTTTACCGCCAATAACTGATTTTGGTAACAATGGAACCAATATGGGATCATGTACTTTAAAATAAAAAAAATAATTACTGTACTAATCGGTTCATACATGATGGAGCAATCGCGTAACAAAGTGCAAAGTGTCACTCCATCGCATCCGCACTAAGTTAGAGCGTTTTATTTGCAGAATCATGCTTATTTTTTTCGATTCAGGCCCCTGAAAATCTACCTTATTTTCATTAGGCCCTCAAAGAGCGGAAGTCTTACCGTGTTCCATGCCTTCACTGGATGCGACACCGTTTCCTCTTTCAATGAAAGAGGTAAGAGGAGCGCGTTTGAAGACTTTGAAGCATGGAACGTGTCAACAAAAGGATTTTAACTCCTTCAGGATTGAGCTATATCAGAGGCTTATCGCATTTTACAAAAGTATGTCATTACTTTGTATGATAGGTAAGGGTAATACAGCAAAGTAAAGTAGACGTTAATACTAGATGAGATTTAAGATACAAAATATGTTAATTATCTGTTATTTCAGATCAACTCCCTGCACAAAATTAAATGAATGCAGAAAATATTTATTTACAAGAAAGGATCGGAAACTGGAGAATATACCTCCAACGGAAGATGCCTTATGATAATAATAATAAACTAACCTAACCTAACCTAACCTAACCTAGGTTTGTTAGCATTATATACAAGTTTTACATTAGTATATGTATTATAGGCTACTCTATTTGCACACCAATAGTGCAACGGACTTAATCTGCCCGACCCAGTGCGACAAGATTGGGCAGTCATACCGGTCTGCAATTACACCCAGAATGCTGTTGGTACTTCCCCTTAGTCGGCCCAGCATCGACACGATTTTCTTGCGTATAGTATCGCTTGAAAACCGTTCGTGCGGGCCTCGGCGAACAACCGCGAGGCGCTACACCACCTAGGCAGTGCCAACAACATCCTGAATCCATTGTTGTATGCTGCTCGAGTAGAATGATTGGCTATAAGCCTTAAATAGAACGATTTTAACATCGGTGGAACATCGAGCTAACCTGCGGGCCAGCACATTCGACCTCACTGCCAATGCCCTGCGCTCACGTTCAATATCCAGGTCATCACTCAAATTGTGCGTTATAATAACCTAGATATTTGAACCTCTTCCAAATGGAAGAGACAGGATAAATATACCAGCGGCGCTACCACGAACTTCGAAAGTCGAAGTTCGTAATACATGCATCCCTGTCACTCGATTAAGGGAGTGCGATAGAGATGGACATACCCGAACTTCGACTTTCGTAGTTCGTGGTAGCGCCGCAGCACACATTACGGGCAGTTTACCAAGGGGTACATGTGTGGGGACAGGCGTTAGTTTGCGATCAAAACTTACCCAGTCCCTCTGCTTGGGGATGGAAGCAAGATTCTGGCCACTGGATCCCACACTGGTCTGACAAACCTGCTGTGGCCAGCATCTGCTTAGAGTAAACAAGATGCAAATGCAAAGTTGGTTGCAAAACGAGATGCAATTGCATGAAGAGGCATTTAAAATGTACTCAGTTATGTCTCTGTGGAGGAAACTGCGATGAGTCCCGAGACTTTCACACTTTTCATCGTTAATTGAGTTTTCACTTCTGCCGGCACTCCCGGAGTGCAACCCGGTCTTTTTACTTTATTTTAAAGTACATGATCCCATAATGGTTCCATTGTTACCAACATCGGTTGTTGGCGGTAAAAATAAGTAACGGCGTGCGACTTTAGATTTTTTTTTACCCGTTGTTGTTAGATAAGGTTAATAAAAGTAGTTATTCAAATTTGCATTAGATTGTTCTTATGTTCGGATTTTTTATTTATAAAAAAAACTAGCGGTTGAATATTTACGACTTAAAATAAACAAAATATAATTGAGAAATTTGATTATTGTTTATTTTTTCTTAATTACTTAACTAATTGCATATTTTTATAACTAATTGCATATAATTCTACGTTATTGATTTATCCGAAATTGATACCAAACACGACCTATTAGCTAGCCCCCCTATTAGCTAGCTAGACCCCCCCCCCCCCACGAAATCCCACCTGACCCCGTAGTCCCTCGTAGTTGGGGTGAGATGTGTTTTCATACAAAGGTGATGTTGGAAGATTGTTGGATCGATTGTTTTTTATTATGAATATTACTATAGCTCCATTTTAAATGGGAATACATTATTTAGGTAGCAGTAGCCTTAAAATCCCATCTCACCCTCCTTTCATCCCTTCTCTCCCCATTCATAACCCAACTCTCCTCGCGATCCCTACTCACCCCATTTTACGGTATTAGTAGGATAGAAGGATTTACATTTTCACTTTGTTGGTAAACTTCAACACAATTCTACCAAAGTAGCGAAAATCGTGAATAAACCTTATTCATTAAACTTAAAATGCCTGCTAGAGTCTGTCAAGCGAGTCGTGTCCCTGGAAGTTTTGCAAGTCCTACTAATATTATGGATGCTAAAGTTTGGACCTCAACCACGCAAAAACGGCTAAGGGATTGAAATGAATTTTGGTATACATATATGTAGTGTATAACCTGGATTAACATACGAGTATACTAATAATAATAGTAATACTTTTTTTTACATCACCTATTCGGATAAGGGCTTTTTCTTCCCTGCTAGGAGGGATCAAAGTGGCACTTTTCTGTTCCAGGACATTGTGACAGGATTGTTGCCAGAATAAAAAAATAAATCCTAACGAATACATGAAATTAGTATACACATAATCGATTAAGTACTTATTTTTTATAATCGATTACTTGCATATATTTTTTGTCTTATAAAATATTACGAAACGTATTAAAATACTACAATATTGGAATGCAGCAGCATGTTTTTACATATGAGGCTATAAATAAATAAACTTCTAGTAAGTGTAAATACATGTGTTTTATTACTGACATATTTTTTATCCTCATAGGTGATGTGAAAAGCAGTATGAGTCACACGGAAGCAAAATTATTTCCACCTTGGGCGTGAACACTTGAATCCCTCACTACGCTCAGGATTCCACGTTAGAATCCCTCACTACGTTCGGGATTCTATTCTGGAATCCTTCGCTTCATTCGGGATTCAATCTACGCCCTCGCCGTAAATATGCCATTTTGCTCCCTTGTGACACAATCTACTATTATTCCCGGAATCATTTTTTTATTTATTTAAGCACCACCACATAACACATCCGAACACTACATTTGGCTTAAGTAAATACAAAAAATCCAAGTAAAGCTGCTTACTGCTTCCACCACAGCTCGCACATGTGTGAAATCATTTCTCAGTACATACGAAAAACGAATCATTTTAAAATTTTAGGTCTTCGCCTTTTTTTCAGGTGTTGGGTTCATAATTTTCGCAGCAAGCTCTTAAACTTGAATGGTATAACTTATAGCGTATATGCCTTGCCTTATGCCGTATAAGGCAAGGCAACAATACGATTCACCACTACAGCTCGTCATTCCAATTTTAAATCAAATAAAGAACCTCGTAACTTTGATGCTATTTTGTTTCTAGATTTTAACCAAATAGAGTCAACAATATGTAGGACTGTTAAAATATAGAACACCAAAAGCTGCTTGTAGTGTTGAAATCTGAAGCCATTATTAAGCATAGTATTATTTGTGTGTTTTAGTAACCCGAACAACACAACAAGCAAGCATATAAGAAGATTCAATAGGAGTTTTTTTTTTTAGTTCTCAACTGAATGGTTTAACTACAAAATCCAAAATATTCATCGATATTGATGCATCATCATTATATCAGCCGAAAGACGTCCACTGCAGGACATAGGCCTCCCCCAAAGAGTGCCACAATGACCAGTTCTGCGCCACCCGCATCCAGCGGACTCCCGCGACCTTTAACCAGGCCCCGTATCATGGTCTGCCTTATCACGCTATAAGTGACAAGATAGAGCGTTCGTCACTGGCTGACGCCGTTCGATAGAACGAGACGACGCTCTTATCTTGTCACTTATTGCGTGATAAGGCCGACCATGATGCGGGGCAGGTCATCGGTCCACCTTGTAGGGGGTCTACCCCCGCTGCGCCTTCTGGTACGCGGTCGCCACTCGTGAACCTTTCCGCCCCAATGGCCATCATCATCAGTTCTACGCGCAATGTGCCCCACCCACGGCAGTAAAGTAAGTAACTAGCATAGCCCTTAGCATAACCCGTACACAACACACAACAATAAGTGGCAACTTATTGTTGTGTGTTGTGTACGGGTTATGCTAGTTACTTAGTATACTTTACTGTGTTGTGTTAATAACTTTAAATTTGCCGAATCCGCGAGCTATAACCTCAGACCAAGAAAAAAGGTAGACAGAGCATTACGAAAAACCTAGTGAAGCCGGTTTTCAACCAAGCCAAATAAATTTAGCACACGCTCAGGCGCACTTATACAAAAAAAAATGCACAAATCTGAATATGGGAACACTAAATAATGTGATAACTATGACGCCTCTATTTGGTTTATTAACCTTTGGTCTATGTATCAGCTTTCAATATGGAACACTAAAAACAAACATTCATAAAGTACGGAGTTCTTTATTTGAATTGGTACAGATTATGACAACAATAAATCTTATTCTTATTAGATGCAAATTATTCGTCGGATACATTCGGAAATACGGAAATATAAACTATTCACAATCTATCTCTAAACTACCACACACCTCTAGTATACATACATTGACTGCCAGATTCGCAACAACTACACCGAATCGAAGGTCAGACAGTTAAGTCTGACCCTCGATTCGGTGTAGTGGTGTTCGAGATCGTGGGTAATAGTTGAAATAAACACCAGACCTGCGTTGTCTAATTACTTGACATCGGGTATTTTTTGGTTTCCGTTGGAACAAATCGGAAACAGGAAACAACACGAAATACAATCCTGTGTTTTCATTATATCAATACTCATTTATCAGACTGCGACGTGCAATGTACTTCACCAGGCACGGTTATACTGAAGAACCAGCGTAAAATGAGACGCTATACCGATTTTATTTACTTTAATTTGTAAATATTATTTAAACTATTAAAGCTAGCGTCATGTTGATAATTTTCCCGCCATCTACACACAATTTCCGTTATGCATGTGTATTTTGAAGTCTTAGTTAGCTATAGTTTTTGAAATAGAGCTGGGGACTGTATGAAAAAAAGTTACTTTGGTCATATTTTACACTACTAAGAGCTATCGTAAAAAGAACTCGAAATGTGTATACATAAGTACGGTCTCAAAATTTTACGAGCTTTTGAGTGATACCCCACACGTTCCTTTGGATAATTATAATAAATGGGAAGAAAGACAAAATCTGTACCTATATTTGAAGATATAATTTTCGCTAGTGAGTCGAGTTTCGAGAGCTATAACTGAAATATGAGCTTTTTAGGGTTCTGTAGTCGACTGGAACCCTTATAGTTTCGCTTTGTCTGTCCGTCCTCCGCGGATAATCTCAGTAACCGTTAGCACTAGAAAGCTGAAATTTGGTACTCATTGTATATCAATCACGCCGACAGTGGTAAAATAAAAAGTGTTATATAGACGTAACGTAGGGTGTTTTTTTTTTTCATTTCAACCCTAGCGTCTGATATGTTGGATAGGTATTTAAAAGTGAATAGGGGTTTGCTAAAATCATTTTTGATAATGTTAATATTTTCGGAGATAATCGCTCCAGAAGTTTAAAGAAATGTGCCCCCCCCCCCCCTAACTTTTGATCCATAAGTTTTAAAAATATGAAAATATGAATAGAACTTTATAAAAACTTTCTAGGAAAATTATTTTGAACTTGATAGGTTGAATAGTTTTTGAAAAAAAAAAATCTGGACGAAAAACTACGGAACTCTACACTGAGCGTGGCCCGACACGCTCTTGGCCAGTTTTTTTATATGCCACCGAAAAGCCAAATCTCAAATTTCAATGATCTTTTTTTTCGGCCCCAATTTCACCAGTTTCTAAAAATCCTTCCTTAGTGTTCTGAACCCAAATTCCAAATTTCATGCCTCTATATAGATAGGTAAGTAGGAAATAAGCGGCGAATTTTCTGATTGCGTTTTAACATCTCACCACTTTCAACTTAATACCTCCACGTGTTTTCGAGAAAAAGGGTCTTGACAGACAGACGGAAGTGATCTTTAAGGATTCCCCATTTTCCTTTTGAGGTACGGAACCCTAAACATGACGATAAGGACCCATGCATTCGTGTCTTGTGTCAAGAGCGTAACGTGAAGGTAATATATTATGTGGGTGAGAAGATAAAGTACAGTCGATCTATCTCCGGCCGGCACTCCACTCGGTCGTGTCTTGCTTGCCGCTCACGCGCACATCAATCAATCGCGCACGCGCTTCGCCCGACGCGCACTCCTGCAAAATGATTACAATACTCATTTTAGCTATTCTAGTGACATTTCTAACAGGATACATAGTTCAAACAATTACTAAACCAAAGAAATACCCACCAGGTAATTTGTTTAGGTCCCTGTTTCAAATCCAGCTCGGAACAATAGATTTAAAAAACGCTCGCATTTATTTAAAATGTATAATTATTGAACGCCACTGCTTCATAATAAAATAAATGTATTATATAAATAAGTTAGTAAGATTTCTCAATGTAATTTGAGACGTTGGTGACCTTTAAGGAATCTCCGAGGTAGATGTCGCCTCCCTGAGGCGTAATAAGGGGGAACTGTTTAAAAAATAGTGGAGCCGAGCAATTGTTCCGAGAGCCCAGTTGGTTCAGATCAGATCAGAGCAACTGGTCGCGTATATGCCAGACGGTTCTAGTTCAAATCCACCTCAGAGCCGCGATTTTTCCAAGTTTTCGTTTATTTAAAAGCTTAGGTATGGGTATCCCAGCAGGTAAGTATATACCTTTTCACACATAAGTACATATTTACTGTTGACCTACATAAATAAGAAAACAATGTACAAACGACAACACTGTTAAAAACTGACCATCCTGTGTTTATATATCTAGATTATATAGAACCTTATTATAATGCGCTTAAGGTGCACCGATGGTCAGTTAGCTGTGTTGTCGATAGTATGTACTTACTATGTAGTTAAATTGTTAAACCTAACCAAACTAACCAGTTAATTAATATTTTGGAAGCATCTGGGCTTTATGTACTTGATATTTATCGGGATGCCTTAATCTCCCAAGGGAACGATCTACACTCTAGGGCTTCTCACGACCTGCTCAAAAGTGGCTCGCTTTATCAAGTTTTTATTAAGTTTTGCGTAGGTTATTTTACGTCCGTTTTTATATGATTAATTGCATGTTTATTGTGAAGCGACGGTAGCCTAGTGGTTCAGGTGGGTTTAGGCATGCGGCGGTCGTGGGTTCGAATCCCGGCTCGTACCTACTAATAAGTTTCTCGGAACCTCTGTAGCCTAGTTGGTTGTGACCCTGCCTGCGAAGCCGGAGGTCCCGGGTTCGAATCGCAGTAAGGGCATTTATTTGTGTGATGAGCATGAATATTTGTTCCTGAGTCATGGATGTTTTCTCTGTAGGTATTAAAGTATTTATTTATCTATATAAGTATGTATATCGTCGTCTAGTACCCATAGTACAAGCTTTGCTCAGTTTGGGACTAGGTCGATTTGTGTAAGATTGTCCCCAAATATTTTTTTATTTTTTACTTATGTACTTTTTGGTGAAGGAAAACACCGTGAGGAAACCGGTCTGATCCCAGTATGATCTAGTTTAGGTCAGATGGCAGTCGCTTCCATGAAACTACTGCCTATAGGAAAGCTTGGGATTACATGTCAGTTTGGGGCACAACCGGGAATAACGCTAGGAGGATGAATCTCATGTTTATTGTTCCAGGCCCAAAATGGCTACCATTTGTTGGATGCAACTACTTAGTACAAAAAATGTGTAGACTTCACGGGTCGCAGTGGAAAGCACTCTCACATTTAGCCAAAGAATATTCTACCAAGGTGCTCGGCCTGAAGTTGGGCAATGAATTAGTGGTGGCCGTGTACGGGCTCAGGAACGTGCGCCAAGTACTTATGGAACCGGCATTCGATGGCAGACCAAACAATTTCTTTATGAGATTACGATGCTTCGGAAAAAGAGCAGGTATTTCATACACTTAACAATAGTGAATCTCGTAACTAGACTCTTTTGTAACTCGTGTTTTTATGGACGACGGGCGCACTCAAACACTAAGACATGTTCGGTCTCAATATTTCAGGCATAACATCTGTAGACGGTCCATTATGGAGAAAACACAGGAAGTTTACCACCAAGCATCTCAAACATGTCGGATTTGGCAAAGCAGCCATGGAACAAGACATTCAAAAAGAGATGGGAAAATTAGTTGATTACATGCATAATAATAGTACAAAACCAATAAGTCCCAAGGGTATTTTTGCTACAGCCGTTATGAATATTCTTTGGAAGTATGTGGCAGGTAAGACATGACTTCATTATTTCTCTGATGTAGGTCTGATGTTGGTATCACTGTCAGCTTATTCTTAACTGATTTTGTCTCCCCAAGAAGCAGTTCTGTGCTCAAATAAGTTGATCAATGAATTTTCCATTGCAGGAGAATCTATTGAAGAGCATCGTCTAAACCTCCTGATTGAGCTGTTTAGCGCCCGATCTAAAGCGTTCTCTTTGGCAGGAGGGTTGCTGAATCAATTCCCTTGGTGCAGATTTTTATTTCCTGAAGCTAGTGGCTATTCTCTTATTAAAAGAATTAATGTGCAAATTTCGGGGATTATTGAGGTAAGAGGTAAATACCTAGGTAGGTAGGTACCTACTTGATATAAGTACATATACAGGATAAAATAGATTGTAATAGGTGTTGTGAATGTACATTCGACTACAAAGAGATCGATACAGCCAAAGTTACAAAAATATGTATACAAGACCTTAATGTTAAGGCAATACAGTCGTGTATACATATTTACATATTTTGTAACTTTAGCCGTATCGATCTCTTTTTAGTCGATTGTACCTGCGTACTAATTGCATTGCAATAGTGATGTTTGGATTTGTGTCTCGAATTTCCTTGTCATCTACCATATGATGAATAACGTTATTTTCACACCTGCTATTCAGAAAAGAGTTATTTTTGCCCTCAAATGAGGGATTTCAATATTCCTCGCAGAAGGGGTGAAAACAGTATGCTACCGAGCAAAACTATTTCAGTCTCGGGCAAAAACACTTGTTTTTTTTTTTCAACTTTGATTTTTAAGAGGGGAAAGATACTGCGAGTGATACAGGAAAACTTTGCTCCATTAAAATTTATGTGATTATGTGTTATTGAACTTTTTGAGATTATTTATTGTTTTGTTAATTAACTTTGTGAATGATTTAATCGAAGATTCTTTTGTAACTACCTACTATCTTAATTACGTTGTATGGGTCAATATTCAGATTATTGCATGTTATTTCATGATCCAGTCTTTGGTTATTATATTTGGGACATTGCTTAAGTAAGTGGTCTATTGTTTGAGTGGTAGTGTTACACGGGCACAGGTCATCCGCTATAATTTTGAATCTGTGGAGATATGCTTTGTGATAGGTACCCGTGCCCGGAGAGCACCTGAGTCAGTTGAAAGGTGATTGCAATTGAGGCTCTTACATTTTGTATTTCGGTTATAGATGGCAACTCTTTCTTCATGTGTCCTCCAGTTGCCGATTCTTGATAAACCCGTGCTAGTGCTTTCTCGGTGTCCATTTTGCGATGCCGTTTGTCATACATAAGATATAGGGAATCTGTCAAAGTCAGCAGTGTCCGCAATTTCGTTACCATGGATCATATTGTTTGCTTTTACCCATCCAAATGTTATAGTTCCCGTTTCTATGGTCTTTTTAATGTGCCTATGGGTGTTATGTATCATTTGTTGGGTGGAATTTCGGTTGGAGTGGCAGACATGGAGTCAGAGAAGATAGCTACGTCTTCAAGCCGGTCTTGGATGCATTTCTTGCAGGCTATGTCGATAGCTAGACATTCTGCCTGTTAAATCGTACAGTTGTTGTGTAATTTTAACCTCTTGGTATACTGTCTACCATCCGGGTATAACATGACGTAAGCAGCTCCAACCATTTCATTGTGTTTACTGCCGTCGTCGGTGAAAACTCGAACGGTATTGGCGTTATAACAAGGCTCCATATCTTCACCGTTTGCGATTTTTACGAAGTCGACTGTTGGACGCTCAGCAGGGTGCATCATTATATCAGGTGGAACTCTTTGCTCTAGTCTGAGGTCGTCTGGAAGGTATGTGGACGTCCCTCTAGACTTGATTCTTTCGATATCCATTACCTCGATAACCTTCAAGTCTAAGAGGGACGAAGTCCGCAAGAGCTATTGCAGCTGTAGTGGAGATAGTGCGGAACCCTCTAATGGTTTTAATTGCAAGCCCTCTTTGTAGTGATCGTAAGGTTATTTGGACGATTTTATATTTGCTGGCCGCTTCGCTCCATATTTCCGCAGCATAGGTATGTCACTATATGGGCTTTATTACATGTTTATAAATACATAGTTTCCACATTTGCCGAGTGAACTCCTCAGGTAGGTCTGATTAATTTGCAGTTTTTTTGTAAATATTCATGGCTATTTCTTGGCTATTTCTTGGGCATGGTGATTAATCTAAAACGTTTGTCAATATGTAGTCCTAGTAATTTAATGGTGTCTTGAAATATGAGCCATATATTATTTATTACGATGTGAGCTTGTGCGGCTTTAGGTAGGTAGGTTAGGTGGTGTGTTCGTTATCATACTTATCATCATTTGAGTTTTTTCGAGACCAAAATGTCAATTTATTATTAGCTCCCGTTATTATCAGTGATCGTAACTTTTGTAGCATTTTTGGTGCAGCGTAGTGTTATTAACGGAATTGTAATAAATAATTTCAATTCCCCAACCTTAATTAACAATTTTGATTGATATTGTCTAGGTATACCAATTCCGTTAACAACACGCTGCACCAAAAATGCTACAAAAGTTACGATCACTGGTCACGATTTTTAGAGCCTCATTTGTATTATATTCTAAATCTTGCATAGACTTTCCACTGGCGATCAGCAAAACATCGTCTGCATATGCCTGAATGTGACACCATTCAGGTAGATTCTTGAATAACAAATCGTCTATAATAAAATTCCATATCAGTGGACCGAGCACCGAGCCCTGTACGCATCCTCTCGATAAGGTTTTTGTGGTAGTAGCATCGCAGTAATTAAGATGTACAATATCCTATATTTAATGTACTTTTTGATTAGTGAGTATATAATATATTACACTCAAGATTTTACTTTAGAATACCTCGCTATGCTCTGGATTCTATTTTAGAATATTTCATTTCACTCAGGAACCTCAGGATACACGTACAATATATAATTTTGCTCCCTTGGGACACAATAATCTTACTATTAATTGCATCTAGATGTATCGTATTATATTATTAAAGGTAAATCAAGCATTCAATCTTTTAAACCCCTGCTCCACCCACCAATTGGTAGCAGAGCGTGGCTCGTTGATTTTGGTATAGTCTGCGAAAATCAAGTTTCGTACGCCAGCACGCCCCGGCGACATCCGCTTGGTATCGTTTCGAAAAATTAAAATCATGATGTAGGTACATGGTCTCTTGGTACGTAGTAGGTACCCTTATTTTTTCTGTGCTCTTGGTGATATAATAAGCAATTGGAGAGATATCTCCGAGTCTAAAGTACTTACTTCAACAGGGTCTATATACTCTATATCGGATGGCATAATTTTTCATTCTTCGATTTTCGTGTCGCATAACAACTTTTCGCCTACAAACGTTTGGCATAATAATTGTTGTATAATATTGTTTCGCCGAAATCGTTACGCATAATATCGATTGTCCATAAAGTCGAGTCCTACTTTCTGCTCTGAGGGACGGGTATACTGTACATATATAATATGTAAGTATAAGGTAGTATAAAAGAGTTCTTTCTGGCGCTTCGCCGGCCACTACTATACATGAGTATACAGCGGCACGCTCGCTTCGTTCGCTCGGCTCGCGTGCTGTGGGTCGCGGTTAAACCTAAAAATCCTCCTCGCTTCGCTCTTCGTCGTACCTACACCAGCCTGCCTTAGAGTCTCTCTGAAATTACTTTGAAATAACCTTGCACCTTTCTATATATTCTTTTCGGGAAATAGGAATCGTAATATATCGTATTAAATTTAAGTCGTATAATATCATAAGTACCAAGTTCGAATGCCTAATGGCAATTGCGGAAAATATTACGTTGATGTAGTTATTTTTTTATAGCGAGATACTTATTATGTAGGTACCTATAAGCCCGAGTAAACTTGGATCCTGTCTCTTAATCATTTATTAAGATGTTTAATAAATTACAGAAAATACAAAATGTATTTTTTTATAAATTCAATTGCAGTTCATAATTTTTTGGCATCGTACCTATTTTAGTACTTACTTAAATATTTTAGGCATTGCAGTTTTAGTAATACTAGGATTAGGCCAGACATCTTTTATGCCATATGTATGTATGAGAGGCGTAATAAGTTTTAGCAATTGGATTTTCGAGTATTTAGTAGCACGTGCAAAAATAATTAGAACAATCAACAATTTATTTTTGGAGCTTCGGAACAAATTGAACGACAAATAGGTAGGTACCTGAGCTAAGCACACGGGTCTCGCCAGAAAAGCAATATTGCAGAAGTAGCTCATTATAAAAATCCCGGTCAGGTGCAAGACTGACTCGCGCACCGAGGGTTCCATACAAACCTACCCCTCTCGACCCCATTAATTCTCAAGATAAGGGTATATTTTAATCATATCGATGCCCTAGTTTATAAAGGTTACAACATTGAATTGACCTATTAAATATTACTATGTATGGACTGGAAACCTAGAACATTTTCCTTGACATGCTCGAAGTAGCTATGCTATCTGAACTTGTTTTCACCTCACCTTACTCGTCTCATATAACCGTTATGTTGATGACGCCGCGATTTGAAGTTACTAAGCGCCAAGCTGGTTTTCCACCGGAGGGGCGAGACGAGACGAGGCGAGACGAGAATTGAAATTGTATGGGACTTACTACTTATTTCCACCGCGCGCTCTGGTTTTGTTTGGTGAGGTGCTAAAGTGAGAGGAAGCGGTTGAATTGTTATTCATCGGACCGCTCTGGTCGCCATCATTTCATCATGTAATAGTAGTTAACGTTCACTATATCCGACAGTTTTCTAAATCCAAACGATGGAGTGATATAAATATTTGAACATACGGGAGACGTAATCGGAACCAACTGACGCGCGTTTGTGTCAATTTACTTGTGATTTGACACAAACGCGCGCCGACGCCACGCTTAAAAATCGCAGTCTGCATAGGCCCTTAGAAAATATAAGCTACCTAGTGCACGGCTATCACGCGGTGGCGCGCGAGCTCTCGATTTTTTTCGCACTATCCGTCTCTCTCTTATTAGAACACTTAGAACAAGAGGTACCTATAGTGCGAGAAAAATCCAGAGTATGTCGCGGCCGTCTCATGATACACGTGCTGTTTTAAATCCTATATACATACCATGCGCGTGAGGCCAGAAAAAAGTATAAGACACAGTTTCACACTTATCGATCGAATCGACGCTACACGCCAAGATCTCTACAGTCGGGCACACGATAGGGTTGCGGTAAAAACATTGGTAGGTACCATAAGGCAGTAAAACATTGGTCAACCCTAGTTGTCGTGATTTATCACATTTCAATAAGTTTCTGAATAGAACGTACCTACCTGATAACAACCTAATAATTGAGACTAATAATTAAAATAGTCCGCTAAAAATATTTATGTTAGCGGCAACCCTGCTCGTCAATATTTTTTTTAACAAAGTTAGTTTAGTTCCATTTTATACCAACTGTTTTCCGAGAGCAAAACTGCGGTGATTATTACAGAGAAAAACCAAAATCGATGCATGCTGTGGGCTGTGGGTCTGTGTTTACGCCCAAGATGGAAATTATTTTGCTAACGAGTGGCACATAGGTACTGTATTCCCACACATTAAATGAGGAAAATTAAAATCCCTCATTTAACGGGAATAATGGCCCTTTTCTGAATAGCAAATGAAGAAAAGTACAACTTTGATCCCTTATTTGAGGGGTGTGTAATGATTTGTATAAAACAATTTCTATAATTTCATTTTTCATATAAGCGAATATCATAATTTCAACTTGTGTGATAAAGTTGCATAAAAACAAATTGTATAATAACAGTCAGTGTTAAGGCGAATTTCAAATACGCGCTTATCAGCTGCGCTGGCGGCGGACGGTGACCTTCAACCCTGAAAGTGCCTGAAGTTTTAAGTAAAATAAGGAAATATTTATAGCACTGATTATATTGATACGTTGACTGTTAAAGCTCAGTTTAATTACAACTATCAATCACCGGATTACGTTAATAACTTGAAATTAGAGATTGATACAAAAATATGGATGCTTACAGGTTCGCTTTGAAAAGGGAAGAGGGGGGAGTTGCCAGGCGTGCAAATCTTAGCTACCACATTATTAGCATACCAATAATACCATATGTAAAAATTAACAATAAGCACAGATGACCTCCAATGGAGGTTATCTGTGGCCAAAAGCCACCGTGTCTATACCTATACGCGGCGACACTCAGCTTAATTTGATAAAACATAATGATCAGTTTCCGATGCATAAAAACAAATATCATGTATGACATTATGATAATAGTTTTTCCGCTGTGTAAACTACACTACGAAGGCAGAGGAAGTAGTGCGCGAAGACCAGATTCATTCTGAGGGTCGTGAGGTTGGAGTCTCGCCATGACGTGAATTTTAATTCCTTTCTGGTCAGAGTTCCAACAGACCATCTGTCGACCTTCACTAAGGAAGAATTTTGGCCGAAGGGAGTCAAGTTCAGACGTTTTCGCGGTCGGTTACCTGACACCACGAAATTGCGCAACACGTCGCAGTAATTGTGTTTTGTTATTATTAATAAGTTTAGTTTATATTGATATGTATGTTAGTCTTTAGGCCCCTAGCACACGGCGGCGTATTTTAGTAGTATCATCGGCTGGGTATAGTAGGTAAACGCGCATCGTCTGCGCGTTTAAAATACGCCGTGTGCTAGGGGCCTTATGGTATTTGTAATATGGGCCTTGTTGCCTGATTTAAATAAATAAATAAATAAACGTTATAGCAAGAGTTGTTATGATATGAATTTCATATAATTTGAACATTATGCTTACTAAAGTTGTAATAATCGTTTTTATGGTTTTTATCGTTGATTAGTTAGTATATGTTACGAACGTATGTTAACTAGCCCGTTACCTACATGAAATTATACAGTTTTTATGACGATTGAACCGCTCCCATTGAAATCATGTCCTTGGTTTTCAGGAAGCTATACAAAATCATAAAAACAATGCTGTTGGTGGTGATGATTTAATATATGCGTTTTTAAATCAAATAAAGCACAAAGACGACGCATTTACGGGTAAGTAAGTACCTATATACGGTTTGTTCCCTATTTTTTATATTTGGGTTTAAAGACACCCGCCCGAATCACTTCCTACATAAAACTACCCATGCGTAGATCCCTGTGTATGGTGAACGAAATCATAAGGGTGATTCTTGAGAGGGTCAATTTTCAGCGTCCAGAGGGAAATAGTACCCGAAAAAATAAAATAAATGATCTTACACATTTTTGTACAGTAGTTCAACACTTAATCTAACTGGGGCAGGATTTACTTTTTGTTAAAGGTAAGTAGAATTAGCCATAAAAAAATGACAAACACCTAAATTATCATTCCCCCGGTGCGTCCATCCGCCATTTTGTGAACAATCTACTCTGAAAACAACTAGTTATGGATCAAAATCAAATATTGTATCGAGTTAAATCGTTAGAATATAAGTTAATGATTTAAAAATAAAAATATGGTTCCCCTATTTATCATAGTTTTTATTGGAATCTATATCAAAGGTTTGTCCAGAGCTAACCTATTATTTTCCTAATACCTGACTAAACAACGCGTACATCCTTACTGCAACGTCTTGTGACGCGTAATCTCGGCCGTGTCTCACCCTCGTCTGTAGCGCTACCGACTCCGCGGAGAGAGGACGCGTCTCGTCGCTGGAGCTCGGAGCAATGAAGGTAGATATATCATCCCCTAACTTTGGTTCACTATGATTATCATTACCCTATATTTACGTATAAAATCTATTTCCTGCAATTGGCATACAATATTTAGTGTAGAGAATAACACATGAATGATTGCATGTGTTGATTTAATAGTTACTCTTATATTAATAACAGTTTCGGCATAATCGACAAGAAACATACTTTTTCTTATTCCCCCGACTCTCATTCCCTCGGTTTCTCATTCCCTCGACTCTCATTCCCTCGGTTTCTCATTCCCTCGACTCTCATTCCCCCGGTTTTCTGAACGGGGTAATGATAGATTTCTGAAGTTTCTTGAAAATTATAATATTTTATCATATATACCGGCTGTGGCCTGTAATAGGAACAATACATTTAGAGGATGACTCCATAGAATATATATGTCATAGTGATTAATAGTGTTTTCTTGTTTGTTTTTTGTTAAACCACTTAGAACTGATTGCTGATTGGGTTAGTAATCCACCGTTTCATTTATTGCTCCTATTACAGGCCAAACCCTTATACCGTACTTATAACATATTATGGTCGACTCATTTATTCAACAATTTATTTATAATATCATGAACGTAACACTACGTTTTCTGTTAAATAGAAGGTCTTGAAATCAATACTAAGTATAAGCATGGTTGTCAATTTAGGTTACTTTAGAATTTAGAAAATATACATTTATTATTAAATTGTTACTAAAAAAACGTTAATAACTAATTAAGAGTCTGATTTTTATATAAATGTTACAAATATGTTTTATTTGTGATCTCAAGTGATATTTATGATTACGTAGTAAATAAAAAAATGTTACGACTATAGTAAAAAAAGGTATTATTCCAGTAATACAAAAATATTATATTAATGCTATAAGTAAAGTTGTGAATTTTAGTTTCTTTAGGAATCAAACCAAAAAGATGTTAATACTTAGGTAACTAACTAACAGTCTGATTTTTATCAACAAATGTAACTTATAAAAAAAGAATTGCTTTAAAACAAATGCCCAGGTAAACAAAACGATTTTTGTGTTATTTTTGTTGAACTGGACCTATTATTGTGTGTTGTTTCACTTGTTTCTAATCATGCATGCAATTTTATGGGATCTCAAATATTAAATCAAGTATTTGAGAAAAAAACATAAAGTACCTATTTTAGTCTTTGATACGAAGCGTATACCTAATGATAATAATTTTCAGAAGTTTGCGAATTTAAGTGAGTTAGAGGTTATTAAAATTACTTCCCTGTTAGATTGTGATAAGCAAAAGAAAAATATATATTTGTAGAAGTATTTTTGCAAAGCGGACCCCGGGCTCGTGTAGGGCACTACCGGGAAAAACGCTAGGATAATGATGATTGTTGCAAGTAATGCGAAGAATTAATGTCAATGAATGGTTAAGACTGAAGTCTCAAATTATGGTACTTAGTCTATAAGATTATTAAGAAAAAACTGTGAATTTTTTCTTTATTCAAACTGATATTTAGTATTATTTAATAAAACATCTGATCTAATACCAAAGATTATCATTCCCTCGTCAATTTTATCATTCCCTTGTAGTTTTTATCATTCCCCCGTCATTTTTCTCATTCCCTCGTACTTTTTATCATTCCCCCGTCATTTTCTCTCATTCCCTCGACAGCTAAACTTTGAATTGGTATATTTCCGTACCTAATTGACCCAAAGTGATGCCTATTCGATAAATATGTTTATTATTAAATACTTAATTTGATTTTATTGTAACTTAGTAGAAATTTCTTAAAATAAAAAACGCCGAGGGAATGAGATGAATAATGCAATTCTCAAGAATGACCCATAACTGACAATGAATATATAGTAAGTACCTATGCAAAATATTATATCGTAAATAAAAAAAAAATTAGAAAGCATTCCACAAATTCATGTAAAAAGCTAATTATTCAAACTTCAAAAGGAATTGAGTTCCGGCAAAGTGGGAGTGTACGACGTCGCACTTAAGGCGGATTCTCATTTCAAATATTAACTATTTATTAAATAACAGACAGATCTAAATCGGTCTCTAGTTCAGCAGCAGAGCGAGAGTAGAACGGAACGAGATGCGGGTGACATGACCGGGTAACATCGCGCGGGCGCGCACCATCTGAATCAAACAGTAGGTACTCAACTAACGGCCACTCCCACACTGACCTAAAAGAGCCAAGGAACTAAAAGACCGAACTAGTTCCTCAAACCGATTGAACGAGATCGGAGAGCTCCCGTAAAAGAAAGAGCAAGCACAAGCCTAATCTGTATGCAACGAGGCATTTTGTTTTTCGGTGACAAACCACAGATAATCATATACAACCACTCTTGGGTAACATTCATAGATTACAACATATATATCCTGAAAATAAAAACAGCGGGACATGGTTTTCGGAATTAAGTAAGACATTTGGAAAAAATATGCTTTCGGACAAATGACTCTTCGAAGTTATGTAGTGTGCCGTGTGCCCGTAGCGCAACGTCAAGGCCTAAGACGTTTACCTTACCACATTATTTAAAGCATTTTTTTTATATTTCAGATGAACAGTTGAAAGTGGTATGTCTGGATTTGTTCATCGCCGGATTACTATCTACAAATAACCTGATGGAATTCATTATTCTGGCAGTTTTAAGAAACCAGCATATACAGGATAAGATTTATGAAGAGATATATCGAGTTATAGGGAGCAACGTGCCCTGTTGGACTGACAGCCACAAGTAACTCAAATTCTATTAGTAAAGTTTATTAATTCGCACAATTAAAACTCGCAGGGCTCGCCGAACGTTTCAACACTTATTTCGGCCAATAAAATAATGTGTGTTTTCGCGGCAGTGAATCGGTCGCTGTCTCAGCTCAGCATTAGGCCGAGGTGTCAGACTGAACACCTATATCGTACTCGTAACATACGTACATTATCAAATACTTTATCAAACAAACAAACCACAACGACTACATAGTCTAAATAGTAGTTTGAAATAATTCAATGTTTGCCCAAGCCCCGATAGAAATAGAACATCAGTTGATAATTAATTGTAATTATTTTTTCCCCTCACTGCCTCGGAAAGCCGTCTTTTATCCTTTAAAATCAGTGGGCAAAAACGCATTTTATCCACTAGTGGGGAAAGTAATTTAACCTTGGAGCGTGATTAAGTAGCTTTTGACAAATAACAACACGTAAAACGCTCATAATACAAAAAAATCACAGATGATGTATTTCTGTTGCCGCTATAACAACAAATACTAAAAAAAAAAAAAAAAAAATTAAGAACTTTAAAAAAATGTTTTGTTGCCTTCATCAGGCGCTGGGTCTCAAAATGTATGGGAAAACAAAAATCCGACTCGCACATGACCAAAATTCTACTTGATATTACTTAACGTTATTATTACAGTAAAAAAAAAAGACCGGGTTGCACTCCGGGAGTGCCGGCAGAAGTGAAAACTCAATAACATTGTAACAGTTTTTCGATCAGGTCACGTGACATCTTACGGTGTCACCCTAAAAATGAATTTGACGCATATTAAACAATTAGATCAATTATTTAGGCGGACGACCCGCGGCGCGTTGGGTGCGAGGGGCCGCCGGCTCGCCCGTCGGCGCGCCGACACGGGCGGCAGCAAACACAATACTTACCAATTTGTTTTTGCCATTGCCAAATATTTTTCAAAGCTTTATCTCTTTAGGAATAACGTCTAAATTCAAACTATTCGAATTTGCAAGAACAGCAGACGGCGGTGGCGACCAAAACACCAATTAGTTTTTGCCGTTGGTAAATATTTTTCTAAGCTTTATCTCTTTAGGAATAACGCCCAAATTCGATGTATTCGAATTTTCTCAATAGCAAAACGGTGAAGGACGCGTTGGTATTATCACAAATTTATTTGCAGAATATGCTATTGCAAAAAGTGTTTAACGGCGTTATACTCTTACGAATAGCGTTCAGTTTTGAATGAAGTCGAATTGGCTAGCAGCAAAAAGTGACCTCCTTCACATCTGACGTCACAAAACTCTGTCGCGTATTTAACAATTTTTCCTCATCCCAAAAAGTGCTCAGCGCCGCTAAAGAAGTATTCACTTCAAAAAATATTTTAATTAAATAAAGTTGTTTTGCATGTTGCACTTTCCTCGCTAGGTACAGTGAGGTGAAAAGTTTTGTGTTACACACGGGTGCAAATGTATTTTACTTCTCGTGTGTTGAAACACTCGCTACGCTCAGGATTTTATTTTAGAACCACTTGCTGGCAAATTTGAAAATAAAGATTTCATTTACAATTTACATAGACTGCTAGGGTGTCTTGCAAGCGAGACCTGAGGCCAAAGTCCCGAAGGTGAGCGGCCAGGCAAGCGAGGCCGTAGGTCGAGCTTTTCGTAACAATGAAAGGTGGAGTCTTAAGGGAGCGCGGGGGCTGAAGGCCGAGCTTTACGTTGGAATGAAAGGTCCAAAGCATCCCCTTAAGAGAGCGCTCTCAATGCGAGCCCCTACGGACACTCATTATCTTCGGGTGTCTTGCAAGCGGTAAAAGGGGAGGTAAGTGAAGCCGAAGGCTGAGCCCTATAGCATGCTTTTAGGGAGCGCTCCCTAGGCGAGCTCGAGAGCCGAAGACCCGAAGGCAAGCCCCCACGGACACTTACAATCCCTAGATGTATTGCAAGCGAAACCTGTGGCCAAAGTACCGAAGATGAGCGGCGAGGCAAGCGAGCCCTCACGGACACATACATACTATCCCGTGTATAGGTGAGTGGCGAGGCAAGCGAGGCCATAGGCCGTGATTTCGTTGGAATGAAAGACTCGAAGCAATCCTTCAGAAAACGCTCTAAATGCGCCCCCATGGACGGACACTCACTCCCTGTGTCTTGCAAGCGAAACCTGAGGGCGAGCCCCCACATACATTTACTATCCCCCGGGGTCTTGCAAGCGAAACCCCAGGCCATAGTTCCGAAGGTGAGCGGCGAGGCAAGCAAGGCCTTTTTGTTGGAATGAAAGGATTGGGCCCTTCGCAACCCTTCTGAAAGCGGTCTCAATGCGAGCAATGACCCCCTAAGGACACTCATTACCTTCCGGTGTCTTGCAAGCGAAACATGAGATTTCAGGGCCGAAATCCTGAAGGTAAACAGGGAGGCAAGCGAAGAAGAAGCGAAGCGGAGGCTGAGGTTTTCGTAGAAATGAAAGAGCCAATAATATTTCAGAAAGTCACGGGAGTTGTCTACATAAATAAAAACTCAATTCTCCGCGGAAAATCGTTTTGTCCAAATCCAACAACCCTGACAGTGTCCTTAGGGGGTCATTGCTCGCATTGAGACCGCTATCAGAAGAGTTACCCACATCCTTTGACGTTGGTGAACTCTGATCTCATAGCAAGGCTGATCTTTATAAATTATATAGCCTAAAATCTGGCCGGGAATTTTCTCAACAAATAAGTAAAGTTAGCATCAAAATCCGTTCAGCCGTTTTCATGTGATGCGCGTTCACATAAACAGACAAACTGATAAACAGACAAAAATTCTAAAAACTTTTTATAAGTACGTGTTCTGTTATCGATTCTAAGTATCCCCAGCCAACTTTTTTTCGAATATCGTCCATGTACAGACTTTCGACCCTCTTCAGCTTTATTGCTGATGCCCGCGACTTCGCCCGCGTGGTTATAGGAAAATGTAACATATTGAATTTTCCCGTGGGAATTAGATGTTTTCCCGCTGGAAAAAGTAGCCTGTCACTCTCCAGCTTCTAAACTATCTCCATACAAAAAATCACATCAATTACGACGCTCCGTTGCGACGTGAAAGAAGGACAAACATACAAACACACACACTTTCGCATTTATAATATTAGTAAGGATAAGGATAGATTTAAGTACAATCCTTCACCTGAAAACCTCTCGAACTAAATTTTAAAGGGACCAGGAAAATACTTAGGTATTTTTTTTTATGTGATTTTATATGGAAGAAGAAGTCCATTGTGCAAAAGACTTTCAATAATTTCAGGCTTGTGTACACATCGGCTTTTCTGCTGGAAGTCCAAAGGTACCACGTTGTAGCACCGGTGCTCGGTCCTAGAAGGGTCCTAAGCGACACCATCGTAGATGGCTACATTATACCGAAGGAAACGACTGTATTGATATCAGTTGCCGAACTCAATTTTGATCCAGAGATTTTCGACGACCCTAATGCGTTTAAACCCGAGAGATTTATCGACGAACAGGGCGCGTTGAAAAATGCCGAGCACGTCTACACCTTCGGCTTAGGTACGTCACATTATGGTTCTATCCATAGTTACGCTCATATTATCGAAATTAAATCTAATTGAATCTAATTTTAGTGCGCATAAGTTATTTGCGGAAATCGCGAAACGCCTGGTTGATGTAACTGGTGACCTGGCGGCTTTCTCGCGCAACGCATCAGCATTGCAATTCAGCGAGGAAATGCCGCCAGCATCCTCGGTCCTCGAGGGCCTTTTTTAGATTTTACTTGGTTTTAATTTAATTTAGTTAATGTTAATTATTATCATCAGTAATCCACTTACGTGATACTTTGCTTTAAAGACCTAATTTTCGGTCGAGTCAAGTGTCGTCGTCGTTTCAAAATGAATGAGAACGCTAGTCGAAGTATGTAGGTAGTACCTAGTTGTAATACAATAATCGAGAAATATATAGCTTGGCTTGGGCGTGGTAGCGAGTTCCGCAAATAAGCTATTTGCAGTCTTCGAATACTCGCAGAAGTTTGTACTTTTTCCTACATTTACAAAGTGCAACACTTGTTTTGTCCAGGTCAGAGGAGGTGCATCGGCGAGACGCTGGCTCGCTCGTTCGTCTTCCTGACGTTCGTGGGAATTCTCCAGAAATTCAAGATCCAGTGCGTCAACGGAGTCCTGCCCAGCGACGAGCCAGTTATAGGCTTATTAGCTTCTCCGAGACCATACTCGGCTATGTTTGTGCCACGGCAATAAGAACGGACTACTTAACCCGAAAATTATAATAGACAGCTGCGGGCCTAGGATGGTTGGCATTTTATCACTGATGGTTGTAGCTATATGACATCCGTCACGCTCGCACTCGCAAACTAGTCAGAACGTGACGTATGTCTTATCCACAGCGATAAGCGATAAAAAATGGCTACCATGCTACGCCCGCTGTATTGTTAAAATTTTACCGAATCAGTTTTACATTTATTTGAATCCCCAAGATTTATCTATATATATAAAAGTGGAAGTGCTGACGTGCACAACCGAAACTACTGGTGCTAGAAATTTGAAATTTACACGCGCACTTCCTTCAACGTAGGCAAGGGATAAGATGGGATTTTTGAAAATTTTACCCCTAAGGGGTTAAAAAAGGGGTGCAGTTTGTAAGGGGCAAAACTTTATTGTTTGAACTAGAGTTGAAACTTTGTAGAAGGATTACTTATTAGATTACAAACAAAGTATGTTCAGCGTTTTAGAAAACTCCAACCCTAAGGGGGTTAAATAGGGGTGCAAGGATTGTATGGGGAACTTCTTTTTTTTTTAGCTAGAGACGAAACTTTGTAGGAAGATTACTTATTAGAATACAAAAAAATACTTTCAGTGTTTTGGAAAACTCCACCCCTAAGGGGGTTAAAAAGGGGTGCAAGGTTTGTACAGGGAACACTTTTTTTTAAACTAGAGACTTGGAATTTTGAATATAGATTACTTATTAGAATACAAAAAAGTCCTTTCAGAGTTTTGACAAATCCGGCCCCTAAGAAGGTATCTACATACCTACCTATGTATAAAAGAAGAAGTTCTGACTGAATTATCAACGCACCGCCGAAACTACTGGGGCTAGAATCGTGAAATGTACACTAGAACATCCTTTTAAAAAGCAGGGAGGCAAAGGATAATAAGACATTTTTGGAATTTTCACTCCTAGTGGGGTTAAATAGGGGTGCAAAAATTTGTATGAGGGAAACTTTATTTTCTGAGCTGAAAACTTAAAAGTTTGTAGAAAGATTAGGTACTGATTAAAAAAAGATTTTACAATAAAGTACCTACTTTAAGCGTTTTGGAAAATTCCACCCCTAAGGAGGTCAAAATGGGGTTCAACGTTTATTCGCCCGTTGGTTGTACGCAAATCCTACGGATATTACCCATACCTGTACCCTTCATTGTTTGTGTCCGGGATGGTTGGGCTGTAGACACGCTTCGGATGAGGAGGAAGTTTGTTGTTGTTAGTCCACTATCTGTCTGTTGTCCATCACAGAATGGACGGCCCGGCTGTGCTCGAGAGGATCGGGTTGGTGGTTCCGACTTCCAACGGTCCCCCAGGATTTGGATTGCGTGGCGGTGGCGCCTCGCCGGCGGCCGGGCCTGCTGCAGCGTGTGTCCGCTCGCACGTGCCACGCTTGACATGCACCTACCGCGCGCGCAGTATATTTATTATATATGTCGCAGGGAAATGGCCAAAACAGAGATTTGAACAAATCTCTAAGGGATATGATCATCATTCAGGATGTTAAAATGGCGAAACCATTTTATCATTTGCCTAGAAAAAATCAGTCATTTGATCAAATCTCTGAATCTGTTTAGTGAAATGACGAAATCGGCCAAAAAAGGCAACTCGCTTTTTCATTTCACTAGATTTGTTTAGTGATTTGATAAAATTCCTGCAACGCGTCAGTGAGTTGACCAACCTAACTCGCAGAGTCAACTCGTTTTATCATTTCACTAGACACGTTTAGTAAAATGATAAAAATCTCAACTCAAGTACAGATTAAGTCGCTCCTGCGGTCGCGTTACGTCCTTCCTGCACCTTACCGCTCCCCAGTCTCGCCCTTTCGTGTTAGGCTCCGGCCGGCTGAGACGCAATTTATGAAAGTTTGTTACATAAGTTTCTTAAAATATCACTCCGTTACCCTGCGAATGTCAAAGAACATTTTGTATGCAAAGCGAACCACCGTAAACCGGAATATAATTATATTCCGGTTTACAACTACCTATTCTTGTACTCGATTTAAAAAGCTGATTTAACAAACAATTTTATTACCTACCTTCGACATTTTATTTAACCATTTCACTAAATCATGTCAGAGATTTCAACAAATCTCTAAGAGATATGACCAAATCACGCAGGATGTTAAAATGGCCATTACATTTACTAAGAAATAACGAACACGCCACGGAAATGACAGTTTAAGCTTTATTTATCACAAAATGATCATGTACTTATTTGTTATTGCAATCTCACATGGTAATAATATTTAAATAATATTTCGCTTTTCTGTTTACATAACCTGTAGGGTAAAGGCACCAGTGGTCAGCCATATGTTTTTTTTTAAACATAAGTAACATAATCTTTTGTATTCGCCAGTAATAAGTTGTCAATTGAATTCATTGATATCTCATTTATAAAAAATAGAACTACATATTAGTGTTGGGTAGGACATGAAATTAAAATGAGTTTGTATGAGCACCTCATATCCAAAAATGAGGTGGTACAATTTCCTACTTCAAATGAGGTGAGGTGACATCTATATAATTCATATACCTATATTGAAAGTAAAAACAAGCTTTTTTTCAAGTTTACAATAGACCACAAAATTACTCTCATGTTCACTACATGGCCGCTCACCTTCGGGACTTGGTCTCCAGTTTCGCTTCGAATACACCTGTGGCCCGTTTCACGAAGCTACAAGTTACAATTTTACAAGTCTAAACTAGCAACATTGGTTGAAAAAGTCACTACAAGCGTTTCTCGAAACTACTTTTCTACAAATTGTAAAACTCAAGTTACAATTGTAAATTTTGAACCACAGACATTTTTTATTATTTTATCGTTTGAAATTGCTTAAATCGAACTAACCTTTCTCCAAGATTTTGTTAAATTGTCAACTTGTATTGGTCACATTGTGTGGGCGTGCGGGCGGCACAAAGTCACACAATAGATCAAAGTACAAAGGCGAATTTATCCCTATAAGGGATCTCTTCCAGCTAACCTTTGAGCCATTGAGAGGAAGGTATGTAGAACGAGATAGGCAAACTTATACCGTGTACAAAAACACACAGAGAAAATAAAAACAAAACCTAATAGGTATCAACTCTAGAAAAATAAAAACATGCCAATACATATATAAATACACAATACAAAATATAATACACCCTATCATATGTATCGTAAATATACAATAAATAAATAAATACTGTATTCAACCAATTCACAAGTCATTAGAAAGCCACAACTTCTTCAAATTAATCTTAAGTGACGCAACAGACCGCGACTGTCTCAGCGACAAAGGCAACTCATTCCACAACTAGCACTCGACCGCAAGCGGTGGCCACTGCCGTCTGCCATATAATTAAACCGCTCAGAAAGATAAGGAGGGGAAGTAGGGCTGAACAGTGTGTTGAAAAGTAATGACAGGATATGCACGTCCCTGCGCCGGCGAATCGGTAACCATCGAAGCTTAGAACGGAATTTGGAGATATGATCATACTTGCGTAGACCAAATATATATCTGATACATATATTTTGTAGGCGCTACAGCTTATCAAGTAGCTCCTCGTTGAGGTCCAGAAACGCAATATCGCCATAGTCCAGAAAAGGAAGCAAAAGAGATTGAGAAAGAGTCAACTTGGTTCGAAGAGGAAGGAAATTCTGGAGACGCCTTAGGGAGTGAAGGGATCTAATGATCCTCTGACTCACCTCAGCTATATGGGGTGACCAAGAAAGCGTCTGGTCCATGGTGATACCCAAATTGGTGACAATAGAGGAAAAAGGAATAGAAATTCCATCAAAAATAATGTCAGGCACCACCACCTCTGAGAGCTTATACCAAGTACTTCTTTAATTGTCATAATGGCATAATGCATACCTGTTTTCTACACGACTGCTCAATAAAAGGAGTGTAATGTTTCGGGGTTTATATATTACTATAGCTTTTGCCCGCAACTTCGTCCGCGTAGATTTTGTTGATCACCTTAGAGGGTAATTGCCATTAATGTATTTCAGGCGTACGCTTAAATATCGCTCCCTATACAAACTTTCCCCAACTTTTTACCCCTATAGGGAATTAGTTCCGGGATAATATCTATCTTATGAGGACATAAGACAGATATTATTCCGGAAATAATTCCGGCATGTGTAATTATAGTTTAAGACCCTACTGCAATGCCGTAACCAAAGTCATGGACAGCTTCAAAGTCAAAAACTAAAGGTCCGTCCATATAAACTTTCACCCTCCAATTCACCCCTTTAAATCACTAAGTAATATCCAATAATGCTCCAAGGCAACCTATTTATATTTCTGACCGAAAAGCTAAATCTCAAGTTTCATGGGTCTACCTTCGAAAATAACAGATTTCCATACAGCGTTTCATCCCCAACTTCACCCTTTAGCTAGGGGTTGAATTTCGAAAACTCCTTCCCTAGTGCACCTCGACGTCTTTTGAAGAATATGTGTTCCAGATTCCAGATTGCATGCTTCTATCTTCTGCCGTTTAGGCTGTGCGTTGTCTGTAACTGTCCAATTTATTTTATATACTTACCTATGTCAAATAGATGAATACTTCTTTATTCCACAGAACTGCTGACTAAAAGATGATGTGATGGTGTGTAGGTATCAGTAGAATCTTTACGTCATCCCGAGCGATAAGCTATATATGTGATTACTGACAAGCTGCCCTCGTGGTTCCGCCCGCGTGTTACCTACAGAGTTTTCAGGCAGAGCCGCTGGATAAACTATCATCTATGTCCATCTAAAAAGTCCACCACTTATGCACCGGTGAAAGATTTTTTGAAATCGGCTGAGTAATTCGGGATTACCCCCTACAAAAAACTTACAGACTTCTCCTCTTTATCATACTACTAGCTGCCCGCGCGTTTCGCGCATTGCAAGTAACGCATGCAAACCCGCGCTGTAAAATATAGCCTATAACAGTCCAGACAGTCCATTCTACACGCAGGTGAAAGAATTTTTGAAATCGGTTGGGCGGTTCCGGCGATTACCCAGTGATTACCTATTACATATAAACTTTCAAAGCTACAATCTCACGGACGCAATTAAATTATCGTCTTATTGCTACCTACTATATGTACTTAATTCAATCAATCTGAGGGTAATCCGCCCGATCAATTTAGATTTTTTTGCGCATCGGCATACTTAATTATAGTCACTTCAATTACCTAGATTATATTATATCGAGTGCCGAATACAGATAAAAATGGATAAGGGTCCTAATTAAAATTATGCCACTTTAACCCTGTATAAAAGCATGGATGTTGATTAAGAACAACCATTCAGTGGGTAGCCATTTTGTTATTTAAAACACCAAATATAATAAATAATTACCAAAATAAAAAATGAGAATATTTTTGGTGATCTGCCTTCTTTCTACAACTTACGCAAGATCGTTACTGAGCAATCAGCTGGCCAATAAAATCCACCATAAATGTAAGTAACTAAAATACTAGTGTCACTTAAGAGGCTCCCATACGCCAATGACCTTCGATCTGAATCCCTTAGTTTTCTAATGTTTTTATTAGCTTATTATATTAACAACAACGGCTTTAAGCAATATAGTATCCCATATTTACTTCAAACTTCATTGTTTTCGAGATATTTGGCATCAAAGTTGAACAATTTTAGGCCAAAAAACTGGTTTTCTGGCCATAACTTTTGTGTTAATTGGTTTAAAATTAAAACCCTCTGCCAGTTATAGAGACGTCATAGACGAACCCAAATTTGTAGATTTCGTATATGTTAGATCTTTCACGTCAATAGAGATGCGAAATAAGTGTTTTTTTAGAAAAATCATACAAAATTAATGTATTAATTTGTTTCAAAATCCGGTCTGTCAAAATGGAGATAAAGGATTGAAGAACCGATAGCCGTTTGATTTATGATTCTATCTGTAGTGCAAAAGTAGTAGATACGATTCAAAACTTGTCAAAAATCGATGAAAACCTCGGGTAGCCCCTTAAGGTCACCCATATGATATGTGACCATAAATACTTAGGTACTAGGTATTACTACTTATTCGTATGTCGATACCTACTAATATTATAAAGAGGAAGTCTTGTGCGATTGTAGTTTTGTATATAATGGATATATAATCTCTGGATTTCATATAGGTATGTAGGTATTTATGTATGTATGAATTCGAGTTTCTTTATTAAAGATCTGTTCGACCTTCCCCCTGACGCAGCCAACTGGCTTAGATCTCTTAATGTCTTTTTATAGTAGTCTATTGAATGTAAGCCATACGATTAAATAAATAAATCTCCGGAACAACTGAGTTAGGTACTCGTACATAACCCGATTAAAAAGAAACTCGAACAAAAATTAGGGCTTTAAAACCCAATATCTCGTATACGAATCACCGAGTTGAAAAAATATTTTTAATAACCCATAAGGTCAACCGGGGCATATGCGACGAAAGTTTGGTAACCATACTTTGAACATCGATCGAGGGCTGTAATAGTTTTAAAATGTTGCGTTTCGAAGATATCTTCAAGAGACGCATTTACACCCTTGTATTGACGCATTAACCCTGGTAGACCTCAATATTTTTGAACAAGCTATCCAACCATACCCCTCACTATGGGGTTAACGAGAAAAAAATAAACATCCCCACTTAAGGTGTAGGGGAGGAATCCTAAAAAATATTGCTTAAAAAAAATATTCTACTGTTTTGTCGGCGTAATTGATTGATTTATATATATACCTATGCCGAATTACAGTTTTCTAGTAGTAAGGGTTACTGAGCTAAGCCGGAGACAGGCAGACACACAGACAGAAAGACGGACGAACGGCGAAACTATAAGGGTTCCTTGTTTCGGTATTGACCACTCGTATTAAATTCTATCGGTAGAAAGTAAGGGCAAATTTGCAGGCCCTTACTTTCTACCGATAGAATTTAATACGAGTGACACTACAATCGTATTAACTTAATTTAATTTTCGAGCGCTCGGAAGTCAAAAATCGGCCCCTAGGCCCGAACGAAAAAACCATAGAATGCGAGCTCCTTAAATTGCTAGAAGTGGCACTGAGAATAAACACGTGCCGACTATTTATTGCTAGAAGTGGCACTGAGAATAAACACGTGCCGACTATTTATTGCTAGAAGTGGCACTGAGAATAAACACGTGCCGACTATTTATTGCTAGAAGTGGCACTGAGAATAAACACGTGCCGACTATTTATTGCTAGAAGTGGCACTGAGAATAAACACGTGCCGACTATTTATTGCTAGAAGTGGCACTGAGAATAAACACGTGCCGACTATTTATTGCTAGAAGTGGCACTGAGAATAAACACGTGCCGACTATTTATTTTGGGGCTGCTATTTATTTGGGGGTGTGACTTTATGTGACCTATGTTTAGTTTAGTTTAGTTTAGTTTTATTTATCTCATTACACAATTCTCATATAACAATACCTTTGTAAATACTACTTATTGTATAATGATCGTTAGGCACAATTTCGCAACAATAATAGAAAGAATAATATAAATCAACAAATAGAAAATAAAAAATAAGAATGTCAAAATTTCAAAGTTAAGAATACAAATAATATAAAAATCATGAACAATTATTGTACTGAGAGGTACCTTATCAATCCTTAGTCAAATAAAATTAAATAATAATAATAATAATGAGTACCTACCGGTAGTACTTATCCATTAACATGTCAGTATATATTTAATATGTCAAATAAAATAAAAATAAAAATCTAATTGGATCACCAAATAACTACATTTAAAAAAATGAAAATAAATGTCTTATTTGGGTATGTCAATGTATTCTATTACAGAATAAAGCGACTTCTCCAATAAAAGGTTCTTTAGTCGGCGCTTAAACGTTTCCTCGGAACATTCATTTTTTAAGTCGTCGGGTAGGTGTTCATAGTAGGTTGGTCCTATCACCCGCGCATTCTTAGCGTGTAGCACTGTGCGCCGTTGCACTGTTCGAAGTCTTCCCGTACTACGAAGGCACTTCCCCGTCACTTCCACTCGCTTAAATTGTGACAGGTGGTTTCTCGTGAACATGATGATCTCGAAAATGTACTGTGAATAGTGGGTCATTATTCGATGTTCGGCAAACAACGCTTTGCAGGACTGCCGCTGATTGAGCCCAAGCACGGTCCGCAGAGCTCTTTTTTGCATTCGCATCACCCTCTCAGCATCAGTTGAGTTTCCCCATAATAATGTGCCGTAAGTCATAAGCGAGTGAAAGTGAGAAAAATACGCTTGCCTTAGCGCGTCACGGGAGACCAACGGCTTCAGTTTTCGCAGTGCAAACACTGCACTACTCAGCCTACCACACAGCGAGTCGACATGCTGTTTCCAGTTTAGTGTGGGGTCTAATGTAAAACCTAGAAACCTACACATTTCACCTACCGGCATAGGACACTGGATATTCGCAGTTGGGATGCACCTACTTGAAAAGAGCATAACGTTCGATTTGTTGACATTCAGTATCAAACCGTTTGCCGAGAACCATCTTGTCAGCTGGTCGCATACAGTGGTGATTTTTTCATTTAGTCGCTCGTATGTACTCGCGCTAACTACCACTGTGGTGTCATCGGCAAACAGAGTAATTTGACCTTCAGTTACGGCGGATGGTAGGTCGTTTATAAATCCAAGAAAGAGGGTATTCCCTAAAGAAGAACCCTGTGGAATCCCGACCATCACGCTGCCAGTCCCCGATCTCATTCTTTTGCCACCCAACATATCACTTCAACCACTTGAGTTCGGTTTTTTAAAAACGATTGGAGCAAGTTACAACTGTTTCCTTGAAGTCCATAACGCCTGAGCTTTTTTATTAGGAGATCATGGCTTATGACGTCGAAAGCTTTTGACAGGTCACAGAATATTCCAGCAATTTTCTGTTTTTCATCGAGGCCGGTAGTTATAGTGTCTATCACTTGATAGGCTGCTTTTGTGGTAGACATGTTTTTACGATAGGCAAACTGTCTGTCGGTCAGTATGTCAGTCTCAAGGTGCTTCATTAAGTGGTGTGACAAAATCGACTCAATTATTTTGGAGATATTGGGTACTATTGATATGGGCCTGTAGTTATCGACTGATGTTTTTTCACCTTTACTTTTATACACCGGGCACACCCTTGTACACTTGAGTATGTCAGGGTAAACACCAGCCGAGAACATTTCGTTAATTAGAATTACCAGTATCTCCGAAAGTATTGGCCATATAGACAATATTATGTTTATAGATATATCATAAGTATCAAGAGTGCTACGACTTTTCATCATGGATTTAAGTACGCGATCGAGATCGGCACGTGTAACGATGGGCTATGTGTGGGATATGTGTGTAATAAATCCGTCTCCGTGCTCTCACCGAATGGACCCTGCGGAAGGACCAGCGCTGGCTGCAAAGCTAGCAACATGCTGAGCTGGGTCCATTTCGTAGCAAAATGTGCTTTTTATTTTATTTCTTTTAATATCTGTGTTGTTTTTGTCACGAATAAATGTTTTGATTTGATTTGATTTGATAATGTGCATGCTTTATCTATTCAGACGGGTACGGCTTGAAGCGTTGTGTGAACATGTGGGACGAAGGCTGTATCAACGGACAACTTGGCGGGTCAGGTAAGAGCAACAGAGTTCCTTCTTCGAATTGAGAGGATGGCCATTATTGATGGAAATGCTGGTGACACGTTGTACTTTGTACCAAAATGTTAATTAGTGGACTGTAGGTTATTCGATAATTTGACAAAAATTTATGAAACTAGAGAAACAGAGCCTTGAAGAATCTTGAAAGACACTCACCGTTGCAAGGAGCTGTTGTGATGCTCCTTCGTCAGGTGTAGGACCCTGAGACCTGGCTCGTGCTGCACTTACCCGATTCCAAGGTTACCTGGCACCTGAGTATACGCAGCTGGCGAGATGTCTTCCTGCTTCCTCAAGGCACTTCGTGTATTTTAATGAGTCTAAAAATAACTCCTAATAAAAAACGCGACTATTCGCGCGGAGCTCAATTTAAATCAATCTAATTTCAAAACGACAACGACACAAGTAATAATTAGATTACCTACCTCCTTAATGCGTAATTAGAAGAGTGAAGGGGTTGAAAGATTCGTCACAACGAGTGGAGCCCACGGTTGCTCAGTTGAGAGCTAATTGACCTGTTAATTTGTAGGCAGCGACGATAACTACCTCGGCGGAAGCTTCAACCCCGGCAAGCGCTGCGTGAACATGTGGGACGATGGTTGCACCAACGGCCAGCTCGGCGGGTCAGGTTAGCGTAAGGCCATGGCCAGGCTGAAATGTGCATGAAAACGCGTGCGTATAATGGGATGGGCACCTTCGCGCCTGGATTGGTTGACGCGGTCGGGTCATTCGATACATTACCTACCTAGCTACAATTAACCCATTAAAATCCCAGCTAAGTCATGTTAGATAAATAAATTGAATTCTAAAATCCACTCACGCTTAGGCGTTCCCGCGTAGCTATAACGTGGGTTTTGTCAGTTCTTGACAAAATTCAAATTGTAAGAACGAATCTCGATCTCAATTCTTCAATTGCTGCTTTTTAAACAACGATCATTATTCCAGGCAGCGACGATTACTACCTCGGCGGAAGCTTCAACCCCGGCAAGCGCTGCGTGAACATGTGGGACGACGGCTGCACCAACGGCCAGCTCGGCGGGTCAGGTTAGCATAAGGCCACGAACAGGCTGAAATGTGCATGAAAACGCGTGCGTATAATGGGATGGGCACCTTCGCTCCTGGATTGGTTGACGCGGTCGGGTCATTCGATACATACCTAGCTACAATTAACCCATTAAAATCCCAGCTAAGTCATGTTAGATAAATAAATTGAATTCTAAAATCCACTCACGCTTAGGCGTTCCCGCGTAGCTATAACGTGGGTTTTGTCAGTTCTTGACAAAATTCAAATTGTAAGAACGAATCTCGATCTCAATTCTTCAATTGCTGCTTTTTAAACAACGATCATTATTCCAGGCAGCGACGATTACTACCTCGGCGGAAGCTTCAACCCCGGCAAGCGCTGCGTGAACATGTGGGACGACGGCTGCACCAACGGCCAGCTCGGCGGGTCAGGTACGGCTAAAAAGTTCAAGAAGAAGGTTTGCACGATCTGGTTTAAAGGCTGTCATGGGGCAGGATAGTTAACGCAGTTATTCGTTGGAATGCGATGTAAGTCTGTTCTTGTACGTTCTCCCACTAATGCATATGACGCAACTGCGTCACATGATGGGCCATGATGGCCCATTGTTGGAGTCTTTAGGTATGTGACCACTGGCACTGACGAAGAAATCGAGAGGACCGCCGACGTCTATACTATGCCGCGCTCCTTAAAAACAATAAACCTAAATTCCACTCACCTAATAATCACACTTGTTGTTGCTATTCAGTTGTCTTAGGCGTTCCCGTGTAGCAATAACGCAATAACGTAGATATCAATCTAGTTCTTGACAAAATTAAAATTGTAAGCTGGAACCGTGGTCTCAATTCTTCAATTGCTGCAGCTTATTGTAAACATCGATCAATAATTCCAGGCAGCGACGATTACTACCTGGGCGGAAGCTTCAACCCCGGCAAGCGGTGCGTGAACATGTGGGACGACGGCTGCACCAACGGCCAGCTCGGCGGGTCAGGTTAGCATAAGGCCACGTTTGTGGCGCGCGTGGAGCGGGTATGATGTACTATTATCTATTCTGTGGTGCGGTGTGAAAACGCGCACGCTTGTGTGCGTGACCACGTCTACGTGTTTACGCCAGACCTCGGAGCGGGTGGACGGCATGAGCGAAGTTATAAGATAGAGCGAGATAGGGATATCATTTAGCAGGACTCCGTGCATCTAGCTAGCGCCTATCCACACAGGCCGAAATCACGCGTTCGGGCTTATGGCTTCAGCATTCGTCGCCATATTTGTGCTTGCGCGTAATCATGCGCCATGTGCGTGATGCCCATATCCATGCTTGTACATGATAAGAGAGAGAAAGCTGGATACTAGTGTGAATAAATGTAATGAAACAATATTTACAAACAAATATATACATAGAAAGAAAACCTATTAAAAAAACTCCAGCCCAAATGAATGTATAAAAGTACTGGATGAAAGGGCACCCAGACCTGGGGGTGACATCTTGATGCCCGAGAGTTCACCCTCGTAGGCCCCAACGACCCACATACAGCTTGGGCCCATAACCTAATATAACAAATATTCTATGAACCAATTATTTTTTCTTAAGTCCATGTAACAGAATTCAAATTGCCAGTGCAACGTTTGTAGACTGGGTTTGTTATTAACAGCAGTCGTTTTTATTTAATCGTTAAATACGTACGTTATAGGCAATTCCCAATAATCAATCCACGGATAGTTTTCCTTACCAGCAGTTGCAATTTGGCAGATTACCCGTAGAAAATGTGTCAAAATGTAACTGCTGGTAAGGAAAACGGTCCGTGGATTGATTTTTGGGAATGGCCGTAAATAAATATTGAAATAAAAAAAGTGTTCATTATTTGTGAAATATGAGTCGTTAGCGGTTTAGGTATGAATATGTTGCCTTCATTTTTTTAATTGCAGACCCATGATATTAAGACCAATCTTTGCAATTATATTCTATCGAGCCGATTTCGTCCAATTATGTATCTAGCCCGTCCAGTCTTTGAAATATGGTGAATATTAAAAAAAAAAATGATGTGCTAGAACGAATAGTTTTTCTTAAAAAACTGCTTAAATAACATCAATTTCAACAAAATTAGGTCTCGTCAGCCTCTACCGATTAAGACAAAATTTGGTATAGAGATAGTTTATGAGTCTAGTAACTTATATTTATGTTAACAGGTGGCGACGATTATTACTTGAACGGAGGCTTCACTCCTGGCCGCATGTAATTCAACACTCGTCCATGTTCATCACAAGTTCCCAACGCTGCCTTCCATAATTTTCGCTTCATGTTGTTTTGTATTTTTTGTTGCCTTAAATCATGGACAATGGTTTTATCAAATAAAAAATAAGATTGACAATTTGCTAAATTATTATTCCCCCCTTTTTAACTTCTATACACACTATACTCGTAATAGGTACAATTCGGTACGAACCATAGTCAAAACAAACGGTTGTAACGAATCGGTCAAGCGTAAAACCAGCCCCCTAGTCAGTTGTTATGGTTAATGTAGTTCATCATCAATATCTAACAAGTATGCAGTTTGCAGTAATGCTAATTAGTACACGGTTAAAACTCACGTATTAAATGTCACTACGGGCGACATTTTATTCGAACTCTTCGGGAGTTCTTCAAAATGAGTGTTTTCGCGGCAGTGTCGCTTGAATCACTCAACATGTCACCTTCGTGACATTTAATACCTACGTGAGTTTAACCGTGTTTAATTATTAGAATCATTGTAAACATGTCTCACGAAAGTTAAAATTCGAGTATGCTGTTTGTGACTCGATTGCTTTACATCGGCAACAAACGATCGAAAATGCACGGTGTACGATACCTGCCATCAACCCCTTCCGACAGGTGGGGCGGCAGCCGTCACATATTCAAGCCGTGGTCAGTATAATCGTTAGGTAACCGCGTGTTCACTCTGCGTCCGTTTCCGTGTCCGGGAGGCATCCATCTCTTTCGCACTCGGGCGAAACATCGCAAGCGAGAAAAAGAGGGATGCCTCCCGGACACGTAAACGGACGCAGTGTGAACACGCGGTAACGGCTATCCAACGGACCGTGAATTGAAAGAAGCAAGAACTCAATACATAATGGGGGTGTAGACTCAAAATTTATTTTTCATCACACTTGCTCGAAAAGGGCTTGATAATGCGCAGACATACAGAGCTGTAATAGCCTGTGTTACGCCCACGGGCGTAATGGTTTTTTTCTTAAATTTTATCTGTCACTCATGGGGCAGTTACAAAGCAAAGAGGTTTTATATGAAATACGATGTCTGAAAACGTATTTATAAATAAATTTAAACTGAAAAAATTACTTAAACATGTTTAACTGAATTATTTACAGATTTAATATGTAGTTATTCAGTGTCTATGTAAAATGTTTTTAAGTGTTTTCAAATCGTGGCTGTATACCGAAGGGTCTTTGCCATACGCGCCTCACGTAAAATTCAACAAAATGGACGACTGACATGTTGCAGTTTTTATTACGATTTGTATTAATTTATGGAAGGGCCTACCGCAGGGATCAGTATTGAGTCCTATTCTGTATAGCCTGTACACTGCTGATCGTGATAAATCTGTCAACTGCTTTTGTGATATCCTCCAATATGCAGACGACATAGCTCTTTACTATGCCTCCGATTCTATCTCAGAGTGTTCAGTCGCCTTGAACTCTGGTCTTAGTTACTTGAATGCTTGGCTCACGGAACATGGTCTCTCTTTGTCTGCTCCCAAAAGTTCCGTTGTAGTATTTACACGAAAAAGACGTATCCCAGACATTGACATAGTACTTGACGACGAGATCATTCCAGTTTCTAATTGTGTGAAGTTTTTAGGCCTTTATTTGGATGCTCGATTAACTGGAATCCCTCATCTGAATTTTATTAGGAATCAATGTGAAAAAAGTGTTAACGTATTAAGGGCTCTATCGGGCGCATGGTGGGGCTCACACCCTTTTTCGCAAAAGCTCTTGTATAACGCTATTATTCGTAGTCACTTTGATTATGGGTCTTTTTTGTTGGAGCCCTGTAGTAAAATAGCCCTATCTTGTCTAGATAAGATCCAGTCCAAGTGTCTTCGCATCATCTGTGGAGCTATGAAGTCCTCTCCCATCAATGCCCTCCAGGTTGAGTGCTTGGATCCTCCCCTGAGACTGAGGAGACAGCTCCTTGCTGATCGTTTTTTCTTTAGAGCTGCCCAATCATCGGATCATCCATTAATGTATCGTATGAATAGCCTAGCGAATGTAATTCCTTCTTCCAAGTATTGGACTCACAAAGATCTCCCATGCCTTATTAAAAGTTTCGAAAAATTGTCTGAGGCTCCTCTCCTTCTGACGACTCCTGGTAATCCCATTTTCCACATTCCATATGATTCCCTCATTCATCGCCCTAATGTTATTTCCTCCCTAGGATTAAAAAAGTCATCTCCAGGAAAATACATCATTATGGGTCAATCAACTATTTTATGTTGCTCGTTGCCATGGTTACGTCTCCTGGGTCACTCTTTAAAACTACGATTTTATAGGGTTTAAATCCACGAAACACGTGTTTTTGTTATATTGGTTAACCCATTCCCTGCTGGGGCATCTCCTTAGCATGAAATAAGTCCAATTTCTAGTATTTTATCTTAGAAACTCTGTCACAGTTGTCTCTTGGCTTACCGGGACAGAACAACAACAAGAAAAAGTTGACCCATTGATTAAAATTAGTCCACTCACCACAGATGATGACTCGACGCTTTTATTGTGTTAGAATTGGTATTGAAGCTACTTTTCCATAGGTTTAGGTACTGGACGATATGAAAACGACCAACGCAGCACGACTCGCAGCGCTACGCCGTAGTCTGTAATCGAGTCGACCACGCCCCTTGACAAAGAGATGCAACCCTCTTCGGCTTTTTTGGACTTTCGATGAATACCAAACATAGTGAAGTTTTATTTATATTTCATTAAGTGAGATTTTAGATGAGATACTATAGTAGTGTATAGTAGTTTTAAAATACTATAGTATTAACTTGATTGTGTCGTAAAATAATGTATTGTTTGAGTAGGCTGAGTAAAAAAAGGAAAATAAAGACCCAAATTTGGTATTTTAAATCAGATAAACAATCATATAATCAAGAAACATATATCTGTGAATCAGACCTTATTGTATTGTATCTTAATCTAGTGCTAGTCAGAACGGCATTTCAAAGCCCGCGATAACTTTCAATGAACCCCCTTAACTCTTAAATGCATGATTTTTTAATTTTGGTAGTATAAAATGTTTGGTATAAAGGTTCGTTCGAGAACGTAAGCCTTTTTTTAATCTGTGAGCTGTCTAATGCTGTGTAGACATTTGGCAACACTAAGCATTTAAGGGTTAAGGCTGGAAACAGTGCTCGACCGACGTCAGCGCGTATGGTCGGTCGCGCGCGTTTTAGGCTGGAAACAGTGCTCGACCGACGGTCAGCGCGTATGGTCGGTCGGGCGTAGCTATCGCTGTAGATAGCATACTGTGCGTTCAGACCGATGCTCACCGTCAGCGCGTATGCGGCGATAGTAAAACGCGCGCGACCGACCATACGCGCTGACGTCGGTCGAGCACTGTTTCCAGCCTTACTATGGCCGCATACGCGCTGACGGTGAGCATCGGTCTGAACGCACAGTATGCTTTCTACAGCGATAGCTACGCCCGACCGACCATACGCGCTGACCGTCGGTCGAGCACTGTTTCCAGCCTAAGATACTGTTTAGAGGGCAGAAGTTACCGCTGCTGGGTGCCTAAAAATCGGTTTTCAAATGCGCTTCCGCAGCAACTGAACAGGCCCTAGGTTGTCCTACACTTAGGCATAATCGGGACATAATCCTGTAAGGATTTTTTAAATAAAAATAATACAAATGCTTATCAGTATTTATTAGTTACACATACTTTCGTGCCTTCAGCACATCTTTTACATAAACGACATAGAAAAATATTTATAATTTTCATCATAATCTTGTAGCATATTTTGCAATTTGATTGCTACAACAATCGCTATAGTGTAATAATAATATATAAAATATTTTTTGAAATAATCCTTTTTGATTGGTTGTTATTTTACCAGGTAAATATGTTTGGCAAGTAGGTATCAAAAAGGCAATGTTAGTGTTTTTTTGAGTATCGGGTAATAATGATTGATTTAATTATAAGTTTGTTGTGTGTGCTGTTGCGATTTAAAGTAAGTAGGTCATATCAATTTAAAATTATTTGCATTTCTCCTTTAAATTTATACTTTTCAGTGTAGAGTTTAGAAAAAATGGTAGGCACGGAAATATTTCGGATTAGGCTTTTTGCCGCAGTGAAGTTTAACAGTTAAATAAGAAGTTGGAAGATAGTCATTAAAGAAGGTAATAATATATTCATTAGTCTCGCGCGAGAACGAGACAGCGAGTATTTATTCATTTTATGAGGGTAGTTATAAGGCGAAGAGTACACTGGAATAACAACATACTGGTTAGGTTAGATGATCACTATGTTAATTTACCTACAGCAAGATGTAGGGACCACAATCACATACATTATACCGTACGGTCAGCCTCACAAGGCTTAACACCTTTCGCACCGTGTCGCATTAAACGTCATGTTAAACTGCCATATGAAGTTGTCAAACGAGTGAAAACGACAAGGTACTAAGATGTTGAGCAACTTGTACCGGCGAGTACCATCCATCTGTTTCCAGCTATGCACGTAAAGTGGGTACATAGTACATATTTTCCTCTGTAACATTCTCTGACTCCAGATCTTGAGAGATCCATGCAAGTAACAAATAGCTATACGTTTGTTAAGTCCGTCCGTATGTGTATTATATGGTGGATGATTTATCAGTTTTACTTTATCACATGTTTAAGGCAATTCAAGTTATACGCTCTCATATTCTCCGTAAGCGGTGGGCTTTAACATTGCACGTGTTTTAAATATAATAGACTTAAAAAGCGTATTTTTTATAGTCGATGTATGTCCATGATTTTATCGACGATTATCAATTTATCAACAACCACATGGGATTACAACAATTATATGTAATCATAATAATCTAGTGATTGAATAATTACATTATTACACAGACTAAGATAATTGTGACAATCAATTATAATAAGATAGTACACAAATCCATTATCTAATCCAATTTATTGTCCTTATGAATCAATTCAAATATTGCTATCACAGTCCCTTCCGTCAATATCAAATAGACTGATAAAATGCTAATCCTTTGTACATAACGTCTTCAGTCTCGTTCATCTTCATAAACCTAGGTGTAAATGTGCTTTAAAAGTACAGTCAACATCATAGACACATGTTTTATCCGAAAGTGACAAAAATATTTCTATAGATCCTTGAAAAATCATGTATTGTCACTTTGTCCGTTAAGCTTTTCATATTGACTGTACATATATAACAATTGCAGTTTCTGTAAGGAAAAGATTTCCATAAAGATATAATTGATTGTTTATATATTCAAAAATCCCAGGCAACTCTAATACAATATAATTGGGCAGATTCAAGTCTGGTGTCACACCAGAAAACTTATAAGCAGCTATTTACAGAGATCTGAGTCATGTACCTATCGGAATAGCTTAACGTTTTATAAGTACATACTACGAAAATAAACTAAAATTATCTCCCATAGTGGGAGATACTCAAATCAATAAGTGAGTGAACACATTCCATTCTAAAATTATTTCATTTAAATTCAATAGATCTTAAAGTAATTATCTGACAAGATAGTTTAACCTATTACTCAAATTAATAACTAAAATAAATAATGCAAGCCAGTATCACAATCAGAAGTGATAGATAAACCGATTGCCATAGAGAACTTTATGTGTGCAGCATAATTTGTTAAGCATTTAGCCAACATGCTATTAACTCAGAAAGTACAGTCGACGTCAAAGATATATTTACACTTTTTTACCTAATCGAACGCGTTTGCATACTAATTGTTAGCGGCCGCATTCGAGTTGGTAAAAAAGTGTAAATATATCTTTGACGTCGACTGTACATTTGGCAATGTTTTAGCATCTGAGCCACCTTATCAATTATCTTCAATAACTCACACAACATTTTAGAAGAAAGAGTAACTTTGGTTCTGTTCCTCAGGTTTCATAACCTCAAGTTTCAACTTATGCAAAATATTTATTTTATTATATTATTGTCATCTTTTCCTTCAAAATGATGTGCAAATGACATGGACAATGTACAAAGGCCCAAATATTACCAACTACTGACTAATGAGCAATCATTGCGAGTTTCACAATGAGATATCAAGTGTAATAAAATTATAGCTCTAATTATACTCTTCAGCCAGATAAGATAAAAAAAACACGTCCAGTTTCTTCATCCCTGCCAATGTTCCTGTGCATACTGCGGTAACTCCATAGGCAACTTATTGTACCCCGAATGCATGGGCGCAGGCTGAGCCTTCGGGGGCCCTGGTTGCCGAAACTTGGTGGAGTATTTATAAAAGTCAGACATTTCAAAAGGCTTTGTCTCCTCCCTGTATGGAATGCACTTTCCCTGCTCAATAACTGTTAAGTTCTTTGGGGATTCCACGTTTGAACTAGTTGGTGATAAGATGGAGGGGCTGTGGGACTGGTTAGGGCTCTGCATCGCAGAATGGCGACCTGTGGAGATCATTATCTCATAAGTTTGCGAGTTACCTATACTTGACGTCCGTTTGAGGCTGGAGCTCTTCTTAAGTAAGGGTGCCTCTGCTTTTGTTGGACAATCCAATGAAGTTTCATACCATTGCTTCTCTCGTACTTTAGAATCGTGAGACAGTGGAGAGAATTTATTCATACTGACAGAGTCAAAGTTCCCTTGAGAGAACCCAGATAACTGACTCACCGGGCTCATTGCATCTGGATAGCCCCTTCTTTCATGCATATATTCATCTGTAGACACTTGCAAAGGCATATGCATTGGTCTAGTATTCCGCTCACGCAAAGGCAATGTGTTTGGTACGGCAGGCCTCTCGGTTGGCATATGTATTCTGTCTGTAGGCTGCTCCTGAATGTCGGGCTGAGATCGGTGCTGGTACATTGGCAAGGGAGGTCTGTGGGCATCCATAATGTTCTCTAAGTGCTGATTATAATCACTGTGCGATGTTAAATGGTAGGTTTGTGTCCGCTGCAATGTATTCCTCCGGGAACCTTCTGGTCTTCGTTTAGATTGGACTTGCATTTGGTGGTGATGAGACAGAGCACCCAGATGTTGACTTTGGGCCTTCAGATGGGATGCATACTGGTATAAGAGAGCATTGTTTCTCATACCGTTCTGTTGTGGCAAAGGCTGCGGCATTGCTGTGTTGTGAGTATAGTGGGTAGTAATATCAGGATGGCTTGAGCTAAAGTGTGTTTCTGAGCGCTTGGGAGCTTTGTTATAATAAATCTTGTTCATGTACTCAGATGTCATTGTGTGGTGTCTAGACACAGGAGGTTGATTTATATCATTGTGCATGTTTTCAGTCATTGGATCATGCCGCCCGGCTAATGCAGGATATGTGTGGGAGGTGTGTATAGAAAATGTTTCTGGATTTCTTTCCTGAGGCGGAGATGGAAAGAAATTAGAACAGCTAGTCTCCGGACGCCGTATATGTCTAGGATGCGCGCTTTTCGTCGACATACCAGATATCGAAGGCGTAGAAAGTCTATGAGTGAGATTTTTGCGCAGGTTCTGATCAGACTCGTGCAAGCGCTCGCCTGGAGCCGCTCTGAGACGTCGGGAAGTGTTATCGGTGCCGTCTTGGACGTCATTGCCGTCAGTTGACCTATCAGTACTACGTACGCTGTTCAATCTTTCTCTAGGTACTTCGGGGCTTAAAGGCGCCTCGGGCGGCATGATCCCCGTCAATTGAACTTCTTGAACACATAGCTTATACAATTCTTCGTTCTTAGTGGCTAAAAGCTGCTCTAATTCTTTCTTTCTGGCTTGCAGTTTCAACAACTTGTCTTGCTTATCGGAGTGCAGGTCGCTACCCATTGTGCTTGTACCCATATTCAAAACATAAATTCACAAACACCAAACATTAGTAGAGGTATATTTCAACTCAGAAATAAACTAAAAGAGCTGATTAAAGTAAAATAAACAAAGAAAAACGTAATTTCTAACGCAATGACACAACACGCGTAGCCATTTTGTTTTGACCCACAGATAAAGTAAACAAAAGTAAAATTTAACACGAATTCTAACTTGAATTTTTGATATAGGTCAATGTACCGTTTCGACGTAAGTGTTGATAAAATAAGCATTGTTAATTGATGTATAGGAATAAAATTGAGTTCTAATGTAAAAACATTATCTTAAATGTTGTAAAAAATATTTTCATACTTTTGCCAAAACTAAACGCATCTGACAGAATGACAGCGGCCAGGAAACGTCATCCGTCATCCTTATCAATTCCAAGGTTTCTCCACGGCCGATTGGAGTGATCATGTAAATTCCTTCCCAGTACAAAATAGAACGTAATTTCCCGACCCCGTTCCCTCCACACACTCCCAAGTCTGCCAGAAATTAAATTATAGGAAATAAACAATTGGTTAAAATGTCCAAGCTCTACAAAACTGTTATCACTGCGTGCGACAGACATGTTCCAAATAAGATGCGTCCGTTGTGGAACCACGAAGCTGGTGAGTCTTTTAACATAATTTCGACATTACATGACATTCGAATTTGCATGTATCATTAAGATACAGTATTCTTATGTTGTGTTCTACTTTCTAGGACCAAAAACAGTGTTCTTCTGGGCCCCTTTCTTCAAATGGGTAAGTGATGCGGATATATTCAAGGTTGATCTATTATTAATTCGTAACCTTGTATAGGGGCAGATAACCTATAGCCACCATGACTAGGTATGTAGGTTTGTTTGAGTGGCATAACAATAATACCATATTCTACAAGGTCACAAGCTTGGTGATCATACACAGTGAGAAGCTGTATCCAGACATTATAGTAATTCCTTAGTATATTTTCTCTAAATAAGCTTATTATGTAACTTCTCTTATTTGTCATTCATAAATCATTGAAAACTTTGGCTGAGTCAATGTGTGAATAATTTCTTGTTTGTTTTGTTTTATCCTGTTCCATGTTTCTATTGTCATACATTTTTCTTTATGCTATCAATATTATGTCAACTGTTTATTTAAAATCTGCATTATATTTAGTATATTATAGCATTTTGGGGATGAGTGATTTAAAGTTAGATGCATGTTCAAATATATCATCCTATATTATAATTTAACAAATACTATAATGTGGCTGTCCACAATGGGTCTACTAAGCATACTATATTAACAATTTTATATGAAATCACAAGATATTGGTAATCATTTATTTGATTTTCTATCTTCACCAATCAACCCACTAACTTACACAATGGAACTGTTTCACTCACATCACACTATAAATATGTATTGGCATTAAATCCGTTTTTTTTGTACAACAAAGTTTATATAAATAATATATTCCAGCTTCTAGTTATTTATGTCAGGATTTGAATATCCATAGTCTAATTAGTTTGGAACAATTAACTCAGTATTAGGGGAAAATGACTACATTAAGCTGCAGTCTTCAAACTGGCCACTAACCTGTTCTAATTTCAAATATTTTGCAGCCTTTTCGTTAATCTTAAGGTGTTATGAGTTTAACATGAATGTGTATCTGTGGCTGTGATATCATATAGCTTCGAAACAGATGAACTGATTTCTGAAGTGGAGTTTAGTCTTGTCTGTTGAGATGTGTTGTTTGTTAGCCATGTTTGTTGGTTGGGGGTGTTTCAAATTATCAATTTGTGTATTTATCCTTACGTATGTATGTCAGTCTTATTGTTCCAAATATACTTTACATTTCAGTTCCTTATGTCTATATGTTTACCAATCACAACTTTATGTAAAATACTAATACTAATGAAATGAAACCATTTACAAGCCACAACTAATATACCATTCATAGTCAATGAGATCTTTATGCAGTGATAAAACTCTCAAACAGTAATCAGATTTAATGTCCAGTTTACAAACAGAACTATTATGTTCTTGGTAATGGTAACAGGTAGATTGTTAAATATAACACTAAGTAACAGTCTTCCTTTTACAACATGTCGTAATTGTATTGTATCAGCAAATAAAGGCTTTGAAATTGAAATTGAACAGTCTTCCTGGTTTAAAAAAAAAATCATGAATTAACACTTCAATGCTTAGTGGGGCTATAAATCATTATTGTTTTTTATGGCAGCGATTATGTTGTCCCTACAATAAAAGGTTGTAAAAATAGGTACCTACAAACGCTACAATTACACTTGTGGGTTTTGTGAATGAGATTTATCTAAAATTAATTAACAATTCTGAAGTTTACTAAATAACTAACTACTTAAGTCAATCACTAAAGGAAATTCCTAACCTGACTCAAATGTATGCCTGGGGATTTCAAATACACATAATTTTTCACTGTCTGAAGAACTCATTCCACTGTCTCGTCTCATACCTAATCATCCTTACAGGGTTTGGTGCTAGCTGGATTGGGTGACCTCTCTCGGCCTGTGGAGACCTTATCCATGCCTCAGTCCGTGTCCCTCGCGGCAACCGGCCTCATCTGGTCGCGGTACTCACTCGTCATTATACCTAAGAACTATAGCTTGTTCTCTGTCAATGTGTTTGTGGCCTGCACTAGTCTGTACCAACTCAGTAGGGCTGTCAGACACGCGCAGGAGCAGAAAAAGTTAAAGGAAAACTAGGTGGACTAGCTGACAATAGTCTCCCCTAAATGACAATGTAGAACTCCAACATTTAAGTAAAACAGGGACAAAAGTTAGTTACTCAAATCAGTCGGTACAATTGAAATCAAATAACATTTTGTATTAAGTTAAAGAAAAAAATACTATCAGTCCCTGTTTTTAAACTCGACTGGGAACGGGAATACAAAATTATCCGAGTTATATTTCATTTTTGTAAATATTGGGCGACACAATCGCCATACACGGGTGTTAAGAGATAGGTTGCACCATTCAGTCCTGACTGTGAAGTCGTGTTGTGGTATAGTTTAACTATTTTTTTCATCAGTCATGGCCATTGTTTGAGGTCGGCGCGTGCCACTTTTTGCCAAAAAAAGGTTACCGCCACATACAATGTTCATTGAATAATGAACTTTACTCTGTTCTGAAAGAAACGTGCTCAATTAAAAAAAAAAAAACTATATATCGTTGCTCAAAGTTTGAGTCTCAAACAGTGGTGTCAGAAAAATTGGTCACGTAAAACCAATTAGGCTCGACATTTGTCTGACATTGACTGATAAAATTTACTCATCATGAATTACCTACATGGTTGTCACAATTGTTAATCTTGTAGCTATTGTACAGTTTCGCACGTAGAAAATCAAAATACCGAATATACGCTTCATCCATTACTAGTCTTGTAAGAGAACAAAATTCCCCTCTTCTAGATTACCTACTTAAAACATTTCAGTAAATTAAAAATATTGTTTCCAGTATTGAATGGTGCTTCTTTAGTTAGTTATGAAACAAGTCTCAGTGGGTTATCATTAAGCTATTTATTTATTTTTCTTTAGAATTTACACTACAAAATTGAGTGAAATTTGGTGACCTTATTATACTTAGGTGCTTTTGCCTAGGAATATACTGAACATTGTTAAAACATTGTTATTAATAAAAAAAAATACTTAGAAAAACAGGGTTTCACTAAAAACCTACAAAAATAGTAATTATTTGCCGAAGAAATACATAAAAATACGTAACTGTTTGGATATAAAACGAATGGCTAGTTTACCTGAATGACCTTATGTAACTATCCCATATTGTCCTAATTAGTAGGTCATAATCTCTTATGGTGGAATACTTCTTTAACTTTTTCATGATAATCTCTACTTTAACATATTTAATTGTTATTGTTTACATTAATTTTGACTTACAATCGAAAGTCGAAATAAAATTGTAGCTATAATTATATCCAAGGTGTTATTTGAACCTGTGATAAAGGTATGTATGCTGTGTTGTACATTCTATATACAATGTTGAATTACATATCATAAGGTACTTGTGTAATATGTGAATCATTAAATCAGAGTTTTGTAAAACGTGTATTTTTGTAACGTCTTTACTGGACAATATAATGTTTTGTTTGTACTATTCTTCTTTTTGTTCCGCCAACTGTTTTTCGTAACTAACCTTATCTGTCAGTGTTTCCAGTCTTCGTGTCGTCTCGTCTATAGAAACGGCTTGTTCGTCGTAAATGTATAGAAATATGCCTCTCTAAGCCAACAAACTGACAAACGACTTCAATGACATGTTTACAATTTTGCACCTTATTACAAAGCAATAAGGTGTAAAAGTGTCATTGACGTTGACTGTACATTTCCAAGATTGTCTAGTCTTATTACTCTCATTAGATGGCGCTGTAAGCGAGGCGTCATACAAAATATATGGAACTGTGTCCCACTTAAACAACGCCAACTATTTATTGAAACGATTTACTATGTTCGGCAATTCACGTCCGATATTTTCTTCTGACAGTCTGATCAGTGTCGGACATCTTAGACAAGCTGGTATTCAGCTCCTAGCTGAACTGTAAACTGTAAGGCGGTCGTCACACTGCCGCCGCGTCCCGCTGCGGTGTGCGGCGCGACGGCTCTCTCGTTGTACGCAAGTACCTTAGTTTGTGTACAAAATCCGCACGGTACGACGTACTTAGTACTATAACTTATTCTGTGACGGTACCACGCTGCACCGCACGAAGTTTGTACGCGGGTCCGCACGATACGCCGCAACGGGATGCAGTGTTAACGTTAGGTACAGTCGACAGACAACCTTTCAAAAATATCTACACCTGTCTTATTGTCAGTAACAATAAAATCTCTGCATAGATATTGGAGAACTCGACTGTACATACATTATAAGGAGTATAAGTATTTAATCCTCGACGGTTTAACTAAAGATGTCGTGTACCTACTGATTTAGTAAAATCTGCAAGCAAGCTGGGTAGTGTCTTGCCGAATTTATAAAGTCACTACTTCAGGTACAGTCGACTTCAAAGAGATGTATTCATTTCTCGCCTTCTTGCAATGGAATAAGTTGCGAACGTTTAAATATATCTTCACGTAGACTGTACACAATAAAAGACAAGTATTCTTTAGTTTTAGTAAGACTACCAATAATTATAGTTAACCTACTACCTAATTATAACCAGGCATCAAGTACCTCAGTACGTACCAAGTATGAAGAACCCCGTAAGTACCTAAACTACATTTACTAAGCATGCCTGCATGTAGCTAATAAAGTCGTGCATGACGCATGAAGGGTTAACATCATGCACCAAGGTACAGACAAGATACATGGTTTAAATATACTTTATTTATGTTTATTTATGTAGCACCATAGAAACCTACACGAATTAGCGATAATAACACCATATGAAATTGGTTTATTTTTACAGAGCAAAAAGTTATTTACCGCCCCATGAAAATAATTCCACCCGCAGGCTAATCGTTAATTTTCCAACGCGGGAGGGCATAGTATTTGGCCCAACTACCATAAAAAGAAACAACTGCCCTGCAGCCTGGCTGACAGGACGGCGCGCGAGCTCACTCGATTTTTCTGGCACTATACCTCTCTTTTTAAGTTTTGTAATAAGAGAGAGACGGATAGTGCGAGAAAAATCGAGAGAGCTCGCGCGCCGTCTCGTGATAGCCGTGCAGGACGGCGCGCAAGCGGTGTCTCGGCAACATAGACTAGGTATCGGTCTCTTTCTAAGCGTTCTAATTATAGTCTATCTCGCCGCTACACAACTTATGAGCCTCTCAGCTTGTATCCTTTAGACATTGACAAATTCCTAGATTAGATATAGTCCTGTACCTAATTACGAATTCTGAATTTTGGAAAAGAAAACCGGTTGAGGTCGAAGAAATTTTCATGTGGCAGTAAATTTGACAGTAGGTATTTTAACTGATAGCGGTGCATCCCGGCATTCCTGACACATTTAGTACGGTATTTTCAGTAGTTGCTGAGCTGCTTGTAGTTTAACGTAGTTTTTGTACTGTAAATAATTATTGTGCTTATAGTAGTTAGTACCGAGTCCTGACGAGAGGAACAATGAGCATAGTGAAACGCAACTAGTTAAGGCCCGGACAGACAGCAACGTCGCGGGCGCGCTGCGCGTTATTTCCATACAAACCGCTAGCGTGGTCAAACAGGCTGCGCCTCGTCGGCAACGCGCCCCGCTTCTGTCGCGACCCGCCAGCAGCCCGCGGCGCGATTAGAGTGTGACGTCAGACAGCATGCTGGCGCGGGGCCAACGAGACGCGCGCGCGATGCTGGCTAGTTGATCGCGAGGCCAGCCGCTCATCAAGCCCCGCTACCGTCCCTCTGGCAGACTGTTCGAGCCTTTATGTATAACCTGCGCGGTTAGCACAAGACGGCGCGCGAGCTGTCCGGCGGCGACTTAGACTATGCGTCTCTTTCTATGGATTCTAATTAGAAGAGAGAGAGTCTTGTACTAAACGTGCTGCGCAGTTGTTGATTTTCAAATTCATTCATGTATATCACTATCGCTCGAGTAAAGCAAGTGCAACGGAGAAGGAGATACGAATGAACTTCATTCTCGTTTCACGATAGCTGCTCTAAGGTGAGGTGGGGTGAAGCGCGCGGTGAACCTGCCCGCGGTTCTGTAACATGTTTTAAACTCACCTCACCGGTCACGTACATATATATCTTGACGCTGTGATTCGTAGTAACTAAGCGTACTTAATCAGGAGTGTTATTCTGAAAGTGATAATGTCACCGGTCACGCCTAACGAAACTAGAACTCTACCTACGCTTCATTACCTACTACGAATCGCGGCGTGACTTTCGCTTACCAGACCAAAGCTAAAGGTACTGTTACACATGCTCTTTAGTAGCACGAAAGCATGCTAGTTTCGAGCAAATAGCATGTGTAAATGTAAATTTGCTAGTAAGTAGCATGCTATTTGCATATATAGGTACCTAATAATTGAGCATGCTCAAACAAGCATGCTACTAAACAGCATGTGTACTAGTCCCTTTAATTTTAGCATTTCCACTGTGTAGTGAGTGATTTAGTTGACGCGTTTAGTAGATACATACTAATATTAGTTTATGATGTAGATTAGAGATAACAACGGTAAGTGTGGTTTTTAGATGATCATAATGTGCCATTCACAGGGAAAAAGGATCTTATTGTAGCGCTGTATGCACTGATACCACAAAGAAAGAATGAAATAAACTGTATTGCCATAATCTTAACTAAACACGTAGGTACACATTACAATCATATCAAAATTTAATGAGGCAATGGACCCGATTCTACAGTAGCCTCTAAACTTCCTAATTTTATTTAGGTGTCGCTAAAACACTTTGCTATTCTATGAGCAGCTGTCATAATCAAATGACAACGCTAATTTGAATCTGACGTTTCTTATTTTAGGCGGTCTATACAACTTACTTAGTATAGCTGCCTAAATGCAATTCTGAATATGTCGTTATTAATCTGCCGCGTAAAGTATTTCTAAAAATTAGACAATTTAGTTTTAGGCTAGTTAAGCCATGTACCTACACGTAGAATCGGGTCCAATGGGTCCCAATCTCAGCATGTGCTCTAAGGTCCCTTTGCCCTGAGAATGACATATAGGTACCTAGACAAAACTGTGGGCAGAAAGTTTCCGACGCTTTATCTTTCGTCGATCAACGCAATTAACATTTTTTCGCCGTAACAATGCCTTCACGTGCGTCGGTCTTCAGAGCGGCTACTGCGAAACGAAAACGAACTTCGTTCCCCCCCCCGTACCTATCTCCGTATTTGTCGCTCGAAATAACAAGGACGACAAGAGGAATCAAATCAAATCAAATAATTTATTTCGGAAGTGTTACCATAATTCGTTATTAATAAAGGTCTTAAGAACTATGTTAGTAGGTATTTATTTATTTATTTATTCAAACACAAACACAGTATTACAGTTTACACTAAGGCACTGTGAGTATCAAAAAATAACAGACAAAGAAAAATAAAAATGTAAACATAAAATAACACACATAACATAACAAACAAAATTAACATTGGTAAAAACGTAAACAATTTATTTAAAAACAGAAGATTCTCGAACATCCATCGCCTCACATAACTTCAAACACTCCGCACAAACAACCGCCCAGCTACACGCAAAAACATCGCAGTCAGGTGCTGATGCGAGGAGAGCATTGAGGCTCTGCAAAGCTCGAACAAGCGGAGAGTTCCGGTACGACACGGTGCGCGCCGCCGGCACAGCCAGCAGGAGGGACTGGCGCGGGCGAAGGTTAGCCTTCTTCTGTATTGAAGGGACATGGAGGCGTACCAGTTGCGCCACCAGGTCCATACAATCCGAGTCTCCTCTTAAAATCTTGCACGCCCCCATCAAAAGCCCAACGTTACGCCTTACCTCTAGAGAATTGAATCCCAGGACACCTAGTAAAAACTGAGATGGGTACAGAAATGGATAGTACCCATAAAGTTTCTTGTAAAAGAACCTCAAAAAGACTTTCTGTATTTTCTCTAGGAGTAACGCGTAAGTGGTCTCGTGCGGGTTCCACACAATAGAGGCTGCCTCAAGTTTACTCCTGACTATTATATTACTATTTACAAGTCAGTTGGATGCCCTATGCAACCTATCCCAGTGGAATAGGAAGGGACCATCCAGGCGCGCCGCCACCGTTTGCAGGAGGCTGTTCGGGCTGCCGCGCAGGCGCCTCAGCAGGGACGCGACACGCTTACGCATTATGGCGTGAAACCCATCCGTGTGCGCATCGCAAAACATCCCTGATGCACTGCAATGGCGCGGCAGCCCCAACAACATCCTAAACCCATTATTATATTGGACGCGTAGGGCGCTGTACCTACGCTTTTTGGGTATAGTTGATCCATAGGCTGCAGGTGTAAAAGGATTGGCAGAACGCCTTAAAAAGGGTGATCTTAACGTCGGTGGTACACCTGGCAAACCTACGAATCAACATGTTGCTCCTGACACACACCGAACACACACACGCACACACACACTTGAATACACGACCGAACTTCGTTTTCGTTTCGCGGTAGCCGAAGCCGTATAGTATTGTGTATTGTTGGTATCATCTGCTATCTGCTAGTCCAACGGTCGGCAACAGGCGGACATCGCCCATGACTTTATCAGGGAAAGGTGTACATACAAAACATTGTATTGTAACCTATCCCTGATAAACTCACAAATTATCAACATTTGCGGCCCGCGTCATCGTCAATTTCGTTAGTCACTATATTAAAACATTTAAAACCCTTGGCTGCTAAAAGGTTGCTGACCGTTGTACTAGCTAGCCTAATGCGCCTTTACCGTGGGGTGGAGCCGAACGACACGGACAGACATCGATAAATCAGCATCGTTCTGTTGAAGCAAAACAAAGATTAGATCTGCTGAGAATCGATTTTTGAACCGGTTGGCTCCGTCCGTCTCAGAAAACTCATACAATTCCTCTCACCTACTTGACAATTTCCAGGGTCTAGTACTGACATCGCTGGATGAGTTCCGCCGTCCGATCGAGTCGGTGTCGCCGTCCACGGCTGCGTCACTGTCGGTCACGGGGCTGGTCTGGACGCGATACTGCTTCGTCATCAAGCCGGTCGCGCACTCGCTAGGGCTGTGCAACTTCATGCTGGGAATCGCCAATGGGGCGATGTGCTTGAGGGCCCTTAAGTACCAATACGAGACCAGTAAAGCGCAGGAGGGCGCGGTTACTAGTCAATAGCCCGGTAATATAAGGGTTGAGGCGTGTATATGTGCACGATTTGCAAAATATTTTCCCTAGATGAACGATCCAGAATCTAGATCATTGCCAACAAAACAATCGTCGACATCACAGTGCCATACAGAATAAGGTCAGTCGGGGCAAGTGCGCCACCAGGGTAAGTGCGATTTCATCAAACATATTGAAATGTACTGATACTGTAGGTACTCTACTGGTAGGTACCTACTATAGACATCTTCGTTGATCATCATTATCATATCAGCCAGAAGACGTCCAGTGCCAGACATAGGCCTCGCCCATCGAGTGCCACTATGACCGGTCCTGTATGATAGGCGCGTTTACCCCGTTAGCGCACTTGCCCCGACTGACCTTACATTGAAGGATTTTTATTGATTTGACACTCTTTCTGATACAAACTTACCTATACTTAGCTACTTAACATTCGTATCTATTAGTCCAGGCAATGAACTGACAACTTGTATGGAAAAAATGACAATTTTGGAAATAATTTATAATAGCTTATTTTTTATGTGTAACGGATATATTATCAATTAAATAGTTACCCAGCGACAAAATCCGACAAATTTTCAGACATCGAAAAAATGATAAGTTAACTGGCTTCTGAAAAGTCAGTAAAAATATTAATAAATGTTTTTGTCTTTATTTTGGTTCATTTACATTTGCTCTATAATATTCAAGATAAATCGTACAAGAAAAGATAATGCATGCTTCATTTAAATCTACATAATTACTTCCGGGTGGAAAGTTTGTCGGATTCTTGACTAAATCATCTTAGAATAACATTTTCAAATGAAATCAACAAAAAAAACGCTATTATAAATTAATGTTTTTCAAAACCTTATTTTGCCTGGAGTATATCAGATGACACCACGGTTTCAGTTATCTTTGTAGATAAATATGTCTGAAGATAATAGTCCCCATAAAAGCATAAAAAAATTATTACTTTACTTAGTTAAACCAAAAGATAAGACCCACCATATTATCAGCCTTATTTACTATAGCCTAAAGATCAAAATGAATATATGTAACAACCAGTAACACACAGCATTTACTGAGTTAGCACTATGCCGTTTAATACCTATTATACCTACTTTATACCAACTTTTACGAATATTTCACCCCACTATACATATCGAATTTATTACATCGAATTTAGTACCTAGTTACTTAATAATGATTAATTGATTAACTATTTTTTAGAACATTTTAAATGAATTTGTGTTTAGTTGAGTCTCATCAAGGACTTTGAATATGTTGATTTATCTAAATTCTTGGCTTTAACTTAACTTTTGTGCAAAAGTATGACACAGCCTACAGGTTATAGTTATAATGTACTTATTTGGTAGTTTTAATCACAATTTTAATTGTTTTACCCCGGTATTAATTACATCCAGTGGTTTCAAGTATTTTATCTAGTAACTTTTAAGAACGTTGTCACAATAGCATTCAGTATTTGTTGCCCAGGCATAGGAGGAGCAATTCAATTGGAACAGGGAATAGAAATCACAAACTATAATAAATAGATAAATTTGTACTTATAAGCGATAGTACTGGCGACTGCAGGTCTCTCTTTGCAGTCGACTTTACCGACTTTATAATTAAGCTAAATTGCATTTCCATGCTTCATTGCTGCCAAATGGCAGTTTGTATCGTTTCTAATTTCCCTCACTGACCCATTTGGATTGCTCGTCAGGGGGGCTAGCACAACTGACGCCGCGCCGCGACGCGAGTGGAGAAACATCTACCCTCCTCTTTCTAATTTGCACTGTGTGAGTGAGACAGGAGACGCTCAGTCGCGCGCGAAGCGACTTTTCAGCAAGTTGTGCTAGATTTACAGGTATTAATATCTGTACAGGACTTTATAGTCAATGTCAGTACAGATAAATTAAGTCCTTTATGTATGTACGTATATTAACTGACTGTATGTAAATATATATATATGTAGAGAAGTTAGCTCATGAAGGCCTACCGCTTCTCAATTTGACGAATGATTAATGACAATGGAATGGTGCGTTGATTGAGATAACTTTTCTATGAAATTTAAGTTTTTTGGCCACATCAATTCCGTTTTAAATTAATCTTAATCCATTGCCATTTTTAGACGAATTTATTTTAACTACTTTTATTGTCATGTACATGTTTTTATATAGGTTCTTATGATTGTTGATTTATTTTACCATGTTATAATCAAATTATTTTAGTAAATGTTGTATTGCATTTGGTCGTTGTTATTTTCACCCATAAGCTATTTACTTATAATGAGATCACTCAGGGAAAGAAAGTACGATTAATACTAAAACAGTGTCATACTTATTACTCACTTTTTATTCTTCACTTAAATTATGCAAAAACTTAAAGTAATAAGTACAGTCTATACTTGGGTATTCAAAGCTTTCGTAGCTCTTTTGTCTAAGGCAATAGAGTTTATAATTCTATGAACATTAATGTCGTAGTAACCTTTACTTGAAAAAAAAAAAACACGCGCGGGCCACTCGATACCATTGTTTAGCACAAAGCTTTTGTTTTGAAGTGTGAAAAAGCTCACTTCAAATAATACGAACTATACCCTTGATTTCCATCTGTTTCAAAAACAATATATACTAGGAAATACACATAAATATTGAGGCCCAAACACCTACATTGTATGACTAAGTAGTCATAGAGAAAACTTTGCTCTGGCCAGGCGAAATTAAATCTTATTTACATGTCTTAGCCTTTTCCAGTTTTGACACTACTTTCCTGTTTGTAAGAGTTGCTTTACCTAGCCAGAACTTTAACCGATTTACATGTGTACAACATGTTTAGAATCCAAGAATAGATTATGTGACGTCATACTTGGTAAGCTATTTCACGGCGCCGGCGCGGCGGTCGTGTTCATTTAATTCATGCAACCCATAAAATGGAAATGAACGCCCACCACGCATACGGGAAATCCCTTTTACTCGCCAGGAAAAAAAGAAAAATACTTGCGGTCCGAGACATGCTTTGTACCTATTTTACCGCCGTATGTATGTAATGCACCATCTAACCGCCATCGCCATCGTATGATATATCAGACAAAGTGACACTGTAAATGACACCTTCACAGATATAGATATACACTAGATAACTTAAACACCTCAATTTGTATGAAAACCGACCGTGTCACTTTTTTCTACCTACTGTGACGTCACAAGGGCGAATTAGTGATCTGGATTCCCCGTTGTCCGCGCAAAATTGATTTTGCAATAATGCATTTTCTTAATATTCACGGATAACCGGCTACCACAACAGACGCGCGCGGAATGTCAGTCGGACGGCCAACTCGGAGACCGAGTTCGGACACGCGAAGTAGATGTATTTGCGTGATCTATGTATATCTATATCTGTGGACACCTTGGTTTATTATGACAATAGGAGCGTAGACACTAAATAAAATAATCAATGTCATATTTCTCGAAAAAGGATAAAAAATGTAGTCAAATGGAGAAAAAATCAACGCAAAAGGTTAAATAATCACAAAGTTATAAGTATCCAAAGTTTTAAGAATGTCCTGTCCCTTTTTCGCAAAACGCAACTTCATATGAAACGATGACGCTGGAAGAATGTGACGTCACAGAAGACGGCAACGTGCCGCGCCGCATTGTGGTCGGCGCCGCCGTCGACGCGGCCCCCGGCAGCAACCTGTAATGTGACGTCACACACCGTTTGCGTCTTCTCTCTCTAACAAGCAATATTAAAACGGTTGTAGCTTCGTAATTCTTTGAGATATTTGAATGGGATTTTCGTCATAGGCATATTTTTTTGCCTTCTTTCTTTTGGAGTAATAATAATTTTCGAGTCTACACCCGTATTGCGAGTAAGTTTCTTGACGATCGGCGGTTAAAGGGTTAGTAAATGTTGGGTAACTCCGGGCCTGGCGGGGCGTGCCTCAGTCCTCGGCCAAGGCCAGCAGCCGGTCCAAGCCGACGGGCTCGAACGTCCTCCCGCTGTCTCGGGAGTACATGATGACGTTCCGTATAACGTAGCACTGCATGTCGGTGCCGATCCTGTACAGCGGGCGGCCCTCGCGCGTCTTGCCCGGCACCGGCACGAAGGTGATACCTGTACCAAAATAAAATCCTTACTAATATTATAAATGCGAAAGTGTGTTTGTTTGGCCTTCTTTCACGTCGCAACGGAGCGTCGTATTAATTTGTTTTTTTGTATGGAGATAGTTTACAGGCTGGAGAGTGACATAGGCTACTTTTTCCAGCGGGAAAACATCTAATTCCCACGGGAAAATTCAATATGTTACATTTCCCTATAACCACGCGGGCGAAGCCGCGGGCATCAGCAAGTAATATAATAAAGATATTTTACTCAAACATGCAATTAAATATTGACGTTGTGTTCTTCATAATGGGCTTCGAAGTGTCACGTTTCGGGCGCGTTTCCATTCCACAATTTGTGGCACAGCATCACGGCGTTCAGCCATGAAAATTAAAGTTTGTTTTGTTTATTTATTTTATTTCATTGCATATTTTGAGAAAAGCACTAGACATACCTCGGCGTGAAAATGGGTTGCCGGCCTCTGTAGATGTACTATTATTTTGCCATTGGATTCAAACTATAAGTTAACATCCAAAATATGATATATTTTCTGAAATATGCAAACAGAATATCCAGAATATTCTAGCGTGTAGATATTTCTGCCACTTTGACAACGTTAAGGATACTGCAATATGTATTTGCTTCTCTCCTTTTTAACGTAGTTAAGTTAGGCAGACCATCCTATCATCTGCTGAAATAACTTGGCGACACCAACGGCGAGCGGACCGTGCTGCGGCAAATTTCAAACCACTTATGGTCCCAAAATACAAATGCGCAGGTTTCAGCTCCAAGGAGTCGATGTCAACACTACTTCAGTGTAGGACCTATGAGATGTCGTATTTACCTCTCTCTGTACAACGCGACTCCAACAGTTCAGAAAAGCTCTTCTGCTGCATGGTAGAAGCCAGTACATCGGCGATCTTAGACGGTTCCTTCTCAGCGGTGAGCGCGGTGAACCTGGGCGGCGGTGGGGGCTCCACCGAGTCGATGTCGGCGCTGCGGTTCATCATGTCCAGGGCTTTGCGGAAGGCGTCGCGGACGCCGGGCTCCTTTAGGACCTCCTCTGGGAAGATTTTCTGTGGGAGAAGGTAAGACTTGAATTGTGAGATAGGTGACAGAAATGCGAATTTATAATAGTACATTGTTTAACGAGGGGCGGAAGTGGAATATTGCGAACAAGAGTCTATCAGAAGCCCGACGCCGAAGGCGGAGGGCTTTTGATGACTCGAGTTTGCAATATTTTTACGCCCGTGTTATACACAATGTTTTTCATCACATTTGCGAGGAAACAAATACATTTTAGATGAAATGAATACAAATCGTAATAAAAACTGCAACATGTCAGTCGGCCATTTTGTTGAATTTGACGTGAGGCGCGTATGGCAAAGACCCTTCTCTATACAGCCACGATTTGAAAACACTTAATAACATTTTACATAGACACTAAATAACTACATATTATCTGTAAATAATTCAGTTAAACATGTTTCAGTAGTTTTTTGCGTTTAAGTTTATTTATAAATACGTTTTAAGACATCGTATTTGATATAAAACCTCTTTGCTTTGTAACTGCCGCATGAGTGACAGATACAATTTAAGAAAAAAACCATTACGCCCGTGGGCGTAACACAGACTATTCCAGCTCTGTATGTCTGCGCATTATAAAGCCCTTTTCGAGCAAGTGTGATGAAAAATAATTTTCGTCGCTTAGGAAGGCGGCTATTTTTTTTTAAGTTTGATACTGATTCCGTACTTGTAGGAGGTTCACAGAGTACACCGATGCTAAGATAGACCCAGGAACTAACAATTATTATCAGCAATTAGCAGTCACTTTAATAATTCGTTCGTCTTCGGAGGCCAAACAAAAAAAAACAATCGATCCAGGAAGTCGATAATCGGAATCGATCGATAGTCCAAAATAGCGGCTATTTATGACAACTCCGATTGGCTTCATATTCGGAGAGCATGGCTTCAGAGGCGATAAGTGTAGTGGCTAAGAAAGTTACCTTGTAATTGATGGAATCAGGTCTTACTTGCGGAATTGTATAAGTTTTTAGTACAATATATTCCTTTGGTATTCCGCTACAAAATACTTGTCCCGTCCATGACCTTGAACGTTGAGCAGCGCCCAGCGTCGGCGCGCCCAGCAGCTCCAGCCAGTCCACGCACCACAGCCACGTTTAACTTGTCCTGTCCCTGACCTTGAACATGGTGTAGCTGTTGAGCACGCTGGCGTGCGGCGGCGCGGCGTTGCGCCAGGCGGCCAGCCAGCGCGGCAGCAGCGCGCGCGCCGCCACCGCGCCCAGCGTCGGCGCGCCCAGCAGCTCCAGCCAGTCCACGCCCCACAGCCACGTTTAACTTGTCCTGTCCCTGACCTTGAACATGGTGTAGCTGTTGAGCACGCTGGCGTGCGGCGGCGCGGCGTTGAGCCAGGCGGCCAGCGCGGCCAGCCAGCGCGGCAGCAGCGCGCGCGCCGCCACCGCGCCCAGCGTCGGCGCGCCCAGCAGCTCCAGCCAGTCCACGCACCACAGCCACGTTTAACTTGTCCTGTCCCTGACCTTGAACATGGTGTAGCTGTTGAGCACGCTGGCGTGCGGCGGCGCGGCGTTGAGCCAGGCGGCCAGCGCGGCCAGCCAGCGCGGCAGCAGCGCGCGCGCCGCCACCGCGCCCAGCGTCGGCGCGCCCAGCAGCTCCAGCCAGTCCACGCCCCACAGCCACGTTTAACTTGTCCTGTCCCTGACCTTGAACATGGTGTAGCTGTTGAGCACGCTGGCGTGCGGCGGCGCGGCGTTGAGCCAGGCGGCCAGCGCGGCCAGCCAGCGCGGCAGCAGCGCGCGCGCCGCCACCGCGCCCAGCGTCGGCGCGCCCAGCAGCTCCAGCCAGTCCACGCACCACAGCCACGTTTAACTTGTCCTGTCCCTGACCTTGAACATGGTGTAGCTGTTGAGCACGCTGGCGTGCGGCGGCGCGGCGTTGAGCCAGGCGGCCAGCGCGGCCAGCCAGCGCGGCAGCAGCGCGCGCGCCGTACCGCGCCCAGCGTCGGCGCGCCCAGCAGCTCCAGCCAGTCCACGCACCACAGCCACGTTTAACTTGTCCTGTCCCTGACCTTGAACATGGTGTAGCTGTTGAGCACGCTGGCGTGCGGCGGCGCGGCGTTGAGCCAGGCGGCCAGCGCGGCCAGCCAGCGCGGCAGCAGCGCGCGCGCCGCCACCGCGCCCAGCGTCGGCGCGCCCAGCAGCTCCAGCCAGTCCACGCACCACAGCCACGTTTAACTTGTCCTGTCCCTGACCTTGAACATGGTGTAGCTGTTGAGCACGCTGGCGTGCGGCGGCGCGGCGTTGAGCCAGGCGGCCAGCGCGGCCAGCCAGCGCGGCAGCAGCGCGCGCGCCGCCACCGCGCCCAGCGTCGGCGCGCCCAGCAGCTCCAGCCAGTCCACGCACCACAGCCACGTTTAACTTGTCCTGTCCCTGACCTTGAACATGGTGTAGCTGTTGAGCACGCTGGCGTGCGGCGGCGCGGCGTTGAGCCAGGCGGCCAGCGCGGCCAGCCAGCGCGGCAGCAGCGCGCGCGCCGTACCGCGCCCAGCGTCGGCGCGCCCAGCAGCTCCAGCCAGTCCACGCACCACAGCCACGTTTAACTTGTCCTGTCCCTGACCTTGAACATGGTGTAGCTGTTGAGCACGCTGGCGTGCGGCGGCGCGGCGTTGAGCCAGGCGGCCAGCGCGGCCAGCCAACGCGGCAGCAGCGCGCGCGCCGCCACCGCGCCCAGCGTCGGCGCGCCCAGCAGCTCCAGCCAGTCCACGCACCACAGCCACGTTTAACTTGTCCTGTCCCTGACCTTGAACATGGTGTAGCTGTTGAGCACGCTGGCGTGCGGCGGCGCGGCGTTGAGCCAGGCGGCCAGCGCGGCCAGCCAGCGCGGCAGCAGCGCGCGCGCCGCCACCGCGCCCAGCGTCGGCGCGCCCAGCAGCTCCAGCCAGTCCACGCACCACAGCCACGCCGCTGCACACACAATTATATATATTTACTTTCATGTCTAATACTCGTAAAGTTGGCAGGCTGCATAAGACCGCCCGTACATTAAGCCACTAGTGGCGCCACCAAACGCTTAGCGAGTGCGAGCCACTCCCACAGCAGGTGTGCGCCGAGGCTATACAATAGTACATTGCTACAGAGACCGGGATGTAAGGGGTTGCCGGCCAGCGAGGCCGGATAGTTATGAGGCTGGCAATCCCTTTTTACGCCGAGGTATGTATAGTGCTTTTCTCAAACATTCAATGAAATAAATAAATAAAACTCCAAGAAATCTAACTTTAATTTTCATGGCTGTGATGCTGTGCCAGAAATTGTGGAATGGAAATTAAAAAAGACCATCTTGCAGGCCTTGGCCTCCAATTTTGTATGGAATGCCATTACGGCTCTCTCGTCTCGCTGCGCCCGAAACGTGACACTTCGAAGCCCATTACGAAGAGCACAAAATCAATATTTCATTGCGTGTTTGAGAAACAGTATTTTATACATATGATGCTATACAATGAGGGCTCTTAAAGTGGAGTACCGTGTTTAGGTCACGAGGCCTGCCAGTGGCCTGGGTGGTTACACTTGTCCAGGGTATTTGCCCAATGTGTATTTGCGTCTCACATTTTGCTTAAAGAGTGAGTGAGAAGCAATTCACATTGGACAAGGACCTTGGACAAGTGGAATACCACCTAAGTAAGGTCCGAGAATTTAAGAGCGGAAAACTATGAAGGCTAAGTACGCATTACTAGTGTAGTGAAGCATGTTCGAGGTAAATAATATAGACGAGAGTCGGGATATTCTCTTGTATTCCGGTAAAACATGGCTGTCGACGATACTCACCACCTCACGAACCATAACAAATGTCTAGTATATACGCACCTAGATTGTGTAAGTAAATAAAAAAACCCATAGTTAGAACCCCATTTACGTAGTGCAAAGTATGTCGCTATTAGAAATTCATAACATGTAACAATCTGAAATATAACAGAAATATAATCGTATTCCAACCTAAGTGGTATTAATGAATAATAAAGGTCATAACTAGTTAACTAGCACCAAAGTAATAAATAGGTAAAATACCTACCTATGGCGTATAGGCCAAATTATGTTTTAAACTCTTTGATTTACGAGCAAATCTAAAAGGCTTCACCGTAACGTGAGCCACTTTTACGTCACACCTGGCCATAATGTGAGTTTTATCGCACGCTACACGTACGGTAAAACTCGCATTACGGACAGTTGAAGACGTAAAATTGTGTACTCACCAAGGGCAGTAAAAAAGAAAGCCCTCTATAGCATATTTACAACCCTCGCCTGCGGCTCGGGTCACAAATACCTGCGATTTCGGGCTTTCTTTCTTTTACATCCCTTGGTAAGTAATGTACTATTCATCGAGTATATCTCACCCAGACAACCATAACGTAAGCCGGACAGCATGAGAGGCCCGCTGCGCTGTGATTGGTCGAACAGCCAGACTCTCAAGGCATTACCATAAGACCATAAAGTAGACCACAACATTATATCTGAATATTTCTGATTGGCTAAAATTAATTCAATGGAGAAAGTAAATTGGAATTTTATATCACCATTCATTACTCTGTAACCAATCATGCCACAGGCATACTCGTAATTTATGCATCATTATGAAGCTCACAGGAAGTTCTTATTATATAAAACACGTAATGATATTAGAATAACTGTATGGGATTAATAAATCCATTTTAATCAAGTGAAAGTACCAAATATGCCTGTTTGTCAAGTGTAATATTTCTTATTATTTTACAGTACCTGACGCAAATGTTATACGAAAGACGTCTGTTAGAACGAACTTAATCGGCTTAAGTTATAACTAAATCATCGTTTCGCCATAGATAAAATGGGCGTGTAAATAAATGACAGCCAATTAAACATATAAACATTTCTATCAATAACAAAGCTGAAAAGTCCCGATTACACTCGTTATGGATCCCACTAGTTGGGAAACTAAATTTAGAATAAAAACAGGCTTAAAATTACGGCAATTTGTGTCAGCCGAAGCCTCTTGAGAAGGAAGCAACTAATGAGAATGAATACATAGGAAAGCATATGAATGTAAGTAAATAGGGAGTGTTAGGAAAGTTAGGAAAAGTATTTAGGGCAGTGTTAGGGTGTTTTTAAATAAGTTATTGTAAAGAAAAGTCGTATCAAAGTTTGAATATATTTTTATCCTTCATTTCTTCATAGTTTGTTTTTATAATTTCAACTCCAGAGGTCATTGGTAAAGGTAACAGCAGATATCGGGTGGGCTCCGAACTTATAACTCGATAGTCGTATCTGCGAGCAATCGTGGGCTGCCACAGGTATCGGGTGGACTGCCAGGATTCTGTTCCGGGTCGTACCTGTGCACAGTATTTGTTAGGTGACTGTCGGATGGCACACGCCGTTGCTCTAAGCGTATCGTAATACACCCACGACACTCGAGCGCCGTCAGCAGCGCGCAGGCGCTACGCGCTATAAAGGGATAAAGGGCGATGCGTCGTGCACAATGGCTTTTTATACAGCCTCAGTGTTCCTGTGTGAGTGCGCGCTTACAGTGGTCATTAACGATAATGGGTTTTGATAACGATGATGTAGTTACTCGTGCGTAACACATCTGGTATTGAATTACTCATATTATAAAGTAAATGTGGTCATCACTTCTACTCATTTTGCGTCATAAACCTCACTAGTTACAGAGTAATAGTCGACGAACCTAATGTACTTAGAAAGGCGAACATTCGTACAAATCCGGCCGACAACTATTTAGTTGGCGCGCTCGTGTCTATGTAACTAAGTTAGACAGGCAACTACGGAACCCTACACTGCGCGTGGCCCGACACGCACTTGGCCGATTTTTTCTTCTATAACTAAGGCGACGTCAAATTCATTTTAGTTCAGTATAGGCACCACGTGATTGGTCAAAATCATTATAGTTGTCTAAAAAGTTGTATAATAATTTATTTATCACCTGGAGGATTGCCTGTGCTCGGCTAAAGCTCAAAAAGAGCTGCAATCACCAGGGATAAGTGAAAAATGGAAAAAATACACAAATGTGTTAAAACAAATGGAATCGATGCACAAGTCATGGGAAGCTTTTGGAGATCAAATAAAACAAGTTAGTATAATTGATGACACACTTTATTTCCTATATAGGTACCTATGTTGTATTTTCCAATTATCTCCTCTACAAAACTATGAAGTTATGTATTTCTATTAATCTGGGTAATTCCTTAATTTATTTGCTCAGCTTAAAGCTTGGGTCGTATACGGATTATATCTCATGAATTAGCGTCAAATTCATTTTTAGGGTGACACCGTAAGATGTCACGTGACCTGATCGAAAAACTGTTACAATGTTATTGAGTTTTCACTTCTGCCGGCACTCCCGGAGTGCAACCAGGTCTTTTTTTTATACTCATCGACTTTAATGTTTGAATTAAGACTTCGTACATCAAACTATAATAACATACTTTTTTCTATGGAGTTCCCAACTCAATTATGTCACGGAGTGACATTTTAATTAATTTATTTATAAAGCAGAAAATGCAAAACAGCATGGTGTAGTACTGCCTTAAAAAGCCTCCATAATGATAACATAATGCACGGGTCTCCAAACTGCGGCCCACAAGCCCTTCTAATCCGGCCCGCGGAAAGAAAGCGGAGAGTCCGGCCCGCGATAGCAACAAATCGCACAACATAGCACAAAATCGAAGCGTGTACGTGTAACTCATTATCCTCGTTATCATATTTTTCTCGGATCGACGGGCTTCTTCTATGCACTTGTTGACCAATCTATCATTAATGGAATCGTAAAGAAAAGGTTCACGAAATGATATTTCAATAGGCATTGTCGGGTACTTTGGTATATGTACAATTACTGCATGTGGGTACTCGTAATAAACGTGAGTCAGTCTTGATCTGAAACTGGTGTTTGATTGTAGCTTCCTCGTTAGGTACCTTAACATGGCGCAGCCGAATTAAAGTGAAATTGATTACCTATGCGTAGTTGAGTCCTGAGTACGGGATTAGTCGTATGAGTGCAGTGATTTTGTAGACATTCGCATTACAAAATTAACATATACAAGGGATTTTGGTGCCACAATGGAAGCCGTGCTACCGCCGCCGCCACCATTTAATTTTACCAATAATTTAGAGAATGTTACGTCGGGGAATCTGTCCAACGAATGGGACAAGTGGAAGAGTGCGTTTATGGTTTATTATGAAGCGTGCGAGTTAGCAAAGAAGGCGGCTAAAGTGCAAATTAATATATTGTTGCATGTGATCGGTGAGCAATGTCGCGAGGTTTATGCTCAATTTGATGGCCCGTTTGCGAGTGTTACGGAGCTACTGAACAAATTCGAATCGTTTTTTTCGCCTAGAAAAAATATTACCATAGAACGACACAAGTTCTTTACTCGTAGTCAAAAACACGGTGAGTCTATCGAGCAATACGCATTCGAGCTGAGAAGATTAGCAAGCGCTTGCGAGTTTAAAGATTTAATGGACGACCTTATAAGAGATCGTCTGATATGTGGAATACAGGAAAACGCGCTTAGGGAGCGTTTGTTACGAGAGCCCGATTTAACGCTAAAAAAATCTCTGGAAATATGCAATATAGCACAAATATCTAGGTTACATGCGGGGGCGATCAAGAACGAATCTAGTGAACATGAAGCTTGTAATTATAATATTACGGCGAGTAATTATCAAGACCAGTTAATATTTGAAGATGAGGGCAGTCCGCACGGTCAAGTGAATTGGATATCGAATCGTGGAGGCTACCGCGCGCGAGGCGCAGCGCGCGGCAGAGGCCGCGGCTGGTCGCCGGCAGCCCCGCGCCCCGCGCCGCCGCGCCGCAGTACTGCTCCTGCGCAAACAGCTGGTTTTTCGCCGTATCGTGGTAATCCGTATCGCCGTATCGGTAATAAATCGGGAGTGCAGTGTACGAAGTGCGGGTTCACTCACGGTGTTGATATGCGGTGTCCGGCGTTAGGGAAGATGTGTTTAAACTGTAACAACTTTAATCATTTCTCGCGAATGTGTAATGTTTATGATGTGCAAGCTGAGGGGCCCACCGATCAGGTAATATTTTGCTTTCATGATTCGCGTAGTGACTGGTCTATTAAATTAGCTTTTGGATCAAATCTCATTGAATTCAAACTGGACACCGGAGCGGACGTGAATGTTTTACCCCTAAAATATTTATGTCAGGTGGGCGTAGACCAGCAAGATTTGATAAAATCATGTATTAAATTGAAAGGTTATTCGGGTAGCGATATCAGCGTTCTCGGTAAATGTCATTTGAAGGTTGAGTATAAACAAAACTTTTACATATTGGAATTCTTGGTGGCTGATGTATCTTCGCCGCCTGTATTGGGCCGTGATTCTTGCAGCGAACTCAACGTAGTTAAGTTGGTGTTAGGTATTAGCGGTTCACAAAGTCACGAATACGAAGGTTTTTTTCATGAGTACAGGGACGTATTTGAGGGGTTAGGGTGTATGCCCGGCGAATACAAAATAGAACTTGATAGCAGCATTAAGCCCGTGGTCCATGCTCCTAGGAAGATGCCGGTAGCTTTAAAGGATAGTATTAAGAAAAAACTAGACGATATGGTCGAGGAAGGTATAATTGCGAAAGTGGAAGGCCCGACAGATTGGGTGAACAGCATGACTGTGGCTCGAAAGGCCAACGGTGAATTAAGACTTTGTTTGGATCCGCGTGATTTAAATCTGGCAATAAAACGAGAGCATTTCAAACTACCGACCTTGGATGAGATAACGGTTAATTTATTAGGGTCTAAATATTATAGTACGCTGGATGCAAAACAAGGGTTTTGGCAATTACGTTTACACAAGGAAAGCACAGATTTGTGTACATTTAACACAAGTTACGGTCGGTACAAATTTTTACGATTGCCGTTCGGAATAACTTCCGCTTCAGAGGTATTCCATAAAAAAATGTTCGAGCATTTTGATGACATACCAGGAATATGTCTATTCGTTGATGACTTGCTTATTCACGGACGAACAAAACAGGAGCATGACGAGCGGTTGAAGAAAGTCCTAAATAGGTGCAGGGAAATAAATTTAAAATTGAATAAAAATAAATGTAAATTTGGATTAACGGAAATTAAGTATCTAGGTCACAAAATTAGTGCAAAAGGTTTATATCCCGACAGCTCACACACTTCAGCTATAAAAAATATGCCGCGACCAGAAAATACAAAGGATTTAGAAAGATTTTTAGGCATGATTAATTATGTTGGCAATTTCATATCAAATTTATCGGATCGTAATTTCTTATTAAGAGAATTATTACGTAAAGACACGGAATGGCACTGGACGGAAAGCCATCAGAAAGCGTTTGATGACTTAAGGGAGTGTTTGATAAAGGCTCCAGTTTTGCAATTTTACGACTTAAATAAATCAGTGACAGTATCAGTTGATGCGTGTAAGAATGGTCTAGGATGTTGTCTTATGCAGGATAATTTACCGGTCTGTTATGCGTCGCGATCGCTTACAAAAGCTGAACAAGCGTACGCTCAAATAGAGAAGGAGCTATTAGCTGTTGTTTACGCATGCGAAAAGTTTTATATGTATATTTACGGTAGAAACGACATAACAATAGAAACTGATCACAAACCCTTGGTTAGTATAATTTGCAAGCCTATCGCAACTGACCCAGCTAGATTACAGCGTATGTTACTCCGTCTACAGCCGTATACGTTCAAATTGATTTATAAACCGGGAAAATATTTATTTATGGCTGACACGTTGTCACGCGCGGTAGAACAGACGCGCGACCCGCCCGACGAGCCGCGCGACCAGTTGGACGCGCGCGCGCAGGTCTGCGCCGTCGCGGTGAGCAACCCGCTACTCGATACGCATTTTGTAAAAATACAAAAGGTAACGCAGAGCGATAAAGAGCTGCAGCTCGTAGCTAAGTATGTAAAAGATGGGTGGCCATTACACAAGCACGAGGTTGATATTGAGGCTAGGTCGTATTGGGCTTACCGGGATGAGTTGTCATTGGCTTACGGCATGTTGTGGAAAGGTGATAGAATTGTTATCCCTCTCGTAATGCGTAGCGAAATATTAAGACGTGTGCACATCGGACATTTAGGATTAGAAAAGTGCAAATTAAGAATTCGAGAAAGTGTATTCTGGCCGAACATAAACTCGCAGTTGGAAGATTTTATAAGTAACTGTCAGGCGTGTCTTACATTCAAGAACGAGAATAGAAAAGAAACCTTAATTCCCCATCCCGTGCCAAACAGGCCGTGGTCAAAATTAGGCGTTGACATATTCCATTTTAAGAGTAAGCAATACTTAATTGTAGTAGATTATTTTAGTAAATATGTAGAAGTTGCTGAATTGAATTCATTAACTTCTGATCATATTATCGACGAACTTAAAATTATTTTTAGTCGGCATGGTATTCCCGACATAGTCATGTCAGACAACGGGCCTGAATTCAGATCTAACAGTTTCGAAATATTTTCTACAGAGTGGACTTTTCAACATTTGACGTCATCACCACGCTTTGCACAGTCTAACGGTCAAGCTGAAAGGACAGTACAGACCATTAAAAACTTGTTAAAAAAAACATACCACGAAAAGACCGATTTTAGATTAGCTTTACTTGAATATCTAAATACACCTATCAGTAACAAGCTTGCTTCACCCTCTGAACTTCTCAACAGTCGCAAACTAAGAGGTATCGTGCCGTGCCCTCCGAAACTTCTTTTGCCTAAAATACAAAAGAACGCGAAAGAAGAATTAGAAACCCGTCAACAAAAGCAGAAACATTATTATGATAAAACGGCTCGAGATATGCCTGTATTCTGCCCCGGGCAAAATGTTAAGGTAAGGGTAAATAAGCACTGGGTGAGTGGTACCATAGTGACTTTACGCGGCATAAGATCGTATCTGGTGAAAATCTGTGGTGGTGGCACACTAATTAGAAACAGACGTCACCTCATCAAAGATTCTGACCGGCGTGTAACGTCCCAAGACGCTTCATTATGTTCTCTGCCTTACGATGATATCGTTACTCGAAGTGATAACACGATGACGTCACGCAGTAGTGCGCCGCGCCCGCGCGCTGCCTGCACCGAATTCGATGCCCGTTATGCAATGCGCTCCGGTCAATCCAGTCAAACTCCCACCACTACTAATAATTATGTTACTCGCTCCGGCAGGGTGGTGACCGCGCCTGATCGGTGGGGCTCGTGGGGCTGGTAAACCGTAAAGACTGGTAATGTACTATTTTAATGTAAACAAATTTATAAAAGTCCACATTACAAGTCATCTACTATTGTTCCAAACCCGTTGAGTATTAAGTGATTTACATTTTGCATGAAATTATTATTATGATTTTTTTTATTTTTTATTTATTGTTACCTACCTACTGTTAAACCAAATCATATAATTTTTATTAGATTTACTATTTGTTTAAATAAAAAATAGTAATGTATTTTACACTGAATTATTGTCGATATTGTTTTTCTTAATGATTATGCACTGTATCTTATGAATTATTATCTACAGACGAATTCCGAATTTAAATGATGTGCATTATTTGATTTATTAGTTTAAAGAGTTGTTATTTGAAGAAAAACAAGAACAATGATCTTAAAAAAAAAAAATTAATATTATTAACCAACAGTATATAATAATATATTGTACTCTTTGGTTACCAAATTATTAGCTAATTAGGCATGTAATTTTTTAGTTTTTTTTTCTTTTTTTAAAGAGGAGGATGTCGGGTACTTTGGTATATGTACAATTACTGCATGTGGGTACTCGTAATAAACGTGAGTCAGTCTTGATCTGAAACTGGTGTTTGATTGTAGCTTCCTCGTTAGGTACCTTAACAGGCATGAGTAACTGATTATTTTTATCGATGTCCATGTTAATTAAAAATCACAAATAAAAAAGACCAAACATTGTAAAAAATAAATCGAACCACAAAGATAATGAAACTTCCTAGTGGGAGCAGTCTCACATACGCGGCTTCCTTGCTGACTCGCGAAGTTATCCTCCGTTGCACGACGCGCCGAGCAAATCTATCGTCTTGATAAGGTAAGGTTAGGTACAACTCACAACGTGAAAAGCGGAATCAGTGATTAGCGACCTGTGGTAAAACAAACTTACTATTCTCCCTGCCCACGAGGTGCACGGGCGCGGTCTGTAGACAGTGCTCCAGCTTGGGCACGATGTGCTGGTGCAGCATGGCGGTGAGCGCGGCGCCCCAGGCGGAGCGCCAGGCCGCCAGCAGCGGCCGCGCCGAGCCGTCCGCCGGGTGCCAGGCCGCCAGCGCCGCAGCCAGCCGGGAGCGGATCAGAGGGTACACTGCGGTCGATAGCGCTGAGCCTGTCCACAACAAACAGCGTTACGAACAGTATTTCTATCAGAAGTCCTGGTCACGGCACCAAACGTAACGACCAGTAAAACTACCCTGGTGGCTGATTGTACAACGGTACATATATCCAAATGTTATTTTTTGTATGGGAAAATTACTTGAGTTCTTTCATTACGGCACCAAACGTAATGCTTATGACCAGAACAAATATCCTGGTCACGGCACCAAATGTAACAAACAGGAGCCCATTGCACAATCAAGAATTTATAACTAATAATCAGAGCTAGGAATTTTCACGGCAAAAGAAAGGACTGTCGATCGATGTCAATCGTTAAAAAATGCGTCCAGGTCGTCCCGCCATCTCCATCTCCGTCGGCCTGCCACGTCGCCGCCACCCGTCGTGTGGTCCCACTCCATGGCTATTTCCCACCTCTTTGGATGCATGCCGCAGACGTGGACAGATCATTCCCACTCCAGCTTGGCGGTCTTAACTCCATCGTCGGCAATTTTTCAGTTATATGTAGACACATATACTATACTTTGTATGTAATGGGTGATCCCCGGAACCTCAGGACCGATATCAAACATGTCCCGGTGGACATAGGCAATGTTTTACCCCGTGGATTTTCCTGCGTTCTTTGTACTACGCGGGCAAAGCCGCGTGGGCAGATAGTGTACACATAAAACAATTATTCACCTGCTAATGCATGCCAAGGGAGCACCCACTGGTGCAACGGTTGCGTGTCATGCGTGGGATCCCAGCCACGCACCGCCTCCAACAGTTTCGGCGCCACAATGTTGGCTGCCATGGACGCCGACAGCCACGGGGGGCACGCCGATGACCATTCCGTTATGGAAGCCAGCATGGCGTCGGGGACGCGAGGGTTCCATACACTGAAAAACATATATTGTTTACGATACGTTCCACAATTCATGAACGGGACGTCAGTGAGCGGCGACCACCTAAAAGTACCAACCCTGATAATCTGTCACGTCCATCACGCATAATGTTTATCAGTTGTACCTAGACTATGAAACCTATTTACCCTAAAAAGGTTTGCAATTTCAAATTTCTCAATCGATGGAAATCAAACCACTTTAAGTACGCCACGCCTGTTAAATAGACCGAAGAAAAAATATATTGTGTCAATTGCAAGTCATGTCAATGAATATTCATTAACATAAATTAGTAGAGCTGACTCGAAAATTAATTATAAAATTCTAAAAGTGTAAAACGTTGTATTTTTATTATTACTGTAAATAATCAAGTAGTCTTTTATGGTCGTTGTCATTTACCTCTCAGAGAAAATCAAGTAAAAATTTATAATAATTTACTTTACTTTTTAGTTTTATGTTTTCAGGGTTGCGTTTCAATGATGATTATTTTAAGTTTTATCCAAATTCTTTTTTCCTTTTGGGTCATATTTCAAAATATTGCTACTAGACGCTTCATAGGGGACGTTTAAATCCCCTTTCGGATTTAAGAGTATTTTGTAACACCCTGTACAATAAATAAAAGTGGACTAGAAAAATGAGAAAATATCTTTTCAGTACACTAACGCATTAACGGTACCCACATAGCACAGTGTATTATTTGACCTTAGAAGCGGCCACCCTCATTTTATCGAATTATTAAATAGGTCTCGTTAACACAGACCTAAGAGTAAAACTCTCATCGCTCGTTGACCCATAGTTTTTGAAATATAAAGAAAATTAAGAAAAATCCATAGAAACCAGAAAAACAAATTATCTCTTCTGTACGTACATATTATTCATCAAACTTAGTGCAGACTGAAAAGGGTTACCGTAAAGGTATCTTAGGAACAAAAAAAATTGCTAAAAAACTTTCAAATTTTTGGTTTACAAACGAATTTTACCATTTTGGATATAATTTTTTTTCTAAGGCATCTTTCCGTATTAGCATTTTATTTTAATGCAAAATGATTAATAATATTAATATATGTTCCCACAAAAAAAATCAGATGCTACAACAGCAGGACTTAGGAAATATGATTTTTGAAATTTTTTGATTAGGGTTGTCAACTCAATGATGCGATTTCTAAACTCCACTCTTGCGTGACCTGTTAATGACAGTTTGACGTAAAAATGGTTCACCTAGTTTATAAATTAAAAAAAATAAGTTAAATATTTTTTTCATCGAAGAAGGTTATTGTGTGGTATTGGGAAGGGGTCCGCCCTCGTGAGGCAATTGCTAGAACCCAATACCTGGAGAAGCGGGGATGAGGTGTCATGGAGCTGGCAAAGACCCATGGCACTGCTTTGCCTCAGCAGGCATTGACCCGTCCTGCTGGGGGATGTCCTTCTGGGCCCCGACCAGAGGACTTAATGCAAGGGGGGCATGAGGGCGCCAACCCTCACGCTGGTCAGCGAGTGGCATATGGACTAAACGACGACTCTAGCACTACCACAGCTCCGATTAACCTCACGAGACTGGATATGTTGAATATATTTTTGGAAAAGGCAAACTCATATGGACCTAAAAACAGGCCTTTGCATATTGACATCGAAGAGCGGACAGATATTGTATTTAATGCATTATATCCCAATGGTGTACACTCGATATTAATATACATAGGTCATATTTTAAGGAGACTATTACAAAATTTTTGAGTAACTGTGAAAAACGTTATAATGAGTGCAAAAGAAACTTTCAATACTTCTGTAAAAAAAATAAGACATGGCTTGATACTGTTTTTGATATCAAAGGGCCAAGCATAGAAATACAAAACCCAATTTCTATTCAAGAACAAGTTCTTCAACAGCAGGAACAGATTCAGGGATCTTCAACCACTATGAAACAAGAAAAATCTTCTTCTGATATCCCATCAACATCCACTCTACTTTCTATTCAAGAACCTGAATTTTCCACTACTATGAAACAAGAAAAATCTTTTACTGATTTCCCATTAACATCCACTGATAAGCCATTAACTTCATCTGCCTACGATGCGCAAAGTGATCGTCAAAAGAGACGGGCCCGTAAAATAATGTTGTATCTTTTAACAGTGAAGAGAACAACCGAGGCGAAGACGACATCACACTTAAAACAGACGGAATTTTACTATTATCGGATAGCGAAGACAACGCATAAGATAATTTCCAACATAATAGTAAACCCATTCCGGACGTATGTTATATATTTTGGAAAAGATTTATTTTTCAAATCATTTCTGTTATAAATATGATCAGATTATACCTATAAAAAAACTATTTTGTTTTAATTAATCCAATTTTTTTAAAGTATGTTTTAGTGACAACCCTATTTCCATAGAAATCAGAAAAAAACTTAGAAATGCAATATCTCAGAGGTCCTGCTAGTTAAAAATCTCGTTTGAACTTTAATATGTGGCTACATTTTGTACTTACATTTTAAAAGGAAATAAAAATGCTAATACAGCGTAATTATTTAAATATTTAAATATTTCCGATAATTGAAAAATATTTTTTTTCTTGCTTTTTTCAAGAGTCAGTAACTTGCATTTTTTTTTAATGTGTCGTTTTGGACTAGCTATTGATCGGTAAAATGTAACGGACTGATAAATTAAGTTTTTGGGAGATACAAGAAAATTTTGTTTTCATGAATGACCTTGAAAAATTAGAAAAACTATTGTATTTTCGAAACTAAGCAAAATAACTACATGGGTGTTTTTTATAATGATTTATTAGAGTTTGAACCTTTATATTAAACAATAAAGCAAGCATGGCCGCATCTGAGGTCAAATAATACACTGTGCATAGGTAGCCGCGGAATGGCGCAGTGATCCTAATTATATCAACTCTACACCTTCTTTTTTAGGTAAAGGTACTTAAGGAACACACAGATACTACTGCAAGACCAACGCCACACTGATGCGGTGCGTATTGACACTACGATGATACACGAAGGACGCGGGTACGACAACTAATACGGGTGTAGACTCGAAAATTATTATTACTCCAAAAGAAAGAAGGCCAAAAAATATGCCTAGTGACGAAAATCCCATTCAGATATCTCAGAGAATTACGAAGCTACAACCGTTTTAAAATTGCTTGTTAGAGAGAGAAAACGCAAACGGTGTGTGACGTCACATTACAGGTTGCTGCCGGGGGGCAGCGTCGACGGCGGCGCCGACCACGATGCGGCGCGGCACGTTGCCGTCTTCTGTGAAGTCACATTCTTCCAGCGTCATCGTTTGATATGAAGTTGCGTTTTGCGAAAAAGGGACAGAAAATAACCCCTTCTTAAAACTTTGGACACTTGTAACTTCGTGATTATTTAACATTTTGCGTTGATTTCTTCTCCATTTTACTACATTTTTTATCCTTTTTCGAGAAAATATCACATTATTGATTATTTTATTTAGTGTCTACGCCCCTATTGCGGACGCTGGACGCGCTCCATCAGTGTGGTGATAGCCTTAAGGGGGTGCAATGGAAATTAACGCGTGCTTTGAAACGCCGTTCTGACTAGATTAAGAAACAATAAGGTCTGATTTTCAGATATATGATTGTTTATCTGATTTAATTGATACATGATTGCCTAAGATTTCCTCGATAGGAAAAAATTCTAAAGTTGGGTCTTTATTTTCCTGTTTTTACTCAGCCTACTCAAACAATAAATTATTTCACGACACAAACAAGTTAATAGTACAGTATTTTATCTCATCTAAAATCTCACTTAATGAAATATAAATAAAACTTCAGTAAGTTACGGATTTATCGAAATTTGTCCAAAAAATCTATTCACGAAGAGTGCTGCATCTCTTTTTCTCGTGCGCGGTAGGCATAAGCGTGTCGACTTGAATCAAGGCATCCCCTTAAGTGTCTCAAGCTAGCAACACTCACTCGGCGGCAGCCTTGAGCGCGGGCGCGTAGTGCTGCCACAGCAGGCTGTTGTAGGCCTCCTCGCTGAGCAGCGCGCGCCACTTGCGGAACGCGGGCACGGGCTCCGCGGGCGCCTGCAGCGGGTCCCACGTGGCCGCGAGCGCGCTGAACAGCGGGCTCACGATGTTGCCCGCCACCGCGCCGATGCCGAACATCTCGTATTCGAGCGGGTACGATTCCTGGGGAACGTAATCACTTGGTACATTTATTGTACATTACATACCAAGGGCTGTAAAAGAAAATATGCGATAGAGAGCTTTCTTTTTTACTGCCCGTGGTGAGTACACAATTTTACGTCTTCATCTGGCCACAATGCGAGTTTTACCGAATGCTGCGCGTACTGTAAAACTCACATTATGGCCAGAGGTGTGACGTAACAAGTTTTTCAACACAATTGCTCGTAACGTACCTCTTATTGTGTCGCTTTTAGGCTCGTAATCAGGGATATTAAACACGCGTGTTTTATAACATTACGACACTTGTGTGTTTTGGTTATATCCCGATTAAGTCACGTTGGCACCTTGCAGCAAGATGTATGCTTGCACAGGGGGCATTCTTAAATCAACCGGGTTGTACAGAATGTACAGCTTTTTTTAAAATTCTCGGCAAATTGATTTTTACTCTACTAAACAAATTAAATCCTTTTTGTTAATTAATTGACTATTTCTTTCTGGATATGATATAGAAACGTTTAATTTAGTAAAACTATTCATTTTTGATAACATTTTACATGAATTAATAAAGATAACATTTGAAAACGAAAATATTTATTTTATTTTATATTGGCTGTTTAGAGATTTCATCTAATGCGCGTGCACTGCGCAAACTTCATGAAAAAAAACAGTTGCGCGCCATTATAGGTTATTTCACAGATATTTGTAAACATTGTTAATGCGTGTTTGGTTATTAACAAAAATGTTGACTCGTGGTGACTAGAAAAGTGATAAAAAGAATGGACGCCACTGGAAATTCTTGGCGAAAAGGATTTTTTCCCCGCAAAATGTGTTGAAAAACGTCGTATGAAACGCGTGAGCTTTGATAATTACATCCTCGGCTCTCTTATCACGCTCACCTGCGGCTCGCGTGATAATTCCGCCTCTGATGTAATTATCGACATACCTCACTTGTATCACAATGTACTATTTCATCACACTTGCAATGGCGTTATTACTTGCGAGCGTACAGAGCAGTTATAGCCATTTTACCTCCCACAGGCTGTTAAGTTTACTCTCACTGACCCTGACAAAGGCCCTAGAGGCTGCCATTTCTCTTTTATAATAATAATAATATTTGTTTCCTCGCAAATGTGATGAAAAACATTGTGTATAACACGGGCGTAAGAATATTGCAAACTCGAGTCATCATAAGCCCTCCGCCTTCGGCGTCGGGCTTCTGATAGACTCTCGTTCGCAATATTCCACTTACGCCCCTCGTTAAACAATGTACTATTTCATCACACTTGCTCGAAAAGGGCTTCATAATGCGCAGACATTCAGAGCTGTAATAGCCTGTGTTACGCCCACGGGCGTAATAGTTTTTTTCTTAAATTGTATCTGTGACTCATGCGGCAGTTACAAAGCAAAGAGGTTTTATATCAAATACGATGTCTCAAAACGTATTTATAAATAAATTTAAACTTAAAAAACTACTTAAACATGTTTAACTGAATTATTTACAGATTTAATATGTAGTTATTTAGTGTCTATGTAAAATGTTTTTAAGTGTTTTCAAGTCGTGGCTGTATACCGAAGGGTCTTTGCCATACGCGCCTCACGTCAAATTCAACAAAATGGCCGACTGACATGATGCAGTGTTTATTACGATTTATATTCATTTCATCTAAAATGTATTTGTTTCCTCGCAAATGTGATGAAAAACATTGTGTATAACACGGGCGTAAGAATATTGCAAACTCGAGTCATCAAAAGCCCTCCGCCTTCGGCGTCGGGCTTCTGATAGACTCTTGTTCGCAATATTCCACTTCCGCCCCTCGTCAAACAATGTACTATTATGTTTGGCATACTTAAACTTTAAGAGCAGCTCGCACCAGATGTTTCGCAACAAAGCAGTTCATGTAGACGAATTTATAAGCGGTTTCAGTGAGAGACTCAGAAAACTTAGGGCTGGCGCACACTGACGGCACAACACAGCATGTGTCTAATGTACATACAAATGTTTCTGCAAAGCCCAACGCTTGACTGGTAGAGAATGGCATAAAGTCTGTCTAAGTTTTATTGTGCAATAAAGTTTAAATAAATAAAATACAACAATTTACTAATGCAATTTTAATGGCTATATTTGTGAGATCGCATGAACAACACGAAAGTTTCACGATTAGACAATGTTACCTTCAGAAACAATACAACTTGGCAGTGGTGTCTCTAGCGTATGTAGCGCCCGTGTGCAGTCATTACCCTGGTGCACCTGGTAAAGCCCCCAGCTGCAACTTGGTTCGTAACCTCAAGTGAAATATTTGGACCTCCTCTCTTAAGGGGGTGCATTGGAAATTATCGCGTGCTTTGAAACGCCGCTCTGACTAAATTAAGAAACAATAAGGTCTGATTTTCAGATATATGATTCTTGACTATATGATTGTTTAACTGATTTCATCGATACATGACTGCCTAAAATTTCGTTGATAGAAAAAAAATTCAAAGTTGGGTCGTTATTTACGTTTTTTTACTCAGCCTACTCAAACAATTCATTATTTTACGACACAATTAAGTTAATACTATAGTATTTTATCTCATCTAAAATCTCACTTAATGAAATATAAATAAAACTTCAGGAAGTTGGGTATTTATCGAAATTTGTCCAAAAAAGCCATTCCCGAATAGTGTTGCTCAACTCTGCTAACTCTTTTTCTCGTGCGCAAAAGGCATAAGCGTGTCTCTGTCAAGGGGGCGTGGTGGACTCGAATCAAGGCATCCACTTAAGTTATTTATTATTTATTATTTATTATTTATCGTGTCACTCGAGAATCTCTATAATAAAAAAGACCGGGTTGCACTCCGGGAGTGCCGGCAGAAGTGAAAACTCAATAACATTGTAACAGTTTTTCGATCAGGTCACGTGACATCTTACGGTGTCACCCTAAAAATGAATTTGACGCAAATTTATAAACAGTTATCAATTATTTAGGCGGACGGGCCGCGGGCGCGTTGGGTGCGACGGGCCCAACGCGCCGCCGCGGCGCAACGGTGCCGGGGTCCGGCGCGCCGACGGGCGGCGGCAAACACAATAACAATTTGTTTTTGCCATTGCCAAATATTTTTCAAAGCTTTATCTCTTTAGGAATAACGTCTAAATTCGAACTATTCGAATTTTCTCAATAGCAAATCGGTGAAGGACGCGTTGGTATTATTACAAATTTATTTGCAGAATATGCTATTGCAAAAAGTGTTTAACGGCTTTATACTCTTACGAACAGCGTTCAGTTTTGAATGAAGTCAAATCGGCTAGCAGCAAAAAGTGACCTCCTTCACATCCGACGTCACAAAACTCTGTCGCGTATTTAATTTTTCCCCATCCCAAAAAGTGCTCAGCGCCGCTAAAGAAGTTTTTCACTTCAAAAAAAGACCAGGTTGCACTCCGGGAGTGCCGGCAGAAGTGAAAACTTCAACCCCCCCTCCCCTCACATCCCCTCCCCCGGCCCGCCCCCGCACCCAAGCCCCGTACGTCTTACATCAAACAATTCCCCCCCCCCCCTCACCTCGTCCCGAATCTGTCACCATCCTACGGTCACGTGACCTCCTACGCATCTGACGTCACAAAAATCTGTCGCGAGTAACAATTTTTCCCCATCCCAAAAAGTGCTCAGCGCCGCTAAAGAAGTTTTCACTTCAAAAATAAAAATCTCACCTTCAGATCCGAGACGACCTCGTACGCGGTTTCGAGCGAGAGGTCCGGCTCGCTGAGCCGCGCCACCCTCTCGCGGATGTCGCGCACCTTGTCGATGATCTCGTCCTGCTCCGCGAGCTTCTCGTCGCACTCCTTCAGGTCTCGCTCGAGAACTACTATCTCGTCCTCGGCGTGTTGGAGCTCGCGAGCGTTTTGGATTATATCCTGCAAAAAAATAATTAATTAAAAAATCATAAAACTCGACTGCGTAAGAAATGAACTCAAAAGATAGAAACCAGACGTAAAATGTAAAGAATCAATTTAATCAATCAAATACATCTCTACTAATAATATAAAGCGGTATTGTTTATATGTTTGCATGTAGAACTAGTGTGGTGTGGATTTGAAAATGTAGTCGAGAGGCATAAAATGAACGTTATGTTTAACTTATCGCGAGAATCCATTAGGTTAGGTTAGGTTTGTTTTATAACATTCCTGAAAAGTTTACTGATTCTGAAAAAAAGTGATTCTCGATGAATAAAACTAACTAAACAATAGGGAATATTCATGATATTTTTTTTACCTATTCTATAAGTAATTATATAACCGGAAAAAAATATAACACTTTCACAATATTATTAAATAAGCTAAAAATAAAAAAATAAAACTACTATCATTTTCGGACGGTCAAAACGCCACCATTTTGGCGCGCTCAGTTGTGACGTCACCGTGCACCTTAGTGCACGGTGGTTCTTAAACAAATTAACAACAAAGTGTTTGATTCACACTTTTAATAAATGTGAGTGATTAAAGCTTATAAGATCAACTTATTGTAATGGAAGAGCACACAAAAGCTTATTATAAATATTGTATTGTCCCTATGTGTGAAAATAACATTAAAACTGCAAATATTTTCATATGCCCAAAGGTGCAAATATTATAAGGATAAAGTGGTGTAAGGCGATGAGGAGAGATAATGTATCGTGCTTGAGTAGTTTATATTGTTGTGAAGATCATTTCGACGTGAGTATTAAATATGTATGTACCTAAAATCTTTTTTATTACGACTCGCGAACAATATAAACAATAACCTAACCTCAAAATTGTATTATATACGTATTCATAAAACTATTCTGATTCCCAATTTTTTTAGTTATTAATGTTACAAATATTATTATGATTTTTGTTGATCAACAGCTGACTACGAGTGTTGATTTTGATCATGAAACGTTTCAGCTGAGTTTCTTTGTTTGCACTGTTGATCGAAGAAAGTTAAAAGAATTTAATCCTTTTTACTAAGTGACCTACACTTTGTTTTATATACTTATAAGCCTTAACGAAAACAACCTAGTTTGTTAAAGTTCATAAAGATGTTCTCAACATTTAACATTCCTAATAGGTACCTACATATCTTTGATTATATAATACTAGCTTCTGCCCGCGACTCCGTCCGCGTGGAACTCGTTTAAACTAACTATCTCTATACCAAATTTCATCCAAATCGGTTCAGCAGTTTAAGCGTGAAGAGGTAACAGACAGACAGACAGACACACTTTCGCATTTATGATATTATTAAGTAAGTATATATAAAATATATAATATAACTAGCTTCTGCCCGCTCCGTCCGCGTGGAACTCGTTTATATCGCAGCTCCATACATACTTTCACCCCCCCATTTCACCCCCTTAGGGTCTGATTTCGGGGATAAAAACTATCCTATGTCCTTCCCAAGGACTCAAACTATCTCTATACCAAATTTCATCCAAATCGGTTCAGCGGTTTAAGCGTGAAGAGGTAACAGACAGACAGACAGACAGACAGACAGACACACTTTCGCATTTATAATATTAGTATGGATAGTATGGATGGATATGGATAGTATGGATAGTATGGATGGATATGGATAGTATGGATAATATATATTATATACTAGCTTCTGCCCGCGACTCCGTCCGAAATGCGAAAGTGTGTCTGTCTGTCTGCCTGTTACCTCTTCACGCTTAAACCGCTGAACCGATTTAGATGAAATTTGGTATAGAGATAGTTTGAGCCCTGGGGAAGGACATAGGCTAGTTTTTATCCCGGAAATCATCCCCCAAAGGGATGAAGTGGGGGTGAAAGTTTGTATGGAGCTACGATATAAATGAGTTCCACGCGGACGGAGTCGCGGGCAGAAGCTAGTATATATAATATATATAGTTATATTATAGTAAAATAGTATATAGTATGGATAAATATCTACTAGTTTTTTATTCCACTTATTTAACAAAGACACCTATTTGAAGTAGTTTAAAAGTCTAGCTATTTGAATCGCCAAAATAGGTTATAATTACTTAATTGACCAATCTCACGAGTATAAAAACAAGGAATATGAACATTTATTGAATATCTGTAACTTATTTACCTTGCAGCTTTTACTCCTCTTAATTCAGCGGACGAAAGTCACAAATATTTACGAAGTACGTATTAAATTTAGTTATCATGAACACATCAATTTTAGGCAGATTATCCGACTGTGCCTTGACAAAACCGCTTTCAGTCATTGTGGCGAGTCTTTTTTCACAAGGAGTCACAGCTTTCAGTTAATAATTACCAAAAAACACTGATTATTTATCATAAACAGCGGCAAAACAATGCGAATAACTTTCAATAATCATACTAACGACGCACGGTGCACGGTGACGTCACGTTTCGCTCCGCCAATAGCGTTGCGTTTTGGAAATTTGCGAAGGAATTTGAAAAATGTTACTTTTAAACAATTAAATTTATCAATAGAAACATGATAATTTGCAAAAATAATCATGTGTGTATATTTATTAACCCGTCGTATGCTTAGACACGGATCCGTGCCAAGCATTTGAACCTACAGTTTTCAATCTCAAGGTCATATTTTGATCAGCAATTTTTGACATCCGCATACGAGGGGTTAAGCAATATAGATTACACGTGATTTTTTTTGTCCATTTCTAAATCACATGCATATTCCCTATTGTCGGTTAAACAAGGTACAACCCATTAAGAACATCCTGCTCGCAGCACTCGACCATCACCTCCAAGTTGTGGACTTGCTGTGGCGCCAAGAAGTTGGTACATTTTCCCCTCGGCTCTCAACACGAAACGGGGCGCCACCGCTTTGGTACCTACCCAACGCTACAAGGCACATACTGACTCATGACACACACACACACTAACCTGCTCGCAGCAATCGACCATCACCTCCAAGTTGTGTACTAGCTGTGGCGCCAAGAAGTTGGTACATTTTCCCCTCGGCTCTCAACACGAAACGGGGCACCACCGCTCTGGTACCCACTCAACACCACAAGGCACATACTGACTCATGACACACACACACTAACCTGCTCGCAGCAATCGACCATCACCTCCAAGTTGTGGACTAGCTGTGGCGCCAAGAAGTTGGTACATTTTCCCCTCGGCTCTCAACACGAAACGGGGCACCACCGCTCTGGTACCCACTCAACACCACAAGGCACATACTGACTCATGACACACACACACGAACCTGCTCGCAGCAATCGACCATTACCTCCAAGTTGTGGACAAGCTGTGGCGCCAAGAAGTTGGTACTTTTTCCCCTCGGCTCTTAACACGAAACGGGGCGGCTCTGGTACCCACTCAACACCACAAGGCACATACTGACTCATCACACACACACACTAACCTGCTCGCAGCACTCGACCATTACCTCCAAGTTGTGGACTAGCTGTGGCGCCAAGAAGTTGGTACTTTTTCCCCTCGGCTCTTAACACGAAACGGGGCGCCACCGCTCTGGTACCCACTCAACACCACAAGGCACATACTGACTCATGACACACACACACTAACCTGCTCGCAGCACTCGTCCATTACCTCCAAGTTGTGCACTAGCTGTGGCGCCAAGAAGTTGGTACATTTTCCCCTCGGCTCTCAACACAAAACGGGGCGCCACCGCTCTCGTACCCACTCAACACCACAAGGCACATACTGACTCATGACACACACACTAACCTGCTCGCAGCAATCGACCATCACCTCCAAGTTGTGGACTAGCTGTGGCGCCGAGAAGTTGGTACATTTCCGTCGCGGCTCGTGTTCGAAGCGTGGCGCTACCGCGCGTAGCGCGTGATACCCGCTTAGAACTCGCTTTTCTTTGCCCGTCATGTCGATCACTGGCACGCGAGACAGCTCGCTACTGTAAGAGAAATTTAAAAAGTTACAATTGACAGTCTCATCAAAATTTAAAGGACCAATTTTACAATTTACAAGTGACATGCTCATAAATTATACTAGTTTACACGCATTATATGGGCGTACTTTTGCGTAATATACAATACATACACTTGTAAAAATCCGTAAGATTGGGCCCAGGTGATAGTCGACTGATAAAAATGAAATGGGTTCATTTCTTATTTAATTTAGCCTGTTTCAATGCTATAACCAAACGTTTCCTTTCTTTTTTCCAATCCTCCCTATGCTCGCTTTAGGTTGCATTACATTTTAAGACCTCTCTTATGATAACCTTCCAATGTTTCGCATAATTATAATACAACAATGAAACATCCCTATACCCAGTAGAACACGGCGTGTCACTATCATCTACTAACTATAAGCAATATGTTTTTTTGATCAGAGCGAGCAACAGCTTAAATGATGAGTTTCAGAGGTTTAATGACCTGGACCTATTCAGCGCAAGTGTTCCTTCAGGGAGATGACTGTTGCCTCGGTAGTTTTTCGACAGAAGTAGGGAATTTTAGGCACCTGTCTATATTAGTCTATTTAGAATTAAGACTAAGTAGGTACCTAAGTAGTACCTAATTAGCAGTACTAAGACGCAAAAGCGCTGTGTTTTTGCTCACCTTTTTCGTATAATTAATTGCGCTATCGGTGAGGATCTGTTATAAGCTGAATGTCACTATTGTTACTGTGTATTATTTAAATCTTATATATAATTTAAAAAAAAACTAGATTTCCATGTTTCGCAAAAAAAAATTCTCACGAAGTTTTGATGCACTTTGTCTAGGTATGACCATTATACTCGTATCTCGCATAATAATTGAATAACTATACTAATAAGTAATAGTCTAACCTGCCAATAGTTTAATTTCACACAAATCCCCTTCTTACCTTACGCCTATACGTTTAAAGTCCAATCTGGCATGAATTCCTGCATATAGTATTACTATATATTTTATTTTATATATTTTATACTAAGTGATAGTATTCACCCAAAACCCCACATTATCTCTATACGTTTAAAGTCTAATCTGGCATGAATACCTGCTATAATGGTTTACACTTTAGTATGACATCAAGGAAGAGAACAATTTTTAGTGTTTGTTTTCAGTCAAAACCCCACTTTATCCCTATACAATTAAAGTCTAATTTGGCATGAATACCTGCTATAATGGTTTACACTTTAGTATGACATCAAGGAAGAGAACAATTTTTAGTGTTTGTTTTCAGTCAAAACTCCACCTTATCCCTAAGCAATTAAAGTCTAATCTGGCATGAATACCTGCTGATAGTGTGCATGGTAGGTTTACCCTCTTGTATGACGTCGGCCGCGTCGCGGTAGTAGTAGCGGCCCTTGTGCGACTTCTTCCAGTGGTACGACTTCTCTGGGGCCTTCTCATCTTCCTTCTCTTTCAGACGAAGCGCCTCTTCCCTCTTGGCTTTTTGCTGTGATACAAGTAATAATTAATGTATTAGCTGATAGATATGACTGTGGCATATGCAGTTCTGCCCGCGTCGGTTGACATTTTTATTTAATTTAATTCCAATACTATTTAATTTGACATTTTAAAACTCTATGTCTACTAACACTAGAATTAAGTTTTACATATGTTTTTTTTTATTAACAACTATGGACATGCTCTGAAAATAAAAGTAATTGAATTGAATAATAAAAATTCTGACAACAAAGACTTTGAATGTCCTTAACACACACCCTATACAGGGTGTAATCGTTAAGTGTTTACAGGCCATAATTCCGTAAATACAGCAGATATCAGAAAACTTCTTCTTCTTTACTTTATCTATTTAGAAAATGTTATTATTGTAATTTTACTCGTTGGGTAACGTACTTTCGATATCAGTTAGAAATTTTCTGATATCTACTATATTTACGGAATTATGGCCTGTAAACACTTAACGATTACACCCTGTATATCTAGCAACTGGGGTTCATCTCATTTGAAGGCTGTATTCATCAACAAAACCAAAATCTTGTTTTCTGCAATAAATATAATGAATCTGACTAGTAAGGGTCAAATAAAGTATATTTTGAGTCGCCCTATTAAAAATGTGCGCGCAGCGTCGCGTCGCGTCGCGTCTCGGTGTGAGCTGACCCTAATTATTGTAAATATTTCACAAACTTATTTAATCGTACGGCAAAGAGGGTGATACAGTAACGAATATACAGATAAACTATAAATTAATATTGAGGCTAATCAGCCACTCAATCAGGTCTTCTGGAGGGCCACCGGCGTAGCGCGTTATGGGGCAGACCTCGATGATTTAAAAAATAGAAGAGATGGCATTTATGTCCAACATGACCTCAAGACGTCCGAAGACCGTGTTAAAAGTATCCTACTCTTCAATCGAATTTGTACTTAGATTCAAATTAATTTATTGCCAAAAGAAAACAAAATATAACGTTTAACATAAGTACAGTGAAATAACTTACACAATGCCTTGATCAGCGAACGAAAAAATGAATGCGAGCTCCTTATAAATTTCTGCACAAAGTCGTGCCCTGGTATGTTCGAACTAAACGGCTGCCTGGCACCGTTTTGACACCCCGCCCCCAACCCCGCATAATGGCAATGGCACGTATTCTGTGCAGCCATTTTCGGCGCTACTTAGACTTCTATGGTTTTTTCGTTCGCTGGCCTTAAAATTAAAACTTAAAATACTAAATTGCTTTAGGTCGGGCAATAGGTGCTCATCTCAGCATATGCAAGGCTTGAAGCCTTGCGCTGGTTTTCAGACGAGTCTTAAAACAAATTATATTTTTAGACGACGGGTGGCTAGTGCTAGCCAGTGAGGGACAAATATTATTTATTTATTTATACATATTTATCCCGATCATTTGCAAGGAATATTTAAAAAGTTGTATTTGAAATAAATTTACTCAGCTTTTTCAAAGGAAAAATCATCAAAATAGGTTTTATAAAATCGTATAAAGTCCCAGTGTACTCACAGCTGCTTTCTCAGGCCCATAGGCACCGATAGCACCCCTGCCTTTCCTCAGCGTCGCTTCGACGGGCGCCGATATACCCTGCAGGTCTTTACCCAGACCACGGCCGGGTTGGTAACCCATCTGGAAATAAGATCACGTGTTAAAATGATTTAGGTAATAAACAAAGTGGGCAATGTGTATAAATCTAGCTGGCTGTGCGTTCTCCGACTCGTTCGGCACAACCCACTATCTGTGGCCGGAGGATGTTGGCTGGTTCTAGCTACAAGACGACTCTAACATACCTGCAGGAGCAGCTTGGCCCCGATCCCCTTGGTGTGCTTCTCCCACGTGCCCATGCTCCCGCCGAGGTTGACGGAGCGCATGCCCTGGCCCTGCCGCCGGATGCCCGCGGTCTCCGACTCGTCAGGCACGACTGTCGGCTCCTCGTCCGAGCTGTCCACTATCTGTGGCCGGGAGGATGTTTCGGCTGGTTGGAGTTCTGTAATGAAAATGAAATGACCTGTCACACCTGATTTAGGCTTGGGGCCGTATTGAGGGGTACATACCGGCGAAATTCTGGGACAGATTTCTGGATTTTTGTTGTTGAATTCCGCCCATCTATCACACACATACCCATCTTTTCATTTAATTTTTTTCTTCGCAGTAAAAGTGGCTCAGCTGACAGACATCAGATACCGAGTTCAGAGAATGGCAAAGTTTCGTGTTAACCTAGTAATTAAAAGTAAATAGCCGCGTACTGACTGAGCGAGGATCCTCGGTCAGTCAGCACGTGCCTCGCCCGAGGGGAGCGCGTGCGCAGCCTCGGCCGAGCGCGCCTGGGGCCGAGCCGCGCGTTGTCGGTTTTTGTCCATGCTCAAAGGCGCCTCAGTCCGATTGCCGCGCTCACTCAAGGCGGTTGTGTTTTGCCTCGCTCGTTCGTCACATGGATAAAGAACAGTGCCTCAAATGAATACAGCTATATGGTGGACATAGACGATTATGGGATGCAAAATGTCCCGATTATACTAATAAAGGACTAAGAGACGATGCGTGGAGAAATATAAGCCAGGAAATGAACATGCAAATAAGTTATTTAAAGAAAAAGATGAACTCATTGCTAGGATCTTACAGAAGAGAAAAGTCGAGAGAAAATAAACGCTTTTCGAATGAATGGCCTCATGACACATGCGGTCTCCATGGGACTTCACGGTTAACTGAGCGCATGCTCAGCCTCACCGCGGCTCGGCAATTTGCCGCGCGAAGCATTCTAAATGCAAATCCTATGACCGAGCATGCCTCGCGCGGCAAACGTCCGAGGCTGCCTCGCGAGGATCCTCGCTCAGTCAGTACGCGGCTAATAGGATCCAAGGTGCGAGATTAACAATGAGCCAAGCCGACAGTGCTTTACCTTGCTTTGGTTCTTTTTTCTTCCCCGCCTGTTGTACACCACCTGCCACAAACCCGATGGGTGCCGCATAATCCTTCTGCTTACGACTCCTCTGACGCACATTGTCTTCATTGTCATCTTCATCACTGTCCTTTGCCCAGACACCTGAAAATATTAAGTTTATAATAAGTACACTTGTACGAGGCTTTATAAATTGAACAATACATCCTCATGCTTGATGAAAAATAAAAGATGTTAAGTCTCCATGCCCATACATGATTAAAGTACTTGAAATTTCAATGATATATATCCTTGTGCACAAGATATAGGCGTGAAGTGGTCAGTAACTATTATGCATGAAGTCCATATAACAGGAACTAGATTGTTTTGGCACATTCTTAATCTGTCTTTGGTCCTTTAGTTTAGTAGGATTCAAGAAGTGAGTGGGACAGAGCAGTATGCGATCGATAATATCACAGAATACAGACACGAAGTGGTGTGGAGTGTGGTGCAAATGAGATAACTAGATATTACTGTATTAAAGAACCTAAACAATTAAACTAGTTCATAATACAAATTTATCGAAATCAAAGCGCTCCGTTCAGTGACCAAGCAGGCACAGAGAAATCCATCTCTTGCTAGAGAAAGAAAGAAGAAATAGATTTCATGCCATTGTGAAATGACAAAGTTACTAACCATATATTTGCTGTTCTTTCTTGGCTCTCCCTCTCCGGTGTATGTTGAATTCGTTGTCCAAATCGTGATCTGTGATCTCGAAGCGTATCACCTCGTCGTCTGACATATTTATAAGCTACTTTCATATAATACTTCGAAAAGTGGAAGCGATAGGTTCCAAGATCTATTGATATAATTTGAGGGCGAACACTGGGACGTAAACTGTTACACACACTGTAGTACACGTGATTTTGTTATGCAGTGCTATTGCATGTTTTTAGAAAATCATAGCGACTTTAATTACAAAGATAATATAACCACTACGTTTTAATTAATTATTTAAACAAAATAAGTGTCCGCGTCTCTACTCAAATCCACTCCAATCAACATATTTGTATTTGACAGTTTTGACACCTGACAACTGCACTGCGGTGTCAAAAAGTGGCAAGTGGCAGTGACAGTTTGTTTGAGTTCTAGTTATAATCGCCATATATAACAGTAACCTTTTTGTTATTACAACATTTGATGGAAAACCTATGGGAAAATAGGTTTTATTTTAGCAATGCTGACTAATGGCAAATTCCATCTACTAAATTCTAACAACGAAGTTATAAGGGGGGTGAAAATGACTTGGCGGGGGCACTGCCGTGCCCCCAGATTCGATAACAATGCTCTGCAACCATTCACAACGTGATATATTATCGATGAAAATGACATTGACGTTTTACTTGAAATCTATCTTGTCGATACATTTATTTGTTCCATTTTTGCTCACTTTACGGTTTTCAGGGATTTTCAGTGTTTACAATGAGCATTCAGTGGAAAACAATGTAAATTGGGTCTCTACAAGGGATAAGTGAACTGCGGCTGAGTTCAGTCAGTGTGCAATGTTGTAACTGCAATCTTCAGCGTGATAATTCTTCAGTAAGATGTTAAGCAGATTTTCCGATGTCCTGCAAACAGCAGCAGATGTCGTAAGTATTAAAATCGGCATTCAAATTCACTCGACGGCAAAAGCCATTTGCTGTAACAGTTCTCAGGCATATACTTTACAGCTTTGTTAACTTATTTAAAACATGCATAATAATTCGTTTCATTACATAGTTTTTACTGACCCATTTTCTTTCATTATTATTATATATGCTTAGAAATGTTGATTGGTTATGATTATAAGATTATAATTTATAATTTTCTACAACCTAGTTGGCACCACCGGCCACCCGCTTGGAGGACTTTGAGTACCACTGGAAGATGATCATAAACTTCTACCAGAACTATGATGATAGCACCAAAGTGCACATAGAAGACACCAGGATTCCGCACCACCTGCATCAAATGTTGCAGGTTTGTTTCTTATTATTTAATGATACAAATATGGCACAATCAAGCAAGATCATGTAGATTGTAGCACCACTCAGGGATCAGATAATGTTTTTCAGTGTCAAGTAGACATACTGCAGTGTTCCCTGTTACCTACATTCCTATCAATATATATTTAAGCAAAAGATCACAGACACATTTAATTGTAAAAAGTCAGTAGGATCTATAGAACCCAGTTGGAATAAAATGGCCCACAGCATTGCCAAAAATCCAAACGGTCCAATCCAAATGTGACCTCAGATTGCACATAGCAGTCATGTCCACACTATTTATTATAAAGGAACAAACAGTCTTTCATAATTTTCTATAACTTACAGTTTCCTAAATTAAAGTATTTAATTAATAACATGTTTAAATAGTATGTATGTAAGCACTTTATTGTACACAATAACAGGTTAAAGAATATACATGTCACACAATAGATCAAAGTACAAAGGCGAACTTTTATCTAGAAGGGATCTATTCCAGCCAACCTTTGAGCGATTGAGAGGAAGGTAGGTGAAACGAGATAGACAAATTATAGAACCCACTCCCGCTGCTGATAGAAGAATGTGGGATCATTCAGTATGGGTACAGCTTAAAAGCATTATTTTCACATGTCCATTCAATCAATGATTTAAGAATTACATATGTAACATTTAAGGCACTTCCGAGTTACAATTGATAAGGTTGATGTTGCATGTGTGGCTGCCATTATCTTGATGCTGTAGCATAAAACAATGAAACCTAAACAAGGCCAGAACCACAGACAAGATAGACAATGTTATGAAAATAATATATGTGTGTAAATTTCATATGGGCGTATATTTTAACCAGCCATAGTTTTCGACCGTACAAATGATACAAGATAGCAATTTTCTTAAATAGCTTAATTATCAATGAGTTAATATTTTTTTAAGTATGGCCAAGCAGCAATGTATTATGTTCAAACTGATTTGACTTAACAAACCTTTTGACTTTAATGGATTTCACTAGACAAATGGCATGACGTGTAGTCAGCCGTGTAGTGAATACATTGGGTGCTCAATTATTAAGTATGAAAAAAAATTAAGCTTAACATTAACGAAACGTATGTTGTCGCGAAGCCACTTCTGGTCACTCTCATGGCCGCGAAATAGTACCTATAGCACTCTAGCTTAGGTATCTGTATTAGCATATATGCAACTATGAACCTACACATACAGCTTCCGGAATCCTTTATATATCTGACATATGAGCTGCCGCCTTATGCGTACCAGCTCCATCTGAGATGTGGGGACCTTCGTCCCCGAGAATGTCCTCCACCTCCCCTTACAGACATCCCTTACCACACGACTGATACTGTACCAATTCACACACTATATTGTTCCAGTTATAATTACCCGGGTGCACCCTTGATTGATGACGACATGGTCTGAGGCTGAAACTACCGAACCTGAGACCCTTGTTGTTACACTTGTTACTAATCCTTTCACACTAAAGAACTCCACGACTAAGAACTGTGTTATCGCATGTACGTGACATGTAGGAAAACCTTATTCATATCCATAATATACCGTCACGCCTCCCAAATAGAATAAGACCTGTGGACGCACATACATACATCACATCATGAACAATCATCGTCCGAGCTGTGTAAACACGTGAACCCACGTGTAAATGAACCAAATCGTTACAATGTCATAGGATGCATTGAAAGTGATTATGGAAAGAGCTCACCCTGGTTTTCCTCCAAATCTAACACTACAAATCTGCACTTAACTGTTCGTACGCAATATAGCCGTTAAGAACTGTGACTACTCGCCTACCCGTCAACATTGTTATAAAAAGATTGTGGGTGTTGCTACATGAAATAAATCGGCTGTTTGAGACATGATTATTAACATCAATGTAAATACTATCGTGAATCATGACTATTCACGACACTCCCGGCCCCCCAGAAAACTAGCGATCATATCTCCAGTAGAGTATTAATATAATCATCATTCACAGCTTTATTTAAGTCTTCCTCAGATCTTTGAAATAACCGTTCTTTTCCCATTGTGAATTTTGACAAGCTCTGGATCCTGTCCTTCGCCTTGATTGGCCAATGCAGACTTTGTAGGTGATTGCAACATCGAATAAAATGGATTAGCTGGAATAATGATCTACATAATTTCTGATAGCTGTAAAGTCTGATAAGCTCATCTTGACGCACTTTCTAAATCAGTTCCAAACGTTTCGTGAGACCCGAGGTATACGTGCCAACTGCGAGGTCCTTTATCCTCTAGACCAACCAAGCTTCATCGTGTTGTGGCATTTCATTTTGTAATAAGCAATCAGTCGTATCCTATATACTATATCGTAAACAGTATGTTGGATTTGCTAGCGTATTTTTGCTGTTAACGTGATTATCTATCCATGGTGGCAAACACATCACGACTTCTTCGAATCTACGTATGATCCACGTCGAACTGAGACACATGCATACCGAGTACATAATGCATCAACGTCTTTCACTCTCACGACACTGAAAGTTACGAAACGACAAAGAACTGAAAAAATACTTCTATACATTGTGCATTGCTGATTCATGAACGTACTTTTAGGTTGCCGCAATAGGAGTTGCTTTACCTTGCTAGATTAAAACGAATGTCTGGACAGATTTTACTATCGTCTTAATATTCGTTTACTTTTTCCATGGTATGGAATCCTCCACGACGGGCAAAATTGCTTACCATAATTATTAAACGGTCGTCCATTACCACCACTAATCTTAATCTATCTGCGTACTCATTTACTTGATTTCCCTGATTCCTCCTCGAATGTAACTATTTAAAAATTATTCTGCGCAGCTCAGTGTGATTGAATTTTAATTTTCTTGACAATGCAACAAATAAACTTTATTGTACACCTCAAAAGATAACACTACAAATCTGCACTTAACTGTTCGTACGCAATATAGCCGTTAAGAACTGTGACTACTCGCCTACCCGTCAACATTGTTATAAAAAGATTGTGGGTGTTGCTACATGAAATAAATCGGCTGTTTGAGACATGATTATTAACATCAATGTAAATACTATCGTGAATCATGACTATTCACGACATATGTAAATTACGCAACTGTATGTTAATGTATGTAAATTGCCTTGTGTTTGTCATGAATAAATGTTTCTTTCTTTCTTTCTTTCGTTGATCGGGTCGCCACCTTCCCTAACATATGGTTGAGGGAGGCGATGGCTGAGATATGCGTCATACTCGTGATCGGGTGCTGTTTGTGGAGTCCGGACTGTTCATGCTTGCAAGGGCATAGTACCTAATGAGCTACTTAAATACTAGTGTTATTATTATTATTATCGTATTAACGAGAGACATCATTCTGATCTTGACACGTTTTATTGTTATTGACCCTGTACATCTCTGACAATATAACATTAATGTTCCTTTTTTGTTTTGACGCTTAGAGACCGTATACATCTCTTAGAATATTAGAATAATTATTAATTGTATTTGGACGCTCAGAGACCTTATACATCTCTGGAATACTGAATAATATCATTAACTTCTGTTAATGCTGGATACAGATCTTATATCGAATGTAATGGTCATATTTTGCAATTTTGTTTTGTTTACATTAACTTAGTGACATTTAGTTTGTTAACCTTTTATATATCATTTTAAATTATTATTGTGTAAGATTACTATTTTATTGTAAATTACCGTTGGACATGTAAAAGTGCCCTTGTGGCCTATTTGCAGAATAAATAATTGATTTGATTTTGATTTGATTTCTTCTTTAAATCTGTTGTTTAGGACCGACACTAATCGTCATCAAAATATTCGCCCGTATGAAATTTACACACTGTATTATGTGGTGTTGTAAGATGTCTGTCATATGAGTATGCTCACAAGTTGTGCAGACCTAATATCTGTATTGTAGAATGTCATTGTTGTAGAAAGTTATGATTAATAATCCAGCATGACAATTTTATTATGATTATGATGTTTATTCAAGCATTCATTGTAGATGGGAACTCTTTAATTAATAACTTTCTTAGATGATTTGGTCAAATATCATCAGAGGCAGGTATACCCATTTCTTTTTCCTGATCTTAGGTAAAAAACAGCTGTCAGACACACAGACAAACTGAGATAATTCCATATGATTTCTGTTTTTGTTCTCCATTACTTTTACCGCAAATTTGTCCAGTAAATTCGTTAAGCCTCCCACAGAGGCGCGGCCTGGCCGCGGCGTTCAACTATATAAAGTTTCTTTTTTATACGGAGTGGAAATGCACTTGCGCATCCCCCCAGCCGGGGAAGCTATAATGGGGGGTATGTGGGACTCACACCCTCCAGCCATCTATATTTAAAGAGAAGGGGAAGGGAGCCTACCCACTCAAACCACTCCGGCGTTTCCGTCTTTGCCGTTAATGGGAGCGCCATGGGATCGCAAACATGTCACCACGCCCTTTTGTACAAGGCGTTTAATACGGATGCAAATCTATATAAATAACTTATTAAGACACGCCTGTTCTTCGCGGCCTGGTAAAGGGTTACGGCCCGGCCAAGACTTTGCGCGAAGCCCCCCGGAACTGTATAAACTTGTCATTAGCCGTCAAATTTACTATTGATCGCCATCGCAGCCGGCCCCAGTGTGATTTAGCCCTTAATCAAATAGCACACTATAAACTTCAACCTTCCATCTTACCCCAATATATCCCTATATCATTATATATTTCAAACTGCCTCCATACCAAATGATGTCACAAAAGCTTGTTAGTTGCTGTCATCCCTCTTGCACTATACATACACCATACTTGCTACTCAAGAACACTAAGAAACAACTTATGTAATCCATATCCATCCATACTATACTATCCATACTAATATTATAAATGCGAAAGTGTGTCTGTCTGTCTGTCTGTCTGTCTGTTACCTCTTCACGCTTAAACCGCTGAACCGATTGCGATGAAATTCGGTATCGAGATAGTTTGAGTCCCGGGGAAGGACATAGGATAGTTTTTATCCCCGAAATCATCCCCTAAGGAGGTGAAATGGGGGGGTGAAAGTTTGTATGGAGCTGCGCGATATAAACGAGTTCCACGCGGACGGAGTCGCGGGCAGAAGCTAGTAATATTATAAATGCGAAAGTGTGTCTGTCTGTCTGTCTGTCTGTTACCTCTTCACGCTTAAACCGCTGAACCGATTTTGATGAAATTTGGTATAGAGATAGTTTGAGTCCTGGGGAAGGACATAGGATAGTTTTTATCCCGGAAATCATCCCTCAAGGGGATGAAGTGGGGGGTGAAAGTTTGTATGGAGCTACGATATAAACCAGTTCCACGCGGACGGAGTCGCGGGCAGAAGCTAGTTTTATATAATTACTAGGTTTTACCGCAAATTTATCCAGTAAACTCGTTAAGCCTCTCACAGAGGCGCAGCCTGGCCGCGGCAACTATATGAACTTGTCGTTAGCTGTCAAATTGACTATTGATCGCCATCGCAGCCCGCCCCAGTGTGATTCAGCCCTTAATCAAATAACACACTATAAACTTCAACCTTCCATCTTACCCCAATATACCCCAATATCATTATATATTTCAAACTGCCTCCATACCAAATTATGTCACAAAAGCTTGTTAGTTGCTGTCATCCCTCTTGCACTATACATACACCATACTTGCTAGTTAAGGATAATAAAATAAAGCGCGATCATGTTAGGTAGGGTGGTTTAGCGATCAAAATATTGTAATGAATATACAGGGTGAAATATTATTCACCGTTAAAATTTCGCGAAAATAAACCAGCTGTTCCATACAAACGCGACGTTCGATTGGGATACAACTTATTTGATCGTTTTTGATCCAGATGACCCACCGAATCACCTCCCAAAATTTCACGTTATCCACGTTAATCCCCTAGCCTGATCCCCCAGGGGAATTAGCGGCAATTATTTTATATTCAACTAGGAAAAAATGATAATGTTCGGTTATGGCGCTTCGCCGGACGCTACCGCGTCACGCTCGCTTCGCTCGCTCGGCTCGCGCGCTGTAGGGTCGCAGTTCAACTAACAACCTAACCGTTTTTTTCCCCTGGGGGATCAGGCTAGGGGATTAACGTGGACAACAGCCAAAATTTGAACCGTGAATAATATTTCTTCCGGTATTGTGATATTGCGCTACTTATAAGTTTTCAATATTGATATATGTATGTTAGTCTATAAGGTATTTGTAAATATGGGCCCCGTTGCCTGAGATAAATATATAAATAAATATAAAATAAATATAACATACAGACAGACAAAGTTAGGTAGGTACTTATGATACCAGTATGAATATCAACATTTTTATCTTGTACATTCGGTTTGTAAACAAAATAAGCACACCTTTCTTGTTTTACAAATGTTGACAAAGTTGCATAAAGCAGATTAAACATTTATTCTTGGCATTCAATTTTAAGCCTAATATGTCTGACTATAAGATTGGTCAACAAGTTTGTTTGATTGGTAAGTATTCAACCTTGATTTGACCATAATCGTACATATACAAGGTTTGATTACTATGTGTGCATAGTTATGTAGCCAATTAATCCAGTATAGCTATGCCTTATCAATGAAAGGGAGATAACCAACCGTTATGTGACATTACTTAATATTATTTCAATAGTTTCATGCATCCTACTAATATTACAAATTGCGAGGACATTTATGAGTATGTTTTAATGTCGGTATACTGTGATAAAAAGCTATGAAACTGATTGCAATGTTTTTCAGTAATATAACTTAGTAATCAGAAGAATATACATACAGGCTATTATAATTACGTATACAAAGTGGCGGGATGATAATGTAAATATTTAGTTTTGCACATTTTTTTTTAGTTTGCATACACATACTCGTATATATGGGCCAATGATTGAATGCTGATATTCTGTCCCATTAGCAAGGATACATCATGATAGCCTCTTAAAATAAATGTTACAACATGAACTTAACATGCCTCAAAGATGACCCATAAAAAGGTGTTAAAAATGCTAACAAACCCTTAAATTTAGCGAATTTAAGCCCTTGAAATCGGAGTTTTAAAAGTGGTTACGTGTGTTACATGGTGACCCCATGAGACGTAACCATGGAAACAAACTACAGGAAAAAAAACCGGCCAAGTGCGAGTCGAACTCGCGCACGAAGGGTTCCGTACCATTATGTATAAAAACGGCAAAAAAATCACGTTTGTACTTTGTTTTATGGGAGCCTCTTAAATATTTATTTTATTCTGTTTTTTTAGTATTTGTTGTTATAGCGGCAACAGAAACACATCATCAGTGAAAATTTCAACTGTCTATCACGGTTCATGAGATACAGCCTGACAGACGGACAGCGGAGCCTTAGTAATAGGGTCCCGTTTTTACCCTTCGGGTACGGAAGCCTAAAAACACCCATATATGCAAAATTTTAAATCACATTGGTATTCACAGCTCATAGTAGACGAAGAGAAAGAGCAACAAGGCGGCACAGTAGGCCCTTGTCTCGAGGCCATAGTGCAGCGCTCCATATGTCTGCTGGACGCGCTGGCGTCGCTGGCGGCGGCGGACCGGCCGCCCGGCGCGCGCGCGCTGGCGCTCGGCGCCGCGTCCGCGCTGCTGCGCCGCACACGACAGCCCTGCGTCAACAGTGTTCACGTGTATCGCCCGCTACAGGTATGTCATTGTCAAACTACATATTATCAGCGCTCCATATGTCTGCTGGACGCGCTGGCGACGCTGGCGGCGGCGGACCGGCCGCCCGGCGCGCGCGCGCTGGCGCTCGGCGCCGCGTCCGCGCTGCTGCGCCGCACACGACAGCCCTGCGTCAACAGTGTTCACGTGTATCGCCCGCTACAGGTATGTCATTGTCAAACTACATATTATCAGCGCTCCATATGTCTGCTGGACGCGCTGGCGTCGCTGGCGGCGGCGGACCGGCCGCCCGGCGCGCGCGCGCTGGCGCTCGGCGCCGCGTCCGCGCTGCTGCGCCGCACACGACAGCCCTGCGTCAACAGTGTTCACGTGTATCGCCCGCTACAGGTATGTCATTGTCAAACTACATATTATCAGCGCTCCATATGTCTGCTGGACGCGCTGGCGTCGCTGGCGGCGGCGGACCGGCCGCCCGGCGCGCGCGCGCTGGCGCTCGGCGCCGCGTCCGCGCTGCTGCGCCGCACACGACAGCCCTGCGTCAACAGTGTTCACGTGTATCGCCCGCTACAGGTATGTCATTGTCAAACTACATATTATCAGCGCTCCATATGTCTGCTGGACGCGCTGGCGTCGCTGGCGGCGGCGGACCGGCCGCCCGGCGCGCGCGCGCTGGCGCTCGGCGCCGCGTCCGCGCCGCTGCGCCGCACACGACAGCCCTGCGTCAACAGTGTTCACGTGTATCGCCCGCTACAGGTATGTCATTGCCAAACTACATATTATCAGCGCTCCATATGTCTGCTGGACGCGCTGGCGTCGCTGGCGGCGGCGGACCGGCCGCCCGGCGCGCGCGCGCTGGCGCTCGGCGCCGCGTCCGCGCTGCTGCGCCGCACACGACAGCCCTGCGTCAACAGTGTTCACGTGTATCGCCCGCTACAGGTATGTCATTGTCAAACTACATATTATCAGCGCTCCATATGTCTGCTGGACGCGCTGGCGTCGCTGGCGGCGGCGGACCGGCCGCCCGGCGCGCGCGCGCTGGCGCTCGGCGCCGCGTCCGCGCTGCTGCGCCGCACACGACAGCCCTGCGTCAACAGTGTTCACGTGTATCGCCCGCTACAGGTATGTCATTGTCAAACTACATATTATCAGCGCTCCATATGTCTGCTGGACGCGCTGGCGTCGCTGGTGGCGGCGGACCGGCCGCCCGGCGCGCGCGCGCTGGCGCTCGGCGCCGCGTCCGCGCTGCTGCGCCGCACACGACAGCCCTGCGTCAACAGTGTTCACGTGTATCGCCCGCTACAGGTATGTCATTGTCAAACTACATATTATCAGCGCTCCATATGTCTGTTGGACGCGCTGGCGTCGCTGGCGGCGGCGGACCGGCCGCCCGGCGCGCGCGCGCTGGCGCTCGGCGCCGCGTCCGCGCTGCTGCGCCGCGCACGACAGCCCTGCGTGAACAGTGTTCACGTGTATCGCCCGCTACAGGTATGTCATTGTCAAACTACATATTATCAGCGCTCCATATGTCTGCTGGACGCACTGGCGTCGCTGGCGGCGGCGGACCGGCCGCCCGGCGCGCGCGCGCTGGCGCTCGGCGCCGCGTCCGCGCTGCTGCGCCGCACACGACAGCCCTGCGTCAACAGTGTTCACGTGTATCGCCCGCTACAGGTATGTCATTGTCAAACTACATATTATCAGCGCTCCATATGTCTGCTGGACGCGCTGGCTTTGCAGGTTTTTTTTTTTTTAAGTGAAAACTTCTTTAACGGCGCTGTGCACTTTTTGTGATGGGGAAAAATGTTAAACTCGCGACAGGTTACGTGACCGACAGATTCGTCAGATTGAAAATTCGTAAGACAGACACGTGACCTGATCGAAAAACTGCTACGATGTCATTGAGTTTTCACTTCTGCCGGCACTCCCGGAGTGCCATCCGGTCTTTTTTCTCATACTTATTTGGAGCTGTACACCACTCTGTACGCATGGACGCCGTTCCGAAGGGACGCGCCGGGGGAGGACGCGCCCGGGGACCATGTTATCCAACAGTTGGACGTATATTACCTGTTTTCGAACAAGTACTTGGGTCTATCAAGTATTTCTTGTTGTTATTCTCTCCAGCCAGCCAGGAGACAGGGTTTCTTAGAAATATGACACATAAAATTAGTTTCTTAGAAATATAACACATATATAACAGATAAAATGTCTGTTTTTAAAACCGTAATCATGAAGACTAGTTGCAGAAAAAAGTTGATTCACCCACTTGCACAGACATCCAAAATCCCCCATTAGTATCTTGTCCTTCGATGCGCTTTACTGGTAATCATTTGTACACATTTTACCCAACGCACAATTTCAAAGTCGTCCTCATTTGCTTTCCTATCAATCTTAATGCGTAGAAACTTCGCATTTCCTTTTCAGCGTATGCTAATACAATGCAACGAGAGCCCCGCTTCCCCGACCGAGAAAGAAGAGGTCGAATTACTCCTAACACTTTGCGGCCTCGTCCGCAAAGAGCCCGGCCTAGCCAACATCTTCACAACCCCCTTCGTGGAAGACAAGTCCAGTCTCCTCAGCATACCAGATGATATACAGAAGTTGATACCGATCAGAAGTAAAATTCAAACGCCAAAGAAGAATCCTTTGTTCGAAGTGGAGCTGCCACCGAACCCACTAAGGAATGTGTCCATTATAAGGGCGAGTGGGAACTGCAATAGTAGCTGCTCGGCGGACGACAACGCGTCGTGCAGGAGCCACAAGACGGTGTATGACGACAACGATAAGTTTCTGCTGATTGATCTGTTGCTGTCGTATTTGAATAGTGCTGTGAGTATGTTTTTTGTTTGGGTATACACATTTAGTAAATATGCATTCACCTCTTGTATCATGTGTCACGCTGATGTTTAGTAGACTAGTAGATTTCGAACAACACAGGTATAATATAACATTGATCGTGATATTATAACTGTGTTATTGGAAATCTTATACTTTTTAAACCTAGACCGCATTTGCATAATGCGTGGAATCACATGTAACATGCTAGCAAAGGATATTTATGTTAAAAAAGTATGGACCGCATAAAGTGCGCTTCTTTTGGTGAATTGAAATTAAACTGCCTTCGAATTAATATTTTAAAGTGTCACTGTTATTATATAAATAACTATAATAACTGACGGGTATAATGTTAATTTGTAGATATGATAATGATAAATTATTTATCAATGTTTTTTTACCAGGACAACCAAGTCGTCCTCAGAGCGTGCGAGGGCATCATGATAGTGTCGTCCCTCCCCGACGACGACATCGCGCACCTCGTGACGACGTGCAGCCCCGCCTGCGAGCTCATCGTCGACAAGCTCGCCGACAAGTACAAGGCGATCCCGGCCGACGTCGACCCGAGCGATGTCGACCACTTGAACATTACCTGGGCGTACGTATAGCTTAAGGGGGTGCATTGGAAATTATCGCGTGCTTTCAAACGCCGTTCTGACTAGATTAAGAAACAATAAGGTCTGATTTTCAGATATATGATTCTTGACTATATAATTGTTTATCTGATTTAATCGATACATGACTGCCTAAAGTTTCCTCGATAGAAAAAAAATCCAGTTGGGATTGTTTATTTTCCGTTTTTTACTCAGGCTACTCAAACAATACATTATTTTGCGACACAATCAAGTTAATACTATAGTATTTTATCTCAACTAAAATCTCACTTAATGAAATAGAAATAAAACTCCACTAAGAACCGTATTTAACGAAATTTGTCCAAAAGTGTTGCATCTCTTTTTCTCGTGCGCGGAAGGCATAAAAGCGTGTCTCTGTCAAGGGGGCGTGGTCGACTCGAATCAAAGCATCCCCTTAAGGGAGCGACGACACCGTTACGTAACGCCACGTCTACGCGTTGGCGTGTCGTATGCGTCACATCTTCTTGTAACATTTAATTGTAGCTGCGTTTATGGTGCGTTTGCGTATTTTGCTTTACATTGTATTGAGGACTGTCGTCGCTCCCTGAACATTCTTTTGGCTTTTGAATGTGGTGTGTTAAAAAGGAATAGAGTTCACCCATTACGATTAAGACGCTGTCAACACCAAAATGCCCTTGAGGATTTTGGATAGCGCGCACACTGTCTATTTGTATCGGAGTAAACGAGAGCGATTGTTACACCGTGTAGGCGTAGGGCAGTAGGGCGGCCCGGTTTTTGAAGATAATAGTACATAAATATTGAAATTAAAAAAGGGTGGATTATTTGTGAAATATGACTCGTTAGCGGTTTAGGTATGACTATGTTGACTTCATGTTTTTAATTGCAGACCCATACGTCAAAAAAATAAAGACATAGAACCGTTTAATCTGATTTTAAGACCAATCTTTGCAATTATTTTCTATCGAGCCGATTTCGTCCAATTATGTATCGAGCCCGTCCACGGTCTTTGAAATATGGTGAATATTAACATATATTTTTTTAGATGTGCTAAACCAAATAGTTTTTCTTAAAAAACTGCTTAAGTAACATCAATTTCACCAAATTAGGTCTTGTCAGCCTCTTAAGATATTATTCCAGTTTGGTCAAGGCCGATCTTAATCTAATAATTGTGTTCCAGATACGTGGCGCAGGACTTTGGCGACAAGGACTACAATAAATTCCACGGCTACAGGGAACTGACGAGCTTCTTTTCCTGGCTGGACTACTGTGATACTTTGATGAAGGTGAGTTCAGTAGGTTTAGTTTAGGTTAGGGCTGCAATTATATGTTATTTCTACTTGAACCATACCTGGGCGTACGTATAGCGTTATACTGTCGTGAGGCTGAGGTGAGGCTTACTTTGTTTTTTTGTAAAATTGAATAATGGATCAATGTTTATATTATAAGTTATAACACCTTATGTACCATATATTCCGATGAGTAAATTATGATTGATTGATTGAAAATCATTTTGGGTCGTTATCGCCATAGTCTTCACATCTGTGTTTTTTCCCACGTCTGACTTGTGCGAATACTATATAACTCCTCTGATATTGTTTTTGGAGGCAATCGGCCCAGTAACGAAATGGTGGTCACTTCCAGTCCGGATAACAAGAGATTCAGAGATTTCGAGATTTAAGAGCAAAGTAATACCGACCTTATTTCATCGTCGAGAGGGAATTACATGGGCTATTTTCCCAATACCAAGGATTTGAATTTCTTCAAATTTTCCTGATGATTATAGATATCAGGACGAGTGGCGTCCTCGAAGATAAGCTAATGGGCCATTTCCATGGTGCTATAACTCGCATGCGAGTTTTATTACATTGCAGCGTTTGATTGAATTCGTCGTATTACGCTAGCCCGCAGCCCCGCAATGTAATGAAAATCGCATACAGATGTAGTGCATAATTGTTTTCCATCGCATTTTCACGGAAAAGAACGAACGTGTCTTGCTATTTCAGTCGGTCACAGTACAAAAAGTACTGAGGTTGACTGAAGTAGCATGACAAATACGAACGTTTCGGAGAAAATACGATGGAAAACAATTAGCACTACATCTGTATCATGCTCAGCAGTGAGCGATTACATACTGATGATGATAATGACCGCTAAGTTGGTAGTGACCCTGCCTACGAAGCAAGAGGTCCTGAGTTCGAATCCTGGGGCATTTATTTGTGTGATGAGCACGAATATTTTTTCCTTAGTCTTGGATGTTTTCTATGTATTATATAAGTATGTTTATCGTCGTCTAGTTTCGATAGCCTAGCTTTGCTTAGCTACTAGGTCGATTTGTGTAAGAATGTCCCCTAATTTATTTTTAAATATTTAAGATACACAAAGGCATATTTTATTCCGGAGCTTCGCCCGGGCTGTCTGTAATACGCGGGTGGTGCCGCGCGGTCAGCTAGTTTAATACCACGTTTGTCACTTTTTGCTGTTCGGAACTACCTTACAGCCCTGGGCTCCACGGAAGACCAGCGCTGTGGCATTGTTCAATGTCAGAGCATATGCTGAGTGGTGTCCACTTGCGGCCACTATCAGCACCACCAGCCTTCTTAAGTACATGTTATTTTTAGTTTAAGCTGGTATTTATTAACTTTCTTTTTATATATTGTGTTTCCTAATTAAGAACGAAATTGTGATGTGGTGTTATTTTGGCTGACAATAAATTCATTTCTATTCTATTCTATTCTAAATAATTTCCTACTCATCTCCTAAATACCTCTCCAGGAATGCCACCCAACGATATCGGTGCACCTGTCGCGCACGTTCCGACAGAACTTTCTAGAAGGAGCCGCGGAGGCGGGGCTGTCGGACGCCCTCAGGGCTCTGCGGGTCACCGCCGTGCTCAGCAAGTGCCTGAAGCTCGTGGACTCCACCGACCTGGCGCTAGGTAACATAGATGTACAGTCAACTGCAAAAATTTAATCCTCTCATAAATATGTACCGAAACCTTAATCCACCGACATTAAGAGCCATGGGACATGTTTATGAGTAATATGCATCCATATTTTTACACTTAAGTGGGCCAAAGGGCTAGACAATGGTACCAGCTATCTAGAACCAGGTTTTTTCGCTTCGCTTTTGATGCGAGTCTTTAATAACTTATCTGTAGATTTTGAATCATTCGAAGGTAAAGAATTTAAAAGTGGTCTGAAGCGTTGGCTTATTAGAAAGCCCTTTTTATTTTTTTATACAACGACGGTGGCAAACAAGCGTACGGCCCGCCTGATGGTAAGCGGACGCCGCAGCCTATAGACGCATGCAACTCCAAAGGAGTAACATGGACGTTGCCGACCCTTGATATGTTTGAGGATTCGCCATGTTGAGAGCTGAAGGAACAAATTCCCTCGCTCTCAACACAACGCATCCTCGGGAGCTCTGGCGACCTTGCTCAGCTCCAGGAACACAAATGAATGAGTTTTTCACAGACATGCCGTAATTAATTATAAATGCATGCACCTACTTAATATTAGCAATACTCTTTTGTTTGCTTTTTATATTGTATGTCCGTGACAGATAAACTCTTGTGTCTAAATATGTATTATGTCAATGAACATCCTTGTACACAGTTCAACAATAAATAATATTATATTCTATTCTACTAGCGACCCGCCCCGCCTCGCACGGGTAATATATTATACACATAAACCTTCCTCTTGAATCACTCTATCTATTAAAAAAAAACCGCATCAAAATCCGTTGCGTAGTTTTAAAGATCTAAGCATACATAGGGACAGACAGCGGGAAGCGACTTTGTTTTTAACCCCCGACGGAAAGAGACGGGTGTTATAAGTTTAACGTGTCTGTGTATCTGTGTCTGTGTATCTGTCTGTGGTGTCGTAGCTCCCAAACGGATGGACCGATTTGAATGCGGTTCTTTTTGTGTCATAGATAATTTTATTCCGAGTGTTCTTAGCTATGTTTTATGAAAATCATGTCGGGGGTTTTCCAACTTTTCTAGTAGTGATTATTGTGTCCGTCTGTCCGCAGAGTTCTCCAACTGGCTGGTGGGCGACGGCGAGCTGTCGGAGTGGCCGCTGCTCCACACGCTCATCGCCAACTGCCTCGCGGACAGCCACGACCTCACGCTCGAGACCTTGAGGTTCTTCGAGGTAACTTACTGCCACCTTATCCTTAGTTAAACCTAAGTAGGTACAGAGATTGATGGTCCTTTGTTTTCTGTCAATTTTGGTTTCTGTCAATGTGTGCAAGTTTCAGATTTCGTTTTACGTCCTCAATCTACCTTTATTGGTTATAAATTCATGTTCCAAACTTATTTTTTTACATAAGTATTTTAGATAAAATTCACCTGTTTGACTATGTCAGCACTTCTGAAAACGTATCTGAAGAGAAAAAGTCTTCTCACTTCGACGCGCTGTGAAATAAATCGTCTCGATGATGTTTTGTCATAGTTCTATAGGTCGCTCATTCGACACTCTTCTTCTTTGAGGATAAGGCCAGGAACGCACAAACACGGACAAAACATATGAAACCGCAAACGCAAAACCTCTACGCACTATGCGGTCGGCCGCAACCGCATGCGGCCAGCCGCTAAGTGCGTACGTAGCCTTAAGCTGTTCGGCGTCGGATCCGCTCGAAACTCGATTCCGTTTAGTAATTATTTAAATTCGCTCCTCAAACCTTTCATAGTTAGTTATTACGTAAAAAGGTCAACTTTTTTTTTTTTTTTATGGACTTGCGGGCTTTTGCCCATAGCCATAATCAAGTAAAAGAGAAGGAAATAAAATCGGATAAGTACGGAAAGGATATATCGGAATTTGGAAAAAATAATCAAGGCAGGAAAAATGGAATTGAAATACTTATAAATAAACTATTATAAAAAAATATATATATATACTATAATTTGATATTATTTTCACAAATAAACTTGCCAGAATATTATAAATATCTGGATGAATAAGCAGAGGAAATTTCGGTGGGAAAGGGTCAACTTCCAATACCCTGAAAACTGTTCCACAGACAATAGTAGAGAAAGGCACAGAGCACAGCATCCACCGACTAGTGCTGTCCCGCGTGTGCTCGCGCGGGTACGTCGCGCCGCCGCCGCCCGACGACGACGAGCGGGACAGACTCAACGACGTGTCGCTGTGGCAAGAGCGGGAGAGGAACAGGTGACTCATTCGACACTGGACATGGAAACTTAGCATTTGGTTCACATGTACTTGGGTGGATCAACTATGTTCTGTCACTAGTCGCCATTGTCTTCTGAGTCCCTTTTTAAAACTGAGATTTATGCGTTTGAAATCACCAAATGTCGGGTTTTCTTGTCAAGTTTCACCCCTTTTTGTATAGACACGTAAGACGTCCGTATTGTAACATTTTTCTAAGAAAATTTCTAATTTGATCTACTGGCTAACGGGACAGAATAACAACAAGAATCTGTTGATTGACCCACTTAGCAGTAGTAAGTCTATTCTAATATCTTTAAATTGTGTTTATGATGAAAATTTGATAGCAAAGTCATTAATCATCATCACTATCATCTCATCAGCCGTAAGATGTCTACTGCTAGACATAGGCCTCCTCTAAAGAGTGTCACAATCCGATCCTGCGCCACCCGCATCCATTGGACTCCCGCGACCTTTACAGATGTAACCAAACTTTATTGGAGATATAAATCAAATTAAAAAACTTGATCCAGCTTAGAAAAAAAAAACATGATGCATGGCCACCCAAACTGATAGATAGCGGAGAAAAAGAGAATTAAAATTGATTATACATTAGGTATTCAATATAGCCAACTACTTGAGGCGCATCCGATGTCTATCGTCGTATGCATGTCGGCGGCCGATCGTAAAATCCGCCAGATCACGAAATTCCTAGGCATATCGTGAAACGCCGCCATTTCATGATTTGGCCGAGTGACAGGCGCCATATCAAAATTCACCATTTAACGATTTCTCTAGTGACGTTTAGGCTGATCATGAATTTCCTAGGTATGTCATGAAACGTCGGCATTTCATGATTTGGCCAAGCCAGTGACGTTTAGGCTGATCATGAAATTCCTAGGCATATCATGAAACGCCGCCATATCGTTCAATACTCACCGTTATACGTAAGTAAGGTGTCTAAAATTGAAGTAGGTAAACAAGGAGTGCGGACTGATAATCTCCAGCGAGTCGACGCCACCCCGCTGCGCGGGGTGTCTATTTCTGGTCTGAGGGACACAAGTGAACCCTAACCTAACCGACCTTATGCCGGCTGTACACATTGGGCCAACGTTGGCGCGTGAGCAGAATGCAGCTATGCAAACGCATGAGAACGATATAAAGCCCTCTTCCTCTAACGCATAGCTGCATCTGCTCACGCGCCAACGTTGGCCCACTGTGTACAGCAGGCTTAAGACGGAGTTCGCTTATGACAAGCCATTTTTGTCCGCCATCGCATACGCAGCGCCACCAGTGGCCAAGAAAGAAACTATGTTATTTACGACTAGCTTCTGCCCGCGACTCCGTCCGCGTGGAACTCGTTTATATCGTAGCTGCACACAAACTTTGACCCCCCACTTCATCCCCTTGGGGGATGATTTCCGGGATAAAAACTATCCTATGTCCTTCCCCAGGACTCAAACTATCTCTATACCAAATTTCATCCAAATCCGTTCAGCGGTTTAAGCGTGAAGAGGTAACAGACAGACAGACGGACACACTTTCGCATTTATAATATTAGTATGGAAGTATGGATGTGCCCGGTATAGAGCTAGGGATACCGACGAATGCTTTGCTCCAATCCATCTGCCGTATTGTTTATCAGGCACATCGTGATAAGCCTGGCCAACTTTTGGCCATATCATGAAATGGCGGCGTTTCACGATATGCCTAGGAATTTCGTGATCTGGCTGATGTTACGATCGGCCGCCGACATATATACCGTCACAGTTAGACTGTTGTTGTCGTCCAGGGAAGCGATGAAGCAGCTGCAGCACGAGGAGCTCGTCAACGAGCAGATCAGCGGCATCCTGTCCCACGAGGGCCTCCGCGCCGCGCCCGGCCAAGACGAGAACATACACAGGATCATCAACAGGTATGTACTGTACTACCACAAATATAAGGTAAGGTAAACGTCCACTGTTTCGGCATGTTAAGCCTCTTACGAATTAGTATTTTTTTTTAAGACAATACAGAACATGACATCGGTTTGAATTTTTTTGTGTGATGAACATTGATATCTTGCCTATTATGTAATGCAAGAATTATATAGTTTTTGTTTCAATAACTATTTTTTTATAATTTATTTGTAGACCTCGTATTTGAACCCCATTTCGTGATAAAATTTGGCTCTGCTCCTAAGTTTGTGAGTTCTTGGCCCCTGTTTCGGCATAAAGTTTTCGAGTGCCAGGTAGTAAGAGAAACGTTTTGTTTGTGAACCCTCATTTGTTATTTGATATTGAACAAGATTATTGACGAGGTAATTAACATGATTATTGGAAAAATCCAATAGGGGGTCTGGATAAAACTCGGTATTTAAAATCCCGGGACATTTTTTCTTTTTCCAGGATTTTTTTATGAAATGTAAGGTTAAATAACTTATCCATTAGTACAGGGTCACCTTTTCAAAAATGTGTCTCACATAGGTTACCTATCTACGAGTATATTAACCAAAACTGTTTAACATAAGATAAATATCTAGGCAAAACCTTTTGGACGTGACATGTAGGTATCTGTAAACGATATTCTGTTTAATAGGGTATAAAGATACCTTTCGCTTCTTTAAAAAAAAACCTTAAAAATAAAGAAAGTCCCGGGAATAGCAAGTCCCGGGATATCAAATCTTAAAAATAATAAATATCTTCAATCATTTTCGTCAATATTCCTTAAACGTATAGTTAGATATAAGTATGTATTGATTATCTATTTCTACGATTGATTAGGTAACCTAAGATTAAAATCTAGACAATGTTGTATGGGACACACGACACACTTTTGAAAGAGCAATTCTATACTGTTTAATAGGGTACAAAGTAAACTTTCATTTAATAATAATAATCCCGCAAAAATAATAGGTTCCCGGGATTTACCCAGGCAACACTATTGCATTATATCAATGCACATGTTACCTCTTCAAGAAGAATATCAAATAACAGACGAGGGTACACATTTGATCTGTGTGTTTGCCTACCAGTCCTACCACTATAGATTTCTCTGTCACGAACTTGGGGAAAAGTATTAAAAGTCCCTTGTTTCGTGTTACTATTTCTTGGATATTCCCGCAATCAATAATGTAGATCACCTTTAAATTATGTTCAATAACCATTAAGTATCCTATATGTAATAAATAAACATAAAAATACATTACAGGAATCGAGAAATAAACAAAATTATGCTGCACGTAAATATGCGAATTCACCTTCAAATTGTAAATTTAGGTCACGTTCAACCTCGTTTTACGAGAATTCAAGTGAATAAAACATATACCGAATTTAGGTCAATGAAAACGTCATTAAATACAATATCTGTTTTTTAAATTAACATTTACAATTTCTTAAGTATCATTTAAATACAAAAGATACAAGGATGTATAAAGAAAGCCCTTGATTCGGTAGTAACACGAAATAGGAGCCAGACGAAAAATATAATGAGTAATAATGACCGTTAGTTCGTGAGTCCATTTATTGCAATTTTAAGGGACACCTATTCCAAAATATACACTTATTTCTTATTAAATCCATTGTTAAGGAACTAGACAAAGCACTGTTAAAAGTTTTTTTTTAAATGGACTTCCCTTTCTCTTTCAATTCCCTTAAGAAGTCGGAGCGAGCACCTTACGTCAACAAGCGGTTCGCGCACACCGTACAGCTGTTTTCGGCCGACTGACAGTTTTCGACCGTTGTGTTGCTATTAGTTTAGTCGTTAAAATTGTTGAATTTGATTTTTTGGAAAGGTTTAATGATAAAGTTTTTTTACAAATGTATAAATTAAATAAAAAATATTTCAGTTGCTTATTATAAGCCTCAGAAACAAAACTAACGAAATGACGTACTAGCACGAACTTATGGCCCGTTACCTTACATCGGCAATCTTCGTCCACGCCGACGAGTACCGAATGATATCGAACGTATGGCCATTTCAATAAAGACCTTGTTGCACTATACGTAAGGTACATTATGCAATGGCAAGTGAACTCGTGCTTTCCCGCTCGTGGCGTCCAGACAAAATGGCGGGCGCCATCGCGCGCAAAATTTCGGCCAATGGGCGTTGAAGAATTTACCCGGGCAAACGCGCTGCCTTATGATTGGTTAAAATGTTTTCAAAAAATGCTTTCTGCGCAGGCACATCGTTCTAACTTATATTTGCGGTACTACTGTACGCAGCTAGCCTTGCCTGACCTGGTCAGGCCGAATGTACGCACAGATTCAGGGCGAGTTGCACCAACTTGCCATCACAGACCGGTCAACGTTAAATATGACGCCGGCCGCTGACATTCCATATGAACTTGTCAAACTTTCCACACATTGAGATTTTAACGAACACCGCTTACGTTTACAGACGGTTTGGTGCAACCCAGCCTCAATCGACAACATTTTATGAAACAAGCAGTCGAGAGCTTGCGTCAAATCCGATAGTTCTGATTTTTTGTGATGTTGGCCCAATTAATAATCCAAGTTTGTGACCTCGAGCGCCGAACGCAACATTGTCATCTAAATTTTCAATATTAAAACGGTTGTAGCTTCGTTATTCTTTGAGATATCGGAATGAGATTTTCATTACTAGACATCTACACCCGTATTGCCGCGCGCTACGCGTGTGTAAAGTCCCACTTCTTGGGGGTGATAAAGAATGCCTCAGAGGCCCTAGCCCGATAGATTTTGTCGTCACGTTTTACGTGATGTTTCAGTACATTTTCGCCGTTAAACGTGACGATAAAACCTATCGTGCTAGCTGGGTTGATCGCATATTTTACCATCGTATCCGCGTCAAATACGTGCTATTTGAGACATTTGTTGTTTTACCGCATGTGAATCACGATGACGAAAATATCACGACACTGTGCTATGGAACGAACAGAAATAAAATATACGATAATTTGACGAAACCTTATTTCTTAAATACTTATTTAAATCTTCCCACTTCGCCCCATTGTGTTGGAGAGCCTTAGTATCGTGTGGACAAAATAAAAAATATCCCCTATTAAGGGCCTCTGACACAGGGAGCCCACGCCCAGGGGGACAATTCACGGGGCGATCGAGATGATGTCGTATAGACATATCTCGAATAAAATGGCGGATGTCGATCGAAAAGCAATTTCCGTATTCTCAAAATCTCACGGTCGAGATATGTCGATTCCCAGCGTTCGAGATGCAACGATTGGTCGGTAGCGATCGAGATCGCAGTATCACTTTTTTAACATTAGATCTGTCAGTGGCGTAATGGCAGAAAATATTGACAGCTTACAAATACTGACAGTCTTTGGCTCAAAACTGCCAAGTCAGGACAATTTTAATGTTTTCCTTTTCACGTACGTATATTTCTTATTTGTTAAATTACCATAATTATGGATTATTGTAAATTAATAACACTTTCTTGATATTGAATTCAGTAAAAATACTTTAAAATATTTAACTATTTTATAATCCATTGTAAACAAACACAATTAAGAGAAACGAAACGCATGCTGCAATAGACATTGAGATAGTCGTTCGACATTATCTCTATAATGCCCCAGAATAAGAAGTGTTGCTGTCTTCGATATTTTGCTGAGATTTTTCCTTAGAGATCACGTCAATAGAGATCATCACTTTTAGACATCATCTCGATCGGTCCGAGAATAGGCCTCCAGTGGTTCCGCGCTATAACGAGCTTTGCCACTTTTTCAGCGGCGGTGGGAACGGCAGCGGCGGTGCCATTGGTGTGAGCGAGAGAACGAACACGGCATCTCGCTTCCACTCATGGTGCACCGCCGCCGCCGTAAGTCGTGGTCGAGTCCTTACTGACATAACGCTTGCTTTTTAGGCGGCTCGAACTACTCAAAGCGCAGGTAGAGGAGGCGATGGCGAGCGAAAACATTCCCATACCTAACAGCACACCTGACTCATAACTTTAACTATACTACCACTACAGTCTGGCCACCTATCGTGTCATTAGCAGAGAAGCTGACAACATGCACTCTTCACTTTGGGTTTATGGACTTTCCAGTGACACGGATAGTTGGTCAGGCCTTTATAATGCTGCAAGTTATAATTGTACAAATTTACATCGACAACACTGATCGACTTTGGCTAAAGGTGTTGCCAATTTAGTTACAAGGCTAAATTGGCAACACCTTGTAGCTTTACAAAATAAGCGTCCGACTATACATACTCGCTATTATAAAGCTAAAAAAATATTTTGAAGATTAAAACCGTCAACGCTAATCAACCAATCTTAAATCATATGCCAGTATTTTAACGTAATCTTGTAATTTTAGCTTTATTATATGGGTGTTTGTTAGTTGATATTTGGACGAATACTTTTTTAACGGTATGCCGATAACTTTTTCTATAATACTTTTTGTAAATAGTTTTATGGTACTTTTGTATATAAGAATATTGTAAATAAGGGTTTTAAGGAAGGTTCCTTTATTTTAAGTTTAAATCGTCGCGTACACAACCCCCTGGGCCAAGAGGCTTAATGATATTTTTTCATTTGATTCAAGGAAAGAATTTTTTCGTGGCATATTCCTAGTGTATCTAGTGATTATACTGGGTTGTTTTGAAATAATTATAAAAAGTGAAGAACTCACTAAACTGTACTATAATTTCGTTGATAAAGCTCGCAGCAAATCTTCATAAAATGATCATAGCTAGATTTGTTTCAACTTTCACGGTTTTGCATTAATATTTTAAATAATTATAGACAAATCTTTCGATTTTAGAGTATTGTGTGAACACTGGACATGCGCTGAATAAGGTACGAGCAATACCGGAATGAAGGCTGTAGGGTTGTGAACTCGGTCGATACCCAGCAGTGTGCCTTTAGTTTTGGATTTATCTGGCTCAATTTCTCTCACGAATGCCATTACGTATACATTAAATAAGTGAGATTATACAAAGATACATTATTTTATTTCGATTCGTAAGTTATATACAGTTTATTTTATTTGAAACAGATCTGTGATTGAATGATTTTAAAAAGTTTTCTGTAAAGAGCTTTTATATTTTTATTTCTACAAAGTATTTTGTATATTTCGGCCTCACGCCAGTCACCCTGACATACGCTTAAACTAATTTGATACGGAAAACTACACGTTTCACATATTACAGGTATGAATAGTACTTAATGTTCGACACTCGCCACGAAACAATACAAAGTGGGAACAGGACGCCGGCTGTTGCTCTCTTCCTCTCGCTCGCTATCCGGCGGAGGCAGGATAGAGTGCACAACAGTCGGCGTCCCGTTCGCACATTGTTTCTACTTCACGAACAGCGAGTCAAAACTACAAAGTATATCGTGTAATATCAATCGTGGAATTTTTCGTAAAATTTAAAGTTGCAAATACTTTTGAAATAACATGTAGATACACCACTCTAATCGTCGACTGATATTTTATTAAATTGCTAACGAAATAACAGACTAAACATTAATTCTAGATATAAACAAGTGTAAATGAAGTCGGCATCAAATATATTGTAGCGAAGAATAATATATGTTCATCTAACGTCTCCGACAACAATGTCATAAGTATCATAACTTTGATACAATTTTTATTTTGGTATACAGGGTGTGGCCTGAAACAGGAGCAAAAAATTAAACGGTAGACTATTGAGCTTGTGAGCAATTATATCCAGGTGTTGGTGTAGTGTTGTCAAAGTTCTTTTCCTTTTTTTTTCTTTGATGTAAGTTAACGTGTATTTTTTACCCTTCTGGGGTGACACAAGTAGTTTATTTTATTTTAAAACAGATAAAGATAACAAAAAAAAATTAAAAATCACATAAATATCTTTTTAAACAAAAATGCATAAACTATTATGACTCATTACATGATGTTACCTCAACATCTGCATTGACTGCTGTGCTATGATCTCGTGGTGCCAAGATACATTACTTGAAGGTCATAACTTTAGATAAACATTACTCCGAATAAAAAAATTGTACACCAGGGGTTACTACAGATGCTCTAAGGAAGCGTCCTTTTAAATATTTGCCCCTGTTACAGGCCACATACTGTATACGTAGCTTGCGGTTAAGAGATTTGACTCGTCTTTCCTAATGCGAACTGCTAAGGAATGGAATTCGCTCCCTTCATCTGTATTTCCTGGGAGCTACGATCTAGGTGCCTTCAAAACAAGAGTGTTTAGGCTATTACTGAACCTGTGAGCTCCATCTTAGGGTCTGTCGTCGCTTGCCATCAGGTGAAGTCTCAAGGTCAGGTCAATCACGGGACAGTCTTTTATAAGATAAAATAAGACCTACAGAGGCTCTAGTATAAGTTTACCGAAACAAAACGTTACGACCGCGTTCGCGTTTAGCTGTCAAATCCCATACAAATTTAGGGTAAAACGCAAACGCGATCGTAAAGTTTTGTTTCGGTAAAACTTATATTAGAGCCTCAGAACGACCAACGCCATCGAAAATGTTAATCATAAATATTAATATCACAGCACTGTCTGTATCTTCCCTTACGGATATGCTTATGAATGCGAGACATACCTACAGAATTAAAAAACGAAAGTCATCTCCCCTGTTGTGCTAGTTAGAGGTTTACATAATATATATATATCGATGCCTTAGTCATAAAACGTTGTTATCGCATTAAATTATATTAGAGGAAGCCGTTTATGCGGCTTAAGAGTCCAATCAAAAATTAGGCTTAGAGCCCTTGACATTTGTAATGTTCTTTGGAAAGACGCGAAACTAAATCACTGTATAATTCATAACCTCTGCAATTGCAAGATTTTTAGATATCTCTAGAGTCTGTCAAGCGAGTCGTGTCCTGGAAATTGGCGTCAAATTAAAAAAATGCACATCTATGGCGGCGTAATAGGTACTTATAACTGGCATCCTATTTCATAAGTGAAATTGTAGCCTTATAAAGAATTTGCAAAATTTCCAGAGACACGACTCCCTTGACAGATGACAGACTTATGCGACTACAATACATTTGATGCCGCCATAAAACCAAAGGGTGACCGTTAAATCTCCCGTCGATCTGTGATTACTTTAAGCCATATTATTATTGTTTGATTAAAGCGTTGTTCCTGAGCTGTTGTTTTATTGGCCCCTTTCTTCCAGCTTCCTGCTGCTGCTGCCGCGAGCTATCCTCTCGGACCCCGTGGGCGCCGACTATGAGCACTACATACATGATGCGCATAGGCATTATCAGGTAAATATAATATGCGTAGACATTACTAAGAAGTGTTACAGTCTTGTGGGTAAGAAAGGAACGATTTCCGATGGAAACGCTGGTGGATAAGATCTTAGGTACTTACTCATTAAGATTAAGACAAATCTTTGACAGGCAGGATGAATGAAAAAGGTTGGATAAAAGAAAAGAAAGAAAGATACATTTATCCACAAACACACAGGACACACATATTAGTGAATAAACAGATAAAACATCTAACAAGTGTGTCTGCGTTAACGTTATTGTCGATGTTTTCGACCCAACGATTCACGTAGTCGTTATTTATTTAAACTCCTTGTGATGAATGAAATTCGAAAGCAGAAAACCAGTGTCACCTGTGAACTTATTGAAAACCTACAATTATACTTACGAATAGGTGTACGGTAAGCTGTCGGCCATTTAAAAACCAGTTCTCAATTTAGCTGAACGGGAACTTTTCCGTCCCTTACGGTGGCGCGCGTATAGCGTCTCTATAGGACTCCTAACTAAGGGTTGCATCAAACCGTCTGGAAAGTTTTTATTTATTTATTGATACGTGGAAAACCAACAGCGCAGCATATTTATAGACAAAATAATAAAATCATATAGCCAATTACAGGTTCTCACTTATAGAAAATGTTGAAAAAACATAAAGTAATAGCAACTGAAACGTTTCTACTTTAGTTTATACTAATTTCAAACAATAATTACGATTTAAAGTAATGTGAAACGGAACGTGTTTTAATCCTACAATCGGCGTCTGGTGACGTCACTCCTGTCAAAACTTAGGCAACTATGACGTCTAGGGACGAACCACGGACAAACAAACGTCACGTTTTTATGGAATGACAGCCGCCGCCGCCATATTTAACATAGATCGGTCTGTAATCGTAAGTTGCTGCTACCCGCCCTAGGTTTCACGTGGGCAACGCATCTATGCTCATCCTATAGCATCCATTTACAATAGGGAAGATGCAAATTTTTAATTTTGCTTTCAATTGAAAGAATCGCATGTATTTATTTAGACCACGAAAGTATAAAAAAAATTAAATACTATAATTTATAGTCAAAAATTCCTGTTACAAACTGACAATTTAAACTTTCGCGCCTAAACGGACCTACAGTTCCTGTGACGTCACTCTTGTGTGTCAGTCGCCATATTTGTTTGTCCGTGGATCGTCCCTAGATGTCATAGTTGCCTAAGTTTTGACAGGAGTGACGTCACCAGACGCTGATTGGTGGATTAAAACACGTTCCGTTTCACATTACTTTAAATCGTAACTATTGTTTGAAATTAGTATAAACTATAGTAGAAACGTTTCAGTAGCTATTATATTATGTTTTTTCAACATTTTGGTCACAAAATACTGGTAAACACTATAGCTGCATCTTCCCTATTAGTGCATCGTATAAAAACAACTGAAAACCAATTTCAGTTCTGGCTGGACATAACCTCCACGTTCCACTGGCCGACGGAGACCTACGTAGACACCACAGCCTCCTCCACCCACAGCTACGACAGCCGCCCCGAGGCGGACTTACACCTCGACGACATCTTCCACAAGGAATCCACCTGCCACAACTGCGAAACCAAAAATGCGCAAAACACAGAGTGCTTCACCCAAAGACTTATCCTTCGTAGCCAAGATTTAAACGTTAATGAAGAGGAAGACTTCGACGAAGGACCGTTCCTCAGAATGCTGTTCAAACTGCTCTCAAATATGCATAATCAGCCGTACCAAGTGAATTTGCACCTTACGTCTATAATATCTAAGTTGGCTTTGCTGCCGCATCCTAACTTGCACGAGTTCCTACTGAACCCGATGCTGCCGACGTCCAAAAAGACGGTCACTTTGTTTAAGACGCTGCAGGAGCTGGCGAAGCGGCTGACGATGGAGATACCGAGACTGAGGAATTATAAGACGGTGATAGAGAATACAAGGCAGCATTTGATGAGCGAAGATCCGATTTTTGATGAAAGGTAAGAACTGCGTGTATTAAGTACTCTAAACTCTCAAATTAATATAGGATATGTTTACATTTTTGAATCATTTTGGATGGACATTCACGTCGAGGTTTCTCAAATTGATACTTATCAGATACAACGTATAATTTCCAGTTGTCGATTTTCTATTCGTGCTTAAAGACAGTGAAACCAGTTTTCTGATATTTCATATATGTACATTACTAAATAATTAAGTATAAATATACAAAGATTATTTTACTGTCTGAATAATTGTATCTGCATCAAGTAAAAACAAACGGACTTCGCTTTTTTTTTACTAGCTTTGATACCCAACGCTAAAAACATAAGCTACTCCCAATATACACGTTGTTTACTATTCCAGCTGCGACCACAACCAGCTGGTGGAAAGCCTGATAGTACTGGAAGAATTCTGCAAGGAGTTAGCAGCTATAGCGTTCGTCAAGTACCAACACGCTCACTTGAACAGATAAAACAGATAAGCCTTCGTATATTCAGTGAACCACGGGTTGAATCCACCGGTAGGATACCTTGGAGGGAGGCGAACTTATCCTTAGAACGCCTTTGATTTATAGAGCCGGGATAGTCTTATAACTGGTTGATATAGCCAGGTGATTTTTGTAAAGCATGGCACCTGCGTTTAGAAAACCGTTTAGTTACTCGATACAGAACGAATGGGGGATGCGAAAGATTCTGTAACGCATGTTGAATTATCAACAACGCTGGTTTTACACCATGAGAGGTGCATATACGACATATAGGCTGTCAAACATAACGAGAAAGTTTAAGTAGTTTATTGGCCTGTCCTATATTATATTCTGAAAACTAATAATTCGATGATATAAGGAAACCCGCTAAAAGTAAGCGTTATAGACATAACACAGAACCTCCGTTATTTCAACCGCAGATAAATCGTTTGCTTTCGTTACGCTTCACCTGCTGCATACTCGTCAGATATCGATCCTAGTGACTGCGCCAAGTCAAATAAGCATACTCTTACAGTGATTGAGGATTTGTTGAGTAGTTGCACTAGATATATTGTATGTAACCGGACGAAAGGCGAATATTTTAAGCCGTTAAAATATAAATGTAAACAAATGTCATAGTTTCATGCATTTTGTATGTCTAAATTGAAGAATGAAGAACTTTGACTGTAACTTCCTCTGGTAATAACCAAATCGTTTCTTCTCTATCACTTCGCGAATAAAAAACCGGTTCGAATGACCATATGTTCAGTCACACGCTGGTGTATATCAAGATCTATTTTATTACGTTATTTCTCATCTATAATTCAACGAGTTAAAATATTTGCCTTTCGTTGCGTTGCATACCTACTGTATTATTAATTTTGTTAAATCAAGTCAGTTAGTCCTAATAAAGTTAAGTTTGGCTTTTAATTACGCTTATACATCATTATTTTTAATTTAAAGGATGCAATATATTTATTAGTTCACTAGTTTTAGCTGTTTTCAAATACGATAGTAACAAGTTTCTTAACTCTACTATTGTATTTTCAGTATTAACAAACTATCGGATCACAAGACTTGGATACTTAGTTCTTTTAGATTATTATGAGGTTTTGTTCCGCCAAGTCAAGGGTTTAAGAGTCCGTTCCCACTAATTATGCATTGAAATAATTAGGTACCACTATCGTATCCGCCAATACGACATAATAATGTATAGAGGTACTAAATTTATTTGTTACTAATGGAGCGTGAAGGACTTTATAATACGTACTAATGGAGCAGGGTTTTTATTTTATTCAGACTTGTTTAGTGAGAAAAGTATTTAACTAATACACTTATTTTTTTTTAAATTATGTGTGTATATTTGGGAAAAAAATAACATAAAAAATACTAGTATTTTTCTAAAATTAACGAAATATAAACTAATTGTAGCACGTTAGGCTTCTAGCAAATTTAATTAGTGTATACCAAAAAAGAACGTCATGAAATAAATTAGGAAGACCACCAATATCTTGAAGATATCGTCTTGAAGTATGATGATTCTCTTGAACCGAGGAAAAAGTCTAGGCTCATGATAATTTTGCTTCATTCGAGATAATCTGCCGTCTTTCTAATTAATGTCTTGGCTCAAGAATATTTACCTCGAATCAAGTAGTTTTTGTGTAGCTACGATTACCTTATTTTCTTCATAAACCAATCTACTTCTGTTTTCTTTCCAAACCTATTGGTTCCTCAAATTTGTTATTTGCCGAAGTCATTAACTGAAAACATAAAAACCAACGGACTTATATGTATCAAACGCAAATCATGTACTTTTCTGGTCATAATGTAATTAAGTACTATTTTAAAATATGATGAAACGGGGTCACTCGTGTCTTAGTGACGTGTTTAGCAGTGTGCTAAACGCGCAAGCATAGCGAGCGCTCTTTACTAAGAACCACGTATCGGCTCGGAATATTTCGAGCGATATTCAACCTTAAAGTAATCTGTTTCATTATATTTTAATATGCTGAAACTCACAGGAGTTTTGTAATTAAGTATTTATAACATTCCGCATTTACTCCTACCGTCGGAATTAAGGTTTGGGCGGCCTGCGGCCGCCATTACGCGGTAATTATCGATGCACAACATTGTTACCTATTTCGCCTGTTGAAATAATGCATTGAAAATCATTTTTTGAAGTTTTATTCTTCTTTTTTACCCTTTTTAATACCTAATTTTGAATATCTCACGTAGAAATATTCAATCCAATTCAATTTAGAAAACGACATCTACCTATTCTTTTCAAATCTATCCAATATTAAAAATTAGACGCGATAGGATTATTTTCAATCCAATCCAATATTAAATAAACTTCTGTCAAAAAAAACTTTTTTGGTACCAAGCTTTTATTTGCCAATTATACTTTTCTGTATACCGTTATCAACTACCCATTGAGACGATTCTAACGAGCCCAAACTCAACAGGGTTACGTCGGTTAAGCACTGAATTCCCATGGCCACCTTCTGTCATCATCATCAGATCAGCTCGATGGTACCATACGATTGAATTGTCATCCAAACTATACTTATACCCAAAATTTCAGCTCAATCGGTTCAGGTTAACTGGTTCAAAATACAGTTCCGTGATATCTCCCACACCACAGTGATACGCGTAGAACAAGCTAGCTGGACAAAAAGGCTTATCGAATTTCCTTGAAATTCTTATCACGTTACGTTAACAACATGTGGTCATAAAGAAATACATTAATTAATTTTTATTATAATTTTCTAATGAGGAGTCATTAGCATGGGAATATAAGGTAAGGCAAAAATTTCTTACATTCATTACCAAAATTGCATTCTAGCTGTTCACTTACTGTGCTTGTTTACTAAACCAAGTGATTTTTTTATATGATGGCGTTGGAACTTGAAGGTAAGGGCTATTTATTTTCATTGTTGCCACTGAATTAAACTTAACATGTAATATTTAAAATGTACATCATTTTTAGAAGTTAAACTTTTTACTATCATTTTGAAATTAAACAGTCATGAAAACATATTACCCCAAGTTGCTCCAATGTAATTTTTTTATATGTTAAGCCTATGCTTTTGTAGTTTTAGAAAAATGCTGTTTTAACCCTCGGAGCTCATCGGATTTTTTTTTTTTCAGTTGACAAGTTGGTCGTGTCAAGAATGGATTTTTTTGAAGAATGGCTCAAACATTCAAAACCAAGCAAAAACGAAGAATTATTTAATTTTTTACTGTCAAAACATGATTGAGCGGTGCAACAAAAGATTCCCTGAAGACCTTAAGAGCGAATATTACAAGATTCTCGGCGAAATTTGACGAACGATGGAAACTTGCAGGGAAGAAGAGAGAAGACTTTTGTAAAAAGTATTCAGAGTGGCTGAAAGGTGCAGAATTTACATTTGAAGTCTCAATAGAACCATCTGTCCCATCGTCATGTGCAGAAAGCCTACAGGATCCCGGACCTGGTAGACCACAGAAGGAGTTTTTGGAAGCCAGCCTGAAAACAAAGCGGAGAAGAGTCGACGATTTGATTAAGTGCAGGAGCACTCAGGAGCTTATGTACGCTGCTGAAGTATCTGCTCATTCTTCAGGCAGCAGGAACATTGCACAGGCTATAAAAAATATCATCTGACCCAGTTATTAACAGCTTAAGACAGGTCCCACAGAAAAAAACGGGAAGTTTACCCGTAGAAGTCTTAGATTTGTTAATTTCCCCTAGCAATATCGTAAATAATGTAATTACTAATAGTACTGTTGTCACTGCTAATCATGACTATTCAACAGACGATTCACCCGATGAGATGGATGAGTAATTAGTTAACGAGGTTAGAATAATTAGCTATAAGATTAGAATTCATTGTAAATAATGATTTAATATTTGGTATACGTAAAGAATAATTTGTAAATAGGATTAGACTAATTAGTTATACTAAATTATTATTTTTTCCTTGTCATGTAAATAAATTTCACCTGTCTTCATACATATTTTATGACGATTTTTATTTTTTCCACTTAAAACCAGTTTATTGTATAAATATTAGTATTCATACATGTAATAAACCAAAATAAAAACAAATAAAGTGAGAAATGCAAAAAAATAATTTTGTCCAGCTAGCTTGTTCTACGCGAATCACTGTGCACACTAACAAACACAAGAACAGGACAAGTTAAATAAAAGCTAGTAAAAAGATATGTTTCTGGGGGCCCGGTAGTGCCCCCGCCAAGTCGAGCGATAGATAGATATCATTTATTGTCAAAACTGTGAACACTGTGTTGTGTGTGCGATAGAATTCTTTATCTAATCAATAATCATATTAGAAAACGATGCGTTTAGATTATTATCAATCCAATCCAAGTTTGAAAAGTCATGTAGAACATGTATGAATCACTCATGATTTTATTGTGTTGGTTACATTTTGTAATTGAAAGACTGGCGCGCGAGCTGTCTAATAAGAGTTTTCTAATTAATGGTCTATCGCGAGACAGTTCGCGCGCCGTCTTGTGCTAACCGAGCTGCTTAAACTGCAGGGCCACATCAAATAAAACAACAATGTTAAAATGCAATGGTGATTATATTTTTTCTCCAAAATTAAATAATGCATATAAACATGAAATAACCATGGAACAAAAACTTTAAAACTATGTACAAGTGATAATTCTATACAAGCTTGTATGGGAAGATAACAATTTACTTACTTAGCGACAAGGACCAGCCTCTGTCGCCACGGATTTGACGTCGTTTATCAATATTTTCTACACCTTGTGTATCCAGTCAGCTGGTAATAATTTTCTTTCAAAACAAAGTTTTAACCGACTTAAATTCAGTACAGTAAGTACCGCAAATATAAGTTACAACGATGTACCTGCGCAGAAAGCACTTTTTGAAAACATTTTAACCAATCATAAGGCAGCGCGTTTAAAATCTTCAACGCCCAATGGCCAAAAATTTTTAACGCCGGCAGCTCCGGTTGAGAGGAGACAAAATGTTGTCTGGCGCCATGAGCGGGAAAGCACGAGTTCACCTATCATTGCATATTGTACCTTACATATAGTGCAACAAGGTCTTTATTGAAATGGTCATGCGTTCGATTTCATTCGGTACTTGTCAGCACTCGTCGGCGTGGACGAAGATTGCCGATGTAACTTATATTTGTGGTACTTCGCGTTATTTGCACAGTTAAAACGATTTCTGCGGATCCCATCAACAGATCCTAACCGCGTGACCATGGGACCACTTATAAAGGATTTTTTTTTTTCAAACTAAAGAATATTTTTTCATATCGATCCAGGCGTCTTCGAATAGTCGGGGAACATACATAAGATACCTCCTCCTTTTTTGTAGTCGGTTAAAAATAAGATTCACCCCCGGTTTTATAAAGATTCGTTAGACCTGTCGGTGAGTAATGTCAAAAAATGTAATGAGTTACTAAAATTTGATCTGACATTTGGTCTAAAGAACGCATCTTTAAAACCGGCCAAAGACGCTTAAAAATATCTCAACACGCCTGTGTTAATAGCCTTATTGCAGTAACAATATAATCGATGTTAAGATACTTTTAAGAGTGTTAGCAGTGTAGATAATTTTGCAGCTGACTACAATCGCCATCGAACATATAACTAATCTCAGTAGTTTAAATATTTTTACCTATTCCTATTCTGTTCAGTGGCAGACTACTTGCACCTTATTAGCTTGACAATAAGGTTCAAGTTGTCAGGAACTAAACAGAACAGACTATTAAGACTAAGAGCCATGCTTGTCAATTCAGGGGTCGTGTCCCCATGTATCTGGGCATTTTATCGCTCAGATATCTTCGATGGCGACTGCAAACACAACATTATCAGTAAAATACATTTTCTTCCCAGAACATAGCTAAAGGTAACGTGTATTGCCATTCAGTTTACCATTGACGAGTAGATTTTATATTAAAAATGCCCTTACATCCAATATTTGACAGCTGTCATCATTGACGTTTATTGTACCAGGATGACGGCTGTCAAAATAGACTGTTAAAAAAATCTAATTATAGTAAAATCTAGTTAGTATTATTTTCGCTTGCACCCAAAGAGCCAGATTTAATCAATATTTTGTTTCCGAAGTACCCACTACATATAAGTTTAGTGAGTGCTCAAGTGAGAGTGTATTCGCATTTAATGTCGGTCATAAAGCATTCGTCTCTCTCGCACTCACATACTTGCTAGTATAGTGAGATGGTTTTAAGATGTTCGAATGGCCATAAACAGCTTTTCTTTGGAACAGTGCTTTTGTCCCAAATGTTAACTTTGGCCACAGCTTATCAGTTCAAACGAAAACAATAAAGTTTCCGTCAACCGCCTACCTGGCTATCGTCCCTTATGGCCTATTATTACAACTTGCCGCTTACACCGAAAGGTAGCATATTCGTCTGCCTTATCTTCGTTTTACTGAAAAGTAGTAGCCAAAGTTAACAACGGTTACAGAATGTTTTATCTTTAAGCTGCTTATGGCCATTCGGACATCTTAAAACCATCTTACTACAAGGAACGGATGCTTTATGTCCGACATAAACGCGATCATGTTAGCAACGCTGGGCTATACGAACGTTTCTATTCACATGTTCTGACAATACAATGTTTGTCAAAATGGTCAACCGGCAAACTGAACGCCACCACGCGTTACCACAAACACGCATCTCTCAACACCGGCTACACATAACATATTTATAATATTTATAATCGGTTTCCATCTAACTAATCGATTATTTTGTAAATTATTTGTATGAACAGAACGCGCACACTACACCGAGAGCCAAAGAACTCAGAGAAGAGTCTTCAAGTGTTCTTGAAAGACTGATTTTATACGTAAGATTCAATTTTATATAGCTGCCAATGGTTTTTTACAAACCTATAGTTTTGAGCCACAAATAAATGACAGTTTTGACTTGTTTGACAATTGAACAGTGAAGGCTCTAGGTATTGTGTGCTCGCTGTGCAGGTCGATTCACAAGAGCTGGATTAATGACAGTTTTATACATTTTCTGCGCCAGTTCTCATGAATCGACCTTTACTAATGTTACTAGCTAGACTTAAAAGTTGATCTCAACGCCCTTTCCTTGTACAAAACGTCTATTGGATCCGAGGGTGCTTGGACAGCATCGGCAATACGTTCAACCATGGAATGCTAGCGGCTGTAAAAGTGGTCACGATTTATGACTACTTACCGATATACGATTCCGATTTATTTCGTCACATACGGCGAGAAATAAATTAAAGGCAGGCTTGAGAGTAAAGTGGAATAAAATGTAATGACAAGATTGATTTAACATGTAGACTGCTTCGACAATATTGCAAAGCTTTCAACGAAAGTAGAGTCTGGCAAACGAAAGTTGAACCCACTAAACTCAATTACGCGGCAACACTGTTGATCAAAATGTATGCGTATGACATTTAATGTTGCCGCGTAATTGAGTTTAGTGGGTTCAACTTTCGTTTGCCATACTCTATATAATTTTATTACTTTTATATAGCGTTCCAAAAGTTAAAAAAACTTTTGTAGATTTATTTTGTTTCCAAATTATTGTTAAACGTTCAACTGTCCAAGCCTATAAAAGTTGTACTATAATAGAATTTGTAACAAATTAGGATTCAATGCGAGAGGCACTTATCTCTTTACCAAGTAAATTGAACTACTTTACAACTGAAGAGTGCAATTGTAAAGATTTTTCTTCTATTGTCTAGAGAACTAATGCAAAAAATAAGTGAGCACTGATATTCAATATACTCAATTGTAGAAATAAAACCTACAGTTTTGTTGAACAAGCCGAAATTTCCTTATTTCGTTAAAACAGTTTTATTTTTAATATGTTGTTGAAATAAATACAACGATCAACAAATTCCGGGTCCATAATAATGCTATACGAACAGCAATGCTAAGTAATTCCAGTGCTCATTCAGTTCTGCCAAAGCAATTACAACGTTGTAACAAAAAAATAGAGTCATATATTGAATAACACATTTTGTACTATGAGCCCTGGCCGAGGATAGTAATAGATAGGCAAGCCATAGACAAACGTTAACAAATCATTATGCTAATCCTAAATCTCGACACGCTATGGTATAATACGCGAAATGTTATAAAATAATCCTCTAACATCATACATAAAAAAGAGCAATACATATAGCCTTCTTTTAGAATAATCACATCTCGCTCCTGCAGATAGCTCGTTTCTATCGCTTTTGACACGCGGGCTTAGAAGTGTAGTAAAATTACATTCTGCATGTAATAGTAAATTACTAACCTAGGGCGGTAAAACAAAGAATGTCTCAGATCGCAGGTATTTGACGACCGAGCGACAAATAGGAGATTTGAGGCTTTCTTTATTACTGCCCGTGGTGAGTTCAACGTTTTACGTCTCTCCCTGGCCCATGATTTTCCGCACTCGTAGCGTGTGGTAATTTGCTACTTTATGGCCAGGTATGAGGGAAAAATAATAATTGAGAATCGCAAGGAACTTTTTTCGACGTTCGGCGGTTAAAAGTATTAAGATATTTGCACCACTTGCTTGTATTGCACCATAGTATGTTAACTAAATATACATTTTACAAATTCATTTAAATTTTGGAGTATGGTATGAGATTTGATTACATAATATAGGCTAATATTCTGATGTTTAAATATTTTTTATGTTCCTTTAAATTATGCGCGTAGTCTAACTTGATGTCTAAAGCCGAATTCATACTTGTCTAACGTGTCCTGTCATGACGCATCAAAAGAAATCGATTTAGTACGGTTAGAGTCCGCTGGATGAGGGTGGCGCAGGGCCGGTCATTGTGGCACTCTGCGGGGGAGGACTATGTCCAGCACTGGACATGTTTCCGCTGATAAGTCATCGTCACCGTCAAGCGGTTTCTTTTGTATCGAACGTCAGAGCGCCTCAAGCATAACATTAGATCAGTACTAGTACGTATTTAATAGGATGTCAGTTAATAGGATGCCAGTTAATAGGATGCCAGTTGTCTACATTTTAACAAATACACTCCCTTCTATTTAACTCTGTTTATCTTTCTTTGTATTGATTTGATTTGGAGATAAAAATGTGCCCTCAAGGGGGTGCATTGGAAATTATCGCGTGTTTTGAAACGCCGTTCTGACTAGATGAAGAAACAATAAGGTCTGATTTTCAGACATATGATTCTTGACTATATGATTGTTTATCTGATTTAATCGATACACGATTGCTTAAACATTCCTCGATAGAAAAAAAAATCCAAAGTTGGGTCTTTATTTTCCTTTTTTTACTCAGCTTGCTCAAACAATACAGTATTTTACGATACAATCTAGTTAATACTATAGTATTTTCACGCCACTGCTCGGAAATGTGGCAAAAGATGGTTAGAATTCAGGTGAGGTTAGTTGGACGTCGCACGAACAGCCCATCTATGAGTTCAAACTGTCCAACAATGTTTTTGTAGTCCAGTTTGAACAGCGATTCGAACAATCAAGGCATCCCCTTAAGGGGGCAGTTCATACAAAGATTTTCGGGAAAGTTAGTTACAGTTTTCCATATGTTTGTATAAAAAGCGACGCGGAACATTGAATTTGGGAAAGTTATCTAGTGTCAGTTTTGGAGAATAAGTAGTTATGTTGTAATACGACAGTAGAATATAAAAAAAATATCTCAAAAAAAATCATTCGACTAGTTTTGGCCTGACCGTGACCCCTACTTTAGTAAGTTGCGTCATAGATGTGTATGATTGTTAACTTTTTTTGTGTCTTCCCAGGCAAAAGGCCTTGACAGTATCAATAAGAATAAAATTATACTCACGCTATGTTGACAGTATCTTTAATTATCGACTTATAATTGAATTAAATTGGAATTGAATTGAATAGGTATCCTTTGCCTGGGAATGACACATTTCCTTGTTCCAACACAGCATGGAATATACACTTTTTAACTTAGTACTGCTGATTAAAATTAACCTTCAAACCTCCCGCATTCTGTACTGCCTGTGATGAAATTTAGATACACATTATATGAAAATTGACAATAGGGATGCGGACTAAAAAAATTTTACGATGCCATTCGAACCAGTTTTTGGAGAGGAACAAATGTTTGTATGGGAGCAACTACAATTAAAGAACATAAATACCCAAAAATTTGAGACAAAGATTGACGTCGCTGGCGGCAGCGGAAAACGCTTCATACTGATGACGTACCCGCGTATGACGTCACTTGTACAAAGTAGTTGTATCATTGTATGGAAAATCCGGTAAATCCGCGAAATACTGCGTTTAAGTACATAGTTGACATACAATTTTGTTTCTATAAAAGCGTAAGGATTCTATTGGCAGCTTTAAATTTACTCTTGGACAATAAAAAAAAAATGCATCATTTTTCAAAACTTTCAAGGTTCATATCTTTTTATGATTTTAATTACATTCTATAATTTATACTTTATTGCGATAATTTGATGGTTTACTATCCATTTAGCATCACTACGTTATCAATTTGAACATGAGGCATCATGCCTATTGACAATGAAACAGTCCACTTGATGTTCATTATTTCCAAAAGAATTGTTCCATTCAGTCAATCCCATCCTCTAAATGTTTATCAAAATAAAGTTTAATTTATTGAAAAAATAAGTAAAAAACATAATGTTTTAAATAATACACAAGTATAATAAATAAAAAATGTGGACGCGACTGCTTGAACAAAACAATGAAATATTTGCAAGCACTGCTTATAAAAGCAAGGAAGCAAGCAAGCACTGGCCGAATAACAAAACGAGATTGTTATACAAAAAAGTATATATTTTCTTATTGACTGTACAAAGTTGTTAACTCCAATATACTTACCTAGACTAATTGTAATAAGTAGCATTGGAACCTAAAACCATCTGAATATTGCTCCTCTAAAAAAATAATTGATTGACTTTGTGAAATATTGCAATGCTTATAAATCCACGGTTAGACTCACGTATAAAATGTCACGACGGGCGACATGTTTCGAACTCTTCGAGAGTTCTTCACACATGATTTTAGACATGAATGGGCATAGAGAATAAGAATGAAATCGTAAGTTTGTCTCATAACACAGAAGGAAAACAATAGTTCAGTCTCGCGATGAGTAACCGTAACAATGTAGGTTATATATTTTAAGTAGATATAAAATTAAAGCATTCAATTAAACTACGAAATCCAGCAGTACTTAATTAATAATAATATGCGCTAATTTACATTAATCCATTCATAAATATACATACAATTGGTTTTACTATCAGCTTCACCGCGTACGTTAAGTCTGAAACAGAAAAAAAAAACTACTTTTAATAATAGATGATGATGAAGACGGAACAGTAGGCAATTAAGAATCGGTTAACGAATGCGCTTCGCCATTCGGCGGCAGTGGAAACTCGACGAGTCAACTCGAATCAAGAATATGCTTAACTCGACTCGACATGCTGACACGTGGACTGGCGGACTCGGCTGTCACGAACGGTTCATCCGAGTCGAGTCAACTAGAGTTTCGATACGAGTTAATCGCCCGAATATACTAATTACGACTGTCTGGATTAAAAAAAAACTCGTACTTAAAAATGACAGAGAGAGTTGAAGGCGGTCTTTGCCAACAGGCAAACTGAGGTAAGAGACATTGTTAAAGTAGTGATTCGTTTTTGAAGTGAAAACTTTTTTAGCGGCGCTATGCAGTGATAGGGAAACATTGTTAAACTCGCGACAGATCACGTGACCGTGAGATTCGAGAGATGTCTCGCAACAGGTCACGTGACCGTAAGATTCGACAGATTGAAAATGCTTAAGACGGACACGTGAACTAATCGAAAAACTGTTACGATGCCATTGAGTTTTCACTTCTGCCAGCACTCCCGGAGTGCAACCCGGTCTTTTATTTTAATTAAACACTGGTGGTACTGAGTGTACTGACCGCTACCACCAGGAGAAGAATGGCGACTTGTGCTGGAAGCGCTGCTGGAACGAGTCGAAGAAACGCGACGACGTCGAACCGCTCTTGGACCTGCACATACAAATAATCTTCTGTTTAAAGAATGCTTTGAATATCATCACTTTATACCTGCCAACTATGGCAAGCACTGCAAATGCGGTTTATCACTTAGTTCATTTCGAATCTACTGGGACTTTAGAGTAGCATAAGCAATCATTGAGATCGATTCTTTTTTACAAGCTTTATATATACTGGATCTCTTCGTATGTAAGTTGTCTGTCGAAATTTGCGATCTACTTTTAATGCAATTTCCTGCTTTTAAAAGTATACGCCAGCGGCATAAAATTAATTCTAGGCCTTTGAAAACAGCTTTACTAGCAAAAAGTGCTTTCGGCATGGCACCGAAATTATACAATAAGTTACCAGAATTTATAAGAGAAACTGACATGCCCCATTTTAAATCGAAATTATTTAAATTCTTAACAGATAAAGCTTTTTATTCAGTGAATGAGTACTTAAACTGTAGCGAAATATAATTATAATTAAGACTAATATATATGTATAAGCATGAAAGGCATGCTGCTCGCAAATTTGTATGCCTAATGGCCAAACATAGTGATACACATATTACCATTGTACCATCTTTGTTACCTATGTTTCACAAATAAACTTTACTTTACTTTACTTTACTTTACTTTACTTTACTTTACTTTACTTTACTTTACTTTACTTTTCAGTCACTTGCCGTTATCCGATTGAGTTGAAATTTTGGGTATAAGTATAGTTAGGATCACAATTCAATCTTATGGGTACCATCGAGCTGATCTGATGATGGAGACAGAAGGTGGCCATAGGAATTCAGTACCTATTTAACCGAAGTAACACCGTATCAATGAGTTGATGATGGTATACATAAAAGTTTGTAGCAAAAATGATTCTTTTGTCAGAAACTTATTCAATATTGGATCGGATTGAAAATAGTCATATCGCGTTTAATTTTCAAAAATGGATAGATTTGAAAAGAATAGTAAGTTTCGTTTTCTAAATTGAATTGGATTGAATATTTCTACGTGGGATATTCAAAACTAGATTGGTAAGAAGAATTAAAATATTTTTTTGTCAGAAACCTATTTCTGTAGACGTTAGACCACTCACGCACTAAGCGGCTTGCCGTGCGGTTGGACAAAACATATGAAACCGCAAACGCAAAACCTCTACGCACTAAGCGGTCGGCCGCAACCGCACGCGGCTAGCCGCTTAGTGCCCATAGGGTTGCGGTTTCAAATACAAAAGGCAGACAATAGAATGCCGTGTACCTCTCGACGATGACCGCGGGCATCTGCACGAGCTGCACGGGGCTCTTGTTGTCCTTGAGCGCCTGCGTGAGGTTGAGCACCTGCCCGCGCATCACCGACATCTGCCGCTCGAACAGCCCCTTGTCGAAGCCTTTGTCTTGCTGCGAACAACACTACTGGTCAACAACAAAAAACACGGGCAAGGGCGAGTCGGACTCGCGCACGAAGGGTCCCGTACCATCACTACATAGTATAAAACAACGTCGCTTCCCGCTGTCTGTCCCTATGTATGCTTAGATCTTTAAAACTATGCAACGGATTTTGATGCGGGTTTTTTTAATAGATAGTGTTTCAAGAAGAAGGTTTATATGTATAATATAGTACCCGTGCGAAGCCGGGGCGGGTCGCTAGTTATCTATAAAAACGGCATAAAAATCACGTTTGTGGTATGGGAACCTTTCATATTTATTTTATTCTGTTTTTAGTATCTGTTGTTATAGCGGCGACAGAAATACGTATCATCTGTGAAAATTTCAACTGTCTACCTATCACGGTAGATACAGCCTGGTGACAGACGGACAGACGGGGGGACGAGCGGAGCCTTAGTCTATTACTATTACTACTATTTACCCTTTGGGTACGGAACCCTACAAACGACAACTTGAATCAACAAAACAGTTGATTTATGTTCATTGAAACGTTTATTTTTTAGTATTTAATCGAACTGTTTTGGGATCTCATCGCAATCAATTTTATTTGGAAGAAAGCCTTGGATAACAACTGTCACTCTTAAAGATGTGCTTCAACTTTATCTGTCTGGACTACCACTAACTATTAATAACGCAGCACAAGCATTCTAATGTTTCTCAATAAGAGACGACTCCATGAAATAAAGGCCGACAAAGTCTCAGAAATTTGTAACTATCGTTATAAATTTATATATTAGCAAATTCAAAACGTGGCCGAGACTTACCTTGAATAATAAATTTAATTCATCACATAATTCCTGGACGAAGTTCATGTCTGATAACAACGGAAGTACTAGCTCTCTGAAACAATAAAACAATAATTAAGGTCGATTTGTGTAAGATAAACCCCTAATTATTATATTTTTAATGAATATAGTGTTTACTTGGTCTCCTGCGTGAAAGGCAGCTTGGCCTGCGGCAGCCACGCCCAGTGGTACGGGTAGGCGCGCCACGAGTCCGGGTGCTTGAAGGGGAACGCGAGCCCGTTGTCTATGGCCGCTATCGTCACTTCCGGGGACTGCCACTCCTGTCACACAGACAAACAGTTTTCATACAAAACGCAACAAACACTCGTAATTCATAATGCAACCCGTAATAAAGCAAGCAATGCACTACAGTTACCTCTTCGCTTCGCTTGGCTTAAGAACTCGATAGTCCACAGGTGCCCACTCATTTTTAGGAGGGCCTTATTCTGAAGAACCCGATATCTGTCCTTGCCTTCAAGATGCAACCGGGTTTTATATTATAACCGACGACTAAGAAAGCGTACGATCTGTCTACCGAATCATCTGCAGGATAAGCGGGTACCGTAGCACGTGGACGCTTGTAACTCCGGAGAAGTCATAAACACGCTACTAGACCATGTATCGTTTTAATTGATGCCCTTATTAACCAATTTCGATTAAAATGCCGCTCAAAGTAATTGGCCATTTGTGTTAGTGAAAGAAACAAAATAAAACCGGGCAAGTGTGAGTTGGACTCGCGCACGAAGGGTTCCGTACCATTATCTATAAAAAACGGCAAAAAAATCACGTCTGTTGTATGGGAGACCCACTCCGACTCGCACTTGGCCGGTTTTTTAGTATTTGCTGTTATAGCAGGGGGGGGTCACTCCACCGATCTGCGTGAAATTATAAGTACATGCCGGCGGCAGATCCGGATCTGCTTATTTAGTGGTTGCCCCGCCGTGGCCCGCGACACTCGCGCGCGTGTCTCCCGCATACCAACGTCGCAAGCGCGTAAATACGATGTATAAAGTAAGGGCAACGGTATATTGTATTGCTGCGGGTTGCACAAACAATGACCAAAATTCGGATTGCACGTTTTTCTATGTTCCGACGCGTGAAAAGGATACCGAAAGGTGAAGTAGTAAGCACTAATTGCTCATTTATACCTATATTTTCATAGTAAATCGAACACAAGAATCAAGTAAAACAGCACAGTGTTATACTTGAATTAAATAGGTATCTGTCAACGGCATATCTACATATGTATACATATACACATCGAACGAAAATCCCGAATTGTGATTAAATAAATCAGTACTTATTGGACTCATTTACACCTGGCGTGCGACCGCGAACCGTAACGGAGATCGTAAAGTCTATCTCCGTCTCTGTCACTCGAATAGTAAGTGTGACAGAGACGGAGATAGACTTTACGATCTTCGTTACGCTTCGCGGTCACACGCCTGTTATGTTTTCGGTGTTACCTAAGTAGCTGCTAAGTGTAAAATTTATGCACATAGTCGATGCTTGCGCCACAGAATAGATAATAGTGCAAAGCTACCGTATCCGCTTACGATCAGGCGGACCGTACGCTCGTTTGCCACCGACGACGTTTAAAAAAGTGACAACCCTATCTTCGGCAAGGTGCGGAGTAATGTCGACCTTCGCGCCGGGCAATAGAACTCAATGACGCGCGGCTGGCGTGCGGTCCGTTGCTAATAATAATTAATAGGCACGTAAAAAGGCGGCATTCGTGAACATCAAAGCAGAGGGTCTTCTGTACTTGTACTATTATTTATTCTGTGGTTATAGCGGCAACAGAAATACATCATCTGTGAAAATTTCAACCGTCTATCACGGTTCATGAGATACAGCCTGGTGATAGACGGACAGACAGCGGAGCCCTAGTGATAGGGTCTCGTTTTACCTTTTGGGTACGGAACCGTAAAAAAATAGCAGAGGTGTTAAATTTAAAGTTTATCGTGAGCATACTGGTTTAGTTTTCCCTCTGGGTTGGAAGGTTGGCAGTCGCTTTCATCAAACCAGTGTCTACGCCAAACCTTGAGATTAGACGCAAAAGCGGACACCCCCAGAATGCAACCGGAAACAACGCTAGAACGATGATGAGGTGTGATCACTGACCAGTTTAAGGGTGGGTAACACCAAACCCTCTGTAATCTTAAGCGGTGTTCGTTAAATTCTGAATGTACGTAAAGTTAGTCAAGTTTCAAGGGACGCAGCATACGAAAGGCTAATTATAATGAGTAAAGTGGTGTTGGGCCTCACGCTGGGGTCGGTCATGTCGAGCGAGTCCCCGCGCGGCGCGGCGAGCGGCGCGTCGTACTTGATGAGCCAGTTGTCGTTGCCGCGGTCCGTGTTCCTGATGATATAGTCCAGCACCACTAGCCGCTCGAACTGCAGCTGGAACCTGGAAGTAACGTTTAACATCATTTATTCTCGAAGAGCTGCACATACATTGACTATCCACAATATGTCAAGACCGTATTCTCACATACTTTGGACACCACTCACGACCTTAAAAAAGTTAGTGACACGGTTTATTTTATTTTAATACGTCTGATGCTCACGGGAGTTTTCTTTGCAGCATAAGAACTGGGTGTCGGATCAAGCGATAAAATACTTCTAGTTGGACGTGAACCAACGTCTACAAGCGTACATTAGTACCACAAATATAAGTTACAACGATGTACCTGCGCAGAAAGCATTTTTAACCAATCATAAGGCAGCGCGTTTGCGCGGGTAAAATCTTCAACGCCCGTTGGCCGAAATTTTGCGCGCGCCGCCATTTTGTCTGGCGCCATGAGCGGGAAAGCGCGAGTTCACCTGTCATTGCATATTGCACCTTACGTATAGTGCAACAAGGTCTTTATTGAAATGGTCATATATTCGATTTCATTCGGTACTTGTCAGCACTCCTCGGCGTGGACGAAGATTGCCGATGTAACTTATATATGTACGATGCTTGCCATTTTTAACAGACTCAAAAATATATCAGTTTGACGTGTCTGCGTATCTCTGTCTATCTGTGGCATCGTAGTTTCTAAACTAATGAACCCATTTTAATATCCGAATTCTTTATCCGAAAGCTGACGTGATCGAGATGGTTCTTAGGTACGTTTCAACAAAATCGGTACAGCCAGTTTTGAGATATTGAACTTTGAAATGAAAATGTCGGGGAGTTTTCATCTTTTCTAAGTTCTTAATTATATCACTTAGGTATCCTTCTGTGTCGTGCGTATCGCTGTGCGCAAGACATGCGTCACGTTCGGAGGAATATGCGAGTGCGAGTGACGAATGTCTTATGCACGCGATGCAACGATAAGTGATAAAATGAGTGACGTAATGGAACGAAGCCGTGTTCCAACTGATATCGAACTCTGCTGAATGATGTCGAAGCATATCTAAATACTAAATGACTTGTGATGTCATGATATTATTATTTATTATCAGTTACCGGACGATTTGTGTTGCGATGCATGCAGCGAGAGCTTCAGTTTATACCGCGCGACACACTAAAGTGCGAGTGGATTAGGGTAGTATTCCAAGATCTTTATTTAATCAAATTTCTTAGACGGAGGCCCATTCCACTTGTCCAATATCTTGGTTCAAGCTTTTATACTATTTGCGCAGCCGTTTTGAATTAAATGTTATTCGTAATATTTGATCATATTTCAGTGTTTCGAGTGAATTTGATGAAGTCATCCAATATCTTTGATCAAAGGCACATTCGACGAAGATCTTGGATACCACCCTCATCCTAATTAATGATTTATGGTCCCATTGGCACGATGATCTTGGCTCTAAACATATTGAACCTTATTACAATGCGCATAAGGTGCACGGATGGTCGGTGGAGATTGTTGGCGACGGTACTGACTTCCTCATGATGTGCGGCGGCGGCGGCTCCTGGTCGAAGCGGCGCAGCCAGTAGTCGGCGTCCTTGAAGCCTTCCACGAACAGCTGGAACGAGCCCGCCTGCAACACACGTCGTACTGGGTCAGCAAGGGGTTATGTTTAAAGGGCGGACGATGGATGCAATGTAGTGACGAAATCATAAGATGGATAAGACTTTTATTAAATATCCAGATATGATTTTTTAAGAAATTTGAGTGAGGGTGATAATGTTCCTGATAATGAATGTTCCGGGTAATATGATATAAATTATAATGCATTATTTGACATAGAGATTGCATTGCAATTATATATCTTTTAATAAAAAACAGTTTTAAAAAAATGTGACGACATCTCTATGTCAAATAATGCATTATAATTTATAGCATGCATTTGACATACTAAAGTAGCTACTATATCTATAGCTACATCTTGGTTTAGGTATATATTTCATCTCGAACTAAATCATTGTACGTCGTAAGACATATTACAGAGAACTGTGTAATTTATTTGTAACATCTGTATAAACTACCTGTAACACACATAAATAAATGGTGAAGTATCACTAACCGAATACGCACCTACGTCATTTTCCCTATATAAGTGGATAGTGAACCATAAAAGGAATGGACTGACAATATGTAATATAGAAAAAAAAATACTACAACAATAAAATTATATAACAATTTTGCAATTATGTTCTCTTTTTCAAACCAATTGTAGTCATATCCATTCGTATTAAGTATATCGTTAGACATGATTTTGACAAACTTTGCATCCGTCGGCCGCCCATTAGTTATGTTATACTGGGACTTAGGGCTTCGCCACTTCGCTCGATGCTGCCGGGCGTAAGCCTGCGCGACACCGGCGGGCCCTAATGTGGCTAAAGGCCGAAACGCACTGACAGCGGTGGCGGCGCGGCGCGGAGGCGGTACCGGTTGTAATGTTCGTGCTAATATGAAAGGATCCGCACAGAGCGGCGCGGTATTCTGTGCGGACCCTTTCGTATTAGTTCGAACATTAACAACCGGTACCGCCTCCGCGTCGCTCCACCACCGCTGTCAGTGCGTTTCGGCCTTAAATAAAATGCGGCATACATTCGGACGTCGGCGACGCAACCCGCTCACGCTCCACCTGCATCACGTGAGTGTGTAATGGCGGCTTTATTCAAGTAGAAATTGTTAGCTCCACCCGCGTATCTCAAAGAAAGCAGAGCCTCTTAATATAGGGTAATGCATCAGGAATTACTGAAATCGAATGAGTGGGTCTAAAGATTACCCCTACCCACAGACCATATATCCTAAAGACCCCGCTTAGCCTAATTTTTACTTACAAACAAAGCTGCCATACTTGCGGGGCGCAGGGGACGTCTAGTGCGCTGTGATTGGTGCATTCAAGGCCGCGCGCGTAAGTGATTGGTCCGGTGTCTCAAATATAGAGTGAATTCACCGTATGTGTGGCAGAGGGGGTCGCCCGACTAAGCGACGTCTATATATTTACTGGTCTGTGCCCCTACCATACAAACTGAACTCAAAGACTTATCTAGACCTAGTAAAACCGAAGCAGCCAACTCTTATACCATTTTAAAGTCTGTAAAGCAAGCCAGCTAGATTCATTTAGGAACATTTTAAATTACTAGCTTCTGCCTGCAACTCTGTCCGCGTGGAACTCGTTTATACCGTAGCTCCTTACAAACTTTCACTCCTTAGGGGATGATTTCCGGGATAAAAACTAACCTAACTATCCCCGGGACTCTACCTCTATACCAAATTTCATTTAAATCGGTTAGCGGTTCAGCGGTAGATTCTTTATTGCACACCTAACCATGATGTCGCTGCAGTCCCACTACTTGGGCACGCATACCATGGAGCTGCAGCGAAATCTATTTTCTTCTCAAGCTTCAACTGTCCGTGATTTATACATCGAATCTGCGACAGGTCACCATGCCACGAGTTGTCATAAAATCGGTAGTCATTGTCTAAATCCGTTCTCGTGGATCGAACGATCTACAACTCGGTTACAATATCTGTGGACCTCGCTGGAATGTGAAGCCCCTCCCCTTCTCTTTTACCCGCGCTCGCCACGCACCGTACCAGAGCGCCGACGTGACGTCATCGACGCCAGGTCCGCAGATATTGTAACCGGGTTATATATGAAGGCCCCGGGGCCCGCTTACCTTCGGCGGGAGCCCCATCCTGTTGAAGCGCAGGTTCGGAAACTGCTCAGTGATGGCGCGCTTGAGCCGCGACCGCTCCCGGTCTATCCGCAGGTAGTTAAAAGTCTCCGACACTAGTTTCACCACCTGCGGAACAACATAACAGATGTTAAACCCTCGTGACCTCGTATGCGGATGTCAAAGTTGACTAATCACAAGATGATCTTGAGATTTAAAAGTAAATCCTCAAAGGATTAGCTCTGATACGGCTCCGCGCTAAGCATTTTAATATATTTTATTCGTAAACAAAAATACAATATTCTAAATTACAAAATAAGTACCCTAAGTTAAAGATTTCGATAACAAACATAGGAACTAAAATAGTTATCGTTTTGGAGGTTCAGTTATGTGGTACGTTAACAACCTTATCTTACTCTATGTTTGTCTATTGCTAAAAAAATATAGCTAACGTCATCACTTAGGCATTGGGCGCTCTGTACCTTTAGGTACTAATAATTATTCTGTAGTGTTACCAGATTAGAATTGTAAAAATGTAACTTGTAGCTTCGCGAAACTACAGAGCAGTAGTTTTCCACAGCTGTTTTGATTTGAATCACGTTAATCTTAATCGTTAATCCCCCAATGCAATAAAATGATCGTTATGCAAATGTGTTATTTCTGAATCGGAATAATTATTGAGCATTCGCTAACCCTTAATTTTTTTCTACCAAAAATAAAAAATAATGCATATTTTATTCTTGGTAGAAAAAAATGTTTGGTATATAAAGGTGCGTTCAAGCACGTAAGCGTTTTCTTTTTATCTGTGAGCTGTCTAATGCTTTGTAGACATTTGGCAACACTGCATTTAAGGGTTAATAGTGACGACTGTTTACAGACATCCTCACAGTAATTCAGAAGCATATTGTACTTAAAATATTTATATTTCTTAAACACACATTTAAGTCGCGAAACAAGCTTGTACAAAAAGCGACTCTTTGAGCATTAACGCAAAATCGAATATTGAGTGACAGACGTCGTTTCTCGAGGTACATAAATGAAATATTTATATACTTACTCTATTTTTAATTATAAAGTTTTGCCCATAGCACAGTGTGTTATGAGACCCCAAAATTTGACATCCATCGATCTTCACACCAGCGAACGGCTTCTTTGATTAGAAATGCAGGACAAAAATTCCCGAGTGCCAATTATGTTTAGTTTAAGAGAAAATAATTTTTAAAATAACCTTAATTTATTGGCCGAAAAATCAGAAAAAAAATCTAGTTCCAAATGTATTATAGATACAGAAGATTCTTCAATATCATTTGATAGGGCTACAAAAACGCTTTCACGTGAATGTTTTTGTAACTGTGTAGTAATTCAGAAAGTTGATTTATTGATATTTTTCTAAATTTGCTTTTTTTTTTCTTCGGAATGCTGCCGTATAAGTGTCTGTCAAAATTAAGGTCATTTAAAAAAAAAATCTCTTAAACTAAACAATAAACATTGGCACTCGGGAATTTTCGTTTTGCATTTCTAATCAAAGAAGCCGTTCGCTGGAGTGAAGATCGACGGATGTCAAATTTTGGGGTCTCATAACACACTGTGCATAGTAAATTAAAATATAAATTAAATAGTTTGGCGCGCTCGTTTGTTTCTTCCATAGAAATAATGAGGCGTAGAGTACTTTGTTTAAAAAGAGTATATAGGTATTGCGACCGTCTCGTACTGCATTGATTGCCACTATCAGCCAAACCACCTTAACCGATAAGAGGTATAAACAATGCACGTATCGATCAGTTGATTTGATAGTATATAACGCGACATGACGCAACTTATGCGTCATAGACTCTCATTTAAACTCACTTATCAGTTCCACGGACAGAACTAGTTAGCCTAGTCACACAAATCGATTTTTAAGGCATGTCGCATACGATACTATTAACTATCGATAAAAAAACATTCCGAGTTCCGGATTTAGATCTTACTTTTAAGATGTTAAAGCATGATCAGTTATTTTTGAGCAGCCTTTGCATGTTACCATCTATGGCATGCCAACTGTACTATTTATTATAGCTAAGTTCATAAATATATGTACAGTCAGCTGAAGAGAAACGAGACACCATTTTGTATGCGGGGGGTCGCATTTCTCCGCAGCTCACTGTATGTTCCCAAAGTTTCAATAATATTGTTTCAATAAGTTGTAACAATAGTTTCAATAAGTTGCTCACTTTATGCTTGTACGATAAAGTTATGCTCACATTACATGATCATATTGGCCGTGCACATATTTTCGAACAAGACTAGGTAGTCTTGTTCGAAAACATGTGCACGGGCAAATAAATAAGGTATTTACACAAACAATTGTATGTGTTGACACATTTTAAATCAAACATGTCTGACCTATAATCGACTAGAAAGCCTGAGCTTACATGAAGGGAACTCACTCGATAATAAACCGCAGGCGGTCTACGACACAGCGCAGCACGCACCAGCTCGAGCACTTGACAAATAGAAGAGCGCTAGAGTTCCCTTTTGAAACTTAAAATGCTACCAACCGAGGAGCTACTGCAACTGATTGCGCGACAAAAGGGTAAGGGCCGTTAAAATTAAGTTTTTTTTGTACAAATTTTGTGTTATGGATAACATAAAAGGATCATAAAAGTACCAAACACTAAACTAAACGGAAACACAAAAGCAGACCGGCTTATAAAAAACGTTCATTTTGACGGCCTTACACATAATTTTCCTCCCTTTCATACTACAATTCGCGAAATCGAGTGAATCTACAGTGCGCGAGTATAACGTTCAACTTGAGGTATGATGACCACTTGTGTTAGTCCTATTCTTTGAATACAAATTAACTACCTATACCATGGTACAGTCGGACCCAAAGTTTTTTTTTCCTTATTACCATGGAATCAATGACAAAAGTGTTAACAGTATCACTATCAGTGACGTTCGCCCATCATGTGCACTTTTTTATATTTGATTTTTATGCCCCGTAAAAGTAAAATTAATATTTTTTTAATAGATTACACCTGTTAATTGGATAATATCCAACAAAAAAAGACGCTACGCGGGTCAAGTCCTAAAAACTACTAATTTCAAGAGGATAAAGGCTGTCTAGATCATTTTGAGCGTGTTATTTCGCGTAGCTACTTCTGCTGCTGACTGTACTTAGAACAATTTTTAAATATTAACGGTAAATAAATACTAAAATTTAACACGCAAACAAGCGATTATCGCACCGCTAATCCAGACCCTAACTCATTGGTCGCGCGATAACTTAACACGACCGCAGCCTTTACAGTACAAGGAACGCTCAAAATATGCCATGCTAACGGCCCGGCAACGACAGCGCAGCGGCGGCAGCGGTTTTTCTAATTCATTGCGTGTGATCCCAACTAACCACAGTGCGTTGCGCCTCTCGACCGCGCAATGAACAGATAAAACGCTTGCCTCGCCGCAATTCGCACAATGTCGTGGTAAGTGAGACCGCTGCAACTAGGCATTAACAACCGTGCGTTGCGCCTCTCGACCGCGCAATAAACAGATAAAACGCTTGCCGCGCCGCAATAGGGATGATGACTAAGATTTTTTTGTGACGTCATTCGAACCAGTTTTTGGAGAGGAACAAATGTTTGTATGGGAGCAACTACAATTAAAGAACATAAATACCTAAAATTTTTAGATAAAGATTGACCTCGCTGGCGGCAGCGCGAAACGCTTCATACTGTGTGTCTATACAAGTGTGAAGTCACATTTGTATATTTGTACTAATCATAGTATGGAAAATCAGGTAAATTGTTGTTTCGGTCGCGAAATACTGCGTTTAAGTACATAGTTGTCATACAATTTTGTTTCTAGAAAAGCGTAAGGATTCTATTGGTAGCTTTTAATTTACTCTTGGACAATAAATAAAAATGTATATTTTTTCTAAACTTCCAAGGTTCATATCTTTTTATGATTTTAATTATAATTTATACTTTATTACGATAATTTGATTTACTATCCATTTAGCATCACTACGTTATCAATTTGAACATGAGGCATCATGCCTATTCGCACAATGTCGTGGTAAGTGTCAAGTGAGACCGCTGCAACTAGGCATAAGCTATGCAATTGTAACATAATCAGGTCAAATTGAGATTCCGTATCAGTTGCGTGCGCGGTATCGAATTGTCGCGGCGTAAGTAAAGCGATATAACAATGACTACGCAAATAAGACTATATTGTAACGTCTTCAGGTTTAATGTGGTCGGAAGCCGTGCAGGCGGAATAAAGAATGACGTCAGCATCATGAACGATCAAAGTTTACCCTCTGTGCGAATATTATGTACTCATTTGACCCTTTTATCATCATGATCATGATCATATCAGCCGAAAGACGTCCACTGCTGGACATAGACCTCCCGCAAAGTACCACCAACCAAGCCGCTGCCAGCACCAGCTTCCAGCGGCCGACCTTTACCAGGTCATCAGTCCACCTTGTGGGGGGCCTACCTACGTTGCACCTTCCGGTACGTGGTCGTCGTTTCCGCCCCAACGGCCATTGGTTGTACGTGCAATGTGCCCCGCCCATTGCCACTTAAGTTTAGCGATTCGGAGGGCTGCCTTTGGTTTTTGGCAACACAAAGTTGGTCCCAAAGTAAAAGTTGTTCAGAGTCATGGATAGATTCACATTTTGCTATTTTGTACTATACCAATTAAACTACACCCTGTATCTTATGCGAACGTACGTATTGATTCATCTAGTTGTGCTACACTTTGGTTTTGTTTCATTTTGAGGCTGATCATGGAGTTGAGGCACCCCCGCCTCCAAGAGGTATACCTGATCGAAGATTAAGCAAGGAGAATCTTGTTACATTCACATAAACGCTTGCAGCCACAGCTCTCTGTAATGCACTCACCCTGGTTTTTGGCACGATCTTGAGCCCGATCTTGGCGTCGACGAGGCTCGCCCCCGCCTCCGAGAGGTACCCCTGGTTGGGGATGAGGCACGAGCGGCCCAGCTTGTGCATGCATTTCATCCACTTGGGGTGAGGCACCCCACATCGAACATAACACAGGAATCCCCGACAAAACCCCTTGAACATACAGCTCGGTGTAAGGCACTCACCCTGGTCTTTGGCACGATCTCGAGCCCGATCTTGGCGTCGACGAGGCTCGCCCCCGCCTCCGAGAGGTACCCCTGGTTGGGGATGAGGCACGAGCGGCCCAGCTTGTGCATGCATTTCATCCACTTGGGGTGAGGCACCCCACATCGAACATAACACAGGAATCCTCGACAAAACCCCTTGAACAGACAGCTCGGTGTAACGCACTCACCCTGGTTTTTGGCACGATCTTGAGCCCGATCTTGGCGTCGACGAGGCTCGCCCCCGCCTCCGAGAGGTACCCCTGGTTGGGGATGAGGCACGAGCGGCCCAGCTTGTGCATGCATTTCATCCACTTGGGGTGAGGCACCCCACATCGAACATAACACAGGAATCCCCGACAAAACCCCTTGAACATACAGCTCGGTGTAAGGCACTCACCCTGGTCTTTGGCACGATCTTGAGCCCGATCTTGGCGTCGACGAGGCTCGCCCCCGCCTCCGAGAGGTACCCCTGGTTGGGGATGAGGCACGAGCGGCCCAGCTTGTGCATGCATTTCATCCACTTGGGGTGAGGCACCCCACATCGAACATAACACAGGAATCCTCGACAAAACCCCTTGAACAGACAGCTCGGTGTAACGCACTCACCCTGGTTTTTGGCACGATCTTGAGCCCGATCTTGGCGTCGACGAGGCTCGCCCCCGCCTCCGAGAGGTACCCCTGGTTGGGGATGAGGCACGAGCGGCCGAAGCAGCACGGGCAGCACAGCTTGTGCATCCATTTCGTCCACTTGGGGTTCAGCCGGCCGTACGGCTCTTCATCCTTCGGCTTGAATACGCCTACTATTTTCTGAAAGGAGACAAGGGGTTAAATAAAATAATAATAATAATAATAATTTATTTAGTAGCTAAGATAAGTAACAATATCTGTGCTGGTGCCTCTTTTTAAGTGCACTAGACACTTGTGCTAAGAGAGCATCGCTCTTCCATAGTTATAGCTTGACAATAAATCTTAAGTGTACGGGAAAGGAGATAACAAATTTAACTTAATACTAAGGTTTACAGATTAAAATGATTAGGGAGATTAACATTATATATGTGTGTGTGTGTGTATGTGCGTGCGCGTGTGTGTGTGTGTGTATATGTGTTTGCGGGTGTGTGTGTGTGTGTGTATATGCGGGGTGTGTGTGATAATTGTAGTTATTTAATAAGGTTTTCTATATCTGTGTAGGTTTTTGATTTTAGCCAATTGGTCAATCTACTTTTACACTCGTATGTAGAACAGGAGTGAATGTCTATGACTTTGTTTATGACAAATGGGAAGCAACTGTAGCCGAGTGGTTCAATCTGTTTTCCTTCACAGAAAAGCTACTGTTAAAATATCATTTGATATTCTTCGCTGTCTTTTCGGTGAGGGAAAGCATCGTGAGGACATTGTCCTAGTCCCAGCAGCGGGGCTAGCACAACTAACGCCGCGCCGCGACGCGAGTCGAGAAAGATCTACCCTCCTCTTTCTAATTTGCACGGTGCGAGTGAGATAAGAGACGCTCAGTCGCGCGGGAAGCGACAAAGCAGCAAGTTGTGCTAGACGTACTGGGACTGCTTTTCTCTCTAGGTTGGATGGTCAGATGACAGGCGCTTTCGTAACACTGCCTACGTCGTACGCAGTGTATTTAGCTATATTGTATCAGAAGTATGTAGGCGATCACAGTTTTTGAAACGGATGTAACATGTGGGTGAAGCATCATATTCAATAGTACATTACTACAGAGGCCGGGAAGTAAGCTGTTGCCGGCCGAGTACATATAGACGGTCGAGCGTAGCGAGGTCGGATAGTTATGAGGCTGGCAACCCCTTTTCACGCCGAGGTATGTATAGTGCTTTTCACAAACATGCAATGAAATAAATTTAAAAAACTCCAAGAAATCAAACTTTAATTTTCATGGCTGAACGCCGTGATCCTGTGCCACAAATTGTGGAATGGAAATTTAAAAAGACCATCTTGCAGGCCTAGGCCTCCAATTTTGTATGAAATGCCAATACGGGTCTCTCTTCTCGCTGCGCCCGAAACGTGACGCTTCGAAGCCGATTATGAAGAACACAACGTCAATATTTCATTGCATGTTTGAGAAATTAATTATAATCCCGTTAAAGTTTCAATAATTATTAGGCAAAATAATCAATATCTAAAATAAAAATATGCCAAAAGATCCGTCTCTGATGACACCCGTATTCCCAAAAGACCCGTTTCTCATCGCATCAGTACGTCAAAACACCCGTTTCTCATAGCATCCGTATGCCAAAAGATCCGTCTCTCATGACACCCGTATTCCCAAAAGACCCGTTTCTCATCGCATCAGTACGTCAAAACACCCGTTTCTCATAGCATCCGTATGCCAAAAGATCCGTCTCTCATGACACCCGTATTCCCAAAAGACCCGTTTCTCATCGCATCAGTACGTCAAAACACCCGTTTCTCATAGCATCCGTATGCCAAAAGATCCGTCTCTCATGACACCCGTATTCCCAAAAGACCCGTTTCTCATTGCATCAGTACGTCAAAACACCCGTTTCTCATAGAATCCGTATGCCAAAAGATCCGTCTCTCATGACACCCGTATTCCCAAAAGACCCGTTTCTCATTGCATCAGTACGTCAAAACACCCGTTTCTCATAGCATCCGTATGCCAAAAGATCCGTCTCTCATGACACCCGTATTCCCAAAAGACCCGTTTCTCATCGCATCAGTACGTCAAAACACCCGTTTCTCATAGCATCCGTATGCCAAAAGATCCGTCTCTCATGACACCCGTATTCCCAAAAGACCCGTTTCTCATTGCATCAGTACGTCAAAACACCCGTTTCTCATAGCATCCGTATGCCAAAAGATCCGTCTCTCATGACACCCGTATTCCCAAAAGACCCGTTTCTCATTGCATCAGTACGTCAAAACACCCGTTTCTCATAGCATCCGTATGCCAAAAGATCCGTCTCTCATGACACCCGTATTCCCAAAAGACCCGTTTCTCATCGCATCAGTACGTCAAAACACCCGTTTCTCATAGCATCCGTATGCCAAAAGATCCGTCTCTCATGACACCCGTATTCCCAAAAGACCCGTTTCTCATCGCATCAGTACGTCAAAACACCCGTTTCTCATAGCATCCGTATGCCAAAAGATCCGTCTCTCATGACACCCGTATTCCCAAAAGACCCGTTTCTCATTGCATCAGTATGTCATAACATAACACCCTAGAAATCTATATTTTCGCTATACACATTTTATTATATATTATTACACGGAATAGATATATATACTAATAATAGACCCGTCGCTTTTTAATATCACCATAAATTCATTTGGCGCGAGAGTCTATGCGGCGACCGGGATGTGCCCAACAAAGCTATGCTTTAAAGGCGTAACTCGACCACTACCACTACTGGTAGTGGTCGAGTTACGCCGCGTGGAGTAGGAAGCTTGGCGCTACTTATGATCTAATATCTTATTTAACGCTGAAAGCTATATGAGCTAGGAAGTCTTGGCACTCACTTTACATGTAATGTTTTTGGTGGGATTAATAAGACTTGAAGATATAAATCAAAACGAAATATTGCGTAATAACGGATGACGCATTTCGTTATGAATTATCAAAAGAGGTCACGACACCACACTTCGGTCCTAACAAGACTACAACGGTACAGAATCATCTGAATATAATATCCCACTAAAAACATTACATGTAAAGTGATGCCAAGACTCCGTAGCTCATACAGCTTTCAGCGTGAAAAAGATATCAGATCGCGACTAACGCCAAGCTCACTACCAGCCACGCTCTACAAATTCTATATCTTGGCTAAAAAGTATAGCTCTGTTGGGCACATCCCGGTCGCCGCATAGACTCTCGCGCCGAATGAATTTATGATGATATTAATAAGCAACGGGTCTATACTTTTTAGCCAAGATATAGAATTTGTAGGCGTGGCTGGTAGTGAGCTTGGCGTTAGTCGCGATCTGATATCTTTTTCACGCTGAAAGCTGTATGAGCTACGGAGTCTTGGCATCACTTTACATGTAATGTTTTTAGTGGGATCTCATTCCTTTTTGTAAGGTAATTTCTAAAGGAGTGAATGGGAAAACCTATACATTCTACCATACCATCCCTTAATTTAAAGGGTATTTTATTATTTATAACAAGGAGTCCCTACATACATATATGTTCAGACCCCTAGCATCAAAATTTGCGGAAGTCTCATACAAACTTTCACCTCCTAGTTTAAGGGGTTGGGGGGGTAAAAGTTTCTAGTTTTAAGATTTTTTCGTTGTTTGTATACGATTACTAGGTTACATACCAAATTTCAGCTTTCTAGGACTTCAGGAAGAACGTTAAGAATATTGATGATCATCAGTGAGTCAGTGACGAAATCGGGGTATTTTAGATATCAATAAAATCTAAAGTATAAGAGCTATGCAATTGAAACTTTATAGTTTTAATAAGTCAACCACTGACATCATATCCCGATAATTTTGTTTATCTGGTATAATCCGGACCCAAGTTAAGAAGGTTCAAAAATACGACGAAGCGCTTCGAGAAAAGGTAGGTAGTACCCTTGCGCTTCGCTTGGCTCGTCTTGGCGGGGGCACTCCCGTGCCCCCAGATACGAGTATATATTCTTGAGATTATTTGAGTTGGCCGAATCGCATCAAAGTAGTCCATCCAAAAACCAACTCTATCTTGCAAGGCAAAAGGCAATGTCATTTTTATAAAAAGTCAGCCGCGTTAAATAATCCCCAACATAAATAATGATTATTTAAGTTGCCTCTCTTATCTTGAATGTAGAAAACCAAAAATGCAGCGCCGTGTTTTTTTTATTTAGGCAACAAACACTCAATACAGAAATTACGTTTGACATAATATCGTAATTGATCGCTGTCTGTACATGGCAAATATCTTATATATAAATAAAAAACGTTATGTGCCATATCCTAAAATTACATAAACATTTTAACTTAATGTAGTTCTATACTAAGGGTATATGCGCACGAGCAACTTTTGTCTCCACGACTATTTTGTCTCTCACATCAAGTCTATGGGTTAGTATGGAAGTGCGCACACGTAGCGACGCGACTCCGTGTGCGCACTTCCATACTAACCTATAGACTTGATGTGAGAGACAAAACGGTCGCGGAGACAAAAGTTGCTCGTGCGCATATACCCTTAGTATAGAACTCGCATGCCCTAAGAGGTAAGAAGCGAATTGGTTTTGTAAATCTTCCTACCTACTATGACGATATATATATTACTAGCTTCTGCCCGCGACTCCGTCCGCGTGGAACTCGTTTATATCGCAGCTCCATACAAACTTTTGCCCCCCCATTTCACCCCCTTAGGGGATGATTACGGGGATAAAAACTATCCTATGTTACTCTCCATCCCTTCAACTATCTCCGCTTAAAAAATCATGTCACCATAAATTCATTTCGTCGCTCCGTTTTGCCGTGAAAGACGGACAAACAAACATACACATACACTTTCGAATTTATAATATTAGTATATGGATATGTAATCTATCTACTATGACGACCGGTTTAGCCTAGTAGGCAATGACCCTGCCTACGACGCTAGAGGTCCCGGGTTCGAATCCCGGCAAGGGCATTTATTAGTGTGATGAGCACAAGTATTTGTTCCTGAGTCATCCCGCCGCTCGCCTGCGGTGTAAATATACCTCTTCAACGGCGCCCGACCAGCGCCGCGCCCGCCCCACGCCGCGCACTGCCCGCGTTCGATGTGTGGAGGCCTTTAATAGGTATGTTTGTTTCCGACGCACCAAATAAGGAAACCATTCTCGAAGTTTCCTTAACCCCGCGTAGGATTATTTCTGTACGCTCTCATTCGATGCAAAATCTGGTACAAACCAGATCTACAAATTAAGAAAAAGAGCAAATTATATAGATATTTAATAATCATTAAATAAATATTAGGGGCGCATCATACACATACAGAACTAGCCTTACAGTAGGCTCCGCAAGGCATTGATGTATTACATGCCTGTAGAGACTACGTATATTAATACCCCGGACTGTAGAGTCAGGGGTATTAATATACGTAGATAAAAAAGGACATGAATATCTGGACGCGCCTTTATATGACCTCGACAATAGAGTCCTTTAATACAGGGTGTATCAAAAATGGGGTGTGAGCCGAGCAAGGGCATATTCGGAAACGTATTGCTATTCCAAATATGCATTTGTTTATGTTTTTTATTTTTTTATTATTTTTGTTTACATTGATATTTTTGCTGTCCTTAATTATGTACGTATTTTAATACCCCTGGCTGTACACACACACATATATACATATATTTTGTAACTAATTATATACACATTGAAATGCTGGGCACATCTCCCCATGAATCAAACAGCAACTTTTACACAGAGATTTATACTTTCTTCTCTTCCATTTTTTTTTTATACTTGAAAATATGAGTATATGTAGTAGCCACTAAAGAAGGTGCATCATGTACGAAACAAATGCACCAATACAGTAACTGAATCACAATTACTCGAGGCCTACTGATTGATAAACGTTTGACACGCAACCTTGAGCTCTATCACTACGACTACAAAGTTCTTAATAATTTTTTCAGCACAAATTAAGCAACCTAGATGCGATAGCACAGCCTTGGACGCGTTCATTTCTTTTCATTAATCATTGTCAAGATGGATTTCGATGCGATGGGCAATTTCAGCGAACTCGTATAAATATAATGCGTTTTTTTGGAAAATGAACGTTGTTTCAACTGAGTAAAGTTGTTTTTGCAACAGGGAACCTAATATTCAACAGTGCATGGAAGATTTGAATGCCATGCAAAAAATGTTATTTGAAGTTAATAGTTATGAAGTCTCTAGGAGACAAGATGTTATCTGGCCGGTCAACCGTGTTGGTACCAAAGTAGTCGAGCATTCCATCATCTGTTTCTTACGCCAGCACTATCATTGAAAAGAAAAGGAAATGTGAATATTTTTAGCTACCTTCTTACTGATTAATTCGGTGGGTCAGTGATATCACATCTGAATGATTATCATATTGCACTTAACAAATGAATAAAAGGTTTATTAATTAGAACTAACATTAACATGTTGAGTAATCTGTTTACTAATTAGATTAGTGGTGCTCTCTATTTATAATGCTCTGGACACCAGAATTAGGAAACCCGTGCTGTTATTAAAATGAACAATTAAATTAAAACTTTAAATAAACAAAACACTCCTACACGGTTTAGCCTTGCATACTTTAAAATTAAAAATAGTATAGTAACTAGTTTGAGAGGCGCTTGTTCCAAATCTATATGACACGACATTCAAAGTAACATAACTCATTCATTATTCTGGAAATTATTTAAAAGTAAACTCATACACATATTTAATACAAAAGTAACTGTCCATTTGTTCATACACTTTTCATAAACCATTGAACCAATTTTATGAAATTCTGTAGTTAATTGCTGATGCAATAGATATTTTTAATTATATTAGGGAATTACTTACTATTAGTGCTCTTTATTATCAAATTCATACTCCATAAGAGTGGCATGGAGGTTTATATGGGAGGTAGAAGAGGTATCCTGAAGTATATTTATTAATGTTAATTAAATATAATTTTAATTTTGAACTCTTGTAATATCATGTACTCACCCCACCAGGGTTCTTAACGAAGTAGGACCCGCTGGAACCCTGATATATCCTCTCCGGGAAGATGTTGTTGTCGATGGCCAGCTCCGCCTGCCATACCAGCTCGGTGAATTGTGGATCATCTGACAACAATTTAGGGGTTAACTGAACTATGGGATTTCATTCGATAAAATTTTCTTGAATATCTTTAGCCAGATATTGAAAAACTTTAGCCAGCACTACCATTTGACTTCTGCTTAACTTGTTTCACAATTATGCTCCAGACCCTGAGGCAGTTTAGACAATTTATTATACATACTAGCTGATGCCCGCGGCTTCACCCGCGTGGTTATAGGAAAATGTAACATATTGAATTTTCCCGTGGGAATTAGATGTTTTCTTGCTGAAAAAAGTGGCCTATGTCACTCTCCAGTTTCTAAACTATCGCCATACAAAAAATCACATCAATACGACGCTCCGTTGCGACGTGAAAGAAGGACAAACACACACACTTTCGCATTTTTAATATTAGTAAGGATATTGACAATCTCAAAAACAACCGACTCAGAGGTCATCAGGTCATCCCTCAAGCTGGTCGCTCCCTGGTCATACAACAATCTCCATAGACACTTCCTGAGCAACAGAGTCATGAAATTAAGGAACACACTGACACGATGTGTGTCAACCAATTCAAGAACAAACATCCTGAGCACATTTCCACAAAACTAATTATAGCTCAACAATTATGTAAGACTTAAAGCTAATTAGATTCAAGCATCATCAGTTGTTAGAACTACCTGTTTGATAAATAAATAACAATAATATCTAAACTTGTTGGAAATGTAAATCAGGTACATTAATACATTTATAACTATCTCAAGGACTTTAAATTACCAAAAAAATATAAAGCCATTCTATTGCCACACTTCTAATTATGAATGTTGTTGATTGCAAAGAGCTAGTTTGAAACCTGTTTAAATGGCACTGATGGCATTTGCATACTTATCTATGGTAACACATTGGATGAGTGTGGGTATAATGTCAACTAAAGTGGCTTCATTTTAAATTTCATAATATTTTTCTAGCGAGTTAAAAAATGAACAAACTAATAACGAGAAAAAAAGGACCAAAATTTACAAATCTTTGCAGAAGATCCTGTGAAACTCAGTACCTACTAATAAGAGGATCAATCAAAGAACTGTGAAGCCAAATGATTAGGCAAAAAATGTGTTTTGAAAAGAAAAAAACATGCAGTTTATAAGGTTGTGAAACAGGTTGATTCTCCTTCATGCTAGGTTAAAAAATAAATGTTTTTAGAGTGTACAGTCAGCGTCACATAGTTAGTAGCAGCCAAAGTAGCCAAATATATCGTAACACTTCCTTATTCCTATAGTAATAAAGACGTGTTCCGATATATTTGGCTACTTTGGCTGCTACTAACTATGTGACGCTGACTGTACAGGTTATAGTGAAAACCATTATCATAATTAGTAATTTTTGTTGTGTAGTGTTCACAGGAATTTCAAATATAAAATTATAGTTATCCTTGTATTATCAGGAAATAGATAAGGTTTATACTGTTTCATATACCCTGTATTAAGTATAATATTCACAATTCTCTAAAACGAAAGCTGAATATGCAAGTAAGATTTTGTGTAAATCACACTAACATTCACTTAGCATAATATACAAAATTTAAGTGAAATTAAAAAACAATGATTGCAGAAAGTAACCATTTATGAAATATTATAATGTTATCCATGAATGTGGTAAATAAGTGTAATGTAAAATATAAAAACACCAGGTAACAATGGAAAGCAATCAGTAACGGTACTCATTCACCAAGATTTTTTTTTTGTAAAGCTGGCATATGGCATGCCATATTGAGTTATAAAAAGTTGATAAATGGTTACTCTACGATCAATACAGTATAGGGATACCCAAGAACACACAAATTAATTAACTTACCACAGTGAAAAGGTTGATCCATGATAAAGAGATTACAAAGATAACAGTGACAAAAAAATGGTAAACCACAGTTGTTACAGTTGGCTGAAAATTGACATTGGACTTTTCCTGTAGCTATATTCACTCAAGTTACTTGAGTAAACATTATTTTCCTAATGAATCAACAGTAGCATGAAGTTGTAGACATAATTATGCAAAACTAAGTACCAAAACAATGCTAAATTATAATCACCTTGTATTCAGGGATGTACGCGGAATACCAAGGTCAATTTTACTATCTACATCAATGTCATTGGATTATAAAATATAAAAAGACTGTCTGGAAGCCATACAAGTCATACAGGGAAGTCAGACAAGTCTAAATAGAATAAAAAACCGAGCGTTATCGATTTAAATTGGGCTTGATTGTTTCCCATATGTTCTGTGGGCGCAAACTTATGTTTTACGTAAATAAATAGGCGTATACATGAGTCAGTGATGATAGCACGTAGTTACCTGGAAAATGGTTGTAGGACACTTCGAAGTCGCCACGGCCGCCCAGGAGCGGCTGCGACTCCCTGTTCACCCCTGGGGAATCCACGCTGCCGTCAAATCCGACCTCTGGCACTAAACAAATCTCCTCAGCACTACTGGAGAGAGACACCACGCCGTCATCCGGCAGCGTAATTGGGTTGTGCGGCTTGTCGAAGTCGAGGTTCAACAGAGTCTCTTCCGTACTCATGAGTAATGTTAAACAGCGGATCTCTGCCGAGCCTCATTTAATTCGTCTTGTAAATTCTTTGTTCCACAATCATTTACACAAACACGACCACTTCATTCATTGTAGCCAACCAGAGATTACTATAGAGCAGTGACAATCAATTTGACAAATTCGCGAAGTGACAGATGATGAAATTGGCATAGACTATCGTTTTTTTTTTTGCATAGTGTAGTGAAGCGAATCGGTATTGAAACCCTGAATTGAACCGTAGGAACGTTAAAAGCTAGATTTACACAGTCAAGTCTTGTTATTTACGATATTGTGTGCTTACGACTTTATCAATCGACCAATGGGTCGATCGTTGACTGAAAAAACTTGAAGATTTTAAGTTAGGTATAAAAATAACTATTTTAAAACCCAATGCTTAAATTCAATGTAAAGGTTCTATACCTCAGCTAAAATTCTCAATTTTTGTAACATTTCAATACCGTAAAATGCTGCAACTTTGCCTGGATTTTGACGTTTTTTTCTTATATCTGTGAACCTATTTTTCATTATGAGTTTAATGAGTATTAGTCGGAAAACATACCCTGTGTCTTGCCAGATAAGACTCAAATCTCATTACCTAATCATACTGTATTTCCGATTTACAAGCAATCAAAGTGGCAGGCAAAATTGTAGACCTAAGACGTAACTTTGCCTAGGCGGATATCTCAATAAATAATGTGTTGCTATTTGTAATAATATTTACTCGTGTGCATGAGACATTGGGCTTGTCCCTGGCAGTCAAATTATTGCCATAAGCTTAATACTTTTTTTTTCACAGGCAATAGGTAAATTTGTAGCAGGTTCCACAAACTTTCTATACAAAAATATTGTTAACTGTAGGGTTGTGCCAAAAAAAAGGTCATTATTTAAATAAAATATTTTTATTTTTAGTTACAAAATAATCAACAAACAATAATACCCATTTTTTTCCTTATTTTTTTTAAACGGAATAACGCCTAAATAATTGATAATCGTTCATAAATTTGCGCCAAATTCATTTTTAGGGTTACACCGTAAGATGTCACGTGACCTGATCGAAAAACTGTTACAATGTTATTGAGTTTTCACTTCTGCCGGCACTCCCGGAGTGCAACCCGGTCTTTTATTTATTTATTATAAGTACATTGCAAGTACACTTTTTTGCTAATTCACAATGCATTATTATAGTGTAAAGTTCTATTTCATTGTAAAGTTCTAATCACCCATCACCTTTAAACTCCAACTGTAGGTAATCGACCTGACAACCCATTTGATAAGAAAGATAACTGCAAGACAAATCAAACGAGCCTAAACACAGTGGGTTTATTATGTGTTGTTTAGAAGTTTCTATCTTCGGTCTCCATTATCAGACCATCTCGATGGTACCATAAACATTGCACTGTCACCCAAGTTACATAAGTACGTTAAACACCTCAATTGGTCGCTAATAAAGTGGTTGAAAAATTTATTGCGAATCTTGAACTAAAAGACAAACATACAACATAATTATAATACAATAGATATACAATTTGCAAGTAATTACAATAAAAATAACTTAAGTACCTTTAAGTTTTTTTTGTTAACGTTAGTTTATTACTGCATTGTCAGCAGATCTACCCACACTGAAGTTGGTGAAAATCGACTTGCAAGATTTGACTTAAACCAACAATCATTGCAAGTTAATAAAAAGCTTGTAATAAATAAACTCATTTAAGCAGGCTTATTTTTACTATTTTCTGTACATTTATAAAACCCAGCTAGTGACAGCCCTAGACCCAGGCAAAATTGTGTCATTCAAGTTTCCAAAACACTGCCCAATATTGCCTAGTACGTTATTATGCTGAAATCATGTCCTTTTCTTGAAAATATTAAACTTACGGAAAATAGACAGTCTTTACTTGCCCTGGGACGTTACCACTTCTCAAAAAACACCTTTTTTGTAGATAAAAGTTCAAAAGTTGCGAGACACTAAAAAAATGCTGCCACTCACTCCGACTTATGATGCGTAACTGGCGGAGCAACAATGGAGTTACCATTGTAAAAAATTAAATATGTGTTGCCAGAATAATGAAAATTCCTACCAAATGGTAAAAAACAAGAAAAAACTAAGCAAATTCGAGAGGTCATAATTGAAACGAAATAGGCAAAATTGAGTTTAAATGGCAAAGTTGCAGCATTTTACGGTACTCTATTGTAACAAGTTGGAACAATGAGTGTTTGTAAACTCCTGCTTGTAGTCTAGCTACGGTAGCCTAGTGGTTCAGGCATGCGGCTGTCAAGCGGCGGTCGTGGGTTCGAATCCCGGCTTGTACCAATGAGTTTTTCGGAACTTATGTACGGAATGTTTACCATTAGCTTTTCGGTGAAGGAAAACATCGTGAGGAAACCGATCTAATCCCAATAAGGTCTAGTTTTCCCTCTGGGTTGGAAGGTCAGATGGCAGTCGCTTTCGTAAAACTAGCGCCTATGCCAAATCTTGGGATTAGGTGTCAAAGCGGACCCCGAGCTCCTTTAGGGGCATAACCGGGAACAACGCTAGGAGAATGAATGAAACTCCTGCTTGTAGTCCATTTTATCGGAAAATAACATTGCTGATAAAAAGGTTACAGGCGCACTCATTGCTTATTTGAGAATGAAAAGTATTTGAGTAAGTTACAAGGCACCAAAATAACAAAATCCTACCTATTTTCTATGAGTACACCAACAGGTTAAGAATAAAACAATAAACTAGAATCTTCATTACATTTATTTCAAAGGGCCTGATGACAAGGAGGTACTAGCTAAGTTTTAGACAACAAAACAATTTTAACTATGAAAAAAAAAACATAAAAGTAATCACCAGCACGGCTAGCACGCAACGGCGCGCGATCTCTCTCGATTTTTCTCGCAATATCCGTCTCTCTCTTATTAGAACAAGAGGTATAGATACCCGATAAAAATCGAGAGTATGTCGGGGCCGTCGTGTGCTAGACGTGCAGGGTAACAAGGTTTTGTCCTATGGAGATAAGATTATCAACGAGTATATAGAAAGCCTGGTGATGGCAGATTCGCTGACAAGCATCTAAGACAAGAGCTTTTCTATCCTTATGACGCTCTACATCAGCTATCTCTGTCTCTTGAGAGAGAGGAAAATGGGAGCAATTGGAGGAGGCTTTCACCGCAATAGGCGGGCCTTACAGTTAATTGATATATTAAGAAATACATGTATATATGTTTAAGGAAAATAAAGCTTATACTATACCTACCTACTATATACATCAGCTACCACTAGAATATTTTCTATCAAAGCCTTCCGAATCTCCATACCCTTCAAATTCCTTCTCAAACGTTCCCTTATCAGAATATCCTTGTTTCCCATATACGCCTTTCTTCCGGTCATGATGGATATGCCCTTTATTAAAACCAGCTCCTCCGATCAGACTGTAACCTCGACCTTTAGCACCAACTTTGTTAATGGATCCCTTCGTTTCATCATCTTCGTAGAATATCTTGTCTTTCTTATACTCATCCTTATGATGGACGCGATGGAAGCCTCTCGATTTCGTTCCTTTTCTGTATTTCCTGTCTTCCTTGCCTTTAATGCCGACTGCTTCAGCTGCCGCCGCTTCAGCCGACGCGTAAGCGGCATCATCATCGTAGTCGCCATCGTCTCGTGCCCCAACACCTTTGAAGAACTTCTTCAAATCATTGACTTCCTTCTTCCCGTTCACACCTTTATTAACCTTATTCTTCTTTTCGTACCCTGTAGTTTTCGCTGTCGTCTTTTTCTCATCTTCGGCGTCTAAGAGCTGCGAGTAGTCGTCCAAATCCTCCTCTTCGACTTCGTACTTCAAATCGGAAAGGTCAGTGTCGAGGTTGTCAAATTCTAAAGAGCCTAAACTCACCGGCGACGAATTCGCGAAGCAAAAAACTAGTATCAATGGCAGAAATTTTCGCATTGTCACGTTTTTGTGTTGCGCAATGGAACTGGGTTGCGACACTGACATACATGGATGCCGGCGTCGTTTTATAGTGATATTAAGCCAAGGATGGTTTTTTCCTGAGATGGACTCTGGTTGCGGACGATTAGAGCCGTAATCGATATGGCGAATGGATGCAGCGGTTCGTATCGGTCAAGGCTTCATGTGATTATTTCTGTACGGTCGAGCACACGCCCTGCCCTAGCTCGGAGAAGCATCTAGAATGGTTACTTTTGGTACTATTTTATTTATTAAAATACCTTGTATCTGAAGCATAGTCACGAGTAGATAAGTTAGGTCTTATAACTTGATACCCAATTTATTTACATAGTATAGTATTAAGTTAGGTGTATTAGAGATAGACTTCAGATCACGTAAAAAGAACGCTGGCTGGCTGACTTTATATGGCATTCGGCGTTCTTTTTACGTGCAGGTAACTATACAGTTACAAAAAAATGAAGTTAACTACCTATCCTTTTTCTAACCAAATTATCCAGAGTTATATGTTGAAAATGTATAATCTCTTTGTAGTTGACTAGCCCTAGTTATTTATCTCAGGGACGAGATATACTCGTAATACCCTACAGTACCTACAGGGTGCTTGTGTGCGTAAGTTCGGAATTACATGGAGTGCTCCCGTTCTTGTGTCCGCCCTTAGACAAAAAAAATAACTCCGTAAATAAGGCTAGGTTTCTATTTAGTTTTATGTCATTCAAACAAGTTTTTAGAGGGGATCAAATGTTTGTTTACTATATACGAGTAGATGATAACAAAATAAAAAGATCACTAAGGTTAGAGTCAAAGTCAGAGTTTGTTAGTGACGAAGAAAACAGTCCATACTAATGACGTAGATATTAACCGTTGAACCAACTTCATACACATGGCCACTGTAGCCGAGCGGTAAGGCACGCGACTTCCGAACGCGAGTTCGAACCCCGGCTCGCACCTCTGGGTTTTTCTAAAGACTTATGTATGAAATATCATTTGTTAACCCCGATGCCCCCGACGCAAAAAGAGAGGGGTGTTATAACTTATAAGTTTAACGTGTATGTCTATCTGTGTATCTGTCTGTGGTATCGTAGCTCCCAAACGGATGAACTGATATTCGTTTAGTTTTCTTTGTGTCATAGATAATTTTATCCCGAGTGTTCTTAGCCATGTTTCATGAAAATCTGTTAAGCCGTTTTTGTGATATTGGACTTTGAAATGAAAAGGTCGGGGGTTTTTCAACTTTTCTAAGTTGTAGTTATCAACAGTGGCTTTTCGGTGGAGGAAAACATTTCGGAGAAACAAGTCTAATCCAAGATCTAGTTTTCTCTCTGCGTTGGATGGTCAGATGGCAGTCGTTTTCGTAGAACTAGTGCCTATGCCAAATCTTGGGATTAGATGCCAAAGCGGTCCCCGGGCTCCTTTAGGGCACAACCGGGAAGGAGGCTGATGATTGATGACTAACCGTTGAATGGAGAAAAAAGTACTTACGAGTTGTGTGCGACAACTTGTTGTTTCGGTCGTGAAATACTGCGTTTAGGTAGGTACATAATATACTAAACGTAGAGGTACTTATATATTGGTGCCCCCTTATTTCACCGACAAAGGTTTCACCGAATGGATGGTTACGCCGAGTTATCGTTTCATAGAATTTCTGTAACCCAGAAACCGTTTTTTTAGTTACCTACTTACTCCTAAAAGGTAATTCTGTAGAACCCATTAGGTTAGGTTAGGTTTGTTTTATAACATTCCTGAACAGTTTGCTGATACTGAAAAAAATGGTTTTCGATGAAATGAAAATTCTGCGAAACATACATTCGATGGAACAATAGTCGGTAAAAGAATTAAGGTACAACTAAGGTTTGCAATTCGAATATTCGAATATTCGAGAATTCGAATTATTCGCCACAAATATTATTCGAATTCGGCAACATTCATTATTCGAATAAAACGAATATTTCGAATAGTGCAGATTTTTTTCTGATATTATTTTCCTTTGCGAAAATCTTAAATAAAATGCTAGAAATATCTTCCACATTAACAATTCCGTGCAAATAGATATAAATATTATGTAGGTATATTATACACAACTTAAATCATTATTTTGTTTTATTTTCAAAAATATTCGAATTATTCGAAATATTCGAATATTGGAAATCCAAGTATTCGAATTATTCGAATACTGATATTGGACGAATATTGCAAACCCTAGGTACAACCATATAGAGGTGAAATATTATTCACCGTTCAAATTTTGGGACGTGATTCGGTGGGTCATTTATTTCAAAACTGATCAAATAAGTTGTATCCAAATCGCAAAAAAAACCAGCTTTTCCATACAAACGGTGTGAGCTCAGCCGCCAAAATCACGTCCCAAAATTTGAACGGTGAATAATATTTCACCCTGTATATTATACAATTTATTTTTTAATGAAATAAGTACATACTACTGCTGCTGATCTGGTGCATAGTACTGTTGCTGATTAGTTTTTAATTTACTTTTGAATATCATGTGCGTGTCGGACTCGCGCACCGAGGGTTCCGTACAAAGTAGCTATAATAATCGTCCATCATAGGAATCGATTCTCGAAATATTGAGGGAAAATCGTTTGTCCGGTATCCGGTGTCCCGCTGTCCCGCTGTTCTCCTCTATAGGTCGCATTTCTCAATTAATTCTTGTGAAATTTTGTGATCACGTTCGTTAAATAGGTAGGTACCTACATATATAGATTTCTTTTGTCGAGTCACTTTTTAGAAATTCAAATTACGATAATTTTTCTACGAGTCAACTGAAATAATTAAACAAACTTGGTAAGTTCTATTGAAATCCGAAATAGTAACTAATATACTTTTTTAAACATAATAACATGTTTTCGCCCAGCTGATTTTTATTTATTTTTACTTACCTACTCCTTTTTTTAATGTTGTTATTTTTTCTTTTTTTAAGTGTTTTTTTTATGTAGTATTTTGTCGCTTTAGTGAGGTGAATTTGTTTGAAATCGCTCAAATGTATTAACTGGCGCTCGTCAGCCCGCTGCCCGCTGGCGTCCAGACCGCGGCCTTAGGTATAGGTAGTAAGTAGGTAATACCTGCCTGATGCTAGTTAATACAATGGCATCATCCATCCTTCTGAACTGGGAGCCTGATGGGATGGCAATCTTACTGTGGTTTGTAACATACGCCTCCTTTGTAGTGTAGGTAATTACTAAGGCCGCGTTCATGGATCAGCGGGGCGTTTAACATACCTACACGCATTAATTATACGTGGAAACATATGGCGTTGTTTTAACTTGACATGCTTTCTTGTATAATTATGCATTATGTTTTTTTTTCTTTTTCTTGTAGGTATTCATATTCAGAGGCATATGTCCAGCAGTGGACGTCTTTCGGCTGATATGATGATGATGATCAGAGGCGTCTCTAGCCCATGTCGCGCCCATTACCGTAGCGCTCTCTAGCACCCCCCTAGCGCGCGCTAGCGCCCGAGTCGAGGCGAGTGGCGCCCTGTGAGTGGCGCTCGGCGCCCCCTAGGACCGTGCGCCCGGGTGCAACGCACCCCCTGCACTATAGGTAAAGCCCCTGATGATGATGATGATTCATATTCAGGTTTACTTTACTTATGTATGTCAATGAATTATATAAAATAAACAGAAAAGGTACTTATATAGGTTCACACTGGTTTTCTACCTGCAACTACTACGAGCTACGTAGAAATAATTTTGTACTTATTCACTCTACACCACACACACATTCATTCTCTACTTATACAGGGTGTATCAAAATCGGATGTGAAGCAACAGCATATTCGGTAGGTAGCGCATTTCGATCCCAAATATGCATTGTTTATTTTTTTTATTTTTGTTTACATTGAAAAATGTTTGTTATTGCTTACATTACAGTCTTGACATTGACTCATCAAAACTGAGTCAATGTCATCATTTTTGATACACTGTATGTACGTACTAATTTCATTTTCTCAATCTTCTCAATAAAATGTTGAGGTGAAGTGTTTATTTTCTGCATTTGTTGGTGGTACCCCGGTACCTTTGGTAGCAGTGACACTTGCCAATTTTAATGCTGTGACAAGTCACTCTTTAGTCACTAAATATGAATATAGACCCAAATGAATAGGTGGGAATAGGTACATTGGTCCTATCGGATTTTAACGAAGGAAGGATGAGTTTATGTAAACAAAACTAAGTTAATGTTTCTTTTCAATTGTTTATATCAGCGTTACAAAAATATTTACAGCATCGTTCGTACAAACATTATAACAATTTAAACGGACAATTAGTTAACAAATATTTACACATCGTCAGTTTGATTTACTCGTATTCGTCGTCATCATCATCATCGGCGTCTACGAAGTGGTACTCTTTCTCGTGTCCGCTGCCGCCTTTCTTCCCGTACTCCTCGCTGTTGTGGTGATGACTCTCCTTGCCCTCCTCGGCGGAATGGCTGTTGTCACTCTCATCGTGGTGCCCTTTAGCGTGGGAGCCTGCTTTACCAAATTCACCCTTATCGAAACCGGAATCAGCATGTCCACCCTCCTTATGGCCACCCTCTTCGGAACCGTGATGGCCCTTCTCGTTGCCGTACTTGTTGAAATGACCGCTTTTGTCGGCGACGTCGTAAAAATCGTGGTCCTTCTTGAACTCGTCCTTGTGGAACACCTTGTGGTACCCGGTGACTTCCTCGCCTTTGCTGGCGTGTTTCTTGTGACCGTGGTCTCCGCCCTCGTAGCTGGAGCCGGCTTCGTGGTGCTTCCCGTGAGCATCCGCCTCATCGTGGTGAGCGCTTTTCTCTCCTTCGGCTTCGCCGTAATGCCCCTCCTTATGCTCCTTGCCATAGTGTCCAGATTCTCCTGAAGCGTCATGGTCCTTGGAGCTGTAGCCCTTGCTGCCCTTGCCGCCATGAGCGGAATGGTGTTCTTCGCCGTAGTCGCTGCCTGCTCCCCTTTCGTGGGCATGGCCATGTCCGACATGTATTAAATCTCCGTACAGTTCCGTATCGGCGTGTTCCTCATCGTCGTCATCTTCGTCGTCGTCATCTTCATCAAGGGTGTGCTTGACGAGGGGTTGAGCTTCGCCGTGGAACGTTAGAGGTGTTGCGGGGAGTTCGTAAACCACCTCAGGTTCTTGCAAGGGTAGGGTCAAAGGCTGCGCAATAGGAAGAGGTGGCGCGAAGGCGGCCGGCTGGTGGTATTGCTGAGCGCCCAGTTGGATGAGGCTAGCTGGGCCGCCGTTGTCGCTTCTGTAGATGTAGCCGGTGGCCAGGGGACCCACGTAGGGCACGTGGACCGCCGACGCCGCCGCGACCGCCAGTAGAACAAAAAGAGCCTTCGCCATGGTTGAGATGTTCACGCTGCAGTGACCTGTGCTGTAATAATTTGATAAGCATATTGCCCAATATTTATACCTGAGACAAAGGAAGGACTCCCGTACCTTTCTAGTAGCCATGTAACAATTTGCTTATCATAGCGAGGTTGTGTGACAAAGACATTGGCAATGAAAAAGCGTTGTGCAATGATTTGCGGTCGATGGCATGACGAATTGCCGTGAAATGCTTGGAGCCCACGGTGGCAAAAAAGGTTTCATTCACCGTCTTACGTGCGTGCGCATGGCGCCCGAGTCTATTGTTTTAACGAAATTAGAGCGTTAAGTATCTTCAATTATTCGAGTCTTTGTTACTAAAGAGAGTTTTTGTTACTAAATTTATGGTAAATACTTGAGGCTTTTAGAGTTAGGGCACAGCGGAACGTCATCTCACTCATAATTGGAGCAGCCCAAATGGGGAAGTACGTACAGAATACCACAGCCATAATAACACCAACACTTTTTTTTAATGTAATTTGTGGCTTTTTGCTACTTAGGCACTTTGCCAAACACCAACACTTGCTTTATGGGTATGTGGTTGTGGTGTTGTGTTCCTGGCGGTGAGTGAGGTCGCCAGAGCTGCCGAGCTGTGTTGGGAGCGTGGCATCTGCATTTGCCTCTAGCTGTCAACACAACTCAACGCATCCTCGAAATCAATAAAGGGTCGGCAGTGCGCTTGTAATTCTTTTGGTGATGTGGCGAGGCGCGAGGGGGGCTCCAGGGCGTTCAGCATGAGATCCCGGAGGCCCTGCATGAGAGCGCAGCACGGCTATCACATGACGGCGCGAGAGTCCCACTATACCTCTCTTTCTATGTTGTCTAATAAGATGGAGACGGATAGTTCGAGAAAAATCGAGAGAGCTCGCGCGCCGTCTTGTGGTAGCCATGCAGATGCAGGGCACTGTGGAGTTTTTTTTGGTGTTGCAACGTCTATAGGCGACGGTGTCTGCTAACCATCAGGCAGCCCGTATTCTTGGTTGCCACCCTCGTAGGGTCATTTCGCCGGTTAGCGACCACCTAATTTAATGTGCCGGTGGGCGACCACTTAAGCTGAGTTGGTGAACTGAAAGGATATTTTCTCGGTTTTTTAGTAGACTTATATTCTAAAACAACAAAAAAATGCATGTACAAGTAATTGTTTCAATAGGGTGTGTAGAATTGATGTTATCTTCAATAGAAAAAACCTTCTCCTTCAGGTGGTCGCTAACCGAAGGTGGTCGCGTAACCAGCGAAATGACCCTAGTAGGCATAAAAAAAGTTAATTTGGGACAAGATAATTGACCCTTACAGGGTCCATTTTATTACTTGTAATATTATGGACCAATAAATATTTTGAGTTTGAGTAGCATGGCCAGCGAGTTGTCGCAAAAGCCTTTTCTTGAAATTATTTATTTGGCAACGATTTTACCTATAAAATAAGCTGTCAGTTACTTATATGTTGCTATGAGGGATCAAAGCTGCACCTTGTCTTCCCTGGTTGTGCTATATTGTCTTTGTTGTCCTCAAATGATGGATTACAGTTTTCCTCATAGAAGTTGTGAAAAGCAGTATGCGCCACTCAGTACCAAAATTATTCCCGTGAGCATTAACACTAGAATCCGTCGTTACGCTCAAGATTCTACTTTAGTTGTAGAATCTCATCTCTCAGATCTCTTTCCCAGTGGGCACTTTGGGCAAGTGCCCAGGGCCCCGCGATCGATAGGGGCCCCCCTCAGATCAAATACAAAGTCATAGGGGCGCCATTATCCTAATATGCCCAGGGCCTCCAATAGGTTAAAGACGGCTCTGTACATAAATCCTGTAAATATAGGCTCTGAAATTACCTGAAGATTCTTTTAAAGTGCCAGCACAATAGACCACAGCATCGCATGTCTCATCACACGGCATCCGCCGACTCTGCCGCACCGTTGTCCTAAATAGAAAGCCGCGTTTACGCACAATTTCCATTACATTTACGAATAGCGAGCTCTCGCGTGTGTAGACTCGGGCTAAGACATTATCTCATTAAATGCTCCAGTTTAGTTAAGTTTTCTTCCTCACAACAGTCACAACATCTGTAACAAAGTACAACGTGTTTTTTTAACCGTCTTAGAGCCGAAGCCCACTTAAAGTATCCAAAACGTAGTAATCATTCGTGAAAAAAATGTGTTAGTTAAGCTTTTAGTAATAAAAGGAAATTAAGTTTGAAAAATCCTGTATGGCGCGCGGTGCGAAGTTCATTCACCCGGTTAGAGTTTGTACCTATCTACAAAAGATGACGGCTAGCGGTCTGCGGTCACTCGGCTGGATGATTAAAATTAATATTAATACAAAAAACAAAACAATATTAATAAAAAAATAAAAAACAAAAAAAAACCTTTTAAAAGTTCTTTGTAAAGTATAGATACATTACCTGGGCTTCGGCTATAAGACGGTTAAAAAGCACCCTGTATATTTCTGCTTATACTAGGTACTTCTTGTAACATAGGTACTTACCACCTAGATCTCATAAAAAACATTCCTTGAAAAAAATAGGCTAAGTTTGCGTAGGCGCGTGGAACTTATTTATATCGTAGCTCCATACAAATTTTCACTCCCATTTTGCCTCCTCAGGGGATGATTTCCGGGATAAAAGCTGTCCTATGTATGTCCTTCCCGGGATTCAAACTATATCTCCATACCAAATTTCATCTCAATCGGTTAAGTCAGCGGTTTAAGCGTAAGGGGTAAGTAACAGCAGTCACACTTTCGCATTTATAATGGATCTTAATACTCTAAAAAAACGCTAATCCGAAACCGAAATTACGCCTATGCTCAGACGCAGCCTAGTAGGTACCTACTCAAATTATTTAGTCGCTAGTGTTGTTAGGCGTCTATATTTTCCGGAACAGGAGGACTTTTTGTACCTAATAATAAAAAACCGATTAAGTACCTACATACTTACAAGAAAATACCAGATTAGAAAACCAGCCTAAAATAAAACCATTGAACAGGCTGACAATGTGACATCCAACGACGTGTATGTAAATTACGACTGAGGAATTAATCAACAAACTACACTTTCAAATTATTAACGCGAAAACAGATCATATAGTTTGGTCATCCTATACGTAACTTCGCATAGTAGGTATATCACTTTCCATCCATCAGTATTTTGCCATGTGTTTTGTAATTCAAACGGGGCTGAAAACCCTTAAGATAATGTGTAACACGCACTTCCCAGGCTCCCCAAGCCAAGTATTTTGTCAAAAATTATAGTGACCATGATTTTACTAACTTGAAGCACTTTTAGGTCAATAATGAAACTTGATTTATATATGTACTACTTAGTAGGGTCATGTCGCTGGTTAGCGACCACCTAATTTCATGTGCCGGTGGGCGACCACTTAAGCTGAGTTGGTGAACTGAAAGGATATTTTCTCGCTTTTTTAGTAGATTTCTATTCTAAAACAACAAAAAAATGCATGTACAAGTAATTGTCTCAATAGGGTCTGTAAATTGATGTTATCTTCAATTGAAAAAACCTTCTCCTTCAGGTGGTCGCTAACCGAAGGTGGTCGCGTAACCAGCGAAATGACCCTACCTATTACATCACATCACATTCTACTGACAGATTTGGAAAAGGCGTTTACTTATTGCGTTTTGATGTCACCTTGTAGTATCCTTTACTGTACACTCACAAAAGTCACAGACATTGAAGCGCACTGATACATCGTCAGCAGAGGACGTATAATGACATAATGAGTGTCATATAAATTCAGTGAGTAAGTAGCTGAGATAGTAGTAAGATCCGTGAGAACAGAATTATTTCCTGCCATAGAATTATAATAATTTAAAACATTTTGAAATGTTATGCTCGTTCATTTACAAATACTATATCAATTTACAATTCATTACAGATGTTATTTTGGAACTTTGGTTTATTCGTGTATCCAGCACGGTTCGTCTTGCTAACCGTAGAAGGCGTTCATCCTCTGAGGCTTGTATTCTCAATAGGAGACGCTACACGGACCGATATCGGCAGGACTGCATGCTGGCCGACGCGTGATTCGGCCCGTGTGGATACGTGTCGGAAGCACGGTGGCCGGCCAAGTAGGTCACTGCTTACTAGATTTTCTGTCACCTTGCTTGGCCGTCCGCCGATATCGGCCCGTGTAGCGTCTATATCTATATCTATGTTAACCCGCTTCGCCGGGAATAACCACTGTAAATCTGATGAGCGCTAATCACGAGCAGAGAATTGTTCCGAATCTCGGGGTCAAGTTTAAGGGAAAATTGACAATCCTATTTTAGTTCTACAATTTCGCCAAGTTTATCCGTCTAAAATTAGACATACGAGTATGATATTATACTATACTATAATAATAATATTACTTATTATTCTATCTATCCATATCTATACTAAGAATAAATAGAGCATTATACCTATCTATTTATTTATTTGATTGTCAATTGGTTCCCGAAAACGGGTATAATGATTTCAATACAGGGAGAATTTACGGAGGCGAAAATGTTATCTATCCTGGATCTAATTTTCGGGAATCTTAATCCCTGGTATGAGAATATGAGTCAAATAAAATAAGGGGTTGGTCAGATGTATGGCTTATCTTTATCTTACAAAATATACATATTTACAAAAATCAACAAAACAATAACAATCTTTAACAGTCCTTTAGTGTTTGACATCGTAGCCATAGACCTTTCCGCCGTGTTCGCCCCCTTCAGCCCCTCCTTCCCCTGAATGGTAGTGAGAGGAGGCTCCACCCTCGTCTGAAGATTGGGCGGCTCCGTGTTCGTCAGCTGAGTGCTTTTCTTTAAAACCACCTTCTCCTGCATGTGCCTCGTCATGCCCTGACTCGTAAGAACCTCCTTCTTTGAATGCTCCGGCGTCTGACCCGTGATGTTCGTGCCCGTCTCCGTACTTATTAAATCCACCTGTAGCGCCTTCTGCGTCAAAGAAGTCATGGTCTTTTTTGTACTCGTTTTTGTCGAGAAGCTTGTGGTACCCGTCGACCGCTGCTTCCTTGCTGTGGGCGAGTTTATGGCCGTGGTCTCCTCCTGAGTATTTATTGCCTTCATCGTAATGCTTGCCGAAGGCATCTGCATCCCCGTAGTGGTTTTTGTGACCTCCTTCTTTAGAGATTGAGTAGCTCTCATATTTCTCCGTATGATAGTCCCCTTCTCCCCCTTTCCCGTACGCGTGGCTGGAGGCATACCCTTTCTTCCCTTTGTCGCCATGTTCATGATGCCCTTCGGATCCAAAATCACTCCCTCCCCCATCGCCGTGATAGATCCCTACATCGTAATGGCCTAAACTGTGTAAGTAGTCGGCGAAATCGCTATTATCATTGCCGAAGTCTGCCGCATGGTCCTTAAAGAATTTTCCATACTCTTCTTCGTCAGCAATACCATCTATATTATCTTTGTCTTCGTCTTCGTCAGTTTTCTCGACTACGGGTATAACGTATGCTTCGCTGGCATGCGAGGCCGCTTTGGTCTCGTCTTCTTTGGCGTAGAAGGGTCCAGCTGCAACCGGGAGCGGTGCAGCAAATGCTTTAGGTTGCTCGTAAACCGGCAGCTTCGATAAATGCTCCATTACATCACTTGCTTCCATTTTGATGACGCTCGCGGGACCATCGTTGTCTTTTTTGTAAATGAACCCTGTAGCAGCCGGATGAAGGTCGGAGCCCGAGGTTCGGACCATGACCATCCTCTCTACCGATTCCCGCATCTCCATGCAGGAGCCACACACGGCTAGAAGTAGTAAAGCGAGTCTCCGTGCCATCATATCGACGTTTTGCGTAGCAATGACGAGAAAGGTCAACTTAGCACAGTTATATAGGGTCTTTATGCTGGAACATTGACATTCATAACGCCCCGATTTGTGCTAGATTGGCCAATGCACTTCTGTGTCAATGGTAATAAAAACGGTTTAATTTGTTCGGTGCATAGCTGCGCGTGTCGGCGTGAAAAAGGCGCGCTCCCGCCGGCGAGCGAAGGACGCCGCTACGAGATACGTGTTCGTGAAAAGCGTGTGTAGGTTGAACAATTATCTATGTAGATGTATGTATTCAAATATTTTGATTGCAGTGTACAGTTTGGTAATTCTTCCTCCGCTATTGTTAATGCATTATAGATTCCCCGAGTTGTGTCGTGTCAGAATAGCACAACCCCCTTTGTTCCCGCGGGTGCCATGAGGAGGCGACTACGGGATATAAATGAAATGGGTTGTGGGCTAGCAACCAAACCTATCACTACAATATCAAATTTTCGACATTACTAGAAGTGGCACTGAAAATAAAATGACATGTGCTCTGCTCTCTCTTTTTTGGGAAGACAACGTGAATTTAAAAGAAATTAATTTGTTTCCATTTTCAAACGAAGTCAGGTATGCTGTAACTCATATACGCAGCGAAGCAAGGAATGAAGAGACTAAAATGTTGTGTTGGATACCTTTGCAATTAGTGCAAATCCGTAGCGTCGTTAAAAGCGGATTTGAAAAAGTTGTGACTCTCACAGTCATAGTGTAAGGCCTGAGTGCAGGCCCCGCTAAGAGCGGGGCCTGCAGCGTCCATACAGGACAAATACAATTTATACGGACGCTCCACACCCCGCTCTGAGCGGGGCGTGCACTCAGGTTGTAAGACAGGTGGGTATGTGCGGTTCTTATACATTAATTTTAGGATTAATAATAGTAAACTCTTTATTACGGAGCACAATATATAGCTTGTTAGTAACATGATAAAAAAAAACAAAATAAATTATATTAAAACTAACTTAGTATAGGTACCTAATTCCTACTAATTACCTACAAATTAACTAAATTAAATTAAATAGGTACAAACATAAAATACATCTTTTCAGTCGGGTCAGTTTAGGGCTACCCCTAAATATATAGGTAAATAATATATAAATAGTATTTATATAAGTACTTCTATACTAGCTTCTGCCCGCGACTCCGTCCGCGTGGAACTCGTTTATATCGCAGCTCCATACAAACTATCCAATGTATGTGGACTCAAACTATTTCTATACGAAATTTCATCCAAATCGATTTAGCGGTTTAAGCGTGAAGCGGTAACAGACAGATTTACAGACAGACACACTTTCGCATTTATAATATAAGTAGTTGGATGGATTTATTTAATATACTTAGTTATTTGTTCGTTTCTTGTATTATTTTGCTAACATATGCATGCAGCACAATAGGTACGTCTGCCATGTCACTTTTTCACTCGACTGCTCAGAGGTTAGCTGGAAGAGATCCCTAAAAGGGCGGTAAGCTCGCCTTTGTACAAATGTTATTTTTTATTGTATCTTCTCCTATGTACTTGATTTTTTTTGTGCAATGGTGTTTACTACTACTATTTACTACTTTTATCTGCCTCCGATTTCTTTGTCATTCATAGAACTCTAAAGTCCTGCTTGCACACAATTGCTAAGTAGTATGAAAAATGGTCATGGAAAATTTTACCAAAAACTGCGTATGCGCAGTAACAGCCGTGGGGGCTATTTGCTCCATCCGTACCATATGCGTATACTAAATAGCTATAACACAAAACATTGTCAGAAAAATGTGTTTTCTTTTTAATGTTGCGTGATTCTTGGCTACCCATCTACTTACTGATAAATTGTTTATTTAACACATAAACAATTTAAGGTAAGGTACCCTTAACTTAACACCAATACAGCCACGGGAAAACCAGTTTGGTAAAATAAGAATTCACTCAATCAACATTACCTACATATGTAGGCACAATATTTAATACACTAAATCAAATGAAGATAATTACAAACTTACAGATACCATGATTTTAGAATATTTTCATTTCGGATGGTGCTCGTAATGGAGCGCCATCGTTCGTCTTTTCCGCCAGCGCCCCTCGTGCGTCCGCGACGGGCCGCCGCCGCCCCCGCCCATGCGCACGCGCCCCACCACGATGATTGGTCGCTTCACGAGTTTCGGCTCCATCTCCACTCTGTTATTAGGCTCAATCTTCTCCATTACAAATATTGGACGGCTGGTTTGTAGCACGAACGGCATTTGATGTGAGCGATCTCCAATTGCCACCTGCACTTTCTTGACCTTCTTCGTAGCGGTGGTCGGCTGGATAGAGTTTAGTTTTGGGGTTTCGTTGTCCACAGACTCATCCGGCGACCCCTCTGGCAACCGCTCCGGTGACGAGACTATTACATCAGACTGCGGAAACGATCCAATTTTGAAGTAAGAGTCCAGGAGATCGTTGGCCTCTCTCATCAATGATTTTTGAGAAAAACTAGTGTATCGCTTTCTGTGCACTTTTGTTCGATACTCGTGGTCGCTGCCTTGACTGTTAACCGAACCGCTGATAAGCTTGGGGCTGTTGCCGTATCTATTGAGTACGTAGGAAGAGGCATAGTTGAGGTAGATCACTAGGCCGAATATTTGAAGGATCTTCATACTTGCACGCAGCTCTCTGACTGAACATGCCGAAGTCGCAAGCGCCACTTATAAACCGTTTGTTTGTTATTATTCTTCAATCTGCAATGTTTAAATATCAATTTGGCAAACATACATTGTCCAATAACAATGACGCGGCATCTTGTTTGTATCAATTACAGAGTAAACAAACGTAATAATGGACACAAATAGTTCAGTTATAATTTACATTTATTACTTAGTTGCTAACGTTATCTCCACGGATTAGGTCAGGGAAATCACTAATTTCACTTTAATTCGTTGGGACCCAATTTGTGTAAGTAAAGTACCTATGTATATACGTTATCTACAAGAAGTAATATACATTAACTTAAATTAGTTAACGCGAAGCCACCAGCAGAATTTTTGAAGTTTTAATGACTGAATACTAATTCATTAATACTTATTCGACTGTTCTGCCTTTCAACCGTTAGAATCATTCGTAACAGATATCGTAGTCTAAAACAATCGATCACACCCGTCTTCAATGGGAGCCCCACTCAATAGTTGTTTAACCTTTATCTAGACAATTAGAAATAACATTAATGTTTACATTATGGGCTGAACGAATAATACTCGTCTAGTCAGACACAGGACTCTATGAAAATGGGACGTAAAATGATATTAAGTCTGCTTTTTGTAATTGGCAGCTACTTCGTGATATCTGAATCTCGTATGCTAGAGACCCGTCCGAGTAATGACACCGGGACCACCGAACAGGACTCCGTAAAGACCAAGCGATACCACCAAGACACGAGGCAGCCGCGAGGAGTTAACATCATCGTGACAACGTCTGACAAAGGTACAGAGCTGGAGCCCGCAAAGTCTCACCATTACCGCGTCAAGGTTCACGCCCCAGTAAAATCGGGTACCAAAGAGATAAACTCCGTTACCCAAAATGTTCCACTCGAACAAAATTCTACACAGCAACTCTCATCGAGGAGGATTGTCGCCCGAGACCTTAGTGGTTCCAGAAACGATATAACCAAGACAAGAGATTCCGAGGACTATGTCCACACCACGCAAGTTCTAGTAAGAGCACCTATACCGAAATTCTACGAATTAGGTTACGACAACGACTTTGAAACGCATCAGGAAAGAATAAGCGCAAGACGAGCCAACATGGACTCTGGTAAGGATCATGAGGACGACGATTTCAACTTAGGCGACTACGATTTCGATGTGAAACACGACGAATTCCTCGGAAGCGGTAAGCCGTTAGAACCAATGTTGTTAGAACACCCATTCACTTCGGTACCAGTAGCGGGCACTGAATATAAATTTATAATACAACCACCTGTTGGGGCACAGAAGCCGGTCGTTAGGGAGTATCTAACTATGACCTATAAGCCAGATATGGAAGCAGATTAAGGTCGTGAAACAAAACCCGACTGTATTTCAAAGTAGATTTATTACGGACATAAGCTCATAACTTGGCTTATATATTAAACGAATGTATATAATAGACCTGAAGTTTTAATGCCCATATACCGTAATAAAGCATCCCTGCAAAGCAGTATTGCATTGTGTGACCTCCTCCTATACCTTTTTTATTCTGTTTTTTTTGCTCATCATTAGATAGAGCCCTATAGGGCTTTCATTCAATCAAACGCATTAGTCTATACCTAATGCGTTTGAAATTAATATGGTAAGGAACACCCGTCTTTTTCTGGCTCAGGATGACTTCATCAACCTAACTCGTCCACAAGTGTTAAGTATAGTTGTGAAAAAAACCACTGATTCGATTTTAAAGTTGTATATGACAAAAAAGTGGTTAAACTATCTCTTTTTTTGTCAATTAGTTACCGGATGGAAAACAATTTTTTTTTTCAAAGTGGCACCTGGAAAGCCACAACTTTTTTGTGGTATGTTTCGTAATCCAAATCTTTCTATTCTTCTTCTCGTTCCTCTAATTCTTATAGAGACCGCCTGATGATTATATTTTGACTTTGATCCAGCGTATTATTTGTGAGTATGGTTTGGACCATTTTTCACATAGCTTTAGAGATGTTTTCTTTATAAAGGATTCATATTCCGTTCCGACAATGCCATCACAGGAGACCACAAGCGGAGTAAATGAGGCTCTAAGATCTTCTGCAGCCAAGTCGTATTTGCGGTGTTTTTCACGAGCGTGTATTTGGGCGATTGTGGGCCACGTGAGTAAGCCATACGAAGCGGCGTCGGTATTTACAATGCGAATGTCAAAAAACGCCTTCCTCGCTGGCTTCCACACACTTTCGATTAGTAAGTCGCTTATTAGCCCTGGTTGATCTAGGGTTGCGGCTCGCATGATTGGCTCAGTAGTAGCCGAACCCCATGCTAGTTCTGCCCAGTTTTTGATGTCGTCTCTGTGTTGGTCGTGACCTTTTTATGAGCCCTCCTTACTTGCAATTAAGTGCATGGTTGAGGTTGAAAATATTTTCTCCGCAACCATCGCTGGTTGGTGGCAAGTCAGAGGGTTCATGACCAGTCGGTCCAGTTTTTCACTTTTTGTTGTATATAGCCGGTTATATAATTAATGAGCCCAATAAAACTTCCTAAAAACCGTTGTAATTTTACAAATTTGATTCCTAATTTTTCGAATTTTTGTTTGGCAATTTCTGTGAGGCCTTCTTTAACTATTACGAGTAGATAACTCTTTGTTGGCTCAGGGAAATAGCCGTTTTGGGTCCTTCTGTCATCAGTAGGTTGAACCATTCTAATATTTCATCAAATTTACCTAAGCATGCAGAGTCGTCTGCATACCAGTTCTGGATGTATCTACTTGTTTTTGCATGATTTTATTGCTAATGGGTCGCCTTGGGTTGTTCCTTCTTTACTTAATATGTATTTATTAGTATACTCGTATGTTAATTCAGGCTATAAACTACCTTCGTGAAAAAATTCATCCAATTTGGTTGAGCCGTTAAAGCGTGATTGAGTAACGAACATCTAAACATCCAAACTTTCGCATTTATAATATTAGTAGGATGTATTGTTTGCATTCGCATCTGGCTATATATTTTTTTCCATACCTACGCCTATGGGAGCTCTATTCTGGATCAATTTTCAAATTTTTGTTTGTTAAAAACTACTTATACATAGAACATTATTGCCCCTTTACTTACTATAGTATAGGCCAGAGGCGGATTCAATTTCGATAGCACCCTAGGCAAGCACCTCATCGGCGCCCCTCTAGAGGCCATAGATTAAAAAAAATAACGACAAAAATTTCACGCGCGCGCCCCTTTGGAACCCCGCGCCCCTAGGCACGTGCCAGTTTGCCTATATGGATAATCCTCCTCTGGTATAGGCACAGTATAGGTGTGCGGTGTCCTTTCCAAGTAGGTACATACCTTCATGTTAGTTATGTTTATAGGGTGTCCCCCGGATGATGTGGACGAACTTTCGTGTCTGAGGTTCATTATCTTAAGGAGAATAGGGGACAGATTGGCCTGCCACTACGTGCTTCATTGTAGCCGGTTACATGTGCCGTACCTACTCACACTCAGTGAAGCCACAGTTGTGTAAAAAAAATATATTGTTTGAATAAAGGCTTCGTATACCAAACTATAATCACATACTTTTTCCTATGGAGCTCCCAACTCAACTTTTTACAACTGTTTAGACAACTAAAATGAATTCGACCAATCACGTGGCGCCTTTACTGAACTATAATGAATTTGACCAATTGAATAACGTCGTCTTGGCTACAGAGGAAAAGACATCAACGAATACTAAGCCGTTGGTTGCGCTTCGTTTCAGCAGGGCTTAGATTTTCAATAGATACCAAGTTTGTTTAATTAGTTCAGTTAACTCGTAGAAAAAGTATTGTATACAATAGTTATATAATTAGCTTTTTAAGTCTCGTACCATAAGCATACATCCATACTTACTAATTAATATTATAAAAGCGAAAGTGTAAATTGGTTAAATTAAATTAAATTAAATTCTGCTACTAACTATACGATGCTGACTGTACCCACATAAACTAGACTCCGATAATAGAGGAATCGAGAGAATTAAATATTTAACCATCGAATGATATATAATTAAAAAGGAAAATAAAAAATCGTTTATTCATATTTGCAATATATTAAAAAAGAGAAATACAAAAACGATAAAACAGAAGTCAAACATTTCATAAAATAGCCTACTTACTTAATCTTAATGAATACTTTTACTTACATACATTTCATCGTGTATACATAAAGTAGCTATCTATTAAACATGAATGGTCGAATGATCAAAAGTATTTGAACAGACTTACCTGCCCTTGATAATAAGGTCGAGTTTAGACGTTTTTCTGCTACGATCGATGTCACATCGCGATGTGCCTATATCTATGCATCGACAACATCCTCTCATAAATTAGTACCAAAACCTTAATCCGCTGACATTAAGAGTTATGAGTAAGTTGTATGCACCCATATTTTTACACTTTACTGTATGTATGTGGTGACAACTGCACAGTCACCCGCAATAATATATGATTGAAAATGGCGCTCAAAAATACGTGATTAATTTTCGATTTGTATGTAAAGGTATAAGGACGTGTCAGACATTTTTGGGTCCTTTATCTAGTCAGATATTGATGTAGGCGTAAGAGGCCATAGGGACCTACGTTATAATAACAGTCAAATACTAGTTTATTATCTAAAACGAATTAAACTTACACACTTAACAATAACACTGATAATTAACTGTAGCCCGGGCATTAGAATGTGGCTACGATACCCTCTGCCTGTCGTACAAGGCGACTAAAAGGGGTCCACGGGGTGGTACACGGTTTAGTTGGGGGCTGCAATAGTTATATAAAAACGGTAGGACCCACAGAGGCATGACGCTAGGGCGGCACTGGTGCGTTCCGTAGGAGATCCCAGAGCCGTCTGAAATGCATCGAGGAAGACCATCGGGGGGTTTTTAGTCGGTGCGAGTTTGCATTCCACTAGAATCTAGATATTCTAGCTTAGGCGTGAATTAAGTATTTAGAGACGGCGTAAGGTGAAGGCGCGGCGCAGGCATGATGCCGCTTCAAAACGTTTTCATACAAAATGTACGTAGGCGACATGCGACGTGAATTACACTTACTGCGGCGCAGACACCGCGCCGCTTGATTGTAATTAACCAATGGACCTTATTCCATTATATTAAGGTCTACAATCGTCTGAAGCGGCATCATGCCCGAGCTATCACCACGAAAATCGAATCTCGAAGTTCGTATATGGTACTCGAGCTAGAGATATACGAACTTTGAGATTCGATTTTCGTGGTAGCGCTGTGCCTGCGCCGTCTCTGTATAATCACGCCTTAGATAGAAGATCCGTAAATTTACCTACCTATCTATCTACTCTATCTACACTAATATTATAAAGAGGAAATATTTGATTGTTTGTTTGTATTGAAAGGCTCCGAAACGACTGGACCGATTTGAAAAATTCTTTTACCATTAGAAGCCGACATTATCCCTGATGAACATAGGCTACTTTTTACCGCGGGAAAATGCTTCATTCCTACAGGAAAACGGGTAATCCGTGCGAAGCCGGCCCGGGCAGCTAGTAACTAATATTCACCTTGTAAAACCTTGTTCGTTTGGTTTGGTTTGATGTACCTACCTAAACCAAAAGTGATTTCCGAATTCATAACACTGCGACTTACGAAGATACAGATATGTATGTTAGCTACGGTAAGTATCTCCTTGGAACTGAGCTGGGCCCATGTTCCATTCTTAAAGCATCTCCTATGGATAATAATAAGTGTAGTCGCGATCTGCAGTATTTTGAGCGATATCCCTGTATCGATTGGAATCTCGCTCCAATCCTTTTTTCGCATCGTGTCCTTTGTGATTGTTTTCAAACTCATTTTTCTTTTTATTTTCTATCTCATTGAAAGTATTAGCTTTATTCCCGGCCGCCGCCGCCGCATGCGAGTGAATGGCAGCTGTTGAACCTCCTAAATGCCCAACGGAACTTCCACTGTCTTCAGCCTTAGCACTATTGTTAGTGTTATCAAAGAATTCGTTGTCCTCCTGATATTCATCTTTATGATACACGCGTCGAAATCCTTTTCTTTTTTCACCATTATCACTATTTTTTTTCAATGAAAAGCTAGACTGCCTGTTGTGGTCTTCACCGCCGTATCTATTTGCAAATTGATCAACAACGTCTTTGAAACCTGATGCATTGTTCTCAGATTCAGCACGATCTTTGTGATAGTTATTATTTTTCGAATCACCGCTTTCATGTTTCTTGAATTCGTGTTTCTTTTCATATGCCTTCTCAGTGCTCGAGTCTCCTAATGCCGCTCTAGATGTATCAACTTTAGTATTTTTGTGGTCATCTAAATGACTGAGGTTATCGAGGCGCCTGTTTCTTTTACCTGTATTTTGTATGTCGTCGTTTGTATCAAATGCGTTTCCAAAGGAGAGTTCCAAGGGATCGCTTTCATAATTATTACCAAAATCTTTAATGGTATATGATATGTATCCGTCGTCTCTCGCCATTGGCGTGTCGCCAACGCCAGTCATAGTCGCACTTGTATCGTATCGAGGTTGGGCGTGATCAGGAACGTACTCATGTGAATAGTCCTCCTGAGGTTCGTGTACAGGTATAATTCTGTCCGCTGATGAAATCGCGTATCGCTTTTCTTTGATTTTTTGCTCCATCTTCATATTCTCGTATTCGTATGGGCTGTGCAGAAAATACGGCCACCATTCTAAAGTACTCCCTGATAAATTTTTAACATCATCGTCATCTATATGGAATTCCCTATTAAAGTCGTATTCCGGCTTGATGTTTTCAGTATCCCCAGGGGGACTGTAACTCTCTATTTTCGTCACTCTGTCCTTCATATAATCTTTATCTGCCTTGATAGACATTGTTGGATCCAGTCCATATTTAGATTTTGCTTTCGCAATTTCGTAGTCAATCGTAAGCTTGCTCCAGGGTTTTGTTGTGAACGGCAAAATACTTTCAGTCACGTCTGTAAACATAGTCCCAACAGTCGACATCATTCTAAAAGGCGTTTCTTTATGCATCGCTGACATACCAGTAAACTTTCGAGACAAGGACTTGCTGTAATTGTCCGAATTGCTTTGCATGGGGATATCACTATGTATGTTCACTGATCGTTCACTGAGTGAACTGGGATGATGTCCCAGAGTTTGATAAGAAGGAGGTTTGTTGTCCATCTTACTGAAGACATATCCGGTTTGCAGCGGTGCAGCGTCGTCCCTAGATTGCCTGGAGATGTAGTATTCGTGTTGGTACGTCTTGGGTTCCGGCTTTACCCGAGCCACGAAGAGAAGTATTAGAACAGACCGATACATTGTTACATCTACTACGGGTTACTGGCTGCTTGGTTCAATGGTGACTGACAGGGCCCGTCGCTAATCCTGTTTATATGAGTGTTTATTATTTGGGCAACAAAGCTGAAACACAATGCTGAACCAGTGGTCCCGATGTTGAAATATCCCTGCATTGTACTGGCGCGCGACTATAATCGAAATAATTCATTGTTTTTTCCGATCGAAGGGCGTTCAAATTTTCGGAAAGCATTTAATTCGAATTCACGTCAGTTGGTATATTACCTACCTACACAAGGAAGAAAGAGGAAACCGTACATTTATTTTTATTGTCCAGCCCGAATATCGATTGGAAAAACGGGTAGGTTAGGCTAGTACGAGTACCTACGGGTCATACACAGAGGTGGTTCGACGACCATACAAAACGTCTTTTGAGATTCGCATCAGGCTAACGGCGTGATGTTTTAAGAAACTTATGTAGGTAACAATCTTTCATAAATTGGCTTTCCGTTTGCGCGAAATTCCCCAGTTCCTAGAATAATCTTGCATAAACTAGAATAATTTGAGAATAATCGTTTTCCCAAAGTATCACGTTACGTTACGTTACAAACTAATTTATACTTAAATAAGAAACAAATAGTTCTTTGCGGATGATCTCGGATTGCCTACAACGCGAAATGACTAGTGTGTTGTTTTGCCTACATTGCAGTTTGACCACCGAGCATTGTGCCTAAAACGCAAAATGACCACTCATGGGCAGGTTAGGTTCGTTAGGTTTCTTCAGATGCCTGAAGGACCAGAGAGAAATAGGAGCCCCGCTCCGCGGGGCTCCGTCGACATCGCTAACGTAAAGATAAGACGACGAAAATGATGTAGGCATTTTGCGTTTTAGGCATAATGCTCGGTGGTCAAATTGCAATGTGGGCAAAATAACACACTAGTCATTTTGCGTTCTAGGTAATCCGCGTATAAGCCGTTATTTGTGTCACCAGGGAGCAAAATAGTATATTTACGGCGAGGGCGGTGTATTGAATCCTGATCGTAGCGATCCGACAATAGAATCCTGAGCGTAATGAGGGATTCTAACGTAGGATCCTGAACGTAGTGAGGGATACAAGTGTTAACGCCCGAGACGAAGATAATTTTGCTACCGAGTGACACATACTATTTTTCACACCGACTATGACGAATTTAAAAAAGATGCTGTTAAAATTACTTAACAAGTTTTAACAAATTGTCTTAATTTATATTAGGTACTAATTTTTAAATATAACGAAAAATTCATACATTTTCATTAACCGTTGTTAAAGTTAAATCGATTACGATGAAATTACAATTGGCACATTGCGTAAATGCTACAATGCCAATGAATAAATTTAAAAAATCGCCCAAGTGCGTGTCGGGCCACGCGCAGGGTAGGGTTCCGTGGTTGCCTGTCTTTCTTAGTTACATCGACACGCGCGCGCCAACTAAACGGTTGCGTCGGCCGAATTTGGACGAAGTTGGCCTTTCTAAGTACAATTTAAGTTGGTCGACTATTACTCGGTACCTAACTACTTATGCCTACTTGTCCGTGATAGTTTTCCTTTTAAATTCATAATATGTACTACCAGTAGTAGCCATTTCGCCGGCAGGAGACGACGACACATGACTCGAACAAAAATTAGACATAGACATAGAAAAACTTTATTTAACATAACATTTTAAGCAACATTGTACAAATTAGACTTAAAAAATAGACTTTAAACGTATACAATATCGTACGAGGCATTAACATTGTGTTATTCTAAAAAGGGGCTTGACTCAGCATAATGTTGTAGTGAGTACTGAGTACCTACACTGCAACGCTGGTTTTCAGTCAGACCCTTACAAATAATAAGTTTTAATTCTAATATTACGTCGGAACGGAATTAGGGCTTTAATGCCCAAATCTCGCAACGAATCACTGATTAGAAAAATGGTTTTAGAAAACCCATAGAATTTTTGAACGAGCTATCCAACGATACCCCACATCATGGGTTTAACGAGAAAGCCCCGCTTTAGGTGTATAGGGGAGGTACCTAATATACCCAGGCCGAAATACAGTTTTCTAGTAGTATCATGGTTACTGAGCTAAGCCGAAGATGGACGGACAGACAGATAGACGGACATGGCGAAACTACAAGGGCTCCTTGTTGTCTACGGAACCCAAAAAAAAGTAGCTTACGTACAGTCAGCGGCTACGCAAAATAACCTCCCCTACACCTAAAGCGGGGGTATAATTTTTTTTCTGCTTAAACCCATGGTGTGGGGTACCGCAACCGCACCGCACGTCGATGTAACTAAGACAGACAGGTAACTACGGAACCCTACACTGCGCGTGGCCCGACATGCACTTGTTTATTACATAGATTTTAATAAGAGGATACCGTTTATGCGGATTATGAGTCCAACAAAAGATTGGGCTTAAGAGCGCTTAACTTTAGCTTGGCAGGAAAGACGCGTAAGACTGCATGGATATAATTAGATACTTACTTTTTTTTTATTATTATAAAAAGGTACAATTTTACAGTTAGCGTGTATCCCACAAAACTTATTACAGTAACTACTCGTGCTCCCACGTCCAGTGTGTGCCACTTTGCACGTTCTACGAGTATATTTCAACATTTCAAAGTTCGGGATAGGTACGGTACAGTAAGCCAATAAGTGGTCTGCTACTTATCGCCAGAATTATTTGTAGATCAATGTCCAAAAGTGGTTGAGTGCTTTTCAAGCTGACTGTTCTATAAGGACACGATACTACCACATTCCCGATCGAATTTCTCGTGTGATTTGATTATTGTACCAGTTTACCTATACATATATATGTAATTTTATTTAAATAAATAAAAATAAATAAATAAATATTAGGGGACAATCTTACACAAATCGACCTAGTCCCATAGTAAGCTCAGTAAGGCTTGTGTTATGGGTACTAGACGACGATATATATAATGGATATAAATACTTAAATACATAGAAAACTTCCATGACTCAGAAACAAATATTCATGCTCATCACACAAATATTTGCCCTTACCGGGATTCGAACCCAGGACCTTCAGCTTCGTAGGCAGCGTCACTACCCACTAGGCTAACCGGATTAAAACCTGCGAGATTATCTTTTGAGCGTTTAAAACCAATTATTGGCGTGGCGCCATGTCATCGGTATTCCTTATGTCCTCTACATCCTGTCGGATAAATGCGTCATTGCCCGAACTGGTGCTCCGGATATATCCGTCGTCGAACGTTAACCTGAGTCCGCAGGGTGACATATCTGTGTCACCTTGGCTTGGATCGGTCGCGGCCGCTGTCGCAACCCTTTGTCCGGCAATTGATTTCTGACCGCTATTGTTGTCGTTAATGAAAAACGTCTACGTTTTAATAAAGAACAGGCGTCAGAAGCAGGTTTATAGGTTTTATTTAAAATCACAGCGGTCTATCTGTAATGATCAAAAGTACAGTCAGATGTAACAGTCATCACTAACACGCTCAAAAATATCTCGCTCTACAATTATTTCAATGACAACAGTGTCTTCATCAAGATTGTTTGCCGGTTACTTATGCTTAGTCCCCACGCCAGAAGACATGCTTGACGCTTTGATATCGAACATGTAGGTATGTACGCCTGTGCGCAAAGATACCTATAGCTGCTGCCGTGTGCCGCTAGTACATTGTTTAACGAGGGGCGGAAGTAGAATATTGCGAACAAGAGTCTATCTTTTGATGACTCGAGTTTGCAATATTCTTACGCCCGTGTTATACACAATGTTTTTCATCACATTTGCGAGGAAACGATGAAATGAATACAAATCGTAATAAACACTGCATCATGTCAGTCGTCCATTTTGTTGAATTTGACGTCAGGCGCGTATGGCAAAGACCCTTCGGTATACAGCCACTATTTGAAAACACTTAAAAACATTTTACATAGACACTAAATAACTACATATTAAATCTGTAAATAATTCAGTTAAACATGTTTAAGTAGTTTTTTAAGTTTAAATATATTTATAAATACGTTTTGAGACATCGTATTTGATATAAAACCTCTTTGCTTTGTAACTGCCGCATGAGTGACAGATACAATTTAAGAAAAAAACCATTACGCCTGTGGGCGTAACACAGGCTATTACAGCTCTGTATGTCTGCGCATTATGAAGCCCTTTTCGAGCAAGTGTGATGAAAACAAACTTTACACCACGATCCTTTATCCACTATCCTCCTGATCCTGTATCACAAGTCCCGTAAGAGTTTCGTTACTAACGCAACCATCCAATCCAACACCGAACGCCACAAGAGGCTCGCCAGGCATGGAAGTCGCAACTCAACGAAGCTTCACTACGAATCACACCTGAATAAGAACGCCTGCCCTCTGGTGCTAAAGAAAAATGGGTCCCATAAAGGCTCTAAATAGGCTTCGGACGGGATTTGGTCGCTCTAAAGATAACCTCCTAAAATGGGGAATCAGATCCGAGGAGAGCGATGCATTCTGCGAGTGTGGCATCATCCAAACTACAAGACCAAACACTTTCGCAACCGGACTAAAAATGGAACAATACACCATAAACCGACAGAACTCGCTAGGCGTGTAGGTTTATACTTAAGCTGGCATCTGAGCAAACATTACGAGTGCCTACCAGGCGGGTTCTTGGTTGCGAACGTGTTAAAAGCTACACCCCGAGGGATACAGGTGGCATAATATTCACACGAAGAAGAGCTTTGTTACATTATTTATCGAAAAAACATACTCGATATGTAGGTAGGTATAGAAGAAAAATATCGATCATATTCATATTCATATTCATATTCATTTATTCGTAATTGTTAATATTACATGTCAGTGTTTATAGTTAAAAAGAAAAATATAGTTATATTATCATTAGTATCATTACACAAAAGTGTCTATAAAAAGTTAATAAATAATACAATAGTTAATAATAATTAGTCTAAGTCATCAACAATTAATATTTAAATAAAACCATTCACACAATATTCATAAATTCGTCGTAGCTATAGAATGTGTGCTCGAGAAGCCATTTTTTTAGTTTTCTTTTGAAAATCATCAGGGACGGAGCCGACGTGATTGTCTCTGGCAACTTGTTGTACACGGCTGGCTCCATCACGTTTGTCACCTTTCCGGATTTGGCTAGTCGTCGTTTCACTGGGAGAATTTTATTAGATCATGATGGGAACACACAAAAAATCTGCAGTCATTTTAATTTGTCAGTGAGAAATAATAGTATATACTAAACATATGAATTATCAAATATAATTATGTAAGAGTCTACTAAGAGAACAGGGTGAGAGTGTGTTGTGGCCGATCGGCTAACAACCTATCACTGCGACATCACACTTTGTCGATCTTTTATACATTCATGCTAAAAGTGGCACTGGAGCAATGTTTCATGTGCTCTCTCTGCCTACCAGGAATAAAGGCGTGTATTTAGACGATCAGTTAGCCTAGTGGGTAGTGACGCTGCCTACGAAGCTGAAGGTCCTGGGTTCGAATCCCGGTAAGGACAAATATTTGTGTGATGAGCATTTTAGCCATTTAAGTGAAAATAACTATATGTACCTGTATCTACACTGCACATACGTGCCGTGTCTAGCCAAAGGGTATGTCGGTAGTCAATAAAGACGTTTTTGTAACTGAATCCTGTACCAGTGCCGCCTTAATGGCAGCCGGAACCAAAAAAGTGGTATATTTCGCCTGGTAATGGCAACGAAACAATGAAAATCTCGTACTTGCTAATTGAAAGTATAGTTTTTGTTACTTGAAATAAATATATAGTCTTATAGCACTTTTAAATGTGTCGCTTAACTTCAAACTCAGATAAATCCATTCGACCCTCTCTGCAAATATCTACCCTATTACCTTTTCATAATACCAAAATCGCATGATCTGACAGATGGATTTACCGGAGTTTGAATTTAAGCGACGCAAATACAGTTGTTGTATTTTACTGCAATCACTGCATAATATGGGCATGTTCATTCAATCATTATCTATAGCATATTGTTTTGGGGTAATTCAACAAATTGGCATAATGTATTTGTAATGCAAAAAAGATGTGTGCGTGCTATAGCTGGATTAAGCATTAGGGTAAGCTGTAAGCCCTATTTTAAGGAACTAGGAATATTAACTGTTCCCTGCTTATATATAATGTAATGCCTAACTTTCTTAAGGAAATATGACGACCGTTTTCAGAAAAATCTAATCAACCCTGAACGTAATTTTCGACTAAGAGATAAGTACAAAATTCCACGAGCACACTGTGCACTATTCAGAAAAAACGTTTTCTACATGTCAGTCAAACTGTTCAATAAGTTGCCGGAATCTCTGAAAACGTTACCAACTAACAAATTTAGAAATAGAATAGGTAAAATACTTAATAGTACATTACTAACCAAGGGCTGTAAAAGAAAGAAAGCCCGTAATCGCAGGTATTTGTGACCCGAGCCGCAGGCGAGGGTTGTAAATATGCGACAGAGGGCTTTCTTTTTTACTGCCCGTGGGTGAGTACACTATTTTACGTCTTTATCTGACCACAATGCGAGTTTTACCGTACGCGCAGCATGCGGTATAACTCACATTATGGCCAGGTGTGACGTAAAGATATATATTATATAGTTATTATGACGTACAAGAATATTTGTGCTTGATGATTACTGTGTTTTATGATTGATATTTATTTATATTTAATGGCTTGACTTGGGAAAGTGTAACAATGTAATAATGTTTATTAAATAATTTGTAATTAGGTTTGGTACGTAAGGTGATGAAATCGCCCGACTTAAAATTTGTATGCCGTTTTATCGGCAAAAAGTAGAGATCCTCTGAATTGTCACATAACACCTGTTGTTAACATTACCTACTTTTTGCACAAATAAACTTTTGACTTTGACTTTGACTTTAAGCAGGTAAGTACAATTTCGTCAAATTTCTCATGGTCCATGTTGTAGTACAGTCAGCATCGTATAGTTACTAGCAGCCAAAGTAACCAAATATATCGCAACACTTACCTTACTCTTACAGTAATAAAGACGTGTACTAAAATATTCGGATACTTTGGGTGCTACGAACTATATGATACTGACTGTACCATCGCCAACACAGTTAACGGACCATCCCGTGCACTTTATGGGTATTGTAATAAGGATCAATATAAATACATGATGGTCAGTTACAGTTAACTGACCATTCGTAACCCTTATTACCATGCACATAAAGTGCACGAATGGTCAGTTGAGATGGTACTGTCGAAATAAATGCATGTTTCGTCTAATTGCGAAACTATAATCGTAAATGATTAAACATACCATTGACGCCAACTGTACAAGGGTAGTTAAGAGAAAAATTTACACTTGATACTGATCCCGGAAAAAAACAATATAATATGTACTTACCTACCTACCCTCAACTGAGGGTAAATGTGTTAGAATATCCTTGCAATAGGGGACAGTTAGGAAATAAAACAATAAATTTGGTCAATCAGACAATATTTATTATACGTAATAATATCATTCCAGAATAACTTTTCGTTATTACAAAAATATCGTTTTCTGACTTTGTACATACAGACCGCACATCGATGTACCATAAATAACTCCATTCTCTTATATTACGTTTCACTGAGGGTTTGTAAGGCTTCATCGGTGCCTACGAGAAATATAATAAGGTCCAAGGTTCCACGGAGGGCGCCGAGCTTGTTACTCCATTTACTAGTATTGTACAGATTATTTAACACATTCACTGCCAAGAATCGCTACGCGCTACGCTCGTAGCGGATCCCGTGGTTTTCCTATGTAGCGGAAACCGACTACGGCGTAGGCCCCCCGCGCGGCGGGTTCCTGGCAGTGAAAGTGTTAATGTGGCCGATTTTTTAACCCCCGACGCAAAGAGAGGGGTGTTATAAGTTTAACGTGTCTGTGTATCTGTCTGTGGTATCGTAGCTCCCAAACGGATGGACCGATTTGAATGCGGTTTTTTTTGTGTCATAGATAATTTTATCCCGAGTGTTCTTAGCCATGTTTCATGAAAATCTGTTCAGCCTTTTATGAGATAATGGACTTTGAAATTAAAATGTCGGGGGTTTTTCAAGTTTTCTAAGTTGTAGTTATTATAAAACTGACATGGACGGTAGAGGTTGCTTTTTGAATGGAATACTTTGATGCAATTTGGCCAACTCAAATCTCAAGTATAATTCCTTGTCACCATAACATAAAGCGGTTGTGAAAATAATTCTCCATCCCACATACTACATGCACCCGCTGTTATAAAATTCATTAGCGCGTGTTCCCTCTAGTTCTACTGTCAGCCTCATTGATAGAACTACTTGGAATTTTTAGTTCCATTAAATACAACCGTTGTACTCTATAGAACTAAGCATAGTTCTCTCCCAAAACATTTACATTGTACCAATCTGAATGACACCTGTAAAAACATTTTGTTATAATCTCTTGGTAATATGCTTGGTGAATTATGTTATGTCAACCCTATTCTATCAATAAATTCAATTTTGAACCATAAATCGAACAAAATACAATCATTTTTGTTTCATCTATGACGGCAAGTATGTTGCCGTTAACCAAAGGGTTAAGGAGAATGTCTTCACTGTAGACCAGGTTTGTGATATATAGTTAGGAAATCTCACAAATTCAGTGTAAAAATAGTGATCTCACAAATGTTTACTGCGATGCTATCGGTGGGAACCTGTAATTGGCTTTTTGTATTTTATCTATATAGTCAATATGTTTCTGTAGCTGTTGGTTCTCCAAATAAATAAATAAATAAAAGTAAACGTCAGAGAAACGCACTCAGCGTATTCCGTGGAACACTAAAACATGCTATTACACAGATTGCAATAATGTAAATACAAGAATAACAAAACGGACGGCAAATTGAAAAATAAATAGTAAATTAATACATGTTATATTGCACATTATAGAACTGCACTCCATCTCCATACAATGTCATATGGCATATATGACGGCTTCATAGTTAAAACAAAAACAAAAAAGACTCTATATTGTCTGTGGGGTAAAAAATTGTTTAATTGTAGTTCATCCAAAAGAACAGTATTTTACAGTATTATGAATGTCGTTTAATAAGATACCTGTCTTGTCGCGCACTAAAAGAGTTATATTTTAAAAGATTACAAAACTTGTTCATATTTTGTACTTAAAATGCTGCATTTCAAGATTTGAAATGTGCTATTAGTAGGTAAATAGAATAACACAAATGCATGCGCAGCTGCATATCGTTTCATTATAACGTAACAATATCACTGACACATTTACTGTATGGTCTGACAGCTGTCGTTTCGGACGAATTATAATACAATAATTGATTATCAATCCATAGCACATTTCCTTTTACTTGGTGAATTCATGCAATAGGTTAATTTTATTGTAAATCAATCATAATCAGATCTTTGGTCAATAATGCTGGTAACCATTTTATTTTCAATCATTGTGACAGTATCAAATTGAAAGATTGTCAAAAAACTAGGAGATCATAATATTCACTACATTTAAAGTTCGAGTTGAACAGACTACGATTTGGACCTGAGTTTAGTTGTCTACTGCAACATATTAATGTGGTCATCTTAAATCTCAGTCGGACCTCTGCCTCTGCCGAGAGTTAAAAAGAGAGATCCGATCCAGAAAAAAAACTCACGCCTGCTTAGATTTATTGTAACAAATGTTTTTATCATAGAATCAAGAGACGTGTAAAAATGGGTTTTTTTACTGACTTTCGGTATTCTATTCTATAGCCTTAATCAATTTTAAGGGGAGACATCGATCTCAAACAGTCGTAAATCACGCTTCAACTTTAACTACGATATGACTATTTTATTACTAATATAGCAGAACAACGAATATTATCATATTTTTCTCAGTGACACTATTTCGATAATCCATGGTCACCCGAGTATAATAGTACAGTATATTCCATAAATTCTTATTGCCCAGGCGTTTGACCAGTATGGACACGGGATCCACTTTTTTGGACCAACAAACTTACACTAAGAAATAGTGATTGAATTCGTTATTCCGCTATAATAATTGCAGTTTTTACAAATATTTTCTAATATCTCTATTAATAGAACGCCAAGAGGTTTTGATCCTTCGTTACATACAACCAGACTAGATACGAAAGGCACGAAACTCACAACAAAATATCAAATGGTTCAGCAACCATGCCACTACCAGGGCTATTCTCGAATCCAGGTTACAGTGCCCTACCAATGAATATAATATATTAGCTCTGTGTCTGAAAAATCTTGAAAATTTCATTGATAATAATAATTTTCTAAGTTTAAAGTCATCTTAACATTTTCAAAGCTCTGTCAAAGATAATAGTTGTCAACCACACGCTAAAACAACAAGACATTTAGTGCGAAGTTAAACCTTATGTCAATGCAGGAAGGTTGATATCGCGCTGGGCTCCTTGACGCTTATATCAGTCGTGCGGATGTACGCATCGTTGGCGTCGAAAGGGTTAGTCAGCCCTTAGCATATATTGTTGGTCCAGAAGAAACGAGAATGGCAATTTGTAATCCAAATGTAAATAAAGTAATTAAAGAAACAATTTTATTTAAGAAACATTACTGTTAGCCTGCATTTAAGTTCATTTTAAGCCCTTGTCCTTACTGAGATGGCCACTGAACCAATAAAACGAATCTTAATTACGTTAATGGGCATTTAAAAAAAATCGTGTACCCAATTAGCGTGAGTTGTTAAATAAAAAATTACTCAGTGTCAGTTTTGTGACGAAAATTAAGCATACATATTATGTGATATTAAACTTGTTTCACGTTTAAATAACGTGTATATGCATACCATATATAAATTGAAAAGAAAAAGTTAATGTTTATACAATTGTATACTTAATTGTCGTCACAAAACTGACACTGAGTTAATTTTTATTTAACAACTCACGCTCTTTGGATACACGAATTTTTTAAAATGCCCTAATTCTATAAGAGTTATTAATTATTAAGCTAATAAACTTAATAGATACTAATATTTGGTGTAAACAATACTATACAATATAAAGTATTTGTATAAGGTAGACACTTATTGTATTTCATATGTGTATCGACCACGGCGCGAAATATACGGGTTTTATATTCCGACTTGTATAATGATTAATGAGACACGGAATTCAATGTGTTGAATTATGAAATTTGAATACATAGCTAAAAAATTAGATAACTTTTTAAAACATACAACGTGGTAATTTAACGTTCAACATTTCTTATTGAACCATTGACACAAAGATCTAAATAATATTTAAAAATGTTTACAAAACATATCACACAGACAACCACTGCTGGATATAGGCCTCCCCCAGAGTGCCACAATGACCGTCCAGTCCACCTTTTCTGGTACGTGGTCGCCGCTCGAGAATCAGTCCACCCGAACGGCCATCGGTTCTACTTGCACTCACTAAACATATATTCACCTTGAAATGTAAAATCATTTCATTGAATGTTGATTTAATCTGTCGACAGCCCTACCAGGTCTACTCTTCTGGTCCTTAGTATTCTGTGGCATGACACGCGTGAAAAGGCTGACACGTTGACCTGGTAAGATGGAATATGGTATAGTCGGTTCCAGGCATATTCTGCTAGTGAGCCTGTTTTAATAACTCTTTGATCATGTAGAAATGGTTCAATAAAGATGTTTACAAGTATGCTATCGTTATAATTATAACACAGTTAAAGCTGAAACATTATTCAGTACAGCACATTAACTAAATACATACAGCCAGCAAACTATAAATAAATAACACACACGACACAAGTGATATAGGAAGCTCACGACATTGAGATAGAAGAGTTAACATTACGCGATAATAAACCTTATGACACATAGATCAAGGCTAAAACCTCTTGAGCGTGGTTCAATAATCTCTAACATCGTTTTAAAAAAATATCTATGTATATATACTAGTAACAGTAGAAAGATTTTTTCTAATTGAGAGCTCGTCTTCTAAGTAGAGGAAGTGTTCGGATTCTGATGCCGCTCGCTACCTGAAATATAAGCACTTGTTTTTTTTAATTCTTTACAAATAACCAGAGCCCGGAATTCTCGTAGCACTTTTGAGCCGTCATAGGGACTTCTCGTTTATCGATTATACATATGTATATCGATAACTACAGAATACAATTTGTAAAATATGATTACGAGTTGAAGTAAACAACACGCAGTCTTATTGCGAATGAGCGATCTCTTCGAGATAACCTTTGGATACCAACTTTTAGGAAATTATAAATAGAAATTAAAGAGGCCCTTTTGACAATTTAATGAAATGCAAGGAGTTATTCTCTTTATTTTAATTTCGTCTTAGACTAGGTTTTGACAATAATTTAATCTAAAAAGTAAAATATAAAACTATACATACAAAACATAAAATCATTATAAAAACCTAACCTAGGGTGCAGCCGGCAGCGAGGCGAGGCCTAAGCTACCGGCGGTCAGGGCGACAGAGACAGGAACCTCCTGACTATACGCGCAGTATCCAGGAGTACCGCCTTCTGTATCTGACCCTTGATCCAGCCGCCTAGCGAGAGTCTCTTGAGGTGATGGTCGAGACTCTTCGCTATTAAACCGTTCGCCGAAACGACTATCGGGACGATGATCGCCGAATCAACATCCCACATGGCGGTTACCTCGTGAGCCAGGTCTAGGTAGGAGGTCAAGGAGTTATTATTATTATGATTATCAGAGCCAGGAATTGTCGTAGCACTTTTGAGCTGTCATCATTTCTATTTCTAATTTCCTACAAGTTGGTATCCAAAGGTAATCTCGAGGAGATCGCTCATTCGCGATAAGACTGCGTATTGTTTACTTCTACTCGTAATCATATTTTACATGTTGTATTCTGTATTTATCAATATACATATGCATAATCAGAAGTCGATAAACGAGAAGTCCCTATGACAGCTCAAAAGTGCTACGAGATTTCCGGGCTTTGCAAATAACTATATCCTAACTGCATAGTTAACTGTTCCATATAAGATGCGGGACACAACAGGCTCATTATAATAATAAGATAATCGTCATGCGATTTCAAGGAAAACAAAAAAGAATCTAGGACCTAGATGAACGAAGAAACGCACACGAATTTGTCCGATAAAAATCCAATGTTATCTGGAACGAGGTAACATCATAATAATTCATGGATTATAAATTAAAGAACAAATTTTTAAGTATGTAAAAGGTAAAATAAACTTTCCGGTTACTATTCCCAGATTGATTGATCTGCATTCGGGAGAGAGTGAGCTGGTCGCCATAATGAGGACACTGTTCGTAACAAAAGCACTGACTACCACCTGAGCGAGTCCAGCGGGCTTAGCATGGGTGCCATGTTATCACTTATCGCTGTGGACAACACATCCTTCACGTTCTGACAAGTATACGAGTGCGAGAGTGACGAAATCGATCTTATGCCCAATAAGTTCATTTTTCACAAACGATTTGTTCCTAATTTGTGTGTTGAGCATCTTCATCATTCTTCATCAGCTTATAAGCCGTGAACAGAAATATGTATATCTTACTGTTTAACTTTAATTTAAACATGTGGACGTGACAACAGGCAAAAATATGTAAACGTTGTTTGATAATTCGTTAATTTAAAAAAGTGATTTAAATTTACCGAGTCTCTTGGTCACCCTAATTGCTACGTTAAACTGTCACTTTAAGCTACAAACCAAGTCTTGCCAAATAGGGTGACCATATGGTTGGTGTTTTTGCTATTTAAAATGATTATCAATAAGTTTAATTGTTTGCTTCTAGAGTTAATGCAATGAATTTGCCTTAAAATACTGCAATAGAAACCAAAATGTCTGTTTACCACTTAGGATTCACCCTGTATACGTCCCACTGCTGGGCACAGGCCTCGTCTCATAGATGAGAGCAAATAGGGAGTGGTCCCCCCGCTAGCCCAGTGTAGATCGAGGGCTTCACATACCTTTAAACTTCGCATGTTTGAATACATGTCTCAAAAAATCTTTATAATTTAAGATTAGTGGTTAAGCCTCAAAAAAATGTATGCTTTTATGTAAAATAAACAGATTTTTTTTTTTTTTGTTTTGAGAATATTTCTGAACTGAAGAACTTCGGTGAAGAAAAACATCGTGAGGAAACCGGTCTAATCAAAACAAGATCTAGCATTCCCCTGAGATGCCGTCGCTTTCGTAAAACTAGTGTACCTACACCAAATCGTGGAATTAAGGGCGAGTTGCACCAACTTGCGATCACAGACCAATCAACGTTAAATGTGGCGCCGGCGGCTGACATTCCATATAAACTTGTCAAACTTTCCATGCATTCAGATTTTAAAGAACACCGCTTACGATTACAGACGGTTTGGTGCAACCCAGCCTAAGTGCCAAAGCGGACTTCCGGCTCCTTTAGGGTACAAACGCTAGTAGATCGTGGGCCCACTTCCGATGTACCTACGTCACATGACAACATGATAAAAATGCATGGCAGCAGGTCGAGAAACTTGGGCTCAGCAAGGAAAAATAAAAAATAAATTTAAAATTGGCCGAAAGTGTGAAAACTTCGCTTCCGGTCAAAATTTGTATGGGTAGGTTTATTTACTTCATGTGACAACAGTACGAGACATGTAGCCCTTTTATCGTAGAGAGAGTAAAGCTAAGTCTGTCAGTCCTGAAATGGCCGGAAGTGCTTGGCCGTCGGTGCCAAAGTTGGCAACATCGTACTGTTGTCACATGACGTAAATATACCTCCCCATAGCCTAGCGGCGCCTGCGAGTCGGAAACGATAACACAGGTTAAGCAATGATGGCAGAAGGGGGGACAACTGTCGACCGCGTCCGCAGGAGCTACCTACCACAACCCTGCACGTGTCCCCTGGGTGGTACTAAAAAGTGACAAACTTTAAAGGCCAAAAATTATGTATGCCATACGATTAAATAATAAATACCTACCCATACAATTTTTTATTTATTTATATAGGAAGATCATCAGCTTAAGTACTACACGGTAGCTTAAAACAGTAGTGACAGTGAGCTAATAACAGATCCTCACCGATAGCGTAATAAATATGCAAAAAATAAGTGAGCAAAAGCCAAACGAAAACACAGCGCGCGTCTTGGTACTGCTACATAATTTAAGTACTTATTTCTAAATAGACTAAAAAGTGTTACCTAAACTATTTCCCTACCCCTACTTAAATTGTCGAGATAAGCGTTGTCTCACTGAGGGAACACTTGCACTGAATAGGTCCAGGTCGTTAAACCTCTGAAACACATAATTTAAGCCGTTGCTCGCTCTGATCATAAAACTAGTTTGCCTATAGTTACCGCGTGTTTACACTGCGTCCGTTTCCGAGTCCGGGAGGCATCCGTCTCTTTCGCACTCGGGCGAAACATCGCAAGCGAGAAAAAGAGGGATGCCTCCCGGACACGGAAACGGACGCAGTGTGAACACGCGGTTAGTGGATGATAATGGCACGGATAGTGGCCATATAGTTAGTGGATTTTGACCGGAAGTGAAGGATTTTCAAACTATCGGCCAATTTTTTTTTCTAGCTCAGCCCAACTTTCTCTCCCTGCTGCCATGCATTTTACCATGTTGTCATGTGACGTGGTGTATTGTGAGTGGGGCCCACGGTCTATAGGAGGAGGACGTTTGAGCGGCGCCGGTTGGAATCGCCCGTGCACTATTACCTCACGCGTCGGCGACGGACTGGTTGGCGAGCGAGCCGTCCCACGCGGCCTCCTTGTGCAGCGCCGCTTGCCGCTTCTTCTCTGTAACATCACATCAGTGTTCGTTAAGCAACAGCCAGGGTAGGTGAATGTCGAAAACATGTACAGTCAGCGTCATATAGTTAGTAGCAGCCAGAGTAGCCAAATATTTCGTAACATTCTTACAGTAATAAAGACGTGTATCGAAAAATTTGGCTACCTTGGCTGCTACTAACTATATGACGCTGACTGTACAATGTATGTATGTAAGCACATGTCAGACAATAGATCAAAGTAAAGGCGAACTTGTCCCTATAAGAGATCACTTCCATTCCAGCTAACCTTTGAGCAATTGAGAGGAAGGTAGGTAGAACGAGATAGGCAAACTTATACCGTGTACAAAAACACAGAGAAAATAAAAACAAAACCTAATAGGTAGTCATTCTAGATAAATAAATAAAAGACCGGGTTGCACTCCGGGAGTGCCGGCAGAAGTGAAAACTCAGTAACAGTTTTTCGATCAGGTCACGTGACATCTTACGGTGTCACCCTATAAATGAATTTGACGCAAATTTATAAACAATTATCAATTATTTAGGCGGACGGGCCGCGGGCGCGTTGGGTGCGACGGGGGCCGCCGGCTCGGCGCGCCGACGGGGCGGCGGCAAACACAATACCAATTTGTTTTTGCCATTGCCAAATATTTTTCAAAGCTTTATCTCTTTAGGAATAACGTCTAAATTCGAACTATTCGAATTTGCAAGGACAGCAGACGGCGGTGGCGACCAAAATATCAATTTGTTATTGCCGTTGGTAAATATTTTTCCAAGCTTTATCTCTTTAGGAATAACGCCCAAATTCGAACTATTTCGAATTTTCTCAATAGCAAAACGGTGAAGGACGCGTTGGTATTATTACAAATTTATTTGCAGAATATGCTATTGCAAAGTGTTTAACGGCTTTATACTCTTAAGAATAGCGTTCAGTTTTGAATGAAGTCGAATCGGCTAGCAGCAAAAAGTGACCTCCTTCACATCTGACGTCACAAAACTCTGTCGCGTATTTAACAATTTTTCCCCATCCCAAAAAGTGTTTAGTGCCGCTAAAGAAGTTTTCACTTCAACATGCCAATACATATACAGGGTGTTTTTCTAAATTTCCTTGAACTTCGGCATACTGCAGAGTCCATTCACCGAAACAAAGTAGCATAATTAGTTTTTCAAAAAAAAAAAAAAGTTTTTTTTTCGATTTTCATAAAAAATAATTAAATTTAACATTAACGGTTATTGTACAAGGGTCTTAAGAGTTAATGAACAGTTAGTGTCAAATGTGATAATGTTCAAATGACATCACATGACATGCACGTCAAAAAATCGTTTACACTGGTTAAAGTTGCATAACTGATTAAATTAAAATGTTGAATATCTTGATAACAGTAAGAGTTAAGATACTGGTGTCTTGTAGAAATTACCTTTATTTGACCTAAGCTATGCCCCCTTTCAATTAACGGAAATTGGCGGGAACACGTTGTATAGATATATATACAACGTGTCCCAAAACTCAACGATAAGCCGGCACCAGAGGATGGAGCTGCTTATGATTAGTCGAGAAAAAATAAGGAAAAAATATATCTCAATTATTTTAGAAATTACAGAAAAAAAATGAAATTCATCGAAAATCGACATCCCTAATGGTATTTTTAACGACCATGTCTACAAATATTCAAATATTACTGTTTTTTTTTTGTTTTTGGAAACTTAAGTAGCCCTGCTATCTAACACAGTTCTTAAACATACCAAAATACATGTAGTTTTTACACAAAAAAATAATCAAAATTCATTTTGTCCCTACAATTTTGAAAGATTTTCTCTTACAGTCCACTTTCAATCATCATGGTGTAAAAAAATAGTATTGACACCACTATGGCAATTATTTTCAAAAGTTGACGCAACTAACCAAGATTCCAAAATGGTATAATACTTTGGGAAACCTAGTCACAACAAAAAACAACAAATTTTTAAACAAGAACCGACATTTTTAAATGTTGATATTAATCACTTTTGAAAAGGGTTGTTGTTGCAAGTTTTAAAATTTCAATGGAAAATGTGGGTAGTTAATACAATTTTCAAGTCAGTACACTCTGATCCTTTGTTCGCTGTGCACCGTTCCGTATTAATTGATGTGGCTCTCATACTAACAACTCTTGGCTTTGCTTTTTGGACTGGTGATCTGCAAACTGTACTGACCTGGCATTATTTTGGACTGTGATTGTGTTTTGTGTATTGGACTTTTTCCGTATTCTGGATTGTTTAGCGTTTATCATGCCGCTACCGTACACACCGTTGGAATACGTTAATATGCATCTCATTTATGGAGAATGCCGATGCAATGCTAACGCTGCTAGCAGATTTTATCGAGAAAGGTAGGTACCCAAATGTTCAAAGACATCCGGATTATCGAGTGTTTATTAATGTACATCAAGCCTTTGCGGAAGGTCGTTTACCATTTGACAGGAGACACACTGAAAGACCTAGATTGGAACGCGATGAAGAAGTTCTCAATGAAATAGAAAACGATTCAACTACCTCGGTACGTGCCATAGAACTAGCTACGGGAATACCAAAAAGTTCTGCACATCGAATTCTAAAACGTCACAGACTTCACCCATATCACTACAGGCGTGTGCAGACGTTACTACCGCGGGACTATCCACATCGGGTCGCATTTTGCCGTGCGATGCTGCAAAAGCACAGGGAAGATCCCCAATTCTTAGACAAAGTTCTATGGTCGGATGAATCAACCTGCAAGAAAGATGGCTATTCAAATCTACACAACTTACATAGTTGGAGCAATGAAAATCCGCACCTGATGAGAGAAGACAAATCTCAGTATCAATTCAAGGTTAACTTATGGACGGCCATCTTAAATGGAAATGTAATTGGACCCTTTGAGTTACAAGGAAACCTTAATGGTGATGGCTATTTGAACTTTTTACAAAACGACTTGCCTGAATTATTAGAAGACGTGCCTTTACGTGATTTACAAAACATATGGTTTCAAAATGATGGTTGCCCAGCTCACTATGCCCGTGCAGTGCGAGAATACTTAAACCAAGAGTATCCAGGGCGTTGGATCGGGCGACTTGGTCCTATCTTGTGGCCACCCCGTTCGCCCGACCTGAACCCCCTGGACTTCTTCTACTGGAGCTATCTTAAAGACAAAGTCTACTCAAAACCCATAGCAACATTGGACGAACTTCGCCAAAATATCACACAAGCTGCGGATCATATCAATGGTAGAAGATATGCACGACGGATAAAACGATCATTTCTAAGGCGATGTCATGTCTGTATTAATGCCGGTGGCAGGCAATTTGAACATTAATACTACAGATTAATAATGTAGTAAATGAATTTAAAAAAATGAAAAAAAATTGTACCATTTCTTTGCATTTATTCAACATTTTTCAACAACAAAAATCCTTTTTTGGGTACAGTAAAAGTGATTATCGCCAACATAAAATAATGTCGATTCTTGTTTAAAAATTCGGTGCACAGCGAACAAAGGATCAGAGTGTACTGACTTGAAAATTGTATTAACTACCCACATTTTCCATTGAAATTTTAAAACTTGCAACAACAACCCTTTTCAAAAGTGATTAATATCAACATTTAAAAATGTCGGTTCTTGTTTAAAAATTTGTTGTTTTTTGTTGTGACTAGGTTTCCCAAAGTATTATACCATTTTGGAATCTTGGTTAGTTGCGTCAACTTTTGAAAATAATTGCCATAGTGGTGTCGATACTATTTTTTTACACCATGATGATTGAAAGTGGACTGTAAGAAAAAATCTTTCAAAATTGTAGGGACAAAATGAATTTTGATTATTTTTTTGTGTAAAAACTACATGTATTTTGGTATTTTTAAGAACTGTGTTAGATAGCAGGGCTACTTAAGTTTCCAAAAACAAAAAAAAAACAGTAATATTTGAATATTTGTAGACATGGTCGTTAAAAATACCATTAGGGATGTCGATTTTCGATTAATTTCATTTTTTTTCTGTTATTTCTAAAGTAATTGAGATATATTTTTTTCCTTATTTTTTCTCGACTAATCATAAGCAGCTCCATCCTCTGGTGCCGGCTTATCGTTGAGTTTTGGGACACGTTGTATACAACAAACTCTGATCAAAAATGGTTGAATTGTGAAACGCGTTCAGATTTTGTTGTCTCTGGTTTGGCTACTTCTGCTCATGTATAAAAGTTTATGACTGATTACGAAAACTATGAAGGCTTTTTTCACTAATAAAATAAAAATATAATAATACAATAAATCAGCCTGTATACGTCCCACCGGGCATCGCTCATGGATGAGAGGGAATGGGCAGTAGTGCCCACGCTGGCCCAGTGCAGGCTGGGGACTTTACATACACATTTTGAAATTCTTCGCAGATGTATACTGGTTTCCTCACGATGTTTTTTCCGTTCATCGAAAAACGGTAACCATCAAGTTATATTCCGTACTATCGGCTGCAATAATGCATGGACACCTTACGGCCCAGTTTCGCTTGCATCGTTTGACGTCTGCTGCTCACACAGTTGCACGTGGTGCACATTAATTAAACTAGATGGCGTTGTTGGCGCTACTATTTAGAGATACCGCGGAAAATAAGCACTATACTAGGCATATTAAATACCTTTAAATTGACACCTGTTATCACCAGAAATATTCTCATATTAGTATAATTATTAACAAGGCTATTAAATTCTAATTTATAATAACTGTATTTAAGTGCGATACCACTGGTATGTGAATGCTATATTTCCACCATTACCTATAATGTTGAGATAGCTCAATGGATTAAGACATGTGCTCTAGGCTCAGCGGCCTAGAACGATCGAGGTTCGAATCCCAGCTCTAATGGGAGGTTTATGTTTTTGTATTTTTTTTATATTTGTTCTATTTCTACATGTATAGATGAAAGTTTTTTATATATAAATATTAGTCATAAAGAAAGTTATATATTCATAACTTAAATAATTAAAACAGCATTTTATGTTTTAATATGTTTATTTTGTTCACTACAGTTCTGTTAAAGCAATTTTATAATACTACTTAGTAATAGTTACCTATCAACTTTGTAACATTTTTATTGAGGTAATAGCTTAAGTTTCATTTCCATAATTGGAAAAAGATTGAAGCTTCACCCCAATAAATATAATATTGACAATATTAACTTACAACCGGGTTATCTAACATTCAAATCAGCAGAACGCATTAAGGTGTTAATTGCCATAATATATCTTTACCTATATGTGAGCGTTCAAACCATGAATTAATGTGTTATTGATTTGAAAATAATCATAATAATTTTATTTGGGCATTCACCGTTACTTACACTTGTTTGATCTTATGAAATATCACATTTTAAATAGTAAAGGAATATTTTTCCAAGCTTTATCTCTTTAGGAATAACGCCCAAATTCGAACTATTTCGAATTTTCTCAATAGCAAAACGGTGAAGGACGCGTTGGTATTATTACAAATTTATTTGCAGAATATGCTATTGCAAAGTGTTTAACGGCTTTATACTCTTAAGAATAGCGTTCAGTTTTGAATGAAGTCGAATCGGCTAGCAGCAAAAAGTGACCTCCTTCACATCTGACGTCACAAAACTCTGTCGCGTATTTAACAATTTTTCCCCATCCCAAAAAGTGTTTAGTGCCGCTAAAGAAGTTTTCACTTCAACATGCCAATACATATACAGGGTGTTTTTCTAAATTTCCTTGAACTTCGGCATATTGCAGAGTCCATTCACCGAAACAAAGTAGCATAATTAGTTTTTCAAAAAAAAAAAAAAGTTTTTTTTTCGATTTTCATAAAAAATAATTAAATTTAACATTAACGGTTATTGTACAAGGGTCTTAAGAGTTAATGAACAGTTAGTGTCAAATGTGATAATGTTCAAATGACATCACATGACATGCACGTCAAAAAATCGTTTACACTGGTTAAAGTTGCATAACTGATTAAATTAAAATGTTGAATATCTTGATAACAGTAAGAGTTAAGATACTGGTGTCTTGTAGAAATTACCTTTATTTGACCTAAGCTATGCCCCCTTTCAATTAACGGAAATTGGCGGGAACACGTTGTATAGATATATATATACAACAAACTCTGATCAAAAATGGTTGAATTGTGAAACGCGTTCAGATTTTGTTGTCTCTGGTTTGGCTACTTCTGCTCATGTATAAAAGTTTATGACTGATTACGAAAACTATGAAGGCTTTTTTCACTAATAAAATAAAAATATAATAATACAATAAATCAGCCTGTATACGTCCCACCGGGCATCGCTCATGGATGAGAGGGAATGGGCAGTAGTGCCCACGCTGGCCCAGTGCAGGCTGGGGACTTTACATACACATTTTGAAATTCTTCGCAGATGTATACTGGTTTCCTCACGATGTTTTTTCCGTTCATCGAAAAACGGTAACCATCAAGTTATATTCCGTACTTACATAAGTTGAAAAACTTATTGGTACGAACCGCGAATCGAAGTCACGACCGCCGTTTGACAGCCGCATGCCTCAACCACTAGGTTACCGTAGCGTATAAATAAAAAAATGAACAAAATTGCACGACACGTAACGGCAAGGTCGCCAGACGAAATTGTCCGACTTCACCTTCACAGACACACATGTGACTGGATTTATTGTCACTTAGTAAGGACATGTTAGGGTAGAGGACGCGATTAAGTTTGTGTCGTTTGCTCTGGATGCTGACAATGACGACTATTTCGGTAGTGGCAGGACAGGTAAGATCATTTATTTGTAAGATAAGATAAGATTTATTTTTTGTCAAAACTGAGTTGGGGCATTTTTTTAAATTCGTGTACCCAATTAGCGTGAGTTGTTGAATACAAATTAACTAAGTGTCAGTTTTGTGACCAAATCAAGCATACATATTATGTGAAATTTAACTTGTTTCACATTTAAATAACGTGAGGGTACAGGACGCGATTAAGTTTGTGTCGTTTGTTCTGGATGCTGACAATGACAACCATTTCGGTAGTGGCAGGACATGTAAGAGCATTTATTTGTAAGATAAGATAATATTTATTTATTGTCAAAACTGAGTTGGGGCATTTTTAAAAGTTCGTGTACCCAATTAGCGTGAGTTGTTAAATAGAAATGAACTCAGTGTCAGTTTTGTGACGAAAATTAAGCATACATATTATGTGAAATTGAATTTGTTTCACGCATAGCATATTATATAAATTTAAAATAAAAAGTTAATTTTTATACTAACTGTATACTTAATTGCTGTCACAAAACTGACACTGAGTTAATTTGTATTTCACAACTCACGCTAATTGGGTACTCGAATTTTTAAAAATGCCCGTTGGTACATAGGTCTTACAAATATCACAGAAGCTTGCCCATTTCGGGCGTACAATATTAAACTATACTAATACATGCAGATATTGCAGATGTGAAACAATAACATAACATCAAAGCAATTAATTATCTATGTACATAAAATATTCATTTAGTTACTTTTTGTTAAAAGCCATTTCTTGAACTTGTTTTTAATTCTGATCAGGCAAGTGGTTGAATATTTTTATTCCTGTGGCATATGTGCTCCTGCTTAGTATAAAACTAGACGGTCTAACCGTAGAAACATCGTATTTATATTGCAATCTTAAATTATTTTTAAGTGTTAATACTCGTATTTTATTGTCTTTAAAACTTCTCTAAGAGATTCCAGATGCCAAAGCTTAAATATTATATGTATGCATCTTTTTTGAAGAATAAATGTCGATTCTACGTTTACCGAATTTCCCCAAAATATTATGCCATATGTCAGGTTGGGATAAACATTTCCATAGTACGCCTTCTTTGCGACATCTGTTAAGGTTATATTTGTTAATGTTGATAATGCGTAACATGCTCTGGCTAGATTATTATTTATTTTATCTATGTGATGTTTCTAGTTTAGGTTGCTATCAAATGTGACTCCAAAGAACTTTGTACTATTTACTTGTTCAACTTGTTTGATGTTCATAACTAGATTGACACTTTTATGTACCTGTTTATAATTTAGGAATTGTACAATAGGCATGATGCCTCATGTTCAAATTGATAACGTAGTGATGCTAAATGGATAGTAAACCATCAAATTATCGTAATAAAGTACAAATTATAAAATATAATTAAAATCATAAAAAGATATGAACCTTGAAAGTTTAGAAAAAATGTGCATTTTTTTTTATTGTCCAAGAGTAAATTAAAAGCTACCAATAGAATCCTTACGCTTTTCTAGAAACAAAATTGTATGACAACTATGTACTTAAACGCAGTATTTCGCGACCGAAACAACAATTTACCTGATTTTCCATACTATGATTAGTACAAATATACAAATGTGATGTCACACTTGTATAGACACACAGTATGAAGCGTTTCGCGCTGCCGCCAGCGAGGTCAATCTTTATCTCAAATTTTTAGGTATTGATGTTCTTTAATTGTAGTTGCTCCCATACAAACATTTGTTCCTCTCCAAAAACTGGTTCGAATGACGTCACAAAAAAATTCAAGTCATCATCCTCTGGGGGCACGGGAGTGCCCCCGCCAAGACGAGCCAAGCGAAGCGCAAGGGCACTACCTACCTTTTCTCGAAGCGCTTCGTCGTATTTTTGAACCTTCCTAACTTGGGTTTAGATTATACCAGATAAACAAAATTTTCGGGATATGATGTCAGTGGTTGACTTATTGAAACTGTAAAGTTTCAATTGCATAGCTATTATACTTTAGATTTTATTGATATCTAAAATATCCCGATTTCGTCACTGACTCACTGATGATCATCAATATTCTTAGGGTTCTTCCTGAAGTCCTAGAAAGCTGAAATTTGGTATGTAAGCTAGTAATAGTATACAAACAACGAAAAAATCTTAAAACTTGAAACTTTTACCGCCCCCCAACCCCTTAACCTAGTTTAAGGTTCTGGGTGAAAGTTTGTATGAGACTTCCGCAAATTTTGATGCTAGAAGTCTGAAAATTGATATAGGGGGTCCTTGTTATCCTTGTTATAAATAATAAGATTATGTATTTCAGGATTTTTAGTAAATCACCCCCCACTCTTTAAATTAGGGGATGGAAGTTTGTATGGGTTTTCCCATTCACTTCTTGAGAAATTACCTTACAAAAAGGAATGAGATCCCACCAAAAACATTACATGTAAAGTGATGCCAAGACTCCATAGCTCAGACACTTTCAGCGTGAAAAAGATATCAGATCGCAATTAGCGCCAAGCTTCCTACTCCACACGGCGTAACTACCACTACCAGCCACGCTCTACAAATTCTACATCTTGGCTAAAAAGTATAGCTTTGTTGGGCACATCCCGGACAAATAATCCGAAAGACGTTTTTTTCTTGTAGAATTTTGAATATTGTGTTCCTGAGTCATGGATGTTTTCTATGTAAGTATTTATATTTATTTTATCTATCTACGTGTGTATATCCTCACCTAATACGCAAAGTACAAGCTTTGCTGAGTTTGGAACTAGGTCGATTAGTGTAAGATTATTATTTGTATTGAACAGTAACATCTGATAAAGAAACTTATAAACTGAGCTATCGGGACAATCTTGCTCGGTGGAAGAATCTTTCAACCAATTTCCTCTTACAACGCCTCCGCTTGTAACGCTCAGTTGGCTAACAGCGATAGGCCGCGTATGCCTGAAGGTCTCAGTTTCAAATCTTGCTGGTAACGATACTTCTTACAATATTTCCCTTTAATTTTAAACTTGTAGTGTAACCTTGTCCCCCAGTATATGTAATATTGCATGAAGGTGTACCTCTGGCGATGGTAATGAGCCGGCGCTCCTCGGCGCGCTCCTGGCGCGCGGTGCTGAGCCGCACGCCGAGCGCGCCCGACACCAGCCGCCGCGCCAGCGCTGTGCACGTCTCCGGCCGCTGTCTGCAACAAAAATACGATATTACGGGTCGATGACGTCGCTCATGATACTGCACAAACTTAAGTTTTATGACGTCGCTCATGATACTGCACAAACTTAAGTTTTATGACGTCGCTCATGATACTTCACAAACTTAAGTTTTATGACGTCGCTCATCATGCTGCACAAAGTTTTCCCTAAAGTCAGTCCGTCAATAGCTATCAAAGTTATCGTGCTATACGAGTACATATATTATAGTTCAATTTATGAGGAAGTTTGCGTGCTAGTTTGTGTTTTGTATATAATATAGGTAGCTTATTTGTACATTGAACGATCGATCAGTCAAGCCTAATATGTTCTTGTGTAACCTGGGATGCCGAGTTATTTATTCGGCATCCCAGGTTACAAAAACCAGTAGCACCCCTCGTGACGGTGTTAAATGCAAATTATTTCCTTATCAAAATCTTGCGATCAGCCCAATTGGTTATAAGTAAATGTGATGAAGGTGGTATTTAAATGACGTACGTTACTATTATATACGATTTGTAACAATGGCCATAGGTATGTGTTTCTTCAAATCGTTATGGCCACATATTTAGAAACAGCCCCGCCCATATTTCATCGATTTGAAAATATATGGTAATTGTTCTACTGATGTCTCTAAAAAATAAAAACAACTTAGGAAAGTTAAAAAACCCCCGACATTTTCCTTTCAAAGTCCAAATCTCAATAACGGCTGAACAGATTTCCATGAAACATGGCTTAGAACACTCAGGATAAAATTATCTGACACAAAAAAAAACCGTATTCAAATCGGTCCATCCGTTTGGGAGCTACGATACCACAGACAGACACACAGATACACAGACACGTTAAACTTATAACACCCCTCTCTGTGCGTCGGGGGTTAAAAATAGAGATGATCGCTAAATAATCTTGATTCCACAGTATTCCTTATCAACGAAATGTCATTGTCAGAGGATAATAGTCAAATTAGTAAAATACGATCATAGCTGTTTCTCTCAAGATCGGAACCATTCTTACCTATAGGGCTGCAGGAACTCGGCGCACTTCTTCGCCTTGTTCCGGGATTCGAGTGTGGCCTCCTGCAGGGGGCGACACCGGACTAGCTGCCTCTGCGATCTAAGCACCTCCGCAGCTGGAATAACGATAACTACCATGAATACAAAAAATAACAACCAGTTCCTTGATTTTACAGCGGCTTCACTCAGCGAATTTTCGCAGCGATAAAAACGCGCGGTTTACGAAAGCGCGACTGTACCGCAACGCAACACTAACCATAGATTACCTGTAAATGTTTGAAACGTCCGCTAACGAAATTCTAAATTTCGATCAAAATGGAAAATTGAAAAATTATTCGCCACGAGCGGGATTTGAACCCGCGACCTCTGGAATCCGTCCATCGCCCTTGTCAACTGAGCTACCGTGGGTCCGCTAGTGGCGAGGAATCTTTCAATCGCTTCCACTCTTCTAATTATACCTTAGGGACGCTCGAGTTATTACAACTTCTGTAACGGCACCACCATCTCAAATTACATTGAGAATCGTTAGTAACAATGCGCTACCCCATATTATGGATTTCCTGTCATTATCATCTGCATGGATACGTTATCGCTGCAAAAAGCTCTAGAGTTACCGAATCACAATGTCACATGGTAACAAATATTTACTGTCCCATTTAAAATAAATAAATAAATATTAGGGGACAATCTTACACAAATCGACCTAGTCCCAAACTAAGCAAAGCTTGTACTATGGGTACTATGGGCTTGTACGATAAACATATTTATATATATAAATAAATACTTAAATACATAGAAAACATCCATGACTCAGGAACAAATATTCGTGCTCATTACACAAATAAATGCCCTTACCGGGATTCGAACCCGGGACCTCTTGCTTCGTAGGCAGGGTCACTACCAACTAAGCTAAAGCGTTCGTCAATTAAAACAATGGATGAGTTTTTAATAGCGAGTTACTTGATATTCTCACAAAATACGTAACTCATTAAGTGCCGCACGACGGAAAAACGATTCGAAGTTCCCGAACAATTTACGGACGGGGACACATCAATTTAGTATGCGGAAGACACAGTTCCGGAAGAAAAAGTAATATCCGAACAACTAAGGCTTATCCATACTAATATTATAAATACGAACTTTGCTGTTTGTCTGCCCGTATGTCTATTTATTCCTTCTTACCGCCGAACCGGTCCGCGGTCCGCCTATCCGTTACAAATCGATACACAACACTTATTCGCCTATAACGTTACAGTTCTGGAACACTAACTACATATTTATGAGTGTATGGCATGCGAGCAAATTGTAGAAATAAGTTATGCCCGTCAAAACCAGCCGGGGGCAATGACCGACGTTGACAGGTAAAAAAAAGCGTCTAGTGAGGTAAACATGTTTTGTTCACACACATAATGCAGACTACATCTGCCGTGGCATTAATTTATTCCCTGGCCGAGTTCCTGCTTAAGATATAATACGGACATCGAAAGCTCATTATTGTCTCCTTTTTGGTGTACCGTTTACAAAGAACGTACGTATCCTTACATTCAGCTCTCATGCGTAGTATATTCGGTCTGACTGGGACTGGGAGATGTTTCCGAACGTACGCTTCGTAGGAGCAAGGAATCTGTTAGCTTGTTCCTTTGTTTAGTGTAACGGCCCGTGGGTTTGTTTTAGTACCTACTGGAACATAACTAATGAAAATGGATACTTCTGTATGCGTTGTAGTTTAGGTGGAACTTATAAAAGGGTATGACGATAGCTAAGTTGAACGAATATTTCAATCAAGTTATTAATTGATTACCAATGTTGTCGTGCTTAATGCATTGCATCAATTATCGTACATACATATGTCCTTAATTTGCAGCCTACGTTAACTAAAATATATATCTGAAATGAAACACACATAACACCCATTCCTAACGCAGAGAGACAAAACTGGCAAGTAATCAAAAGATCCATTAAATTAAAATTGTTCTATGCATTCAAATTACAGACAAAATGTTGACTTTACGATGGGAAAACAGATCGCGGTCGACATTGGCACACGTCCACGGTGAATCAGACGGTTAATATATCGTTTAGTGCCATCGTCATGCTCGTAAACCAATTTTCTGGCCTCGGAATTTGGACTTTATCTCCTTGGTGTAAAGTTAGCTTTTCTAGTGTCATAAATGAGCGAGATTAGAACGTACGAGTGTACTAAATGTTGATTGGTAGGTAGTATTTATAATTTAACAAGTTCCACTGACTTTTTTTGCAGCAATTCGGAACGAGAAGTACCTAATATTAGATTTCTGTTAATCGTGGGCGGGCAGAGTTGAGTCATGAACATCATGATTACAAATGAGTCTATTATGCCCCGGGAGGATTCCAAATTATATTAACAGTGTAGGTATTCCTGAGGCCCTAAGGGCGGTATTCCACTTCTCCGAGATCTTTGTCCAATGTGTATTTGCGTCTCACATTTTGCTTAAAGAGTGAGTGAGACGCGATGCACATTGGACAAAGATCTTGGACAAGTGGAATACCACCTTAAAAGGAAATGCAATGTACGTTTCGTAGTCCCCTGATTTCTTCTCCAAAACATGACCTATTAATTAATAAGTATTTTTCTTATTAATAATTAAAGAAAGGCATTGGCCGTGTTCCTGTTTTCGTTTTTTTTAATAATCTAGTCAATTTTTTTTTTAGGTTTTTGAAGGTTAATATCTCTTTTAAGAATAAAAAAAGGTAAAAATTGGAACATGTCAACAGTAGCCATAGATTTATGAAAAAAAAAATATTGCTCTACTGCCATTATCCAGGGAGAAAACAGGGGACTACGTTTGTATCGAAAAACGGCCCTTGTGTTTCCTCTTAAGGGGCTGACAAGACCTAATTTTGTTGAAATTGATGTTTTTAAGCAGTTTTTTAAGAAAAACTACTTGTTCTAGCACATCAAAAAAAAAATGTTAATATTCACCATATTTCAAAGAGCGTGGACGGGCTCGATACATTATTGGACGAAATCGGCTCGATAGAAAAGAATTGCAAAGATTGGTCTTAAAATCATCTTAAACGGTTCTATGTCTTTATTTTTTTGACGTATGGGTCTGCAATTAAAAATATGAAGTCAACATATTCATACCTAAACCGCTAACGAGTCACATTTCTCAAATAATCCACACTTTTTTTTATTTCAATATTTATATGCCCTATTATCTTCAAAAACCGGGCCGCCCAGTGACACTCGCTCTCGTTTACTCCGATACAAATAGACAGTGTGCGCGCTATCCCAAATCCTCAAGGCCATTTTGGTGTTGACAGCGCCTTAAGGAGTAAACAAATACATATAAAGTAAGCTGAGCTCGGCTCACATTTTTTCATCAAATATTGTATGTAAAGAAAATACAAAGCTGTGGATCTCAGCTTTCTTTATAAATACGATTTTTTTTACTCCTTAGGGCCTCAGAAATACGCTTTAAGATTATTTGGGATCCTCCCGAAGCACCGTGTATACAGTGTTTTTTTTAAATGGGACAGTATGGGGAAATCCGAATCTAAAGGAGATAGAGGAAAAGTGTCCAAGGAGACATTAGGTGTTTTTTTATGTAAACAAATTTGGCTCGTTAAAATTTTTGGTCAAGCGTGAGTTGTTCTTAAAAAATTATAAAGTCGGTCAATTTTTTTTTTGACGCGGGTCGGCTCTGTTTCATGTAAGGATTATTTCATTGTATGGAAAGAAAAAAATCTGAACAGCAGAAGTTGGTCAAATTTAATGAAAACTAATCTTCATAGAGTTGGTTTATTACTTGAGTAAATGTTCGATGTGGCCGCCGTCTTGTCTTATGCAGGTACGAGCACGCTTCAAGACACTTCTAGTTGCATTTAACAGAGACTTATGGTGAATTGTGTTTAAAGTGAAAAATAATAATAATAATAATTACAAGCATGAACTGATTGGAAACAAAATCACAGCTGCAGAAATAACTTACGTTCCAAATTTGAATTCTTTTTTTTATAATTTCAAGACTATCGCGTGCCATGTTGTTTACGAAGATTAAAAAAAATGTTCTTCTCTTGAATCATCTGGAGCTCTTATCGATTATCGAAATTTAAAAATGGAATAATTTTAAATATTTTTTACACGCCTAGGCACTTGTAACATTATTAAAAGGCGAATACTGCAATTGTATGAAGATTAGTTTTCATTAAATTTGACCAACTTCTGCTGTTCAGATTTTTTTCTTTCCATACAATGAAATAATCCTTACATGAAACAGAGCCGACCCGCGTCAAAAAAATAATTGACCAACTTTATAATTTTTTAACAACAACTCACGCTTGACCAAAAATTTTAATAAGCCAAATTTGTTTACATAAAAAAACACCTAATGTCTCCTTGGACACTTTTCCTCTATCTCCTTTAGATTCGGATTTCCCCATACTGTCCCATTTAAAAAAAACACTCTGTATATACTAAGAATATTATAAACTAGGGAGTTACTAACATTTGATCTCACATTGGGTACCTAAAACCAATATTTATAACACCTGGCCTATATTATCATATCTATATGTCCCAATACTGGGCACATGCCTCCATGGATGAGAGGGAATGGGCAGTAGTCCCCACGCTGGCCCAGTGCGGGTTGGGGGTTTCATATATCGGTCACATTAGCTGGACAATTAACCAATCGATGCGACAGCCACGGCATGACAAGGTTACACACATATGCTGCTGCTGCTTCTCGATACAGCGCACGAGTTGTATGGGTGTTGTTAAATCACCGAGCGGCGCGGTTGACCGACCGACGCGCGCCGCGCCGTTCGTTGCGTCACTGGGTCATCGAACCTCCTTGCGAGGTTGGGCGCAAGTGGGTTGCGGATCAGGCGTAAGCTTAAATATGTTAGCTTAATTTACGCGATTTCGTTTTGTCAACAACAAATTACAAAAATTAAAACACTAATTATCGCATTACCATTGTCCAATAACCATTCGCTTAATTTCAAGGTACTCTCAAGTTCGTACACTTAACGATGCGGTAATTTATTCATCAATCAATTTACAATGTTCGTCACAATACCGACACTCGAGTGATTTATTTTTAAAAACACGCTAATTGGATAGCCAAATTTTTAAAAAATGCCTTGTTAAACCTTAGCTTATTTTAACACGTATAATGTTGACATGTATTTTTTTATTATATGATTCGCGCGAGTAACATTCGCGCGAACTTTTGATAATCGCGTAGTCGCGTTGTATTAGAACTACTATTTTTCTAGAGATGGTTGATTGATGATAAGTGACGAGACAATCCGAGTCTATACCTATTGTTTTATTATTCTGTAAATATAATTAGAACCGTCCACAATTTTTAGCTCTACCTTAAAGCTAACTATGTGTTAGGAAATGCTTGATGGCATTAAATACATGCCTGTTATAGGTATTTTGTTCAATAAAGATGAAAACAAGCGAAGTTGCGATATCACTAATCAAGTAATCAGCTCTTCTGATGTAGAAAACAATACAATCGATTTCATTTTATCACAATGCCAATAAGCATTAAGTGCTTCGTTGAAACTAACTACAGGTCGGAAATAATTTCCGTTTCCTACTTCTTAGATAGAGATATAAGATGACGGAGATTGCATTGTGTTCGTGGGATATTTTTGTGAAATAATAGAAGCATCATGCTCTTAATAAAGCGTTTTGTCATTCTCTTTGTTTCCGGAGTTATTACGTTGTTAACTGTTTTATATCTTAGAAAAAAATATAATTATAGAGAGTTGTTCGAAGACATACATTGTTCTATGTGCTTAGCAATAAAATGTATATAAATCTATGATAGACATATACATATTATGTTACAAACGTAATTGTATTTCATAAAATTTGATACAAAACGACCTTTCTAAGTTGTAAATATCAGTTTATTAAATATAATGTGATAAAAATGAATTTATAAGGTCTAGTCAATTTGTGCTGGTTACTTTTTTCACGCAGACGTAAAACAGTACCTAAGTAGTTACCTAGTTTAGTGTAAGTTAATTAGTAAGTGTATACAAATTTGTTAATTAAGAGGCACTTATCGAGCGCTCGCAATAGCAAAAAGCTCACAAATAAAAAAATAAAAAATATGCTGGTTCTATTAGATCCAACTAGAACGCCCATCATTCAGACTAAGTTAATTTAATACCAAATTTGAACGAAAATCGAACACAAAGCGTTTAGAAGCAATAACCAGTAAATTTGCAAAAGAAAGCAACCATTCTCGTTACACCCGATTCAATGAAAGCGACGGCGCTGAAAGGAAGCCAAGTTCAAGGCGGCTGCCGTGCGCAGAATGAAGACGCTTTGTTAAAAAAATGGAACCACCAATGAAATCGAAAGTGGTGTGCGGCTCAAAGACAGACAAGAAGCGGTTTGGAAGTAATACGACCGCTTTAGCCTAGTTTGTAGTGACCCTGCCTACGAAGCAAGAGGTCCAAGGTTCGAATCCTGGTGACGACATTTTTGTGATGAGCACGAATATTTGTTCCTGAGTCATGGATGTTTTCTATGTATTTGAGTATTTATTTATCGATATAAGTATGTTTATCGTCGTCTAGTACCCATAGTACAGTCAGCGTCACATACATCTGTACTCTTCAGGGTGTTAAAAAATAAATGACCATGCACTCCATGGGCTTGACTGTTCAGATTGATCGCTCAGATGTATGTGATGGCGACTGTACAAAAGCTTTGCTTAGTTTGGGACTAGGTCGATTTGTGTATAATTGTCCCCTAATATTTATTTATTTAGTTTACACACAGGACACGAACACGATATCGAACCCAAAACCAGGTATTTGTGTAATATGGCAAAATGTAGACCCAATCCAATTATCTACATCTTCAAGAAATTTTCAGAAAATCCATCGTGAAAAAAATCCATCCATCCTCTTTTTCATATCGTGGAGGGGTGCTACTGGTTCCGAAAGTAGTTCTCGCGATATTCAAATGTGTAGATTCAAAAAAATACAAATCTATGATCGCTAAAACGATTCATAATTCAAGAGAATCTTAATAACAATTTTAAACGTATTCAGTCTGGTAACTAAAAAGTTCAAAAAGACACTCTCTTTTTCATATTTTGACCACAATCAATCTTATCATTACGATTTCTTAACTTGACCTTTAAATTTAAACAAAAATGACACGGGTAAATTTTAATTTTTCTAAATGATTGACGTAGCTAAAAACTAGCTTGTTATTTTTCTGGACTGGACTGGAATAGGCATGATGACAGTAATTGAAAATCACTAAAATATGGTATTTACTTAGTGAAATTTTAATCATTAAGTAAGAGATTATTATTCATTTTGATAAAATTAAACTGAAAAATACGGACGCCCGCCATGATATGTTAAACACCAATCAGAGCGCATGACGTCACACTCGTATAAACAAATACCCACGAACTTATATAAGTACATACTGGACTTTGCCATTCCGACAATGTTTTGAAACAAGAAAAAAAGCGGCCAAGTGCGTGTCGGATCACGCACAACGAAGGTTTCGTGCCTATTAAAAAGGTCGTATCGTTACTGAAATCTTACGGCACTTATTTCCTTTCCTTTAAGGAAGGCAGTTTTTTTGAAATATCTCAAAAACCTTTGAAGCGATCTTGTTCAAAACAATTTTCGCTGAGAGAATTTAATAAGCCCTATGAGCATGATATTTTCATATTTTTAAAATACACAGTTCAAAAATGCATAGAATCTAACAAGTTTCACTCTGATTTTAGATCCAAATTGATTGCTAGTAGAACCGCCGATATTTTCGTGAAATGGCCACTTAACTGTAAAATTTAATAGCTGAATTCGGTCTCTAAGTACTTCCTCAGAGCGTCATTATACAAGACAATAACCATTTTGCGATTAAATTGTAGCAAAGGGTTTATTTCAGGAAATAAACTTTCGATATGGTAAAATCTGTTTTGACATAACAGCCATATTTTTTAATTAGTATTGCCATAACAAGCAGTACAAGCATACCGTCAAAGTTAGGATTTTGACTGCGTTGGTATTTTTGGAGTGATATTTAGAAAAGTAAATACATTTTAATTTCAGTAAATTAATTTTCATTTGCATTTAATTTAGTGAAATTATAACAAAATTAATGATAACCGTATAGCGTAGAGTACGTCTTTATAAAAATTTCGCACTGTTTGTGTTTCAAGTTATAGCAACACAGCACAAAACTAGAAAGAGATGACGGAAAGACGTGACGTCATTCAAGGTAGGTCATTTTTTTCTGGTTTCAAAACATTTTTGAATGGCAAAGTCCAGTATGTCTATAAGTTCGTGGTTTATACAAATGTGACGTCACTCGGGACGCCATGACACTGACAAGCGTTTTAGCGCCAAGTTTAAATTTAAAACTAAAATGCATTTTTTTCCTACTTAACTGTTATTTTCTCTAGAAAAAACTGATTCGTTGTACATAATAAATGTTTCTAAACATTTTAGAACAGTTTTTCAAAATGTTTCATCATGCCTATTATGGTTTCAAGTATGACTATAGGACTATAGGAGATAGGACTGCTAGCAATGCAGGACACAAACAAAAAGGCACAGTTTTCCTGATATTAACCTTCAACCAGGAAGCAACCTTCCTTCCTTCCTTCAGAATGAGTGTAGAAAAAATAATTTATTTAAGAAACTTCACATAGCCCGCCCACGTGTAATATTGTATTTTTTTAAAGGTTATCATTATTATAGTGGTTTTATTACGTTATTATGAATAAATTTATTTCCCAATCCCCATTAAACTAAATCCGCTGTCTCCTGTAACTCGCACTTTAATACAGTCGGTACGTGACTTGTAATACCAAGACCCGATCGCAAAGTGGATCAAACAATCTTACCTTTTATTTATTACATCAGGTTGTACAATCGCACCGGAGATGCAACTATAGTTGCCGAACTAGTCTAGTTTTATAACTTTATTTGTGCTTTAACTGCTTAAGCAACGTTTAAGTAGAGCGTAGTTAACGTACCGAGGTGTGAACGGGTTCATTGATGTAATGAAATAGTTTAAGTTTAATGTCCGCATTAGTCGTATATTTGCTAACATTGTCTTATACTATTAAATTACCACTATTTATATATTTGTTTGCTAATAGATTCTAGACAGCGGTTGTAACGATTTCGCTGACATTTACAATACATGGATTTGCGAGGGCGATGCGTACACACTGAATATTTTCAACGAGTTTTAGTTAGTGACATGCTTATGAGTGTGCTAAAAAAAAACAGGATTATATGTATCTAACCCCTCTTACTCTTAAGTGAGCGAGTGGCATGCGACAGCATGTTAACAGTAACATGAAATGTAACGATTTAAAAAACTCGTCTGTTAAAATCAGTCTTATAGATGCGATGTTGCTATTGAAAACGTCAATATGCCGCTCCTTCGTTAGTTCATTTAGGCTTTACCAACTCGTAATAAAAAGCTATTTTTTCTATAATTCCGTGGTGTAAATGGAATTGAGAGGGGAGGGAAGTATCTTTTAGTCTAAAAGATACTTCCCTCCCCTCTCAATTCCAAAAGTTTTAGACCTAGATGGAGTATTTTGAATTGTAAGGGGTTTTCAGCTTAAAGCAGTGGTTTTTTTCTGTATACGTTCTAATCTGTTAATTTAGATATTGTAAGAGGGGTTAGATAAATATAATCCTGTTTTGTTTAGCACACTCATAAGCACGTCACTAACTAAAACTCGTTAAAAATGTTCAGTGTGTACGCATCATTTATTAAGTGATATACATCAACAGTTACAGAACGGTTGATGTATATCACTTAATAAATAATAAGTTTTGTTTCTTACAGAGGTATTCATTGTATGCTAGTGGGTAACACGTTGTAAAATTTGCTGTTGCTACTGGTGGGATGGGAACCTTTAATTGGCTCTCTGTTACTCAAGTTATATATGTGTTGTGTTGTGTTATTTTTTTTTTTTTTTTTTTTTTTTATAACTAGTTTATATTATTATTTTGAATTGTTAGCTGTTGGTTCTCCAAATAATAAATAAATAAATAATCCCATTTAATCCTTGCCTCAAGCCTTAATCTGTGATCAAATACTCCTGAGCTGCAAAAATTCTATAAATGAAATATTATCAGAATGCGGACGAGATGGAACGGTAACGGTAAATGGGCGGGCGTAGCAGCTAGGGGACCGACTTTTGAATTTCAAGCGCTCGAAAATCAAATAAAAGTAAATACGTTTGTAGTGTCAAAATGGCAGGCACTTACTTTCTACCAATAGAATTAATTACGAGTGGTCAATCCACTCGTTTTTCAATTTTCTATCGCTATTTCAAAATAGCATTCCATAATTTTTGTCAGTTTTCGAGTGAAAGAGTCGAGCGCTCGAAAGTCAAAAATCGGTCCCCAGACCTTGATTTTTGGTGCATATTCACTTTACCAGCTATTAGAACATAATATTTGCATACTAAAACAAATAAAACAAGTTGAACATAAGATAAGATAAATCTTCATTTGCTATAAATATGGTATAATATGGTCGTAACTTACATTATATTCCGGTACAATCACATATTTACTAGCATATTTACATAATACTAGCTTTAAGAGACTTTCAATTCGTAGTATGAGAAGACGGGTATTTGCAAAACCGGCAAAACAGGCGTAATCAGGAAGAGGACCCTTGCAGCCTGACATCGCAAGTTGGGTTGCTATTTTAAAACCAGTTAATAATAAGTGTCAGGTCCAGGGTTAACAGCAAGAAGCTTGAATATGAACATTAAGACGAGTCCATCTCCATCACTCTTGCAATAAATTCTTAAGCGCTTCATTCATTAGAGAACTTAGGTTCCACTATACGTGTCGCCAGTCACGAATTATTCGCTTAAGGTGGTTCGCTTTCCATACAAAACGTTATTTGACATTCGCAGGCTAACGGCGTGATTTTTAAAGAAACTTATGTAACTAATTTTCATAAATTGGTTTTCCATTTATGCGAAATTCCCCCTTTCCTTGAATAAACTTGTATAAACTAGAATAATTTGAGGTATTACTTTGAGACGTCTTTGGGAAAACCATTTTTCTCAAATTATTCTACTTAGTTACATAAGATTCTTAAGAAATCACGCAGTTAGCCGTGAATGTCAAATAACGTTTTCTATGGAAAGCTAATTACCTTAAGTGCCATTAGTTCCTTTGTAAGCAACTACTGCGAATAAATCATCTTCGCAATCCATAGGCATCCGCATTATCCATAAGCAAACGTGCTGCCTAAAGGAACTACTGCGAATAATCCCCAGACGTCAGACGACATTGCTCAACTGCGTCACTGCGTGCCTTTAATTCTTCTTGTCTCTTCTCTTGCTCAGTTTTCAATCCAGACTAATATTATAAATGCTAAAGTGTCTCTGTCTGTTACCTCTTCACGTTTAAACCACTGAACCGATTTAGATGACATTTGGTATAGAGATAGTTGGAATTCCGGGGAAGGACATAGAATAGTTTTTATCCCGGAAATCATCTCCTAAGGAGCTAAAAGTTTGTATGGAGCTACGATATATTATAAACAAGTTCCACGCGGGCAGAAGGTAATTCAATTTGTTTAACTATACCAGCGAAATACATTATAAATTTAGTTATTTACAACGGCTATAGTATTACGTATTATTCAGAGACTTATCAGCTAATCCGAACGCAGTGCCTAATGGATTCGACGTCGCAATATCCGAGCGAAAGCCGCGCTTAGTGGGTCGAAGATCAACGGAGGTCTTAACCAAATAACTATCCTAACAAAGGCGAGGTGGCGCCTCTATTATTAAATTTCATTGTCCATTAATCGTGTGCAATGATTGTAATTAATTTGTGCATTACGAGAACGGCTTGTGGTCTATTTTATCTAGTACCCACTGCCCAATTAGTAGCTTCGTATGTTAAATTTGGCTTATGGTTCGTACAGCTCTACTAGATTTGTTTCCCGTTCCCCATTTTAAGGATTTTATATAAGAACATTAATTCACAAATTTATGGCACACGCACATAATTTCATGCCTGTATTCCCAAAGGGGTAGGCAGAGCATATGAAACATTCAGTGTCAATTTCAAATTTGTGGGTTTAAAAAGGCTCCATTAATTGTAACATGTTGCCAAGGAATCATCAATAGGGATGCGGACTAAGATTTTTTTACGATGCCATTCGAACCAGTTTTTGGAGAGGAACAAAGCAGCATCTACAATTAAAGAACATAAATAGGTACCCAAAAAATTGAGACAAAGATTGACGTCGCTGGCGACAGCGGAAAACGCTTCATACTGATGACGTACCCACGTATGACGTCACTTGTACAACGTAGTTGTATCATTATATGGAAAATCCGGTAAATTGTTGTTTCGGTTTCGAAATACCGCGTTTAAGTACATGGTTGTCATACAATATTGTTTCTATAAAAGCGTAAGGATTCTATTGGCAGCTTTAAATTTACTCTTGGACAATAAAAAAAAATGCATCATTTTTTTTCTAAACTTTCAAGTTGATCTTTTTATGATTTTAATTACATTTTATAATTTATACTTTATTACGATAAATTGATGGTTTACTATCCATTTAGCATCACAACGATATCAATTTGAACATGAGGCCGCATGCCTATTCCAGCTATTGAATACAAAATACCTACATCTGCGAGTATACTAATATTATAAAGAGGAAAAGTCTGTGAGATTGTAGATTTGCAAGTTTGTATGTAATGGGTAATCTCCGGAACCGCTAATCCGATTTCAAAAACTCTTTCACCTGCGTGTAGAATGGACTTTCTGGGTGTTAATAGGCTATATTTTATACCGCGGTTTGTCTGCGCTCTTTGTAATACGCGGGACAAGCCGCGCGGGCACTTAGTACTAGTTCGCCTAATTATGGATACGAGATCAGTAAATATATTTTCTAAACAATTTCACAGCCTTTTCTCTTAATGTTGCCGACTACCATGAAAGAAAATGGAGTAGCGAACCAACTAGCCATTACATGTTAATTTCACTTAATCGCAAAACGATAAACATGTCATATTTTTGTACTCGAACTGGCTGCCATTTTTACGTCACCGCGGCAATTAGCGACATACGCCCGTATTTTGCAACGTTAATTCACGCTTGCGCTGCTGTTTCGTGTTAAATTACTGTTAATATTATAGCTACTGTCAATTCTTTCCACATATCTGTAAAAGGGTGATTCTACGACATATTTTTCCCAGTATTTTGTAGTAGTCCTGGACTTGTTAAAAATACCTGAACGTGGGGGCGCATAAATATCTGACACGACTCTTTTTCTAGGGCTGTTAGGACGTACAGTCAGCACCATATAGTTAGTAGCAGCTAAAGTAGCCAAATATATCGTAACACATCCTTACTCCCATAGTAATAAAGACGTGTTGCGATGTTTTTGGCGACTTTCGCTGCAACCAACTATGTGATGCTGACTGTACCAGATATTATTGCCCGCGTTGATATAGCAGATATTATTGCTGGTGACTGTACATTAACAATAATGCGACTGGGTCCGACGGCGTCTGGAACGCTTGTAGAATCATCCAAAAGCCTTAAGTTCTACGGTAAAACTCTTACGAAAAACACAGTTCTAAAGCTTATGGGAGGCTTGAATGTCATTTGACCTCGTATTCGCACAAATAGAGCTAATTGCTCAACTGATTGGCTTTTCGTGAAACAATATAACTGTATTCGAGTTTCACCATTGGAATAGATACAGCTAAATTAAGATTATTTGCGCCAATAAGTCGTTTAGTTTACCAGTATTTCAGACTGTAAAACAAATGTTTTCTTACTAAAAACACCAACCATAAGAACTTTTAGCAGGGGCGGCTCACATCCCGATTTCGGCCTACTGGCTCCGGCCGGTATGTTAGCGCTGCTACGGCACGCACGCGTTCTATCGCAGCGCGTTGCATGCGATAGAAAGGGATGGCCACGTTTAGGCTCGTTCGGCATACCTAAACAGGGGATTTGTTAACAGAGAACCTTCTGGACGTAGCACTATTATTTATTGTGTGATGATACACAAAATCAATAGCATGATTATGTACAAATATGAATACCATGCATAATTGCACTATAGTCGATAAAAAGGTGCACTTTTTCGACGATACAATAGCCTGTTTCAAGTTCCGGCGTGAACTGTAATTTTCTTGTCGCCTTCGCTGTTTTTGCAATACGTTAACGTTAAACAAACAAGAACAATTAAGTAATCATTTGTAAACCGTATTGGGGCATTCTCAATAATTCGTGTACCCAATTAGCGTGAGGTGTTAAATAAAAATTAATTCGGTGTCAGTTTTGTGACGAAAATTAAGCATACAAATTATGTGAAAATTAACTTGTTTCACATTTAAAATAACGTTTATATGCATATCATTTATGAATTAGACGGAAAAAGTATTTTTTTATACAAACTGAATAAGTACTTAATTGTCGTCACAAAACTGACACTGAGTTAATTTTTATTTAACAACTCACGCTAATTGGGTACACGATAAAAAAAAATGCCCAGCAATCGTATAAGGTCTTCTAAAATCAAACATGTTTTCTTCAGTTAAATAATCGTGTAATTTCCGACATTTTAACGTGGGTTGCGGGTTATAGTCATCCGCGAAAATATTCGGGATAACCCGTGTCAACACATGTCTACTAATATTATAAAGAGGAAAGTCTATTAGGTTGTAAGTCTGTGTGTATCCCCGCAACTCAGTCATCCGATTAAAACATCTTTCACCAGTATAAAGAAAGGACCTTGAGGATGGACTTGGGCTTTGAACCCGCGGCTTGGTTGACTTCCCCGACGCGGGCGAATTACTCGGAATTTACTCGAAATTTACTCGGGATGTGAAATAGCTGGTCACTTTTGAATCTCCAAGGGGTCCTACAAAGCTCTCTCTCGACCATACAAAGCGCGAGAGTTTACTAGTGTATGACGCGTAGTTTCAGTGTCCGAGAGGCAACCGGATGGCTCGCGGTATTTGAGCTTCCGAAGTCTCGTGGAAGTCTCAAATATCCGGTATGAACACGGCCACTTTTTTGATATTTATTTATTAGGTAGGTACACTTTACAGACATCATACATTATGATATTGCAACTTTAATCAACGGTCTGTTGATCTGCGCGGGCGCGTGTTAGCGGCCGTTACATAATGGACATTTGTGTCACGGCTAATTTGTGAGTGCTAATGTGTTACATCGTTACAAACAATGCCGGTCAAAGGTGATTACTTCTCAAAAAAAAAACTATATATAGATACTTTTTAGACAATTCAGACATAACTCACATGACGTCAGTTGGAAAAAAGATAAACAATAAGTTTTATTAGTAAAATTAATGGTGATCTTCCACCGGCGAGGCGAAAATGACAATCACGGGGAGGCAGTGGGTAGGTATTAAGGTACAGGAAATAGAAACATGAACCACATTATTGTCAAACCTAGAGCAGTGGAACTGGCTACGCTGGCGAAGAAGTCAAAATAATCTACACATGTCTGTATTACAAAGCAATAAGAGCTTGTTTTGAAAATTATACGCTCTTCGTCCGCGCAGCTACTTCTGCTGCAACAACGTGCAATGTGGTCTGTGTATCCATTCATGTACTTGGTATGTGGTATACGTGTAATGTCGCGAACTATCCGGCAACTATGGCTCGCAGCGGCGCCGGCAGGATACGCAACAGCTCGCGTGGCGTGGCTGGCGAGTCGCGACCTAAGACTAAGTTGCATTTGAACTAGGTACACTAAAGCTGGTTTTCCACCAGCACGTCTCGCGTCTCGTTATCGCACTATACCTCTTGTTCTAAGTGGTCTAATAAGTGAGAGACGGATAGTGCGAGAAAAATCGAGAGAGCTCGCGCGCCGTCGCGTGCTAGCCGTGCAGAGGGGCGAGACGAGACGAGGCGAGACGAGAATTTAAATTCGTATGGGACTTACTACCCATTTGCACTAAGCGGGCGCGCGCGCGGTGGAAATAGGTAGTAAGTCCCATACGATTTCAATTCTCGCATCGTCTCGTCTCGTCTCGCCCCTCCGGTGGAAAACCACCTTAATGGCCGGTTCCAATAATCAATCCACCGATAGTTTTCCTTACCGGCAGTTACATTTTGAAAGATTACCCGTAGAAAATGTGTCAAAATGTAACTGTTGGTAAGGAAAACTATCGGTGGATTGATTATTGGAACCGGCCATAAGTGTTGACGAATTCGATGATTGCCTTTTTTTTTTTAATTTCTTATCGCAACGCTATGACGGGGTTTAGTAAACTAAATTCGTGCACTTTATGTACAATGTAATAAGGGTCACGAATGATCAGTTAACTGTGTTGGCGTTTGTACTTGCTTCCTAGATGTTTCTAGAGGCAACGTAACCGCCAGCAGTCGTGACTGTAAGTAGACTGGTTCGGTAACCGATATGTCTGTTTAACCGACTTTGCAGTATCGCGCACCATTATTAACTCTAATTGTTTTCCGCTTGTAATTGCGAAAGGCAAAGTGAACGAATGTTTATTGTACTTAAAGTAGGCTAACAAAAAATAGTTATTTACGATACAAGTGCCAAAAATAGGAAATTCGCAACGAGTGGTGATAAATTAAAACACGACCGAAGGGAGTGTTGTAAATCGACACGAGTTGCGAATTACCTATTCGCACGTGTATCGTACAACGTTTTACTGTACATATGGCTCTTTAAAGTTTCGACATATGCACGAGAAGTGCTCTTTTCCGCACTAGTGCGGGAAAGTAGCACCATATGTACTCTAAACAATATTGCTTATCAATCAGTTTGATTCGCGCATGTTTACTTTTACCAGCGACTTTCGTGTAAGACAAATAAATTCCATCTCAATAAAATATTACTCAGGAATAAAAAGCACCTTGTATCCAGGACATTCTCCCCGATTTCCTTCTCCGGGCGTATGTTTACTTTTACCAGCGACTTTCGTGTAAGACAAATAAATTCCATCTCAATAAAATATTACTCAGGAATAAAAAGCACCTTGTATCCAGGACATTCTCCCCGATTTCCTTCTCCGGGCGTATGTTTACTTTTACCAGCGACTTTCGTGTAAGACAAATAAATTCCATCTCAATAAAATATTACTCAGGAATAAAAAGCACCTTGTATCCAGGACATTCTCTCCGATTTCCTTCTCCGGGCGTATGTTTACTTTTACCAGCGACTTTCGTGTAAGACAAACAAATTCCATCTCAATAAAACATTACCCCGGAATAAAAAGCACCATGGATCCAGGACATTCTCCCCGATTTCCTTCTCCAGGACTCAGACTAGTTTCATACCAAATATCACCAAAATGTATCCAGCAGCTATTTAAGCGTGAAAACGAAATCCAGAGACTGACGGACAGTGAGTTAGTTACTTTCGCATTTATAACATTGCTATGTGTTAAAGATTAAAATATATATTTCTAAGTTTCTGTTAAAACTTCGTTTAAGTATGGTTCCTATTTTGTATAGCGCACATTAGTCAAACACGCGTTCAATAAATATTGACGATCACGCCTCAATGTGTACTTCGCATACAGTACAAAACAAATACAAATGGCGAATACGCTTGGCATATCGTGTGAAATGTAATACACATGAATGTTATATTGATATTTCGACACTCGATCATTTTTAACGGATTTAAATCAAAAATTTATACCAAGACTACCGGCAAATAAGGCGGGATTGAATATTTTACTGAAAAAAGTTTTTTTAATTGCCGTACCTATTCTATACAGAAAGATGCAAGTACCATCCATCTATACCACCGTCATGCACATCATCTGATACATCGTACGATCGTAACAAAACAAAGATGTTCAAAAACATCTGAACAATAATAATTAACGGATAGCAATTAACAATTACAAAACTGCTTTGCAATTGTTAATTTTAAAGAGTATAATACATTAAAATACGGAACCCTAAAAGGGGCTCCTGTGCTTCCAAAAAAGGTCACTAATTAAAGCACAATTTTTTATTTTAGTTTTGGCCTGTAAACATGCAGTTATTCAATGCTCACACATTCTTAACTACTCAGGAACAGGAAAGGCAATTTAAAACCCAACCTATGATTGATTGTGAAGTCAGTGCCGGAGTCTAAGGCCATTCTAAAGTATAGGAACTAGCCCTTTCTAGGTATGTCCCCAGACTAGCCGCGCCTCGTGACTTACGTGTCGGTTGCGCAACGCGGTATGAAACGCTTCATGTTGCTGTTCTGTTATTAACCATATTTGAGGGGTTTTCCAATATTTCCACGTTGCGCAACGAGCGTGCACGTCCCTCATCGTGCACCGTTCAAATACCAATGCAATAACTACTGTTTTGAGTTCAGGTACGGAACAATTCGCTTTAGTATGGAATTACATTTAGCTATCGATTATAAGGTTTGTCATGTTATCCTAGTAGCAACTGAGTTTACAATCTTATTTTACTTAACTTCATTTATTAAAAAAAAATAGTAGAGTTAGACCACACTCGCACAGACTTTGACGAAAAATTAAGTATGAATTTTACGCTACCCCACAAATTCACGCAAAATAGGCACACTGGATGTCGATTTGCGGAAAAGAGCCCAGGATAACTAACTAACTAATATGAAAAGAATGGCCGCTGACTGAACATTTTGACTACTTTACTTACCTATTATAATAATTAACGTGTAGACATTTCATAAATATCAGAATATCTTCAAAAATAACAGTCATTTCATTGAAGTCAGATCAAAAATATATTATACGGTCAGCACAATTTGCCCATCAGGCTAAAATCACTTGGATAATTGCAATATTTGTTTTTGCATTACCTACATTATTGATTGGGTACCTAATATTACACTCTCGAAGAAGATTCCCGTATGTTGGGAATAGACATAAAATAAACAAATTCAACTTACCAATTTTCGCGCTGCTGAAGACAATCAACGCATGCGTATCGTCCACCCACTTGATTTCGAACCCGGTATCCTTGTATTCACTGAACACTGACAACAGGTCGTTCGTCTTAAACTCACTAGGAAAGTCATACACTTCCACCACATGCCCGAACGTCTCGTCGTACGGGCCATTGAACAAAACCTGACCCTTCGTCTGGTATTGTTCGTAACTGTTCTTAGCTTTGCTTATGTGAACCTTCCCTACTGTTGTGGTGAGCTCTTCTAGCAAGGATGGGTCGAGGCATTCGCCGCTGTCGTCGAACACTGCATCCCAATCGTTTTCCTCGCGCTTTAGGGACACTTTAGCTTCCAATTGCGGCTTTAGTTTCTTCGGTTCGGGCTCCTTTTTCTCTTCTTCGCTCACCGTTGCGGTCGGGATTCGTTCATTCTCATCAACTGCTTCTACGGCATCGGATATAACGAGCACATCTGAGTCAAAACTTTGTTTGATTATCCTCTTGTTGCTCCTATTAATCTCGAGCGAGGCTCGCTTCAGCTCCTTCTCCTCGACATCCTCGTCCTTATCATATAAATAACCATTGTCTATAATATTGCTCTGGTTCGTTTCAGGTACGGCCATGTTTACATCGGACTCATTAGTCCTCCAGTCGTTGTCGTCGTTCGGATAGGCTCTGACAAAATCTTTATAATAGTCGGGCGCGTAAAGCCCGAGTTGCCCGTTGGCAAAATAATCTCCTATATAAAAACTACTATCGTCTATCTCGCTAAAACTATTATCACCGAATGATATTGCACTATCACTATTTGGCACTTGGCAGACTGAAGGCACTGTTTCGGTCGGCGCGGCGCGGTCTATGCTGGGTGCCGTAGAGCGGGAGGAGCGGAGGTGCGGGGGTGTGTACACGTTGCAGTAGGTCTTGTCGATGGACCGCCGCGGGGTGGTCGGCTGCGACTTGTCTCTGGGCGGCGGCGACTTGTCTCTGGGCGGCGGCGACTTGTCTCTGGGCGGCGGCGACTTGTCTCTGGGCGGCGGCGACTTGTCTCTAGGCGGTGGCGACTTGGACGCCTTGGCGGGCGTCTGGGCGCGCTTCGGGTCCGGCTTGTCCTCGGAGCCGCTGTCCGCGTTGCGGAGCGCGCGCGGCACGTACACCGCACGATCGGGGCGGCGGGGCTTCGTTGGACCAGATCTGTTCAAGGAAATATTTTTCGTGAACACCAACAAAAACAATGGATGAAAACGTCATGCAAAACATCATACTCATTCAAACTAAACATCCTAATCTCCTCCATTCTGTCATCACTCATCAATATCTTAATGCAATTATCTATACAACCACCCAAAAGCATTCTTAAATACAACCTCAACAATATCTATAAACAAGTAGCAAATCGAACACATGGCGGCGCCGGCGTCACGTCTCCGGCGGTTACATTGGAGAAACGCTCACGTAACGCAACCAGGGCAAGGTCGAAATATTTCGACTGCGGCACACTTTTCGCTTGCAGCACCGTTACGCTCCGCGCGTCTGTTTTGTTTGCGTCGAGCGCGGTCAAAGGGGTGAATGGATTATGCTTATTTGAGATATTGGTTTGGCTTAAAGTTAATCTCTTTAAAATATCTTCGTTGAAAGGAATGGTTTAGCATTGAGAGTTAGACAAAAGTTTAGATTTGGTTACCAGATTTGTGCTTAGAATACACTATGAAGTGGAGATTTTACGTTAAGTGTTGTGTTCTACATTTATCTACGAGGCGTTCATTCAGTTTACAATTTACAATGAAGCTTTTATTTCACCGTATTTTCCCTATCTTCACCCGAGAAGAGCTCGATCGCCCAGGGACTTTATAGTTAAGTGGGTACGGTACAATAGACACATTATTTTAACGAAAAAAAAAATAGGAATAAATAGTAGTTACTAGTAGAATGAGACTACAACGCCGGATTTATTGATGCACGTATAATAATAATAATAATAATAATAATAATAAATTCTTTATTGATATAATATACATCTATATAATCTAAGGTGATGGGGCCACCCGGTAAGCAAAAAATGCCTGTGTTGGGCAGCACCGCTCTTCCTTTTGGTTACAGGATGTTAATATTTTAACTTACATGCTACCAAAAAAGAAATCTACTTACTACCAGATTCAAATTCAAAGAGTACTTAGTACAATTTAGTATTGTTGAAACATGCTCAATTAAGTTAAATTAATTTAAGACCAGTACTAAAAACGTTAAAGATATAATTATGCGAGTACGTGTGTTTGTGTGTGTGTGTGTGTGTGTGTGTGTGTGTGTGTGTGTGTGTGTGTGTGTGTGTGTGTGTGTGTGTGTGTGTGTGTGTGTGTGTGTGTGTGTGTGTGTGTGAATGTGTACGTGAGTGTGAGTGTGCGTGCGAGCGTGTGTACGTGTGCGTATTGTGTGTGTGTGCGAGTGAGTGGTTGCAAATGGATTGTGTTGTTTAATAAAATATTATCACTGTAATAAGAGTTCTGTTTCATCGAAAGTTAGGTCCTTAAGCCATTTGATTATTTCTATTTTGCATGTATGGTAAAGTTTCGGGTGGATGTCAAGCTGTTTGTTTAATTTGTTGTAAATGTGCGAAGATTTAAAGGTAAATTGCCTGCGAGCGAATGAGGTTCTTGTTTTAACAAGCTCTGCTACTACAGGTTTTCTTCTTTTGTTTTTATTTTTATTATTTGTAATATACGGTAACAATTTGTGTTTTTTTAATGTAATTTGCAAGATGTAAAGTTTTCTGACTGATAAAAGATCACTGATCACATAGAGTTGATCAGTAGGGAACCTAATTTTTTTAAAGTAAATGACCTTAATTAGTGCGCGTTGAGCTCTTTCGAGATCAATGAAACGGCTCTTTGCTGCTCCGCCCCACACAGAGATACAATACACCAGGACAGATTGTACCAGGGATACATATATTTCATTAATTATGTTACGAGATCTTGTTGCATTGTTTTTTCCTGGTACAATGTGCCTTAGTGTCTTAAAAATCCAAATTAGTTTTCTGACTCTACCTGTGACTTGCTCCATTTGAGGATACCAGTTAAGATGCTCATCTAGTAGAACTCCAAGGTATTTGGTTTGAGTAACCCTATCAATTACTGGACAGTGACATGTTGTTGAGGCTGGATGAAGGCATGAGTGAATCCTTATCGACATTTCGTTTTTGGGTCTAGAGCTGTCGGAAATACTAAAGCATATGTAATTTGTTTTTTTCGTATTCAGTGTCAAAAGGTTCCTTTTAAGCCAACTGTCTATTAAAGCTAACCCCTTTTCTGTGTAGTCTTTGACTTCATTCCACGATTTACCGGAGAATATTATTGCTGTGTCGTCTGCGTATGAGAAGAGTTTCGCATGCTGTATGTTCATATGGAGCAAATCATTGATATAAATCAAGAATAGTGTGGGGCCAAGCACGCTTCCCTGTGGGACGCCGTAAGAGACTTCCTCGAACTCACTGACGACATCCCCAAGTTTCACACTCTGTTTCCGCCCGGTAAGATAGCTCTCTAGTAGTGACAATGGGGTTCCCCTGACTCCCATGTTATTGAGTTTCTGTACAAGAATGGGAACAGAGACGGTGTCGAAAGCTTTTTTGAGGTCAAGGTAAACACCCAGACACTTGTTGCTGCAGTCCAGATTATTTGAAACGACAGAAGTAAGAGCAATTATAGCATCTTCAGTTGATTTTTGCTGTCTAAAGCCAAATTGGGCATTCGATATCAGTTTAAATTTATTTAGAAAGGTTAATAGTCTGGCATTAATTATTTTTTCTAGGATTTTTGAAACTGCAGGTAAAACCGAAATCGGCCTATAATTACTGACGTCATCTCTGTCCCCTCCCTTGTACACAGGAGTTATAATTGAGTGTTTTAGTGAGTCAGGGAAGACTCCATGCTCGAAGCTGAGGTTTATAAGGTGAGTTATAATAGGCACCACTTCATTTGATACGTGTTTTAAGAATGCAGATGATATACCATCACAGCCCGGAGCACTTTTGGACTTAAGGTTTATTATAGTGTTATGGACTTCATCATGGCTGACAGGTAATAAAACAAAAGATTGAAGTTGAACAGGGGGACCATGTTGAGATGAGGCCGAGAGCGTACTTGGATTGATTTTTGTTGCCAGTTCCTTGCCGATATTTGCAAAATACTTGTTGATAAAATTTGCTGATGTATTAGGGGTTTCTTTCATGCTTAGTAATTCTGGGTGAAGTTTGTTTGGTTGATTGGTGTATGTTAGGATTTTAATGTTTTTCCAGAGTAATCTATTATTTTTGATTGACTTTGCAATGAGTTCCCTCTCATACTTTCTTTTAAGTTTCTTAATAAGATTATTACAGTAGTTTCTGTAACGTGTGTATGTTAACTTTAGTATGTTATTGTATGGGGTTTTATTTAAATCTCTCTGAAGCTTATCTCGATTGCGTATACAGCGTAGTATTCCGGGGGAGATCCATGGTTTCCTTATGCGTTTACTACAGGGTATAACAGTGGTGTTGGTGTTTAACTTTAAAGATTCACTTAGTAAGTAAATTAGTCGCTCCGTCACAATGTTAGGGTCTTGGCAGAACATCATCTCAGGTAGATTTTGATTTTGTAGGTATTTTAAAGCTGATTCAAAGTCAATTGTGGTTTTAGTTTTATTGACAGTTGGAATATTTTTTAATTTAGAGACTGAGAGGAACGTCGTTAGATGATCAGTAATGGAGGTTTTTATGATAGCAATGGTGGAAGAAAATTTTATTTTATTAATTATTAGGATGAAGTGGTCCAAGCAGTTTTTGTCTCTTGTTGGTCTAGTATGTCCAGCTAGAAGTCCAAAACCTGACAGCATGTTTAGGTAATTTGTTTTATTTTTATGCTCGTGTAGTGGCTCGAAGGGTTTGGACTTGATATTGATGTTAATGTCTCCTGCAATTATTATATTTTTATTATTAGGATTTAAGGATTCCAGTTCGGTTTTTAATGAGTCAATAAATCCGTCGGCATTTGAGTGAGAGGGGGATCGATAAATACCAAAAATTATATTGCCAAGAATATCAAGTTTGAGACAAGAAGCTTGGTTTAGTTTTAGTTCAGTTACTTTATGCTTTAGGGTATTTTTTACATAAGCAACTACTCCATCATTTTGATTTTTTTGACATGTTGTATAGTAACAGTCATAGCTATCGAGTTGAGGTAGCGGTTTGTTACAGTTAAGCCTACATTCAGTGAGAATAATAATGTCAGTTTTGAAAGTAAAGTTAGATAGTGTAAGTAGAAAACTGTCAAAATTGCAATATATACTACGTATATTTTGTGACGTAATGGTAAAATCAGATTTATTTATTTTTATTTGTTTCATTAATTGCTCGGTACTATCACATTCTATTATATGCGATATTTCAATGTCGTCAATTTCATTTATTGACTGCAGGGCGTCACACATTTTTGTAAAATAGGAGTAAACACGTCTTTATTTGTATGTAGATGTATGAGCAATATATTACAGTATGTGGAGAGTGACAGTATGACTCATGACATGGGGACACTGATAGATGCATAATATATATGTGATTGAGTGTTGTAAAGACAACCCGCGTAGTTTTATATAATATCAGAGATACCGTGATTTGGGGAGTGGTTTGTTTGTGTGTGTGTAAGTGAGTTTGTGAGTTTGTGTGTAGGTGAGTTTGTGAGTGTGTGTCCGCATAATTATTAGAAATGATTTCACAATCCAAGTAGGAAAAAGGTAAGAGTAAAGTCAGTAAATTACAATTCCGAGAGTTCGCCATACATTTGACATGAGAAATATGATAGAAAGACAGTACCTGTCTGTCTAGTCAGTCCTGAAATAACCTTTGCACCTGCTCCTCTGAGTTTATCTGGATGATTGGTGATTCATCGGATTTGCGGATATATATCTTGCCGTAGGACGTCCAGCAATGCTTGTACTCCTTTGATCTCTTGAGATCTCTGGCTAGGAAGTATAGGCGTGATCCTTTAGCTGTCAGGTGCTCTGTGATGTATACCTGTTGATCGGCGTTAGAGGCGGCAATAATCCTGGATTGCTTTTGCAAACTACTGTACAAAGACACTTCTAACTTTTCCGCTCTCTATCTATTTCTTCTCTTTTCTATCCCACGAGAAAGTATAAGTTTCATGCACGTAACCAGAGGTTTGTCTAAAATTGTGGTTCCTGCGAGCAAACCGCATGCAATTGTCTGCAGTGGTTTCTAACGTAGCCTCTTTGCGAGAAAGATGACGCTATAATTGCACACAATTACTTGCATAATAGAAACGTCTTGCTAACATCAAAGTAAGCGAAATACACTAGACAAATCAACATTATAACAGGAGATTATATATTGAGACATTGTTGTTCAGGATTTTTTTCACGAGGACATCTACCTCCGTGGGTTGGTCTCTCGTGAAAAAAATATCGGCATGATCCCATGAACTTGGTTCCATTGTCAAGTTCTTATGTCATCGAAGTAGTACGACTGTGAAAAGCGTCCTTAAGGATACGGTTGTATTTATTTCTGTAATCAATACACAATGCGAGCGATGACTTTGATGAATGCCAACGCCATGCAAATACTGCAAAATGATTGAGTCAACAAGTGATTGAGTGTGGTGAGTGAGTGAGTGTGTGTCAATGAGTGAGTGAGTGGGAAGTGACTTTTGTGGGCAGCCGAGTGTTGTCTTCTTGTCTAATCTAGACACTAATAAGGACTTTACTGTGATTAGATTCCACCATGCGCCTTACATATGTGATTATTTTTCAAGGTTTTATGATGGGCAACAAGTCTAAAATAATATTTCCTTGTAAACAAAGTTGTAAGTTACAAGCTACCCCCGCGGCTCCACCCGCGTATTCCACCCAGGCGGAACCTGGGGATAAAATAACCTATATCCCTCCCAACGGTGCATTATGTTCCATCATCATCATATCAGCCATCATTATATTTACTAACTAGCTTCCGCCCGCGACTTCGTCTGCGTGGACCCCGGATAAAAATTATTCTATATGTTAGTCCAGCCTATAAACTATCTTCGTGCAAAATTTCATCCAAATCGGTTGAGCCGTTTAAGCGTGATTGAGTAACAAACATCCAAACATCCAAATATTCAAACATCTAAACATCCAAACTATCGCATTTATAATATTATAGTAGGATTAAGTAATTCTTAAAATCAATTGAGTAATTGACATACAAAAATCGACAATTTTACATTTCATAGTCACAACCTCTTTATTATAGCATAAATTATAATTATGAGCGCTTTGAAAAGTAACATTCCGCTTAGCTATGTAGATTCAATTGGACTCGACGGTTCATTTTGCACAGACCAGGACGAAAATTCGCAATGCAATATGCTTTGACCTATCGCCAACGAACAATTTGTCATGTCGGCTCCATTTTACATCGCGACATTTGAACGATTAAAAGCACTCATAGCGATCTGATATAACAAACAATTAATTGTCTGATGACCTAGATTGTATTTTAAGAACAATAGTCCGTCTAGTCAGGCAAATTGTCGTTAGGAGGCAAACACGCAAATTTTGCAACCAGTGGCGGGGTCAGTAACAATCACTTAGCATTTAGACAACTGGCTAGCTTTAACATTTTTCTTACTCAACATAATCATTGCAAAACCAAACTTGGCCTATACCAAATAAAGTTCACCATTAAATACAGCAGCAATATTTAATGATGAAATGAGCAATGGAGTTACTGTGTTGCTGTCATTCTAGTTGGCTATCGAGGCCGCGAGGTCAAATGACTGTCATTATGTCACCGGTGTTGACAAGCCGGCAATGGAACGAAATGGTTGCTATCAATGATTGTCATGGTGTTACTAATAAAATGATTACTGGTTTCGCGACGGTAGGTTTTAACGAGGGATGGTATTGTCAATCTTGATGTTTGTGACTAGGTATCACTGAAAAGAAGACATTGAAAAGAAGATGATGATTTTGAAACGTTACTGTCCAATAATATGTTGCCTACCGTTTTTCCCTGAAAAAAAAATTACTTTGACTCCAAATGAAAAAGGAAACTGTTATGTTATAACATTCTACCCAAAGTTTTCTAAGTTAGACGTGTTGGATTTTCCTTGGTAACTGTGGAACATCCCTCATAGTGTAACTGTAACCTCTCGGATTGGTGAACAATGAGAAGGCGAGGCGTGTGGAATACCAATACGGATTCAAAAAACGAAAAGTGTACTATCAATATCGTAATGGTTATAAATTTTTATCAGTGTGGCAGAGATTAAACGATAAGAGCCTTTTTCAGTAAAGTGATATTACTATTAGAATCTTGTATATTCTTAGCAGCTTATACAATATGAAAATTTAAAATCTTGGAATTTGAGTCCCTTAATTTACCGAGAAACGTTTCACAAATGCAATGTTTCGCCGAATTTGCATTTCATAGATTATTTTCTCAGAAACCGTTAACTTTTTAGGTATAACTAAAAGGTAAAATTATGTAGAAAGAAAGGCTTGTTTTATAATACTTCTGAAAGATGAAGTTACCTGTTTCTGAATAAAAAGCATGTTTTCGATGAAGTGAAAATTCGGCGAAACATTCATTCGATGAAACGTTTCGTAAAACAAGTGAGACCCTGTTAGAATAAATGAAAATTCAATATTTTGGAATTTGGACATGAGTTTGATTCGTCACATATCAACAAAACACGACTTATCTCAATAAAAACGATACTAAGAACCACTCATTTATATGCAGTAACCGTAAGAACTTACTTGAGTCAGAGAACGATTTGTACGAATCAATTCGCCTTTTCTTTGTCCTTTAAACCTTTCGAAGTGAGCAGTAACGCGTCCGCACGAACGGTCAAGCACACTCAAGTGACTGTATTCATTATTATTGTGAAATACTTAATTGCTGTGTGAACCAAAATGCTGGTTTTTCCTCGACTCCGGTGTCGTATGTATGACGCGTTCAAGGCGTAATTAGTTATTTTATAACATCAAACAGGATTCAAAATAGCACTAATTCATCAAAAAGAAATATTAATTTACTGGCATTTACTGGCTAAATAGTCTGCTTTGGGCCCAGCATTTAATGAAAGTAACCTGGTTTTATTTTTTATATTATATAGAATAATAATGCGTGTTATTAGTATAATATATAGGGTAATTGTCTGAGTATTGATTACCTCCATAATAATTATCTACGCCTTACAGTTGAAAAGGTTTACTTACACAGCTTGGCACATATTAATAAAAACAATTTGCCTTATACAGACTCCGTGATAAGTTGATAACCTAAGGTTGTTTACACAAATTAAACAATAGAACTGCCGCTATGTGTTAACGTCACTAAAACTTCAACGTGATAGTCAACTAACAAATAGATTAAATCTCTACACAGATACTCAAAATCCAATCACTCGTCAAATCTGGAAACAAAGTACACACTGACTGACAATGCTCCAATCAATCCAAAAAACCGCAAGGCATCCAGTATAAAAAAGCACAAAAAACAAACCACGATCGTTCCAACACACGCGAAAAAGTTTGACAATCAGTCCGCACTCATTCAGTGTACAAATCTGTAATGACGACGTATCAAAACAACTCACAGTACGCTACAATCATTCGGCAAGGCCGTCATGCGTAATCAATGGCGATAAGAACACGCACGTCCGCGCGCGGCGCCGAGCACAGTACAATTGAAGCCATTGATGGAAGTACCTGATCTTTCCCTGAGGCTGCGCCGGCGCCGGCTTGCACCCCACCGCTGCGTCTGCGAATGTACCATAAAGTTACCATCATTCAATAGGGATATAAATCCATAGGTACTAATATTATAAATGCGAAAGTGTATGTGTGTGTTTGTTTGTTTGTTTGTCCGTCTTTCACGGCAAAACGGAGCGACGAATTGACGTGATTTTTTAAGTGGAGATAGTTGAAGGGATGGAGAGTAACATAGGATAGGAAACGAGTTCCACGCGGACGGAGTCGCGGGCAGAAGCTAGTATATAAATATTTGGGGACAATCATACACAAATCGAACTAGTCCCAAACTAAGCAAAGCTTGTACTGACGACCGCTTTAGCCTAGTTGGTAGTGAAGTGACCCTGCCTACGAAGCAAGAGGCCCTGGGTTCGAATCCCGGTAAGGGCATTTATTTGTGTGATGAGCACGAATATTTGTTCCTGAGTCATAGATGTTTTCTATGTATTTAAGTATTTATTTATCTATATAATTATGTTTATCGTCGTCTAGTACCCATAGTACAAGCTTTGCTTAGTTTGGGACTAGGTCGATTTGTGTAAGATTGTCCCCTAATATTTATTTATTTTTATGGGTACCAGAGGATGATATTTACCTTGCCGGGATTCGAACCCAGGAATTCCGACTTCGTGGGCAGGGTTGCTACCGACTAGGCTACTGGGGTTTTCATTTTTTTTTTTAATATATCGACGTCGATAAAGTATTTACTAAATAATAAATGGTGGAAGGAGTTGGACTTAAATCAATGTGTACAAGTGGTATTCAGGCAAGTCTGCTATGGATGCCACAATGTATGGTGATGGTGAGAATGACATGAAACATTTTCAGGATAAATCATTTTGTCGGTTGTCAACGGACCAAATTCCGTTAGTTAGCCAAACAAACTGAAGAAGTGAACAAATTTCCGTTGTAACACAAACAATAAACATGGAAATTGTATGGTTAATTTTCTAGTCACAACGTAAAACTTTAATGGAATAAATTATTGCGTGAGTTAAGCCGGCCAATAATTTGGTCCTTACTTAAAGATGGGATTCTAAATGAATCCGTATCCAAGTAGTCTTATTGGATTCACAAAGAGGCTCCTGTAACCTGAAAACGCCACATAATTTAAGGGACATTAGTGATTAGATGCAAGTAAAAAGCTACGGTAGCCTAGTGGTTCAGGCATGCGGCTGTCAAGCGGCGGTCGTGGGTTCGAATCCCGGCTCGTACCAATGAGTTTTTCGGAACTTATGTACGGAATATTTACCGTTAGCTCTTCGGTGAAGGAAAACATCGTGAGGAAACCGTTCTAATCCCCAATAAGGACTAGTTTTCCCTCTGGGTTGGAAGGTCAGATGGCAGTCGCTTTCGTAAAACTAGTGCCTATGCCAATATTGGGATTAGGTGTCAAAGCGGACCCGGAGCTCCTTTAGGGGCATAACCGGGAACAACGCTAGGAGGATGATGATGATGAGTGATTAGATGCAAGTGCAATAACTGGCATCCATACTAATCCATACTAATATTATAAATGCGAAAGTGTGTCTGTCTGTCTGTCTGTCTGTCTGTCTGTCTGTCTGTTACCTCTTCACGCTTGAACCGCTGAACCGATTTGGATGAAATTTGGTACAGAGATACTTTGAGTCCTGGGGAAGGACATAGGATAGTTTTTATCCCAGAAATCGTGGGGGGTGAGATTTTGTATGGAGCTACGATATAAACGAGTTCCAAGCGGACGGAGTCGCGGGCAGAAGCTTGTAATATTATAAATGCGAAAGTGTGTCTGTCTGTCTGTCTGTTACCTCTTCACGTTTAAACCGCTGAACCGATTGCGATGAAATTTGTAATGGAGATAGTTTGAATCCCGGGGAAGGACATAGGATAGATTTCATCCCGGAAATTACCCCCTAAGGGGATGAAATGGGGGGTTAAAGTTTGTATGGAGCTACGATATAAACGATTTCCACGCGGACGGAGTCGCGGGCAGAAGCTAGTTCTTTATATTGCAGGAAAATAAGTCAAGCTGCTTTTCGTAAAAGGTCGTGTGTTTGTTTGGTTCAATATTGATTACAATCTTCATGTACGAACAATAGTTATCATGTTATCAATACTTTGTATACAGTGATGCCATTAACTGAATGCAAAACAGTTTTCACGTACAATAAATGCGTTAAATTACGTTGAGTTGCGCCTCGTGCCAAGCACTCGGAGGCATAAAGAACATTATATTCATCGAATGGTTTATTTGGTTAAATTGTCCGTAGCATTGTTTGGTAGCCTTGAGCACCTTTCCTATGACCTTCCTGTCATTAGAACAACAAGTAAAGATTTTGATACATACACTATTGTTTCTTGAGGAAACGCTAACCTCGTCTGTGATAGTGAAACTTGACCTAGTAACTACTATACAATGTGTATTGCTTATACTTGATCAAACGAAATGTGCGGATACTAGACAAAAAAATATCGATAAAAAAAATAAAAATTATAGGCTAAAAAAAAATTTTGTTTTTTGTCTAGTATCCGCACATTTCGTTTGATCAAGTATAAGCAATACACATTGTATAGTACAGGTCTTTACTTGAGCGTCAGCGTCTATATTTCTATGGCTCAAAATTGTATTCGAAATTCTAATAGTAAACCATTCTGGCAATAAGAAAAGGTTTAAGTGGTGAGAAAATAATCCGCAGGCCAAGCCATATTATTCAATCTCATCTGTTTGTCACAAAGACTTTGACGAGAAAAAACTTGACTCAGGTTTCAGGGTACCTAAGTAGAACAGGAGAAAAGGGCACAAACTTCATAAATTTGTACTTTCTACTTGACGGTCCCTGCAATGCTTAAAAAAACTGAACTTCAACAAAGTAATCTATTTTCTAAAGTATGTATACAAGATGATATTTCATCATCATCATATCAGCCGAAAGACGTCCACTGCTGGACATAGGCCTCTCCCAAAGAGTGCCAAAGGGACCGGTTGTGATGCGCCACCCGCATCCAGCGGACCCTCGCGACCTTTACCATTACAGACCTGGATGTACCTCATGTCATTGTACATGCAAAGTTTCGTCACAATCCAACACGTAGGAGCGTAACTACGTTTGTATGGAGAATCGAGCTTACTCTTAAGTTTAGCGATTATGAGATGATATTTAAAATTAACTAAATTAAATTGTTTTGCATTCAAACTAACATCATAGTTTGTATAGTAGTGAAAAAAAAACTTTCGATTATGATATATCCGTATAGGCATGTTTAATAACAAACTCAAGGATTGCAGAATTTTCTCCCCTTTATATAGAAGACTAGCTTCTGCCCGCGACTCCGTCCGCGTGGAACTCGTTTATATCGCAGCTCCATACAAACATTCACCCCCCCATTTCACCCACTTAGGGGATGATTTCGGCGATAAAAACTATCCTATGTCCTTCCCCGGGACTCAAACTATCTCCATACCAAATTTCATCGCAATCGGATCAGCGGTTTAAGCGTGAAGAGGTAACAGACAGACAGACAGACAGACAGACAGACAGACACACTTTCGCATTTATAATATTAGTATGGATAGTGAGCAAAGTCAAGTATCGTGACCAGTTAATCGTGAGCACACAACTATTACATCAATGCAGCGATCGCTCCCAGGCTGTGACTGCAATCGCGGGTTGCATTAGATACACCGGCTTACGGCTGTGTTGTAATCTCGGCGGGTTATAAAACAACCGATACTATCTCAAGACCCAACTAACCGCGTGTTCACACTGAGTCCGTTTCCGTGTCCGGGAGGCATCCGTCTCTTTCGCACTCGGGCGAAACATCGCAAGCGAGAAAAAGAGGGATGCCTCTCGGACACAGACGCAGTGTGAACACGCGGTAAGGTAAGACGATGAGTTCGGCGCGTGATTGAAAAAAATATTTGGAATTTGCGATATACTGTCCCTTGGAATGTTCCCTGTGCAAACAGGATTTTAACTGAGTGCATTTCCATTTGGAAATGCACTCAGTTAAAAGTATAATTTTGGTCTACCAAATAAACCGCCGCGTAATAGACCGCCTGTTGTCTACCTCTACCTACACGTTATTGTATTGTTTCTCTTTTTAACTGCTTTGTTTGTGTGAGGTGTGCAATAATAGTAGATTACTGCAGAGGCCGTGAAGTAAGGGATTGCTGGACGAGATCGGGGTAGACGGCCGAGTCGTAGACGAGGCCGAATACAACGAGTCCAGCAATCCCTGTTCCGGCCGAGGATTGTATAGTACTTTTCTCAAACGATGTGAGGAAATATTAAAATTAAAATAAATACGAGGTAATCAATTAAATAATAGGTAATTTGCGCCTTTTTTATTTTTTAAACATGCCATTTGAACAAGCCGTTCGAGCACCATGTTTAACCGTACATAAAGTATAGTACCATAGATTTTTTTTTTTTTATGTAGCAAGTATGCTTACAGTGTCTAGTGGTGGTTGGCAGTATGTACATTTTCCTTTGTCAGTTTAATATTAGTAAGCAAATTTAAAAAGTTAGAGTAGCGGACAATAATGGTTTTACTTAGGGTTTTCATACATTACTTCTTGGCGTAAGGCCAAGAAGTAATGTAGGGAGCCATAAACAAGAAACTTCACGTCTTCATTTCGTGATATTAACGCGTACATTTCCGAGCATGTTTGAGAAAAGAGTATTTATATTGTATTGTATTGTAAACCAAATTTTGATCCGATTGTGAGTAGGTATATAACGATATTCTTTAGGTAGCATTTAAGTTTAGATGCAAGAAACCCACTTCGATATTTAATATAGCTATGGCGATAAATAAAGATGATAGAAAGTACGAAAAAATATGATCTACAATACTTCTAACGACAGTTCTTTTTTTAGTCAAATAATATGTATGTATGTGGATTTAATTGCAGATACGTATCAATAGCAAAGTTCTTATTGACAAAAGAAATGTTCTGTTTGCTATACCTGCATGCCTTTGTTTTCCTTTTATCCCACCCGATTGTCATGTAATACCGATAATCATTTCCGCACGTCTATATTGTGGGCAAATTCCAACCATCTATTACTGTAAAATACATTATACAATAACTTGGTTACTGAAAATTCAGGCTTCTAGTTTTATCCACAACGAAGTTATTGGGGGGTCGAATATGGCCTGAACTGCTTCGAGAAAAGGATGGTACGGCCGTACCGCTGTTTTACTCGACTTGGCGGGGGCACTGCCGTACGTGCCCCCAGATAACCGCTCCTCTTTATTGTCTGCCTAGCTTGACCCGTTTTTAAGAAAATCATGTTTAGTTAAACAGGAGAATGATAAATGATAATAGTACCTTTATATGTGTACCATCATCCTCCTAGGTTTTTCCTGGTTGTGCCCTAAAGGAGCTCGGCGTCCGCTTTGACACGTAATCCCAAGATAGCCACTGTTAGTCTTACGAAAGCGACTGCCATCTGACCTTTCAAACCAGAGGGAAAACTAGACCTTATTGGGATTAGACCGGTTTCCTCACGATGTTTTCCTTCACCGAAAAGCTAACGGTAAATATTCAGTATCCGTATCCCGGGGTCCGCTTTGGCATAGGCACTTGTTTTACGAAAGCGACTGCCATCTGACCTTTCAAACCAGAGGGAAAACTAGACCTTATTGGGATTAGACCGGTTTCCTCACGATGTTTTCCTTCACCGAAAAGCTAACGGTAAATATTCAGTATCCGTATCCCGGGGTCCGCTTTGGCATAGGCACTTGTTTTACGAAAGCGACTGCCATCTGACCTTTCAAACCAGAGGGAAAACTAGACCTTATTGGGATTAGACCGGTTTCCTCACGATGTTTTCCTTCACCGAAAAGCTAACGGTAAATATTCAGTATCCGTATCCCGGGGTCCGCTTTGGCATAGGCACTTGTTTTACGAAAGCGACTGCCATCTGACCTTTCAAACCAGAGGGAAAACTAGACCTTATTGGGATTAGACCGGTTTCCTCACGATGTTTTCCTTCACCGAAAAGCTAACGGTAAATATTCAGTATCCGTATCCCGGGGTCCGCTTTGGCATAGGCACTTGTTTTACGAAAGCGACTGCCATCTGACCTTTCAAACCAGAGGGAAAACTAGACCTTATTGGGATTAGACCGGTTTCCTCACGATGTTTTCCTTCACCGAAAAGCTAACGGTAAATATTCAGTATCCGTATCCCGGGGTCCGCTTTGGCATAGGCACTTGTTTTACGAAAGCGACTGCCATCTGACCTTTCAAACCAGAGGGAAAACTAGACCTTATTGGGATTAGACCGGTTTCCTCACGATGTTTTCCTTCACCGAAAAGCTAACGGTAAATATTCAGTATCCGTATCCCGGGGTCCGCTTTGGCATAGGCACTTGTTTTACGAAAGCGACTGCCATCTGACCTTTCAAACCAGAGGGAAAACTAGACCTTATTGGGATTAGACCGGTTTCCTCACGATGTTTTCCTTCACCGAAAAGCTAACGGTAAATATTCAGTATCCGTATCCCGGGGTCCGCTTTGGCATAGGCACTTGTTTTACGAAAGCGACTGCCATCTGACCTTTCAAACCAGAGGGAAAACTAGACCTTATTGGGATTAGACCGGTTTCCTCACGATGTTTTCCTTCACCGAAAAGCTAACGGTAAATATTCAGTATCCGTATCCCGGGGTCCGCTTTGGCATAGGCACTTGTTTTACGAAAGCTGTCATCCGATCCGACCTTGCAACCCAGAGGGAAAACTAGACCTTATTGGGATTAGACCGGTTTCCTAACGATGTTTCCCTTCACCGAAAAGCCAACGGTAATATTCCGTACATAAGTTCCGAAAAACTCAGTTGTACGAGCCGGGATTCGAACCCACGACCCCCGCTTGACAGCCGAATGACTGAACCACCAGGCTACCGTAGCCTTGCCGTTTTTATTTAAATAAGTAGCTAAGTACCTAGTTTTGATGATTACTTCCGAAGGCGAATTGGTGGTAACAGCTGGGGTTTTTACTCCAATAATAGGCATGATGCCTCATGTTCAAATTGATAACGTAGTGATAATAAAGTATAAATTATAAAATATAATTAAAATCATAAAAAGATATGAACCTTGAAAGTTTAGAAAAAATATATATTTTTTTTTATTGTCCAAGAGTAAATTAAAAGCTACCAATAGAATCCTTACGCTTTTCTAGAAACAAAATTGTATGACAAATACGTACTTAAACGCAGTATTTCGCGACCGAAACAACAATTTACCTGATTTTCCATACTACGATTAGTACAAATATACAAATGTGACGTCACACTTGTATAGACACACAGTATGAAGCGTTTCGCGCTGCCGCCAGCGAGGTCAATCTTTATCTCAAATTTTTAGGTATTTATGTTCTTTAATTGTAATGAACCTTGAAAGTTTAGAAAAAATATATATTTTTTTTTATTGTCCAAGAGTAACTTAAAAGCTACCAATAGAATCCTTACGCTTTTCTAGAAACAAAATTGTATGACAAATACGTACTTAAACGCAGTATTTCGCGACCGAAACAACAATTTACCTGATTTTCCATACTACGATTAGTACAAATATACAAATGTGACGTCACACTTGTATAGACACACAGTATGAAGCGTTTCGCGCTGCCGCCAGCGAGGTCAATCTTTATCTCAAATTTTTAGGTATTTATGTTCTTTAATTGTAGTTGCTCCCATACAAACATTTGTTCCTCTCCAAAAACTGGTTCGAATGAAGTCACAAAAAAATCTTAGTCATTATCCCTATTATCACTAGTAACGACTAGTGCCACCAATGGTATTAAATGTGTATAAGGGGTATGTATAACCCTTTACCGGCCGTTACCTATATTCTACGCAGGTTCTCTTTAGTTTTTCCATACTAACTAACGGTTACTATAGAAAAAAAAAAGGTTGCACTCCGGGAGTGCCGGCAGAAGTGAAAACTCAATAACATTGTAACAGTTTTTCGATCAGGTCACGTGACATCTTATGGTAAAAATGAATTTGACGCAAATTTATAAACAACTATCAATTATTTAGGCGGACGGCCCGCGGGCGCGTTGGGTGCGACGGGCCCAACGCGCCGCCGCGGCGCAACGGTGCCGGGGTCCGGCGCGCCGACGGGCCGCGGCAAACACAATACCAATTTGTTTTTGCCATTGCCAAATATTTTTTAAAGCTTTATCTCTTTAGGAATAACGTCTAAATTCGAACTATTCGAATTTGCAAGAACAGCAGATGGCGGTGCACGGTGGCGACCAAAATATCAATTTGTTTTTGCCGTTGGTAAATATTTTTCTAAGCTTTATCTCTTTAGGAATAACGCCCAAATTCGATCTATTCGATTTTTCTCAATAGCAAAACGGTGAAGGATGCGTTGGTATTATTACAAATTTATTTGCAGAATATGCTATTGCAAAAAGTGTTTAACGGCTTTATACTCTTACGAATAGCGTTCAGTTTTGAATTAAGTCGAATCGGCTAGCAGCAAAAAGTGACCTCCTTCACATCTGACGTCACAAAACTCTGTCGCGTATTTAACAATTTTTCCCCATCCCAAAAAGTGCTCAGCGCCGCTAAAGAAGTTTTCACTTCAAAAATATGTCTGTCATGTCGACGTCCCAATATAGGACAATGTCAGCAATACCAACAGCACATAGAGCCTACAGATTATCCGAGTTAGCTCTAGGAAATTACCGGAAAAGCAGATTATTCAATTCCCAAATAAATGTACACTGACGAAATGCCATAGCCCATATTTCTAACAGTAAACTTTACTAAACAGATAGGCGTCTGCTAACGAAATTCTAAATTCCGATAAAGTGAAAGATTTGAATGAAAAGTGAGATGTGCAAAGAGGCCGCCTGATACATGGACTAGAACTATGAAGATGTTGGTAATAAACCCAGAAATCACCCAAAACCGCCAGAAACCCCGAAAATGTATTAGGGAGGCCGACCCCGTATAAGGAGAAGGCAGGGAGAGACAACTAATTTCAACAATTTCGATTTCAAGCCCAAGTAATGATCCGTAAATGCTACTGACACTCACGGGTGACGAGAAACAGCACAGAGGTCTCTCTTAATGGCCTCATCTTCTAAACTTCCTCTCGTAGATTGCACGCTCATTGGCTGTGACGTAACAATAATATGCATTTCCTGTTCTGCAAACGACCTTGCAGATTAAACCACTTCGATAATTGATTCAAGTTTCAAGAGAACCTGATTGTTAACCGTTACTAGTACCTAGTACATAGTTTAGTAGTTCTTTGAGTACAAGGCAAACGAGTCATTTATGAAAGACCAAATACGTCATCTTTCACAGTTTTTAATATTTCGTTCAAAAAACGTTGTAACAGATTTATTTTTATAGCTAATTTTACACCGCCTGTCCGTTCGCTCGATTGTCTTTTGTAGAACCTGTGGGCATAGGGACTGAAATATGTCACATACTCTTTAAAAAAATATATGAATTACATATAGGTACCTACATATTTTATTATTGTTTACATGTTTTAATCCCACGAAAGCGGGTCGATCACATTTAGGTAGAACTGCGGCGCTACCACGAAGTTCGACAGTCGAAGTTCGGGTATTTCCATCTCTATCGCACTCCCTTACTCGAGTGACAGGGATGCATATTACGAATGTGGTATCCTTTCGTCTCTATGTGCGTATGCTCGGGGCGTTCATTGTTCATGTACCAGCTACATCTTTCCGCGCATCGATTCCTTATCGTGAGACAAAACATCTACAGGTACGTAATTTACGTATGCAGAACAATGCAATCGCAAATTTCAGTAAGAAACGAGGTCATGTAATAAGGCAATAAACGGCTAACTCGCGTCTAACGATAATGATAATTATAACGTAGGTTTTAGATGTAAGTAAGTAGACAAACCAGGCACTTAGGCTTGGTGGAACTACCGCCTCAACTACTCAAGTACCTACTTATACAGCAATAAATATAGACCTCATACCTATTAGCAGGTTGCCTGTTCTCTCCTTTTATACAGTCGTTCCCTATATTCAATCGAAGGTTTACTACCCTGGATAACCAGTAACTAAGTTTGTACTGTTTGTATCGTCAAAACGTTTATTGGGACGACAAATTAAACAAAGATGGAAGACTACGACTAAAGACCAATGGAGCTTCAAGAAAATCACCCGGAAAGTACGAGTATTATTGTCTCTCAAGATATATAGATGCCGTAATAATGCAATCTAAGATTTTTCAAAAAATCCAACTGATTTTTAGGGTTCCGTAGTCGACTAGGAACCCTTATAGTTTCGCTTTGTGTGTCCGTCCGTCCGCGTATAATCTCAGTAACCGTTAGCACTAGAAAGCTGAAATTTGGTTAATATGTATGTATATCAATCACGCCGACAAAGTGGTAAAATAAAAAGTGTTTTTTTTTTATTAGGGTACCTCCCCTATACGTAACGTGGGGAGTGTTTTTTTTTTCATTTCAACCCTATCGTGTGATATATTGTTAGATAGGTATTTAAAAATGAATAAATTTTTGATAATGTTAATATTTTCGGAGATAATCGCTCCAGAAGTAAAACAAAATGTGTCCCCCCCTCTCTAACTTTTAAACCATAAGTTTTAAAAATATGAAAAAAATCTCAAAAGTAGAACTTTATAAAAACTCTAGGAAAAATATTTTGAACTTGATAGGTTGAATAGTTTTTGAAAAAAATTACAATATAATTTCTGGACGAAAAACTACGGAACCCTACACTGAGCGTGGCCCGACACGCTCTTGGCCGGTTTTTATTATAGCCAATGACACACGCGATTATGAGGAATCCAATGATAACGCATATCAGGGATGTTGCAGATATTCGCATCCGCAGTTCCGCATGATTTTCAACATCTGAGTTCGAGTACTGCGTGACCCTAAAGACGTTGCGTATTTATGTTTTTGAGTGTTCAGCCTCGAAATATCCGCATCCGCGGATGTCTAAAAACTCGCATCCGCGGCATCCCTGCCTCATATGCCAAAATCCATCAAGCCGTTTGGACTGTAGCCCGTGCAATATAATTTTACTGTCCACATAGATATGTCGCAGGCATTTTGTATAATCCGCCGTTTTACATAACCGCTAGCTGTTTCACAAAACAGCGCTGTTTTGTGATAGGGCGGGTTGACGATCAGCCGGATTGAATACCGCTGAAGACGGCCCTGTTTTGTAAAACAGCTAGCTGTAATGTAAATATACATATACATACAATATAAATACGGCGGCTTGCTGCTACATTGTAATACAGCTAGCTTTAATGTAATACGGCGGACTACAGCTATATTGTGGAACGTATCGTACTGTTCCACATTGAGATTCATAGAAATTGTTAGATTGCACGTGATCACGTTTTCTTTGTTTGAATAATTGTACATTTTAGTGACGAACTTTCTGTATTAGACGCCATTGATATGTCAGAAATCACAGCGAGTATTAAAATTGGGAACAAAAAAATTCCAAGGCGGCGGATAATGACCCGCTGTATTACATTACCGCTAATCGTATTGAAGAACGATTAGCGCCGAACACATTGCAGCGGGTTATCATTCTGTGGTATTCAATTCGCCTGATCCTCAACCCGCCGTATTACAAAACAGCGCTGTTTTGTGAAACAGCTAGCTGTTATGTTAAACGGCGGATTATACTATTCCAATGCGACAGATACATACCTACATACGCTCGAAAACATAACCCTCCTTCTGAGGCAGTCTAGTAAAAATGGGACACACATTACGTAAAGATAGTTGAATCGGTTCCTTATTCGCCATATTCGATATGTGGTTTCACACCAGTCGGAAGAACCTAGAAAGTTATTCAGTATCCAACACGACATCAGGAAAACGTAACATGTACAGAAAAACCAGCCCCCCAAGTTATGCGCGACACACTGGCATTCCTTGCAAGCGAAAATGGTCTTAATCGAGAACAGATAAGGAAGCTATTAGTTTCTCGTTAGGGACTCACATGATGAAAATATTTGACGGAAGAGTTGAGGAATTAACACGTTCGCAATCAAGAACCCGCCTAGCGGGCACTCGTAATGTTTGCTCAGATGCCGGCTGAGCCCGCTAGGCGGGCAGTAGTAAGAACTTACACGCCTAGCGAATTCTGTCGGTTACTGGTGAATTGTTTCATTTTAAGTCCGGTTGCGAAAATGTTAAGTGGAAATGGTATAGAGTTCCTATGGAATCAGCACTATCACAAGACGGCACGCGAGTGTGTCGCTGCGATATAGACTATTAGTCTCTATCTAATTAGAACACTAAGTAAGAGAGAGATAGTCTATCTCAGCGCGACACAGCTCACAGGAACTGATAACCGTGCTGCTGTGACATGAAGTTAAACACCGAATAATATGATGTTTAATACAAGAATAATAATTTCCTGATATTTAATCTAAATACAATATAAGTAGAAATAAATAAGTAGATGTCGTAGCAGCAACAGTGATAGACATACACGGAACTATGAAATATGTATGAATAAGTAACAAGCCAAAAACAAACTCATTAGATACAGTGGATCTCATTAATGGATCTTATGAGATACTCAGATCGATATAAAAAGTATATCTTCTCAGTGAATGCCTACCGCGTGCGAATTGGGTAATTTGGCATGAAGATAGTACAGTCAAGTGCAAAAAATTGTATCGATTTAATCCTCTCATTAATATGTACCGAAACCTTAGGCACTTGTCCCACCGCCGGCGGGTAGCGAGTAGCGAGTCCTCTCATAGTAATTCTTACTCGCAAGCGAGTAGCACGTAGTAACACTCGCTTACTCGCCGGCGGTGGGACAAGTGCCTTAATCCGCTGACATAAGAGCGATGGGACATATTTATGAGTAAATTGTATGCACCCATCTTTTTACACTAGACTGTACGACAAGGACATAAATTATGCTTTTATTCCGGAAATAATTTCATGAGGAGCTGTAGTGATAGGCGATGGGAATGTAATTAACAAGTTAATAACCACAAATAAAAAAAAATAAAAAAAGCAAACAAAGCATGCATAAAGGGAAGTTCAATGTACAATAAAATGTCAATCCACTAAGGACCGGTACAACAGAAAATACGTGTGCAACTTAGACTCGGGACAGGTTATGTCTTAATACATGGCTTACAGGGCTAGTATCCGAGTTACATAAGCACCATTACACCGACAGAAAGCCTATAAAATCGGATTTGAATTGCACCGACCGTACTTATGGCGATGTCATCTGGGGTGAGCAGGTTCTAATGCTTTACTACTTCCGCGCTGGCCCGCGTTGCAACATACTGCTGCCATGATTGGGAAGGAATTCAAGGTTTGCATCCTAGACTAGTTTAAAGAAATACGATATTACCAAGAAATAAAAAAGTGGTTCAGGCGTTTGACTTTCAAAGAGGTCGTAAAGAGTCCTGGCGCATAGCTTTTCTTGCTTAGGAAAGGGAAACATCTAACATAGATCCGCGATTCCTAATCCAATTGCCTTCTCCTAAAACAGATCATGACGTTCATCTCTTTATTTAAGCACAGTGCAAGAGAAGACGATAGTGACTAGTCGTGGCCAGAGGCTCTAGTATAAGTTTTTCCGAAACAAATACTTTACGATCGCGTTTGCGTTTTACCCTCAATTTGTATGGGATTTGACAGCTAAACGCAAACGCGGTCGTGACGTTTTGTTTCGGTAAAACTTATACTAGAGCCTCAGGTCCGGAATACGTTCTGCGGAAGTATGATTAACCAAGCTACGAATATGTGGAGATGTAGCTAACGTAGCTCTGGTGGAATCCTAACACGATTAGAACCAACGGTATTATCTAACAAGTATTACCAAAGTAGTGTAATGAAATGATGCCGCTGCCGTGACTTGAGGCTAGAGAGAGAGCCATGTGGTCAGTTTCCGAAACCATCCATCTTCCTACCAACCCTCAACCTTTATCCGACCATTTTGACGACCGGTTAGCCTAGTGGGTAGTGACGCTGCCTACGAAGCTGAAGGTCCTGGGTTCGAATCCCGGTAAGGGCAAATATTTGTTTGATGAGCATGAATATTTGTTTCTGAGTCATGGAAGTTTTCTATGTATTTAAGTCTTTATATCTATTATATATATCGTCGTCTAGTACCCATAACACAAGCCTTAATGAGCTTACTATGGGACTAGGTCGATTTGTGTAAGATTGTCCCCTAATATTTATTACTATTTATTTATTTACTTTATAACCAATAGAGTTTAGCAAGTATCTCAAATCTAGCCGGCCGCACTACTTTCACTTTCCGCGTCCCACATTTGCGGCCCGATCATTCCACTTAACCGACCTCAGTTGCATCACGGTTATGTCATTGGAATTTAGTATGGACCGGCCGTTTGGTACCGATTTAATGATGCGCTTTGAAGGACGCTGAGGCTGTTGAAATTCAGGATTATGGCTTCATCCAGCGTGAATTATTTGCATATATGCTGTTCTGTTGTTCCGCTTCGGTGTTATATAATGTTGCGAGTCGTGTTGGTGGCATTGCACGAAGGGTTGTAGGGATTCCCTTCACCAATCATGGCCCTTCCAAGGTTGTAAAGTGGACTGCACACGTGTTGCGTTGTGAGTCTGCCGCGTGCAACTCCTTGTTCCTTTTTATTCTTATTCTATTCCTTTATCTCTCCCCATTCATAGGTTTTAGAGTAGGTATTTAAGCAAAAAGGCGGCGGTGGCAGATTTATAAAGTCCCCCAGTCACGCAGTAGACCAGTAGCATATGTCCTCTAGTTAATTGAAGGCTTATTTTGACTACTGCTCGGAATTCTAATTCCACACGCAGTCAACCTGACACTGGCTTCAAAACAAGAAAAAAATGCAATGACACAGGGAGACATGACATGACATGGTTGAGTACGTCATTGCGGCCAAATTTCAACAGTTGCGGTGATAAAATGCATTGTACAGTCACCAGCAATAACATCTGCCACAACATAGCACGCATAAATATCTGACACAACTCTATATTTAATGCCATAAGGACGTGTCAGATATTTTTTCCGGCTTTGTTACGGCAGATATTGATGCCGGTGACTGTACGGCTAGCACAGGCGATCTTGTAACGCGAGAATAGGCGCAAATAAATTGAATATGTACGTACCTACTTTAGTATATAAGTATGTGCCATGCTAGCCGTGGTACATAATGTAGTTAGCAGTCACGAAGAATCGCACAAGCCGTTTTGTACCAATTTAATGATGCATTTGAAGGACGAATGTGGCAATTTGAAAGGCGTCTGGCGACCTTTATTGCGACAGGGACCAAAGCGATCTTTGTTAGACACGCCTAGGGAGTCTGTAGTCTTTGGAGTTGTGAGCTAATAGATGCGTGGCCGGATGAACGTGATTATGAATACATATCTTTTATTGACGTGTAGGGACAGACTAAAGTATATTTGAATACAGAGTATACCAACTCTTTTATTATATTCTAAGTGGGTTACCCAAAAAGGATTAATGAGTTCCTAATTTACCTGGGCGAGTTGTTGAGGAGCCAATTTTTTATGTAATTGGATTTTTTAAGTGAAAACTTCTTTAGCGGCGCTGAGCACCTTTTGGGATGGAGAAAAATTGTTAAATACGCGACAGAGTTTTGTGACGTCAGATGTGAAGGAGGTCACTTTTTGCTGCTAGCCGATTCGACTTCATTCAAAACTGAACGCTATTCGTAAGAGTATAAAGCCGTTAAACACTTTTTGCATTAGCATATTCTGCAAATAAATTTGTAATAATACCAACGCGTCCTTCACCGTTTTGCTATTGAGAAAATTCGAATAGTTCGAATTTGGGCGTTATTCCTAAAGAGCTTAGAAAAATATTTATCAACGGCCAAAACAAATTGATATTTTGGTCGCCACCGTGCACCGCCATCTGCTGTTCTTGTAAATTCGAATAGTTCGAATTTAGACGTTATTCCTAAAGAGATAAAGCTTTGAAAAATATTTGGCAATGGCAAAATCAAATTGTTATTGTGTTTGCCGCCGCCCGTCGGCGCGCCGGACCCCGGCACCGTTGCGCCGCGGCGGCGCGTTGGGCCCGTCGCACCCAACGCGCCCGCGGGCCGTCCGCCTAAATAATTGATAACTGTTTATAAATTTGCGTCAAATTCATTTTTAGGGTGACACCGTAAGATGTCACGTGATCTGATCGAAAAACTGTTACAATGTTATTGAGTTTTCACTTCTGCCGGCACTCCCGGAGTGCAACCCGGTTTTTTTTTTTTAAGTTGTGAGCGTGTAAATTAAATTTCGTTATATACTAAAAAGCATAAGTGCTAAGATTGATCTACGAACGACATTTTTACAAGCTTTTATTTAGTTTCACCTGTCCCGTTGTCTGCCTGTAATCAAATCTTGCAAGTTCAATTTGACCCACTTCCCGGTGACCGATTTAGCTGAAATTTTGGGTATAAGTATAGTTTGGATGACAATTCAATATTATGGTACCATCGAGCTGATCTGATGATGGAGACAGAAGGTGGCCATGGGAATTCAGCACTTAACCGCCGTAACCCCGTTGACTTTGGGCTCGTTAGAATCGTCTCAATGAGTAGTTGAGATGGTATACAGAAAAGTAGAGTCGGCAATAAAAGCTTGTACCAAAAATGATTTTTTTGACAGAAACTTGTTTATTAATTGTTGTTACCTGGGTTAGCATAGTAAAGAAAGGTACAGTCAGGGGGAAATGCGTAATTACATAAATATCTGTACAGGACTATTGTCACTGTCATAGAGGCGAGTATAGATATTTATGTGCGTATATTAGGGGTACTATGTACCCCTGACTAGTACTACTTATTCTGTGCTTTGACTGTAGAGCGAGAGAGAGAGAGAAGACAAACATGATCACTAGGACATAGGACACAAAATTGTAACCGAGCTGTATGCGGCTTCCATAGTTCCAAAATCATTGCATTAAAAGATTTACAGGATAAAGCAGTAAAGTCAAATCTCATGTAATTCTGACATCAATCAGATAAACCGTCTACGTCTACCTAGGAAGACACATTGAATAACATTCCTCAGCAAACCTCACATAAAACGCAAGATTTCACAAAACAAATGAGGCAAGCACTTTAATAACGGCGTAATATCAAGATAATGTCTCGGAAGATTCTCAGAGTTGCGCAAGAGTGGATTTACTGCGCTTCCTGTGCGCATATTCTCAGATCGGTCATGGTCAATTTGCGCATTTTGGATTATTTGATAAAATCCAGTTTGTTTCAAAATTTTGTTGTTAAAGTAAATGCGTGAATGCATCTGGTTGGTGGCATAATCACATAAAACCATGTCAAGTGGATACGTACAAATTATGTTTGCTACATTTTGACATTTCAAGTGTATACTCAACAGCAATGAACGACGACGGTATTTGACGACCGGTTAGTCTAGTGGGTAGTGACACTGCCTACGAAGCTGAAGGTCCTGGGTTCGAATCCCGGTAAGGGCAAATATTTGTGTGATGAGCATGAATATTTGTTTCTGAGTCATGGATGTTTTCTATGTATTTAAGTATTTCTATCTATTAAATATATCGTCGTCTAGTACCCATAACACAAGCCTTATTGAGCTTACTATGGGACTAGGTCGATTTGTGTAAGATTGTCCCCCAATATTTATTTATTTATTTATTTATTTATTTATGAACGAGTAGGAGTAGGTACAAGTGTGTCATCATCATCATCATCATATCAGCCGAAAGACGTCCACTGCTGGACATAGGCCTCCCCCAAAGAGTGCCAAAGTGACCGGTCCTGCGCCACCCGCATCCAGCAAACTCCAGCAACCTTTACCAGGTCATCAGTCCACCTTGCGGGGGGCCTACCCACGCCGCGCCTGCCGGTACGTGTGTAAAATAAAAGATAGATAAAAAAACGATACGGTGATAGTAAAAGAAGACTGAAGTAAATAAAGACTGTGTATTTTGAGACCTAGGCTGTAGACTATATACGTAGGTTAAGATATACTAACAATATATGGATGTAGAAACAAAAAATAGTCCGAAATAAAGCTATTTATTATTATTATTATAGCATTTCTATGCAAATTGTACAGTCGACTTTAAAAGATGTGTAAATTTTTCGCCTCATTACAATGGAATAAGGTGCAAATGAGTAAACAAAACATATATTTGTCGTCGACTACGTACCTACCCCATTTTCTTTACTATCACTCAAGTCATATTTCAAATGAAATATTATGTATCAAATATCAGTCAGTTGATTTGAGCAAAGACAATTTGTCACGATGGTAACAATCAGTCGTTTTTGCATAGGTGTTTTTAAAGATCTATTATTTGTCGACTAAATGCTTAAACTCATAGGTACGTTTTAAGTATTCGTACATACATCAGTAAGCATGACTTTGGAACCACAGTTGAAATGACTACGTAATCATTTTAAATTACAAAATTATGAGACTAGTCTAGACGTACTTTATTATATTTACGTTTATTATAGATACCTGATCACTTTTATTTTCAATTTTCATAGAACTAGTTCCCACAGCCAATTGAAATCTGAACAATGAACGTTCTAGACACCATAATGCCGGCAATTCGCAACCCAGAACAAACGACAATCGCATGTAACAAAAGAACTCGATATAAGCCGTGACACGCCTCACATGTTTAATCTATTAACCGGGTATCTTTCAGTCTTGTCATTTTGAAAGGAGCTTTAAGACGTGGGAAATATGGTCGATTTTTGAGTGTAGAATCGGGAAAGCTACGAGCTATTGTATTTGCATAATCATTGCACTGAATTGGTGTAACATTAGAGTGTTCAGTTCTTTTGAATTATGTGTTACGATTAGCTAATAGGTGGATAATTTTCGCAAAGCTTTATCATGCCTTTGCGCTTTTGCGATAACAGCTTTTAGATGTAGTTTGTTACAAGATTTTATTTCAGTAAACATATAAATAAACACATAACATCTACAATTTCCTCGTCTAAACTATGATGTTAAATTACAGATAAACTAAGAATACATAAAATATTAAGAGCAGTTTTACTATTTATAGCAGTTGTTGAAATGACGCAAAACCTGCCACATTAACGGTTTGTTGCAATGACGCAGATCAAGTACTTTCATTCTGGACCAGAAATATACAGGGTGGTACAAATGGGTCCGTGAGAGGAAATCAGAAGAGCCGTGGTAGTTAAAGGGAATTCCTATTCTACAGCTCTTGGCCAAATTGAACAATTCCGATAAATGATCACACACATGCAAATGTTGTTATACAAAAATCACACAAATTCAAAAATGTGACATTGTTCGTTATTAGCGAAACCGGCAACAATGTCTTTGAATTAAGTCTTTTGTGTCACCCTGTATACATTACTAAATAAACAGAGCGGGCACCCGACTGCGTTTTATAAATATTACAAACATGGTGTACCTAAACAAGACTTCATAATCACGCCACGTCTAATTCCGGAGTACGTTTGCGTGCGAATTATTTAAATGGCTGAGTAATCTCCGCGTGGGGGCTGTGTCCGTAAAGAGAAGTTTCGAGCAACGGCGACGAGTTTCGTGTACATAATGCGTAATGGTTTTTTGAGAAGACATGCTAATATATAATGTAAGCCCAGAAGATGTACGAAAATAACTAGCGTTTTCATATAGGTCCCTTGGACGTTTAATACTTATCATGATTGAAGGCAATCAACTTTCATGCATCTGATCCGAAGATGGTGAGCGAGTGCTAATACGTACTTTACTTATTAATCGTTTTGAACTTCTCCGTTTCAGCTTGGATAAACATTATTTCGTATGCCGGGCCGTTGTCCTCTGCTGGTCGCATTTTTCAAACGATTCTCGTTAAATTTTGTGAAAATCGTATCAAAATCCGTTGCGTAGTTTTAAAGATCTAAGCATACATAGGGATTAGGGACAGACAGCGGGAAGCGAATTTGTTTTATACTATGTAGTGATTTCGCAATAGGCATGCGGCCTCATGTTGAAATTGATAACGTAGTGATGCTAAATGGATAGGAAACCATCAAATTATCGTAATAAAGTATAAATTATAAAACGTAATTAAAATCATATAAAGATATTATATGATATGATATAGACCTTGAAAGTTTAGAAAAATGATGCATTTTTTTTATTGTCCAAGAGTAAATTTAAAGCTGCCAATAGAATCCTTACGCTTTTATAGAAACAAAATTGTATGACAACTATGTACTTAAACGCAGTATTTCGCGACCGAAACAACAATTTGCGGGATGTGGGTGTCTATCAGTATGAAGCGTTTTGCGCTGCCGCCAGCGACGTCAATCTTTGTCTCAAATTTTGGGTACTTATGTTCTTTAATTGTAGTTGCTCCCATACAAACATTTGTTCTTCTCCAAAAACTGGTTTGAATGGCATCGTAAAGAAATATTAGCCCGCATCCCTATTGTATTTTTTCTTTACCGACTGGCTGGCTTATTTTGCCACAGAGCCACTAGTAATATTTGCAACAGAATAGTCAGTTCCAATGTCGACCTAACAGTCTAAGCAAGACAATACAAATTGCAATAACGGCAGGTTATCGTTTACTTCCTATAATTTTCAACCATAAGACGTGGCTTACCAGAGTGTGATATGGTGGCATCTTCACGTTCTGTCCGTGTTAATCCCATGGTCGGCAGAGCACAAGCTTCATCCCTGGAAACGAAATCGTATTTTACTCATCATCATCCTCCTAGCGTTAATCCCGGTTGTGCCCCAAAGGAGCCCGGGATGCGCTAATCCCAAGATTTGGCATTAGCACTAGTCTTACGAAAGCGACTCCCATCTGACCTTCCAACCCAGAGGGAAAACTAGACCTTATTGGGATTAGACCGGTTTCCTCACGATGTTTTCCTTCGCCGAAAAGCCACTGTTAAATATCAAATGGTATTTGTACATAAGTTTTTAAGAAACCCAGTGGTACGAGCCGGGGTGCGAACCCACGAGCTCATCTTAGCATTCTTTCGGTTGCATCTTAAAGGGTTCGCGATTCGCTCGGCAGCTAATCCAAATTCCAAAGCACTAAAGAGACAGTACCCTCTACCTTACCCCCCATACCCTATATCCTATTCCGTATAAGATTAGAAAACTCGAGGGTTAATTATTATGCCATTTCAAGAAAGCCCATTTAACATGTAAAATATTAAGGTGCGTACGAATTTGAGCAGCCTCGGGTTGAGGCACGCTCGGCTCACCTATTTTGCTCTAATTCGTACGCGCTCACGCGCTGTGCGCGAGCAGCACGCGGCGAGCCGCTTAAAGTCGGTCTTTTGACGGTGCTCAATTTGGTGAAGTAAATGTGCACCACATGAATTAACTTTTTCATTCACTACCGAGGCGATTTTCTCTTTTTTTTTGGTAATAAATCGGTGAATTACGATAAACGCTGCCGCGACTATCATCGTGTTCGACGCCATTTTGAACCTCGCCCGTGCATGTTTATGTGCACCAAATTGGCTCGCGAGCAGCGCGTCGCGCGGGGCGAGCATGCCTCAGGCTGAGTCGCTCAAATTCGTACGTAGCTTATGATTTGCTATTTGGGAAACACTTAAAAATCGAAATAAGTAAAACTAGTACAATATTTCCCATCTAAACCAGCCATACTCAACCTTTTTTCTACTAGGGCCGCAGACATTTTAGCTGAGGAGCGCCGTACATATTTATGGCACAAATACTAATTCAAATAGTAATGTTTGTTTATATGAATAGCCTATTGGGTACAGGCAGCAAGGCATATTAACAAAACCAAAATATGTAAATGCAAGACTCACCGGAGTATCTTCTCCCTGTAACAGAGCACGGTCCTGCGCTCGTCACTGACCCCAATGGAGAAGGTAGCGAGCTCTGAGCACCCAAGCTCCTCCACGCAGCGGTGGATCAGGAAGCGCCGGTAGTTGCTCACCGGTGGGAACACAAGCACGCTGGAACACATCACAGAATGAATTTTAATTATTCACCTAGCCTCCTAAGACTTCGAGACTCCTGAGACTTCTTCTTCTTCGAGATGTTTGCACTAATTTCAAAATTGACTGAACTTTTACTGAATGTCAAAAAGTTTCTAATTCAAAAGCACTAAAGCATACCCTGGGTCTCAGGAGGATAAGTGCATGAAAAAATATTGATTGTCATTTTTTGTAATAGCTAAGGTACTGCATTTCACATCACATTTCAGACTTTAAGGGTTTGTTGTTTGAGAAGCTCATTACGAAGATAATGCTTAGATGTATCTATTCATCATTGAAATTAACACTAAATAATAAATCTTAATTCTAAGATAAAAAAAAAGAAATAGTGAAACAGTAGTTCACAAAAATACATTAAATATTCTTATAAGTAAGTGGTCTCCACTTCAAACAAGATTTTAATAAGCTTTCATTTTAAACAAATAACTTTCAAAGCACTGCCTGCCCAAGGAAAGGAGTACTCCAAACATGAGATAATTGTATAAGTTCCAAAAGTACAATCATCATCATTTATTTAAGAGCTTGGCTCTTGTCGCTGTTGGTGGAGTAATTTACATTCTGTTCTATTCTCTGCCTTTTCCTTCAACTCTCTATAAGACTCAACTTCAATGTTTACAAAGTTACAAATGTGTAAAAGTACAATATATTAGCATAAAACTATAAACATGCCAGGGTTCTAGGATATATATCAATGGGTATATATATCACGATATATATCTGATATATATCCAAAACATTTATATGATATATATCAATGCAGAAATAAGTGTAGGTATGACCATTGACTGATTAGAATTTATAAAAATAGTTTTGTTTTTGAGTTGATTTTTTGATATATTAGATTTTATGTTTTTTAGTTGCTTTTGCCTAAATTAGAAGATTTTATGTGTTGGTTTAATTTGTCGGATTTTAAGATTTTTATGTAACTAAATAAATAAAACATTAAAATCATTTTTTTTTAAGTAATTTATGTTTAAGTAACACATTCAAATAGTATACATAAATAATACAATAAAATAATAATATGGCTTTCATACAAAATGGATATATATCAAACTTTTGATATATATCGGATATATATCTGAAATATCCGATATTTTAATATTAATAATAAACTAGCTTCTGCCCGCGACTCCGTCTGCGTGGAAATCGTTTATATCGCAGCTCCATACAAACTTCAACCCCCCATTTCATCCCCTTCGGGGATGATTTCCAGGATGAAAACTATCCTATGTCCTTCCCCGGGCTTCAAACTATCTCCATACCAAATTTTATCGCAATCAATTCAGCGGTTTAAGCGTGAAGAGGTAACAGACAGACAGACAGACAGACAGACACACTTTCGCATTTATAATATTAGTATGGATATGGATATCAGATATTTTCGAACCCTGAAACATGCAGTGATAAAATATAACAAATCTCTAACAAAATGATAGGAGGAAAGGTAATGAGATTAAATGTAATGCAATTGGACTAATTAGAAGTCTCCCAATTGATCCCTTGACCTCATTCTTGAGGAAGCTTGTTGTTAACTGGAGCAAGTATTTATAGCAGATACAAGTACAGGGCTACATTATAAACTTCTGTGATTAATCATACTAAATTTTAAACCAAATTCCTTAGTTAAATAAAGGTTAATAAGACAAAATATAATAAGTGCAACACACATAGATCAGCACTCTGATACTTTTTTGTTTATAAAAAAAATGCGTGATGAGGAATAAAAAAAATAAAAGAAAATCATTGCCAGCCAGTGTGAAAATATAATAATTAAAAAAATATAAAAAAGTATTTTATACTGTCAATGTGGAAAACCAAAAATTAAATAAAAAGTACCTGCTAATGTATATTGCCTGACTCCAATCTTTTTTTAATTACAGTAATAAATACATTATCTGTTTGAAATGTAGCGAAGCGCTAAAAGAAGTCATTCACTATTCACTACACTTGAAGAAGAAAAGTGCGTGCTGGCGTGTCTGAACGGAATCCCGTAAATGATGATCCAAGCAATATTAAAGATCATTTATGAATATTTATTAGCGTCCGCTCCTCTGTCTCGCTCCATATATTCCACGACCTACGTATATCTTTGACGGATTTTAACCTTGAAAATAATAACAGCACCGAAAGGATATGAGATAAACGTTACTAATAACTCCATTAGACATCCAAACGTATTAGAATTCTGAGAAAAATAAAAGATAGACACTAGAATGTGCAGAAAATAACAATAAAGTTAAAATTGTTTACCTGTCAACTCTTTTTTCGGCTATAAAACATTTTAGATCGTCCTTTACATCTGCGACAAAATTATCGTCCGCTAGACTCAGGAACCTGTCCACCGTTTTGGCACCCAGCTTGACGGTGGCTTGTTTATTCTAACGAAAATAAAAACTAAACGATCTAATTCACGTGCCAAACGCGAAAATTCAGCCGACCATTTTCAATTTTTTGTTTGGTTGGTACCTTTTTAAATTGCCTCCCGCAATGGTAAGGCAGTGGAATTGGTCTTTCAGCCACAAACATAAAAAAAAAAGTTAATGGCTGTTAATGGTGTGTGTATTCATACAATCGATTATAGTCTGCCAGGCTGGTTATGAACTCGCATCGAGCCAGAAATTAGGGTCAAAATTCTACCCTATAGCAAAGCGATATGCACTTTGAGTGGTTTATTTTACCTATCTAATTATTAAAACACGAATTTACTAAATATATGAACTAAGTCGAGTTTTCAATTCTGAATCGATAAAAGTATCATTTGAAAATGAAAAAACTGATTAAATCATGACTACACTAGAATCCATCTAGAATCGCATCCCTAGATGCGTCGTAGCGTTTAGTTATCAGCGATATAGTATCATGTCATGTTGTGTTGAAAACTTAATATCTGATAATGGCTAATATTTTTAATTGGAGATGATAATTTCCTGTTTCATTATTTTTTCTTTTAGTTTCTGTATAGATGATTTGTTTTTGGTAATAATGTTTGCTGTTTTTTCTACATATTACTCCCCTGGCTAACAAAACGCATGTGAAGTGTGTTGAGTTGACTGATCGAGATTCGCGTTTATGTTCTAATTTTTTTGTTTTAGATTAATTTAAGTTAGTTTAATAAATGTTTTTAGCACAGTAGTAGTCTTAGGATGACCATGGAAAGGAGGATAAAGCTGAAAACCCTTAACAGCCACATAACTTGCAAGATTTGCCGCGGATACTTTATAGATGCTACCACAGTCACCGAATGCCTACATACGTGTTAGTATTTTCTCGAATTAATTTTAAGTCTATTCCTTATATAGATATTAACAATGAATATCTTTCCTATGATTATTTCCGTTATTTCGACTTTCCAGGCTAAGGATAATTATGTCAAAGATTCTAAACCAGTTGGCCCCCCAAGTGTCATTGCCGCTATACTCTTATGCTCCCAAAAATTTAATGAATTGATATACCTGGTGTCACGTTAAAACAACGCTGGATGCCATATAAAGTGTATGGCGGCCAGCATTCTTCTAAAAGGATGATTACACATTCTCATAATGATACATTTCAGTCTGCAAAAGCTGCCTAGTGAAACACTTGGAGGAGAACAACACATGCCCAACATGCGACATTGTGATTCACCAGTCGCACCCGCTTCAGTACATCAGCTTCGATCGCACCATGCAGGACATTGTCTACAAACTAGTACCAGACTTACAGGACAGTGAGTACTTATTTACATGAACAAAGTGGTAGGCAGGTCACATGAAATTCAATTTTCAGTGTCACTTCTAGCAATTTGCAGGACGCTACGGTAGCCTAGTGGTTCAGGCATGCGGCTGTCAAGCGGCGGTCGCGGGTTTGAATCCTGGCTCGTACCAATGAGTTTTTCGGAACTTATGTACGGAATATTTACCGTTAGCTTTTCGGTGAAGGAAAACATGGTGAGGAAACCGGTCTAATCCTAATAGGGTCTAGTTTTCCCTCTGGGTTGGAAGGTCAGATGGCAGTCGCTTTCGTAAAACTAGTGCCTATGCCAAATCTTGGGATTAGGTGTCAAAGCGGACCCCGGCCTTTAGGGGCATTTCTGGGAATAATGCTAGGAGGATGATGATGACTTCTAGCAATTTGCAGCCAGCAAATCCAATATACTGTATCTGCAGAGCTCAGAATAACATCCTAAGAGTTTTGTCATCAGCACCCTGGTACACTTGCAACTCTGAAATCCATGAGTATCTGGAAATCCCAACCATACTCAAAGAGGCACAACACTACACAGCTAACTACAAGGACCAACTATTAACTTGTCCAAACCCTCTATCACAGATGCTTCTAAAGCCAAACCCAATGAAGAGACTCAAGAGAGCCAATGTGCTGCATGACTCGGGGAAACTAGGGCAAAGGCCCTACCTTCCAATCGCCAACCTCTTTCAACTTAATGCTCATAGTTGTTGACTGATCGCAGATTAACAGAATAAAAAAAAATACTTCCTTGTTAAGTTGACATGAAACAAAAAATATTTATTAAAATAATTTGTTTACTTAAGAAAAAGGTGTGGGGCTACTAATAGGTAATATCCCAGTGATCGGATCTAGGATGCAATTTCGGGTGAACGACCTCAAACGTTTTGCTTATCATGGATGTGTCTCGGATTTCCCGGGATTTTGGGAAATGGGCTATTGTAAATAATAAGTTTTTCGAGGGTTAAACTAAATAAACAAAATGAAAATATTAGCTATCTATAAGGTCATTTATTTTACATGTACTTTAAAAAAACATTTTATAACTTATCAACAGAAATATATTGTATAAATTAATGAGTTACTACTTTCCAAAACAAAATTAAAACAAACTCATCTTTCACATGCCACCGTCAGAACTGGACCAAACTGAAATGATCACCCAGTATATGGTAAACATATAAGAATAATAAAAATACATAAAAGATGAGACATACAAATTACGTTTAGTTGTCATATGCAGTAGGTACTGTAAACATTTTTGTTGTTATTACATTTTCTGTTAATTTTATACTGTAAACTACTTAAAATTAAAAGTTATTTACCTTTTTGTAAAGGTAGGTACCAAAAAAAGTCGCGGGATTGTAAGTCATATCCATCTTAATATTACGAACTTAAACCCCGGGAAATTGCATCCTAGATCCGATCACTGAATATCACAGATGAAAGCTTTCGCGCCGCGTACTGTAACCAATGTTGTTAGCGCAACCCTATCAAACCCTATCATTGTGTGCCCGACTTTCGGGATTTTGGCGTGTAGCGTCGATTCGAGGGATGAGTGTGAAACTGTGCCCGAGTGTCGGTACGTTTTTCTGGCCTCGCGCGCAATGGTCTGTATAAGGGTGGACCTGAATGTGTTAATAATTTATTCAGCGACTATTCAACAAGTCTATCATGATCAAGGATAGGACAAACGCCCGTCATTTTGAAAACTTAACCCTGTTCTGTACAGTAGAGACTTCCTAATGATATTTTTTTTTTTAGAAGTTTACTCAAAATATTATAATTTAATGTACTTCAACACATTTATCAATAAATTACCTATTCTTCTATCATCGCATTAGACACTACTTGATTTCAATGACTTTGTTTACTACTGGCCATTTAGATAAAATAGGTAATATTCTAATCATCTTTGTCAAGCATTGACGTTGTCACTTTAGAAACGTGTAAAAAAAAAACAAAACAAAAAACAATACATAAAAAAACAAAAAAAAAAAAACGTAAAACATTACTTTTGTCCTTTGTTTTGTATTGTCACGAATAAACTATTCTTATTCTTATTTAGTACCTATTTTTTTTTATTAATATAAGGAAGTCTCTACTTTACAGAACAGGGTTAAGTTTTCAAAATGACGGGCGTTTGTCCTAACCTTGATCATGATCTTATCCAGATGAGCTGAAACGCGAGCGGGACTTCTACCGCGTGCGCAACCTGCCGTGCCCGAAGGACGCGGCGCTCGCGCTCGGGGACAAGGGCGGCGCCGGCGAGGAGCCCGAGCAGCCGGACAACACCGACAACCACCGCAAGGACGAACAGGTACGTATATGGGCCGATCAACTCTTGTTATTCTGGCACTCTTTGGGTACCTATGTCCAGCAGTGGACGTCTTTTGCGCTGATATGAACAGAAACAACTTCAAAATATTTATATCAAAAGTTCGCAGTAAGCTCGGCCGAATTTCACCTTCCCATACAAACGGAGTTTCGATCTCATTTTAAAACTACGTGTTGGATTGTGACGAAACTTTGCATATACAATGACATGAGGCATATCTATGTCTGTAATTAGTTTATATGGTTCCAGTTTATAAAACAAATGAAATACAGCAAAAATAAGTTTTGTATGAAAAACTATTTTTTTTAGTATGGTATCTGAAGCTACATAAACTAATTACAGACCTGGATATACCTCATGTCAGTACATGCAAAGTTTCGTTACAATCCAACACGTAGTTTTAAAATGAGAGTGTAACTACGTTTGTATGGAGAATCGAGCTTACTGCGCCTGCCTGGTTGGTTGGTGACTTGTGGTGGTTGGGGTTCGAATCCCGGTTAAGGGCATTTATTTGTGTGATGAGCACGAATATTTGTTCCTGAGTCATGGATGTTTTCTATGTATTTAAGTATTTATTTATCGATATAAGTATGTTTATCGTCGTCTAGTACCCATAGTACAAGTTTTGCTTAGTTTGGGACTAGGTCGATTCGTGTAAGATTGTCCCCTAATATTTATTTATTTTATAATGATGTACCTACTTACGGCTAAGGAGGCGCAATCTCGCTCAAAAGCATCTGAGTCCTTAGCAAAATCTCCGCCACCGAGAAGAACCAGAAGCCGTTGCCAACCTTAGAGGATTACTTGTGTTTATAGCTAGAAAAAGAAGAAACTCTTAACACAGGAGTTCTGGGGCCCTACTCAAAACCACAACACCACTGCTGCCACTAAGCAAATAACCCATAGGGACTGGGTTTAGTCTAGACTGCTTACCTCGCGGGTCATAGTCGATTGGCGGCGCCGCTGATCACCTAGCCCTCTGCACGGTTAGCACAAGCCAGCATGCGAGTTCTCTCCGTTTCTCTCGTATTAGAAAACTTAGGAAGAGACAGATAGTGTGACATAGCTCGACAGAGCTCGCGCGCCGTCTTGTGCTTACCGTGCTGGTTTTTATAAATATTGTGTTATTCCAGGTTAACGTGTGCCTGGAGTGTATATCGACGTCGCTGCGCACGCTCAAGCGCAGCTTTATCCGCTGCTCCGCGCAGGCCACCATCACGCACCTCAAGAAGTTCGTCGCCAAGAAAGTGCTCAACGGCATGGAAAAGTATAGAGAAGTGAGTGATGTATCAACAGATTACTTGTTTCTAATTTTGCAACTAATGAGGACAAATTAGAGACCATGTTTTTCCTTTCACACTTTCTTTTCGTTTGGTATTTCTGGGCCGTTTTACGGAAAGTTGTACACTCGACTTTTTTTTATTTTGATATAATTGGGTTTTTTGTACTCGGAATCGAAAGCACTTTCGAATGATATACGAGAAAAAAAGTGTCCCAAGATTTTTTATTCCATTCCGTTACCGTTTCCATACTAAGCCTGTATGGCGATAACGGAACGGAAAACCGAAAATTATGTGTAACATTTTAGACAGTTTCTTTCTCCTATTAGGTTCGAAAGTGCTCTTGATTCTGAGTAGTAAAACCCGATTATATCAAAATTAAATAAAAAGTGGTTGAAGTGTGTTGTGGGCGATGTGCTAGCAACCTATCACTGCAATATCACATTTTGTCGATCTTTTATACCCACATACGTTTCATGTGCTCTGCCTACCCCTTTTGGGAATAAAGGCAGGTATGTATGTATGTAAATAAAAAGTCGAATGTACAACTTTCCGTAAAATGGCCCTTCTATCCACTCGCGTTTCGCTACTTTTGGCTCGTCCTAGGGCGACAAAAGATCTTCGCCGCCGTCCCTGGCGTTTTTAGGCTCGTGCCTCGGGCTCCGCCACGTAGAACTCTACGGGAGATACCGTAAACCTATTCTTGTCCAAGCCTACGCGGTTTCGAAAGGGACACCTAGACATTTAATCCATCAAATTGCTACCGACCGAGCTAGAGGTGCTGCTGAGAATGCTACTGCTTTACTATTACCTAATAAACTGTAGAACCTTCTTAAGAGTCCGCAGTAAGCTCGGCCGAATTTCACCTTCCCATACAAACTTAGTTACGCTCTCATTTTAAAACTAGGTGTTGGATTGTGACGAAACTAATTACAGAATTGGATATACTTCATGTCATTGTACATGCAAAGTTTCGTTACAATTCAACACGTAGTTTTAAAATGAGAGCGTAACTACGTTTGTATGGGGAATTAAGCTTACTGCGGACTCTTAATGTCGTTGTAACTTCCAGATTGACATACTATGCAACGACGAGCTGCTCGGCAAGGATCACACGCTCAAGTTCGTGTACGTGACGCGGTGGCGGTTCAGAGACCCGCCGCTGCGGCTCCAGTACCGGCCCAAGGTAGACCTGTAGTACACCCAGATATACCCAAAACAAACAGTTTTGACCGCCCATTAACACGTTCGCAACCAAGAACCCGCCTAGCGGGCACTCGTAATGTTTGCTCAGATGCCGGCTGAGCTTGCTAGGCGGGCAGTGGTATGAACCTACACGCCTTGCAAATTCTGCCGGTTTCTGATTAATTGTTCCAATTTTAGTCCGGTTGCGAAAATGTTAAATGAATTACTGATCCTACAATGATGGTACCATCAGTTAGTGATGTTTAGGAAATTGGCAATACAGGGACCTGAAAAATCACGTTATCCACGTTAATCCCCTAGCCTGATCCCCCAGGGGAATTAGCGGCAGTTATTTTATATTCAACTAGGAAAAAATGATAATGTTCGGTTATGGCGCTTCGCCGGACGCTACCGCGTCACGCTCGCTTCGCTCGCTCGGCTCGCGCGCTGTAGGGTGCAGTTCAACAAACAACCTAACCGTTTTTTTCCCCTGGGGGATCAGGCTAGGGGATTAACGTGGACAACAGCTGAAAAATATGTTTCGATTTGGTGTGACGTCAGTTTAGTGATAATCTTTGAGGATCACGCTATTACCATACCTACATGTAAGTAGTAATAGAATTTGTACTTTAAAATGCACTCAAACTTCGAAATGATTGTATTTTTTTATGAATCAAAGTGTAGGTAGTATTCTGTAGACTGTCAATTGTAATGATTTGCAAATGAATGTGATTATTTCATGAACAAATCTTACTAATATCCTATATTAATTAAAGATTTTTATGTATCGACACTTGGATTTAACAAATTTTAATATTTATTTAATTTTAAAAAATGTGCAAGAAAGATATTTCTGTAATTTTAATTTAGTTACCCTTTAGATAACAATAATAAATATCTGAATTGTTTGAGTGGAATACCTGATTTCTCATAGAATACATTGCAATGGATTTTTATTTTAAATGTAAATTCGTGTATCAGATATGAAATACAATACATGTTATTATTTTAGGTTGTTGATTATGTTTTAGTTAATTTGTTATGATTTTAGTTTCTTTTTCTTTATGGCGTAGGATCGAGTTATTTTTTCATTTTTGACTAAAAATACGCTAAATCTGCTTCTGCTCATCCTACAATATTGCCTTTATTATTTTTGACTGGAGAAAATTAGTCATTATTCAATTCTTCCTTTTAGATTTAATTAATTGATTAGGTGATTTATTTAAAATGTGAAAGCAAGTTCAAGTGGTTTAATTGAAATATATTTAGTTTGATAATGTTAAATCTTGTTTCATTAAGGCATATAAGTACCCTAAACCAGGACTACCCCATTAAGATTTTGGCGCGAAATTACGTATGTTTTGTTGTAACCGCCCTGTGTACACCGAATGAAGAAGTATTTTAATTTTGTTAGAAAAGCGAAATCATTATAATATTCTATGAGCATTACATTAATATAGTTCACTCTTCAAATTTAGGTGGATATAAATGAACAAAAATAAATAACAGGGGACAATCTTACACAAATCGACCTAGTCCCAAACTAAGCAAAGCTTGTACTATGGGTACTAGACGACGATAAATAAATAAATCAATAAATATTAGGGGACAATCTTACACAAATCGACCTAGTCCCAAACTAAGCAAAGCTTGTACTGTGGGTACTAGACGACGATAAACATACTTATATAGAAATAAATACTTAAATACATAGAAAACATCCATGACTCAGGAACAAATATTCGTGCTAATCACACAAATAAATGCCCTTACCGGGATTCGAACCCAGGACCTCTTGCTTCGTATGCAGGGTCATTACCAACAAGGATATGGAGTGTTTTTTTTCTTCAATATAACGTGTAAAAACTAGCCCTCTCTTACGTCACTCGGATCTCGGATTCATTATGGGCATGAAAGGGCTTAGTGAAGATATCTCTACAGGTCACTGTGAAATAAAGGAGGCACGTATTCAATCGACAATTTATTCACATTTGTTGAAAAACAACGAGTGTTAGTTACTGGTAACTTAATCTAAGTAATCGCACATAAAAAATAGCGTCAAACTATTCATTCAATAAATAATTGTAATTCCTAAATTAGATCGTTTTTATTCGAAAACGTTCATGCAATAGAGGTGATTTTAAACACTTTAAATCACATTTGCCTACTTACTAGTCTCCTTGTTCTGGGGTATTTGATTTCGCATTATTCTTTTTCATTATAATCTTCAAATTCAAAAATCAAGATTATTATTTGCGCAGCAAAATAATAATGCATACTATAAATTTTTGGTACAAGCTTTTATTGCCGACTGCACTTTTCTGTATACTGTCATCACCTTATTGAGACGATTCTACCGAGCCCAAACTCAACGGGGTTACGTCGGTTAAGTACTGAATTCCCATGGCCGCCTTCTGTCTCCATCATAAGACCAGCTCGATGGTACCATAATATTGAATTGTTATCCAAACTACCTTTACCCAAAATTTCCGTTCAATCGGTTGAAGATATCTGCTTCAAAATTGAGTTGCAAGATTCCACCCGAACTGACATAGTTACTATGTTAGTACATTAGGTAAACGTCCGAGTGCTCGACGCTGTACATATACTTATGGGCACTCTATGTCAAAGCAATATGGGTTAAATTCGAACTAAGAGGATTTTTCCGAATTTAAGCCATGTCACTTTGACATAGAGTGCCCACGCCATATACTAGTACAGCGTCGAGCACGCGGACGTATACCTTACATTGCAAGTTAATAGAAATCTGCAAGGCTGAGCGGGCATTCATACCTTTAGAGATGTACTCGCTACCCGCCGGCGTCCAGACCAGACCGCGGCATAAATGTGACTTAAAATTATTAAAATGATCTCTTCCATCCCAAAAAGTCTGCAGCCAGCTTCACAACACCCTGTATTAAACAGACCTTTCACGCAGAACAGCAGGTCAATTTTAGCACGCGCTAAGAAACGCATTGAAATGAAATGACACGTCGTTAGAACAGATCACATTTTATACACACATTATTATCGCGGTAATCTACATTAAGATTGAGGTAGCTGAGATATTTAATTGTTATTGTAACATTTTGTGAGGCAATATTGTAGCAATCATAATAAAGTACAGTCAGCGTCATATAGTTAGTATTAGCCAAATATTTCGTAACACCCTTATTCTTACAGTAATAAGTCGTGTACCGAAATATTTGGCTACCTTGGCTGCTACTAACTATATGACGCTGACTGTACCAGGTGTTAGATACAGCTTCGTAGTAACCCATTTAGGCAACACAAACTTGGTATAGTTTACAGAACAAATATGGGTTATTCGCAACTGCTACCACTAATTTGTTGCCAGTGGTAATAGCGGGGATTTTTCCCCCATCTTTTCCCACTAAAGTACTCGGTGGTAACTACCGGGAACATGTCTCCCGTTTGTTACCACTAAAGTAGTAGGTGGTAACTACTGGGAAAAAAAATATCCCAATAATTGACTTTTTTTTCCCCATTAGTTCCCACCAAAAACCAGCTGTTACCACCACTTTGTTACCAGGTGGGAATATCCTACAAATATTAAGAGTCCGCAGTAAGCTCGGCCGAATTTCAACTTCCCATACAAACGGAGTTTCGTTCTCATTTTAAAACTACGTGTTGGATTGTGACGAAACTGCATATATTTACAATGACATGAGGTATATCTATGTCTTTAATTACTTAATTAGTTTACAAGGTTCCAGTTTATAAAACAAACGAAATACAGCAAAAACAAGTTTTCTATGAAAAACTTAAATTCGCTGTATTTTATTTACTATGGTATCTGAAGCTACATAAACTAATTACAGACCTGGATATACCTCATGTCATTGTATATGCCAAGTTTCGTTACAATCCAACACGTAGTTTTAAAATGAGAGCGAAACTACGTTTATATGGAGAATCGAGCTTACTGCGGACTCTTAAGTTCTCCTTGCAGCTATGATCAATATTCGTTTATAAAAAAATACGAGTCAGGTATACAAAACTGTCGGAATTCAATACCAACGGTGATATCATAGGTCCCTCACACAAGATTACGTCCCTTCGCACTTCACACCCTGATTCGCTGTCACCGTAGAACTAAACACGTTAAAACTCTTGCTCTCATGCGTTATAACTAACTTATAATGATCCGAAGACGGTAGAGGCATGTTGGGTTTCGCGTGGTCTCTCTTGAAATGCCTGCTCAGATGGCTGGTCTGGGAGAATTTTCTCTCGCAAATCTTGCATTGGTACTTCTTTTCCCCGGTGTGTACTACTTTGTGTTGTTTTAGGGCTGACGAGGTGTAGAAGGTCTTGCCGCACTCGCAGTGGTAGTCCCTCTGCCCTTTATGTCGTTTCAGGTGGACGTTGTAGGCGCTGCAGGTGACGAAGCCGCGCTGACATTCTTTACAGTGGTACCTTGAAATATAATTGTTTCATGATTACGTAGTCACACCTGCGTTTCCAAAGGGAGTGGGGAGAGAACATGAAATTGAATTTTCAGTGACAATCGTAAAATGTGTTGTGGGCGCAAATCTATCCTTTTTACTCACAGAAAATTTAAAGGGAGTCGACATTCGGTGGGGGGTCTACCCACCGGTACGTGGTCACCACTCGAGAACCTTTCCGCCCTAGCGGCCATCGGATTTACGTGCAATTTACTATGTGCGCCTGCTGAACTGCTTCGGGCAGTACTCGCAGTGGTACGGGGTCTCTCGTGTGGACTGATGACCTGGTAAAGGTCGCGAGAGTCCGCTGGATGCGGGTGGCGCAGGACCAGTTATTGTGGCACTCTTTGGGGGAGGCCTATGTTCAGCTGAGACATTCGGTAGCTCCCGGCGGTCTATATTGAAAACACTACCGATTTTTTATATTTTTTATATTTTTGTAACCAGTAATACTCCAGGTCGGTGAAAAACATTAATTTATAATAGCGTTTTTTATGTTGATTTCAATTTAAAATGTTATTCTAAGATGATTTATTTAAGAATCCCACAAACTTTTCATCCGGAAGTAATTATGTAGATTTAAATGAAGCATGCATTGTCTTTTTTTGTACGATTTATCTTGAATATTATAGAGCAAATGTAAATGAACCAAAATAAAGACAAAAATATTTATTAATATTTTTTTTGACTGGGGATTCCCCTTACAAGAAGAATTCAGTTCGGATTATTCAAAGTTGAGCGAACTCGAGTGTCATTGGGTGTTATACTGGTGATAATTATCCGATAATTATCAAGAAGCGTAATTATCTTGATAATTTCGACCCCTGTATATTTTAAATATGTATACCTCACCTGACTTCCTTGTTGTGTATCCTAATGTGTATGGAGAGGTTGCCAGAGGTGGCGAAGGTCTTGGTGCAGAGATGACAGGAATACGGCTTTTCACCGTTGTGGATCCTCTGGTGAACCTTCAGGTCCGCTTTTATAGGGAACCCTGAAATATATAGACGTTTCGCTGTTGAGTCAAATGTAAAAAGGAACCAACCGTGTATATACTTTAGTTTGTCTATCATCATTGGTTTTTTTTTGCTCTTAATTTCTCAAAGGTTAACTGGAAAGGATCCCTCACAGGGATATTTTTTTGTTACTGAATTCCACCTGTTTTATATTATACATAAAATGCATAAAAAAATCTGACGCTCGTGAGTGAGCAAACACTTCTTGCATTGTATCGCCTCCTTTCATAGCGAGTGCAGGATCATCTTAGATGAGAAAATATATGCCAAAATTACCTGACTAGCAAATATGGCAATCAAGCACTACCGAAAGAGATGGTCGTATAATTTTTTTAACGTGACTGAGGGAGATAAATATAACATTTGTAGTCTTGTAGGTTGTTTATGGTAAGCGGTCAGCCATTTAAAAATAAGTTATGATTATAGCTCCTAATCCTCCCAAATACTAACAGTACCATCGTAATCTTGAATGAAAAAGGAAGCATTTTGCAAAATACGCTTGTCTGTAGGAGAGAGGCCTCGGGTAGGTCCAGCTCACCTTTCCCGCAGTCCTGGCACAGGTAGGTTTTGTCTCCCTTGTGCCTCTTTATGTGTATGGAAAGCTGCGCGCTCTGCACGAACGTTTTGAAACACACGTCGCAGCTGTACAGTTTTTCACCTGCAAATGGAAAAAATGGGATACAGATAAGTACAATACGCGCCAAATAAAATAACCAATAATGATGATTTTTCTCGAAAAAGGATAAAAAACACTGTGAAATGGAGAAAAAAAGTATAGCTGCACGGCTTTTTCTCGCACTATACCTCTCTTTCTAAGTTTTTTAATAAGAAAGAGACGGATAGTGCGAGAAAAATCGAGACAGCTCGCGCGCCGTCTTGTGATAGCTGTGCAGGGGATTAAATAATCACAAAGTTATAAGTGTCCAAAGTTTTAAGAGGGGGTATATTCTGTCGCTTTACGCAAAACGCACCTTCATATTAGTTCATATGAAACGATTGTCATTTACTATGACGCTAGGGGATGACGTCACGATCCCCTAGCGTTTTCTCTCTCTAAGAAGCAATATTAAATTGGTTATAGCTCCGTAATTTTTTGAGATATCTGAATGGAATTTTAGTCACTAGGCATATTTTTTTGTCTTCTTTCTTTTGGAGTAATAATACTTTTTGAGTCTACACCCGTACTGTGCGTCTCTGAAGTTAGCCTCAAGTCCCCTGGCTGATATGATGATGATCATGATACCTGTGTGCATCCGGATGTGGTTGACGAGGCCGGTGCGCCGGCTGAACTGCTTCGGGCAGTACTCGCAGTGGTACGGGGTCTCGCGTGTGTGAACTTTCTTGTGTTGGAACAGCGCGCTGTAGCCTCTGGAAAATTATGATGACATTAAAACTTGCGTTTTCATTCCCTCGTGAACAGTGGCATTCAAACATGGACTTTACTACTTTATCACCACGGCAATACGCTACAAAGTCTACAAGTCACGTTTCAAAGTCCTTGACCATCATCCCGTGATAAAGTATGTTGGGATGTGACAAATCCGAACCCTCAGATAGGTAAATAAATTATACACAGTTAAGTCACATACATACATACACGCCTTTATCCCTAAAAACGGTAGGCAGAGCACATGAAACTCGTGTTCCAGTACCACTTTTAGCATAAATGTGGGTATAAATGATCGATAAAACGTGATATTGCAGTGACAGGTTGCTAGCCCATCGCCCACAACACACTTCAACCCTGTTCTGTCAGTTAAGTCACGTTTATTAAAAGTAACCTGCCTACCTAAAGGTTGATTATGATCAGACCAGATGTCGCACTGGTGGGGCAACTTGCTCCCTGGCAGCTGATCCAAGTCCTCTGTAATATAGATAAACCTGGCCCTACCTGAAGGTAGCCGGGCAGTCTCCGAACTTGTACGGCCTCAGGTCCGTGTGGCAGATCTTGTGCGCCTTCAGGTTGCTCTTGGTGCTCAGGAACATGCCACAGATGTCGCACTGGTGGGGCAATTTGCTCCCTGGCAGCTGGTCTAAGTCCTCTGTAATATAGATAAACCTGGCCCTACCTGAAGGTAGCCGGGCAGTCTCCGCACTTGTACGGCCTCAGGTCCGTGTGGCAGATCTTGTGTGCCTTCAGGTTGCTCTTGGTGCTCAGGAACTTGCCACAGATGTCGCACTGGTGGGGCAACTTGATCCCTGGCAGCTGGTCTAAGTCCTCTGTAATATAGATAAACCTGGCCCTACCTGAAGGTAGCCGGGCAGTCTCCGCACTTGTACGGCCTCAGGTCCGTGTGGCAGATCTTGTGTGCCTTCAGGTTGCTCTTGGTGCTCAGGAACTTGCCACAGATGTCGCACTGGTGGGGCAACTTGCTCCCTGGCAGCTGGTCTAAGTCCTCTGTAATATAGATAAACCTGGCCCTACCTGAAGGTAGCCGGGCAGTCTCCGCACTTGTACGGCCTCAGGTCCGTGTGGCAGATCTTGTGTGCCTTCAGGTTACTCTTGGTGCTCAGGAACTTGCCACAGATGTCGCACTGGTGGGGCAACTTGCTCTCCGGCAGCTGGGCCCCTAAGTCCTCTGTGACATAGATAATAATGGTAAACTTTTGACTAATGGGTGAAAATGACCAAATCCATATTTTAGGAACGGAAATTTAGGTGCCGGTTAATCTACGGCCCAATAATCCGCGTCATTATATGTCTGTTTGTTTTTAACTTATCCAAAAAGAGAGGGAAAGATAGATGGACGCGGATTATCGGGCCGTGCATTAACCGGCACCGAAATTTATGAGGCCCCTTTTTTCGGACATATTTATGTCAGTTTACTTTACATCCTAGAGAAGGAACAGATATTTTTCATTCCATTAAGTGTTTTTAGGACAGCTAATAGATTTTATATGCCAACGAATTTGTTAATAAGTAACTACTTACCTCTTTTTTTTCGTCCTCTTCTCTTTTTGCGTTTTACTTCTTCTATATTAAATTCTATAAAATCAGAACAGTATTGTTGAGTTAGTTCTAAAGTATAAAGGGATTAAATAAATTTTGATAAAAAAAATATGACGAAACCCTAACCTAACCCATACATTTTACATGGGTAATTGTTGTTATTAACATGGATAAAACGCTGTATTTTCCCTTTCTAAGACATACGTAGACTTGTTTTTACCCACAGTAAAAGTCACTAATGTCAAGTTTCTAGGTGTAGAACTTATACTAGATACACAGTTGCGCTGGTCAAACCATATAAGTCTACTAAGGAAAAGACTGGCCAGTGCCTGTTACGCCTTAAAGAATCTTTCTAAAATGTTAAATTCTTCAGTACTTAAGACAATTTATTTTGCATATTTTGAAAGCTTAGTAAGGTACGGCCTTGAGGTTTGGGGCAATAGTGTTCATGTGAACCGTGTGTAGTATGAACTACAAAAAAAAGCTCTTAGGCATGTCGAAAAAGCAAAGCCTCTCGATCACTGCCGTCCACTATTTATAAAACATAGAATACTGACCGTGATATCGCTTTACATATATTTACTATGCATTTTTGTTTACAAAAACAAGTCCAGTTTTGTATGTAATAGTAACATTAGACCACATAGATTATGCAGAGACAATTTTGACATTCAGCTACCAAAATCTAATAATTATGTACATTTTAAAAGAAGTATTGAATATAATGGTATAAAATAAGTTAAATGACGTTTATAATAAGTTAAATGACGACATAAAGCAATGCAATAATATTAGTAAATTTCCTAGAAAATTAAAATCTTACTTGATTACTCGACCGTTTTATAACTTGAAAGAATATTTTGATAATTTGTATAAATAGATTATTGGTGTACGTAGATTAGTATTATGACGTTTTAAATTAGAATTTATATTTTGCATGCCAAACATGCGGAACATGCCCTCATGTAAATTAATTAATTCTATAAAAAAAACTCACATGAGAAAAGTTAGCGTAGATTAGATTAAGGCCCTTAACTATGTACAATTTTTCTGAGTTTCACCTGTACACAAATTTCATAAATGAGCTTTCCATTTAAACTTGTACAAACTAGAATAATTTGAGAAAAATTGTTTTCCCAAACTATACCACCTTAAGGGATCTTTCCCAGCTAACCTTTGAGCAGCTAAGTGAATGTATATATTATGTGTTAGCTTATGAACAAGTGAATACCTTTGCTCTTCTTTGTCAGCTGTATATCTCCCAGGAAGATGTTGTCATCCTCAGCATCCCAGCCACTGTCATTGCCATTGCCATAATCATTGCAGTTCACCTCTGTAAAGACACATTTCATCATCATCATGTCAGCCAAAAAATGTCCACTGCTTGACATAAGCCTCCCCCAAAAAGTGCCTAAGTTACCGGTCCACAGTTACTTGCAAATCAAGGGCTCATGAATATCTAGGAGACGCCTTTGCCTGTGGGACACTAAAAGAGCTTAGAAAAAAAAACTGGTATTTTATTACAATTTGTTCCAAATTACATCCTTATGAGATAGTACACATTAGGAATAATCCCAGAAATTGCACAACACTACCTCATTCCAGATAACATTCGATTTTTAATAGACAAATTCATCTGCGTTCGTCACTTATATGTATAGCATATCCAAGTATTAATATTGGAAAATTTTATTAATTTTGCTTATTATGATCACTTAGATCATTTACATCTCACAATGGTTTTTCTTAAAATTGCATGACTATTAACCCGACGAACGACGCACATTGTCTGTAGAACAATGTTTAAAGGGCTTATGACCCAACTCCACTCCCTAATTAGGATGCTAAATTCAGGTAAGTGTCATGAGCCCTTTACTATTTTCCGTTAGTAACACATGTGTGTTACTAGCGCGCTCAACGGGTTAATGCACAATTTTTCTAATCTTATATGGGTATAGTAAGAATGATCCATTAAATTATAGTCTGGTAAAGATTTTATATTGGTGCAAGTTTAAAATGGAATAGTTTAATAATGATGCACACATACCAAGTTTAATACCATCCTTAATATCATTATCTGTATCATCTTTGACTTCACTATTTCCATTTTGCAGTGTGTGCACTTCCTCTTTGACATCCAATTCTTCACATTTCACTTCATCTGTTTCAATTTTAAGGTCACAAATGTCTTGCCCTTCAATTACATTAGATTTACGATCATCATCATCATCCTCTTTTACAACACTATTGATGTTTTCCAAATAGTTTCTAAGTTTTATGTCACTCTCTTCACATTTCAGATTGAAGGCGTAAGAACGCTTTAACTGACGGCTGCAGTCCTTACATATTGTGCTGGGCAGACCGTCATTTTTGATGAGCTGAAAAACAAAATAATTTCCTTACAAGGTTATTTAATTTATGAACTGTATACAACATAGATCCAATAGATCGGATTTGCAAAAGTATTGGAGTCGTGGGACATAAATAGACTGATAATAATCAGGCTCTAAACAGGAGGCTCACAAAACAACAACTACAGCATTGAGTTTATTATGTTGTATTGTACCTTTAAATAAACACAAATGACCTCACCTTAAGTTTTGTGCAATTGGAAAGCATATCACAGTACAAAGTACTTCTTTTCGCGTAGAAGCTGGTGTAAATATCATATGATATTTTGTTTGATTCAAGGCAAATTCGACACATTTGTTTAAAGTCCATTGCTAAGTTTAATCTGATGAAGTCCCGCTGAAATGATTTATTAGCTCTGATGGAAAACAATTATAGTTAAGTACAATAATAAAATACTTTTATGTATCGCAACAAACAGTATAGATATTCGCTCCTACGATATCAAGTGGACTGTCACTGTCAACAACTGTCAATTTCGTTTGCTTTGACAGTTCTAGTGCTTGCAATATTATAATCGATGCGAGAGCTTTCGGTTTTGCGATTTCGTTTGCAATCGATGGTAGGTTACTTGGAGGTGTGCATCGATTTTTATATAAACTTTCACATTTTCGACTCGCACAGGACACGAATCACAAACGTAACAACACTAACGTTGACATGACAATGACAATCGCTGTAAAAAAAATATGTTGAATTGAAATAGTTATTATTTTTGTTGAAATAAAATAGTAAAAGATTTGCTAAAATTATCAGCAAGTGAATATATTAAATAAAATTAAAAATATGTCAGCATTGCAGCAAAGTATAATGAAGAGTAAATTGCCGCCCCCATGCCCAAAATCAGCAAGTGGAAAGTAATTATTTTGCATGTTTTGGATGTTTATTCTCACTGAATAGAACTGTGTTTCATTGTGAATCGAAATAACATTATTTGAGGACAATAGAGCGATTACGATTGTCATTACGATATTTTGAGGACGGTAATTTTCTGTCCGACACTGAATATTGTATTCTATTATGTACGTGTAATGTATTATATGCCGGTATTGTAGGTTTAATATACAACAAATTTAGAATAAAAAGGTGTATCTTTTGTTCGTGTTTTCCTTCTCTCTACATATTCATAATACAGCTTGCCTGCTGGTGAAAAGCCTTTATGGCAGGGTTCTATCACAATGCAATCAACTTATAATAAGTGCTGTCATTTTTGTCATCTACATGAAGGTCAGTTTAGTCGTATAATTTCATTGAACAATAGCAATTGTTTACACTTAAATGACTATAAGTTACAGGCAATTTGTTATACTTCTATGAAACATACTATGGACAATATATTACTTCCTAGCTGCCTGTGCGGCTTCGCGCGTGTACAAAGAACCCATACAGAGCCACGCACGGGATAAACCCGACGAGATTTACCCTTTACAAACTATCGAAACAACAAACTTACATTTCAGTGATATTAACCTCTTCCTTATTAGTATAGATAACATTATAAGCTCAGTTTACTTCAGTAAACTTGCACTTGACAATGATTCACACATATTTAGAAAAAAAAATTTAAACAAGTTGATTCATGATCCTTTTGTATATTTTAAACGTTTCCTGTCCGATTTCAGACTAGCCCCATTTGGCATGGCCCGGCGCAAGGATTACAGTCCTGTGTCGTGGGAGCAGTACTTCGAGAAGTATGTGGATGTGGAGATAGAAGGGGGCCAGTTCAGGGTGTACCTGTCTCCGGATCCAGATCACTCACACCGGCCTAGACTCATCACACTGCACGGTGGAGGGTACTCCGGACTCAGTTGGGCGCTCTTTACAGTAAGTCGGATTTTGGCCACTCTAATTGCCTCAATTCCATATAAAATATTCATAAAAACCTATGGTAATTTAACACCATGCTGACGCATCATTTAAGAATGGCAGATTTAAGACCGAAGCACATTATTAAAACGGCTTGCAACCCCATGAAACATGACGTTGGATGTTCATAGTGTGACTGGTTATAGAAATACAATTTGATTTAACTCAACACTCCTTTTGCAAACTCACATTTCAAATTTAGTTGTTGAAGCACTGAAGAGAAGCACTGAAGAGCAGCACTAAACTGCGCATAATTTGTTGATGGTCTGTTATATATGTACAGTCACCAGCAGTAACATCTGCCACAACAAAACGCGCATAATTACCCGAGATAAAAACTATCCTATATTTTAATCCAGGCTATAAACTATCTTCGCGCGAAATTTTATCAAAATCGGTTAAGCCGTTTAAACCTTATTGAGTAACAAACATCCATACATCTAAACATCGAAACGATCAAACATCCAAACTTTCGCATTTATAATATTAGTAGGATTAGTAGGATATAATTATGCATGGGGAAGTATGAATTTGAGTAAGCGAAAAAATAACTAAACTAGCGTCGAATATTGATTAATAACAAAATCCAGAACGAGCTTACAAAAAGTGGGTTATGACTTATGATTAATCCATTTGAGATATTAAAATACTATCCGTGCGACTACATTACTAAGTGAGCGACTAGAAATACAGAGAAGTGGGAACAGGGACTTAGTGGCAGAACCGACTCGGATCACGGATAGGTTAGAAGACGAAAGCGGGAGCTAAAACGCTCTGTAGAGTGCTTGCTAATATGCTCCTGTTTATTTTGTGAGCAAATTAATGAATGCTTATTACAAGTGATTGCTCAGGTCTGTCAACTCCTATGGAAACGTGGTCGTTCATTCATACATTCACGGTTGTGTTTAAATTTAATTATCAATTGTGGGTTTAGAGATGGAGAAAATGTATTTTTGCAGTGACATGTTGCTAGCCTGTCGCCCGCAACCCGATCCCGTAGTCGACTTGTACGACACACCCACGGGGTGAAAAGGGTGGTGCTATTAACCCACACCGTAAAAATTTAAGTTTTTTTTTCTTACAAAATTATCATGTAACAGCGGAGCATAATTTCGATCCGATTGATACCTGATACATAAACGTCGGTTCAGTATCTTAAGCACTACGGTGGAACACGTAAATAAAAATATTGACTGTTGAAAATCACACTTCCTTTCGGCCCTGCCGTATAGTCGGGCAAAAACCGTTCACTGAAGGCTAGAATAAAAGTAGTTACGCTACATCTCATACAAAAAAAGTGCCTACTGTGCTTCATTCAATATAAAAAAAGTCTTAATTATGTTATGTAGCTGTTCAGATATACAATCATCTTCCAAACCACATAAAACAATCGGAAAAGTTGAGCGTTTTCTCAAACCAACTTAAGACATACCTAGGTCAGAGACCATTTTACAGCCTCAACGAATTTATTGCTAAATTATTGGACTGAGTACTGTTTTTTTTTTTTTTTTTTTTTTTTTTTTTTTTTTTTTTTTTTTTTTACTATTATTATTATTTTTACTTTTATTTATATTAATATGCTACCTGGCATGTCTGCTTTGGTTTTTTTTTTTTTTTTTTATTATTTATAAAGTGAGTCGTGCCTAACACACTATGGTTCTATGTTATTTTAATCGAAACATTGTAAATAATTGCTAATTCATCCAAAGATATTTTATTACTGTATGTATAGTTGTTATGTTGACGTCTGACATGGTCTATATTTTTCTTGTTTTCTTGCTTTTTGTTTTGTGTGTATGTGTGTTTTGATGTATACAATTTTGCATGGTATATTATTTAATAAGGCAAAATAAAGATCTGAATCTGAATCTGAATCATCTAGTCAAAAAGTTGTACGTGCGAGTAGTTCGTAACAAATAACGCCGCATTCTCTATCATACTTGTTTCTGATTTACAATTTATGATTTACTATCCATATAGTGGCACCGTAAATACATTTCAAGGTGAAGCAACTATCCAAATTGCTGAATTCTGATTGCAACTTTGTTCACAGGAAGAAATAACAAACATGATACATTGTCAAGTGATCTCCATGGACATCAGGGGGCATGGGGAGACCCAGGCCTCCAACCCTGATGATCTAAGTGCAGACACATTGGTCAGGTAAGAGTGAGACTAAAATGACTTCATAAAAACACGACAATGTTGGTTACGTAGAGTAGGGGGGTATGGAAAACCCACTAGTTAGGCCACGATTCGAATTTCTCGATTTCTATGAGCACAATTTAACATTTGCAGTACTTAGAACATCAATTTCAATTTGTGATTATTTTAATTATTACTGGATTACTAAAAAGTCTAAAAACTGCTAACTAACTAAAAAGATATTCAAATAACACCTTCATACCACCACACCCACCCCACACATACTCAAGTTATTTGGGATTTAACCAAAACTTGGCATAATTTTGAGGGTAGTTAAAAATAAACACTCACATTCTGTATCTTTATTGTATATTTGTAGATACACATACATAATATATTTGTTTGTATTTTTACATAATATGTGTTCAAGGTATATGAATAATCAAAGTGAAAAATAGAAAAAATATTCGCGGCGAGCGGTTTTTATACCGACCTTTGCACGATAAATCAGTTGGTAAAGCCTGCTGTACACACTGGGCCAACGTTGGCGCGTGAGCACAAGGCAGCTATGCGTTAGAGGGAGAGGGCTATAACTCGATCTCTTTCGTTTACATAGCTGCCTCCTGCTCACGCGCCAACGTTGGCCCAATGTGTACAGCCGGCATAAGATCAGGGCACGCATGGCGAATAAATTTTCTTTTGCCCGGTACGGTAAAATCTGCTGAAACTGGTTTATGGAAGTTAAACCTTATACGACTTTTTACATTGTATATTTTGTACGGTGCTAATGTGCCTATTCTCGACCACTCGATCCTATTTCCGTCTGCCTGACGTACAACTTTTTCCTCGACCAGTACGACACAAAGTCGCATCGCAGTCTATTTTTTTTGTACGGTTTAAAAGTGCCTATTCTCGACCACTCGATCCTATCTCCGTCTGCCTGACGTACAACTTTTTCCTCGACCAGTACGACACAAAGTCGCATCGCAGTCTATTTTTTTTGTATGGTGCTAATGTGCCTATTCTCGACCACTCGATCCTATTTCCGTCTGCCTGACTTCCAAGTTTTTCCTCGAGCAGGGACGTTGAGCAAGTGCTGCACAAGTTGTTCGGCGCGGAGCTGCCCCCTCTGGTGCTGGTGGGCCACTCGATGGGCGGCGCGGTGGCCGTGCGCGCCGCGCTGCTGCCCTCGCTGGAGCCCTACGTGCAGGGCATCGCCGTCATCGACGTAGTCGAGGGTGAGTCGCGTTACATTTCCAGGTGTGTCACATTCGGGTTTTGTCACGTTCGCAAACTGCCACTTTCGCAATGTCAGTACAGGTCGACACACGTCAGTGCATGGCCGCCAGAGCTCTCTTTACGTGTGTCGATCTGTATTTGTAATGTCAGCTTCGATGACTAGAAATTTAATGACCCGTTCTCGAATACTGCTTTCAAGAAACTATGAAGGTGTACTAGAGTACGCTTTTGTGTTTGTGAATTAGGAACATATTCAGTAAAAGTTCCCGTTATGTTTGAAAATTGTTCTAAATTACACCCTACATAATAAAATTAGTAATTTTTTTTAGGATGACCAATATGAAAAGTGTTAGGATGTTGGAAATCGGAAATACAAATATTATGTTTGCAATAAGTATATGGTATGCAGCCCACGTCCAAATAATCTTACTCGGTGCGAGGTTTAGTAACCGTTCAATCTGCAATACTTCGAGAACATTTGTTGACCTACCCGTTAATTTCGCATCTATCGGCTGAGTGTAAACATTAGTGCCTTTTATGATCACGTGGCGTTTGACGCAGGCACGGCGATGGACGCGCTGGCGAGCATGCAGAGCTTCCTGCGCGGCCGGCCCACGCACTTCAGGACCATCGAGCACGCCATCGAATGGTGGTACGTCACATCTGTACTTCATCATCATAAATAATAAATAATAATAAATAAATCATCATCATATCAGCCGGAAGACGTCAACTGCTGGAGATAGGCCTCCTAACCAGGCCGGGAATTAGAGCGCCAGGTCCCCTAGGCACTTGGCATTTGGAGGGCCCTCGGGGAGCTAGTGCGACTGAGGCCCCTAGAGGCTGCCCGGGGACCCCTAGGGCCTTGTGGGCCTATGCGGAAATCCAGCTCTGCCCCTGGATGTGAATGATCTATACCGCTATACTATTATTATAAATAGTAAGTAAGTAAGTAAGTAATTTATTTTGCTTAAAATGTGGTAGGTACATAAGATGGCACACATTAACAATAGAACACATTTTACCAACAAATGGGATGCAAAATGAGAGTAAATAGAGAAATTCCAAGAATAATTTAATTAATTTAACATGTCAATAAAATAAAATATCACAATCACTAAAATTTAAAATACAAATTTAAAATACTTAGAGAAATTCCTGAATAATTTAATTAATTTATCATGTCAATAAAATAAAATATCATAGTCACTAAAATTTAAAATACTTAATCAGAATAATAATTATGACTAAAAACTTGAAGATTATAATAAATATAATAATAATGTATGTGTGTTACATGTCCAGATATAATATCACAATCACTAAAATTAAAAATACTCGATCAAAACAATATAAGTGTCATCCAAGAAAGTTACGTTCCTCATAGGTGTTGTACATATGTCAAGAAATTCCTTTAATGAGTAAAATTTTTTATCATTATGTCATTGGTACAGTTTCTTCTTAAAAACCTTATATTCATGAACCATAGCTCGATAGGTATTTTGTTGTATATTTTTACACTGAGGATTAAAAAGCTCTTTTTGTGCTTTGCTATTCGAGAAGGGGCATCCGGTAGAAGTCTGTCGGTATCTCGAATAGGAATAGTCTATGAGATTGCAGCTTTGCAAGTTTGTATGTAGGGGTAAACCTCGGAACAGCTTATCCGATTTCAAAAATTCTTTCACCTGTTCTTTGCAATCTGCGGGCGGAGAAACGCGAGCAGATAGTCACTAATATAATAAAGATTATATCTAGGGGGTAATCTCCGGATCTGCTTACCCGATTTCAAAAAATCTATTTCAAGCTCGTGTATACTTACTATCATTGATAACATTCAACAAGCCTCTGTTAACTATAATGTGTTCTGTTTCATTCACCCAATTAATAAACAATACAGAAACGAATTTTAACGGCATTTTAGCTAAAATAGGTTTAATAGACGATTATGAATAAGAGTTTAATTTAAGAAATACCTAATTTGAATTTTTCTTTTAGTGTAAGAAGCGGCCAAGTCAGGAATGTGGATTCTGCCAAGGTGTCAATGCCCAGTCAAATTGTCAAGTAAGTGATATATGTATAATTTATTTATTGTAAACTTCTCCTTAATTTTCTCAGTCGGCCTCAAGGTTATCAGCCCGATTTACTAAGTCAGAGACATGTAACACTGGTGCGGAAGTTATTCGTTTGTAACAGGGCAATACAAATACGGTGGCTGAGATTGAGATATGGGGATGGTTTGATAGTCAACGGATAATGCCTGTTTATATCACGGAATATCCATTCATTATCTAAAATCCTTTAGGAGACTAAAAATACAAACGTTTTATTTAAACTTATTTATATTCAGAAAAGTTAGTTATTAACATACAAAAATACAATAATAGTTTATTGCCATATACGTATTGGCGCTGCTACGGCACGCACGCGGTCTATCGCAGCGCGTTGCATGCGGTAGAAAGGGATGTTTACGTTTAGGCTCGTTCGGCGTACCTCAACAGGGGACTTGTTAACAGATAACCTTCTGGACGAAGCACTATTATTTATTCTGTGTTATTAACTTATTAGGCATTCATTATGATTTACAGTTTTAAGGTGAAGTATATTTAGTATTTAAAATCAACTAAAGGCAAATTGTCGTGAATGAACATGAGCTTCACATCTTCAGTAGGTACCAAACGACTTCGTTTATTTTCATAATCAATCCCAGGCTTTGAATAAAGACTGTCCTCATAAATGCTACTGCAAGGCGAAGACAAATAAATCCTGGCGAGTGTGGCCAGAGAAGGATACTGTTTAGAGTTGGCCGCCCACCAGGCGTAGGGGTCGCCTCTACGGTCTATACGGGCCGATTTCGTATAAAAATCAATCTCGTGGTCAATAGTGACGACGGTATCTTCGTTTTGGTTCGTGGCTTCTTCAAAGCAATCCCAAAACGCTTCCGGTCTCTTCCTTTTGCTTGCCGGAGGTTCGACTGTCCTGTTAAAATAGTCAGTGTTTCGTATAATTATTGTTATTCTTCGCTGAGTTATATCCGTCTGATCGCTAGTTAAAAAGGAAGTTTTGAATCGTGGATCTAGAAATGTCGCTATGTAAGAGTCGAGTCGGAGATCTAGATCTATAGTAACTTTTTGTAATTTATTTTTTAGCGATGCCATGAAATGTACTAATCCCGGTGCGTTGCGCGCTGTTTCGTCCTTGTCTAGATACTTAAGCAATGTAAGAATGTTTGGTACGATTTCCGAAATGCAGGAAAAGCTTGAACTGGTATTTTTCGCTAACACTTCGAAGGGTTTGAGTAGCCTGATGTACTGTTCTAGCAGACTCCATTGACATTGCGTCATTTCATTGGACATATTACACTCGCTAATAGCTCTTTTCTGTTCAAATAATCGTTCTAGCATGTAGTAGGTTGATATCCAGCGCGTGTCAATATCTCCAACGAGTGGTTTTTCTGGTAAATTTATACTTTTTTGCACAATCCTCAATCTATCCTGTGCTAAAGCACAATTATTGTAAAACGCCACTATAAGTCTTGCAGACTTAAACATTTCCAATACGCTAGATTGAGACTTTATAGATTCACTTACGATTCGCTGAAGATAACAGATAAAACAAGCGGCAGTAACATATACGGGGATCATTTCGCTTTTAATGACATTTTCACAGTTATGCACTATAATGTGTATTTTCTCAATTGGAATATGCCATGTGTCCGCAACTAGGTACATCTGATTGACTATACTTTCTTCAGTGTTATATCCTAAATACTGTTGTGTGTTCAAGATAGCGTGTTGAAGCTCGAACTCTTTCGACAGCCAATGCGCTGTCAGTCTCATGAAACTTTTACCATTACAAGACCATTCGTCCGACGTTATTGATAATTTCACAGCATTGGAGATCCTGTCTCTTATCTTCGCACGTATTCGGTCATGTATTTCAGGCAGGACCTGCTCAGTCATGTAATCGAGTGTAGGAATATTGTATTTTGGGAGCGCTTTTTTCAAAAGTCTGTTGAAACCGACTCTTTCCACTATTGATTTTGGTTCCTTGTCCAGTGCAATCATTTCACCGATCAAGTAATCAAATGGCGAACGGTCACTTCGTAAGTTAACTTTCGGTTTTGTAGGTCTTTGGGTAACCGCAACAGAGACCGGTGAAGTTGTAGAAGCATCGCTTGAGAGCACACCGAATAATTCCCCAAACTTCTCCAGATGTTTATTCTTCAAGTGGTTCTTCATAGAAGAAGTGCCGGCCTTCTTTCCTTCTCCACCTCGTGAGAGTTTCACCGCGCACAGCGAACAGACGACGTACTTGCCATCGTCCTCAGATATTGAGAAATACTTCCAAAGCGGGGATTTCTTACTCATTGTTGATATACACTTACGTTACTAGGTTTCGCTGATTTTGCAAGTTTACACTTAACAATGTTTATTTTCACAAGGACCAAAGACATAAGTTTACGGGTTCTCTTCTACGAGTGCCACTGTATTATAACTGAATTTGTCTATTGTCCGTGATACAGTGTCATTAGTTCGTATGTTAAAATAAAACTCCTTTTTCTGTTTAAAACAAAATGAAATAACGTCCGAGTATACGCGATACGTCCTATCGTACACAGTAGTTGACTCAACTGAACGATCGTTTCAATTCCCGGCTGCTCGCCGCTATAGTCTGAGTAGTTTAGTTGTTGTAATGACAGGGACACTTGAACCTTATTGCGTACTGGTTAGGTTACAAGTTTCAGCAGCGGCCAAGGTAACCATGCAAGATAATGGGAACTCCGCGGTCCCGCTCGCTCGGCCGGATATCCGGCCCCTGGCGGGGCGACGGCCTCGCGTCGCCGGATATTCGGCATCCGGCCGGCTGCTATTTCATGCGTTATCGATCTGTTTTAGATAGTGTGTTGTGGAACGCTGTATACCTACTTCAAATGTAATAGATGATGAATTACGTGTTTTATTATGGTAACTAGATGAATGGCTTCGCTCGGTTAAAATAAATATTTAATATTTTTTATACCTATGTTATTTAAAAAACAAACATGATTTGTTTGTAGGTCTGTAGAATATTAAAAAGAATATGGTATAATTCAAACTTAAACAATTTGTTCGTTTTCTCCTCTTCATAGGTTAGGGTCGCAAAAAAAGTAAATACCTACTATAGAAAGGGTAAGTGAGCGGGGTTCGGGTAGCCGGGTTCATGATTAGAAGCATAAAACTGTCAAACGAAGTCAAAACGCAGCTCAGTTGTCATTTGAATGCAGGTGACGATTTTTGCCCTATTCAAAATATAAATATGTTGTGTTGTGCAATTATGTCGTGCCGATAATCTAAAGGAGCCTCCGGGATTGTTTTTGTTTCACCGGCGAATATTAAAATAACTACTTTTTGAAAAAATCTGCATTTGATTGTCACTCAAAAACGACATGTACGCGTATGGTTCACATTGCTTGCTGGCGATTGCCGCAAATAAGGAACTACCGTCATGTCACGGCAATGTATTTCGCTATCCGCGCTTGTCATTTTCTCGTGGCGATTGCCAGTATGACGAGAGTGGTACAATACCGAAGGGTCATTTCGCCGGTTAGCGACCACCTAATTTAATGTGCCGGTGGGCGACCACTTAAGCTGAGTTGGTGAACTGTAAGGATATTTTCTCGGTTTTTTAGTAGATTTCTATTCTAAAACAACAAAAAAATGCATGTACAAGTAATTGTCTCAATAGGGTGTGTAGAATTTATGTTATCTTCAATAGAAAAAAACCTTCTCCTTCAGGTGGTCGCTAACCGAACCCTACGTATTTATTGATAATCTACACTTATATAATATATCTACACTATCTACACTAATATTATAAAGAGGAAAGATTTGATTGTTTGTTTGTTTGTATTGAATAGGCTCCGAAACCGAATTGAAAAAATATTTTACCATAAGAAGCCGACATTATCCCTGATGAACATAGGCTACTTTTTACCGCGGGAAAATGCTTCATTCCTACGGGAAAACGGGTAATCCGTGCGAAGCCGGGCCGGGCAGCTAGTTTTAAAATGAAAGATTATGACAAAATTGTTTCCTCATATTACTATATGGCAGAGCTGATTGTAGTCCATTCGTTACTCGTCATCCAATAAACATATATGTTTATTATTAAAAAAAAAAAAGCATTCTTTACCTATAACTATATTTTCTACTTACTTTTATTTACTTTCGCGTTAATTCGGTCCACATTGATTCATATACTATATGTCTACTCAATTTGCAGCTGTATTTTATTATTTTCTTTCACTTCGTCCACGAAGTGAGGGGAAATTGCTCGAGGCACAATATAGCTTTTAGACCAGAGTTATACACTCTTATTTTTCACTTCAACTGCGAGAAAATAGTAAAAACAAAGATTATCCATCCACAATCAATAATACATTCCACGCCGAAAAGATTGTTCAATTTGGCGGCATGTTTTTTTTAATTAACTGCTTTGACACAGATAAAAAATATTCACACCACGAATAAACGCCTCTGACGGCTCTCTATAGGCGCGTCCAAAACGGTCGAGCGAGGCGGACAGCATACGGGGCATAAGATAAAGCGAGATAGACGGAAGTCTATCCTGCTCAATCTCATAGCTTATACCATGTATGCAGTTGCAGACAACCACGCTCGAACGTTTAATTAAACGCGGCTATAGGACGGACAGAGGCGTTTATTTTTTTTAGTGATTGTGAATTAGGGAATAAAAGACTGAAATGAATTCTATTTCCTGATTGGTCGATTTTAACATCTAGCTGTATTCTGGTTAGATGTCAGCAAATACAAATGTTTTTTTAAAGAGTTGTGATTAATACGTGTTTTGATTGGTCAAATTAAAATGTTTTAAAAATCATAAAAATGTATTAATACTTTCCCTAGGGGCTTAATGTACTACTTTAGCCCTGCTAAGCCTAATATGACGCACTTTTCGAGCGTGAGAAGTGATAAATGCATTTCATCCGTTTGTAGTTGTCACACGAACCAGCTGGCGACCAACGAGCTGGACTGCCACACGCCGGCGGAGGAGGAGCCCCCGGCGCCGCTGCCGAGCGTCGTGTGCGCCGACAGCATCGCCGAGGAGCCCGAGGACGGGGACGCCGCAGCCTTCAGCCCGCCGCCCACGCAGGGCGACGGGGACACCAACTTAAAGTAAGCTTTTTTTTTTACGAAAAAAATATCTTAGCGGTAAATAGGGTAATTCCGGGGTAGATGGCCATAAGGGAGAGTTTGCCCATCGAAATATTTCATGGAACCAGTGACTGATTTCGCGACTTTTTGTTTATTTCGCTTCGCTTTGTGCGTGGGAGCACGGGTGCAATTAACAATTAGGCGAAAAAAAGCACAAAGTAAGTAAAATCGTCTTTGATTGTTCAGACTAGTGTCAATATTTTTTGGAGAGGTTATGTTTTACCTGGTTATGATGTTAGTTTCTCAAAATAATGCTGCTTTTTATATTGGTTTCAAAGTATATGAGTGTCTCATTGTTCTAAGGTCTGATTTTGGCAAGTCGTGTCATGACTTGTTTTTATTTTAGGTGTGGTCATCTCTCCCGCAAGAAAAAGAGAGATGGCCACTGGCTAGTTTTAGTCGGTATGTCATATGATATGATGCTGAATGTGTGTCTAAAAGGAAAGAAGAGTATATAAAAGGAGAGGATAAAACAATCCAGGAAAGCTAACAAGAAGAAAATATCCAAAACTGCCAGATCGGTGTGTAAACGAAAAAAACGGCCGTGGCTGTGGGGATAATTATTATACCTAAGTTAACTTCTTCGAAGACTGGTTTCAGTCTAGTTTTGGCTACATGAGAATTGCACCGAATTCGAGGACACGTGCTTAAGAATAAAAAAAATAACGAAAAACATACTAACTGAGAGAGTTAAGTTATGGCCATCTTTCCTGTAAAGGTATGGTTATCACACCCGCACACCTAGGGAGAGATGGCCAATCGTGATTTTTTTTCAACAGTTTTTTACAAGGTGATTTATATAAATATTATACTTTTTTTGTTTAATAATCCAAAGTTCATTAACCAAATTTTAATAAAAAATAAAAAATGTATTTGTAATGTGTACGCTTTTATTTTAACAGTGTTCCAAAAAAACTATGGTTAACTACCCCGGACTTACCCTATACATTCCCTGATCGCCAAACTGAGGGCAGTTTGTCGGCGAATGTGCGCTCTTTTCTTATCTTTAAACATGGTTGTGTTATACCTACCTATTAACTAAATGGGTTAGGCTCGTAAAACACACTTTCTGCAAAGGTGCACTTTCCGCAAAAAGTACACTCCCAAAATTTACACTTTCACAATTTGGAAATTTTCCCGAAATGTGAACTTTTCCGAAACGCACGCTTTCCCAAAATGTACGCTTTCCCATTTAGGGCACTTTCTCAAAAGGTACACATTTAAACCTTAAGTTTTGATGGCAATGTTCAATTCCGTCCGTCCGTCCGTCTGTCCGTCTGTTTGCATTTGCACTATTTCATAGAAACCTTTAGTACTCTGAACAGGTAAAGTGTACTTTCCGGGAAAATATAACTTCTGCGAAAGTGCACATTCTGGGAAAGTGCACCTATTGACAAAGTATACATATCGGGAAGTGCACTTTTAGAGACAGTGTACTTTCCGGGAAAATGATCATTCTAAAAAATGCACCTTCACAGAAAGTGCACATTTCGGGAAAGTGTGTTTTACGAGCCTAAACCCCAACTAAATGATCTATATTAACAACTTTAATGACACTGAACTTAGACAACAACACACTCAACCGAGCATTTGTGGCCCTATTACAACTAACTAACCTCGGCCACACTATGTCCCTCGTGCTGTCGCGATGTCGCCCTCTCCGGCCACACACTGCTGTACTCACGCGATTAATCGCGACGCTCCGCACTAGGTTATTTGCCTTTATCGCGCCCAAACCACCGACAAAACAGGGAGCGTTGGGCATGGCGAGGAACAAGACGGGCGGCATGTCGAGTAACGTTGCCATGCTGTCTCTGCCTCGTTTCCTCGATATTTCCCACGTCAGTCGACAGGAGTGTAGAATAAAGGACTCCCCCAAAGACTTCAAGCGAGAAAAGCTCTTATACCATTGTGTGCCTTGCGCAAATGTAGTTGCAAGGGTACAGTGATTTGGGTGCTCCATCTAGCGAGTGGTCTGCCCCGGCAGAGATGCTCTCAGCTTTGCCCGTCAATAATAGTCACAATAGTCCTCTCCAAGCTGTCCGACGTGTGAGGTGTCTGGAATATGCGAGGCATCTTGCCATATAATTCATCGCTCAATCTCTTCCCTGGAATGTTCTAGATACAAATGGCGCATCGACCTGTCGAAAACAGAGCGCTACTGGTCGGGCTGGTTCCAGGGTCTGTCCGCGCGGTTCCTGTCGGTGCGCGCGCCGCGGCTGCTGCTGCTCGCCTCCATAGACGGCCTCGACAGGGAGCTGACCGTCGGCCAGATGCAAGGTGTGTCCTTAGATAGGGGAAACTATACTAAACTATGTGTTAATGTACAGCCATGATATTGATAATGCACGGCCAAAATAATGTACAGCCCAATAATCCGCGTCCTACCGTACACGGATTATCAGGCTGTACATTATTGGGCTGTGCATTATCACCCTGAGGAAACTTGGTCCGGGGCAATAATTGGAAGCCAATTTTGTACGAGGTTATAATGCACGGCCCTAATCCGAGTCCCTGTGGCTTCGGATTATCGGGCTCTACATTATCTGTGCGGTCTAATTAATATGTCATTCTGTATGTTACCAAATAACGGCAATGAAAGATTGAAGGAATAATCTGCGCTGTTGTTACTGTTTATCGGCGTTTTATGTTATGACATTGTGAACATTTTCCAGGTAAATTCCAAATGCAAGTGCTGGCGCGGTGCGGGCACGCGGTGCACGAAGACACTCCGGGGGAGGTATGACCGATTTCTAAATTATGTTTTTAAATATTCCCCGCCATTCGCGTACAGTCTCCAGTCTCTATCTTGTCACTTATCACGCGATAAGTGACAAGATAGAGCGTCCGTCACTGGCTGACACCGTTCGATAGAACGAGACTGACCTGCAATTATATATGTCATAATAAAGCGGTAAAGGGCATTTATTTGTGTGATGAGCACGAATATTTGTTTCTGCGTCATGGATGTTTTCTATTATCTATTATAGCGACCCGCCCCGGCTTCGCACGGGTACTATATTATACATATAAACCCTCCTCTTGAATCACTATCTATTTAAAAAAACCGCATCAAAATCCGTTGCGTAGTTTTAAAGATCTAAGCATACATAGGGACAGACAGCGGGAAGCGACTTGGTTTTATACTATGTTGATGATGATAGTGATTAGTCATTAACTATACCCATGCTTCGCTTCGTTTAATTTGGAACTAGGTTTTTTTTTAAATGTATGACCATGGCCATGCAAAAACTGGTCAAACAGAAGGAAGTAAAGTTATATGAAATAAAACTGTTTTACTTTCTTCTATTTATATTTAAGAAGAATATTCAAAGCCACTCTACAAAATTTTAATTTTTATGACAAATATTAATTGAACTTTTATGCCATTCTTCAATGTGAATAAAATTAGCAGTAAGTAGCAGTAAGTTTAATTCTCTTAAAAGGCAAAACAGTCCAATTTTTTATGGAACAGTTACTTTCTTAGTTACTATATCAAGATTAAGACATCATACCAATTTAAAACGTTTGACACATTTGACAACGATGTTAATTACTGTTGCCATATAAAAAAAAAACATCTTTCCCTGGCCAGACTCTACATCGGCAATCTTCGTCCACGCCGACGAGTGCTGACAAGCACCGAATGAAATCGAACGTATGACCATTGCAATAAAGACCTTGTTGCAATATGCAATGACAGGTGAACTCGTGCTTTCCCGCTCACGGCGCCAGACAAAATGGCGTGCGCCGGAGCTGCCGGCGTCGCGCGCAAAATTTCCGCCAATGGACGTTGAAGATTTTACCCGCGCAAACGCGCTGCCTTATTATGATTGGTTAAAATGTTTTCATAAAATGCTTTCTGCGCAGGTACATCGTTGTAACTTATATTTGTGGTACTACTGTAACACGTAGTAGTAGTAGTATAACTCTTTGTGGTACAAAATTAACATTGTAGACAATTAACAACAAGATATGTTATGTACAGTCATATAGTTAGTAGCAGCCAAAGCATCCAAATATATCACAACCCTACCTTAAGGCGCTCTTACACGGGCGATTTTTCGGGCAATTATTGCCCGGCGACACGTTGCCGAAATTAATGGAGCAATTAATTGAGCATTATGGGGCAATTTATAGAAATTGCGGCAATATTTCGGAAATGATTTCTCGAATTGCTGCATTCATTCCGTGTTGCTCCATATCGCCGACTACAATTTGCTCCACTGAATTTTTCGTCTCTGAGTTGCCTAGTTTCCCGAGTTGCGGCAATTATGGGGCCAGAATGGCGCCATACTGGAGCAATAATCGCTCCATTTTGATATTCGAATTGCTTGAAGTGGCCGTGACGTCAAAATTGCCCTGAATTTCCGGCAATTCGGCAATTTTTATCGCTCGTCTAAGAGCACCTAGGTAATAAAAACGTGTTGCGATATATTTGGCAACTTTGGCTGTTACTATACTAACTATGTGATGCTGATTGTACAAAGGCGAACTTGTCCCTTTGTCACGTCGTTCTTTATTCCCACGCATAAAACGCGATCTTTAGGTGTCCTTAACGCTGACAGGGCTAACGTATGTGATATTGCAGGTGGCGCGTGTAATCGCAGCGTTCGCGTTGCGGCACCGCCTCACCGAGCCCACGGAAAACGGCGAGGACATGAACCTCATCTCGGCACCCGGCTGCTAGGCCCTCGCTGCGCTCGCGCTCCCGCTCTCAACCCTCGGGCAAGCATCAACACTCTTCCTTATTGTGACTGCTTCGCTCACTCTGTTTTATTATATTGTAAAAAAGTTTAACAATAGTTAATAATACTCAAGAAGATTTTTTCTGGGGAGAGGTTTTGAAAATCTTTAAAAAATCGAAAACTCGACATAACCGAGTGTTGACCGTCTGGTACACGCCAATACATACATAATGAAGCCAATCTTAGAGAGTAAAATTAGTTTAAACATACGCTCCATCACTACGTTTACCAGGCTGACTAAGCGTCCACTACCAACCAAATTAGCGCTTTCTGGTGCGTATAAGCTCGAACGAGATGTATAAAAACGGAAAACTGTAAAATATTTTTGAAATCAATAACTCAGATATATAGGGGTTTATCTTAGAAGAATTTTGTCAATCAACCTTTTTTAAGTCTGTTCTTGAATATGAATTAAGGCCATGACACACCCAGCAATTTGTCGCAACAACTTGGTATAGTTGCAATGAAAAGTATGTATTGCTGTCTCATGGACTTTAATGATCCTTTAGCGAGCCTTTGACGATGATGATTGAGTGGAATTGAATGTTGGACCAAAGGCAAAGTATTCAGAAAAGTCTGATTGATCCGTTTCGTTGAATTTTGACTTAAAATAGAACTATATTTTCCTACGACTTATACCTTCCATTTATACACAAAACAATACATTTCAGCCGAGCTAACGTGCATATTTAATTGAGCAGAAAATAAATCTGTTAGAATATTTTTCATCGAACGTAGCATTTATTTCATATCTTTAGACCTGTGCAAATTGGTCACATTTAGATTTAATTTAATTATACCTGTGCAACTTGATCAAAAGATGTTAAGGCGCAGAACAAAGCGTGCAGCGTGCTATGCCGCTTTTGGCCGACAGACGGCGCATATTTATATGCCATCGGATAGGTACAGTTAGCAGCAGAAGTAGCTTCCGTACGAAGTTAAAACGATCTACACATCTGTATTCTAAGGGAGCTTTACATTTCGAGCACCTCGCCCGCGTAGCAAATTTGGTTGCTGACTGTACATCGCCACGTGTTCTGCGCTTAAAAGAGAACGTTGTAAAACATTGTATTTTATAGAACAGTAAGAAACTTCAAATATGAATTTGTATGTATATGAATGTAATTATATGCATATCGTTAGTTATTTTATTTATTGCGGGTACTTAAAGTATTTATTTTGACTTCATGGTCCAGTGTCCAAAAAGAGATTCTTATTATAAAAAAACTATTTGCAAAATATAAAAGGACAAAGGTAATAACTATTAGTAATATTTATAGTCTGTTTTGATGGGTGGCTTAGGGATTCATCGAAAACATTTAATTATTTTACGATTAATTTATATGTCATTGTTTTAAAATAACTTCGTGGAACATCAATAAATGAAGGTTGTAAATATATATGTGTATTATTTTGTACAAATACCCCGTGTGGTCAGAATAGCACCTCTCCCTTTCTTCCGTGGGTGTCCTAGAAGGCGACTACGGGATAGGGTTGACGTGTGTTGAGAGCGATAGACTAGCTCATACATACACACATACATAAAATCACGCCTATTTCCCGGAGGGGTAGGCAGAGATCACGGATTTCCACTTGCTACGATCTTGACAAACCATTTGCTTCATTCACTTTCATTACATTGCATGCATGCTCGTCGGTTTAGGATACTCTAGTAAACTGCAGTCGCTATAAAAACAAATTTCCTCTTTTTTCAACCTACAATTGCTAGAATTGGGTCTGAAAACGTGTTCATGTGCTCTGCCTACCCCCTTTAAGAGCAGGCTTGAATAAAAAAGGCTCGTTTTTCAATCATTTATTTTAATATATCGATGAGTTTGAAGTACAAAAACGAAGCAAATTCAAAACACAGCAGCGACACGCAAGATTCAATGACATGTTCCAGAAGTTGTTAATCGATACTTGGCCTAAGATACGAATAGAGGCCTGACTGGGATGAAAGGTATTTTATATCGAAATTAGTAAATAAAAAAATATTTCGTCGATAGGTCAGTTAAAAAAACATTCGTGAACAAGACAAGATCAGTTTCTCTCCTTCTGACATATGGTAGAAAATTACAGATGGTACGAGTATATCTCTATACTTTTACGCCGTAAACGCTACTACACTCCCCTCACGTTTTGGATACACTGTCAATCTCTATCGTTATACTGAACAGAGATTTATTATACTTGTCGCGGGAAGAATCAAACCGTCACGCGACAGTTAACTTCATGTCGTGTCGCCGCTATGTTGCTTGGACCCCGTTCTATAAAGATCCGTTAGACCATATGCCAGGTCCAATATTAAAAATACAATACAGTTTTTTTTTCACGGTAAGTGTCGTAAGTGATGCAGAGATAAATTATGAATTTTCTAACAAACTTCTAACGGAACCTTATAAAACTGCTGACCAATATCACACACACCATCATTAATACACTCGAGAGCAAAAAACGGGTAACTTTTTACAGAATTTTCCCACAGTTTCCCGTTATTTTTGCTCTCCAGTGCATTTCGTATTTTTCTAAAGCACCTAACTAAAAGCATAAGCTAAATTCGAAAATGTACATTTCTTACTAGATAATTATACCTTTACTATTTCAGTGTAAATTCTGACATTAATATTTATTTGTGCTATTCGATTTCCTAAAGTTTAACTTCGTGAGGGGCCCTCAACCTAATTTTATGACTAAAAGTTTAGGCTTCACAGCCTAACTACAGCGCAAATCTATTTGAATTATGACTAACCCCATTGTGGGTGTTGAAAATTCAAATAGAGAAGTAGTTATTTATGACATATTTTTAGGACACAATTGACCTAGTTTGGGCCTCACATGGTTAAGGTAAAATTAAAAAAGATTAACCATTTTGTACACTTATTCGACTGACTAGTAAAAACTGATTGTATTATAATTATTATAATCGCCAAAAACTTTAGGCCGCCATATTTTTTTTTATAAATAAAACCGAAAAACAATAATTTAACTAATGGCCAAGGCAAGAAATCGGTTTTGACTAAGTATTTAAAAGAAATCATACACACAGCGCTCAAGAGTCAAACTTAAAATTAAATGAGGTGAAAAATACTGAAAATCAACAACTATAGAGTCATTACAAACTGTACCTTCGCTAGTTTAGAATTACCTAAAAATGCTCCTGACTGGGGTTTTGATATCTATACAGATATAATTATACTTACTTACTTATTGAAAGTAAATTGGCTTTTTAAGACGAACCAACATAAATCTTTATAATTCCCTCCGTTTGTACGAAATAGAACATCGTGGCGTTAACACAACGGGAAATTTTCAACAGTAAATAAAAACTTTGATAACAGTGGACATAGTCAAGTTACAGATAATGACATCTTACAGTCTTCAACTCGGAGGCCTAATGGACCAAAATCTTGTTAGAGAAGGATTAGTTTGACAGAGAAAGCATAATATAGAGCGAGACACGTCAATATTTGTATCAACAACGCTGCGTCTTCCGGTACGTGGTCGCCACTCAAGAACCTTCCCGCCCCAACGGCCATCGGTTCTACGTGCTGTGCGCCCCGCCCACTGCCACTTAAGTTTAGCGATCCGGAGGGCCATATCGGTTACCTTGGTTCTGCTGCGGATAGCCTTATTTCTGATGCGATCGCGCAGAGAAACTCCCAACATGGCCCTCTCCATTGCCCTTTGGGTGACTTTGAGCCTTCTTATGAGGCCCATAGTGAGCGACCACGTTTCAGTGCCAGTGATGACTAGCAACACACACTGGTCTAAGACTCGTCTTGAGACACTGCGGAATCTTGGACGAAAATATGTGCCATAGTCAAATCACATAAAAAAACTCACCTATCTAACTACAAACATGGCAATTCAAGTTGACAATGTGTCTCAACTAGTACAAACGACAACACTGTTAACTGACCACCCTGTGTTTATATAGAACCTTATTACAATGCACTTAAGGTGCACCGTTGTTCAGTTAGCTGTGTTGTCGATAGTACAGTTGGAGAAAATACACCATTAAAGTAAGTACTCGTATAAGTTAATATTGACATTAAACTTAGAATTAGAGTAAGGTAATTTTGTGTCGTAGTATATAATATGTAATTTTGTAGTGATTTTTAATGTTATAGTATTGTAGATTTCATAACAAATTGTTCATAAATTAATTAATTCGTATAAACAAATAAATTGTGTGCTCCACCAGAAAACAGTTACAGTGCAGATAATTCAAAACAAGTATAAGTACCTATAGATACCACAGGCTACCATAGATCGTATTTGAGCTGCGCGTGCGCGACACACGTGACATGACAAAAGAAATGTTTTGATATTAACTGCAGGTTATTTTAATTTTCTACACTGCAGACTTTTATAAGTAAACATAATGTTGTACTTTCATCTCATTCACAACTACATTGTTAATCATCAAATTTATAAACCAGCATAAATTATTTAGAAACTTGAATAAATTCTCACTAAAACAAATCTCACTGTTAATTACAATCACTTACTTATAAAAACTAGTAAGTAACGTAGTATTCATAAGAACATAATCCACCCAGCAATAAAAAATACACGATTTCCATTTAACCTCGTAAGCCCAACATCAAAATTTCAAGACAAAAAAATTAAGGCTCAACAGCCCTTATCCTTAGGCACTTGTCCCACCGCCGGCGAGTAGCGAGTACTCTCATAGCAATTCTTACTCGCGCGAGTAAAAGCGAGTAAGAATTAATATGAGAGTACTCGCTACTCGCCGGCGGTGGGACAAGTGCCTTAACTAATACATTTTGAACCCTATTTTAATTCAAAATAGATAGTTATTTGTGACCTATTTTTTAGGATACTGAGCCGTTATTATAATTGCTCTAAAAATAGCTTGAGCCTGAAGCCTTTAAGAGCTAGGCTCTTGTCGGTGGAGTAACAGTCACTGATTTGTATCCTCTGCCAGCCTCTGACGTCTTCGTACAACTCGACAGCAACTTAAGAGGAAACACTAAGGGCGAGATAATTGAGAAATAGGTATGTGTAAAATGTATTGCTGTTGCGCCAACCTCAAGCCTGCCGCAGAGCGCGATAGACAACTGCAGCTTGGACCGATAATACCTATTAAAAGTACATAATCAACGTTTCGTAGTCCCCTGATTTCTTCTCCAAAACTTGACCTATTTAACTATTTTTTTTATTAAAAATCAAAGAAAGGCTTTGGGCGTGTTCCTATGTTTTCCTTTTTTTTTAATAATCTAGACAAAATTGTTTTCTGGATGTTTGAACACAGCGGAATATCTGGCATTTTTTTTAGGTATTTGAAGGTTAATATCTCTTTTAAGAATAAATTTATGAAAAAAAAGGAAAACATAGGAACATGTCAATAGTAGCCATAGATTTATGGAAAAACAAATATTGCTCTACTGCCATTATCCAGGGAGAAAACAGGGGACTACGTTTCTATGGAAAAACGGCACTTGTGTTTCCTCTTAATCCTTACGAGGTTAATGTTTTGTTTAGTCGCAAATTATTTATTATAATTATTTTTCATTTAAAAATATCATGTAAAACAATGACCGTTATATTTTTTTGCAGGGGGTAATTTAAGTATGTAGGTGGATCATCTTATAAATAACACTAACACGGGACCAAACAACCAATTGGGGGATAAAGTTCAATTTCAAAAAATGTAGATACTGAAGAACGTTTGTAAGTACAGTCAGCAGCAGAAGTTGCTAAGCAGTTCTAGTGCTCAAGTGTCAATGATTCACCTTAAATATTTTTATATGTCATGACATACGTAAATTCTGTCGGCACTAGTTATTGGCAAGTTCGACCTTAATGCATTTTCTGGATCGCAATCAATAACTGTGGTACCCTAGGTTCATTAAATTTAAATGAAAGTCCCCGGGTTTAGCACTCTTCTATTACTGCCGAGTCTGTAACTGCCCGAGGAAAATGATTTCACCCCGGCTTTAAACGTGGCCATTATACACCCTCTAGAGAAGTTATGAGTTTAGAAGAAAATACCAATGATTATTTGGTTCGTGTCTAAGCTATGCCATCATTCGTGTAGAAACAGTATTTAAACTCAATTATTTCAGCTGAAAATGATTAGTAACGAAGTTCAAAAAAATTGTGAATCAAATGTATTACTCGAGATCTATTATTGTAATAGACGTATTCAGGAAGATTTGATAAATATATGGCATGAATTTTGCTAAGTACTCTAAAATTTTATACGGAGCTCTTCATTTCTTGTTTCACGCAGGTTTTGAACGCCTCCCAGCCCTCGTTTTTGGCATAAGACTGTAAAAGAAAGAATACAGTACAGTACAAAGAAATTTCATGATTACAAATATCTAACCACTATAGGTGCAATTGTGCTTTGTCCGAAATGCTGTCGTGTGATGACTACCACCAACGATAATCACAGGACTACGCATTGACGCTTTCTTTAACCTTAAGAGGTTCTTCTGAACCCTTGGAGCACAGTCCTTCATGATAAGCTTCAAGAGACGGACCAGTCGAGTGTGCTTTGGAACCCTATTTCCAGTCCATCATCTAACAGCTAAGGATAATGCTGTTACCTTGACCTACCGTCGGTACAATCAGTCCTTAATGAGTAATGACAATAATGATCCGAACTCCTAGTAGCAAGACCTACTTCAGAAGACAACTATGCCTGATCTGAAGAGTGATCGCGGAAGTCTGCCGAATGCCAACGGCAGAGGGTCGTGGCAATTCTCCAAGTCCCACTCTATGTTTGAAGGTGACGATAAAACTCTGATGCTTTGAACTTTGTTTTCATGATGCCACCATGATGGTCCAAAATTTCAGAAGAGCCCTGTCCATTGCTCTCGCTCGGATCGTGACTCTACCGACGTAACATAGCCAGTATTCTTCTCCAGAATTTCGGTCGGCTGCCTGTCGGAACGGAAGAGGAGCCTCAACAGTAATTATGATGATGATTACCTTGAAACCCCGGTGCAGTCGGTCCTTCATGATGGCGATGAACTCCTTGTAGCTGAGCAGCCCGTCGCCGTCCGCGTCGAAGATCGCGAACACCGTGCTCACGAGGTGCTCCGACTGGGAGATGCCCGTGCAGATCTTCACAGCGCGGTGGAACTCGTCTAGAATAGAGTGGAAAGGGCATCTAATCATTCCGTACCGATATTGCCTTCGCGGCGTCTCAAGACGAGAGTCTTTGACGTGTGTTGCCAGTGATGACCTGATGACGTATAGCACCGAAATGTGGTTACTATGGCCCCAAAGGCCAACGGAGAGATCTCATTTATCAGGCAGCAGAACCAAGGTAACCGATATAGCACTTCGAAAGGTTAAACAAAGTGACAGTGGGCGGCGCACATTGCAAGTAGAGTCGATGGCCGTTGGGACGAAAAGGTTCTCGAGTGGCGACCAACCGAGTGGAAGGCGCAGCGTGGGTGCCCCTACAAGGTGGACTGATGACCTGGTAAAGGTCGCGGGAGTCCGCTGGATGAGGGTGGCGCAGGACCGGTCACTTTGGCACTCTTTGGGGAAGGCCTATGTTCAGCAGTGGACGTCTTTCGGCTGATATGATGATGATTCAAATTGGCAAAGCAAGTGCAAGAACGAGGATTAGATGAATTAACTGTAGTAACTTATCGCAGATTCATTAATTTTACTGATTGATCTGATGTCTGATCTGCCACCACATGTCCTTCTGAGCTCGTTTATATATAAACGATTCCCGACTAAAAACTCGAAACTGTATTGGCAGCTACTAAGGTATTAAGGTATAGTATTGTCGAAGGTTTTACATCTTTAAAAGGTACGGATTTTACCTTTGGAGATGGGATGATCAGCGAGCGTATACATCCTCATGGCAATCGTGAAGTCCTCGAGGTTGTTGAGGAACTGGCAGAAGGTCTTGAACTCCTCGAAGGTGATGCCGCGCTCGAGCCGCATGCGGTCCAGCAGACGGTCGAGATACATGTCGTACTCGTCCGTGTCCAGGTACGTGTAGCGGAGGAGGATCTTCGCGAAGTCCACTTCGGAGATGGTCTCGTGACCTGAAATTAGTATGGGTTGCATAAAATCGTCTGTAATGGTAAGTAAAGTGTTCGTTAAAATCTAAAACTATGGAAAGTTTGACAAGTATCTATGGAATTACAGATGTCGGTGCCATATTAAGAGGAAACACAACGGCCGTTTTTCCATACAAACGTAGTCCCCTGTTTTCTCCCTGGATAATGGCAGAAGAGCAATTTTTTTTTCATAAATCTATGGTTACTATTGACATGTTCCTGTTTTCCTTTTTTTTCATAAATTTATTCTTAAAAGAGATATTAACCTTCAAAAACCTAAAAAAATGCCAGATTTTCCGCTGTGTTAAAACATCCAAAAAAATTATTTAATTATAATAAACAAAATTGTTAAATAGGTCAAGTTTTGGAGAACAATTCAGGGGACTACGAAACGTTGATTTCATTTACTTTTAATAGGTATTTTCGGTCCAAGCTGCAGTTGTCTCTATCGCGCTCGCGCTCGCTTGATCAGGCACTATGCGACAGCAATACATTTTACAAATACCTATTTCTCAATTATCTCGGCCTTTGTGTTTCCTCTTAAACGTTGATCGGACTGTAACCGTAAGTTGGTGAAACGCGCCCTTAATAATCGGCTGGAATTCGGTGGAATTATTGCGATTGCCAACCCGCAATTGGGGGAGGGTACTCCTAACAAACGAATCAAGCGCTGGAATAATATGCCACTGATCATCATGCTTCTTGTGACTGTCTAACTAAGAGATGCTATGACCAGAAAAAATATAGGTAGGTAATTTGTTCCGTGAAAATAATTACCTTTAGCAAATTCCTGAAATTCGAGTTCCAGCACTTCAGTTTGCAAGTTCTCCATGAACTGCTTGAACCCTTCAAACCTCAGGTCGCTCGTGCCCTTCTTGCCGAAGAAATGGACCTGTGGAACATTTACATATTTTACCAAAACTGAACTAGTAATTTTCGTTATGCCATTCGAGATGTTTTTTTTATTGATTCCATATGATCCAAAAAAATCTTTTTATGACCATTATTCAAAGCCTACTAGGGACATACGGTGACGCTGTTGCCTTGGCTTCTTTCGATTATATTAATTCGTTATTCAGAAAGCACCACAACTTTTTACTACAACCGGTGCACATACACGGTGTTGTCCAAATTTCGCTGAGGCTGCACAAGACTGTATAGCACAACAAACAGTACATAAAAGCAAACAATACTAACCTGAGGCATCGTGTCGACGTTGTGCCGCTGGTGATCGTCGATGTACGCGTCGTGTCTCGTCGTCCTGCTGTCCAGCAGGCTTGTCTCCTCTCGAGCTAAAGAGATATAGAGAGACAACAGCACTACCCTGCGGAAAACCTCGAGGTTCGCCGTTGTAACCCCTGCCCTACTACGTGCTACCTGCTACGTGGCTGGTCATTGGCTCGCTGGTTGCTCTCCTCTCGTCCAGCCCGATTGTTTCCACTCGAGTAAAAGAGGTCTACAGACAACAGTATACCTGCAACAGTGTGTCGACGTTGTGTCGTCGCTGCAGCCACTGCTCGTCGTTGACGTACGAGTCGTGTGGTTTGTCGGCGTTGCCACCCTCCTGTCTGTCCAGGCCGCTTGTGGAGACAAGTGAAGACAAGTCGAGTGGAGACTCGTGCTGAAGGGGCCTACAGACAACAGTATACCTGCAACAGTGTGTCGACGTTGTGTCGTCGCTGCAGCCCCTGCTCATCGTTGACGTACGAGTCTTGTGGCTTGTCGGCGTGGCCACCCTCCTGTCTGTCCAGGCCGCTTGTGGAGACAAGTGAAGACAAGTCGAGTGGAGACTCGAGCTGAAGGGGTCTACAGACAACAGTATACCTGCAACAGTGTGTCGACGTTGTGTCGTCGCTGCAGCCCCTGCTCATCGTTGACGTACGAGTCTTGTGGCTTGTCGGCGTGGCCACCCTCCTGTCTGTCCAGGCCGCTTGTGGAGACAAGTGAAGACAAGTCGAGTGGAGACTCGAGCTGAAGGGGTCTACAGACAACAGTATACCTGCAACAGTGTGTCGACGTTGTGTCGTCGCTGCAGCCCCTGCTCATCGTTGACGTACGAGTCTTGTGGCTTGTCGGCGTCTCCACCCTCCTGGCTGTCCAGCCCGCGTTTGCCGCGCCACGCGAAGCTGAAGATTTTCTCCATCTACAAGTTTCGAGTTGTTAGGAAAGTCTTGTAACGACGGAACGTAGAACCAGAGAGCAAGAGGCGTAGATATAGACTGCGAGACAAACAAAAATGCTTACCCCCTAATAACAGCTATGTAAAAAGGATCTAGCAAAATAACTGTCATTACGACATATTTTTTTTAACATTAGCACAACTTGTTCTCTGATGGAAATAATGGAATTTACATTAGTACCCGACTCACTGACCACTCAAAACAGTATATCAAATGAGTTCAAATTAACGAAAATGTTACATTCGATATACATAGGTACAATCAGTTCAATTATAACTCTTTGTATATCTATTGAGACGGTGTCTTCTCTCATTTTAACTCATTTGATAGCCTGTTAGAACTTCTGAACACATACGAAGACACGAAACCAAATTTTACAAAGCAAACATTTAGGTGAAAACTACCTAGTATAGAAATCATGACTGTACTGATTCTGTAGACGCATTTGGTCAGTAGCTGTTTAGATTATGTACAAGAAGATCGAAAAACACTCATCCCTAGCCAAAATGACTTACCTACCCACATTTAAAAAAAACTTTCGAAATTTACAATATATTAACAAAGTATATACTTTTAGTAGTTTTTAGTGGACCATTAGATACGCTAAAAACTATATTTACTTAATATAAAACATGAACCTATAATTATATTAAAATGTTGAGTGTGTACCTACGTTGCATGTTTAAAAGTAAGGTTAAAAGAAGAATTACCTGTAAGGTTAAGGTTACCTAGGTAGTTAATAATTAAACAAACGACATATAATTGAGATGTTATATACGTATAAGCTTTCGAACAAAACATTATTAATGCCATCACTTATTTTAGATTATAGTAAATTTAAATCATGCTTATAGGGTCATTTCGCCGGTTAGCGACCACCTAATTTCATGTGCCGGTGGGCGACCACTTAAGCTGAGTTGGTGAACTGAAAGGACATTTTCTCGGGTTTTTAGTAGATTTCTATTCTAAAACAAAAAAAAAATGCATGTACAAGTAATTGTCTCAATAGGGTGTGTAGAATTGATGTTATCCTCAATAGAAAAAAACCTTCTCCTTCAGGTGGTCGCTAACCGAAGGTGGTCGCGTAACCAGCGAAATGACCCTACTGCAGTTTTTTAATAGGTGTTATGCTACAAAACGTCATTTCATGCTACAAGATTAAAAGACATCACAAGGTGTACAGGCTATTAATCGATCACATCCTAGACAGCTTGTGCGTGATCACACGAAGCAGAACATCTCATTTATATATATCGATGTCAAAAAGTAAGTAACTTTCACACCTCGACTCAAGTACGAAGTACAAATGAGAGGAGAGAGAGACGATCCCATCGGTGTAACAAAAGGTCCTGGTACGCTAGTAGATCCTGGTTTTAATCACAAGGAGGAATATAAAAATACATTTTGAGACCCCAAAGTTACTGTGAAACACTGTTTGGTTGGACATGTAATACATTCGACAGACATCTGCGCAATTATGTCTCTAAGAACCAACAACCAAGAATATTGACATTATTTTTGGGTCCAGTTTTTTTTTCTAATTTCACAGTGACTTGGCACACATAGCTATATCTGGGTGGCACGTAAAAAGAGCGTCGGGTGCAGCGAACCAAAAAACCATAGAAGTCTAAGTAGCGCCGCAAAATGGCCCCACAGAATGGGTGCCATTGCCATTATGCGGGGGTTGGGGCGGGGTGTCAAAACGATGCCAGGCAGCCGTTTAGTTCGAAGTTACCGACCAGTTCGAGTTATACCGGGTTTCAGGCACGTGTCTGGCTAGAAGTTTATAAAGGAGCTCGCATGCTATGGTTTTTTCGTTCGCTGGTCGGGTGCCATATAAAGTGTCTTGCCGTCAGCGTTCTTTTTATGTGCATTGACGTACATACAAATGATGCATAAACTAAGAAAATTTAGACAAACCAGTAAAATGACGTCACAAGAAAACAAATGTCAATCGTTTGTGCCATGGCAATTTGGACTTACTGTCGACCGATTTTCAGTCGGATTTTCCTCCACCTTGTTCTTGATCGCACTGGCCGCGACTAACGCAAGCAGCTAACATAGTTATACATAAGAATATATATTAATAAACATATACAATACAAAGCCATTTATGTTGTAACGATTTAAAAAACAAATTTAGAAATTTAACATTGTTAAAAGTTTGGAATTCTGTGCCGCTCTTATATGGGTTATTTACAATTATTTTATTGAGTCAACAACGAAACTCATTATAATTATTAAAAGAGTAATTTAGATGTTACAAAGCTATTTACATTTAGTAATTAAAATACAACTTATGCCTAAACCGTTAACTAAACGTGCTGAAGTAACATTTACGAGTAGGTAGGTAAAGGCAAGTAAGTACTTTGTCAATCTAATATCAGTAATATTACATTATTAACATTTTACGATTTGTAAAGACCGTTTTCACGAACACAAACATATAGTAATTTAGCACTTTAATTGTACATTTTGAATATTGTTTATCCCGCGGCCAGTGATTTGTATTGATTATATAAGACCCTATCACGGCAGAGGCCATTACTGGAATTAGGTCTCATCCAAGCAATAATGACTATATCATCCAGAGGTATACCGTCATGTCAGGCGACTATATTATTATGACCGGCGGTAAACGCCGTAGTCGGTTGTGGCTTTAACCTTCATCACTAAGTATGTATCAGTGTACTTTAAAAAATCTTCTGCCGAGGGAAGCTCTAAAATCACTTTGGTTATTCAAGATTAATCCCTCCTCTCCCGGGCTAAGAAATATTTGTTCGCAAATCCATACTAAATTCTGACGCACATATGCGTTTAACCCATTTCACGGTGGAATCCAGACCAATACAATTAAAATGCTAAACGGCGAGCGGCACAGCCCCACAAGCATTGCACGAAACTCACTGCCTCCTTGCTCTTGGCGTCCAAGTCCTTTCGCTGCCTGAGCGACCCCCCGAGCAACCGCTGGATCTAGTACATTTAGCAACAGAACATGCTAAGAAACAGAAGAAATACATAATGCTACTTAGATAATATACTATATAAATAAACTGCTTATAGTACCAATATAACCTACCAAACGTTTAAAAAATATGCGCGCCACACGGCTAGTTCGTTTCAAGCGATTAAATATAAGAACATTCAAAAAAAGAAAACGTCCCCGTCAAGAAAAATAATACCATTAGATTTAAATAATAACCCCACCATTCCTCCCAGGTTAGTGACAGTTTAAAGGGAATAAATATGTATTAATATATGAACTAGGAAAGTTTCTAGGGTGCAAAACCGTTCAACCCATGATGCTACTTTCTAGCAGTAGTTAAGGCAAAACCGTTTAAGATACGCGTGAAAAACGAATGAGAGTTACGAGTATTGTTGTGAAGAAGATACTTTGACACAAAGTTGTTCAATTGATTTTGCCTCAACAAACTGTTCTCATTTGTGCATGTCATGAACGCTAACATCTACCACGGGGTCAAAAACAAAGTGTGCAGCTACGAACATGCCTGCCATGGTGCGTGGTCATTTCATATTGTCCCAGAATATGACCACTTGACGCTGACTATAACATCTTGAAGTCGTGAATCGTCACTTGCGATGAACGACTACAAACTAATTATGTAAGGTATTGAATAAAGTTGTTTGATTTTCTATATTATATATTTTAAAATACTAAAGCGAATGATTTCTGATACTTTTAAGAAAACTAATACTGTAACAGAGAGATATACTCACGACTAGAAACTCATTCTTATCTACTCTTTGGTTGCCGTCCGTGTCGAACATGTTGAAGGCTATCTGGAAGCCGGACGCGGGCTCTGGAAAATACATTAATGTTCACGACAATACTTAGGGAGGGTAAGTCTCGTTAATTGCCCACTTAATATAGGTAATTTCTTTAAAATATCTGTAAATATTCGTCAATACTTACTCGTTAATATAGATAGAAGAAACAGGTACTCTGTGTATGAAATGATTCCTGAAAAAAATACGTCAGTAATTTTTGTTATATTTTATAAGTATACAGGGTGATTCAGGAGACATGAGCAGGATCAACCCTACGGATTCAATAGTTTATAAGCTACTCAGTCGTACCAGCATTGGTAAGATTAACGCTAATTTTTTTTAGTTGTGTAGGGTGACCATGATTTATTGTGAATGAAACTTTTACACAAAATGTAAAAAAAAACTGTGGGCGTTTAACTTAATTACGATGGTAAAAGATCCATTAACATTAACTGTATGTGTAGGGTTGATCCTGCTCACGTCTCCTGAATCATCCTGTATATGTACTTAGGTGTATAAGTAAACACTGGTCGCATTCAAATTAAACCTGAACTTTTGCATAGCATAACAAAACGTTCATAAAACAAGATCAAAAGTCACGTAAATGTGGTTTAGTTAGTAGAATAAACTCAAATCAAAATAGTTATCACAGTATAATAAGAAAAATCCCCGTACCCTACGTTCGGAATAAAATTAAAAAAGATTAAGACGATATCGTCTTCTACCTCCTAACCTTTCTTCCTCTTCTCCTAATTCTCTCTTCTTCTTCTTCTCTCCTTCCTCCTAACGAAGTCGGTTCAAAACAAATGTGATTGATGTCTTACCCCTGTCCCGCAAGTTGCGGAACATTTGCGGGGAGCCCTTCTTGAGCGCGGGCGTGCTGTCGCGCAGCTGCTCGATCTCCTTCACGGTCAGCTCTCGCCTCTTCAGTCGTGCTGAAACACAATAAAACTGCTTTTATACTCGCCAATATTGTGCAATTAATACCTCAGTCACACTATGCTCCTCGCGCTGCTCAACCTCGATTTTTATCGCACTTATACCTCTTGTTCTAAGTGGTCTAATAAGTGAGAGACGGATAGTGCGAGAAAAATCGAGAGAGCTCACGCACTGTCGCGTGCTAGCCGTGCTGCTCCTCGCGCTGCCGCGATGTTGCCCCCTCCTGCCACACAGTGCTCTACTCACGCGATTAATCGCGACGCTCCGCACTAGGTTATACCTGCCTTTATTGCCGCTCCTTTGACCCGCAGCCAAAAAACCGATAAAACAGGGAGCGGGCATGACGAGGAGCAAGATCAGCGACATGACGAGTAACGCTGCCACACTGTCTCTGCCTCCTTTCCTCGCCATTTCCCACGTCAGTGTACACACTCGTCGAGTGAATATCTGACATATCGCAAGTGTCATTATGGCACTTCGGCCGCGTATGCAACCGTAGCACGGCTAGCAATAGCCGTCTTATGCTACGGGTTCGTAATCAGTTGCGATCTATTGATATTTCTGTTTCATACGAAACCCATACATAGAAAAATAAATCATTAGGAAACCGGAAAGACCGGGAGAACGTTAACGTTAGGTTTGTTAGGTTGCCTCAGATGCCTGAAGTACAACTAAAGTCAGGGGCAAAAGTTTCGGGTACACTTTGTATAGAATTTCAGTACAAACTGAACCCGAAACTTTTGCTCTTGACTATATTTGGTTCTCCCAAAAGAAATTAAAACAAATGGCCCCCCATGTCTGCTAATTATTGCAAAGTGTTAGGTTAAGTTAGGCTGCTCCAAATATGAGCGAGATGACATTCCGTTGTGCCCTTTCTCTCTAAGAAAGCCTCCTCTCTTTTTCGACATATTATAAACTAACGGTTCGTATAATGTCACGTGACATATGTCACGTGACATTATACGAACCGTTAGTTTATATATACTACTCACGCCGCGGCTCCTGCTCCACGACGGACTCCAGGAAGTCCTGCGGCGTCATGTAGAGCTGCCCGTTGTGCTCCACCGACGCGAACTTGATGAAGCGCCGCTCGCGTGACGTCAGCTTCACCGACTTCGCCAGCTCGTCGGGCTGAGAAAAGAAGTTCACGTTAATAGAAGTAATACCAAGGTAGCTACCCTTAGTCTAACTATACGTGTATACTAAATTCATTCATAGATTCACGCCTTTACTCCCAAAAGTTGAAACTTATGTTCCAGTGCCACTTCATCATCACTACATAGTATAAAACAAAGTCGCTTCCCGCTGTCTGTCCCTATGTATGCTTAGATCTTTAAAACTACGCAACGGATTTTGATGCGGTTTTTTTAATACATAGATAGTGACTCAAGAGGAAGGTTTATATGTATAATATAGTACCCGTGCGAAGCCGGGGCGGGTCGCTAGTTTAGCATAAAGGTGGGTATAAAAGATCAACAAAATGTGATATCGCAGTGGTAGATTGCTAGCCCATCGCCCACAACACACTTCAACCCTGCTCCCTTAGTCGACTTTTACGACACCCACGTGAAGAAAGGGGGTGGTGAAACTCTAACCCGACACCACACGGGGATATAATAAAGGTAAATAATGTTTGGTAGCTTTGTATGTAATGGAATGGGTTACTTTATCGCGCCGCTTCGCTTGTTTTTTTTTTGTAATACGCGGTAGGAGCTGCGCAGGAGCTAAGTAATAGATACAGAGATGTTCTCTATGAACGAGAGGGAGCCTGTATTGAACTTCTTTAAGGTCAAGATAATCTAGAATGGGAGGGTTCTTCGGTCGCACAATTAAACAAAAAAACCGGCCAAGAGGACCGACGAAAAACTACGGAACCCACTGAGCGTGGCCGACGACGCTCAGTGGGTTCCGTAGTTTTTCGTCCAGAAAATATTTTGTAATTTTTTTCAAAAACTATTCAGCCTATCAAGTTCAAAATAATTTTCCCAGAAAGTTTTTATAAAGTTCTACTTTTGAGATTTTTTTCATATTTTTAAAACTTATGGTTCAAAAGTTAGAGGGGGGACACATTTTTTTTTACTTCTGGAGTGATTTTCTCCAAAAATATTAACATTATCAAAAAAATGTTTTAGCAAACCCCTATTCATTTTTAAATACCTATCCAACAACATATCGTGTGATATGGTTGAAATGAAAAAAAAAACACTTCCCACGTTACGTATAGGGGAGGTACCCTAATAAAATAAAATAAATCACTTTTTATTTTACCATGTTGTCGGCGTGATTGATATACATATTAGTACCAATTTCAGCTTTCTAGTGCTAACGGTTAATGAGATTATCCGTGGACGGACGGACAGACAAAGCGAAACTATAAGGGTTCCTAGTCGACTACGGAACCCTAAAAAAAACGTTCTTACAATAAATGCAAAACGGCAATTAAGTATGTATAAAATCGGAGTTAGGTAGGCTAGATAGAGGTCGCTCGATGTTATAATGGTCAATGCACCTGGATTTGATCCCAGCGACCTGCATGCACTTTAAAATAATCAATTCTCGGGGCTATTTTTTTTTTTATACATACAACGGTTAAGTATAGAGTCCCTTCAATGCGACCTGGGTTTGATCACACTAACGGACAATTATTGTTCTCCGTAAATATAGGCCACACCATTCCTCTCGGTTTACTGCAAAACGGCCGTTTCCTGACTTCCTTTTTGTTTTTAAATTACGACCCCTGGGTCCTCATTTATAAAACTTATCAAAATGTGTTTTGTATATGTACCCTTCTTACAAACACAAATGTCAAAGCGACGGATAGAGAGACGAATATTAACGGAAATTCGGCTATTTAGCAATTTTCATTAAATATAATTTTAACATAGGTTTAATCATGCACTTTTATGTATACGGCCATTAATCAATATGGGTGTACATTACAAGTTTTGGTACACTAATAATTCTCTGTTGTAACAGGAAAGAAAAATAAATTTGACCCCAACACCGTTCAAGCCTTTCCAAGATTTATAACTCCTTTTAGGGGTGGCACTGGCCGGTAATTTATCGGCATATTTGTGACAAAACGGCTATTAAGTAGAGGACAATGCGGTTCCACTGCCATTTTATTACACAACCCTGATTTACGAGGGTGATAAAAGACGTATTTCTTTTAATTTTAAAGTTAGGGTTGCTCTTTGAGCTGCCACCGGCAACCCTATTTTGGTTTTTATTGACTTGACGTGTTTGCGTTTGGCTGTTGTACCTATTTTAATTAACCATATCTAAACGTATTGGAGTGATAATTTGTTTTTATTATGTTATTTGATTCCGGCATGTAGTGAAAAATCCTCATTTAAACAGGCCAGGTGAATGTGTTAGAGACAGGGAGACATTTATCTCAGTTAATTTTTGCTTGCACGGAAGGTGTGTTTATTCTTTCTTTATTCTGCAGTTACCTGTTTAGGGATGCAATTCATATGCGATATAATTATTATAGTGTTTCTATAATACTTTTCAAGGAGAGTTCCCCTGTTATACGTTTCGGCCCCCTGCTATTAATTAAATTTTCAATCTTACTTCACTTATTGACGACCGCTTTAGCCTAGTTGGTAGTGACCCTGCCTACGAAGCAAGAGGTCCCGGGTTCGAATCCCGGTAAGGGCATTTATTTGTGTGATGAGCACGAATATTTGTTCCTGAGTCAGATGTTTTCTATGTATTTAATTTATTTATCTATATATAGGTATAAGTATGTTTATCGTCGTCTAGTACCCATAGTACAAGCTTTGCTTAGTTTGGGACTAGGTCGATTTGTGTAAGATTGTCCGCTAATATTTATTTATTTTATTTTTTAATCTTTAGTAGCAAATCCTGTAACAAATATGCGCCAAACCCAATCAATGGGCATTTCAATATTAGTATTACATACTGGTCCTTAGTAGTCCCACTGTAAGCTCAAGAAGGCTTGTATTATGGGAACGTTGGGAACTCGATGATATGCACACATATGTAGACACATAGGAAACATCACTATCAACATATCAAATGTATCACATTTTCCAAACACTCGTGACAGACAGACGGACACATGACCCGAACTTGGTCTTCAGTAATGCGACACCGCAGAACTGGACGCCGATGCGAATGGTTCCGCGTTCCGCCCGAAAATAAACGGTTCGGACGGAAAGTGGCAAACCGAAATGTTGAACTCGACAGACACATTCACTGCCAAAGATTTCCTAGGGCTACCGGTAACATGGGAAAAGCCGTTTGTAGAGGAAAGAAGAGCGCCCACCTAGTGGGTTCCTGTCACTCAAACTTCACGCTTGCCGGGAGAAATCCTTGTGCGCACCACGGCTATCACAGGACAGCTTGCGGTGTCGCGGTGACATAGGCTATCTGTATCTTTCTAAGCTTTCTAATTAGAAACAGACGGATAGTCTATCTCGCCGCGACACAGCTCGCGGGCCGTCCTGCGATAGCTGTGCAGATATGACAAAGAATATCAACATAGGTACCTACCTACATTACATTTCACACACAAACGTGCTCGTATTTTGGTATGTCTTTATATCACTCCCTTTTCACCATTTATCTAGACAAAATGTTACCTATCACAAATACTCGCCAGTTGGGAGATTTATACGTGAGAACCAAACCACTTCAATAGGTATGGTTCACTCAACATGCCGTATAGGTGAGTGTAAACATGCTTATTAAATATTTATTATCGCATTAAGGTTTTAGTACATATATGAGAGGATTATATCGATACATGTTATTGCACTTGACTGTACCTGTACCTACCTGTCGAATCGATTTTCTAACGTCCTATATGGATAATGGATATGCTAATATTGCAAACTCTAAATGGGGTTTCGATACAAGCATTGAATTACAGAACCTTAAGGACCAAGGGACTTTGGTATTTTACATTGGGACTGAATATCTATACGTGCCAATCTATACTAATATTATACAAGGGAAGTCTGTGAGATTGTAGCTTTGTAAGTTTATAAGTTTGTATCATCATCATCATCATGAGATGAGACATCATCAAAGAGTGCCAAAGTGACCGGTCCTGCGCCACCCGCATCCAGCGGACTCCAGCAACCTTTACCAGGTCATCAGTCCACCTTGCGGGGGGCCTACCCACGCCGCGCCTTCCGGTACGTGGTCCACTCGAGAACCTTTCCGCCCCAACGGCCATCGGTTCTACGTGCTATGTGCCCCGCCCACTGCCACTTAAGTTTAGCGATTCGGAGGGCTATATCTGTTACCTTGGTTCTACTGCGGATAGCCTCATTTCTGATGCGATCCCGCAGTGAAACTTCCAACATAGCCCTCTCCATAGCCCTTTGGGTACCTACTTATAAGTTTGTATGTACTGGGTAAACTCCGGAACCGCTCATCCGATTAAAAAAAAAACATTCACCTGCGTGTACAATGGAAAAAAACGACGAACCGCTTCGAGAAAAGGTAGGTAGTGCCCTTGCGCTTCGCTTGGCTCGTCTTGGCGGGGGCACTTCCGTGCCCCCAGATATTCTTTATCCCGCGGGGGCAATAAGCAGTACATACTATAAAGAGCTTTACTGTGACGTTCGTACCTTTGTGGGTCTTAAGTTACAAATGCATTTTATTATTATATAAATTACCTAAGAAGAAAGATATAAATATAAATAAATAAATACAAGAAAACATATTGTTAGATATAATAAAATTAAGCTTAGCATACAATCTATCACAATGGAGATTAGGCTAAGTATAAGGGCAAATCTGTAGACTTTTTATGGAAATAAACAGTTTAAATTTTTTTTTTTTTTTTTAGGTAATCTCCGGAACAACTCATCCGATCTCAGAAATTCGTTTATAGACAGTATGTACTCGTAGAATAGACTTCCGAGATAGACACAGGCTACAATGTATACACCGCGCTCGCTTGCGTTCTTTGCAATATGCGAGCGGAGCCGCGCGGGCAGTAGTTGCATGCATAGGTATAGGATTTCGGAAATGAACTCGAAATAGTGGATCGCCAGGGTACCGGAGGAAGCCCGTGAAAACTGGGCGTTCTATTTCAGACGCCCGCGTTTTTGTTTGGTCTACCATTGGGCTTAATGACTCGTTGCATAATCTAGTCACCTTTAAACTGGTGAAATCCGGATGCAGCGAACTTTGTCGTAGAACAGTGTATTATTGTCCAGTGTGTGTACGTTTTATTTGCAATCGTGGCTGTTTGATCCCTCCCAAACGAACTGTTGAATAGCGCAGCGGCACAATAGGGATGTAGATACTAAATAAAATAATCAATAATGTCAAATTTTCTCGAAAAAGGATTAAAAATGTAGTCAAATGGAGAAAAAATCAACGCAAAAGGTTAAATAATCACGAAGTTTTAGAAATGTCCAAAGTTTTAAGAAAGGGTCCCTTTTTCGCAAAACGCAACTTCATATGAAACGATGACGCTGGAAGATTGTGACGTCACTAATAGACGGCAACGATCCGTGCCCCGCCGTGTTCGTCGCCGCCGCGCCGTCGGGTCGACGCGGCCCCCCGGCAGTATCCCGTAACGTGACGTCACACACTGTTTGCGTTTTCTCTCTCTAACAAGCACTATTAAAACAGTTGTAGCTTCGTAATTCTTTGAGATATCTGAATGGGATTTTCGTGACTAGGCATATTTTTTGGCCTACTTTCTTTTGGAGTAATAATAATTTTCGAGTCTACACCCGTATTAGGCGCATCCCCATGCGGCGTGTGGACTTGTGGAGCCGCGTACAAATTTCGCCGGACGGAAGTGCGGTGCAGTGTCAAGTATTGTGCGGAAGGCACAGGCAGCATACAACGTTGCGAACCGTCGCTCCGCACGCCGCCTGAGAGGGTTTTCCATCAACAAATCAAGTCTCATGTGGTCATCTGGTGACAAAAACTTGGCAACGCTCTAGCGTTTCTTGGAATTGCACATACTTACCCTCTTCCCGGAGCCCCAGATCAACAATGCAATTTAAATGTTTTCTCACCAAAGCGGCGAAAAGTGAGTGCATAACGCATTCTTATACTTGTACCGAGATTATTTGAGTTGGCCGCATTGCTTCAAAGTATTCCATTCAAAAAGCAACCTCAACTGTCCAAGGTGGAAGATTCCAATTCCAACGTCACTTTTATAAAATCTCCGCTATACCGACCTTACCGTACGCGGATGGTAATGCATTTTAGTTTATGCCTATAGGAAATTTTAGATGCCTTTTTATTCACGAAAGTCAGAACTATTTTAATATGGAAACATGAGCTATCATTAATCAGTTTTAATCACCCAATTAATTAAATATACTGGTGAATGGAATTAAAGACGACATTTTAACGCGTTGCCAATGGTGTTTTAAATCACACATACCACAGATGCAAATGGAAAACCAGACGGATACTCAATAAAAATCTATCGGGAATGAATCAGTTTAAATCATAGCGGGTAACGGATAAGTGATAAATAGGTATATGACTTCGCTATATCCGTGATGGTGGATTTAGGATTAATAAACATACCTAAGGCCGCAATGCGTTCTGCGAGGCTAGCACCGCGACGCGACGCGAGGGAGTCGAGAAAAGCTACCCTATCTTCGTAATTAGTACCTACTGTGCGAGTGAGACACGACTCGGCAGCAAGTTGGGTCTACCTTTAGACTCTTCACGCGTGTAAAAGTGAAGTCTAACGTCTGCATGGTCATACTCAGTCGGAAAAACATAAGTCGTCTTTCTTGCGGCCATTAGTCAAGGGATTACGACGCTTACGTGCATTATATTTTTCATGTTTTTATCGCATATTAGAAATATATTTCTATTTCTTTTCTTTTTATTCTATAGAATAGGAGACACAATTTATGCGGATAACAGTGCAACCAAAAGACCTAAGTCTTGTATGACCCTCATACTGTGGATTTTTGTGTCTCGTCCACACAGCCGGCAGCGCTTTAAATCTGCATAGCGCGTTGTGGGCGAATTTTCAGGCGTTTGAAGCATTTTTCAGACAGGGACGAAATACAAGTCGTAGGTAGATAATATATAACAAAATAATAAAATTTGCGAAATAATTATTGATAAAAGAAGAACAAATCACCAGGAGAATTATGTTCTCCCTATAAAAATCCCTATATAATTAAAAAAAAAACTTAAATTTTGAAGAAGTGTGTGCTGTAATAAAAATATTTGAAATGTGCTTAGCACTATTTATTAAAACGCTCAGGCTAGATACCATTTATTTTAATAACCATCTATTGATTCATAGCCCTTATTAACTAGTTTTAATTACTCTAGGCGTTGAACTTCTATACCTACGACTGAGCTCATCTTAGCGTTTATGTCTTAACTCTATGACTAGTACCCCGCTATTCTGAATAACAGGCCTGTGCTGCAATTCTCTACGAGTTCATGCGCCTCACCTCACCCGTGACGCCTAACTAAACTAGACCTCTACCTTTTTTTTATTGGGAGGAAAATCCGTTATGGAATCCGAAGGTATTAGCAGGTTATATATATCGGACTCGCACCGACTAAAAACCTCCCGATGGTCCCCCTCGGCGTATTTCAGACGGCTCTGCGGCGCTACCACGAACTTCGAAAGTCGAAGTTCGGGTATTTCCAACTCTATCCCACTCCCTTAATCGAGTGACAGGGATGCATGTATTACGATCTTCGACTTTCGGAGTTCGTGGTAGCGCCGCTGGGATCTCCTGACGACGGAACGCGCACCAGTGCCACCCGGCGTCACGCTCACGCCTCTGTGGGTCCTACCCTACATTTTTGAATCGCGATGTCAAGTTATAAATGTGGGTACAGGTGAGGTGAGGTTAAATTAAAACAAGTTACAGAATACCGGCGCTGGTTCAGCACCAGCATTACCCACGTCAGTGGAGCCATAACTTATCTTTTATCGTCTTGTCAGGGTGTTTATACTCTTGTACAGGCATAAATAATGTCAATTAAAACCATAATCAGTTACACAATTTCCTGGAAAACTAATAGGTAGCTGGTTTTTAGATGATTTACAAGTGCATGATGAGTAGGTAGTTTCTGAGCCATTGCTCGGTTGTTTTATAGAACGTAGCATGCAGACAGAGTAAAATGAACTTTATCGTTGAACAAGTGCAGTGATATACATGCATCAGCTTTTAGCTGCTAGTGTGTCAATACATACACACATAGATTCACGCCTTTATTCCCAAAAGGGGTTAGGCAGAGCACATGAAACGTATGCCTTCATTCCCAAACCTTATGTTCCGGTGCACATGAAACTTATGTTCCAGTGCAACTTTTAGCATAAATTTGGGTGTAAACGATTGACCCACGGGAAAAAAGAGGGTGGGAATTCTTACCTGACACCACACGGGTGTATAAATAGAATATAATATAAAACCTATTTAACGGACATATAAAATATGCTAAAATGTTATGTTAAGCGATAATTACAAAAGCCTGAACTAGGATTCCCTCTACTTAAGGCGCCGTAGGTTCAGCGAAGTTAAGCGAACAGAGTTTTTGAAACATTATAATGCGTCTGTTTATAATAATATGGTTTCAAAAAAATTCGTATAATAATCTTGAGGCTTTTCTGCAGCGAGATCAGTGATTCGAAATATGACTAAGCAATTTTCGCTCGATAGAAAAAAATCACGAACATAGGTCTAAAATACACTTAAAATATTCGTAACAAATTATGCACAAAAGCTAAAAATATTAAAATTACTTCTAAAGATCGGCAATATCATGTTTGAGAGAACTCAGTGATTACTTTTTTATTTATTTAAACGGCCAAAAAATTTAAATTAAAAAACATGATATCCGCGCTTTCGAGCACGCCCTTCCATCTCGCTCACGCGTATGCTCAGTGAGAGGGAGAGAAGACCATGAACCTACGGCGCCTTAACAGGCATAAAGAGATTTAATGTTGACTATTTACAAGCTTTTATTTAGTTTCACCTGTCCCGTTGTCTGTCTGTCTATATCTGTCTGCCTGTAATCAAATCTTGCAAGTTAAATTATTAGGATTAATACCTATTAGGTTTTGTTTTCATTTTCTCTGTGTTTTTGTACACGGTATAAGTTTGCCTATCTCGTTCTACCTACCTTCCTCTCAATTGCTCAAAGGTTAGCTGGAAGAGATCCCTTATAGGGATAAGTTCGCCTTTGTACTTTGATCTATTGTGTGACATGTATATTCTTTAACCTGTTATTGTGTACAATAAAGTGCTTACATACATACATACATAAATTTGACCCACTTCCCGGTGACCGATTGAGCTGAAACTTTTGGGTATAAGTATAGTTTGGATGACAATACAATATTATGGTACCATCGAGCTTATCTGATGATGGAGACAGAAGGTGGCCATGGGAATTCAGTACTTAACCGACGTAACCCCGTTGAGTTTGGGCTCGTTAGAATCGTCTCAATGAGTAGTTGATGATGGTATAGGTACAGAAAAGTACAGTCACAGTACAGTAAATATGAAATTTTTGTCAGAAACTTGTTTCTAAACATGAACTTGCAAACTTAATTTACACATATTAATAAAGATGTAATCTTATCAACTACACATAGTAGATACTTACTTGCGGCTGTAAGCGGCGGTCGTGGGTTCGAATCCCGGCTCGTACCAATGAGTTAGCTTTTCGGTGAAGGAAAACATCGTGAGGAAACCGGTCTAAACCCAATAAGGTCTAGTTTTCCCTCTGGGTTGGAAGGTCAGATGGCAGTCGCTTTCGTAAAACTAGTGCCTATGCCAAATCTTGGGATTAGGTGTCAAAGCGGACCCCGGGCTCCTTTAGGGGCATAACCGGGAACAACGCTAGGAGGATGATAGTAGATAACTAAGTAAAACAATAATAAAAATATGTATATAGAAACTTTAAAATCCTCCTATCAATTAACAAGTCTCTCAAGTGTTTTAGGCATTTTTGTGTTAGTAAATTTATGGCAGAACCTTTATGGCTGGATAATAAAACTTTCCGGCTTTCGTATTTTTTATTATGATATTATATTATTATTTCCATAATTGATGATTATTTCGATAACAAACATAGAAACTAAAACAATTATAATTTTGGATGTTCAGTTCAGTTATGTGGTACGTCGACAACCCTATCCCACTCTATGATTGTCTATTGACAAAAAATGTCAAGGCCCCTCCACATGCGCAAAAATATGCGCGAACGCGTGAATGTGGAGCCACGGCGCGGCAAAGTGGAGTGGGCCCACTTCACGCGTTTGCGCATATTTTTCGCGCGTTCGCTTTCGTCGCGTCATTATACCCACATCACATTATACCTACTTCGTCTCCAAGTGGCGTCTACGCGTTGGATCTACATCCGCGCGTACGCCTTCCAAATGACCGGGCTTTGTACCGTGAATTTAAATCGAATATACATAATAATGGTTAATGTAAATTATAACGTGACTTTTAATTGAAGGGTAACGAATCGATGTTATGTTGACTTATTGACTACATTGAAAAATACATGTATTGGATAAAATATAAAGATTTATAGTATGTATTATTAATTTTCATGGCTGAACGCCGTGATCCTGTGCCACAAATTGTGGAATGCCAAAATTAAAAAAGACCAGGCAGCCTAGGCCTCCAATTTTGTATGAAATGCCATTGCGGGTCTCTGGTCTCGCTGTGCCCGAAACGTGATACTTCGAAGCCTATTATGAAGAACTCAACTCGTCAATATTTCATTGCATTTTAGAGAAAAAATACTAAATGGTCAATCGAATCACATAAATTCTCAAATACAAAATAATTTAAAATTAGCAATTAAATACTTATAAAAATAAATAATAATAAGTTTAGTCAAATAGGCCCCCGCGAGTTGCTCCGGGCGCAAAGGTGCCCATCACACTTGCAGCGCAGCGTTACCACGTTGGATGGCGATGGATAACCTTTGCGCCAGGAGTTCGGACCCCCTTTCCTTAATTCTTCTCCCCACTTCCCTGATGAAGGACATGGGAATGGTCAATATTATTGCAATTTATTACATTGACTTAAAGGTGTGTGATATGATAAAGCATAAATAATTATCTATGCAATGCAAGGCTTTCATTATTAGCGTTTTCGTTATAAGGCCTTTCTAAGTTTTTTACATATACGAGGGCGACACTGAAAGTCTTTAGAACTGGCCACTTGTAATAAATATAATAAAAAAATAAGTTCAAAATTTGAAAATGGAACTCTTTCTTAATATTTTTGTGTACGAATTCCACTCGATTGTCATTTGTTTTACGATTTGGCGGCAAATTGAAAATTGTGTGTACTACGTGAGCATGAATTTAACGCGAGAAAATTTTCGAGCAATGATTTTTTACGACTTTCGATGTAATTTAAGTCAACAAGAAAGTTATGATAGACTTCGATTGGCCTTTCACGATGAAGCCCCATCTCGTGCTACTATTTACAACTGGTTTAATGAATTTAAACGTGGCCGCACTAATCTCACTGATGATCTGCGTGAGGGCCGGCCTTCTACGGCGACTACTGAAGATAACATCAGTGTTGTGCGGCGTATGATAGAGACTGACAAAAGAGTAACCTATCAGCAGATTCGTACAAGCTTAGCCATTGGTATGAGTCAAGTCCACAAAATCCTCCATGAACATTTAGCGGTGAGGAAGCTTTGTGCCCGGTGGATACCTCATAATTTGACAGAAGCCCAAAAAGTCCGTCGTGTTGATTGGTGCCGTGAAATGGGTCAAAGATTCAACGGAGGTGACTCAAATGCTGTGTTCGACGTAGTTACGGGTGACGAAAGCTGGATTTACTGTTATGATCCTGAAACTAAAAGACAGTCTGCTGAGTGGGTGTTTCCTTCCGAGGAGTTGCCTACTAAAGTGAAGAGAGGTCGAAGTGTGGGAAAAAAGATGGTGGCCTCGTTCTTCGGAAGGACTGGTCATTACGCAACAATTATTTTAGAGGATCAAAAAACAGTTACTGCGAAGTGGTACACTAACAATTGTTTACCACTTGTCTTGGAAAAAGTTCGAGAAAAACGGCCTCGCAGTAGGATCCTGCTTCACCACGACAACGCCTCATCGCACACCGCCAAGCAAACGATCGACTATTTGGCGACGGCAAACGTGGAATTACTGGGTCACCCACCTTATAGCCCCGACCTTGCACCTTGTGATTATTATTTATTCCCAAATATAAAAGAAAAACTTCGAGGAAAACGTTTTATGGACGCCGACGAAGCAGTGGCTGCGTTTCAAAAGGCCGTCGAAGAGACCCCTAAGGAGGAGTGGGCAAAGTGCTTTTCTCAGTGGTTCTATCGAATGCAGCGATGTATTGATGTGAAGGGAGGCTATTTTGAAAAGATATAATAAAAGTAATAAGTTGCTTGATTGCTCAGTTTTTGATTTTCTAAGAACTTTCAGTTTGACCCTCGTACCTACTGATTAGGATTACACATTACACATATCATACGCTTACGCAAAGGGGCATTATCTTAAGAGAAGTCACATCGGTTACGCTGTTTGTGATTGATTTACGTCTTCATAGAAATGAAATATCTGAATAAAGTTCGCTCTCGAATTACTCGAAAATGGCAGTTTTGGCGCGAGCGTGGCAACAAGAGTACTCCGACTGATGTACCCATGTTAGTCACTGAACACGAGTCGTAGGTAAAGGTAAAGGGGCTGTCCATATATTACGTCATTTTACAAGAAAGGGGGAGGGGGGTCTGACCATTTTATTAGGAGGGAAGTTCCATTCAAGGAATTAACAGCATGATGATATGGGTTAGCCCAAACGAGTTCGCGCGGGAGATTTGGCTACGCCTGACCGCATGGAAATAAAATAAAATAAGATACATATATTTTAGTTTATTTTTGTCAACGACCTTAGCTACACTAACAACTCATAACAAAACTCGACCGCAATCGACGCATGACGTGCTTAATTCGTGAGATAAAAAAAACGCTTAGATAATAAATAAAATAAAGTACGTGGACTGCATGATATCATTATCGACCAGTCGTGTATTTAGCATTCACGAATACAGTGAAACTGCTCCTAGTTGAAGCTGTTTCAAGTGTTACATTTTTTACATAATGTTTATTATATCCGTAGTGTTTGTGGTGTTAATTGTCATACTTTATTTCCTTGACACACGGAAATATAATTATTGGGCACTAAGAGGCGTAAAATATGAGAAAGGCATTCCTTTGTTTGGAAGCATTTGCCGAATATTCACTCAAAAAATTAGCTGCTCCGATTACGTTATGGAATTATACCAGAAGTATCCCAATGAAAAGTTAGTTGGGTTTTATGTCAGTGGAGTGAACGCCCTGGTTGTGAGGGACCTTGATCTCATCAAACATGTATTAGTGACAGACTTCCAGTATTTCTATCCGAGAGGTCTGAACCCGCACAAGACGGTTATAGAGCCGATGCTGAAGAACCTGTTCTTCGCGGACGGGGACTTGTGGAAGCTGCTGAGGCAAAGGATGACACCCGCCTTCACGTCTGGGAAGCTGAAGGCGATGTTTCCCTTGATAGTGGAGAGGAGCGAGCGCCTGCAGTGCATGGCCGCCGCCGCCGCCGAGGCCGGCACAGAGGTTGACGTGCGCGAGCTCATGGCGCGGTACACCACCGACTTCATCGGCGCCTGCGGCTTCGGCATCGACACCGACTCCATCAACGACGACACGTCCCAGTTTCGAGATCTGGGCAAGCGCATATTTACTACAACTCTTAAGCAGGCAATTAATGGTGTCCTAAAGAGGGCCTTTCCGGAAACATTCAAACATCTGCACTATATGTCTGCCGACGTCGAGAGAGACACGATTGCTTTAGTCAAGCATATTATGCGGGAAAGGAATTACAAGCCTTCAGGGAGGAATGATTTTATAGATTTACTTTTCGAGTTGAAAGCGAAGGGCGTTATAGTGGGAGAGTCTGTTGAGAAGAAGAACGCCGACGGGACGCCGAAAACGGTGGAGTTGGAGTTGGATGATCTGCTGATGACGGCGCAGGTATTCGTGTTCTTCGCGGCGGGGTTCGAGACCTCCTCGTCGGCCACCAGCTACACGCTGCACCAGCTTGCGCTGAACCCAGAAGCACAGGCCAAGTGCCAGCAAGAGATTGACCAGGTGCTCGCCCGATACCAGGGGAAACTCTGCTACGATGCCGTCAGGGAGATGACATATTTGCACATGTGTTTTAAGTAAGTTCTTGGCAAGACATTCGCAGCTATTGTTAACTTCTAAATATTAATTTATTGTAAATTCCTTAACGGTTTTTTTTTATTCGACGTCGGTGGTCAACAATTGCACGGCGCGCCTGATGTGTGTAGTGATTTGTTATCCTCAACGTACAACTGTTGGGTACAAAACCTTCGCTCACGGATTAGAGGGAAAAGGCATGCTCTGGACTCTCTGGAGTGGTGGCGAGAGGCAAATGCAAATATTTATAAAATAGTAATAGACAACACTTGTTTACAGAGAGGGCATGCGAATGTTCCCATCCCTGGGCTTCCTGATCCGGCAGTGCGTCCGTCCGTACTCGTTCCCGGGTACGGACGTTCGCGTGGACGGCGGCACGTACGTGATGGTCTCCGTACACGGGCTGCATCATGATGCCCGGTATGTACTCTTAGTACTGATCTATAGATAATTGTAAGGTGTACGAGAAGGAGGCGCGATGTCATCAAGTAGACGTGTATGAGCAGGTAAAGAGTATCTTTACAGAATCCAATATCTACATGTTAGGTTGGGCTATCATACAAGCAGTATGATATTGATGACTGATACCGTTAAACTCTAAATCAGTCCATATTTCAGGTACTTCGCGGAGCCCGACCAGTTCCGACCAGAGCGGTTCGCTGAGGGAACCAGCATTCCAAACCACGTGTATCTGCCCTTTGGAGAGGGGCCTCGTGCTTGCATAGGTAACCGAGCAGTTCGTTACAGAGACATGCGAATGTTCCCGTCCGTGGGGTTCCTAGTCCGGCAGTGTATCGGTAAATTAATACTTTAATTATCCGGCTAGGTGATAACCTATTACACGAGAAAAGTTGGTAATTCAATTTGAATCAACTATGACAGTGTTTTTGAGACTGTGGGTCCCGACCCGACCCACGGACCCCTGGTCGCAAAGCCTTTTTGGGGGGTCGCGGCTATTCGTATTTTTAAAGATAAAGTGATGATATATATAGTATTTGATGTAAGTACAAGAAAAAATATAAGTTAAGAAAAGCGTAGGGTGGGGGTCGTGCCATAAAAAAGATAGAAAAACACTGAACTATGATATGAAATAGAGTAGAATTTGTTATGCTGTTAAATTGAACGAAACAAAAGAAATTCAACTTTGTTTCAGTTCAGAATAAGTATCTATAAAGTACAAATTTCATTGAAGAGGAGAATGCATTTTAATAGACCTTTGGGCGGGTAGTGAACTGATTAAGCTATTCATCTCATTACAAATCATTATTTGAGAGCGTACATAGTTCTAAAAGCATTAAATTGATACACCTACATGACCTACTCAAAGTCTCGAGCAGTTGAAAATGGAGCAATGTGAGCCATTGCCATAGGGTTTGTAACAGGCGTCATTTTGAGCGACTGGGGAGAGTAATAAAACCAACAGCAAAGCAAGTCGAGTCGAATAATCCCGGATCTATGGTCACATTTCGCTGGAGAAATGAGTAACATAAAAGTGGTCCGAAAAATTATGTTTTCTATTTTATTTGGGTTTGACGAGTGAAAAGGTAACTCAGGGGATAACATTGAATTATCGTGTTTTAGTGCGCTACGTACCTAGAACATACTTCTAACTAGAGCTGTCTTTTATAATACGCGTAAACAAGTACCTTACACCGCTAGAACGTTACCCAAGGGTTTTTCTTTGGTGAGATACATTGTGACACAACCACCAAAATCTAATCTCGAAGTTCGTATATTCCCGTCACTGTCACTCAAATACTGTAAGTGCGATAGAAACGGAGATACTTGAACTTCACTGTTCGGTTTCCGGTGTTCGGTTCAGCACGGTAATCACAAGATGGCGCGCGACCTTTCTCGCGGCCAGATAAAGTATCCGTCTATATTTCTAAGTGTTCTAATTAGAAAGAGATGGATAGTCTATCTTCGCCGCGAGGCAGCTCGCGCGCCGTCTTGTGGGAACCATGCTGGATATCATAGTAATCAAGTAACATTGTGTCCAGGCGAACGGTTGGGGCTGATGCAGTCGCTGGCGGGGCTGGCGGCGCTGCTGGCGCGGTGCTCGGTGGCGCCCTCCCCCCGCACCCGCCGCGCGCCCCGCGTCGACCCCGCCTCCTTCATCGTGCAGAACATACATGGCGGACTACCGCTGACGCTGATACCGAGATAGAAGATAGATGATGACAAAAGCTGATTAGCCTGGGTCAACATCAATGCCCCACATTACAAATGGCCCCGTATCATGTTCGGCCTTATTCCGCGATAAGTGACAAGATAGAGCGTCAGTCTCGTTCTATCGAACGATGTCAGCCAGTGACGGACGCTCTATCTTGTCACTTATCACGTGATAAGGCCGACCATGATACGGGGCCTGAACTCACGGGGATTTTTCATCGTGGTCAAATTCAGTGGTACCTATTACCTACCACTGAATTTAAAAAAAAAACTATTTTAACTAAGATTGTTAAAAATGCGTCACGCTTCTTATTAGTAAATTGCTCTCATATAAAACCTATTGTATGTTTTCTTACTGAAGCAGTATGTACCGTGTCCTAGGTTTCGAATCCCGGTAAAGGCAAATATTTGTGACATGAACATTAATATTTGTTTCAGAGTCTTGGATGTTTTCTATGTATTTAAGTATTTATATCTATTAAATATACCGTCGTCGGCTAGTTTGATTTAAGATTGTCCCCTAATATTTATTTATAATCAGAGTATAGGACTGGGTAGCGTCTTCTTGGATTTGACGATCTATTCTCATCTGTTTTAATATCTTATTTATTTTATTTTATTTATTTATTTGCAAATACAATTTATCAACATAACAGCTTACACCATGGCGTTGGTAAACTTAAAGTAACATATTAAGTAAGTACTAAGTACATATTATACATCGCACAATTAGTAAAATTAAATCATAAAGATTGAGAGTAGTTACAATTAAAAATTGTTTTCACAAACTGTAAAAGAGTAGGGCGAAGTTTGCTCCATTTACCGGCAAACAGGTCGCAATCTGGTGCAAAATAAATCAATTTATTTAGTAGCACTTGGGCATGGACATCCGGTGAGTGCTCGTGCGCCACCGTGCGAGCCGCCTCCTCCGCCAGGAGTCGGTGGCTGCGGCCGCGCAGGTACTTATCGGGAACGAAGAGGCGACATGTTCTTGCGACCAAGTCGGAACAATCTGACTCACCTCTCAACATCTTACAGGCAGTGGACAAAAGCTCGATATAACGTCTGACCTGTAAGGAGTTGAAGCCCAACATTCCTAGTAGGTATTTGGTTGGGTAGAGGAAGGGATAGTAACCGTGCATCTTCTTGTAGAGAAAGCGGAGAAACGCTTTTTGCACTTTTTCTAAAAGGAGGGTGTATAAATTTTCATGCGGGTTCCAAATAACTGATTTCTCTGCGTTTCTCATGGCTTTTCAGTCATACTTAAGTCACGTGACGTCTTATTGAGTGAATTATGTACCCTGTGTTCTACATAACTGTACTGTCAGAGAGTAGAGATAATCACGAGTCAACAGGTCATCAAAGATATTTTTCCAGTTTAATACATTAATTATATTCATAAATTCCGAAGGCACTTATAGAAGCATCATTTAAAAAAGAAATAACTGTGTATTTCAATAATTATTTTTTGCGTTTAATTACAATATTAACTGCTAATCCTAAAAAAAAAAATGAGTTAAGGAGCCTGGCTTATAAATAATTGAGTGTAATAATTAAACTTAATTAATTAGGTACCTTTTTAGGGTTCCGTAGCCAAATGGCAAAAAACGGAACTCTTATGGATTCGTCATGTCTGTCTGTCTGTCTGTCTGTCTGTCCGTAGTTCACAGGCATTTTATTCGAAAATGATAAGGTGTATTTGAATAAAATTTCGAGGATAGGTGTATTTTGTTAGCCGCTACATAATTTTGTAATCAAATTACTAAAAAAAATATTTTTTTAAGAGTGCACAAAACTAAGTCAAAATTGTTTTTTTCATTGTACGCCCACGTGTGCCACATCAATCGATAGGCCTTTTAAAATAAATATAATGTTTCTCAGCACTTTTTTTGATTAAGTGAATAGAGTCGGAGGTAATCGCCCCGAAAGTCACTAAAATTGTGTCCCCCACCCCTCTAATTTATGGACCGTGTATTTTAGAAATATGACAAAAATCATGGACATAGGGCTTATTAAATTCTTTCAGCGAAAATTGTTTTGTACAAGATCGGTTCAAAGGTTTTTGAGATATTTCTAAAAAACTGCCTTCCTTAAAAAAAAGAACGTAAGTGCCATAAGATTTCAGTAACGATACAACCTAATAGGCACGGAACCCTTCGTTGCGCGTGGTCCGATACGCACTTGGCCGCTTTTTTGACTTACAGTTGTGCTTGCCTAACATTGTGTCGCTTAACTATATTTATAATTTGGGCTGCAGTTTGCTGTTGCTGCAAGAATGCGCAAACCCACATGCACTCACAAACATGTCAAAGGTAGCGTTTACTCATAAATCACTCCAATTCACAACTATACGATCTTATATCCATTTTACTAAGCATTTATTACTTTTGAAACCTAACGATATTAGTTACCGTTGTGAATTAAAAAGGTCGCAACTGTCTATGTTTTAATGTGACTTTACGTCATTGTGCACGGTGCGGTAATGGCCATTAAGCACTCGGTGTGACGGCTAATGCGGTACAAATGTGTACAAATTGTACAATGCCAGTGTTTCGGTGTCACGCGGGGATTTATTGGGATACACCCGCCAGGGATGGGTTTGGGAAGCGATTCATTACTTAGACGTGAAAAAAAACTGCTCGTTTTTTCTAAATTTAGCAATTAGGGTGACGATATCGTTTTGAATAAACTGCTGGCAAATATAGTGTATAAATATTTGAAACATTTTGTGGTTTCCATTTTTTTTAATCCTAATCTAATGTTATAAATGCGAAAGTTTGGATGTTTACATGTTTGTTACTCAATCACGATTTAGCGGCTCAACTGATTTGGATAAAAGTTTGCACGAAGATAGTTTATAGCCTGGATTAAAATATAGGATACGTAGTTCATATCCCGAGGCCACGCAAACGAAGTCGCGGGCGGAAGCTAGTAATATAATAAGGAGGCAAAGTTTTTTAGCATGTTGGGGTAATACGGAACTACACATCCGATTTTAAAAAACCGTGAGTGAGGCGACAATTCGAATGTACTTTCTTTTATACTTTTGTTACCCTAGAAATCCATTGTTGCAAAGTTCTTTGAATATTTGAATCTCAAACCATAGCTCTTGCATTTGCACTCCAAAAGCATCATCTTCGGACCAGGTCAATAGAACTTAGTAGCCATACATATTTATGCGCGCTCTGTTGTCGCCGGTGGGTCAATCCACTATTTTTGTTGTTATTCCCGTCAGCCAGGAGACAGTACGGCAGTTTCTTAGAAAAAATGTTACGACATGGACTTCTAACATGCCAAGAAGATGCTCCATGCAAAAAGGGGTTTAACAATACAAGAAAACCCCACATTCAGTGAACTTAAACCCATAAAATCGCAGTTTTAAAGTGACCCAGGAGACGTAACCATGGCAACTATAGTGACACAAATAGTTGATTCACATAGATATTGATGTAAGCTTGTTATGTTTGGTGAATAATACTGTGCAATAAATAGTTTGAGTAGTCATTAAGCATTTGTAATCCGGCCCTGTGTCCGGCGCTTCCCACAAATCTATCACGACCGCGTCAGGCGGCGCCGGCGCACAAACCAGCGTGTTTATGCAAATGGTATAAGTTATACTAATTCCATATTGCACTACTGTATCAGGGACCGTATTTACAAAAAATGCGCTTTATCATGATTGCCATAGAGTACTATATATATGCGCATATATATAGTACTCTATAACTTGCGCAAGCGTCGGGGTAGGAGACCTCCATAATAATATTAAAAATACGAAAATATGTTTGTCTGTCTGTTAACTCTTTAAGCTTAAACCGCTAAACCAAATTAGATGAAATTTGGTACAGAGATAGTTTGAGTCCCTTGGAAGGACATATTTAGGATAGCTTTTATATAATATGAAGGTTGCAAATTTGTATGGAGCAGTACATACAAATTTTCATATATTTCATATATATGATGTTGATGATACATACATACATTCACGCCTTTATCCCTAAAAGGGGTAGGCAGAGCACATGAAACTTGTGTTCCAGTACCACTTTTAGCATAAGTGGGTATAAAAGATCGACAACATGTGATACCGCAGTTTCAGGTTGCTAGCCCATCGCCCACAACACACTTCAACCCTGTTCCCTTAGTCATCTCTTACGACACCCGCAGGAAGAAAGGGGGTTGGTGCTATTCTAACCCACACGGGCCCCCGTCGGGGGGGGATATGATGATTGATGATATATATCGTAATTAGAGATGTACCGACTAGTCGCGGACTAGTCGCGGAAAGCCGACTATCCGGCCTCATTTGTAGTCGGCGACTAGTCGGCTAAATGTGCCGATTAGTCGGCACTTTATGGATCACAGGAAAACGAGACATAAAATAAGTAAACTGAATTTTTTTACCGTTCGTTTTATATTTTACTCAAATACAGATTTATTATCACATTTGGTACTTTGAACGCATGCAGACAGCGCGACGGCATAGCGAAACGAAGTTTCCCGATTGCACCCGAACTTAGCCGAAGTCCACGATCGGCCTAGGCGACTAGTCGGCTAGTCGGCCAAACCCATAGTCGGCCGATCTCTAATCGTAATATATAGACGAGTTCCACGCGGAAGGAGTCGCGGGCGGAAGCTAGTATCCGATAAGTTTGGGTTAGACATTAGTGGTTTGGATATCAGAAAAGGCAGTTACATGTAGGCAATAAAATCTTTGACCTTGCCTATAGATTCCCGTAAATTAGAACCTAGTGGAACGAATAGGGAACTGAATCGTCTCCAGTACAGGCGCGGCGGGGCAAAAGCTAGAGCAGCCATACTCAACATTTTTTTTACTAGGGCCGCAAGGACATTTTAGCTAAGGAAGTAACTAAAATGTTCTTGTGGCCCTCGTACTCGTAATAGCTAAGGAAAATGTATAATATGGTTGCATCAATTTTGTAATGGCGAAAATATGTAAAACTCGCGCGGCAAGCGCCGCGTGGGCTTCTTACTTGTCGTGAATCCACATCCGCATCCGCAAAAACTCCGCATCGATTTTGGCAGATGCAATATCCCTGACCCGGACATCTGAACATACCTACGAAGCAATTTTGGCACGGTAAACTCGGGAACACGACAACATACAGAGCAACTAGTAGTATTTTTATGGCATCGGCCTTCTGTAAGTTTCACTAACACTGGTTGCCATCATTTCACAACTTATCATTAAAAGAAACCTAACTGCATCACTAAGTAAACACAATTAAGAGGCTCCCATACGCCAATGACCTTCGATCTGAATCCCTTGGTTTTGTAATGTTTTTGTAGCTTATTATATTAACAACAACGGCTTTAAGCAATATAATATCCCATTATTTACTTCAAAGTTCATAGTTTTTGAGATATTTGACATCAAAGTTGAGCAATTTTAGGCCAAAAAACTAGTTTTCTGGCCATAACTTTTGTGTTAATTGGTTTAAAATGAAAACCCTCTACCAGTTTTTAGAGACGTCACAGACGAACCCAAATATGTAGATTTCGTATATGTTAGATCTTTCACGTCAATAGAGATACGAAATAAGTGTTTTTTTAGACAATGTTTAAAAAAATCATACAAAATTAAGTATTAATTTGTTTCAAAATCCGGTCAGTCAAAATGGAGATAAAAGATTGAAGAACCGATAGCCGTTTGATTTATGATTCTATCTGTAGTGCAAAAGTAGTAGATACGATTCAAAACTTGTCAAAAATCGATGAAAACCTCGGGTAGCCCTTTAAGTAAAGAATAGGGCTGTAGACACTAAATAAAATAATCAATAATGTCATATTTTCTCGAAAAAGGATTAAAAATGTAATGAAATGGAGAAAAAATAATCGCAAGAGGTTAAATAATCTGCATCCTACAGTTTACAACAGAAAAGAAAGAAAGCAAGAAAGAAGACATTTATTCACTACACAAAAGCCACACAGAGACAAGGGGAGTAGAAATACAATAAAATTGACACATAATGTGTGTGTCTTTGCGGCAGTGAATCGGTCGCTGTCTCAGCATTATGCCGCGGTGTCAGAGGCAGGGCGCCTACAGGGTTTCTAAACAGTGCGCTATTGATAACTTCTCTTGCTCGATCCTAAAAAGCAAAGTTAAAAAATGGCTTCTCATATATGAACCAACAAAGGACATCACAAAAACATAAACGCACCTAGACATACACACACAGACACACACACACACAAACGCACTCGCAGTCGTACTCGCACACACACACACGCACACACACAATCAATCTCACATATAGACACATGAAAATACACTTCATAGTTATCTCTTAAGTTATTGTTTAAATGTAAAAATTAACTGTTAAGTGTTACCACTGGTGCCCAAGATACAGGCTGTGCCTAGTTTGGGACCAACGGATACCGTCAGTGCTGTTGTTTTCATTTGCATGTAATAATGCCATTAAGTAAAATGTATTCGAATAATGTATTGTATGGTAAATAAATATTTTTAATTTCTCAAAGATCTTCAGAGCGTTCAGCCAAATAAAATAAAAAGATCTTCAAGTCATTGCGTGAGAGATTATATCATTCACTATTAAATGTTGCATACGTTTGAATGTTTATTTATTTCGTAATTTGTGAATGGGTTTTCATAACGGTTCTAATGAATACGATGATATTAAACAGTGCAAAGGTTTATGGGGGTGAAAAATCGATCGCCTCATTAACGGGAATAGTTATTTACGATACAAGTGCAGAAAATAGGAAATTCGCAACGAGTGGTGATGAATACTTCAGTACATATGCCTACTTTCCCGCACTAGTGCGGAAAGAGTACTTTCCGTGCATATGTCGAAACTTTAAAGAGCCATATATGTACGTTATACGATACACGTTCGAATAGGTAATTCGCAGCTCGTGTCGATATAAAACACTCCCTTCGGTCGTGTTTTAATTTATCACCACTCGTTGCGAATTTCCTATTTTCGGCACTTGTATCGTAAATAACAATTTTTTCCTGGCTTTCACTAACTACGAAGACATAGCTTTACTTATCCCAGTAGTACGTACTAAATGACTGTTACAAAAACAAATGAAAAGTAAACGTTTAGAAAGTTAATTGGTAATTTCCAAAATTATTATAGCTAACATAGTAATTTTAAAGAAGCCGATCGACATATCGATCGATACGTAACCATTACACCCACGCCGACAACGCGCGCCTATGAAGATCTCCAGTAATCGCCAGTAAATCATCCTCAGTGAAGTATTTCACACTTACGCTTTCTATAAAGATGCGATTTATCGAACATATTACGGGCTCCCGCGATCTGCTATTAAGCTTCGTCGACGATACAATCCATAGCAAGGAAAATGGGTATTTTTTTAACATTTATTCTATAAATACATATGATATTTCTGTGTGCTGATGGAAGAGTCGACTATGGGATAATGTTAACGTGTTGGGTTTGTGAGCGGCGAACTAGCCTCAGTAGCAAATTAGCACCTTTTCTCCAATTATAACCTGAAATTACTAGAAGTGGTACTGAAAATGAAATGTCATCATTGTCATGTGTTCTGGCTATAACTTTTGGGAAGCAGGCGGCGCGTGAGTGTATGTATAGAACTCCATGCCGGTATACATACCTGCATGAGGAGTTCTAAAACGGGCCTTCGTCCGTGTGAGAGAGTAATTTCACTCTTGTCTATAGTTATTGCTGCCTTTTTTCGAGCATTTCCTGCACGCCTTCGCGTGCAGCCTCTCGACATCGCCCGGGCGCAACATGGACTAGAGAGTCCATGTTGCGCCCGGGCTGTGCAATCATTTCCCTATTAGCAGCCCTCTATTAGACCGACGCGCGCGACGAGTGGCGCTCGGCGCCCCCTAGGACCGCTGCGCCCGTGTACAACGCACCCCCGCACCATAGGTAAAGCCGCCTCTGCTAGCACGCAAAATAGACAAAAGGCAGAGCTTATCAGATGCCCACATATCGAACTCTTGTTAGACACAATAGGCAAGGTACCTTACCCTCAAAATTTAAAGACTGGTCGCTGTTGCTAACTACGATATGTCTTTATCAGTTTCATCATCATTAGCTTGAAATATAGTTTCTGTAAACGTGACATTATCATAAATTAAGGTACACGGGTTAATAGCCGTATCATTACCGGTTCAGACTTTCCCTAGACCAGACGAACGCTGGACCTGAGTAAGAGGATAGATGTCTCACTCACTACCACCTACGTCAACCTTCACAATCCTAAACATACCATTGCAGAGTGGCTGGATTTATGTGCCCATCATATTTTATGTCGAGCTAACGGTGCGACGAGTGCAGTTCGACGTATTAGACAACTGTTAACGTCGACTCGAGTAACGAGCCTATTTATAAATGACTTGTTTAATATCAGGGCTTTGCGTGTATTCCGTGGGCTCCAATGAAAGCATCTTGGTTTAAATATTGTTTTTGGATTATTGGTCGCGTTATTGTTTTTGGATTATGACAAAAATAACCGCAAGTAGGTATGTAGGTACCTACATCTTAGAAGGACAATTAGCAGGAAGTGTTCTAGTTGTGATTTGTCATGGGCATAGGGCTTCAAGAAACAAATAATGGGGCTATCATATCACAGGCACTTGTCCCACCGCCGGCGAGTAAGCGAGTGTTACTACGTGCTACTCGCTCAAGTGAGTAAAAGCGAGTAAGAATTACTATGAGAGTAAGCAAGTGCCATACGCTCGTCAACGTATGAGTTGCGCCTCTAGTACAGTCGCCATCAGATATATCGGAGCGGCCAAAGTGCTCACAAATATCTGACCTATTAAAATCCATTGCACGGTCACGGTATAATAAAGAGTACTGCACGGTCGAGACGCACAACGCACTATGGTCAGTTGGGATCACACGCAATGAATTAGAAAAATCGCTGCCGCTGCCGCTAACGCGCAATGTTGTGGCCGGGCCGAGGACCGCAGTAATGTCTGCCTGCATTATAACTCTATCAATGTGTTTTACGGCGGGTTTGTCATTCTGAAGCCTTTATGGGTTGATCCGTAATTTTGTCCAGGGGTTAATTTGTGGGCAGGGCTATTGATAATGGCGGAGAAGGTCACCAAGAATTATTATATAATATGAAAAAATATGGTAATTTAATCACTATCCCTGTTATATAAATGGTAAAATGTCTTACAAATTCAGATCATACTTGTATTTTGGATACTCCTGTTTTTCTATTTTATTAATAGCAGCAGCATCAGTAATATACCATATGCACTTTCCATTGGTATATTTTTTCAAGTAGGTATTCTGTTAAATATCTACTTACTGAACAGATCTGACCTAATACGATGTGGAACAGTCATCATAAACATGCATAAACTTATGGTGGTTCTAGACCCTTATCGCTAAGAGATGTACGACTGAGAAAGGTTTTCCATTTTTTTGCCTCTATGATTTAATTTATATTAGAAAGAAAGAAGAAAGAAAGAAAGATACATTTATTCACAAACACACAGGACACACATATTAAACAATAAAATAATAAAAGAACAGATAAAACATGAAACAAGTGTGTCTCTGCGGCAGTGAACCGGACACTGGCTCAGCATTATGCTGAGGTGTCAGACACCTGCAGCGCTGATTTTCAGCCAGCACCGTCGGTGACTCACGGAAACGTCATACAAATGTAATAAATAAACTACCTACATTATTGGGAGTATTGGGATAGGCGAAAGAGAAACAAACATAAATACTTAAAGTGAGATAATACATGTACCTACACACTACCTGGATGCAGCTTCAATAAAATATCGATGTTTACCGTACACATTAAAAAACAAAAACTAGATAAAAAATTAGCAATTGGCAATTGGCATATTTATTGCTGTCACAGTGCTGGGGATTAGGATCTTGATTTCTGGAGCGTCAACAAATAGCCTTTAAGCTTACGCTTAATTTCCAGCAAACCAGTCGCATGCCGCAAAATAGGCCAGTTAAGTAGTTGACTCCCATTTCACCAACTTGATTGTCAAGTTCATCAGAGAATGACAATTCGAGGTACTGTGCTGGTCAGATAAGCAACGATGTTTTCGAGCACCCACCTTTGCTTGTCGACCCTGCAATGTACCTCGGATTGTCATTGTTAAGTCGGTGAAGTAATATTCGCTGGCGGTATTCTGTGAATGCGTCATGACTGCTGTCTTCTCCGCTAGCATCAGCGCTGGATGGTCTCTATAAATAATAATGGCCGCCGGCGCCAATAAACCCTGCTCACGCGTAACGCCTGTCCGCTAACCGCTTCATCACTTCTACCGTGAAACAATAGCTTTATCGGTGTGCTTCAATAATAGTTTTCTTTAAAGGCGATACTGCAACACCACAGCGTGCGGCCGTTTTTCTCGGGAACAGTAAAATGTTTCACACATTGTACGTTCATAGAAAACATTTTTGTTGTAGCTCGAAGCACGGTTCCTGTCCTGAGTTAATAAGGTTAGTTATTAGCCAACGTGCGTTGGGTTGTAGATATACCATCGTGTTCCTGCTATTTAAATTAGATTAACCAAACTGATAATACTAATGTGTCAATATCAAACAATCGATTCTAAATATCATATAGGTATTATAAATACCTACCGTAATAAATTTAATAACGGCTATTATCCCACTCCCACCTCTCACTGTAAGTAGGTAATAGTACATTACTGCAGAGACCAGTAAGTAAGCCATCCTGGACGAGTATGATTTAGCCGTAGTCCGGCTATAATACGAGGCCAGGATGGCACTTATGGTCGAAGCGTGTATAGTGCTTTTCTCAAAAATAAAACAATGTTTGAATAAAAGTTAGAATAAAAAATATATAGGTACAGTCACCAGCATTAGTATATGCCATAACAAAGGCAGTAGAAGTAAAAACTTGAATAATTTTAATTAAAAAAAAAAAAAAAAAAACAAAAAAAAATTATAAAAAAAAACAAAAAAAGAGCAAAAAAAAAGGAAAAATCACCAAACTATTTCTTCCCCCCCCCCCCCCCCCCCCAAGCCTCGTCCCGAATCTCTCCGAATCCTACCTCCTACGCATCTGACACCATAAATGTTCTATATTTAAATATTATGATATGTAATGGGATTTCATACTTACTTACTGGACACTCTTGTTCTATACTATTTAAATATTATGATATGTAATGGGATTTCATACTTACTTACTGGACACTTCTAAAAATTGTCCAGGATGAATCACTTTCGGATACTATCTGCACAGATGTTATGGGAACATTTCGTACTATTTTTGAGAAAAGTCCCTTTTTAAATACAGACCAACACATAGATTAAAACGGTTTGAATCTAATAACATACCTCCCTCTTTATCCTTTTTTCTTCAAATTCAGAAATATGTACCATGTATTCAACCAGTTCTGGCAGTATTATTAGATCAGTCTAACGCCACGCGAATCCCAAGGGAGCACAGACATTGCGTGACGCGTCCCCTCAAAGTCAAAGTGCAGTCCACAATAAACTACCATTGTTAAACTTCTACGGTCTAAAAGTAACTTCGCCTAATGAGATATTTTTGGTTGTCAGTTGCTCAAGTCTCAGGATTTAGGAATGTTGAACATTTGATAATCGTCGGAGATTTACGATGAAGTATAAATTTTATAAAATGAGCAATATGCAGATGGCATTTATATTGAAAAAAAAAATCCATGAAAAGAATAAAACTGAAAAATAGTTTTTAAACTTTACAACAAGGAAATGACTCTAACAGAATTTCCTAGGTTCACATAAGGCACATATTACTAAAAGATACATGATACATAACAACGGGAAACGACGTTTATCACACATTCAATTATAAAATCTGCATCGGAAAGTCATATGCACATTTCCACATCAACTTAACGCCCTTGCCGGTTTATAAAGTTAATAACACACACCGTTCTGCGATCGTTGCGAGCATAATCATCATTTAACCGGCAGTTATCGTTAACACACGTTAGTACACCGTGCAACATGCATTTGCATGTTACAATCTTTGAGGGAAAAATGTTCTCGAGTGGCGACCACGTACCGGAAGACGCAGCGTGGGTAGACCTCCGATGAGGTGGACTGATGACCTGGCAATTTTGGGGAGGAATATGTCCAGCAGTGGACGTCTTTGGGCTGATATGATGATGATGGTGATATTTGAGGGATGAGCGTCCAGCCAGCAGGCCTGATTCTCTTGCCGCTTCGCGTCTTGGCTCTCGCACATCTCCGAGGTGTCGATGTGCCCGATCGCGTTAGGAGCGAAAGAGCACGTTATTTGGAATTTCTGGCTGTTAAACATCGACTTTGAACCTTACGTACGTAGTATTATTTATTTTGTGGTCCGGCTACCAGCAAGTGGATTCCGAGCTAGGCAACTCTGGAAGAGTAGTCAGCAATGAGGGTCAAATCGTTTCGCCTAATTGTCAGCGAACTTGTGATGGTGAGTTTGGCTTCTTATAAAAAATGATTTTTTTATGTTTCTTTGCCTATGATTGGCCCTGATATTGACTGGTACGAGTAGATAATGCCATTTGGCTCCATTCTAGAGTCAACTCTACAAGACTAATGCTCAAGCAACAGGTATTGAAATATCTCATCGTTTTTTTCTTAAAGTATATCGGCAGAAATAAGTCACCGGTTTTTTCTAAAATGTAACATGTACATTCTTTGCAGGAGTGGATCTAAAAATATTGTTAAACCGTCGTAATTAGTTGTGCGGGAAGCGTTGACTATGCTTCTCGTCTGTTGTATTGAAAATGTTGAACTGACAGTTTTCAGGATAGAATTCTATCTGCTAGGGAGTTGGGGACCCCCGCCGGGACGTACGCAGTTGAATGCCAAGAGCGATCCTGCGACGCCCCCTCTACAAGGCGGAGCCGGATGTCGTTGGTGGTTTTAGACGGTAGTCCAGTTTCGGTTAGTCCGTCATACCCGTCCTGCCTTCCGGGACTGGACGGGATGCGTAAACGCATTTCCCCAACGTTAAAAAAAAAAAAAAGGGAGTTGGGGACAAGGTGCAGTGCAAGTCTCGTGGACGACTGTACAGGTGGCGGTAACTAGGCTGTAATATATGGACGTATCAGCACTAGCTGTCAGCCGAGTAACGAGCTCCTTGACCCACTTGCCGGGTGTAATCTAGGGGCACTGGGAGGATTAATTGCTGCGTGAGAGTTCTTAACAGTCGGCGTGTCAAAGCGGAGTGACTCAGTGAATGCTTGCCATCGCAAATCGGATACTCATTGGATATAAATGAAAGCTAAAACGGCTCGTCCATAATAGACATTAGGACGACACAGATATTCAGGTTCGTGGCTTTTCTGAGGACACTGTAAAGGTTAAAGGCTATAATTCTAACCTCATTTTTCGACGGACTCTTGATCCGCAATATCCGTCTTTTCGTAAATAGCTTTTATTTTTTTAAATAAGCAATACAATATACTCGTAGTTTTCTTTACTTTTCAATTCTGATCCACCTCTTTATGTGCATTGCCTATTGAATGTTTTCAGTGCTCATCCAATGTACCTACCCCTAAAAGGCGAAAGATGTATCTCAAAATGATAATAGCTTAATACTTATAATGCGTGATTTCTGGCCACCTTACAGAGAGTCCATAATATTATGTAGTATAAGGACCAAATCATAAATTCCATAGTGGTGTATTTGACCTATAACAATCGATCGTATAAATAACACAGTAGACGGCAACAAAGCATTACGGTAGGGTTGCCATACGCCCCGGTACGCCGGGACATGTCCCGGTTTGAAGCATGGTGTCCTGGCGTCCCGGCCGATAAGCAAATTGTCCCGGTTTAAAAATCATAGTTATTTAATAGAGCGAAAAGCGTCAACAAACAGAAAACCCGAAGAAAAAAAAAACCGATGTGGGTCGCTGGCATTGAATGGCTGTGTTAAAAGTTGTTTTGTGTTTAGGCAAGGACTAAACCTGTAAAGTTACCTATTGTTGTAATAAAAGTTTTTTTTTTCTACCCTTACTAGTTTTTCTTTAAATGTCCCGGTCTGAGTCCCCACACTTATGGCAACCCTACATTACGGGCATGTAATGACTCAATATGTTTGTGATCCTTTTAAGTCCGATTAGCACTCGTCTAGCGAAACGGATAACCAAACAGGATTGTTTTTTTGCTAGAAACAATACTCTATTGTAGTGAAGTCGTACAAGGCCGTCGAAATGTTGAACTTTGCGCACTTTAAGTGATACAGGCTGAATTCCGCTGCGCAGGAGCTCCATACAAAATCTATGGCAATACCACAGAAGGGCCGATAAGTTCCCACCGCGAAATTCAACCGCCCCTCTGTGGTAGGGCCTACCACAGTATTAGCCATACTTAATTATCATTTGCCCTAATTATCATGAACAAAAAAAACAAATTAAATTTAAAAAAATCATTAGTACCTAACCCGTAGATTTTGTTTCGAGTAAATTTATTTATTTATTTATTTCCCAACATATGCACGTTTACAGTAATCAGCCCGGCAGAATTCTGTCCAAGAATTCATCCTGTATGTGGCGAGCCTATGAAGATTGTTTACCTGGTAGCTCATTCCAGGTCGAGCTCTCCAATGCACAGCGAACTCTTTCAAAAAATAGCTCAGTAACCCTTACTACTAGAAATCTGTAATTCGGCATGGGTCAATCACGCCGACAAAACAGTAGAAGTAGTTTTTCAAAAGACTAGTTTTCCTTTGCAAGATATTGGGCTTTAAAGCCCTAATTTTTGTTCGAGTCATGCGCCCCCCCCCCCCTCCTGCCGGATAAATGGCTGCTACTGGGGATGTGAAAAAAAATATCACGCCTAAGTAGGCATAACTAGTTACCGAGTAATAGTCGATTTACTAGGCGCGTGTCGATGTAACAAATACAGACAGGCAACTACGGAACCCGAGCAGGTTTTCATCATTAGAATAATGAAGGTTTTATTCGTCTGTGGTTTCATTTGTGGCAGGCATCCTCAAAATGGCATTTTGAAGAGAACTTCACTAGTTTTTCTTGTTGTTCGGTATCTTAAAAACTTCAGTACCCGAGTATTTGTTTCAAAAGCTCACTTGGCGTAAAAACAGTTCCACAGTGTATGGATTCAGGTCAATCAGCCAAGATTCCATAATTCCTAATCACCGCTTTTCGGTGTAGTTTTAAGTATACAGCAACCAAGTGTTGGAATAACATACCTCCACCCCTCAAAAATATTAATTGTCCGAGCAGTTTTAAATTAAAGTTAAAGCGACACCTCCAAATACAAAAAAACTCTACCCTCGGGCGGTCGAGTCCTGGCCTCGTATCTTTGACGCCTACTACAGACGTGTCATATCAAATTGTTTGTTATTTTCTCTTTATATTTTTACTATACTTACTTGTTACCTAACATATATATTTAAACCTATTATAAGTTCAACCAAACCACAGTCATTATATATAAATTTAAATACACACAACATTACTCCCATTCCAAGTACATATTCATTCCGTTCCGACGTAATATTAGAATGAAAACTTATTATATGTAAGGGTCTGACTGAAAACCAGCGTTGCAGTGTAGGCACTCAGTACTCACTACAGCATTATGCTGAGTCGAGCCCCTTTTTAGAATAACACAATGTTAATGCCTAGTACGATATTTTATACGTTTTAAGTCTATTTTTTAAGTCTGATTTGTACAATGTACCTTTGTATAAAATGTGATGTTAAATAAAAATTGTCTATGTATATGTCATTTCATTAATATTTTGTTTTATTATTGAATTAAGTTAAGAGTCATACATATTATGAATAAAACGCAAAAAACAACGAATTACTTACTAACTTCCTCTGATACTCAAATGACTTATTGCTTATGAATTGCAGATTGTTTGGGTGTGTCCAAAAGTCCATAAGTTCCATAACGTACCTGGAACAATAAAAATAAATTATGGTTTTTGATGGTGGCCCCCACAAAAAGAATTAGGTTTTTATTAAGAATGGAGCATATACTAATTAAACTATCAATAGTCTGTCAAGTTGACAGTGACAGTGACACTGACACACAGTTTGGCGACGCGTTCACACGCTGCAATCTGCCGTGCCACTCTGAGCTATAACCACGAACTTCGAATGTCGAAGTTCGGATATCTCTATCTCCATCGCACTTACATTACTGATTATTTTTTACTTAAGATGTAGGTATTCCTTAAAATATGTTTAGCGTAGGTATTTGTTTTGTGTTGCCTTCCAGGAGGTAACTCATGTAAAGGTTCCGACGGAAGACCAGCGCTGGCCTTCTAGGTTAGCACCATGCTGAGTCGGGGCCTTTTCGTGGACCCTGCTACTTTTAAGTTACTGTGTTTTGTTTTTTATACCCATTGTTTTGTCCACGAATAAATGTTTTCTTTCTTTCAATATATCGATCGCACTTCATGCAATAAAGTTCATTTATTTAATTTATCCCCAGATACAAATCTTAAAGATTATCGACTCTCTTTTAATAATATAACCGAAGAGAGAATACGTTAACTTAATTAAAATTAATTGATCGCTCTATAAGTTGACGTTTACGAAAAGCTGGGTTGGTATTCAAAACGCTCTAGCCAATCGCTTTAAGGAAACGACTTTGGTCCCCAATCACAGTAAATTATTACCAATCTCGGGACCAAGATAAACTGGGGGTGTTCTGTGACTGGGGGTGAATGGTCGTAATAGTTTATGAGTCGCGCAGTTGTTTTGACGAGTTAGTATGCGTGCGCGCATTCCCCGTCGCCTGTCATCTCTGCGCCAATCGCGCGCGACTGATTTATGCGATTAAACGCATCGTTAATTATTGTCTACTCGTAAATTAATTGAGAAAGGGATAGCATTTTAATATGTGTTTACATTAAATAGCTCTAGTTAGATAAATCTGTATAGTACCTATGTATAGTTACCGAGTTACTACAAGAGTTGATGCCTATTCTCGAGTAGGTGTACCTATGTAGGTATGGCTTATGTCTTACGTTACACGGACATCTAACTACACACTTAATGCGAAAAATAATTAACAACTTAGAAATGATTAAGAAAGTCCGACATTTTCATTTCAAAGTTCAATATCTCAAAACCGGCTAAACAGATTTTATCAAAACGTCAGCTTTCGGAAAAAAAAACCGCAACTAAATCGGTCCATTCCTTTATGAGCTACAATGCCGCAGACAAACACACAGACACGTCAACCTCATAACAGCCCTGTTTTTCGTCGGGGGTTAAAATTTACCCGTTTTGATGAGCACTAGAGCCAAACTGTATAAGTCTGACTCTGGTAATAGTCGATGTATTTTTTTAAGACAAACAGTTCTGTGTTCAAAGTTAGATTACCATATCCAGCAGTAAACGTCTTGATCCCGGCTTTGATATGCGTATACGCTGAATTATTATTTGCAATAAAGACAGCTCGCTAAGATTACCTCCATAAGCGAAATGAAAATAAAATAAGCAGAAGTTTGTTATTAAATTAGTCTGGCGCCTGGGAAATGGTTCATGGAGCGATTGTAGCTTTGCGAATTTAGTTTTCTGACGATACAATTCTCATACAAGTCCTGATTCATTCTGTTTCTACTAATTAATAGGAATTATTTCAAATTAGGAACACGACAAGAAAAAAATATTGTCGGTAGCGCTGCGAATTTACGCGATTAACTGCTGATGGATGACAATGCGATTACTGAGTCTGTTACCCTTAATTTGCCAAATTATGGCGAATGTCATGTACTCGTATCCCATACTTTAAGCCCCGGTGACACCGAATACTCTATACTATTCCGATAAACAAAAAAGACCGGGTTGCACTCCGGGAGTGCCGGCAGAAGTGAAAACTCAATAACATTGTAACAGTTTTTCGATCAGGTCACGTGACATCTTACGGTGTCAACCTAAAAATGAATATGACGCAAATTTATAAACAATTATCAATTATTTAGGCGGACGGGCCGCGGGCGCATTGGGTGCGACGGGCCCAACGCGCCGCCGCGGCGGGCGGCGGCAAACACAATACCAATTTGTTTTTGCCATTGCCAAATATTTTTCAAAGCTTTATCTCTTTAGGAATAACGTCTAAATTCGAACTATTCGAATTTGCAAGAACAGCAGATGGCGGTGCACAGTGGCGACCAAAATATCATTTTGTTTTTGCCGTTGGTAAATATTTTTCTAAGCTTTATCTCTTTAGGAATAACGCCCATATTCGAGCTATTCGAATTTTCTCAATAGCAAAACGGTGAAGGTCGTCTCAAATTTATTTGCAGAATATGCTATTGCAAAAAGTGTTTAATGGCTTTATACTCTTACGAATAGCGTTCAGTTTTGAATGAAGTCGAATCGGCTAGCAGCAAAAAGTGACCTCCTTCACATCTGACCTCACAAAACTCTGTCGCGTATTTAACAAATTTTTCCCCATCCCAAAAAGTGCTCAGCGCCGCTAAAGAAGTTTTCACTTCAAAAATAGAAACCCCAGTCTTTAGGTTAGGTATACCGGTTCAGTTGGAAGAAGGCCATTGAACGTCTAAGAAGGAGTCATGGTCCTCAGTAATGAAGGAATGTTCTGTTTAAATAATGTTCCCTTCTTTATGGCGATGGCAATACATTCACCTATCGCCTCCGTTCCTGTGCACGCATATCGCACCCGTCACATGTCACAACTTCTGTCCGCACTTCAACAAGTTCGTAATTAATACGCTTTATATTTAAATTATTCCACTCGCGAGAGTTCTGCCACTCAAGCGTAGCGTTGAAGCGTATTTCAAAACAGGAAACTTACAGATAGCTTAACAAAAATATGTGACATTAAATTTGACTCAATTCTGTTTACTTTGACCCTGCTGCATAGACAAGAACATTAAAAATCTTATTTATGCTAAACCCCAGTGAGGTAAAAAAATAAGTTAATTATACGCGATTAAGTCCCGTTTAGTATAAATAAAGTGTGAGAATCGTGAAAGTTGAAATCAATATATTAAAAATCTTCCCATTTGTAGAAAAACATTGCTGAATGAGCGAGTGAAGCGAACGAAGTTCTGTTTCAGCTTGCGCCAAAATCCTTCCGTATGTGCGGCTGTCCTGTTCTCCTCTAAAGGTCACATTTCTCAACAGATCCTCGTGAAATTTTGTAAGCAGGTTCGATATTTATATGGTTGTTTTTTGTTGAATCAGATTTAGGAAGTTCTTAAAAAAAAAAACAAAAAAGCAGACTTGCGAGTTCTACAGCACACAGAGCCACTAAGTATACAATCTTTTGTTACGCAAAAATTGTATTTCATCATCTGGTTTTTCTAGAATTGAACCCTATCACATATATATAAGGTTCATTCATGGGGGGGATATAGTTCCCTATGCCTTATAAAGGGAGGTATATTCTGTTCCTTTTCCGCAAAACGCACGTTCAGATGAAACGATTGTCATTTACTATGACGCTCGTCGAGTGCCGTGACGTCACGATCCCCGAGCGTTTTCTGTGTAACATACAAGCAATATTAAAACGGTTGTAGCTTCGTAATGTTTTGAGATATCATCACTAGACACATTTTTGAAGTGAAAACTTCTTTAGCGGCGCTTTGCACTTTTTGTGATGGGGAAAAATTGTTAAACTCGCCACAGTAAGATGTCACGTGACCGTAAGATTCGACAGATTGAAAATTCGTAAGACGGAGACGTGACCTGATCGAAAAACTGTTACAATGTCATTGAGTTTTCAGAGCCGGCACTCCCGGAGTGCAACCCGTTCTTTTTGAAGTGAAAACTTCTTTATTGGAAAAATTGTTAAACTCGCCACAGGTCATGTGAATGTGAGATTCGAGAGATTGAAAACTCAGCGGCGCTGTGCACTATTAAAGTTTTCACTTCTGCCGGTACTCCCGGAGTGCAACCCGGTCCTTTTTTTGCCTTCTTTCTTTTGGAGTAGGTACCTTATTTTGAGTCCGCAACCCTATTTATATGAAAGTTCCACGCCCCGATGGTAGCAGTCAGGCCGTACACAAAACCTCCAAACTATGATATGTGACATTACGACATACTGACAGATAGTATCACAACAGCGCCGCTGCCGGATTAAACGCGCCGCTGTGAAATTGACACTCGTGCGCAACAGTGCGGTAGCACGGTCAGATCGTTTTAATCTCGTTTTGACATACTTAACACATCTTGTTATTGTTTTCCCATGACTCTTTGAAGGCGTTTTTTTTTGTAATTACTTTGATGGTTGTCGATTTTTATAAAAAAGCAGCTTGCAGTTAACTTGCACCATTGAAAGTGGGTCGTAGGTTTGGAACCTTTAGGCCCTAAAACTTTAGGGAAATTAAAATGACAGCCACTTTATGACAGTGTTATATCATTGTTCACCTTTTCAACGCTCTGTCAAATAGAAAAGTCAAACACACGCCACGTGAACATGGCATATAATGCGGAGTAAAACCTTATGTGAATGCATGAAGGCTGGTATCGCACTATAGGTTAATCCTTAATAGTCGTTGAACCAGTGGTGCGGATATATCCATAATTCGCGTTGAAAGGGTTAGATCTCGCAAAGTATCTTAGAGAGGCGTGTACATGTAGCTCAATCTCAATGAAATGAAATGTAGTTGCAGCTCATGCGACAAACGGTGATCCTTATTTGCGTGGTCGACGCTAATCCGAGATTACAATAAAATATCAAACATATTTGCGCCGCCTGCGCATTCAAATGGTTCCAGCAAAATACATCCCACCAAAAACATTTCATGTAAAGTGATGCCAAGACTTCATAGCGCATACAGCTTTCAGCGTGAAAAAGATATCAGATCGCAATTAGCGCCAAGCTTCCTACTCCACACGGCGTAACTCTACCACTACCAGCCACGCTCTACAAATTCTACATCTTGGCTAAAAAGTATAGCTTTGTTGGTCACATCTCGGTCGACGCATAGACTTTCACGCCGAATGAATTTATGATGATATTAATAAGTGATGGGTCTATACTTTTTAGCCTATATTTTTTTTGGTGGGACCTCATTCCTTTTTGTAAGGTAATTTCTAAAGAAGTGAATGGGAAAACCTATACAAACTTCCATCCCCTAATTTAAAGAGTGGGGGGTGATTTACTAAAAATCCTGAAATACGTATTTTATTATTTATAACAAGGAGTCCCTATATAAATTTTCAGACCCCTAGCATCAAAATTTGCGGAAGTCTCATACAAAGTTCCATCCCCTACTTTAAGGGGTTGGGGGGTAGAAGTTCCAATTTTTTGAATTATTTTGTTGATTGTGTACTAATACTAGCTTACATACCAAATTTCAGCTTTCTAGGACTTCAGGAAGTACCCTAGAGGTTTTGATGATCAACATCAGTGAGTGAGTCAGTGACTAAATCGGCGTTTTTTAGATATCAATAAAATCTTAAGTATAAGAGCTATGTTACTGAAACTTTATATGTTTAATAAGTATACTATTGACATCATATCCCGAGAATTTTGTTTATCTGGTATAATCCAAACCCAAGTTACGAGGGTTTAAAAAAACGACGAACCGCTTCGAGAAAAGGTAGGTAGTGCCCTTGCGTTGCGCATCGCTTGGCTCGTCTTGGTGGGGGCACTGCCGTGCCCCCAGATATGTGGTAAAAGTCAGATCCATGACAGAAGTCACTCGACAAAAGCTTAACCCGTATGCATAGGTATGGATCCGTGCCAGAGATTTGAGCTTTTTTTTAATAGCACGTCGGTTCAAACAATCTCACGGCCCGGATGATAGGAAGCGGTCGCCGTAGCTAATTGACGCTTTTAACTCTAGCACGGCTTGCGCAACACCACGTTTGCGGCGAGATAGACGGAACCGTCTCCTTCCAAGTTTTCTTATTAGAAAGAGACGGAGTGCTAGCCGTGCATTGGTAACAAAAGCAACACTCCTTCCTTGAAGAGCGTTAGTTATTCTATTGTCCCTCGACTTTTATTTTATTTTTATGTTATAGGAGGCAAACGAGCAGACGGATCACCTGATGGTAAGCGATTACCGCCGCCCATGGACACCTGCAACACCAGAGGTGTTGTGAGTGCGTTGCCGGCCTTTAAGATGGGAGTACGCTCTTTTCTTAAAGGTTTGAAGGTCGTATCGGTCCGGAAATACCGCAGGCGACAATCCGTTCCATAGTTTAAAAGTAAGTTAAGTTTAGTTTTTAGTTTGTGCGAGGCAGGAAGTTTCTGGAGAAGCGCACAGTTGAGGACTGCCAACCATCTAAGTGGTGAGGATGGTAATGTTGTCGCGTTGGCCTTATGAGTGATGTACGATATTCGGTGCGGTAACAACCCACCAGGCGTGAGCGAATGCATCCTTATGTTGTCAACTTACCATTTATTCGCACGAAGCGATTTGCCTCGTCTTTCTTAATGCGAAAGGAATGGAATTTGCTCCCTTCATCTGTATTTCCTGAGAACTACGATCTAGGTGCATTCAAAACAAGAGTGTATAGGCTATTGCTGAACCAGTGAGCTCCATCTTAGGCTCTGTCGTCGCTTACCATCAGGTGAGACTAGGGTCAATCACCGGACACTTGGTCAGTCTTCAATAAAAAAAAAGACCGGTGCACTCCAGGAATGCCGGCAGAAGTGAAAACTGACGGAGGGCACCGCGCCGGGCCGCCCCGGCACGCGAGCGGCCGCGCTACACAGCTCCCCCCGCCCGCCTCCGCCCCCAAGCCCCGTACGTCTTACATCAAACAATTTCCCCCCCCCCCGCCCCCAAGCCTCGTCACGAATCTCTCTGAGAGAGACTCTCTCCATCCTACGGTCACGTGACCTCCTACGCATCTGACTTCACAAAAATCTGTCGCGAGTTTAACAATTTTTCCCCATCCCACAAAGTGCTCAGCGCCGCTAAAGAAGTTTTCACTTCAATAAACTTAGACCTTTACATAGAGAGATTAGATTACCAATGACAAGTCGCATTTCACGAGAAAAGCGACTGGGATGGATCTGGTCTTAACATCGAAGTATATAGGAAGTGAAAGCTGGTTGACAATGGCCGAGGCAGGTGGCACAGCCGATGCGTTATCTCCACACCGGTAATTAAGACAGTTTTAAAACCGAGATAAAGGGAAGACAAATTACAGGGACCCTCGAGATAATCGAGATATTTAACATTTTACTTTTATTTGACACGCGTATGGCGGTTGGAATTTATTGGGTGGAAGGAGCGGTTATTAAAATTAAAGGATTTGTAAAAGTAACACTTCTATTCAGAGGGGGGTTAAATATATAGTCTACTAGCTTCTGGCCGCTCCTAACTCGTTTATATATCGTAGCTCCATGCCAATTTTCACCCCCTTAGAGGAAGATAAAAACCATCCTATGTTCTTCACCTGGACTCAAACTATCTCTATACCAAATTTCATCTACATACATCGGTTCAGCGGTTTAAGCGTGAAGAGGTAAAAGACAGACAGACACACTTTCGCATTTATAATATTAGTATAGATATGGATGCATTTAAGTATTAAAAAAATATATATATTGGTGTTCTGTTGTAAACTATACTGCACTGTTGTTGACAGTGAGGCGCGTGCATTAGACACAACAAATCCACGAATCTGTAAAGGGTCAGCTACGATGACGGCTAGGTTACATTAGTTTATAATCTTACGCGTATATAAACACTATTATAATTCACATTCATCTGATGCGCTCTGAGATACATATAAGTACGAATCGGCCTTTTATGCCAATATCCCGAGTTAATCTTCAGTCCAACTCCGACGTTGTTCTCAACATCGGGACATTTCGTACATCACAAGGAACAGTTAATCCCATTGTTATTCACACTCCTATAAGGATACAGTTGTCCCGTATAAGACACCCACGATGCACAACCCTGCAACTTCGAAAGGTCTTTCGTCTCGTCGGGAGTGTTTTAGAGTAAGGCCTTTTTAAATGAGCGCAGTTACGGTTTTCTACAACGTCGGTTTGATGCCGATTGGACTTGTTACTTGGGTGTTGATGGCGTTACATGTTAAGGCATCTCTTTACGGGGTGCCTGGAATGTACCTTGGTCTATTAAACAAGTGCGTAAACATGACGATGGTTGACCGAAGGAGCCTGTCGAGGTGTCTTAGTTCGAATTACATCAAATAAATACTTAGGAGGTTTAGGATTTTCAATAATACAAGAATATGAATCGTTTATTCGAGCCAAAGTCAAAGTCAGAAGTGTTTATTTCGTAAACATAGGTACATCGATTAGAGGTGTATAGTAAGAAATATTGTTCCACTATGTTTTGCCTTTCAGCATACAAAAACATGCTACATATTAACCTAATACTATTGTACAATATAATAATAATACAAAATAATAAAAGAGTCTACATTCTACAATAATTTAAATTAATCTATTTTATACAATTATTCAATGTCAACACAATAAGTTATTATAACAAAATCAATTATTCCATGTCAATCCCAATTTAATTAAATTTATATTATGAAATCTTATAACTATAAATTGTCGCATGTCAAGAAATCTGATAGGGAATAAAAACATTTGTCAGTAAGTAGTTTTTTTAACTCTTTCTTGAATATTGGCAATGGTAAGTTTTTGATCCTATCGGGAAGCTTATTAAATATTTTACTAGCGACACAGAATACGCTTTTTCGTTTTAACGCAGTAATTGCAGGCTCTGTGAATATATGTTTACCATACCTAGTACTCCGCGGAAAGAACTCAGAGACCATCTTAAAAAGAGTTGGGTTTGCTTTGACAAACACCGCGGCCTCAAATACAAACAAACAGGGCAATGTTAGTATTTTCAAATCATTAAACTGTGGCACACAACTGTCTGTTTGCTTGAGTCCGCGGATTGCCCTTATGCACCTCTTTTGTGCCTTGAAGACAGTCTCTCTGTTCGTGGAGTTTGCCCAGTATATATAACGTCGATGCCACGAAACCATGATATGCTGTCATGACAACTTCAACGCTTGACTGTTTTGCTAGTTTGTACAGAGCATAGGCAAACTGGTTTAGTTTTCTACAAGTTGCTTCAGTGTGCGATTTCCATGTCAGCCCACTATCTATATGAAGCCCCAAAAACTTGGTATCATTAACCACTTCTATTGGAGTTCCTTGGTACACGCAAGTAATGGCAGTAGTCAGTGTACGTTGGCGTTGTCTAAAATGAATAATATTGTTTTTTTTTAGATTGATCAGTAAGTTATTACTTTCAAGCCAGCTGATGATACGACTTAAAGTATTATTAATTTCTTTTTCGTAGGTATTTATATTCTTGCATTCAATAACTACTGTACTGTCGTCTGCGAAAAGAACCATTGGATATTCAACGTACTGTGGGAGATCATTGATGTATACCAGGAACAAGAGTGGTCCTAATACGCTACCCTGGGGGACTCCACATATGGTTTGTCGCATCTTAGATCTATAGATCTGTTGTCTCCTTGTTTTAAGCATATCTGTGTCAGTTCAGTGTATTGTGTTCTATGACTTAAGAGTGATTTGATGAGGTCCAATACATTTCCTCGAATGCCATAGTTGTTAAGTTTTCGCAAAAGGATCGAATGATCGACATAGTCGAATGCCTTCGTCATGTCCATAAAGATGGCGCATATTTGTTTTCGCTTATCCAAAACAATACTGTTGTGTGAAGATGAATACGCTTGGATAGACCGTGGACGAAAGAAATGGAATATACCTACAGTCGGTATAGTCTCTAATAGTAGGTAGAGTTTTCCTTCTGTATCGAACGCCCAATACCTCTAGACCGTTGGACGATCGAATCGTATAGATATCAAAAACACAAATCGGTTATTTTTTATAAAAAAAAAGTTATGATAGTTTTCACCGATGCGACCATGACGAAAATTGAAATAAAGCCGTCAGTCTTAACCGCTGAACTGATTAGTTGAACGATACTGAGGAGTTAAGTCCCGGAGAAGCACTTACATACGTATGATTAACCAGTTATATGCGGGCGAAGCTGCGAGCACAACTAGTACCTCACAAAAATGCGCAAGTCCTTTCCCTATTTCATAATAAAACAACAGATTTGCCGCCTCATCGAAAACAACAGAAGCCCGCATGAGTGGCAAGCTGGACCAAATTATGTAAATTACGTGTAATTTAAACCTTATGACATACATTTTGGAAACATTATAAGTGAAACTTATGGAAATTATCAATGTAATGGCGAATTAAAAGCACGATTTACATGATAATATATTGATTCTTATAAACGTAACAAGCGTTGCAAAATTGAAAGACTCACCGCTTTTTATAATAATTATATACGACTACTGTAAAATACGTATGTTTATGTTTTAACCTGTTATTGCGTACAATAAAGTGCTTACAAACAAACATACATACAGTAAATGTCCGCTAACGAAATTCCAAATTTCGATCAAGGTGGAAAATTGGAGCCTCCCTAAGGTGTAATTAGAAGAGTGGAATGGATTGAAAGATTCGTAACCACTAGCGGACACACGGTAGCTCAATTGGCAAGAACGAAGGACGGATTCCAGAGGTTGTGGGTTCAAATCCCGCTCGTGGCGAATAATTTTTCAATATTGCACTTTGATCGAAACATACATACGTAATCCATTGGATTGGAGCAGTGCACTCACACGCATCATTGCGTAGGGGTTTAGCAGTAAAAAGCTAGAAAACAGAAAAGCGAACGTCTGTCATCAAAAACCCAGTGCATTCTACAGTGCATTTCGCTCAAATTAGAGCGCGTACCAATGTAGTATATTCTACATGTTACACTACGCGCGTGTTCCTAAAGCAGGTTCCATTTACGGCGACTGTACCCGGGCATTTTCGCGAGAAGAGATGCATCGTTAGTGACGTCACCGAGTATAAGTTAAAAATGTTCCATTTTGTAACCAAAATTAACCACTAATTTGTATGATAAATAAAAGTTACAAAATGGAACACTTAACTTATACTCGGTGACGTCACTAACGATGCATCTCTTCGCGTGAAAATGCCCAGCCCCCAAAATGTTGTATAGATCGCTCGCTGAGCTTAGCCCGATATTGCGTGCACTATAACCGCGCAAGAACAAACTCGCGAAATTTCAATAAACATGAAAATAGTCAAAATCTATTATTATTTCGGAATATCAAACGTACAGATTTTAGATAAATTAATTAAAAAACCTTGCCCGGCTATGGCAGAGCCGAAAGAAAGGGTTACTCGTATGATATTAGCAGTATATCTTGTATTTATGTGTGTTCCAGTAAAGTTTGAGATTTTTAAGATACTGAACCGATTTTGATGAATGATGTATCAATCGATTCGAAATGAGTGCTCCGGGTGACCCCATAAAAATACCACTTTTTACAGTTACTTTTCCGTAGTCGGGTACAGTTTTTGAATTGTTTATTCTTGTTTCGAAAAAACCGTAGAAATACAACTTGAGTGGTAATTTTTAAGTTGAAAATAGTCTCATTCTCATGTTTTTTTACGTAGTATTTTAGGTTCTACCTACAAGAAATTCAGAATCAAATCAGAATCAGAAAATTATTTATTGCCACAAAATTCTACTAAAAGTTTAAAATATAACTTAGTGTAATAAATTGATAGGTATACACAATTTATAAACATTCAGATTAGGTATTAAAGAAAACCGGCCAAGTGCGAGTCGGACTCGCGCACGGAGGGTCCCGTACCATTATCTATAAAAACGGCAAAAAAAACACGTTTGTTGTATGGGAGCCCCCTTAAATATTTATTTTATTCTGTTTTTTAGTATTTGTTGTTATAGCGGCAACAGAAATACATCTGTGAAAATGTCAACTGTCTAACTATCACGATTCATGAGATTTAAATTTTAAAAACGATCATCTAGCGTAGCTACCCCTTCTTAAGACCTTTCGAGTACCTACTTAAATTAGATTAGATTTTTTTACTTCACAATAGGTATACACTTACAATATATTTAATGTATAAATTAGAGCTAGCTTAATCTAGGTATATGAATCCTGTATGGGAATCCATCATTTTACCGAAAATTGTTTCATCGATTATCGTTTCCTATAACACTATTCGCAGAATTTTATCATCACTTAGGAACCATTCATCGAACTTCGTTAGATCACTCATACATTTGCTTGAATTACCTTTTACACGAGTATCAACTCATCGAATTTTACTTTATTATTTAATTTGTCCATCGACATAGTCGTTCATCAAATCGCCTTTACTATAATTTCGGTTTTTCATAAGTTTCAGTTCCCAATATGCTTATATTTTCGTATAAGTTATAATATAGTAGTTAGATTAGGTCAGGGCCGCCAGAAAAAGAGGGGCTCGGGGGGCGGAGTATTGGTATTATTTGTAGGTTAGGTTTTGTGTCCCTTAGAGCGGAAATAGGACGTTGACACGCTGGCGGTTAGGTTAGGTTTAGGTTAGGTTAAAATGCCAAACAAGTCAACCAAACCAACCAACAATACTAACTGTGAACCGTGTTTCGATAAATGAATACTACAAACAACTAATTATACTATGACAGGTAAATTCGATGAATCGTTACGCTACGATTTGAGACAAATTCGAAACGACTAACGATGCAAAGTTGTCAGATTAAATAAAAAACAATGTATCAATACATTGTTTAGTATTTAATCAAGGTTATGTGATTAGGAAAAAATCGTAATGCAATTCGTGGAATAGTTTTCGGCGACATGAAAATCGACCGATCGATAAAATAGATACCCTTTCTGTATCTGTAATTATCTTAATTGATATCGGCACTGTAATCAATTTCAAGAAGAAAAAAAAAAAAAAAAGAATGAAAAAAAAAGAAAAAAAAAAAAAGGTAAATTGCCAGCATCACAAACTACCAGACCAACACAACCTCTATCTCCATTTCGTTCGCCCGATGTGTGGTCAACTTTCTTCCTCTGTATCGTCGCCCTCATCTCTCACCAGCCCGGTGGCTTACGGTAACATAATAAACGTCACGGCACCCGATCTGTTATTACTGGGTAATTGGTGATCGGCCGGCGATAGCATCTCGAAAGTGTTTACATTTGTGGAATGTCGGCAAGCGCCGCTTCTGGTTACGAGGTAAAATGATGGTACCCAATTTCGAAAATCACGCGACGGCGCGCGTGCTGCCTCAATTTTTCTCGCACTATCCGTCTCTCTCTTATTAGAACACTTAGAACAAGAGGTATAGTGCGAGAAAAATCGAGGGTATGTCGCGGCCGTCCCATGATAGACGTGCTGTTATAGGTAATAATAATACGTACCTAACGTAATATATGCTTAATGAATGATACATTGTCGTTTCGTTATTTTCACGTGGAAAATTCTTCACAATTTTATTGTACATACATATACAGTGGAAAGTAAAAACAAGGGTGCATACGAATTACTCATAAATATGTCCCATCGCTACACATTTATGAGAGGACTAGCTTCTGCCCGCGACTCCGTCCGCGTGGAACTCGTTTATATCGTAGCTTCATACATTGTCACCCCCTTAGGATCCAGTCCTTTCCCGGGACTCAAGCTATCACTATACCAAATCTAAATCGGTTTGGCGGTTTAAGCGTGAAGAGGTAACAGACAAGACAGACAGATAGATAGACAGACAGATAGACAGACAGACCGACAGACACACTTTGGCATTTATAATATTACTATGGATTAAATCAATCCATATTTTTGCACTTGACGGTGCCATTGAGACAAAGATAAATGCACAAAGAAATTTGAGATGAGGCTACTAGGTTAGCAGACTGAGAATCGAACTGGGTGTCCCTGGATTCCCGGTCTATTGCGTGCATCTCCGCCACCGCACCGCCAAGTAGGTATGCTGCGGATCTTATGCCGGCTGTACACATTGGGCCAACGTTGGCGCGTGAGCAGGATGCAGCTATGCAAACGCATGAGAACGAAATAAAGCCCTCTTCCTCTAACGCATAGCTGCATTCTGCTCCGCGCCAACGTTGGCCCTGTGTGTACAGCAGGCTTTAGGTCTGAAACGCGCGTTTACGTTTTTCTTTGTGCTCTTTCTATCGACTAGTGGGATGTCTAGATATTTTTGAGCGCGTTAGTAATAAAGGCAATGATGCGCATCTTACTGTACCAATCATATAAATACAGAGAACCTATTCCAGTTCGTGCAAATTGCGTTTAAAAGTATTTTCTAAGCGTGTCCTACGATGCGATGCTATACATAAAAATCTATTTTCCGATTTCTGATACAATTCCCACACGTAGGAGACGGCTATATTCTGTTAGGTACACTGCATATGGTGTAGAACGCCGTTTGTGAAGAAATTACTAAACTAAATGTTGCCCATTTAATTGCGGATTAACGTTGCGAAATAATTAATATTCGAGATGACGCTCTAAAGTTCTAAAACTAGAATTAAAAATGTGCTGACCGGTATCATGGATTTGCACACTCATATACCCGCTGTGTTTATATCTGAAGTTGCACTTCTTCAATTTGTCAGCTTCGCCCAAAGGTTGACTGGTAGAGAATGCTTCCTCCATTGAGTCCGCCTCTCGTACGATAAATTGTTATTTTGTGCACTAAAGAATAAATAAATTAATAAATCGTTTGCAGGCGTTTATAGCTAGCATGTCGGCTTACGCATCGTGATAAAAGGAGAGAAGCACAAAATCCACAAGATCCTGTTTTTCAAAATTGACACAGCCAGTATGATTTCAAGTTTGGAACGATATCAAAGTCGAGTACTGTCCAACCAAGGCAAGTCTCTCCTACACAAACGGGCAGGATCACCAGAATATCGCCCCGCATCCTTAGCCCGCGACAAATGCAATCGTTAACAACTGACAACACTCCTCCGAGATCGTAACTCGCGAGATACCATCATGCGTGCGTGGGCGCCGGTGGCGTATTGCGTGTAGGGTTGCTACTTTTGGGAAATAACTTTAGTTTGAATAGGCGTTTCTTCTCGACAGTGCCTTAGTCTTCTTACTTAGAAGACATCAAGACCAAGACATCCCCTTGCGGCATGCTTGCAGAATAATTTTATTCCATTTTTACGACCGGTTAGCCTAAGTGGGTGATGCTGCCTACGAAGCTGGTGGTGCTGGGTTCGAATCCCGGCAAGGGCAAATATTTGTGTTATGAATATTTGTTTCTGAGTCTTGGATGTTTTCAATGTATCTATATCTATTAAATATATCGTCGTCTAGTACCCAATAAACAAGCCTTGAGCTTACTAGGGACTAGCTCGATTTGTGGAAGATTGTCTCCTAATATGTATTTATTTATTTAATTGTTTGACTGGGCGATTTTGTCTATCGGGCTTGCTCTGCTTGCTTGTGTATAAAATAATAGTGTGTTTGGTTCCATTCATAACTTAAATAATAGAGAATAATAGAACTAGGATACGTGTAAAAACGATTGTGTATTGGGTCAATCGTTGGTCATCGAGTGGTCGTCAGCGGCGCTACCACGAAAATCGAAACTTGAAGTTTGTATACATGCATCCCTGTCCCTCGAGTAATGTGAGTCCGATAGAGATGGAAATACCCGAACTTCGACTTTCGAAGTTCGTGCTTATAGCTCTGGATACTACAACCTCTACGCGGGCAGAGCCGCGTGGTCTGCCAGTAATTGAGGTTGTAGATTTGCAAGTTTGTATGAAGGGGGTTCTCCGGGAATTTTTATCCACCCATTTCAAAAGTTGTTTCACCTGTTTATATAAATAAGCTACATTCTATCCTGCGAATCCACTTGGGTTTTCAGTAATAAGCAGGCGGACGCGCGGGGCCTGAGCTAATATACAATATTTTCGTCAATAGCTATATGAAAGTTTAGTAGCAAGCGCAGTGTCCAACTAATTATACCAAAACCGAACAAATTCTATTCTTCGAGGCAACCCTAGGCCGTGCGCACGAGCACGTGAATTGAGGTGTTAGCATCATGTTCAGTGGTTCCGGCGACAGCGACACGGACATTCAGGGAGTTATGACGGAGCATGGGGAGCATCCCGCCCTTACATCATGTGGTATACTGCTCGAGGAAGTACCACGGTGAATCATAAGCGGAGTTACTATACTAGAGTAGCTAAGAGAATTGAGGTGTTAGCATCATGTTCAGTGGTTCTGACAGCGACACGGACATTCAGGGAGTTATGACCAGTGATGCTCCCGCCGTTACATCATGTGGTATACTGCTCGAGGAAGTACCACGGTGAATCATAAGCGGAGTTACTATACTACAGTAGCTAGGAGAATTGAGGTGTTAGCATCATGTTCAGTGGTTCTGACAGCGACACGGACATTCAGGGAGTTATGACCAGTGATGCTCCCGCCGTTACATCATGTGGTATACTGCTCGAGGAAGTACCACGGTGAATCATAAGCGGAGTTACTATACTACAGTAGCTAGGAGAATTGAGGTGTTAGCATCAATAGCTATATGAAAGTTTAGTAGCAAGCGCAGTGTCCAACTAATTATACCAAAACCCAACAAATTCGATTCTTCGAGGCAACCCTAGGCCGTGCGCACGAGCACGTGAATTGAGGTGTTAGCATCATGTTCAGTGGTTCTGACAGCGACACGGACATTCAGGGAGTTATGACCAGTGATGCTCCCGCCGTTACACCATGTGGTATACTGCTCGAGGAAGTACCACGGTGAATCATAAGCGGAGTTACTATACTAGAGTAGCTAAGAGAATTGAGGTGTTAGCATCATGTTCAGTGGTTCTGACAGCGACACGGACATTCAGGGAGTTATGACCAGTGATGCTCCCGCCGTTACATCATGTGGTATACTGCTCGAGGAAGTACCACGGTGAATCATAAGCGGAGTTACTTTACTAGAGTAGCTAAGAGAATTGAGGTGTTAGCATCATGTTCAGTGGTTCTGACAGCGACACGGACATTCAGGGAGTTATGACCAGTGATGCTCCCGCCGTTACATCATGTGGTATACTGCTCGAGGAAGTACCACGGTGAATCATAAGCGGAGTTACTTTACTAGAGTAGCTAAGAGAATTGAGGTGTTAGCATCATGTTCAGTGGTTCTGACAGCGACACGGACATTCAGGGAGTTATGACCAGTGATGCTCCCGCCGTTACACCATGTGGTATACTGCTCGAGGAAGTACCACGGTGAATCATAAGCGGAGTTACTATACTAGAGTAGCTAAGAGAATTGAGGTGTTAGTATCATGTTCAGTGGTTCTGACAGCGACACGGACATTCAGGGAGTTATGACCAGTGATGCTCCCGCCGTTACATCATGTGGTATACTGCTCGAGGAAGTACCACGGTGAATCATAAGCGGAGTTACTATACTACAGTAGCTAGGAGAATTGAGGTGTTAGCATCATGTTCAGTGGTTCTGACAGCGACACGGACATTCAGGGAGTTATGACCAGTGATGCTCCCGCCGTTACATCATGTGGTATACTGCTCGAGGAAGTACCACGGTGAATCATAAGCGGAGTTACTATACTACAGTATCTAGGAGAATTGAGGTGTTAGCATCATGTTCAGTGGTTCTGACAGCGACACGGACATTTAGGGAGTTATGACCAGTGATGCTCCCGCCGTTACATCATGTGATATACTGCTCGAGGAAGTACCACGGTGAATCATAAGCGGAGTTACTATACTACAGGATCTAGGAGAATTGAGGTGTTAGCATCATGTTCAGTGGTTCTGACAGCGACACGGACATTTAGGGAGTTATGACCAGTGATGCTCCCGCCGTTACATCATGTGATATACTGCTCGAGGAAGTACCACGGTGAATCATAAGCGGAGTTACTATACTAGAGTAGCTAAGAGAATTGAGGTGTTAGCAATGTTAGCATCATGTTCAGTGGTTCTGACAGCGACACGGACATTTAGGGAGTTATGACCAGTGATGCTCCCGCCGTTACATCATGTGATATACTGCTCGAGGAAGTACCACGGTGAATCATAAGCGGAGTTACTATACTACAGGATCTAGGAGAATTGAGGTGTTAGCATCATGTTCAGTGGTTCTGACAGCGACACGGACATTTAGGGAGTTATGACCAGTGATGCTCCCGCCGTTACATCATGTGATATACTGCTCGAGGAAGTACCACGGTGAATCATAAGCGGAGTTACTATACTAGAGTAGCTAAGAGAATTGAGGTGTTAGCAATGTTAGCATCATGTTCAGTGGTTCTGACAGCGACACGGACATTTAGGGAGTTATGACCAGTGATGCTCCCGCCGTTACATCATGTGATATACTGCTCGAGGAAGTACCACGGTGAATCATAAGCGGAGTTACTATACTACAGGATCTAGGAGAATTGAGGTGTTAGCATCATGTTCAGTGGTTCTGACAGCGACACGGACATTTAGGGAGTTATGACCAGTGATGCTCCCGCCGTTACATCATGTGATATACTGCTCGAGGAAGTACCACGGTGAATCATAAGCGGAGTTACTATACTAGAGTAGCTAAGAGAATTGAGGTGTTAGCAATGTTAGCATCATGTTCAGTGGTTCTGACAGCGGCACGGACATTCAGGGAGTTATGACCAGTGATGCTCCCGCCGTTACATCATGTGGTATACTGCTCGAGGAAGTACCACGGTGAATCATAAGCGGAGTTACTTTACTAGATTAGCTAAGAGAATTGAGGTGTTAGCATCATGTTCAGTGGTTCTGACAGCGACACGGACATTCAGGGAGTTATGACCAGTGATGCTCCCGCCGTTACATCATGTGGTATACTGCTCGAGGAAGTACCACGGTGAATCATAAGCGGAGTTACTTTACTAGAGTAGCTAAGAGAATTGAGGTGTTAGCATCATGTTCAGTGGTTCTGACAGCGACACGGACATTCAGGGAGTTATGACCAGTGATGCTCCCGCCGTTACATCATGTGGTATACTGCTCGAGGAAGTACCACGGTGAATCATAAGCGGAGTTACTTTACTAGAGTAGCTAAGAGAATTGAGGTGTTAGCATCATGTTCAGTGGTTCTGACAGCGACACGGACATTCAGGGAGTTATGACCAGTGATGCTCCCGCCGTTACATCATGTGGTATACTGCTCGAGGAAGTACCACGGTGAATCATAAGCGGAGTTACTATACTAGAGTAGCTAAGAGAATTGAGGTGTTAGCATCATGTTCAGTGGTTCTGACAGCGACACGGACATTCAGGGAGCTATGACCAGTGATGCTCCCGCCGTTACATCATGTGGTATACTGCTCGAGGAAGTACCACGGTGAATCATAAGCGGAGTTACTATACTAGAGTAGCTAAGAGAATTGAGGTGTTAGCATCATGTTCAGTGGTTCTGACAGCGACACGGACATTCAGGGAGTTATGACCAGTGATGCTCCCGCCGTTACATCATGTGGTATACTGCTCGAGGAAGTACCACGGAGAATCATAAGCGGAGTTACTTTACTAGAGTAGCTAAGAGAATTGAGGTGTTAGCATCATGTTAAGTGGTTCTGACAGCGACACGGACATTCAGGGAGTTATGACCAGTGATGCTCCCGCCGTTACATCATGTGGTATACTGCTCGAGGAAGTACCACGGTGAATCATAAGCGGAGTTACTTTACTAGAGTAGCTAAGAGAATTGAGGTGTTAGCATCATGTTCAGTGGTTCTGACAGCGACACGGACATTCAGGGAGTTATGACCAGTGATGCTCCCGCCGTTACACCATGTGGTATACTGCTCGAGGAAGTACCACGGTGAATCATAAGCGGAGTTACTATACTAGAGTAGCTAAGAGAATTGAGGTGTTAGCAATGTTAGCATCATGTTCAGTGGTTCTGACAGCGGCACGGACATTCAGGGAGTTATGACCAGTGATGCTCCCGCCGTTACATCATGTGGTATACTGCTCGAGGAAGTACCACGGTGAATCATAAGCGGAGTTACTTTACTAGAGTAGCTAAGAGAATTGAGGTGTTAGCATCATGTTCAGTGGTTCTGACAGCGACACGGACATTCAGGAAGTTATGGCCAGTGATGCTCCCGCCGAGCTCCAACTAATACATTTTAAAGGTAAACCAACCATAATCACCCCAGTTTACGACACGCGTTTAGTAAAATAACCAATAACCATACAATACAACCTCCTTATTCAGCCGTGTGTCATTGTACATAAGTTTCGTCCAGTTGGCCGCTAGATGGCGCTGTACCGTTCGGGTCGATTCCTGGATAGCGCTATAGATAGAGATTTTCCCGGAGATAATTACCTCTGGCCAGTACTACCTAATTGATTTTTGTACAAGTTTTATAGAAGATAGTTCTGTGATTGATTCAATATTCAATATACAGTATTGGCAAGTTACAGTGGTATCATTTTGGGACCCCTTTAATAATGGATACTATGGATAGCGACCATAATATGGGTACAATGACAGCTAAAACACTTGAAACGAAGGTCCACCCTGATGCTAACACGTAGTGCGTAATAAAATAAAATCCTACAACACGGCTGTAAATTAAGTAAATCGTGCATAATGGCATACGTAACAGGACAGCGTAGGGTTATGCGATATTTACTCGGGAATATTGGATAGGGAAGGTTATCGGGTGCCCCCTTTAGAGTAAGGAATGGCGGCGTGGGGCAACGGTGCCTTAACTCCTTGAAGATACTTCGGCCACGGAGCACGATAATGAGGAAAATTATCTACACTATTATTACAAAGAGGAAAAGTCTGGTGAAAGTCTAGCTTTGTAGGTTTGGATGTAGGAGGTAATCTCCGGAACTTTCACCTGTGCATAGAATTGCCATTTTGGATAGACATTGGCTATATTTTAGCCAGCGGTTCCATGCTTGTTCTTTGTGATATGCGAGCGGAGTCGCGCGGGCAGCTATTCGCATTATAAAGGAAGGCAACTGCAATGAAAGCTGCGCTTGCGAACCACATGTGTTTATTGTTCCTTTCGTTTGCGTGTGATACTGTTGGTTCATCATCATGATAATTCGCGAATTTTAAAGGTTACGAGCCCAATTTTTCTAGGGATAAATAAATCTGATGATGTATGAGCACACTAAATAACACGAACCCGATGTGTTCCTGTTAGGGTGACTATCCACCAATGCTGTGCTTCCTTTTGGCAGAGACCTACTCACCATTCTCCTCGTTAATTAACTACTATTACTAAAAAATATGACTTAGATATCTTAACCAAATTTTAACCCCACCAGCTAAAATGCGTTCGCCTCCTGATCGTTAGCATTATTATGTTGGTCACCTCCGCCATCTTCAATACTACCGTACTCGAACTGCACTACACAGTAACTCGCGCGAACTCATTTGAATTGTTTTAGTTGAAGTCCTGGATTTATTCGCCCATAACCGTAACTGTTCACGAGAGTATGAGCTATGTGGACTTGGCGAATATGTTAGTGGCACAGTGGCACAAATGGTACAATGTTCGTATGGCAGTATTGATTGTAAAATTTATGGAAACGGATTATTTGCCGCTTACTTATTGATGGCTGTACCCCTTTCCATGTAACATTAGTTTTTACAAGCTTTTATTTAACTTGCCCTGTTAGTATGGGACAAATCTTGCAAGTTAAATTTGACCCACTTCCCGGTGACCGATTGAGCTGAAATTTTGGGTATAAGTATAGTTTGGATGACAAGCTGATCTGATGATGGAGACAGAAGGTGGCCATGGGAATTCAGTACTTAGCCGACGTAACCCCGTTGAGTTTGGGCTCGTTAGAATCGTCTCAATGAGTTGATGACGGTATACAGAAAAGTACAGTCGGCAATAAAGGCTTGTCCCAAAAATGAAAATTTTGACAGAAACTTATTTATTTATTTATTTAAATTTAAGGATTACCGACAGCTGCAAAAACATGATAAAAAAACAAACATACAAGAAACAAGAAAAAACATCCTACTAATATTTTAAATGAGAAAGTTTGGATGCTTAGACGTTTGAATGTTTGTTACTCAAACACGCTTAAACAACTCAACCGATTTGGATGTTATGTTATGTTATGTGAAATTGATGAAATTTTGCACGAAGATAGTTTATAGTATGGATTAAAATATGGGATAGTTTTTATCCACATCCACGCAGTCGAAGTCGCGGGCGCAAGCTAGTGGTTATATACAACGTGTTAATAAAATAACGCAAAACCTGAAAACAGTTTGTTCAGAATCGAGAGTAGAATGCGAAAAAAATAAAAAAAAATTTTTTGACGCGATTTATTTTTTACATTTGTATGGAGCAGGTCGCCCCAGTCGGCCAACACTCCATACAAATGTAAAAAATAAATCTTGTCAAAAAAAATATTTTTTATTTTTTTCGCATTCTATGCTCGATTCTGAACAAACTGTTTTCAGGTTTTGCGTTATTTTATTAACACGTTGTATATAAAGCCAATTAAAGGAACTCACAGATAGAAGGATTTTAACAGACAAATTCGTCTACGGTTCTTCGATTATCTAGGTTATCGTCGGCGGCTTCTCAAATTCATTTCGGAGTTGACATGACCAAATCTCTACAGAATATATGACATAACTATTTGTAAAGGAAGTAACAACGTTATTACGAGAGTAAAATAACAACTATGAAAATGAAAATATTTAGAACTAATAATTTGTGTAAATGTGCTGTTGATTGAGTCAATTTTAATATGCCCACCTTATTTAGTTTGAATAATAAGTTATGCTCTTAGAGATTATTGGTAATACAGTCGCCATCAGATATATCGGAGCGGCCAAAGTGCTCACAAATATCTGAACACGTCTCTATTGTCGAGGCATTAGAGACGTGTTCAGATATATGTGAGCACTTTGGCCGCTCCGATATATCTGATGGCGACTGTACAATGCTATGAGATCCAACATTGGTTCTGCAAGTTTTACACGAGAAAGGCCAAAAATTTGCTAGACAGAGTGTTGTCGTGGAAATGTATAATTAATTGTTTTTAGAAACTGGGCAGTCTAGCGAGCCAGATAGAATTTTAGGCAGCATAACCATACTGTGATGATATGACAATATTGTGTCGGTATCTATCCATACTGTGATTACATGTCAATTTTTTATTTGCAAAAAAATATAAATATCACTTACAGACTAGTCCAACACATATTAGATTCACATACCAACATAATAAATAATAGTAATTAAATCATTTATTTCAGGCATAAAAGTAACTAAAGGGTGAACACTATTAAATTGTCGCCTACATTTTTATTTTTCTAGCGTGTTGCATCAAACCTTTTTTTAGTATTGATTAAAATTTGGAATTTAGAACCCTCGTGTACCATTTTGACAACCATAAAATATTCATTTGTTTTTTATTCATGAAAATGGCGTTACACGAAAAAAATGTTCGTGAATTAATTTTGCGAGAATTTAGTAAAAATCCTAGTTTATCAACTTTGGAGCTGGCAAAATCTTGTCAAACTACTCGGAGGACGGTACAAAGGACCCTTAAAAAAATTAAACAAGGTGAATCTATAGATAGGAAGCGGCGTGAGGGTCAACCTACCAGAAAATCTAATGTTAAGTTACAAAGAAAGGTGTGCAAGTTATTTGAGAAGAATCCGAGTATCTCTTCCCGGGATGTGGCGAAAAAAGTAAAAACTAGTCAGTCAAATGTCCAAAAAATTAAAAATGATTGCTGCATTAAAACATATAAGAAGCAAAAGGCTCCAAAGAGAACTGCGGAGCAGTATAATCGTGCGGTTAGACGTTCCAGGTTATTGTATGCGTTATTGGTTCAGAAAAAATGTTGCCTAATTATTGACGATGAAACGTATGTCAAAGCAGACTTTAAGTCTTTACCAGGTAACCAGTACTATTCCGCTCGTGACATTTCGAATCTGGACGAGTCGAAGAAGGTTATCGCAGTAGAAAAATTTGCTAAGAAGTACCTTGTTTGGCAAGCTATATGTCAGTGCGGCTCGAGGACCTCACCATTTATTACTACTGGGACAATTAATACCGATATATATATATCAGAATGTTTGAAAAAGAGACTGTTACCATTCATGAAGAAACACACTTCCTCAACATTTTTTGGCCGGACTTAGCGAGCTGCCATTACTCTACTCGAACTTTGGAATGGTATAAGGCGAATTCAGTCGAGGTAGTACCAAAGGAGAGCAACCCACCTAACTGTCCCGAACTTCGCCCCATTGAAAAATATTGGGCAAATATAAAAAGCAAATTGCGGAAAACTTGTCAACCTGCCACTTCATTGCCAGATTTTCAACGAAAATGGATTAAATGCACAAAATTGGTAACCGATGATTCCGTGCAAAGGTCGATGAATCACATCAAAAGTAAAGTCCGGGAATTTTCACGTCGTTCGTTGAAAGAGCCCTAGTATTTTTTTTATAGATTGTACGTTATGTAAAATTAGTTATATAAAGAGTTTTAAGCATTTAAGATTTTTATTTTCTCATCTGTAGCATATTCGACCCGCGACAATTTAATAGTGTTCACCCTTTATGTATCCCTTTTCTTATTTTATTTTTGACTGCTTTTTAACTTGTTGTTTTTGTTTGTTTTTATTATTTTCTTGTAAATATTTACCTACACCTAAGCACGGTAATTTGTTAGCCTGCGACCGACCGATCTCTCGGGACCAGTCTGAAAACCAGCGCTGGGCCTCGCCCAGCACATGCTGAGACTGGGACCCATTGTCCACAATCTTATAAAAATTTTTTTCTAATGTTTGTATTTAGTTTGTAAGTTTGTATTTTTGCTACTTGTAATTGTTTTGTTATTTTATTTTTTTTCTTCTTTGTGTGGCAATAAATACTTTTCTGATTCTGATTCTGATATTGTGTCGGTATATGACAATATTGTGTCGGTATATATACCGCCCCCATACCCGCATAAGCACCCATTCCGTGCAGCCATTTTGCGGCGCTACTTTAGACTTCTATGGTTTTTTCGTTCGCGTGGTGAATGTTCTTGCACAACAAGAGTGCTCAAATCGTAATTACTATTCACAATGGTACAGTAGTTAACAGACGTTGCATAACCTGCAATAAATTAAACCAATCAATTTAATAGCCCATAAAAATATGCAAAACTATTGTCAGTTGTTACTAAACTTAATTACATAATAACATCAAAACGTGATATAACAATGATTTTGTTCATCGTTAAATCTTACTTGTTAATACGCTAGTTGACAACAATTAATTGGGTATTATTATTTTACCGATAAACAACAATTACGAAATTACTCGGAAAACATCACGCTTCAACTATTTTTGTTATTTTAGGGATATTTGTTTACAAGAATATCAAAAAATGTACGCATTGACCATAGAAAATCGTGACGTCCATTGCTCCTACCTTCCTCCAAAAATCTTACTAACGGAGCATATTTGACGTTTCATAAAACCTGATTTCACGATCAGTCAACATCGATATTACATTATAGGTCTGCAATTCAGTCTACAACATCGACAATTAAAAGAAAGAAATAATAGTAATAAATATCAGGGGACAATCTTACACAAATCAAACTAGTCCAACAGTAAGCTCAAAAAGGCTTGTGTTATGGGTACTAGACGATTGTATATTAGATATTTACTTTAACACATAGACCTCCAGACTCTGAAATAAATATTCATGCTCATCACACAAATGTTTGCCCTTAGATACCAAGATTCGAACCCAGGACCTCTATCTAGCTTTGTAGGCAGCGTCACTATCCACTGGGCTAAACCGGTCGTCAATTATGCGATACTAGCTTCTGCCTGCGACCCCATCCGCGTGGAACTCGTTTGTATCGTAATTCCATACACATTTTCATCCCCCATTTCACTCCCTTAGGGAATGATTTCCGGGATAAAAAACTACCCCACGTCCTTTCCCGAGACTAAAGCTGGTTTTCCACCGGAGTGGCGAGACGAGACGAGGCGAGAATTGAAATCGTATCCGGAAATAGGTAGTAAGTCCCATACGGATACGATTTCAATTCTCGCCTCGTCTCGTCTCGCCACTCCGGTGGAAAACCAGCTTCAAACTATCTCTATAACAAATTTCATCTAAATCGGTTCAGCGGTTTAAGAGCGAAGAGGTTGTTACCGACGGACAGAATATTAGTATGGATGACCGTAACAAATTTGACAATTCACTTCTTCACCGTCTGTGATTTGAACTTCGAATAGCACATTGTGATGTGACAGGTCGCCATGTCAGCAGTTCTCATAAAAAATGTCGAATAGTGGTACAGTGAAGGCACCGTTGTAATTCCGGTAGTTATTACTTATTGCAGCTGGAAAATTAAGCGATGCCATTTCATACGGCGCGCATGACCAGGCAGTAACGCTGAATATGTGCGCTGCGCCGTATAAAATTATTTTAGTTACGAAACACTCGCTTGGATAATCTTCGTGTTCCCAAGTTTCCAAACTACAGATGCGCTAATAACTGGTTTCACCCAATTCGAACATTCGGCCGAATATTCGGTCCAGCGCTACCACGAAAATCGAATCTCGAAGTTCGTAATCTCTATCTCTGTCGCTCGTGTACCATAAACCAAGTGCGATTGTGTTTTGATTGATGTGCGACTGGGCTTTTACCGAACCGATTCAGCTGCATTTAAAAGTCTAACGGAATGTCTTCTTCAACAGTTTTAGGCGCCTCACACACTGCCCTTCGCACCCCGCTGCGGCGTGCGGAGCTGCGTAGGTACATATTTCGCCGGACGGAGGTGAAATTTTGAAATATCGTGCGATAAATGTCATGCGGCAGGAAAATCTTCATAAACCTTACATAAAAGGTATAATAAGTTGTCTTTAATATCACAGATAAACAATGTAAATGTACAATAACACCAATATAGAATAGTATTGTCAGCAAACAATGTGATATCGCCAATAACTTATTTAATAAAAATAAAAACCCATACTGCTCACGGGCATGTTCGCGCATCCCATCGTCCATTTGATTCGCTGTTCATTGTCATACATAGTCATAAATGTATAAAACTCTTTTGTAATGTTGCGCGGTAGGTACATAAAAAGTATTATTAAATTGCGGTTATAGTTCATATTTACTAATCTATATGTGACGCGTGTTGACCAACTGGGGGTAACTGTGACTTACATATGGCATACCAATTTGATAGTGTTATTCGCGTGCCGAGCTGACTCAGTAGAGTCAAAGTGCCCAAAGTTTTAAGAGGGGGTATATTCTGTCCCTTTTCCGCAAAACGCACCTTCATATGAAACGATTGTCATTTACTAAGACGCTCGCAGATCATGACGTCACGACCTGCGAGCGTTTTATCTCTCTAACAAGTAATATTAAAACGGTTGTAGTTTCGTCATTCTGTGAGATATCTGAATGGGATTTTCGTGACTAGGCATATTTTTTTGCCTCCTTTCTTTCGGGGTGATAATACATTTTGAGTCTACACCCGTCTTCATGTGTCTCCTTCGCTTCGGGTGGGTTGCACCAAACCTTCGGTAATCGTAAGCGGTGTTAGCTAAAATTGGAAAGAGGAAAAGAGCTACGATAGCCTATAGTGGTTCAGGCATGCGGCTGTCAAGCGGCGGTAGTGGGTTCGAATCCCGGCTCGTACCAATGTGTTTCTCGGAACGAACGTACGGAATATTTACCGTTAGCTTTTCGGTGAAGGAAAACATCGTGAGGAAACCGGTCTAATCCCAATAAGGTCTAGTTTTCCCTCTGGATTGGAAGGTCAGATGGCAGTCGCTTTCGTAAAACTAGTGCCTAAGCCAAATCTTGGGATTAGGTGTCAAAGCGGACCCCGGGCTCCACTACCGGGAATAACGCTAGGAGGATGATGGTCTGTAATCGTGAGTTGGTGCAATTGGCCCTTAGACTACCTCGCACGCAGTATGCTAGCCGAGCAATACCTAAAGTCGCCGTCAATAGAATTTGCTAACTATGTAAACAAACCGCCATATTGAAATTGTCTTTCACTATGGCGGTTTGTTTACATAGTTGGCAAATTCTATTGACCGCGACTTTATGAATTAATAGTGAAAAAATACGTCGGGTCAAATAGATATCTTGGGTTGCGTAGACAATTAATAATAGTTTTCATAATATTTTTATCTACTTACACTAATATTATAGAGGAAATATTTGATTGTTTGTTTGTTTGTATTGAATAGGCTCCGAAACTACTGGACCGATTTGATTTTTTCACCATTAGAAGCCGAAATTATCCCTGATGAACATAGGCTACTTTTTACCGCGGGAAAATGCTTCATTCCTACGGGAAAACGGGTAATCCGTGCGAAGCCGGGCCGGGCAGCTAGTGTAATCCTTTTGACTGGTCATTAAAATGATGAGAGATGCTTTTATGAGGACCCAAGAAGGTTTCATTTCTTGTTCCTTCCACACATACTCTCAATTTTACAGGAAGGAAACAATATATTTAGAAAACACATTTCAGTGAAAAACTTTTCTCAGAACACTCAGAATCACCGCTATACCTTTATCTTAGGACCATTTTCCTCAATACCCGCTGTTTTGCCAATTTACACGAGCGAAATCGAACCAAACAAAGTTCAACAACAAATCATCATTGAAAACTAGGACTGCACAAAAAATCGGTACAAAATTACAACCTCGAGGGCTGTCATTATATCGATAGCCGTACGATTAACCGATTATCGAGAAACGTCTCAATTAGTCGACCAAGGCGTTGTGAGTTATGGTGCATGTTTAAATTGCCGGTTTATTGTGACTAATGGTGTGAGATGGTGAGCGGATTTTAAAAAGAGAAATTTAATTTATTTTTTAATTCGTATATTTTTTCTCATATTCAAGTACGACGGTGAAGGAAAACATCGTGAGGAAACCGGTCTAATCCCAATAAGATCTAGTTTTCCCTCTGGGTTGCAAGGTCAGATGGCAGTCGTTTTCGTAAAAACTAGCGCCTATGCCAAATATAGGGACTATAGTATCTGCAAAACCAAGTGGCGAGTCACGCGATAATAGTCAGTACTATTTTTGCGCGGCCTGCTCCATAAGGCAGTGCAGGTGCGAAAGAGATAGCATGATCCAATGATTGATGACCTGACTCGCTACTTGGTTTTGCGGAAACTATAGGTGTCAAAGCGGACTCCGGGCTCGTTTTAGGGCACAACCGGGAATAACGCTAGGAGGATGATGATTCAAGTACCAACGTAAATCTAGGTGACTCTAGATAGGGTGTGATAGAGAGAGCTAGTTCACCAGATACGCTGAAAAGAGTTTAAATCTTAAAACTCGTGACGGTTATATGGCTATCTTGGTTCAGCACGGCTGGCACAAGTGGTTCACGCGCCGCGAGAAAAAATGCGTCTGCTCGGCTATCACAAGACGGCGCGCGAGCTCGCTCGATTTTTCTCGCACTATACCTCTCTTGCTAAGTTTTCTAATAAGAGAGAGACGGATAGTGCGAGAAAAATCGAGACGGCTCGCGCGCCGTCCCGTGATAGCCGTGCTGCTTTATTAAGGCGGTCATCACACTGCCGCCGCATCCAACGCCACGGCTTTCAACATTGTATGCCAGTACCTTAGTTTGTATACAAATTCCGCACAATACTTCACACTGAACCACACCTCGATCCGGCGACATTTGAATGCGTCTTCCCGCACGCCGCAGCGGGGTGCGGCGGCAGTGTGTGATGCGCCTAACGCTACATAAACATAATAATAAGTTAGACAAGTACAGTAACGACATTCGGACGAAGTGTGGCCCAGGGGTAAGTCTGTCTCGATTTTTTTCCTGACTCGCTCTTGTCCAGAGCTCGACTATCGACAACGCTATGACAAATTGACAATCATGCTATTGAGTGAGACGCAGTGACATTCACCCAAGTCGATTAGAATGATTAGTTATAAGTATATGCATGCTCTTATGCCTTCTGTCGTGTAGATTTACGCCTTAAGTCCTGTAGACTTCCACTTTCAAAATTGTTTTGAAACACCATGTTAATAAACATTTGGTGTTGGCCTACCGTTATTGATTGTCGAAAAACAATGCTACCGATCGATTACTCTAACTGAAGCTACGAATATAATGATGTAATAAACAATCAAGCAATATAGATCATCCCATCACTATTACGTAACACTCAATCAATACAAATTTAGTGCTGCTGCTTACAGCGTCGCTGCTCTCTTAATAGACGTCAATTTCAAACGAAAATGTTACTTCATAATTTAGCCACTAGCAAAGATAACTTTGCCAAGAGCTAGTGAAGTTATTATCTGTCGCCGCCCACATTTATCTATATAAATCTGTGGATAAATTTATACCCAGCTCGACTAAATGACCAGCTATTAACATAATTAGAAATTGAATATGAATTGCATTTGTTTGGAGTGTTTTGTAATAATATTTATTGTGAGTGTCACATTAATGTTTAAAGTTATAAATTAAATTAAAACATTGCCTCGAGGGTGTAACATGCGACTATCGTCACTCACACCTTAGAATACCAATATAAACAAATATAAGATCTTCTGATCTGAGTCATGTTATATACGAAAATCATTTCGGCAAAGTATCGTTCATCCCAGTATTCTTATTTTTTTTAGAATATGCCATAGATGTTTATTAAAGAAAAATGCAGTCAAAATAAACTTTCAATAAGTTTATTTCGACTGCGACAAGCGAACTAAGCTAACGAAGTTCAGGAAGACGGCGAACCGGGATGAGTTAGAAATAACTAAGTTTGAGATTCCTGTGCTCAGTTTGAGATCATGGAGACCTCCGCATGGAAACGCAGTACACTCTCGCGGTCTCGCCACTATACTAAGACAAAAGACCCAGAACTATTTTTGTATGTGGATATCTCTTTGATTCAATGAGGCTTCAAATTAATTCTGAATAAGACTCAGAGAAGACTACCGAAAATCAGGTTTCCTCCCAAAGCCTGTTTACGAACAAGATGGATGAACAGCGGCCCGTGTATTTTACAACTATAGCACAGGCATGATTATGAAGTTACAGGAAGTGTTGAAATCATTGAAGCGTGTTTTAAGCCGGTCCGTCAAAAATGTTAGCAATACCATTTCTGTCTGTTTCCATAAGTATAAGATTAGAAAGATCGTGCGTTCATTTAATTTTAAGGAAAAAAAAAATAACCACAAAAAATAGTATATTGCTATGTTTGTAAAGCTTAATGATCGAAATAAGTAAAACCAGTATAATATTTCCCTAGATAAACGAAGAAACGAAGACGCATTTGTCCGTTAAAATTCTAATGTTATCTGGAATGATATCTAGGTACCAACTGTTAGTAAATATACTTAGTACGTAAATAGTAGGTATAGACGGTCACAAAAATCGGCTGTCATGTGTAGACCTGAGTCTGAATAAGAAATTGTATTTTTATAGTACAGTCAGCATCAAAAGTAACTGCGCAAACGAAGACGTCAAAAGTCTTTATTAAAAGGGCATAAGAGCTTTCGACGTCTTCGATTGCGCAGCTACTTTTGATGCTGACTGTACCTACGAAATAGACTTCATCAACGGCCATAAAATACGATAATGATCATACAGAGAAAGCGATTATTTAATTATCAATCAGAACGAAAGTTTCCCCAAGTACAGCGAGCTCAGTATTTAACCATCAACCAAAATACTACAATCAAACGACTCTAAAGTTATAAAGCCCCGCCGCCGTTTCGTCGCCTAAATAGTATTATTTGTTGTTTTTAGTTTCGTGACGCATTGGTTTTTACTGTAATGTCACGTAAATGTATTTGTCAATAAATAAATAAATCCATACTAATATTATAAATGCGAAAGTGTGTCTGTCTGTCTGTCTGTCTGTCTGTCTGTCTGTCTGTCTGTTACCTCTTCACGCTTAAACCGCTGAACCGATAGCGATGAAATTTGGTATCGAGATAGTTCCCGGGGAAGGACATAGGATAGTTTTTATCCCCGAAATCATCCCCTAAGGGGGTGAAATGGGGGGGTGAAAGTTTGTATGGAGCTGCGATATAAACGAGTTCCACGCGGACAGAGTCGCGGGCAGAAGCTAGTAAATAAATAAAGACAATTTTCTTGTTAACACTTCGGCCGCTTGCATTGTGTCGCTGACTGTACATAGTGAGAAACACAAATAAACAAGTGACGGTGTCTAAAGCACAATTTCGAATTCCATTTCATAACAAGTTCATATCAAACGGAGATGCTGAGTTAGGGGGTTGTCGTATAGTGGTCACAATTCACAGCAGGTTATTTTCATTTTCTCCAAATTTAAAAGACTACTACGTATTAGAGGTGTGCGCCGATGGCAAAATCATCGGCGGCGGCGTCCGGTGGGATTTTGATCGGCGGCGGCGGCGTGATCGGCGTGAAATCGGCGTGGATTTTTTTTCCCGGAGTATCGAAAAATAACTATATATAGCGTAATATCTCATTTATGACACATTTTCTGAAATTGTACCAAAAATACTAAAAAGAAATATCAAGCAGGAATCTTGATAATCTTCTTTGCTTTCTTGAGCTCTGCCTATATTTCTCTTTCCTTCGACGCAGCCAACCATTATCATCTTCTCCAAGCTGGACTGGTCTCGGCGAGCCACGTAGTCCATGAATTTCATCATTCTCTGGAAGCATGTATTTGAAAGCTGGGTGTTAATACGAAGGCTCCTTGAGTATCGGCGTTGTATACATGAGATGCCCGACATTCTACGCCAGCACATGATGATGATGATGATCTGTCCGACCTTTTTCGACCTTGGCGACCACTCCGACTCCTATCTAGCGTTAGTCCATTAACGGGAGCGGTCAGATGCGCAGGATATTTTAAGGCCAGCACATAGATGCATTTAAAATGTGACAAATGCATCTATTTTTGATTTCACGCGCGGCTTCCATGTCCATGTTTCAGAGGCATAGAGAAAAATAGAGAAGATAAGGGTGCACGAAGTCAGTATTTGGTGTTGCGGTGGATATTGATGTTCCTCCATATCTTTTCCAAGCGCGATCTTCTGATGACCTTTTTCATACAGTTTCCGTCGTTGAAGATCTGTGAGCCCAAGTAACATAATGTCTTGTACCAAGTCCAGCTGGTTGATTACGTAAAGCACGCGCGTCAGGTAGATCTAAATGTCAACTTTTGTGTTGGAAAATTACAGTTGAATTGTCCTAAAGCTCGTTCAAAACGTTACGTATTTTCCCCTCAGGTCTCGCAGTTCCCATGCCCTCTGCATCAACCCATCTGTACCTATAAACATCAGCTTCGTTTTTTCCTGTTGATGTGGAGGGGCAATATTGTGCACTGATCAATTTGACTTTCTTTAGAAGTGTAGATAGCTTAGCCTCATTGACTCCTTTTATGGTCGTGTGTGTCATTGAGCCATGTCTTCCAGCCGGACACGAGATTTGGACGGTAGGGGTTTTGCACTTAAAAGGACAGATGTTCAGGTATACCCATTTCCCCAAGCACTTCAAACATTTTTCGCCAATGTATGTAGTCAAACGCTTTCGTGTAATCGATGAAGCATAAGGCCATGTGTATGTTAAATTCTCTGCTCTTCTGAATTAACTACCTGATATTTAGGATCTGCTCTATTCTGCCACTACCCTTAACTCATGCTTGCTCTATTGTGATTTTTTTGCTTATTTAGTACTCCAAATGTTTGTTCAGAATGTGCAATAGAATGTGCAATAGAACTTTACCAGCATGGGATATAAAAGAGAATTTGCGGGAAGAGTCTTTCTTATGTAGTGGGATAACAGTGGAATCTGCCCTTTGTTGTATACCCAGAGGAATTAGGAAACAGATTTTTTCATGGAATGAGTTAAAAATATTTTGTTACCGGAATTAGACCCAGTCGATTATAAAATTAGGTCACGTGCTCAAGGATGGACGTGCTAGAGAAAGGAATTCACATTTACTTATCGTCGGCTAAAGTCGCAAACCTTTTCACTCAATCGACGACCGGTTGTCTAGTGGTTAGTGACCCTGCCTACGAAGCTGATGGTCCTGGGTTTGAATCCCGGTAAGGGCAAATATTTGTGTGATGAGCATGTATATTTGTTTCTGAGTCATGGATGTTTTCTATGTATTTAAGTTTTTCTATCTATTAAATATATCGTCTAGTACCGATAACACAAGCCTTAATGAGCAGAGAAGGACAAGGTCGATTTGTGTAAGATTGTCTCCTAATATTTATTATTATTATTCAATCTGAGCCAATTTTACAGGATGTCCAAAAACTAGTATTCACGGTTACATCACAACAAAAAATACGAAAAAAGTAAGATTTGCAGTAGTAGTACCTAAAAAAGTCATCATATCCGCTTAAAAAATACGCTTTTAATTTTTTAAATAAGTAGCATGTCTTGTTTTTTATTTTCAATTTTTTTGATGACATTGACTTTTGAGATGTATAAAAGAGTCAAAGCATGATTTGAAAAATGGAATTAGGTTTGTGACTAGACTTTTAGAATGTTCGCACTAATATTATTATTATAATGTATATAGCACGAATGTAAACCACGTGAGGGCATTCATTTCGTTTAAACGTGTCCCGCTGCAGAATTGCCGATTTTTATTTTATTGCGAAGCGAATTAAATCAAACTCTTCAATGTAGAACATTACAGAGTTGACATGTGCTGTAAAGAGTCCTTGTTCGGCGTTAGAATTAAAATGAGTTAAATAAATTGCATATAATAATTAACACTGTTCCAACAAAAACGAAATTACGCCACGCCGATTTCACGCCGGTCAATTTGATCGGCGGCGGCGGCGTGGAAAAATCGTCGGCGGCGGCGGCGCGGCGGCGCGGCGCACATGTCTACTACGTATTGCAAAGATCGCAGGCAAACCCGCGCGTTAAAAATTAATTCTAGACGCAAATGTAAAAAAAAAAAAAGTTTTAATTCAGACCAGCGATCCATATTATGTTAGTAACAAAATGACATCTAGACAATAGATCCTTAACGCGATGTTAGTAACAATAGTAATAATGAAAACAGAAACAAAATAAAAAGTTCACAGTAGATAGATTAATTAGTTATTGTGGGAGCAAATATCCATTGTTTTTGGCCTTGGCTACTTGGTCCCACCGATAACCACTACTAACCGCAAAGAGAGGGGTGTTATACGTTTAACGTGTCTGTCTGTGTATCTGTCTGTGGTATCGTAGCTCCCAAACGGATGGACCGATTTGAATGCGGTTTTTTTTGTCATAAGATAATTTTATCCCGAGTGTTCTTAGCCATGTTTCATGAAAATCTGTTTAGCCGTTTTTGAGATATTGGACTTTGAAATGAAAATGTCGGGGGTTTTTCAATTTTTCTATTTATAATCCTACTTCCTTTTCTACTAATATTATGAATGCGAATGTTTGTATGTTTAGATGTTTGGAGTGCAATTTTGCACGAAGATAGTTTATAGCCTGGATTAAAATATAGGATAGATTTGATCCCGGATACACGCAGACGAAGTCGCGGGCGGAAGTTAGTATTAAGTAGTATAAATAAATAAATAAATGAAATAAATTTGATACATGGCTTGAGTAGACCAGTAGGTAGTAGAGTTGTGAAGATTGGGCTATGTAGAAATGGACGTGGCTTGTTTGACTGACTGACAGGCGACTCTGGTAGACTGACCTTTAGAGGATTCCCCGTCTTCGCAGTTTCTCCGATTACTTACAAGTATTTGACTTAAACAAGTCCAATGACAAGGCTATTTTCTTGTGATGTATTCTCTTGCTATGAGAACAGCATTTTTCAATTAATGTAATTCAGGCAGAACTGCTTTATATTGTTCCAAGTTAAATCCAAGTATAATGATTTATTTATTTCATCATTCAACTCTTTGCGATTTGAAGACGGCTCTTTAAGAATTTCAGTCTAAATTATGATTTAAGATCAAATCAAGCAAATAGCTATCAGAATAGTAATCTATTAGTTATGAATTATTTAACCCAGGAAAATAACACGTAAGGAGTTCACAAACACGCTATTAAAGTATAGATTTCCATTAAATGCTTATATGTATCGATGAGCGGAAAAGAGGGAAGAAGACGTAGGTACTCTTATTCAAAATTTTTTTTTATTATTCATAAATGTATCAATTATTGTTTGAGCTTAAAAAATGGATACAAAATGGATGAAGCATTGCTGATCTGCTGTCCGCCCTGCTCTCTGTGCATGCTCGCTGCAAGACACCCATAACGGTACTAAAGTATGTATATTATTTCCATTATTATTAAAGGGATAGCTTTATTATTGTATTAAAATGTAAAACGTTGACAAGTGATGCCTCGCCCGAAGCGACTTCATAGACAACTACTTTTAGTTTTGTTTTAAAAAGTGTGAGGTAGTGTTTGAGGAACTACGCCACTTATAGGTGACTAATTAATGAATAGTGTGAACAGAACACGTAATACATGTTTGGGAATTAAACAAAATCTTTAGAATTAATTTATACAAATTGCTTGGTTTAATTATAGTGGGTATTAGGACTATTAGGTTGCCTATGCCTAGTAAATTGATTGTTCTATATTCGCTGCTGAATGTATAGTTCACATTGTTTAAGCAATTTTCAAAGACAGTTTTATAAAAAGTCGGCCAGTTTTATAAAACTGTCATGAGATTGGAAAATTGCTTAACTGTATTTAATGTAAATTTTACAGAGAAAAAGGTGCTAATACAGTAGAACATTCACTTGTAATGACAATGAGTATTCTAGCGAAGTTTATCTTTTTTTTGATTATTTATTGCAATTGAAATAAGAAGCTACGGTAGCCTAGTGGTTCAGGCATGCGGCTGCTAAGCGGCGGTCGTGAGTTCGAATCCCGGCTGGTACCAATGAGTTTTTCGGAACATATGTACGGAATATTCACCGTTAGCTTTTCGTTGAAGGAAAACATCGTGAGAGGAAAACGGTCTAATCCCAATAAGGTCTAGTTTTCCCTCTTGGTTGGAAGGTCAGATGGCAGTCGCTTTCGTAAAACTAGTGCCTATGCAAAATCTTGGGTTTAGGTGTCAAAGCGTACCCCGGGCTCCTTTAGGGGCACTACCGGGAATAACGCTAGGAGGATGGAGGATGATATTGCAATTGGAAACAAACAGCGTAAAAACGTGTACACATATGGTTACAAAAGTTTGATCTGAGACACACAAGATGCACAATTTGATAATAAAAATTAAGAAAACAAGTAGGTAGGTATTAGGCTAATTGTTACGTTTTGAAAGGAATTAAAAACACGAAAAACAAAATTATAACTTACATTAAAAATTTATTATAGCAGTTTCCATACTTATCATGCACTCAAAGCCTTTTATGATTCAACTTTTGGTTTGAAATTGATTGATTAAAACATTACAGGTAAAGCTCACAAAATAAACAGGCATTCTCATGCATTCTAGCGAAACGACAGTAAATTTGCTTCTATTAGCTTTTTTGCCGAGTCGAGCTATTTTCGAATTTAAACTTTCGTGAGACATGTTGAAATAATACTAACAATTACACGGTTCAACTAACGTATTCAATGTCACTACGGGCGACATGTTTCGAACTCTTCGGGAGTTCTTCTTCAGGATGAGAGTTCGAAACATGTCGCCCGTAGTGACATTGAATACGTGAGTTGAACCGTGTAATTGTTGGTATTATTTCGAGCTATTTTGTTTTGCCTTTTGTTGGGCCTCATAAGAAGGCTCAAAGTCACCCAAAGGGCTATGGAGAGGGCTATGTTGGGAGTTTCTCTGCGCGATCGCATCAGAAATGAGGCTATCCGCAGTAGAACCAAGGTAACAGATATAGCCCTCCGAATCGCTAAACTTAAGTGGCAGTGGGCGGGGCACGTATAGCACGTAGAACCGATGGCCGTTGGGGCGGAAAGGTTCTCGAGTGGCGACCACGTACCGGAAGGCGCGGCGTGGGTAGGCCCCCCGCAAGGTGGACTGATGACCTGGTAAAGGTTGCTGGAGTCCGCTGGATGCGGGTGGCGCAGGACCGGTCACTTTGGCACTCTTTGGGGGAGGCCTATGTCCAGCAGTGGACATCTTTCGGCTGATATGATGATGATGATGATGATGATTTTGTTTTGGTTTCGCCGCCGTCCTGCTCCCACCTCCCACACATTTTCTTTCTTTCTTTCTAATTTACTAGATCTATCGCTAGAATGATGAGGCTCTGTTCTTTGTTCAAATCGACAAATTTAAAACCGGCGAATGCTCGCTCTACTGTTTCAAGTCTATCAGCACCTTTTAAGCAACAACAAAGTTTTCCCAGCAAAATAACCGAAACAACCCTCATAAACTTATTACAAGATTGCAGGCTACGGGAAGTTTAATAATAGCCCCTCTTAACACCTATTTATCCTCCGGCACCTATTACCCCGGAGACCTGTATTACTGCACTTACACGCTCCATTACCGACCATTTATAGACATGTCTTGAACATGGACGTAGATAATGGTGTGCCATCTGTTGTGGGAAGAATAAAGAAAAGTGTCATTTTAACAACGATTGGCGCTTAGTAAGCCCTCAAGGTAAGGATTAAATAATAAATAATAATAATAAATAAATATTTTGAAACAATCTTACACTTATCGACCTAGTAAGTAAGCAAAGCTTGTACTTCGGGTACTAGACGACGATATACATACTTATATAGATAAATAAATACTTAAATACATAGAAAACATCCATGACTCAGGAATAAATATTCGTGCTCATCACGTGCTTTTGACGACCGGTTAGTCTAGTGGGTAGTGACGCTGCCTACGAAGCTGAAGGTCCTGGGTTCGAATCCCGGTAAGGGCAAATATTTGTGTGATGAGCATGAATATTTGTTTCTGAGTCATGGAAGTTTTCTATGTATTTAAGTATTTATATCTATTATATATATCGTCGTCTAGTACCCATAACACAAGCCTTAATGAGCTTACTATGGGACTAGGTCGATTTGTGTAAGATTGTCCCCTAATATTTATTTATTTATTATTTTCTTCTGAGTCATGGATGTTTTCTATGTATTTAAGTATTTCCATCTATTAAATATATCGTCGTCTAGTACCCATAACACAAGCCTTATTGTGCTTACTATGGGACTAGGTCGATTTGTGTAAGATTGTCCCCTAATATTTATTTATTATTTTTATTTATCACACAAATGAATGCCCTTACCGGGATTCGAACCCAGGACCTTCAGCTTCGTAGGCAGGGTCACCACCAACTAGGCTACATAAGTCGTCAATGAAGTTACAATGTGAAGACAATTTGCATGTGACACTGTACACTTGTCATAAATGGGTTATGCAAGATTTGGACGGTTATGAAAAAACTTCGGTGTACCTATATGTACTCCTATGTAAAGGTAAAGTTCATTTCAGCCATTTAAGAGGGGGCGCTCCGCGAAATCGGGGTTCGTAGATTGAATATTTACCTATGACAAACTAAAGCGAATGCCAGGAAAAAGAACATACCAAAACTACATCATATTTGCAATTGAATCGTCTGAACAAAACCATACAAAACCAAAATTATCTCGATAGAAAAGAACCGCCAAAACATGTCTTATTTTTACTCAATTTCAATAGTGTGAGGTTCCCGTGCATATAAATTAAGTAAAAGTTGAGTGTATAATAGCTTTTCACATTACCTAATGAAAGTACTAGCGGGGTATTTTTATGTAGTCCCTTTTCAGACTTATTGAGGTGAAACGTATTTGGCGTATAGGCCTTTTTTATTTAGCGCGATACCCTTTCTCCCGTCGCGTGTTTCGTGCGGTTCTGTATATCTTCTGTTGCCGTTGGCGGGCGGAGTCAGTCGCAATCGCTCCGCTGAGACGAGAGGACTACGTTCTGTGCTCTCACGACAGCACGATGAACATAATTATTTCAATAATATTGTGACCCAGTATATTCGTCCAGTGAATGAACGTATCATTACATTCCAGTAGATATTTTGCTACATTTTGTAATAACATATTTAAAAGTCGACCTTAACATGTAGATCTTAAAGTTCAAAATACAACTATAAGATTACGCAGCGATCGGCCGGTGACCGGCTTCTTAGAATAATTTGTGCAGTACATGCAAAATTAGACGAACATTTTTCTTTCGATCGTGTATTTACTTTATGAAAGATTATCACTATCACTATCACTACATAGTATAAAACAAAGTCGCTTCCCGCTGTCTGTCCCTATGTATGCTTAGATCTTTAAAACTACACAACGGATTTTGATGCGGTTTTTTTAATAGATAGAGTGATTCAAGAAGAAGGTTTATGTGTATAATATAGTATCCGTGCGAAGCCGGAGTGGATCGCTAGTTGAGAATAAATCCGGTTATGTTCAAAATCGATGTCTGAGAGGTCTAAATACGAATTCATAGTCAGAAATATTTCAAAAAGTGGTCGCATTATTTAAAATCTTTGAAACATTCGTTGTAAATTAATATGCGCGTTTTTTTTAAGAACAACATACATTGGCAGGCTTCTCGAGGGTGACGATTCTAGAAATAAAGTCCATTTTGAATTCCAAGATGGCGGACATTGCTTTTCGAATTTAAACTTTCGTGAGACGTGTTGAAACAATACTAATAATTACACGGTTCAACTCACGTATTAAATGTCACTACGGGCGACATGTTTCGAACTCTTCGGGAATTCTTCTTAAGGATGAGTGTTTTCGCGGCGGTGTCGCTTGAATCTTGTCGTGATTCAAGCGACACCACCGCGAAAACACTCATCCTGAAGAAGAACTTCCGAAGAGTTCGGAACATGTCGCCCGTAGTGACATTATTGACATTGTTTTTCTTTAAAGTCATCACGGGTGTCGCTTTTAGGGTTATCGAGAGTGCAGATTCCAACAATTATTGCCTGCGAACTTGGACATTTTGATATTAAAAAAGTGAACATAATTATGCACTTCTTCTTTAATATGTTCAAAATTGATAACTAAAGGGCCAACGCGTCTCCATTGTCTCCAAGTACGAATCCGAGATCAGAATTGAAAAATTTGGCCGCCACACAGTGGTGGCCTGAAAATCTGACTTTCATAGACATGATCGAAGTTTTCATAATATATTATAGTTTTTTTTTAATGCTACTAATAAATTCACGGTTAAATTCACGTATTAAACGACACGACAGGCGACATGTTTTGAACACTTCGGGAGTTCTTCTTCAGGATGAGTGGTTTCGATGTTTGTTTTGAAGAAGAACTCCCGAAAAGTTCGAAACATGTCGCCTGTTGTGACATTTAATGGGTGAATTTAACCGTGGATTTATTAGTAGTATTTTAGACATCTCTCACAAAAGTTTAAATTCGATTATAGCTTTTTTTTGCTTTAGGCTTTTACTAGCCATTATTATGCTAGCTTACAACCCTTACGTGATTTAGTAAAAAAACGGAAGGCCATATTTCAGTTATAGCTCCGGTGGTTTTTTAAGCAACAAAATGTAGGTAGTGGTATTTCTTGGGTAATTAAAGTAATTTGTACTCTATAAAGTGAGTGTTTTCGCGGCGGTCGCTTGAATCTTGTCGTGATTCAAGCGACACCGCCGCGAAAACACTCAATCCTGAATAAGAACTCCCGAAGAGTTCGAAACATGTCACCCGTAGTGACGTTTAATACGTGGGTGAACCGTGTAATTATTGACATTGTTTTTCTTTAAAGTCATCACGGGTGACGCTTTTAGATTCCAACAATAGGGGCGTAGACACTAAATAAAATAATGTGATATATTCTCGAAGAAGGATAAAAAATTTAGTCAAATGGAGAAAAAATCAACGCAAAAGGTTAAATAATCACGAAGTTATAAGTGTCCAAAGTTTTAAGAAGTTCTGTCCCTTTTTCGCAAAACGCAACTTCATATATTATGAAACGATGACGCTGGAAGAATGTGACGTCACAGAAGACGGCAACGTGCCGCGCGCATCGTGGTCGGCGACGCCGTCGACGCGGCCTGCCGGCAGCATCCTGTAATGTGACGTCACACACCGTTTGCGTTTTCTCTCTCTAACAAGCAATATTAAAACGGTTGTAGCTTCGTAATTCTTTGAGATATCTGAATGGGATTTTCGTCACTATGCATATTTTTTTGCCTTCTTTCTTTTGGAGTAATAATAATTTTCGAATCTGCACCCGAATTATTGCCTGCGAAGTTGGACATTTTTATATTAAATAAGTGAACACAATTTTGCAGTTTTTCTTTAATACGAGTATGTTGAAAATTGATAACCAAAGCGTCTCCAATGTCTCCAAGTACGAATCCGAGATCAGACCCCGTATCATGGTCGGCCTTATCACTCGATAAGTGACAAGATAGGGTCATCGTCTCGTTCTATCAAACGGTGTCAGCCAGTGACGGACGCTCTATCCTGTCACTTATTGCGTGATAAGGCCGACCATGACACGCGGTCAGAATTGAAAAATTTGGCCGCCACACTGTGGCCTGAAAATCTGGCTTTCATAAACATGATCGAAGTTTTCATAATAAATTACAGTTTTTTTTAATGCTACTAAAAATTCACGTATTAAATGACGTGACAGGCGACATGTTTCGAACTCTTCGGGAGTTCTTCTTCAGGATTAGTGTTTTCGATGTTTGTTTTGAAGAAGAACTCCCGAAGAGTTCGAAACATGTCGCCTGTCGTGACATTCAATACGTTAATTTTTTAACCGTGGATTTATTAGTAGTATTTTAGATATGTCTCACAAAAGTTTAAATTCGATTATAGCTGTTTTTTTGCTTTAGCCTTTTACTAGACATTATTATGCTAAATTACAACCCTTACGTGATTTAGTAAAAAAACGGAAGGTCATATTTCAGTTATAGCTCTCGAAACTCTGACTTACTAGCGAAAATTATATCTTATCACTTATTATAATTATCTATAGGTATTCATCATGTTTCATCTGACTGTCGGGGCATATACTATGCGAGAAGGAGCGGGGCAGCAATAGACGCATCAGCGCGGCAGGTACGGGGCGCGCGGGTGATTTCTGATTTTTCCCTGGCGGTACGCCCCCTCTTAAAGGAACAACTGATTAATTGCACGAAATGTTATTTCGACCAAAACCTGTGAAGGTAAGCAGAGTAAAGGCAGTACGTAACGTAGCTAATACGGTCTTTTCTAAAGCGGACGCATTTCCTTCTATGCTGTGGAGAAACAGTGAGAAAAGTTTTTGCCTGTCAGTGTTTATGACATTGACATAGAATTTCACTTGACTTGTGCAAAATGTTTCATTACTATACAATTCACTGAACATTCCTGAGCTATGCACCGCACCTTCTCAGCCCCAGCCTTTTTTAGAGTTCCATACCTCAAAAGAAAAAAAAGTTTCTGTCAAAAATTTCATTTTTGGTACAAGCTTTTATCGCCTACTGTATACCGTCATCAGTCATCAACTACTTATTGAGACGATTCGAGCCCAATCTCGATGGGGTTATGTGGTTTTATTAAAGAGTTCCTATGACCACCTTGCAGCTCCATCATCAGATCAGCTCCTCGTTATCATAATATTGCATTGTCACGCGATTTATACATGCATGCAAAATTTCAGCTCAATCGGAAACCGGGAAGTGGATCAAATTTAACTTGCAAGATTTGATTACAGACAGACAGACAACGGGTCAGGTGAAAGTAAGAGAGAGTAAGAAGCTTGCAAAAACGGACCCTTATAGGATCACGGGTTCCAATCAGGTCGGGTATGACGGACTCCCGGGAACCGCCCGGACTACCGTCTAAAACCCCACGGTTCTCTACACGCTGCTGGGCCGAAGCCACGGGAACGCTCGCGCACACTTCTCCCAGCCTAGCTTTTATGCCGGCTGTACACATTGGGCCAACGTTGGCGCGTGAGCAGGAGGCAGCTATGTAAACGAAAGAGATCGAATTATAGCCCTCTCCCTCTAACGCATAGCTGCCTTCTGCTCACGCGCCAACGTTGGCCCAGTGTGTACAGGAGGCTTTATACATATAGCACAAATGATACGTCGAACGTTAGTCCAATTTTCAATGCCGTCACAACAACAGCGGCGCTATCCCGAAATTCGAAGTTCGTATACACGCATCCCTGTCACTCGAGTATTGTGAGCGCGATAGAGATGGAAATACCCGACCTTCGAATTTCGTGGTTATAGCGCAGGTAACCAATCTGCGGCGCTACCACGAACTTCGAAAGTCGAAAATCGTAATACATGCATCCCTGTCACTCGATTAAGGGAGTGCGATAGAGATGTAAATACCCGAACTTCGACTTTCGAAGTTCGTGGTAGCGCCGCTGACACATTAAACAAACTGCCTCACGCACCGCCTCCCGCAGGGACATAATGCCCCACCTATGTGTCACCAGCATATGTTAATACAGTAGATCATAGTTTAGAACTTCATCCGTGCTTTCTATTCGTTTTTAATGGCGATCATTTGGCTTTTAATGTTCATAACAGATGGACCAATATCGAGTAAATGGATTTTACGTGTTTTTTTACCTATGCACTATTTAACTATTATATCCGTAGCTGATGCCCGCGGCTTCGCCCGCGTGGTTATAGGAAAATGTAACATATTGAATTTTCCCGTGGGAATTAGATGTTTTCCCGCTGGAAAAAGTAGCCTATGTCACTCTCCAGCTTCTAAACTATCTCCATACAAAAAATCACATCAATATGACGCTCCGTTGCGACGTGAAAGAAGGACAAACATACAAACACACACACACTTTCGCATTTATAATATTAGTAAGGATAAGATAAGGATAAGGATATTCCAGAACGCAAAATCGAACTGATGTGTATCTAAAATATATGATGAGATGGGGATTCATTTGCGTATACAAATGTCGCTGAATTTCTATTCACATAATGTAGTTACGCAGAAAACGGTAACTACGGAAAACCAATGCCTAAAGCTGGGCATTCCCCGGCGCGCCGCGCCACGCATGATGCATGAGATGCTTTCAAATGAATGGTCGTAATATTTTGACTACATTCACGTGAGCGCCACGTAGTTTCCGCTTGGTTGTGGTCGAATCGGACAGCGGACTCATTCATGAAGACTCCAATCGGCATGGCAGCGTGTTGAAATAAATGATAAAATAAAATAAATGATTTTTATTCTGCAAGATGGCCGTAATGGCACTTTTACAAGTCAACATTCTACCAGCGTTTCTGAAAAAGAAGACCACGGTTAAGAAGAAACGCCGAAACAAACTCAACAGTCAGTCATTTTTTGCCAAAAAAAAGCTTATAACAATGATAGTTTTTAACCTACTTAAAATAAGTCAAACTGAATATGAATACAATGAAAAAAAGCGGCCAAGTGCGTGTCGGACCACGCACAACGAATGGTTCCGTGCCTATTAAAAAGGTCTTATCATTACTGAAACCTTATGGCACTTACGTCCTTTTCTTTAAGAAAGGCAGTTTTTTTAGAAATATCTCAAAAACCTTTGAACCGATCTTGTTCAAAACAATTTTCACTGAAAGAATTTAATAAGCCCTATGTCCATATTTTTTTTCATATTTTTAAAATACACGGTTCAAAAATTAGAGGGGTGGGGGGGGGGGGGGGGGGGGGGACACACAATTTTAGTGACTTTCGGGGCGATTATCTCCGACTCTATTCACTTAATCAAAAAAATTGCTGAGAAATGTTATAATTAATCTGAATGGCCTATGGATTGATGTGCCTCACGTAGCTTCACTCAACAGTCACTTGCAATTAAAAAAAACTTGTTGATTTTCAGTTGTATGTATGGAGTGCACCCCTAAAACATTTTTGTTTTAGTAATTTAATTACGAAACCATGTAGCGGCTAACAAAATACTCGAAAACTATAACAAATACATTTTATAGTTTTCGAGTAAAATGCCTGTGACATACGGACGGACAGACAGACAGACAGACATGACGAATCCATAAGAGTTCCGTTTTTTGCCATTTGGCTATGTTATGTTGTGTTACGATGTTGAATTTTGACATTCACGATCCTTTCCGTCGGAAGTTGTCCCTCTGCACACAGCCCCTGCCCACTGTCAGATGCTTTCGTAAAACTAGGGCCTATGCCAAATCTTGGGATAAGTGTCAAAGCGGACCCCGGGCTCGTTTAGAGTACAACCGGGAATAACGTTAGGAGGATGATGACGATCGTTTATTTCGGATGGCGCGTTGCTTGACGCTTCGAACTGGATTTCCATCGACTGGGATATCGAACGGGCCGTGTCAACTATTTTTAAACTCTATACAGTTTTGACATTCATGTTACGATCTTACGATTTCGCTGCGCTATTCCATTCAGCCTATTGGAGCGGTCGTGCATGGCCAGCTTTATACGTCTCTGACCAATACATTATCTTATAAATATGATACCTTGACATATTGTATCTACCAGTTTTGTGAGGTTACCTAACGTTACCTCCACATAGTTGCATTTGACGCCGACTAACACCCTGGTCGCCCATTTTTCATCCTCAGACCCTAGACCAGCCCCGCTATTCTGTAATTTGTTTTAAGCTCACCGTAACGTTCACCACAAATATATCTAGACGCCGCGATTCATAGTCACTAAGCGTAAGTAGAGGTCTAGGTGACGGATGAGGTGAGGCGAATGCGCGCGTAGAGCATAACAGCCCAGCAGATCACGTTTTCGTCGACCAAACCATCCGAACCCGCTACTCGGATAATTCATTTGTGTAGAATAATGAAGCTTGCACGCAAAAGGCCAATCAAGGCTTTGGCGGTGTATTAAATCATCAGGCGTCGAGCGGTGGGCGGCGACCGCCCAGGTTACATCGGTTAATGAGGAATTATTTAAATCTGTTAACAAGTTCGTCTAGCATTAGCACAGTATCTCAAACACTGGGATTCTGTGGACGTACAATTTTGGATATTTGTTACCCTGATCTGAAGGTATGTTAAATAACATATCGCAGATATAGGAATTATTGTAACAATTTAGTGAACAAACTGAAAAGAAAATGCGAGAGAGAGCTGTTGGCAAAGTCAATAAATAACAATAAACTTCTTTGGAAAAACATAAAAAAGCTAACTTACACTAATAAATCTAACACAATTCATCCAGAACTACACAATCTTAAAACCACACCCGCCGAGTCTGCTAACTACATAAATAAATATTCCACAAATATAGGTAAAGAGCTCGCTCAATCAATCACTCCCAATTCTCCTAATGACCTTAAACTATTTCTCAACAACATCCAAACGCCGTCAGGGTCTCTCGTTCTATTACCTGCTACCGAAGGTGAAGTTTATCTGACACTGTCCAACCTTAAGTCCAGTAGTGCACCAGGGTGGGATGATATCTCTACGAGATTCCTTAAATATGTTTCTAAAGAGGTAGTGCCAATTATAACACACTTGGTAAACTGTAGTTTTGGCCTAGGAACTTTTCCAAGCTTATTAAAACAATCTTTAATCACCCCTGTATATAAGAGTGGAAATAAAGACGATGTCAATAATCACAGGCCCATCTCAGTCTTACCCACAGTATCAAAGATCCTGGAAAAGCTTTTAAACACTAGATTGCTAAATTATTTAAATAAATTTAATCTTATATCTGATTCACAATATGGTTTTAGACAGCAAAAATCGACTGAGGATGCAATTACAGCCCTTACTTCTCTCGTTGTGGATAATCTAGATAAGAATAATAAGTGTTTACGATGCTTTTTAGACCTAAAGAAAGCCTTTGACACCGTCTCTATTCCCATTCTTATACTAAAACTTGAGAAGTATGGAGTTAGGGGAATACCACTCTCGCTTTTTAAAAGTTACCTCACCGGTAGAAAACAAAGAGGAAACTCGGTCAGATTATCAGTGATGATGAGGACGTCGACTATGGCGTACCTCAGGGGAGCGTTCTAGGTCCAACACTGTTCTTGATTTATATCAATGACCTCTGTGATATGGCTATACCAAACGCGAAACCATTCTCATATGCTGATGATACCGCCGTTGTATTTACTGGAAAGTCTTGGAAAGTGGCCAAACAAAATGCAGAGACGGGCATGGCACTGATCTCGAAATGGCTAAAAGCAAATTACTTGACACTAAATACCAATAAAACAAATTATATATGCTTTAGCATATCCAACCACACACAACCTGAATCTGACTTGTCCCTTAAAATACACTGTTGTCACACTTTGAACGCTGTTGGCTGCACCTGTCCGACAATAGAGAAAGTAACACGCACGAAATATCTGGGGGTTCTCCTAGATCAGCACTTAAATTGGTATGCCCATATTGACCAGATTATCAGTAGGCTTAGGAAACTTAGTGCTGAGGAATATTTTACCAAGTACACCCGAAATTCAGGGACACGCCCTGGGTCCGCACCGGCGCCAAGCTCACCGCCAACATCATCTGACATTTGTCAAAGTACAGAGATTCCATACACGATTTGGAAGCCAAAGTTTTGGGACAGTTTCTCGCGGGTTTCAAGGAGCTGACGGAGGCCAGGGATAGTTTGAACGTAGTGCTGCACAGAGATCTGTGGGTGAACAATATCATGTTTAAGTACGAGACCCTTTATTTGACTTCCAGTGCGCGCGCTACGGCCCACCCGCCTTCGACGTCATGATGCTATTGTATCTCAACACCTGGCGCAGCTTCCGTGAGCAGCACGAGAATTCAGTCCTAGGGCATTACTTTAAGATCTTCATGGAATCTCTGGACGTCAATACGGAGCTGAGACTGAAGCGTTTAGGGTACGATTATGAGGAATTCCTGCGCTGGGCAGACGTGGCCCGAAGGTTCGGCATGGTGGCGGGGCTGATGATATTCCCGAGCACACTGATGGACCCGGTGTCGGCGAGCGAGTTGTTCGGCGACCCGGAGACGCTCGACCGGCTGCCGGCAGCTCGACCTCACCGAGGAGTTCGTCGAGAGGTGTCTGCGGCCCTAGTGGTCAGAAGGCACGGTGCTTTAGCCTGCCTTTGTAACGCTGCCATATGAATGGAATACATCTTTCATATTTTTTAAGTCGAGGTTATTTTGCTATAAAAAAAAGGTGGCTGACCATACGTAGGTACGTTTCTTTGCCATATCATAAAAATTAATTCAATTAAGTAATGGTTTTCATATTCATTTTCGTATTCGCAAGATTGAACACATATTGCCTTGTACGCAGATAAATAAGAATCGATCCAGTGTTCTTAGAATTCTGTTACCTAATTGGCCACTTACCAATTACCCAATGGGCTCACAAGAACCAAATAACTATAATAAGTTTATAACAAATAAATTAACATAGCTTAAGGCTACAGTAGGTTTAATGGGTTTTTATTTTTGTTTAACCCTTTATTTGACAAGCAAAAAAATTAGTCTGCGAAAAAAATGCAAAAAGAGCATGAAGAAATGTGTATATTGGGATATACATAATCAAATAAAGGGTTAAGTCACTTAATAGCTGTACTACATAGTTATAAGCTGAAATGCAAAATATATTCTTAAACGACATGAAGATTTGCCTTTTCATGATAAGCAATAAAGACACGGATTATTACCTTGACACTGAATCCTGTAGTTACCCGTTCAGGTGCACAGACGTCTATAAACGTCGAAATGCTTAACTATTGACTCGCTGCTAGATATAACTATCAGAAAGAGCATAAATGAAACGGGTAAATTTATTTATATTGCAATCATACTTATTAAGCCGGGTTTTACTCAGCGAGCTGTAACTGCAACCGGGCTGGTACAGTAACCAGATTGTACGCGGTTCGCGAACCGTTCGCAAACAATAATCTTAGTAATAAGTTTCTATCAAAAATTTCATATTTGGTACAAGCTCTTATTGCCAACTCTACTTTTCTATATACCGTCATCGACTACTCGTTAAGTCCTGAATTCCCATGGCCACCTTATGTCTCCAGCATCAGATCAGGCCGATAGTACCATAATATTGAATTGTCATCCAAACTATACTTCAACCCAAAATTTCAGCTCAATCGGTTGAACATATCTGCTTCAAAATTCCACCATTTGATGCACCTATTATATAATTCGAAACGGCGCTATATATGGCAGTTTTATGAAAAAGCCCGTAGGATTTAATGTTTGTTTACCATCCGTACTGTTGCTCCATCATAAAACAAACAAGTAGTTAAATAATAGTTTTTCAATCGCCTGATCTTTACTAAGATTATAAAGAGGAAAAGTCTGTGAGGCTTGTACGTTTCTATGTAATGGGTAATATCCTGAACTCATTCTCCTAGCGTTATTCCCGGTAGTGCCCCTAAAGGAGCCCGGGGTCCGCTTTGACACCTAATCCCAAGATTTGGCATAGGCACTAGTTTTACGAAAGCGACTGCCATCTGACCTTCTAGCCCAGGGGGAAAACTTACACGAAACAAGATCTTATTGGGATTAAACCAGTTTCCTCACGATGTTTTCCTTCACCGTAAAGCTAAAGGTAAATATTCCGTACATATAAAGTTCCGAAAAACTCATTGGTACGAGCCGGGATTCGAACACACGACCGCCGCTTGACAGCCGCATGCATGAAACACTAGGCTACCGTAGCTTAATATCCGATTTCCAATATTCTTTCACCAGTATATAGAATGGATTTTTCGGACGGAAATATGCTATATTTTAAAATACGCGGGCAACATGGCGCGGGCAGCTAATTTGACATTAACTAAGGAACACCCAAGTTGGTTGAAATGATTTAGCACTCGGCAGGGTGGGCAACACCAACACACCATCCAATCAAAGACCGAATTTATGGCGGCAACCACACAAATCAGGCGGTGTGACGGCGTTTATGCTCTTATTTCGCGGTGAACCGAGCAAATTGAAAACTAACAATGTTTAATGGTGCTGGAACACAGAGGTTATAAAATGTTACATGACATCTTCTATTTTATTTATTTGGAGAACAAACAGACATAGGTGTACGAGTACAGAAGAAAAAATACAGTATTATTTATATACTAAGAACATGCATCTAAGTCCTAAACAGTTCTCACTAGGACTTACATTGCTAAAGAATATGTACCTACTACAAAAAAATATAATTTAATAACAGAATAACACTGAGTGCGCGCATAGAAATAAATAGCTAAGTAGTTAATCTAAAGCTTAATCATTGGCTATGAAAGTAACTCCAATGAAATACTAATTAATGTAAATAAAAAATATTAATATATTTTTCTTCTATATCCAACACCGGAGGAAAGATGTGTGGTAATATTTCCATACAAATGTTCTCGACTGTTTCCTCCGAGGTTTTTGGGCGTAGACTAATGTTTTTTAAATAATATCAATATATGTGTCCGTATTTTATTTTTTTGTTTTATACATATGTGCTAGCTTGCATCAAACTCGCCTATTCATTAGGCAAAAATAGGCCCATTATGGAAATCTGTCAATAATAAGGGCAAAAATCCAAAGAGACCGACTTTTATTAGGTAATATTTCCTTCTTATTTAGTTACTAAAATGTTCTTAGGATTCGTTAAGTTTCGGAGGAGGAAACCTCGATGGTTGAGTTTATCACTTAAGATTTTTAGTCGACGCTGTAGCTGTCCTTACCGCACTAGCGCGCGGCCCCACCTACGTCAGCGCGACAGAAATACTGATTTACAATACTTAAATCTTAAAAAGTGCTCAGCAGGTCGATCACGTAACGCATTGCACGCGCGCGCGTCAGGTCGATCTAAATGTCCCTTTCTATATGGAAAAATTACATAAGTTTCTTAAAAAATCACGCCGTTAGCCTGTGAATGTCAAATAACGTTTTGTATGGAAAGCGAACCACCTTAAACAGAAATAAATAGTGATTTATAGGAAATTAGCAAACGTTCTAATTTCAAAAACACTGTACTGCCGCGGGCGCATCATTTGAATACGCTCATTACTTTTTTGTTCAAAATTGTTTCGCCGTCGCGTTTTTTACATTAATTGACAAGCTACTAACGAAAACATTATTAACTGGTCAATTATATACCTTATTTTAAGGGGATAGGGTCGACAAGAGCTCATTTAAACCTGTAGCTGCTTCTTAATAAATAAATATGTGTAACTGTTTTCAATTACGATGTACGTTCTATGGATAAGTTTCCTCAAAACACTTACGTTATTGACGCTGGGTGCTCTTCGCACATAGCTTAGCTTACCTGAAAACAAAAAAAAAAATCCATAAATATATTGAAAACCCGGTCAAGTGAGAGTTGAACTCGCGCACCGAGGGTTCCGTACAAAATTATAGGTTTGTAAATAGTTCCGTCTATCATGAACATATTTATTTATTTGACACACCAGTAAGATTATTATTATTGTTGTTTATTTGTGGGCCTTTATATGCCGCTTCGACCAGCAAGTGATCAATTGAGGCAGCCCTTATTTTTTAGATTTTACCGTTAAGGCCCGTTGCCTCTAGGAAATTCCAGATTCTTCGGGCGGTGTTATGTTGTAGGTACCTCTTCTGGGTGCATGATGTGCCGCCCTGGGTAGGTACTTATTTTGTGCATGAGTGCACCAAGACGATACCAAAGCTCGTACACTTACAAAGACAGAAATATAAAAGGCCCAAGTGGGGTCCTGCCGTTTCGGCAAAATATTTTTCGCCAAATTTCACTTCCCACACAACTTATGGCAGTAGTTTCATTTCCCAAACGAACAAATAGCACATTTTTGTTTCGCAAATGTTCATTTGGTCAAAATATCATCTGGCATCATTTTGCTTTGTCAAATGTTATTAAGACAAAAGTTTATTTAGCAAACACTTTGTTTGGGCTAATATAGTTTTCCAAACAAAACATTTGCTCAAATTTTCATTTCGCACACTTCACATAGGTAGCATAACTTTGGCAAATATTTTATTTTTACTACAAACTAAAATGAAAAGACAAACGAATGCAAAATGTTTTTTTTCTGAAATAAAAGTCAACTAATATATTATTATTAAACGTAACAATTGTATTATAAGTAGGTTAGGTTAGGGTTCACTTGTGTCCCTTAGAGCGGAAATAGGCACCCCGCGAAGCGGGGTGAAGTCGACACGCTGGCGGTTAGGTTATAATAATTGCCATGGATAACTGTGTATGCCAACCATTTTAATTTTAAATAATAATCCTTGTAATAACTTGTATGTTAATTAAAAATACTTGAAACCTGCGTACCTGAATACGTTACCTGCTTATTTGAATTATTATTATTATTTCAAATATATTTGGTATGCACTACACAATTAGGATATAAATCGTATGCCATGCAATAATTTGGAAAACGAATGATATGCCAAATAATATGTTTGACTAAATGAAACTTGACTATATAAAACTTTGCCAAACAATAATTTGCGAAGTAATATTTTGCCATAGGAGATAATGCCAAGTGATAAAATGCGAAACAATAATTTGAGTAGTGATTTTTTGCCAAATGAATATTTGGGAAAATTTTTTTGGGAAGTGACACTTTGGGAAATGATTTTTGCCCATACAATAGAGAACCGGCACAAGTAAATAATAGTACTGGTATTTCACGCAACGGATACAATAAATAAATATTAGGGGGCAATCTTACACAATTCGAACTATTTAGCACCATAGTAAGCTAAATAAGGCTTGTTTTATGGGACTTATGGGTACTAGACGACGATACATTTAATAGATATGAATACCTAAATAGGATACGTAGAAAACATTGTTAATCTTATCACACATATATTTGCCCTTACCCGGATTCGAACCTTCAGCTTCGTAGGCCGTAACTACCTACCCATTAGGCTAAACGGTCGTCTTTTGTGATAAAATTAAGGATATACATATTATATGTTACATAAAACAAGCTGGACCACACATGCCTACACAAAAACAAATTGCATAAAATAAACAAAAGATTATAGACATTATCCAAAAAGTTTAGACGAGGTTAGACCACCGGTAACATATAGAAGCCCATTCGGATAATAACTATATTAACATAATGTTAAGCCATTAGGCATATTTATCTGCATGGAATAATTTGAGGCTAGTTTTTGTGTACAAAATACGAATTCGGCTAAATGCGACACTGATGGGCGAATCTACAGACATACTTGTGTATGAAATATTTGACGTTAGAAATCGTTACAAGATATTTTTGGGAATAAATACTTTGATCATAATATTTGGGACAGGCGAGTACTTACATGAAATTTAACCTTCAGTCCACTTTTAGCAATTATAAAAAAGGAGGACGTGGAGAAGCGGCTGTGAGCCTTCCAAGGAAATACAGAGAGGTCGCTAGTAGCGACGGCGAATGTGACGGAAAGATGCGCTTCATCAGTTAATGTCTGGGTTGCTCAGAGGGAGAGCGCTGTACCGGCAATACAGAGGGCACAAGTCGAGTCTCGTCCTGGGCTTCAGACGATGATGGTTTATTTTTCCATTATATTTGTTCTCTGTATCATATCGTTTATAAAAAACCGGCCAAGTGCAAGTCGGACTCGCGCACGAAGGGTTCCGTACCAATATCTATAAAAACGGCAAAAATAAATTTGTTTGTTGTATGGGAGCACCCCTTAAATATTTATTTTATTTTGTTTTTAGTATTTGTTGTTAAAGCGGCAACAGAAATACATCATCTGTGAAAACTTGAACTGTCCTGGCCAACCAGGCTGTATCTCAAGAACAGCGATAGCTAGCTATCGCGGTTCTTGAGATACAGCCTGGTGACAGACAAACGGACGGACGGACAGACAACGAAGTCTTAGTAATAGGGTCCCGTTTTTACCCTTTGGGTACGGCACCCTAAAAAGGAGTTGAGAAGGAAAAAATGTGACATTGCAGTGACAGTTTGCTAGCATATCCCCACGCCACACTTCAACCCTATTTAATAGTCGCTTTCTACGATACCTACAGGATGAAAGGTGGATGTAAAAATACCGGACAGACAACTCTTGGTGTGAGTCAAACTCGAGGTTGACCGAGTATTATCTTATCAAAAGATATGAGGACATCGTACCTTAATATATATATATATATACACACACAGGGTCGTGATAAGCATATTGTATTTATATAAATACAATATGCTTATCACGACCCTGTGTCCTGAGCTAGGAAACCCTGGGTTACAGTATGTAACACTTACATAAATTTATCTCAATACTCCGTAGATTCACCCACTGCGGCGCGTACAAAAAGATAATTTAATATCAAATGACGCATTCCGTTTGGTCGGTACAGGGGCGTGGCGATAAGACCTAGCATTAGGTACGGGTCTTAACGACTATTGGCGCAATTAACAGGTAACGAGGTCCAAAAAATGCCCGGCAGAATACTGAATGCAAATAAAACGATAGCTACTTATAATGTTTAGGGTTCCGTACCTCAAAAAGAAAAAATGTAACCCTTATAGGATCACTTTGACTTGTCGTCCGTCTGTCTGTCTGTCAACCCCCTTTATCTCGGGAACGCGTGGAGGTATCGAGTTGAAATTAAAAGTATTAAAACCATATATTTACACTCAGGTAACCAGTCCCTTGAAGTTGTGAAAAATTCAAACTTCTAAATTATCGTAAAAAAAGATACGGACGTTTATGCCGCAAAAAACGTATATTTCGATACTCTCAAGGGAATCAAAATTTATAGGTTACTTCCCATCGACCTAGGACTATGCAATTTGGCAAATAATATCGTACAAGTACAGGGAAAAAATCTGAAAACTGTACATTTGTAATTTTGTACAGAACCCTCGGTGGGCGAGTCCGACCCGCACTTGTCCGGTTTTCTTTTACATAACGACACGATTCGTTTTTTTGCACAATGTTATAAAACATTACTTTGCTATCACATCCTCTACGAGTTAGTTAAGTTGTGGACACTTAAATGAATACTTAGGATAGCAGGGCAATTGAGTAACTTTTCGAACCTGCATTAAGGCATATTAATCGTCGTTTTTGCCTTCAAAAAGTGAGTTACTCTGCTGGCTGCAATTTACAAAATTATGGAAGTCTCAATGAGATAGGATGATAACAGATTTTTGTGGGACGTTTTATGTCACGCAGGGGACAACTTTGATATAATGTGAATTCAGAATTTCAGGAGAACATACAACCTGGAAAACGCTAGGATATGACTGACTTCAGGCAAACAGCGGACGACCGAGCCGTTTGGTCAGTCTAGCCATCAATCCAGCCTTGCACGGCCGGATGGATGGCTAAACTGACAAAACGTTGGCTTGCACGCCCATAAGCATTTCTAAAGCAAATGCTGCCATTTTAACGGTAAAAGTTCCTCCACTTAACAAACAGTCATTAGTATTAGTTGTGTATTAAATTTAATGAGCCGACCCAGTTCGTCCGTTGAGGTCGTAAATCCAATTATCAGTGACGTGGATAATCAAGCGACTGATCCGGTGCCGTGACTTCTCTTGATTTACACTTAGAGTACACTAGTTCCTTGAGTAAAGTATGCCGGATCAACTTGATTTACAGGTACAATCTTGTCACAATAAGATTAAAAATAAGTAGTGCGTATTGAAATACGGGTGGGATATATTGAAGTTAGCGTTATGGAGTTATTAATTTATTACGAGTTCCGGTTTTAGTCTTCTGTCTGATTCTTCTCCATGTGCCATATCCATCTCGGAGTTCGGCGGCCATTTGCCCACATGACGACCTATGTGTAGTCATACGAATTAGTTTTTCCGTGCTTTCAGCCTCCACCTGCTCCACCTGCTCTTTTCAAGTAGGTGCATCCCAACTGCGAATATCCAGTGTCCTATGCCGGTAGGTGAAATGTGTAGGTTTCTAGGTTTTACATTAGACCCCACACTAAACTGGAAACAGCATGTCGACTCGCTGTGTGGTAGGCTGAGTAGTGCAGTGTTTGCACTGCGAAAACTGAAGCCGTTGGTCTCCCGTGACGCGCTAAGGCAAGCGTATTTTTCTCACTTTCACTCGCTTATGACTTACGGCACATTATTATGGGGAAACTCAACTGATGCTGAGAGGGTGATGCGAATGCAAAAAAGAGCTCTGCGGACCGTGCTTGGGCTCAATCAGCGGCAGTCCTGCAAAGCGTTGTTTGCCGAACATCGAATAATGACCCACTATTCACAGTACATTTTCGAGATCATCATGTTCACGAGAAACCACCTGTCACAATTTAAGCGAGTGGAAGTGACAGGGAAGTGCCTTCGTAGTACGGGAAGACTTCGAACAGTGCAACGGCGCACAGTGCTACACGCTAAGAATGCGCGGGTGATAGGACCAACCTACTATGAACACCTACCCGACGACTTAAAAAATGAATGTTCCGAGGAAACGTTTAAGCGCCGACTAAAGAACCTTTTATTGGAGAAGTCGCTTTATTCTGTAATAGAATACATTGACATACCCAAATAAGACATTTATTTTCATTTTTTTAAATGTAGTTATTTGGTGATCCAATTAGATTTTTATTTTTATTTTATTTGACATATTAAATATATACTGACATGTTAATGGATAAGTACTACCGGTAGGTACTCATTATTATTATTATTATTTAATTTTATTTGACTAAGGATTGATAAGGTACCTCTCAGTACAATAATTGTTCATGATTTTTATATTATTTGTATTCTTAACTTTGAAATTTTGACATTCTTATTTTTTATTTTCTATTTGTTGATTTATATTATTCTTTCTATTATTGTTGCGAAATTGTGCCTAGCGATCATTATACAATAAGTAGTATTTACAAAGGTATTGTTATATGAGAATTGTGTAATGAGATAAATAAAACTAAACTAAACTAAACCAGTCTCTTACGTTCTTCCTCCAAGATATTCTTCTTCTTCCACGACCTCTTTTTCCTTCTATTTTCCCTTCAATTATGAATCTTATCAACTTGTATTTTTTATATCGATATATATGTTCAAATATGAAGCTTTCCTCTTTTTGATGGTATCAGTGGATCATTCATTTATCATTTGATTTCTGTCCGTCCACTTAGTTTTGAGCATTCTGCGATAAATACTAATGCGATAAGTATTTATGTAGGAATTTATGTATGTTTATTTGTATGCTTTATGTGTGTATGTTAATTATTGATGTAATTGTGTATGTTGTTAGTTCGTTTACTTCAAATTTTGCCACCTACCTATTTTGTAATTGTTTGTTGCTATTTCTCCGCGACGCTACCTAAAGGTAGTATGGAACAGATCGCTCTTTAGCGATAAGACCGCCTGTTGTTAACATCTATTTTTTTTCAAGTTGCTATGTATATTTGCTTCATGTTTTAAGGTGTGCAATAAAGAGTATTTGTATTGTATTGTATAAATCCACAAAAAAGGCTCTTAGTTTATCCACTAGATTCTGCTTTATAGTCCAGCTAATATAGCATACTAGCTTCAGCCCGCGACTCCGTCCGCGTGGAACTCGTTTATATCGCAGATCCATACAAACTTGTACCCCCTTAGGGGATGATTACGGGGATAAAAACTATCGTTATGTTACTCTCCATCCCTTCAACTATCTCCACTTAAAAAAATCACGTCAATTCGTCGCTCCGTTTTGCCGTGAAAGACGGACAAACAAACAAACAAACACACACATACACTTTCGCATTATAATATTAGTATGGATTTGACAGACCGTAGTCTACCGTCAAAAATGAAAATATAGACCCAACTTTGGAGATTTTAAGCAATCATGTTTCGGCTATAATCAGATACCTAAACGAATCATACAGTCAGAAATGTTACAATTCCTTGTTTCCTAATCTGGTTTGAAGACGTTCAAAGAACGCAATATTTTTCAAATTCACGCACTTAACTTTCCCACTTCATTCCTGCCTAGGTAACTATCTAAACTCAAAGCAGTATCTCAACGCCACTTTTAATGGTATAAAAAGTAAACCACTTGGAATTTAAGCCGAAATCCAATTGCGTCGCAACAAGCGGCTCTTGGATAAATCTTCCAGGGCATTGTTTCCCTTCATATAAATTTAATTCTTTTAGAAGGATTACGCTATCTACGGATCCATTCGGCATCTCATTGAGCCGCGAGGACTAAGACTTGAAAATTACGTCTGAGACTTAAAACCGATAATAGCAGGAGTGTAATCGCTTCAGTTTTGTTTAATATATTTAATTTGTCGCCGTATTACAATGGAATAAGGTGCAAAATATTATGATAAAAAACAGAGTAATCTAAGTGTAAACCTATCTCTTTGACATCGACACATTGTACGACTTCTGTCTGATTGGCATTTTTATTTGAATCCTTATTGCTGTTTTTGGAAATGTATATATTTTTTCATTTTAAATCATTCTAATCCTGATGAACAAAGGTTTTATTCCGTAATGAAACGGCTTTATTTCATACAGACGAGTATAGACTGGTAAAACAGAAGACGCTTGTTTTTTCATGACAACAACATGTACTCGTACATAAATCAGCATAAAAAAGAAAAAACCACATACTCTAGCAACTTTACGTGGAACAAAGTGAAAAAAAAAATCTAAACACAAAAACTACAAATTCTAAAAGTATCTACTACATAACGTACAATCGTACATTACCTACACTGCACATCCCAAAAATAAACAAAGATCTAGTTTTTGCAGGAATGTCCTTAGTGTCCCTACTATATTATGGAAATAATATTTCTGTAATAAATGAAGGGTTGTGGGCTTGTGGGCCAGCACTGAGTAGGTTTAGCTATGGTATATGGTACCCTATTTTCGAGTAGAAGTGAACTATTGAATGGGTAAAACAACTAAACTATTGTACAATATATCTATTCGAACGGTGCACTCTTACAGTCAAAATCAACTCTCCCTATCTATCTATCTCCATCTAACTGGGCGCGCTTCTTATAAATAAATTAGACATTGTCCCTCTTTTTGGTCCTCGACGGGACACATCGGGAATGTCGACGCCGATTCACTAATTCATTTCGGCAAGTCGTCCGCTTACACTTTACGACACGATTTGACTACGGACATTATGAAAATAAATGTCTTCAAGGCAAAAGTGAAGTAGCAAATTCCGGGTGAGCGTGATCCATCTTAGGCCTTGTGTTAACTTTCTATCAGGTTAAATAAGGTCAAATACAATATTTCCCATTTTTTATAAAAAAAAATGGTTAACATGGATTCTCTGATTTCTTATGTATGAAGATACTGGATAAGCTACAGCTACAGGTATAGAGAAACATTTTTCACACGCCGGGTGAAATTGTAACTTTTTGTCATGTTTTACAGATTTTGAAATGAAATGAAAATTATTTTGACAGAGAAAACCTTTTTGTACTTTATGTGTCCTAAAGGTAAAAACGGAGCTATAACCAAGTTTCCAGGTGCATTTCGCAAGCAGCATATTGCCATGACGGAAACGGCAGAAGCTTTATATATTGCATGACACGTGGTAAGTTAAAAATATAGAGGTCAGTGTATAGATAACATTATGGGAATGTAAACGATACGACAAAACTTAAGAAATCATATAATTAAACGATATGATACAGAGAGAAAGAATATAATAAAAAAATAAACCGAAAAAAACACGTTAAAAATAACACGAAACAAAACATATTTAATTAAATAATTTGTTTCGTTATAAAGGTATAAATCATATAATTTGTCAATACGAACAACAAGTGCTATCTTGAGAGTCTTGAGACTGAAGATTTCAGCTGGCGGCCTAAAATCACTTTTGTTAAATTCGGGCTTATGCTATTTTAAATCGTATGTGTCAATTGAAGACAGACTACCACAGTAGCAGCGTCTGCTAACGAAATTACAAATCTTCTGAGCATCGGCTAGGATAGCTGTTTTCGAGAGCGGCTGGCCTGGTATGCCAGACGGTCGCTCTGGTTCGAGTCCGGCAATCATTTGATATTAAGAACACCATAGGTATAACAAAACGACAAGGAAGGATCCTACTAAAGTATTACGTACCATGATTAGTGATTAAACAAATAATATTTAGACGGATCGCTAACAGGATTTTAATCGCAATAGTATATAAGGTTCACCAACTCTAGCAAAACGCATCCAAATCGTCCCGTTCCTCCTCCACTAGGTGATCCTCTTTGGTCCTCACTCCGGCGGCCGTCTTGCGGACTTGCGGGGTCAATATGAGCATGCAAGCAATAGGGCCGGGTGGAAGGAAAGAGGGGAGGCTTTGCTCAGCCCTGGGACACCTAAACAGGCTAGGTATATGTATAAAGAAACAGGGAATTGTACAGAATAAATGTAACTCATCTCGACACATTAATTAATTACACAATTTGTAATTGAGTTTGTAGATTTTGTTACATTTGGAATTTTCAAGTCGAATGTTCGTCGTCGCTTATAAAAGACGCCTCTTCTCGGTATCTAACGGTATTCGAGCTTCTGTTTTATATTTAAGTACGCACTACTGCACTAGATCGCGAGGACATTGTTTTTTCTCGCCCTACTCCTCCAGAACTGTGTCTTTAGGTTGATATGAGACGTGCAGGCATCGGTCATCGATACTCTATAATGCTGCTCCGCTGAACTAAGGGCTGTGTTAACGAAGCCTGTTTTGTGGATAAGGACACTTTTGATGTAAGAAATAGTTGTCATTTCGTATTATTAAGTACTCATCCAAAGGACGATGGGTCTATGGCAATGGCTACAGACTTTAATAATGCTATGCATTTGCTAAAAAAGAAACTGACGCATGATTGTGACGGCAGTGCAATGATGCTATACTTCAATCCTGATGACGTAGCTGATTACAATTGAAAGGATGATCGTATCAGACAAAATCAAACCACAAATTGTCATGATCGTAATTAGCACAGCAAGACTACAGATAGTGCCAATCTAGGAAATACCCGCCGCTCTGTACCTCCGGGCAATCTTCTCAAGAATATCTCCCACATCCGAATCTAAATCAATATCAAGCTCCGTTGTCAACAAACCATTTACCCCTCAAGCCACTTCCCGCCAAGCTCGAGGCAGTTCAAGGCCCGCAATCAACCTGGGATACCTTTTGTTGTAGCCGTCTCAATTTGTTTTGTCGCGATCATTTACAAATTGCCGGTGCAGTGGACAGGGGTCTAGAGTTATGAGACGGGGGCGATCGGGAACAGAGCCTGGGAGTCATGTGTTGTCCCATGTGAGATATTTTTGCGCAATAACAGATTATACCGAAATGCATTTTTACAAGGGAAAACTTATGTCTAGAATCTCTTCCAGCTCATTTTCTGGATCCTTTATGCACATGAGTGATTATTACAGACTAGTGGTTTTTTTACAGACGCACAAAGGCGAACTTAGGCTTGTAAGGGACCTCTTGCAACTGACGTACCTATAAGTTCTGCTATAAGAGCATGATGCACATAGGTGATTATTACAAACCTATAATAGTAGCCAGACAAATCGTCATATGATTACATATTTGTAATAATGATTTACGTGTGCTTTTGGAAAAAATAATTTTACGATGCGCGTGCAAGTTATAAACAGACAACATGTGTTTTTTAAAAAGTAAATGTTTATCTGCAACTAAATGTGGTGACGATTCACAAAAGGAGCGTTGCCTAAAATAGATTATCAGAATGCATGTCCAATTGTACATGATCGATTATCGAGTTCAAGAATATCCTCATTGACATTCACAAGCACAGAAATCCTCATCAAAAACACATTGCCAAAGACACCCGCAGCGAAAAGTGTCGTATCAAAATATCTCGATAGATACAACAGCAGACAAAATGGCGGTAGCTTTTGTTTTGCTGCCGCACAAAAGACGATCGATCACAAAACCGCCTGTCACAATGATTGAAAGTGAATCTGCGCGTGCGACCGAGGGGTTCGCTGGTGCTTGTCAAACATCTAACACGTTGTGATCGAGATTTCTTGTACTGGAGAATGGATATAAAATTCCACCGTAAATCAACAAGTCTAATCAAATAAGCGTTTGTCTGAGTTAGACAAAATAAAACAACCGGATTTGAATGCGATGTTCAAATCTACTATTGTAAATTGCTTTATGCCAGTTAGATCGCCTTCTGGGTTAACATTATGTGGTAGGCTATAAGAGCTGTAGAACCCGAGACTATTTTAAAAAAGTTACCATATAAAGAATCGACAAAAAAAACCCCATATAATTATCGAACCTATTCACAACTTTTCACTAGAATCGGTTGAGAAATGCGACCTGTACAGGGAAACAGCCGAACATCCGGACATACGAAAGATTTGGGCCAAACTAAAACGGAGAACTTCGTTCGCTTTGCTCGCTCGTTCAATTATTATGGTTCAATGCATCATGAGAATTTAACAACCTAAGAGAATTAATTGATCAATGCACCAACCATGACAAAACATAATTCTTGACGTGAGTTTTCTTCAACATCGTCATCATGTTTCACTAAAATAATCTGTATCTTTTAAAAAGTGACGTCACACAATGACACCATCAAATATTTCTACATGACTACCAATTAACTACTACTCCAATTAACCCGTTGTCACACGCGATATGATTTGTGTGCCTTTTTAACAATACCATTCGTTGTAAGCGAGATTTTTTACGTGTCTCACTCAAATCATAAAAGTCAAATCAGGTAACGGGAGGTTAACTATTCTACTGACGGATTCGTGGCCGTTTCGGATGCCGAATTGAAATGTAATGAAACATATCTGGTTATATTTGGGTGGATGTATGTACTTGCACAACGTTAGAAAGAATATATTATATTTAATTTAGTTGCCGTGGCATGAGAACCTGCAGTCTCTTGGTTCGTACGTCTGTTCTTTTCAAAGGTCCATTTTGGGTTGTCTTTCAGAAAATGAGGGGTTTTGGATTTTGTTGTTTTTTTTTTTCACGTACCGTTCTCGAGAGGTCTCGTAGGGCACCGAGAAATGTCATTTTAAACAGTGTATTAATTGTGATTGCCATACGATAAATAAATAAATCTAGCTCATGGCATGAATGAATAAAATTACTTAGGCTAGTATGGTTGCCAAAGCTCGCTAGAATGCGCTAGGGTCATTTATCTAGTTGCCAAAACAACGAATCCTCAACTCCATTAAAGTTGACATTTGCTTGTGATTCTTCTGGAGTCGCAAGCGTCCTTTGTTTATGGTGTCTGCATACCATCAGGCAGGGTAAGTTTGTTAGCCACTCTCGTAGTTTAAAAAAAAGACCGGATTGCACTGCGGGCGGGAGTGCCGGCAGAAGTGAAAACTCAATAACATTGTAACAGTTTTTCGATCAGGTCACGTCTTCGACATCTTACGGTGTCACCCTAAAAAATTAATTTTGAATGAATGTTCCGCGCCAGGAACAGCGGACGGCGGCGGCGAACAAAATACGAATTTGTTTTTGCCATTGCCAAATATTTTCCAAAACTTTATCTCTTTAGGAATAACGTCCAAATTCGAACTATTCGAATTTGCTCAATAGCAAAACTGTGAAGGACGCGTGGACAAAATTACAAATTCATTTGCAGAATATGCTATTGCAAAAAGTGTTTAACGGCTTTATACTCTTACGAATAGCGTTCAGTTAGGAATGAATTCGAATCGGCTAGCAGCGAAAAGTGACCTCCTTCACATCTGACGTCACAAAAATCTGTCGCGTATTTAGTAATTTTTCTCCATCCCAAAAAGTGCGCTAAAGAAGTTTTCACTTCAAAAAACGTGAACACGAAAAACAAAGAGTTTCAGATACTTCACTTGCGTGATGTTCACTCAAAACAGTCAGAACTGACCTCCAGTACGTAGTTTTATGTAGGTATATGAGCAATAGAGCACATTACGTGCACGTTAGGTGCAATATGAAATTGTCCGCTATCTCGGCGAAGAAACAATGACGGTCACATACATCAGTCCTGTCCGCTTCATTAAACCTGTGCCATTTCGGCCGGTGCTTAAATACAGGTCCACGGGAAGATTAAATTGCATTCAACGATTGCTACCGACTGAATAAAGTTTTCTCGTAGAACAGAGAGACAGATTTGATGACCGCTTTAGCCTAGTTGGTAGTGACCCTGCCTACGAAGCAAGAGGTCCTGGGTTCGAATCCCGGTAAAGGCATTCAATTGTGTGATGAGCACAAACATTTGTTTGCGAGTCGTGGATGTTTATATGTATTTAAGTATTTATTTATCTATATAAGTATGTTTATCGTCGTCTAGTACCCATAGTACAAGCTTTGCTTAGTTTGGGACTAGGTCGATTTGCGTAAGATTGTCCCCTAATATTTATTATTATTTATTAAAACGGAAGGGTATTCGAAATTTTTCCTTACTTAATCTATATGTTGTCGTATATATCGAAATGATAGCTGATGTCTGATAATTGTTGTTGAAATGTAGATTACTAGCTTCTGCCCGCGACTCCGTCCGCGTGGAACTCGTTTATATCGTAGCTCCATACAAACTTCCATCCTCTCAGGAGATTATTTCCGGGATAATCTATTTCCTTCTCCGGGATTCAAACTTGCTCCATACCAAATTTAAGCGTGAAGATATAACAGTCGGACAGACAGACAGACACACTTTCACATTTATAATATTAGCACCGATTACTATGGATTAATAGATCGATCAATCAATAGTGTTAGAGTGGACGACCAGGATTTCCTATATGATTTAGGTACAAACATCTCTCATATCTATAATAACTTTTGTTGTATTTCATTTAACTTTATTACTTCTATGTTTTCCATATAACAATGCAAACTTTTCAAGGAATTGAATAGGCAAGTATAGACAAAACAGACATTAGCAAAACTGCCCTTGAGAAATCAAAGGATTATTATAATCCTTCTAATGTTTTGACTGGGACCGCCTTTGCCAATTTATGTCAGAATTTGATTGATATATAGTTTCTTCTGGATCACAAATTACACCAAGTTCAACTCTAAACCTATAAGAATAAGGGGGAGTTTAAGTGCAGGTTGGTCGGCAGTGAACAAATAAACGGGGTCATTGTGAAGATCACAGTGGCGGGATTAGTCGAACAAGTTCACGGCCAGTGTCGATTGCGTAATAGGGAATATTCATGACATTTTTTTATTTTTTTATCTATTCTATAAGTAATTATATAACCGGAAAAAAATATAACACTTTCACAATATTATTAAATAAGCTAAAAAAAATAATTAAAATTACTATCATTTTCGGACGATCAAAACGCCACCATTTTGGCGCGCTCATTTGTGACGTCACCGTGCAGCTTAGTGCACGGCGGTTCTTAAACAAATTAACAACAAAGTGTTTGATTCACACTTTTAATAAATGTGAGTGATTAAAGCTTATAAGATCAACTTATTGTAATGGAAGAGCACACAAAAGCTTATTATAAATATTGTATTGTCCCTATGTTTGAAAATCACATTAAAACTGCAAATATTTTCATATGCCCAAAGGTGCAAATATAAGGATAAAGTGGTGTAAGGCGATGAGGAGAGATAATGTATCGTGCTTGAGTAGTTTATATTGTTGTGAAGATCATTTCGACGTGAGTATTAAATATGTATGTACCTAAAATCTTTTTTATTACGACTCGCGAACAATATAGGTAAACAATAACCTAACCTCAAAATTGTATTATATACTTATTCATAAAACTATTCTGATTCCCAATTTTTTTAGTTATTAATGTTACAAATATTATGATTTTTGTTGATCAACAGCTGACTACGAGTGTTGATTTTGATCAAGAAACGTTTTAGCTAAGTTTCTTTGTTTGCACTGTTGATCGAAGAAAGTTAAAAGAATTTAATCCTTTTTACTGAGTGACCTACACAAATTTGTTTTATTTATAAGCCTTGACGAAAACAACCTAGTTTGTTAAAGTTCATAAAGATGTTCTCAACATTTAACATTCCTAATAGGTACCGTGGAACTCGTTTATACTATCTCTATACCAAATTTCATCCAAATCGGTTCAGCAGTTTAAGCGTGAAGAGGTAACAAACAGACAGACAGACACACTTTCGCATTTATAATTTATTATTAAGTAAGTATATATAAAATATATAATATAACTAGCTTCTGCCCGCGACTCCGTCCGCGTGGAACTCGTTTATATCGTAGCTCCCCCCATATCCCCCAAAGGGATGAAGTGGAGGTGAAAGTTTGTATGGAACTACGATATAAATGAGTTCCACGCGGACGGAGTCGCGGGCAGAAGTTAGTATATATAATATATAAAGTTATAGTATAGTAAAATAGTATATAGTATGGATAAATATCTACTAGTTTTTTTATTCCACTTATTTAACAAAGACACCTATTTGAAGTAGTTTAAAAGTCTAGCTATTTGAATCGCCAAAATAGGTTATAATTATTTAATTGACCAATCTCACGAGTATAAAAACAAGGAATATGAAAATTTATTGAATATCTGTAACTTATTTACCTTGCAGCTTTTACTCCTCTTAGTTCAGCGGACGTAAAGTCACAAATATTTGCGAAGTATGTATTAAATTTAGTCATCATGAACACATCAATTTTAGGCAGATTATCCGACTGTGCCTTGACAAAACCGCCTTCAGTCATTGTGGCGAGTCTTTTTTCACTTAATAATTACCAAAAAACACTGATTATTTATCATAAACAGCGGCCAAACAATGCGAATAACTTTCAATAATCATACTAACGACCTGCACGGTGACGTCACGTTTCGCTCCGCCAATAGCGTTGCGTTTTGGAAATTTGCGAGGGAATTTGAAAAATAGTACTTTTAAACAATTTATTTTATCAATAGAAACATGATAATTTGAAAAAATAATCATGTGTGTATATTTATTAAGCAATATAGATTACACGTGATTTTTTTTGTCCATTTCTAAATCACATGCATATTCCCTATTAGATCATTATAATTTTGCCTGTTCTGTCTATATCATTCCGATTATGTCAACGCTCAATACAGGTCATTCGGATCTATGGTATTTATAGTTAGTGTTAGTGATGCCTCTTTTACTCCAGGCAAAATACGGTTTTGAAAAACATTAATTTATTTGTTGATTTCATTTTAAAATGTTATTCTAAGATGATTAATTCAAGAATCCGACAAACTTTCCACCCGGAAGTAATTATGTAGATTTAAATGAAGCATGCGTTGTCTTTTTTTGTACGATTTATCTTGAATATTATAGAGCAAATGTAAATGAACCAAAATAAAGACAAAAATATTTATTAATATTTTTTCTGACTTTTCAGAAGCTAGTTAGTTTATCGTTTTCTTGATGTCTGAAATTTTGTCGGATTTTGTCGCTGGGTAACTATTTAATTGATAATATATCCGTTACACATTAAAAATAAGCTATTATAAATTATTTCCAAATTTGACTTTTTTTCCATACGAGTTGTCAGTTCATTGACTGGACTATTTGCCGGCTTAGCCCAGTGGGTGCCTAGAGTGACAATTTTATTTTACCTAAGAAAGAAGCTGTCAGTTATAAGTACTTTCCTATTACGCCGCCTTACAATATATCGTTTTTGTGTAAGATCGTGTCCAAATATTGATGTACTTATCTGACAAGACTTTCGAATAAAAATTTACCTACGTCTTTTTCAAATGGCTGCCGCTCCCTATTGGTAATGTTTGTGTGTATGTTCGGTGACATTTCATAATACATCAAATTGTGAAGATTTTAGCAAGCAATGTGTGTGTTTTACGTCCACTATCCATGTTTTACGTCAACTTCGACCGTAATAATCAGTATCACTCGATTTACTGGTATTATTTATAGTATTAAGTATTAACCCTCCCTAACTCAGAACATAATAACTGACAAACGATTCTTTGTCTCAACTTTGCAATAAAATCTAAATAGACTTTCACTCTCGGCCCTACATCAGTACTTTTATTCTTTTACAATAGGCGCTCGTGTTTCTGAACGGACTCCTTTTTTCATGTCCAAGAAACATTATACGGACAGTCGCGGAGCCCGTACTATAGGTGCGATGCAAAATTATCGGATCAAGTGCAAATAAAACGAATGCTAATTGTAATGCAGGATATAACTTTTAGGGTAGGTATGTCAAGGGAACACAGAAAAAAATCAGAGTCATTTGTACAAAAACCGTAAATATCCCGATTTTTTTTTTAATTTCGAACGAAACGAAAATTTGGACGCACATGATTTGAAATGAAAAATTAAATAGGTATATGTATTTACGAAAAAAGCAATTCAAAACATAGTGGCTGAAATTCCTTCGGCGGAACATGGTTTCAGGACAAATGACTGTTCAGAGTTATGTAGTTTATGTACTGTACCCTGAGGAGACCCCAGAGAACGGGGTAATGATTTGTCGATCATTTTAATTGACCCAATGTTTTTTTTCCGTTATCAAGCAAACTTTCAATATTATTATGAACCAAGCCTAACCTAACCTAACGACTGATATAAGATAACATTTGAATATTCTGAAAGTTTACTGTTTCAGAAAAACAAACCCGTGAGGTGAAATGCCACATGATGATTGATGACATGTTGACGTAAGTATGAAAGGTATTAAGACTAAGTGTAAAGCAAGAACCTGATGAATAACAACTGAAAGTAAAGAAACTGTCAGTTGTTTTCCATGGAGGATTTGATGCATCCACATCTACACATTGGTAGCCCGTCAGTCTTAGTTAGATCGCAAATTCTAATAATGAATACAATTGCACACAAATGAAATTCTTAATTATATGGCCAAACTTTTATCTATAATCAATTTCAAGCTTGTAGCTGTTCGTTAGCCATCCAAATGATCGGTTTAAATATGTTTTAGCAAAAATATTGACATACATTTTTAATTAGAACTATAAAAAAAATGTTTTAAGGTAAGATAGATACTCTTCATGCTTTGTTTCAGTTTCGTTCAACTCGATCCTTTATCACCCCGATCTCGATCGCGCCTAAAACCAGGCGTAAGGGCAACGCCCTCGTAACAAAACACTCAATGGCTCGCGATAATATCGGACTCACGATTAAAAGTAAATCAGTCGCCTATTCAAGAGTTAACCCTAAACTGCTAACCCCCCAATAAACGCGGTCGCATTGTCCCCCGTATTCATTAACAGGTTTCTAAGAACGGACCACCTACGACGACCATTGATCCCATTCTGACCAATATGACTGCCCTTTTGTCCGAAACACATATTTATGGACCTCATAATTTGGTGGCTAAATGAAATAATTTGTTGTCAATGTATTGTGGACCAACAATTGGGGGTTGGAAAAAAAGGGAGGGTTATTTTGTAAATTATGTGAGGAACTTTGTCACGAGTCTATCGGGGTTTTATTTTGACCGGTCACATGATAGCTATTTAAATGATTGCTGTAAAAAGTTCGTGGGATTTAGTTTAAACTATGTAAATTCCTCAGGACAGGAAGGCGACAAGAATATATATGACTAAACTTCGATTTATAATGATAATTTAACACCAAACGTAAAGAAAAATTTCCTTGGAATTTGAAAAGTTCTTGGAGTATGGGCCCCGATGTTTTTCTTTCCCCTTCGCTTCGCAATCATAACATTAGAAAGATTATTTTCAATTAGGGTTTCAAAACCGCAAAACAGATAGGAGTCTGGACCTTAATGTGCAGCATTATACAATTATACTTACATACCTACATAATTATTGCATTAAGACAGTTTCTTTGCAATATTGTAACATGAAATTTGTTTCACAAGAAATCAAGCGACGGCACCGTTTCCAAAAAAAAAAATACGTATTTGATGCACTGAACTGAATGCAAATTTACCCGAATAAAACGCGGAAAAAAGTTCAGTACTACAATCCTCCTACGTAGTACTATAACTGCCGTGGGAAGGCTCTGGAAGAATCTAATAGAATTAGGAATTAAGAACTTTTCCACTCGCAGATTAAACCATGACCCGTTGGGATCGTTGGAAAACTTTTTTGGATGTGTCAGTCAACTCAGTCAGATATAATTCAGGATCTACGAGTAACTACAACCCAACTTTTAAACTGCTATAATAACCAATTAAAAAAAACAAGAAAATATATAAGTGCAATAGCATAAGAAGATTTTCTTGGCACCCGATGGGCAGACTGAAAATCAGACCGAAAATATTAGTGAAGAAGGATTTGACGAAATTATATTGGACTTAACTTAAGCCGAGGACATATAAATGTCCTCAGAAATACAAGCATGCGCTTACGTGTGCGACTGTATATTTTTTTTAATAAATTGTGACGGTTGCTTGGTATCCTAACATCGAATCCAGCGAAAACGATAATTTAAGAATATAACGAAACCTAAAGAAGTTTAAACAATGCCAACCAAAATCTTGTCATGGCAGAGAAGAAGATTAGATAGCCAGTATATGTAAATCGTTTTTCAACGACTATACTTATAAATAGAATGAAAATCTTTTTCAACGACAATATACCTATAAATTAAAAAACAATATGTGAAAAGGGGATGCGTCTTTAAAACAGAATGTAGGCAAAATCTTAAGTTCCTACAGCAATGTCCTTAGCATTCTAAGAAAAAGATAAATGACATTTTATTTGATGTCTTTGATATCTCATTATAATGATTGTTCCGCGAGCTGCAGATTTTAAAGAGCAAATTCCTCCAGGGCTAATATGACTTGTATACCTCAGAGAGTTGTATCATGGATCGAGATTGAGTTATCTGTCACTTCTTCGATTGAGATGGAGTCAAGTTACCTTGCTACGGACCTAAAATGCTGCCAACTGGTTCACGTCATTCTAGAAAACCCTCATTCTGCTATCCAATCCTCTTTATCCCAGTTACCGTTCATATTGTTATCAGAATTGAAGGGAACATGCTCCCCAAGAAATCAAAGCGTTTCGGGGTAAGAGGTTAGACCCAGACCCCCTGACAAAGCCATCGTTCCCGAACCATTTAACACCCGATCAACGTCACTGTCACTCCCCCGGCCCATTACAGCCACCGTAATGAATTAGTCTTTCCCCTTTTGTTTAGCAACACGGGAAAGCAGATGGATTTGGATAAATCCGGTTTCTTTGGCTATTTACGTCGATTTTATCTTGACCTGGGTCTTAATTACTAGGATTGCCTTTTGTTGCAAATGATTGACTGGTAGGGGTGTTTGTTTTATTCGCGTTTCATTATTTATTCTATTTTATTTACTTATCAGTATCAACATTCATGTTTCGCATTAAATCCACTTCGCTAATTTTACACTCGAAATGGTCGACAAAAACTGCTCAATTATTGCCATTGAAATTGTATACATCGATTCCATTAACAACACTTTGCTTCACGCAAACGATATTAAAATGTACGATCTCTGCTTCTAAGACTGGAGAGACACGCATTTTGGGCTCAACTTAGAGATTATTGATGGTGATTGCAGTTAACAGAACACCAACATTCCACCAAACTATTCCCAAAAATCCCAAAATAGCATCGACCATCACATAAATCGCAAGCCCGTCCCTCCGAAACGTCACTCACAACCAAAATCCTCCGAACGTCTCCCTAAAGGAATTTTTCAATCAAACCCGTACATATGACTTCATAATTCGTTTCACAGCTCAACCGCATGAGAACTCTTGCGATAAAGATCTCGGCGAGCTAAATAGGGCTTTAAAAGTACAAGCATATGGTAGAGTTTAGAGTGTTAGTTGATTAAGTCAAATGGCATGTACAATATTGGTAAGGCTGGGCATTGAAACAAATCACTTAGGGGCGTTACTAGGGGTACATACAGTACATCGTGTTAAGAGCATGCTAGGCGACTGACTTTTCTGTGTAAACTAGTATAATTATAAATTCGTGGACATGTTTTTCATGTGAATTATTAGGCATGTTACACGTGTCAATAGAATCCACCAATTTAATTATTTATTCATCAAACCTTGGTTTTTTCAAATCAACATTCATGTCCTAAAATGTATGAAAGTTCAATCATTCTAATTCAGTAATTTCAATCTCTAGATTAGGTACATTACGTTTTTATTTTTACACACAGTTTAAACGTCTTATTTCGACTGTACACTCAATAAAATACCTTAATCAAAATCGAAAGTAAACCTCGGGAACGGGTGACCCGGTTTAAAAATAGTTGGCCGTCTGTTTTGAAGATAAACATACAAATAAAAAACAAAACAATACGTAACACGTTGACAATGAACTATCGACAAATGATGTATTCGACGATGCAATCGATGTGGGATAAATCACCAAGGAGCATCCCGGTACTGTCTTTCTTCTAAGCCTCATTTACAAAAAGGCACATTCTAATAGTTAACTCACGTAACTTACGCCCTTTTGCAATAAGCAAACAGAGTAATGTGCCCTGAGTATTATCTGCCTTATCACACACCCGTGTCATACTCTCGAACTTAAAAAAGGCAGCATTAAAGCCTTTATTCCAAAGGATGAAACACTATAAGCATGGACATGGTGGGTATGGTGTTGGGTGTTAATAAATTATTTATGGGGTCAATGGGACAAAGGGATGAACGTTGTGATAAGCCCGTGGTGGCTGGCGACAAATGTTGAGATTAGTTTTGAGATGTTTCGTAGGGTCTACGTTTTTGGAGGGCCTATAATATTAACCGACTTGCAGAGGTCGAAAGCAGGGAATTTTGCACTGGCTTTTCCGATGTATTAGCAATGACAAATATATCATTGAAGGCTAAGAGGGTATAATAAAGTATGAGTGTTGTTTGGAAGTTCTTAAAAATTGGATGATGTAAATGGGAAATCCCGTCGGGCAGACCACCAAAATATTCTACTTTGGGACATTTCGCGCACAAAGTACCTCCGGTCCTCTAGTACCTGTTGATTCATAAGCACACACCCAATTCTTCAGCCTGGTTTATCTTTGTCATAAACTAAACATCCACTTACTTAACATAAGTAATGTTTAAAGTTAATAAGTATTGGTTCAAGGGTGCATCAGAACGAGATTTTTATCAACCTACAATGCGTAGACGCATCATCTGTGCTTGCGTAGTTCCGAAGAGACAAGTCAATTCTAGATTATACCACGCATATGATCTTTCTTTACTGCAGCAGGGGATCCTTAAGGAACAATGGGACGTCGAAGAAAAAGGATAGGCAAGATACAATACTATTAACTAGCTTATGTTAAGGCTTCACTTGCGTTTTGGTATGAGAATGGTACATATTATAATTGGGTACACTTCCAATTATAATAGGTACTACTGCCGAGAGGTAGATATTGAATACATTGAGTAAAAAAGTGGATGTGGTGAGGACAAGATTTCCTTCCGGACAGACAGAAAAGACAACTGTAATAACTTGACTTAATTTATGTGTGATGTTATCATACCAAAGTTATCATTTTGAAGAGGCCTATAGTCTCTTACCACCAGCATTACGACCGCGGCGAGCTATTAAGAGTAAAACAATGACAAAATATTTAACAACGTCAAATCTCGGACGAGATAAAGGGACTAAAATAAAAAGATCACCTCATTACCACGCAAATCTAGTAATCTACTTATCGACCGTAATTAGTAGCGTCGTAACTCCGATTTTCTGACTATTCCAGTATCAGATCAACCTCCTATGGATTAAGTATTTTCTTGTGGTTAATTCTTATTGCAGTTAATGCGTTTTTGTTCTGAAAGATCGTTATGTAACCGTATCTGTATCTGGACGGCGCCGACAGAAAGACGACCAATCATATCCGTATCTACGATCTTGATTGAGATTTATTAGACGGATCGAATGAGTCGCTCCGATCTACATAAATCAGTCTTTTAATACTGCCCACTGTCTTACTGTCTTCAACTTTGCAGCTAGATCTTACGTGTATTTAAATTAAGCTGAAACTCCTTTGTTATTTCCTTTCCGAAATTCCGTTTCTGTCTTACATAATTGTCCTGCGTCATACAGTCGAAGAATACCTGCATAGATCTTCTGCCTTAAATAATAAAGTCGAAATTCTCACGTTACCGAATAATTCAGCCGCTGTTTTATTATTTGGTAAACTGTACTGGCTGGTTCAGGAATCGGATCGGGCGATGATTTGTTTTGACCACTCGTTAACGCTTCTTGTTTGTTGAAAAAGTGCGATTTATTGACAGGGATCGCCTTATAAGTGTATTCGGTCATGTTTGAACGAGAGAACTGGTTCACTGGACGACGTGAATTATAAGAAGTTCGCTTCCATTCATCAATGGGATGAGATGCTTCAGTTATGAAAATTCTGGAGACCACAAAACTGAAGCCTTTTAAGAGTCGAAACACGAGTCGGACTGACTGGCCATGGGTTGAGGTGATACAGAAAGTGTGCTTGGATATTTTTGTAAAATTTTAGAAAATTGTTAATTTAATAATACCAATGAGCAGAGCCTAGCCCAAAAAAATATGATGATTGAAGGTCTTGGTTTAAGAGCACAAACTAGCGTTTACCAGATTAATATCGATCTCACATCTATCTAATGGTTGAATCAGAGGATAATTATTTTAAGTAAAGATTGTTGGTGATGAAAGAGAGGAGGTACACCAAGAAAAAGGCGGATGGATGGACTGCGTGAGAAACGATATGAATACGAAGGAAGTATGTGATGAGTTGACAGGCGATAGAAGAAAAAAACATGCTGCGCCGACCGCAAGTAAATGGGATAAGAGCAAGCGAATGATAATGATTTTTGGTGATGAAATTCAAGGAAAGTATCGACTTTCGTATTAACATGCATCTCATATTTACATCTGACAAGGAGCTGTCATTACAGCATTTACTAGCATTGTTTATGTATGTCTGTTGACGCAACGCAACACAGCCAATGAGGCTATGACACATTGAGGATGCAGTAAAATCTCGCGTTGGAAAACCTCAATGCAGTGCTAAATATACGTGTTGCGTATCAGGTTAGCCACACCGCAAAACTACCGTCTTCGTAACTATATATGCACTTAATTTAGTTCTAGAAACTTTCCCAGACAGAAAGTTTGTGACGTTTTTCGAACTTGCTATAATATGGTTTTCATTTCAGAATAATTATAATACAACTGCTTGAAGACTCAAAACACTCTATTTTTATTACGACGTAAAGCTGTAAGGAAATGTCGCAACCGGAGTAAATCCAAGTTCCTTAATGATCTAGCTAAAAGTGGAACTGCAAAAGGGAGGCTGAATCTGATTCCACAGTCATACTATAAAAAAATGTTTGTGGATCTTTGCATTGTGATATTTCGGATACTTTCAGTATCCTACTAATATTATAAATGCGAAAGTTTGGATGTTTAGATGTTTGTTACTCAATCACGCTTAAACGGCTCAACCGATTTGGATGAAATTTGGCACGAAGATAGTTTAAAGCTCGGATTAAAATAAAGGATAGTTTTTAACCAGGGTCCATGCAGACGAAGTCGCGGGTGGAAACTAGTTATAAATAAACAAAAGGAAGCGATGAAGGTAAGATTACATGTCACCATGTCAGTCAAGATAATTTATTAATAAAATATAGGTACCTATTGTAATACCCTTACAGGGTTCATGTTTGAAACCTTATGTCACTATTGTTATCTGTGTACTGTAACAACATGAAATCAATAAAATAATTGAATTGAATTGTCTCTAAATTTTTTTTGTAGGAATAACGTTGGTGTATTATTTAAGTGTTAGGTAGGTACCATTCCCAATATACATTTATATCCAACCATTATCACAGCAACATACTGATACTGGTCTCTAAGTATAGAGCTGAACTTGAGAATCCATTTAGTCTGATGACTCGATGACTGACACCATGTCGATCAGCTATACAATGACGCGGTGACCGCAAATGACGGATATCACGGTAGTTGCACAATCCGGTGCTAATCGACATGAACGTGCCTCTAGTCATAAATCTAGATTGTATTGATTGTGTTGATACATGGTGTGACCTCAATCAATTTAAATTGATTTATGGCGCCACAAACTTATTTGACCTGATGTCATTGGTGGATTTTTTCTCCCAACTGGTGACTGAACTTAAATGGAGGAATGACGTCTGCCTAGCAGTGTACGTCAAAGGAGAAGATAGCCGAATAACTGCCAAATTAAACAAAAGGCAACCAACCGAACTGCAATCTGATGCGATGCGAACATGATGCTTTCCGAAAGGGAATGCCAAAGTTATTTAGATAAAACGACCGATTTGACGACCCCTAGGAGCCTAGTTGGAAGTGACCTTGCCTACGAAGCTGGAGGTCCTGGGTTCGAAACCCGGTAAGGACATTTATTTGTGTGATGAGCACGATATTTGTTTCTGATTCATTTATATTTTCTATGTATGTAAGGATCTATTTAAGTATGTATACCTTGGTCTTAACTGTTAAAGGCAGTGCGAGCCTTAAGAGGGGGCGCTCCGCGAAATCGGGGTTCTTAGATTGAATATTTACCTATGACAAACTAAAGCGAATGCCAGGAAAAAGAACATACCAAAACTACATCATATTTGCAATTGAATCGTCTGAACAAAACCATACAAAACCAAAATTGCCTCGATAGAAAAGAACCGCCAAAACATGTCTTATTTTTACTCAATTTCAATAGTGTGAGGTTCCCGTGCATATAAATTAAGTAAAAGTTGAGTGTATAATAGCTTTTCACATTACCTAATGAAAGTACTAGCGGGGTATTTATATGTAGTCCCTTTTCAGACTTATTGAGGTGAAACGTATTTGGCGTATAGGCCTTTTTTATTTAGCGCGATACCCTTTCTCCCGTCGCGTGTTTCGTGCGGTTCTGTATATCTTTTGTTGCCGTTCGCGGGCGGAGTCAGTCGTAATCGCTCCGCTGAGACGAGAGGACTACGTTCTGTGCTCTCACGACAGCACGATGAACATAATTATTTCAATAATATTGTGACCCAGTATATTCGTCCAGTGAATGAACGTATCATTACATTCCAGTAGATATTTTGCTACATTTTGAAATAATATATTTAAAAGTCGACCTTAACATATAGATCTTAAAGTTCAAAATACAACTATAAGATTACGCAGCGATCGGCGGGTGACCGGCTTCTTAGAATAATTTGTGCAGTACATGCAAAACTAGACGAACATTTTTCTGTCGATCTTGTATTTACTTTATGAAAGATTATCACTATCACTACATATGTAGTATAAAACAAAGTCGCTTCCCGCTGTCTGTCCCTATGTATGCTTAGATCTTTAAAACTACGCAACGGATTTTGATGCGGTTTTATTTAATAGATAGAGTGATTCAAGAAGAAGGTTTATATGTATAATATAGTATCCGTGCGAAGCCGGAGCGGATCGCTAGTTGAGAATAAATCCGGTTATGTTCAAAATCGATGTCTGAGAGGTCTAAATACGAATTCATAGTCGGAAATAATTCAAAAAGTGGTCGCATTATTTAAAATTTTTGAAACATTCGTTGTAAATTAATATGCGCGTTTTTTTAAAGAACAACATACATTGGCAGGCTTCTCGAGGGTGAAGATTCTAGAAATGATGTCCATTTTGAATTCCAAGATGGCGGACATTGCTTTTCGAATTTAAACTTTCGTGAGACGTGTTGAAACAGTACTTATAATTACACGGTTCAACTCACGTATTAAATGTCACTACGGGCGACATGTTTCGAACTCTTCGGGAATTCTTCTTAAGGATGATTGTTTTCGCGGCGGTGTCGCTTGAATCTTGTCGTGATTCAAGCGACACCGCCGCGAAAACACTCATCCTGAAGAAGAACTTCCGAAGAGTTCGGAACATGTCGCCCGTAGTGACATTATTGACATTGTTTTTCTTTAAAGTCATCACGGGTGTCGCTTTTAGGGTTATCGAGAGTGCAGATTCCAACAATTATTGCCTGCGAACTTGGACATTTTGATATTAAAAAAGTGAACATAATTATGCACTTTTTCTTTAATAATATGTTCAAAATTGATAACTAAAGGGCCAAAGCGTCTCCATTGTCTCCAAGTACGAATCCGAGATCAGAATTGAAAAATTTGGCCGCCACACAGTAGTGGCCTGAAAATTTGACTTTCATAGACATGATCGAAGTTTTCATAATATATTATAGTTTTTTTTTAATGCTACTAATAAATTCACGGTTAAATTCACGTATTAAACGACACGAAAGGCGACATGTTTTGAACACTTCGGGAGTTCTTCTTCAGGATGAGTGTTTTCGATGTTTGTTTTGAAGAAGAACTCCCGAAAAGTTCGAAACATGTCGCCTGTTGTGACATTTAATGCGTGAATTTAACCGTGGATTTATTAGTAGTATTTTAGACATGTCTCACAAAAGTTTAAATTCGATTATAGCTTTTTTTTGCTTTAGGCTTTTACTAGCCATTATTATGCTAGCTCACAAGTTGTGAGCTAGCATAATAATGGCTAGTAAAAGCCTAAAGCAAAAAAAAGCTATAATGAGTCACAACCCTTACGTGATTTAGTAAAAAAACGGAAGGCCATATTTCAGTTATAGCTCCGGTGGTTTTTTAAGCAACAAAATGCAGGTAGTGATATTCCTTGGGTAATTAAAGTAATTTGTACTCTATAAAGTGAGTGTTTTCACGGCGGTGTCGCTTGAATCTTGTCGTGATTCAAGCGACACCGCCGCGAAAACACTCAATCCTGAATAAGAACTCCCGAAGAGTTCGAAACATGTCGCCCGTAGTGACGTTTAATACGTGGGTGAACCGTGTAATTATTGTCATTTTTTTTCTTTAAAGTCATCACGGGATTCACGGGTGACGCTTTTAGATTCCAACAATAGGGGCGTAGACACTAAATAAAATAATGTGATATTTTCTCGAAGAAGGATAAAAAATCAACGCAAAAGGTTAAATAATCACGAAGATAAGTGACAAGATAGGGGCATCGTCTCGTTCTATCAAACGGTGTCAGCCAGTGACGGACGGTCTATCCTGTCACTTATCGCGTGATAAGGCCGACCATGACACGGGGTCAGAATTGAAAAATTTGGCCGCCACACAGTGGCCTGAAAATCTGGCTTTCATAAACATGATCGAAGTTTTCATAATAAATTACAGTTTTTTTTTAATGCTACTAATAAATTCACGTATTAAATGACGCGACAGGCGACATGTTTCGAACTCTTCGGGAGTTCTTCTTCAGGATTAGTGTTTTCGATGTTTGTTTTGAAGAAGAACTCCCGAAGAGTTCGAAACATGTCGCCTGCCGTGACATTTACGTTAATTTTTTAACCGTGGATTTATTAGTAGTATTTTAGATATTTCTCACAAAAGCTTAAATTCGATTATAGCTGTTATTTTGCTTTAGCCTTTTACGAGACATTATTATGCTAAATTACAACCCTTACGTGATTTAGTAAAAAAACGGAAGGTCATTTCAGTTATAGCTCTCGAAACTGACTTAGCTACTAGCGAAAATTATATCTTCAAATATAGGTACTTACAGATTTTGTCTTTCTTTCCACTTATTATAATTATCTATAGGTATTCATCATGTATCATCTGACTGTCGGGGCATATACTATGCGAGAAGGAGCGGGGCAGCAATAGACGCATCAGCGCGGCAGGTACGGGGCGCGCGGGTGATTTCTGATTTTTCCCTGGCGATACGCCCCCTCTTAAATTGGTGATTGGTATTAAACAAATAAATTAATAATGTAAAACAGTACACATAGCTAAGAACCATCTCGACCAACAGGACTTTCACTAAAAGAAATCCGCTCAAATCGGTTCGTCACGATGTCACAGACAGACATACATGTTATAGCACCCCTCTTTTTCATCGGGGTTTAATAAGAAAGAGATCAGTAGCAGTACACTCGTGTTGGAGCCCAAGAATGTCAAGATATAGGTACGCTTGGGGCGTTGCGCCATACGAGTAGGCTACCGGATCACAATTATCAGCGCACCTCGTCGTGTGTATGTCATATCCAAAGATCGTTATCAACGTGCTGTATTGGTGGCAAAGGGTATGGTTGGCAGAAAAAACAAATACATTTGAATATTCACTTTTGTTCTTAACCATAAAATAAATACTTACCTTCTTAGGATTACACCTCTAGATATAAATCTCTACGGTACAAAACCTTTATATATTTTTAAAACAATGTACATCAAATGACATAAAATGTCATAAAAATACAACTATAGTTGAAAATCTAATTACATTACGCGAAGTGTTTATTTTACCTAATCTAAATAATCCAATGCACATCGTATCTAGAGTGTTTGGATTTTTTCCAATCGTGAACGACTGACAGCCAAATCTGTTGAACAAATTTTAGTCATTTATTCGCTATAATTTGGATAAGTTGTTATAAATATGTATAAATCCCATAATTTGTGAAATATATAATGTTTAAAATACTTGCGTAATTTGTTTTTTTTTGTCAACCATACTTTGCCACCAATACAGCACGTTGATAACGATCTTTAGTCATATCACTGAGTAAGGTGTGAAGCCCGAATAGCGAAAAAAATCTCGCTTGGTCTTTTACCTCCCCGTAAAGGGCCGTCGCATTCGGGGATAGGTTTACGTAGGCTGGGTTTCCGCTACTCAACGTCACGTGCGAGCCTGTTTTGTTCTACAGGGTAGCTTGATTTTGCCGACGACCTCTGGCAGTGACTAGTGACCCAATCCGAGGTGATTTGTGACCAGACCCCGTATCATGGTCGGTCTTATCACGCGATAAGTGACAAGATGGGAGCGTCGTCTCGTTCTATCGAACAGTGTCAGCCAGTGACGGACGCTCTATCTTGTCATTTATCGCGTGATAAGGCCGACCATGATACGGGGTCCGGTGGCATGGTTGAGATTATTTAATATGGCCGACTTTTTATAAAACCAGTGACAATGGAACTGGAATCTTCTACCTTAGACGAAGAGTTGCCTTTTGAATGGATTACTTTGTTGCAATTTGGCCAGCTCAAACCATCTCAATTATAAGTATTTTGCGAGCCGTAACATGAATGAAGGACCAACCACACAAAACCCTATCAATAACCTTCAAAAGTAAACTAAAGTAATTAGCAAAACCATCACGCAATAGACGAGTGCGTCAACCATTGACTTGACTCGTATCTCGTTTCGGTATTGTCAAATCAATTTGTAAGTAATGCGACTCCTTTTTCTAGGACGATAGACCACAGGCGTGTGGATGAATTATTTATTAGATCTTGTATTATGTTATGACACATAGCCGTGATTCCTATAAGAGACGTGATCGGCAAATGTTTTTGAGGAAAACGAAAGGAATGTTTGCATATTTTTACGTTTCGTTGGAAAGAGTTGTATCACCCCATTGGTATCTTTGGTATATAACCCTATTCATTGTTTAAAACTAAAACTTAACTAGGACATAACGTAATTCTATGCAAGTATTTTTAAATATTTATTCAAACAGCGCAGGCAAGCGGAAAATTCGAAAATGTTGTGAAAACTCAATATTGTTCATAAATTCGCTGGTAGCAGTATATCTTCGTAGATACTTCGTAGGCATACCTAAATTAAGAAATGAGTACAGTCAAGTGTAAAAATATGGGAGCATACAACTTACTCATAAATATGTCCCATAACTCTTATGTCAGCGGATTAAGGTTTTGGTACCTACTTATTTATGAGAGGATGTAATCGATACATATTTTTGCACTTGACTGTACAACTAAGACAATATATCTCTTTAGTATCCTAGCTAAATGAAGAAAAGAAACGTAAACATTTTTTTACATGAAAATTCTAATGTTGCGTGGGGCAACGAATAGAAAAAAACACTTTTACTTCATAACGTTTCATCCAATTTTCACAGAATCGTTCTTAAAATACAAAGCTACTTATTTAAATATAATTATTCCCGTTGTTAGAATTCCATGCGGTTTGCAATAGTTTCTAAGAAAGGCTAAATAAAACCTTATTCAATTTTAGTAAGGTAAATCATCTGGATCATAAACTGTCAAGATGACCGTAAAACGGTGGCTGCGAGATTGTAAAACGCCGCTCCGGCAAATCTAATATGGACAGGTAAGTAGCTGTTCATTTTACTGAATGAGTTCTTTCAAATGTAGAAACGGTAAAAATAATGATATATATCAAATGCTTTGCCGTAGAAGTAGAAAGCCTGTTCAATGTTCATAGAGCTGCATTGGTGAATCAATTTATATAATTCTATAGAGTACTAGTTGCACCCGCATTGCAATGAACACAGGCAAAGGCGTACGATCGAGAATAGTACATTGTTGTAAAGGCGAGAAAGTAGGCAATAGATGGACGAGTGGGTTCGAGGTCCGAGCCAAAGGTGAGGACCTCGGAGGAGACGAGTCCATCTATTGCGCTTTTGGCCGAGACATTACATAGTGCTTTTCACGCCTACTGCGAGGAAATTGCAAATAATTATAATTATAAGTCAAAATTTAGTACCTAACTAAAGATCACAATATGAAACACCCGCCAGCAGCAGCGCGCCGGGCCGACCGCGCGCTGCCCTCCACACGCGAGTGGGCGATTGCGCGGGCGGGGGTGGGGGCAGGGGCGGGGGGAGCTGTGATTGTTCGAATCGCTGTTCAAACTGGACTACAAAAACATTGTTGGACAGTTTGAACTCATAGATGGTCTGTTCGTGCGACGTCCAACTAACCCCAGCTTTGAAGCCTGAATTCTAACCATCTTTTGCCACATTTCCAAAAATACTATTCCTCCCTTCCTCATACAGAAACTTGAATTACCTGAAACGAACTGAAACGAACCGCCGTACTCCCTTATTTCCTCCGCCAAATCAAAATGTATGCAAACGATTTTTGGAACACAGATTAACTAAGAGATCCACTATGTGCCTATGTTCAATATGAGTATCATTTATTAAAATTACAGATAATAATAATGTATAACAAATAATAATAACAATTCACGTCTCTGCAATGCAGTCAGGTGAAGATTAGTTAGTGTTTGGAATGGCTGCTCCGTCGTCGAACCCCAACATTTTCGCTGCAGGTTTGAATTTGTGGCGTGTGCCTCGTATGCACATACTGGTGGCTCGAATTATGGCAGTGCATATCCTTGCTCAAAGCCAACCCAGTATCGTACTCAGTGATTTATTCCAACGGGCTGCGAGCGCGTCGCCTATATAGATGTGTTTGACAAAAGAGGTCACCTGTGGTGCGAATACGCCATCGACGGAAGTCACGAGAGGGGTGAAGGTAGCATGTTTCGCTTCGCAGGCAGCGGAGTATTTTCTTTGTTTTTCAGTCTCAGCAGATTTTAGTCTACGACACGGATATCGAAAAGAGCCTCTCTCTGAGCATTCCATACGCCACGGCAAGATAAGTCGCCGCGTAATCCAAGGTCACCTTCTGTGATTATGGGTTCTATTGTGACGTTGCTCCATGCTTGGTAACAATAGTTCTATGTTCTGATTTAATTCGAGGGTGAAATGATGCTGTTTAAAATTGTACTATTCACTTCAATTGCAAGGAAATTGTAAGATAAACTCTGCCGACTTTCTTACAGAGTAAATGGAATGAAAAGTTTCTTTGGCATCACTAGGACTATGAACCACCAACCAACACCGATTGAAACAAAGGACCAGTATACTCGTAACAAATATAATATTTACTACTGCATTCAATCCATTAATTAACCCAATCAAATTTCAACCTTGACACTTGTGCAAAAAGCCTATAATTAAATGGATCGATTGTTTTGTTTCATCCTCATTTGTTTTGATGGAGGGTAATGGTAGTCCACTGTCCAGCTCACAGATAACCTCCTATAGATAGAGCCTATATATGCTCTAGCAATGATAGCCCCCCGCTGCCCCGCGCCATGTTGTCAGTTGCGACCAGGTACGCGATCTAGACGTGCGTCAAACAAGCAACAAATTATAATTGTTTTGCGCTCCAAAAATGAGTTATTGCTGTGTGCAGTGGTGTGGGAAAAACTCCCGAACGTCTTATTTCACAACCGACGGAATAACATTTCACAGGTAAGTTAAATTTATCATATAAATATAAATTTCATTCTGTCACGCGGAGTTCATTTTACACTGGTCCATAAGAAGTAGTGAAGTATGCGTGTCCCTTTTCATCAAATGGAAATGGCAATATACTGTTCCTTTCTCACGAAAGCACGTGACACTCTAGTGATGAGCTAGTGATGCTTTCGAATTTTACCGATTCAGATTCATTTAAGGAAACAATACGTTAATTCATTTATCCGTGCTTTCGTGTACTACTTTAATACGAAAATTCACCAAAGATTATATTTATATCCTTGTCATTGCATTGTCAAAATTATTTTGTTAGAAATCATAGATAATGTATACGATGTACTAAAAACTGCACCAAGAAGGCAGCGTGGCGGACTGCAACCGTCTTACAAGCTATGAGGTAGAGAGAGACGAGAGACGTAGTAAATTACTATATCGCTCTATTTTATAGCTTCCAGAGCTAATGAATGGAATATATTATTTTAGTACCTATACAGCACGTCTATCATGAGACGGCCGCGACATACTCTCGATTTTTCTGCGCTCTATATATTCTGACGCTCGATCCATGTCGTTTATCGTGTGATAAGGACGTCCATGCTACGGGGTCAGGCCAGGCCATCACGCGATAAGTGACAAGATAAAGCGTCCGTCTCGTTCCATCGTGTGATAAGGCGGACCATGATACGGGGTCAGACCCTTATGGTTACCATGGTCCGGTGCTTACCGGCGGGACACAATAACAACAAGAAAATGTTGATCATGCACCACAGATATTTTTGACATGAACTAAACCAGCCTAGCCAGCTCGATCGCGTTCTAATCGTCTCTCGCTAGCAAGTATATAAGTGCGAGAAGGACGAATGCTGAGCAAATAAATATAGCGGTAAACATATCCCTGTATTACGTGATTACGGTAATTACATTACGTCTTTTTGTCGAGCCAGCTGTCGCGGTAAGCTGCCAGCTAAGCCGACCCAGCAATTTCCGACGTGTTTACGGGATTTAGTAACGATTGCGAAATTAAAGATGTGGCTTACGGAAGAATATAATCTGTAAGACCATGTTGAGTTGAATGATAAACATTTCCGACACGATTCTTACTGAGACACCTCGCTTTTTACCCGACTGCCGAAGGAGATGAGGGTTATGTTTTTCGAGAGTACGTATGTATGTATTCTATGTGTGTACGTCTTATTATTTAGCATGTCCTGCACAGCCTAAACCGATTGACTGATTTCGACATATAAGGTGTCGTTGGTGTCTCTTTATCGTGAAGTGGCATCCATACTTCCATACTATACTATACTATCCTTACTAATATTATAAATGCGAAAGTGTGTGTGTGTGTTTGTATGTTTGTCCTTCTTTCACGTCGCAACGGAGCGTCGTATTGATGTGATTTTTTGTATGGAGATAGTTTAGAAGCTGGAGAGTGACATAGGCTACTTTTTCCAGCGGGAAAACATCTAATTCCCACGGGAAAATGTCTAATGATATTTCATCATAAGTGTTTTGAAAAACCGAGTGGTTCAAGCCCGGGATCGAACCCAACGACCCCCAGATTCGAAGTAGCAGGCGATACCGCTCGGCTACAAATTGCAAAAGCAATTTACAAGACGAGCTACTGTACTGTAATAGTACATTACTACAGCGGCCGGGAAGTAGTGGGTTGCCGGCCGAGTACATATAGACGGCCGCGCGTAGCGAGGTCGGATAGTTATGAGGCCGGCAACCCCTTTTCACGCCGCTATAGTGCTTTCCTCAAACATGCAATGAAATAAAATAAAAAAACTCCAAGAAATCAAACTTTAATTTTCATGGCTGGACGCGGTGATCCTGTGCCACAAATTGTGGAATGGAAATTAAAAGACCATCTTGCAGGCCTAGGCCTCCAATTTTGTATGGAATGCCATTACGGGTCTCTCGTCTCGCTGCGCCCGAAACGTTACACTTCGAAGCCTGTTATGAAGAACACAACGTCAATATTTCATTGCATGTTTGAGAAAATTGCTTTTGCAATTCATACTTCACTCCATTTACCGCACCATGCCGTCGCACAACGAAATAACAAAGCATACTCGTACCAATAAGCCGAATCACAATTGGCATAAATCGCATCACAGTTAAAATTAACTGTAGTTTATATGCATACCCGCCGTTAAAACAAGACCATAGACGCTCTAGGATAGACAACATGACGGTTCGAGATAATGCCAGTGCGATGCTAGCCGAGCGTGCTCGTAGATGCGACCGCTGATATCGGCAACCGATTAAATATAATCCTTGAACAAATAATAACGATCGAAATTAATAAAGGACAATCATTATTGAAAAGGCATTTAAAATTACATCATAAGGAGAAGAATGGGCCTCATAAGAAGGCTCAAAGTCACCCAAAGGGCAATGGAGAGGGCCATGTTGGGAGTTTCTCTGCGCGATCGCATCAGAAATGAGGCTATCCTCAGCAGATACAAAGGTAACCGATATAGCCCTCCGAATCGCTAAACTTAAGGCAGGGCACATAGCACGTAGCAACGATGGCCGTTGAGGCGGAAAGGTTCTCGAGAGGCGACCACGTACCACAAGGTGGACTGATGACCTGGTAAAGGTTGCGGGAGACCGCTGGATGCGGGTGGTGCGGGACCGATCACTGTGTCACTCTTTGGGGCAGGCATATGTCCAGCAGTGGACGTCGTTCGGCTGATATGATGATGATGATTTAAAATTACACCGTAGGCCGTGCACCACCACTTTTAATATCGGCCACAGCAAGGCGCGCACACATGTGACACGACTGTATTAATGCTGGTGACTGTATCTAACCGATTTTACGAGCTTCTATTATTCAACTTGATTTGATCTTTTTTGAAGTGATAACTTCTTTAGCGGCGCTGAGCACTTTTTGGGATGGAGAAAAATTGCTAAATACGCGACAGACTTTTGTGACGTCACATGTGAAGGTCACAAACTTTTATATTTTGCTGCTAGCCGATTCGACTTCATTCAAAACTGAACGCTATTCGTAAGATTATAAAGCCGTTAAACACTTTTTGCAATAGCATATTCTGCAAATCAATTTGTTATTTTGTCCACGCGTCCTTCACCGTTTTGCTATTGAGCAAATTCGAATAGTTCGAATTTGGACGTTATTCCTAAAGAGATAAAGCATTGAAAAATATCTGGCAATGGCAAAAACAAATTGGTATTTTGTTCGCCGCCGCCGTCCGCTGTTCTTGCAAATTCGAATAGTTCGAATTTGGACGTTATTCTTAAAGACATAAAGCTTTGAAAAATATTTGGCAATGGCAAAAACAAATTGGTATTTTGTTCGCTGCCGCCGTCCACTGTTCTTGGCGCCGACGGCGGCGGGCGAGCCGGGCCGGCGCACCTACCGGCCACCGGCCCGTGCGCCTAAATAATTGATAATTGTTTATAAATTTGCGCCAAATTCATTTTTAGGGTGACACCGTAAGATGTCACGTGACCCGATCGAAAAACTGTTACAACGTTATTGAGTTTTCACTTCTGCCGGCACTCCCGGAGTGCAACCCGGTCTTTTTTTTAAATCTTGAAAGTCGACCAAATCCTGGAGTCTAATTTAGTTGGCGCAATTATGTAAATCAATATATGTACCATGCCATATTATGGTACCATCGCCAACAAAGTTAACTGACCATCCGTGCACTTCACGTGCATAGTGATAAGGTTCAATATATATACAGGATGGGCAGTTAACTGTGTTGGCGTTTGTGCATCGGCGCAGGTATGCCGCGGATGCGATTTTTTTGATATCCGCGGATGCAGATGCGGATTTTGGGTCAAACACTCAAAAACGTAAATAAACAACGTCCATTTTATAATATCACGCGATCATCAAACACATTAAGACTAAATTACAATCGTAGCGAACAAATAAAAAACGCGTTTGCTCCTTGATCAATGATCACAGAAACGATAAGATGTTTTTTTTTTTGTAATGGCGAAAATATCTAAAACGCGTACGGTAACTCAAGACATTTTTAAATAAAGGAAAAATTTAAAAATGTAATGCTCCGAGCCGGATTCGAACCGGCGACCACAGGCATTCATGGCCCGTCGCTACTAACCAACTGAGCTATCGGAACAATCCGGTTCGGGCACCAACCCGTTCGGGTTTCAATTTTTCCTTTATTTAAAAATGTATAATTTCGTTAGAAGCGTAACTGCTTCATACAAAATTAATTGTCTCAAGAGACACTTATTTCGTATCTCTATTGACGTGAAAGATCTAACATATACGAAATCTACATCGATCTATTCGTCTTTGACGTCTCTAAAAAGTACTAAAAACGTGTCTCGGGTTTTCATTTTAAACTAATTGACACAAAAGTGATGGCCATAAAACCAGTTTATTTGTCCTAAAATTGTTCAACTTTGATGCCAAATATCTCGAAAATAATGAACTTTGAAGTTTTGCTAATCGTCTCTAATTGATCCAACATGTGTATGACAGATAATACCTAACCTACTCATTGCAATGAGATACTTACTGACTTCTATCAAGTAACATGGCTTTTAAAAAATAATATAAAAACTAAAAAATAGACGCTAAAGAACTCCTTGACAGAGATTCCACAGCAGTCAACAACTTAACACTTCACGTCTTTAGTAACACAAAGTCGCATCTCTATTTCAACCATCATAGTCAATACGTCTATGTATCACCAATAGCTATCCTACTCCCGTACAAGTAAGCCACACGAAAACAGTGCTTAACCCTTGGAGATAAGACCCACGATTACCATAGAGCAATCGGGGGTTTGGTGAATTAATGACCAGTATTACTCTCCTGTCTTATTAACCCGGCATCATTAACTCGTTAAACACGTGTTAAGTGGGAATAAGTGGGGAAAAAGGTAAAAATTGTGATCCATTTCTCAAAGGAACTCTTTGGGGGTAGGGTTGTCGAAAAGCGTTTCGTACATTGATTTGCGTTTTTTGGTTGCTCTATAGTCTTCCTTCCATATTAGGTACGGCTTAACCGTAGCCGATCCCGTGGTTTTCCTCGTATGTAGCGGAAAGCGACTACGGCGGTCTGACGCATATGTGTCGTCATGGGCCCTGTCTGAATGTGTTAAGTAGCAACCTATGGGCAATAGCCGAAGTAGATACGAAACTCTAAACTATCAATTGTGGAAAAAAAGAGATATGTCAGGGTGGACGTCCGTCCGGTTACAGATATGTCTGTATCCTGATTTTATAATTTTGAAGGTGAGTGATGGATTTTATAATTTTCATATTACACTGTATACCTTCAACACATTTAGCGCTAATCACAATCATCACACATGCGTCACAGGGCTACGGTTCAGAGCCCACGGTGATTTTCGCTACATACGGATCTCCATAATTATGTAGCGAAAATCATCCGTAGCAGATAACTAATCTTAAGCTGCTACGGGCTACGAGCACAGCTTGGTATTGAAAGTCGAAAGGGAGTGCCTTTAACCACTATAACACCCCAAAGAGCATATTGATTTGGACCGCATTTTAAAATTCGAATTATAATTTGAAACTTAAGCGGCCTTTAGACATTGCTTACTGCACTGCAATGCACTGCACTGGGGGAGGGGAGATAAACCATCCTGCTCTAATCAGTGAGTGAATTCAGTGCTGCATTTAGCAGGGTTTAGATATGAAACACGCAGTCACGGCCAGAGTTAATTAGTCTTTATTTAACGGACTTTTCTCAGGCTCCGTAAACACCCCTGAGGCCCTAGCACGATAGGTTTTATCGTCACGCTTTACGGCGAAAATGTACTGAAACTTCACGTGAAACATAACGATAAAACGTACCGTGCTAGCTGGGCTGGCGTAACCCTATCGCCAGCGTATACAATTAATCGACACCATTAAATAGTAAGAGTAACCCCGTGATGTCACGTTCGCGGGTGGCAACAGTCAGAAGAATGATGACGACACAAAAAAACTAAATGAGGGAGACTCGTGTGAACATTACGGGCGGTGAACTTAAGCACAAAAGCATTCAAATGCAGGCTCCCGACCGCTCGAATTTTGAGCAGCCCAACTGGGGAAGTACCGCCTTGCAGAAGACCACAGCCATAATAACACTACTACTTGAGGTGAGCAAGGTCGCCAGAGTTCACGAGGAGTCGTTGTGTTGAAAGCGAGGGAATTTGTTCCTTCAGCTGTCAACACGGCTCCAACATATCAAGGGTCGGCAACGCCAAATGTTACTCCTTTGGATTTGTATGCGTCTATAGGCTGCGGTGTCCGCTTACCATCAGGCGGGCCGTATGCTTGTTTGCCACCGTCGGAGTGCCGGCAGAAGTGAAAACTTGAATATTAACGTTGTGCATTTTTTGATATTTTGGAATGGTTATGGAATAATTTTGCACGAATTGCTTTAATTATCAGTATTAAAAAAAATTACCCTCCCCCTTCCCCCCCAAGCCCCGTCCGTCTTACGGTCGGCCTGTCTCGAATCTCACCTTACGGTCACGTGACCTATCGAAGCTTACGAATCGAAAAATCTGTGGCGAGTTTAACAATTTTTCCCCATCACAAAAATTGCACAGCCGCATTTAGCGGCTAAAGAAGTTTTCACTTCAAAAAAAATCGGCGATCAAGGAGCCCATAATGTACAGTCAAATAATCCGCATGCACTATATCTGTCTTTTTAACCATGGGTTATGAGAGACTGAAATGGCAGTGGGGTACATTGTACGTAGAACCGATGGCCGTTGGGGCGGAAAGGTTACCGGCAGGCGCAGCGTGGGTAGACCCTCCCACAAGGTAGACCAGGTGAAGGTCGCGGGAGTCCGCTGGATGCGGGTGGCGCAGGACCGGTCATTGTGGCACTTTTTGGGGGAGGCCTATGTCCATCAGTGGACATCTTTCGATGATGATGATGATGATGTGGACGCGGATTATTTGGCCGTATCGTATAATGTAGGGATCCTAAGGTCAAGTTGCTAGATCTGTGCAAGTATGGCCGTGTGTAGGCAGCATTAATTATAGTCTATGATTCTGCCGGATACGGCAATTCCACTGCTTAAAGGCCATTACGCACCTTGCAATTTTGTTACAGCAACCGACAGGAACAGCTATAGATGGAATGAGACAGCAATAGATAGTTTTCATTCTGTGAAAACGTGACGAAACGCTGTCTGACTGACACTTTCTTGTTTAATTGGTTTCTTAGATCGCTTACTCCAAACGCATTTTTTCTTTGTAGCTCATTTTCTTTTCGCATTTTTTCCAGGACGCGATTATTCTAGTCGCTTTTTTCTACAGCAGCTTACTTTCTCACTCGTGTTGCTCCCGTATCGTATTTTATTACGTCTCACTTTTTGTTCGCTGTAGGAAACCCATTGCAATCGCGAACGTGTAGGAAGGTTAGGTTTGGTTAGTTAGGTAGCTTCAGATGCCCGAAGAAAGAAAAACTGTTCCATTGCGAATAAAATTAATGCTGGAAAACGCGTTTGTAACCTTATGCGAACAAAAAATTCGCTACCATAATAAATAAATAAATATTAGGGGACAATCTTACACAAATCGACCTAGTCCCATAGTACGCTCAGTAAGGCTTGTGTTATGGGTACTAGACGACGATATATATAATAGATATAAATACTTAAATACATAGAAAACTTCCATGACTCAGAAACAAATATTCATGCTCATCACACAAATATTTACCCTTGCCGGGATTCGAACCCAGGACCTTCAGCTTCGTAGGCAGCGCTACTACCCACGAGGCTAAACGGTAGTCTAATAATATAGTGAGGAAGGTAAATTATAGAATGGGAAATTATGCGACTAGGGATAATTGCGAAAGAAATAAAAAGAAAAATCGTCAAAAAAACTGTTACGTAATATATGGACAAGCCCTATGTTAGCAGTATAGTTCAGAAATGCAAGTTTCGAAGGAAACTTGTATGGAATATTATTTGATATTTACCATTAGCTTTTCAATTAAGGAAAGCATTATTATGAGGAAGCTGCATATCATCATCACATCTCATGTTCCTAGTTGGTCGAAATAAATGATGATCATCATGTCATTCGAAAGACGTTCATTGCTGGACATAGGCCTCCCTAAAGAGTGCCAAAGTAACCGGTCCTGCTACTCGCATCCAGCAGACTCCTGCAACCTTAACCTATCCAGCAAAATTAAAAAGATGTATGTGAAGTCCCCAACCCACAATTGGGACAAAGCAGGACTACTCTACTACTCATTTATGTCTGACATAAACACTAGCAGATCCCCGGTGGCGCAAAGACAAATAAAAATGCCTGAAATCCAGACATCAAAAGTTCAAACGTGGATATAAAGTTACTTACTTGCAAGTAGTGTAGAGGGGTTGATGCCATCGGTCAGCCTATTGGAAGGTGACCAGTCTATGTAGTTAGGCGGTGTGAAATACTTAGGCACCTTGTTTCATTGACAAGATTTTATCCACATATAAAAGCTTTTTATATGGCAAAATTTATACATTTGTCAGAGTGCACAGTTGGGTTTTTGATCACATTATTCAATGTGTAGAATCCATAGTTCCATACTAATAACATACCATGGGTAACTTTTTTCCTGTTACCGAGTTAAAAATTATTTAAGTCAATACTTTTAATGTAATGGGTAGTACTTTACATGAAATTACTTATGAAATCCATTACTTAGTGAGGTAAAGATTACACCTGCCGGTATAGGTGCCTGGTTTATCATTATCAACCGCGTCAGTAGCAATGTAACTGATAACAGCCACTTGTCTCTTTTACATAAGCATGAAAGGGAGAAGTGAATGTTTTTATATATTCCACGACTCACGGGATTGGCGGGTAGCTTAATATATGCCATAATAAAATTAAGTTAAACTTATTATAATATTTCTAATGCAGTGACGAAACGCACTTATCTGTCAAAATGTTATCTCACTTTACTCAACGCTATTTATAAACAATCCCTGCGCATGCGTAATACACTTGACTTTTTCAGACTATTTATACATACTACGGTTAACCTATAACAGGAAATATAATTGCAGGATTTGCCGCCGGCTATTTTCCTTAAAAATAACACGTTAAACATATACAAACAGAAATTTACCTTAGCTTTGAGAGCGTAGACCGTGTTACTTCTTGAAAACGATTTTGCAGCGTAAAACAGTACACTACCTCCGAATAAACACGCACACGTTTTAAACACATTTCTATACGTATTATTTATCTTTACGTTACTAAAATTTCTACTAAGAACTGGCGAAAACTGCACTTTTTTGATTAATTTGCTAGAAGTACGGCTTAACGTGGCCATGTTGGCAGAACAGCTGATTGACAGTTCAGTTCAGTGCGAGCGAGAGCGAACCAAGCGACGTACTCTAATGTCAGAAAGAGCAAGTATACACCGCGCATGCGCCAAAACTATAAGGAGACCAAATTAAGAAGTGTTTTTCTAGTATGATCATTTTTAGGACCATCTTCATTTCGTTGCTTAAGCTTAACAATTTTTCTTGATTGCTTTGTGTAGTTACACGATAATGTTACGGTAATATAATAAACTAGCTGATGCCCGCGGCTTCGCCCGCGTGGTTATAGGAAAATGTAAAAGGATAAATAATAAAAATAATAAACAAATTTTGATATAAGAACTTTTATAACTAACGGGTTATTTATCGCTGTGGGAAAATAAAAAAGTTATGTTATCAATTTATTTTAATGAAAATAAATCAATCATCAACCTCTCTTCTCTTTAACATAATTCCGTCCATATAGTCTTGAACTTCACTGAGTCACTACATATTCTTCTTCAACTTCAGTACTTTGGTTAGGCTCTTGTTCAATAACTACCATGTTCTCTTCACTATTGTCCTCAATTCTGTACGCCAGTACTCGTTTCACAGCCTCGGCACTGTCATACATGCCATACTCCGCCTGCCACAGTATTGTGGTAATAAGCTGCTGTAGATTCCCTCTAGTCTTAGGTAACTTAATATTCCGTAATTTATTAGCAACATATTCACCGAACACGGAATATTCATCTTTACTCGGCACCTGATATATTGGCCTGACTGGTTCATAGCGCAATCTCTCTTTTGGTCTGAATGATAACCTTCGAGGTGGAGACTCAATTTCCCTTTTAATTTTTTTGAAAGCCATCTTCCTTCTTTTCAATGACGGTTCGACAGTCTGGTAAGTCTCCTCTTCCAGCCACTCCTCATCTGTGGCTCTGCTGTCCCGCATGTGCCGCACCAAATGTATGCCAGCTTCGGTGTCTTCTTGATGATCTATGTCTGATTCATATGTTTCTGAAGCATCAACCTGTAGGGGAAAGTAATTTAAATATAATAAACTATTTTAAAATCGACCATTCCATTCTAAATGCTTCACTTGATTTTAAATGCTACTGCTATGCCAAAAATAGTGAATCTACATTAATAAATAAAGAGAATTTGTTACATAAACCTTGTGAAATTCAAAAGTTCGTTTTGTTTACGTATTCGTAATCTTGGTTGCGATGACGTTTCCTACTAAAAGGAGTCGATTGATAAGATATTTATTGATTCCAATTAATCGATTAAATGGAATTGAGCATCACACCCCTACACCAAATATCGATTATTTTCATTCGAAACAAACTGATAAGGTGATAACTTGATTAGACAATAGATAGACACATAACCTAAACATAAATACCGTTTGTATTTCGATATGGGGCAATGATTCTTCTCCAGTGTTGTTACGTTCATTTTTAACGTCTACTGAGACTGAATAACGTACATTTTTATCCTTGTATTTTTTTCTGGGTTGGACGGAAATCGTAGATTCTTCAGTGTCTTCGGTGAAACGAAGAGATGATTCATCCAGCGTACCATTTTGAAGTAGCTCCCATTGCAAAGGATGTTTACAAGTTAGATGGGATCTCATGTTAGTAGTGTTTCCGAAGAACTTGTATTGTTGATCACATAATTTACACAGCACTCCTACACATCTCTTGTTCTCTTCAAGACGATCGAAGAAGCGCCAGGCGATTGAGGAGCGTTTCTTCATTTTAATCCAATAGCGTTCTAATCATTTACCGCGAAAACCGAATAAAATACCCAAACGATTACTAAAATCTCGATGGCATCGAAACTACTTACGACCGATCACGAGTACAATTTTTACATGTAACAAAATGGCGATTACGGTGATATCGAATCGACTCATCGGGCAAGCGCGACGAGCGACGGACGGACGACTAATATTGTATTGGGGCCATTGGGGTCTCATTCTTTCGCACTATGAGTGCGCTTAGTCTCTCTTTCGCTCGCTGCGTATTCGATATTCGAATCGTGGCTGTGTTGCCAACTTCACGATCTTATTGAGTTGCGTTTACAAAGAATGCTAAAATATACGATGTTCTGATTGTTTACCGCCGAATCGACCAAAACATTAAATAAAAAATGTATATTATAGCGTGTATTATGTTCTATCTGCCCGTTTTCCACGAATGCTGAAACGGGATCGAAATTTCAGGATGTAGGCACACCTATTTAATACAATCTTAATAGAAGCAATAAAAATCAGTTTAAATAATATTATTTATTTTAAAAAAAGTTTTTGATCAATTTGTGTCGAGTTTTTAGTACCGTTAATAAGCCGGTAACACGGTGAATTTGTTCGCCAAGTACCTAATCGCTGGCGACAGCGGCGCTACCACGAACTTCGAAAGTCGAAGTTCGTAATACATGCATCCCTGTCACTCGATTATGGGAGTGCGATAGAGATGGAAATACCCGAACTTCGACTTTCGAAGTTCGTGGTAGCGCCGCAGATCCGTGGACAAATACGAGCGACTCGCGTACGGCTTGCCGACAAAACGGCGAAGCCTATAATGCCGCTACACGCAGGTACGAAATTAGCGGACTGCAAGCAGTACCGAGGTCACCCCCATATGTCACCCCGTCCTAGATTTTCTGTGACCATGCATAGCCGTCCGCCTATTTCGCTGCAAGAGATGGCCTGTGTGTCTATTGGTGAAGTGAAGGCGGATTGGTCCAGCGTTTTGTCGGTAGACAAATAGAGCTATAACCTCGAATTTCGAAAGTCGAAGTTCGGGTATTTTCATCTCTATGGCACTTACATTACTCGAGTGACAGGGATGCATGTAGGTATATATGTCGCAGGGAAATGGCTAAAACAGAGATTTGAACAAATCTCTAAGGGATATGATCAAATCACGCAGGATGTTAAAATGGCGAATCCATTTTATCATTTGCCTAGAAAAAATCAGTCATTTGATCAAATCCCTGAGTCTGTTTAGTGAAATGACGAAATCGGCCAAAAAAGGCAGCTCGTTTTTTCATTTCACTAGATTTGTTTAGTGATTTGACAAAATCCCTGAACCGCGTCAGTGAGTTGACGAAACTAACTCGCAAAGCCAACTCGTTTTACCATTTCACTAGACAAGTTTAGTGAAATGATAAAAATCTCAACTCTAGTACGGATTAAGTCGCTCAAGTGCGGTCGTCTTACCCCCCTCCTGCACCTTACCGCTACCCGCTCTCGCCCTTGCGTATTAGGCACCGGCCGGCTCAGACGCACGTGTGCAGTGCAATAACGGCAAGTAAACAAACATTACGTAACGAATTTTACATTTGTATGTTTAAGTTTTTAACAGGAGGTATGTTTGAGGTATGTTAATCCGTTATATGGTATGTTTAATGGTTCGCTTTCCATACAAAACGTTATTTAACATTCGCAGGTTAACGGCGTGATATTTTAAGAAACTTATGTTATTACAAACTTTTATAAATTAGCTTTCCATTTGCGCGAAATTCCCCCTTTCATAGAATTAACTTGTAAAAAGTAGAGACTTGTAGAAAGAATAATTAGAGAAAAATTGTTTGCCCAGAGTATCACGTCCCAATCGAATTTCTCAAATGATTTTAGTTCATACAAGTTTATTCTAGTAAAGGGGGAATTTCGCGCAAATGGAAAGCCAATTTATAAAAGTTTCTTACATAAGTTTCTTAAAATATCACGCTGTTACCCTGCGAATGTCATTTTTTTTATGGAAAGCGAACCACCTTAAAATGATTATATTCTGGTTTACAAAATTCTTGTATACGATAAAAAAATCTGATTCTATTACCTATTAACTATTTTATTACCTAATTTCGACGTTTTATTTTACCATTTCACTAAATCATGTCAGAGATTTCAACAAATCTCTAAGAGATATGACCAAATCACGCAGGATGTGAAAATGGCTATTCCATTTTATCATTTGCCTAGAAAAAACAGTCATTAGATCAAATCCCTGAATCTATTTAGTGAAATGACGAAATCAGCCAAAAAAGGCAACTCGTTTTTTTTTCATTTCACCAGAATTGTTCAGTGATTTGATAAAATCCCTGAAACATCGTGTGAGAGATTTGATCAAACTTAATTGTAGAGTAACACTGAACCAATTCGGAGATTTGATCACATGACCTATACCATGTTACAGTAGAGACTTTACCATTTCACTAAACGTGTCTAGTGAAATGGTAAAACGAGTTGGCTTTGCGAGCAGTTAGTTTCGTCAACTCACTGACGCGTTTCAGGGATTTTATCAAATCACTAAACAAATCTGGTGAAATGAAAAAACAAGTTGCCTTTTTTGGCCGATTTCGTCATTTTACTAAACAAATTCAGGGATTTGATCAAATGACTGATTCTTTCTAGGCAAATGATAAAATGGATTCGCCATTTTAACATCCTGCGTGATTTGATCATATCCCTTAGAGATTTGTTCAAATCTCTGTTTTGGCCATTTCCCTGACACTCAAGGGCGAGAGCGGGTAGCGGTAAGGTGCAGGAGGGGGGTAACACGACCGCACTAGCGACTTAATCCGTACTAGAGTTGAGATTTTTATCATTTCACTAAACTTGTCTAGTGAAATGGTAAAACGAGTTGGCTTTGCGAGTTAGTTTCGTCAACTCACTGACGCGGTTCAGGGATTTTATCAAATCACTAAACAAATCTAGTGAAATGAAAAAACGAGTTGCCTTTTTTGGCCGATTTCGTCATATCACTAAACAGACTCAGAGATTTGATCAAATGACTGATTTTTTCTAGGCAAATGATAAAATGGATTCGCCATTTTAACATCCTGCGTGATTTGATCATATCCCTTAGAGATTTGTTCAAATCTCTGTTTTGGCCATTTCCCTGCGACATATATACGAACTTCGAGTTTCGATTTTCGTGGTAACGCCGTTGGTCCGGGGCAATAATTGGAAGCCAATTTTGTACGAGCTGATAATGCACGGCCCAATAATCCGATGTACATTATCTATGCGGACTGATAATCTCCAGCAAGTCGACGCCACCTGCGCTGGGTGTCTATTTCTGGTCTGAGGGACACAAATGAACGCCTAACTTAACCGACGTAAAGCCTGCTGTACACACTGGGCCAACGTAGGCGCGTGAGCAGATGGCAGCTATGCATTAGATGGAGAGGGCTATAATTCGATCTCTTTCGTTTACATAACTGCCTCCTGCTCACGCGCCAACGTTGGCCCAATGTGTACAGCCAGTATAATACAGAGTTCGCTTATTACAAGCAATTTTTGTCCGCCCTGATAATGCACGACCCAATAATCCGCGTCCAAAATAGTGGACGTGGATTATTGGGCTGTAGATTATTGGGCCGTAGGTACATTATTGGGCCGTGCATTATTGGCTCCCGATGGATAATCTTTGTTTTTTTTTGAAGTGAAAACTTCTTTAGCGGCGCTGAGCACTTTTTGGGATGGGGAAAAATTGTTAAATACGTGACAGATTTTTGTGACGTCAGATGTGAAAGAGGTCACAAACTTATATTTTGCTGCTAGCCGATTCGACTTCATTCAAAACTGAACGCTATTCATAAGAGTATAAAGCCGTTAAAGACTTTTTGCAATAGCATATTCTGCAAATAAATTTGTAATTTTGTTCACGCGTCCTTCACCGTTTTGCTATTGAGCAAATTCGAATAGTTCGAATTAGGACGTTCTTCCTAAAGAGATAGAGCTTTGAAAAATATTTACCAACGGCAAAAACAAATTTATATTTTGTTCACCGTCGCCGTCCGCTGTTCTTGCAAATTCGAATAGTTCGAATTAGGACGTTCTTCCTAAAGAGATAAAGCTTTGAAAAATATATGGCAATGGCAAAAGAAATTTCTATTTGTTTATAAATTTGCGCCAAATTCATTTTTAGGGTGACACCGTAATGTCACGTGAGCTGATCGAAAAACTGTTACAATGTTATTGAGTTATAACTTCTCCGGGAACCCGGTCTTTTTTTTTACTATTGTCTCGCAGTTGAAGTGAAAAGAAGAGTGTCTAACTCTGGCCTAAAAGCCATATTAATACTCGAGCAACTTTCCCTCTCTTCACTCGGGAAAATAACCATCATACAATCTACTATTCGATTAGTGTTATTTTCTGAATTATCATCATCATTAATTATCATTAATTATTTTTTTCTACGCATATTATCCTTGTTCTGTTGGCTCCTGTAATAGACATGATGCCTCATGTTCAAATTGATAACGTAGTGATGCTAAATGGATAATAAACCATCAAATTATCGTAATAAGGTATAAATTTTAAAATATAATTATAACCATAAAAAGATATGAACCTTGAAAGTTTAAAAAAATGAATGCATTTTTTTTTATTGTCCAAGAGTACATTTAAAGCTGCCAATAGAATTATTATGCTTTTATAGAAACAAAATTGTATGACTATGTACTTAAACGCAGTATTTCGCGACCGAAACAACAATTTACCGGATTTTCCATAAAAAATACAACTACTTTGTACAATTGTGACGTCATACTTGTGTGTCTATCAGTATGAATCGTTTTGCGCGGCAGCCAGCGACGTCAATCTTTGTCTCAAAGTTTTGGGTATTTGTTATTTAATTGTAGTTCCTCCCATACAAACATTTGTTCCGCTTCAAAAACTGGTTCGAAATACATCATTAAAAAAAGACCGGGTTGCACTCCGGGAGTGACGGCAGAAGTGAAAACTCAATAACATTGTAACAGTTTTTCGATCAGGTCACGTGACATCTTACGGTGTCACCCTAAAAATGAATTTGACGCAAATTTATAAACAATTATCAATTACTTAGGCGGACGGGCCCGTCGGCGTGCTGACAGGCGGCGGCAAACACAATACCAATTTGTTTTTGCCATTGCCAAATATTTTTCAAAGCTTTATCTCTTTAGGAATAACGTCTAATTTCGAACTATTCGAATTTGGAAGAACAGCAGACGGCGGTGGCGACCAAAATATCATTTTGTTTTTGCCGTTGGTAAATATTTTTCCAAGCTTTATATCTTTAGGAATAACGCCCAAATTCGAACTATTCGAATTTTCTCAATAGCAAAACGGTGAAGGACGCGTTGGTATTATTTCAAATTTATTTGCAGAATATGCTATTGCAAAAAGTGTTTAACGGCTTTATACTCTTACGAATAGCGTTCAGTTTTGAATGAAGTCGAATTGGCTAGCAGCAAAGTGACCTCCTTCACATATGACGTCACAAAACTCTGTCGCGTATTTAACAATTTTTCCCCATCCCAAAAAGTGCTCAGCGCCGCTAAAGAAGTTTTCACTTCAAAAATCTTAGTCATCATCCCTATTGTGTACGAGTGAGATCACACTTTGTTAAGTAGGTATTAAATACTCATATTCAAGCGCATTCTGTGAGATCCTGCAGTAATTGGCTTTTTGGTTTATATTCATGTTATTATTACGTTTTATAGCTGTTGGTTCTCCTAAAATAAATAAATAAATAAATATCAGCCGAAAGACGTCCACTGCTGGACATAGGCCTAACTATAGTACCTAAATATTCAGAAGATCAATTCTTCTATTAATCTTTTTATTTACTTATTCAGAAAGTCGTCTCTTCCAAACCTGAGCTTTTGAATGAAGAGCGTTTTTACAGACAACTAAACACGTCAACTCGCAGGCCCGAGGTTGGTATGGCGGAAGAAGAGCTAGACTAACCCGACACTATACCGACGACATGCCGGACATCGGCCTGTACGAGATTAGAATGGCTCTGAAACAGCTTAAGCACAGCAAGGCACCCGGTGAAGACGTATTACAGCCGAACTCCTGAAGGCGGGTGGAAAACCGATCTCTACGGCCCTTCAGAAGTTGTTCGACACCGTCCTACTGGAAGGAAGAACGCCAAAGGCGTGGAACAAAGGTGAGGACGTGTTGCTGTTTTTCAAAAAGGGTGATTTACCCTGCTGAAGAAGTACCGACCCATCTCACTTCTGAGCCATGTCTTTAAGCTGTTTTCAAGAGTCATTACAAATCGTCTCGCACGCAGGCTTCAACTTCCAGCCTCTTGAACAAGCCGGTTTCCGAAGAGGTTTTATAGCTTAGACCGCAGGTTAAACAGAAGATTGAAGAGTATAACCTGCCTCTCTGCCTAGCGTTTGTGGACTACGAGAAAGCCTTCGATTCGATCGAAACCTGGGCTGTACTACAGTCTCTCTAATAGCGGTGCCAAGTAGACTGCCGCTATATCGAAGTACTGAAGTGTTTGTACGGGAATGCCAGTATGTCAGTCGGACACCAGGATCGGAGCTTGAAGCCTATTCCCCTGCAGCGGGGTGTCAGGCAAGGGGATGTTATTTCCCCAAAACTGTTCACCGCGGCACTGGAGGACTTTATCAAGACTGTGGACTGGAGAAGGCTAGGCATCAACATCAACGGCGAGTGCATCACCCAACTTCGGTTTGCTGATGATATCTACTTATATAATAGTTCCAACTCCCATTTCAATCGGACACTTTACGCTCGAAGTTGTAGATGATTATATATACTTCGGCAGACTGTCCAGTTAAAATGCCGTTAGCTCCTTTAAGGGGATGCCTTGATTAGAGTCGACCACGCTAACCGAATGGTATTATATTCGTATTTCCTAAAGTCAAAACTATATGAATAACATACTTTCATAATTTAATTGTGATAGACGAAAATAGCCTATTCAAATATGTTCATACTATTTGTATTTATTATTATAGTATTAGTTGAAGAGTGGCTGTATGCGTTTCTGCCTTAGCTCACATGTACAACTTTAAGTTAAAAAAGCGGCCAAGTGCGTGTCGGACCACGCACAACGAGGGTTCCGGTCCTATTAAAAAGGTCGTATCGTTACTGAAATCTTATGGCACTAAGGTAAGTCCTTTTCTTTAAGGAAGGCAGTTTTTTAGAAATATCTCAAAAACCTGTGAACCGATCTTGTTCAAAACAATTTTCGCTGAGAGAATTTAATAAGCCCTATGAGCATGATTTTTTTATATTTTTAAAATACACGGTTCAAAAATTAGAGGGGACACAATTTTAGTGACTTTCGAGGCGATTATCTCCGACTCTATTCACTTAATCAAAAAAATTGCTGAGAAACCTTATATTTATTTTGAAGGCCTATCGATTGATGTGCCACACGTGGGCTTGCAATGAAAAAAAAAATGTTGACTTTCAGTTTTATGTATGGAGTGCACCCCTAAAAAATTTTTTTTTTAGTAATTTAGTTACAAAATTATGTAGCGGTTAACAAAATACACCTATGCTCAAAAAAATATTCAAATAGACCTCATAGTTTTCGAGTAAAATGCCTGTGACATACGGACGGACAGACAGACAGACATAACGAATCTATAAGGGTTCCGTTTTTTGCCATTTGGCTACGGAACCCTAAAAAGGTTATTGGGTGTATTCCATCTGTCACCACATCATAGAGCCTAGTGAATATTTTAGCTAAAATAAAAGTAATGAATTTACTACAATAACTTATTTTATATTTAATAAAATAAATGCCGTGAACTAGTAGGATAAAAGAATAAAATTATTTCCCTTTGTCAGTGGCGGGTTAAGTATTGATGTTTATTAGAATTAGTTCCCGCATAATGCTTATTAGGCGAGGACTAACTGGGATACACTACTTTTCTGCACTAGAGCAGCACACTTTTTAGAACAACAACGACCCATTTTCAGAGCATGAGATATGAAAAAGTATTAACTTGATTGTGTCGTAAAATAATGTATTGTTTTGGTAGGCTGAGTACCTACCTATATAAAAAAAGGTAAATTAAAACCCAATTTTTTTTTTTTTTTTCTATATAGGAAATTGTAGGCAATCATGTATCGATTAAATCAGATAAACAAACATATAGTCAAGAATCATATATCTGAAAATGAAAATCAGACCATATTGTTTCTTAATCTAGTCAGAATGGCGTTTCATTTCAAAGCACTCGATAATTTCCAATCACCGCCTTAAGCTAAAGCTTTCCTTAAATTAATAGACAATGATGCAGTTTTTGGCCTCGTTTTTGCCTACAACATTGACAGCTTCTAGAAGCCAAACAAAGAGCGTTTAATTAAGGTGGTTCGCTTTCCATACCTAACGTTATTTGACATTCGCAGGGTAACGGTGGCGTGATATTTTAAGAAACTGTTTTAACAAACTTTCATAAATAGGCTTTCCATTTGCGAGAAATTCCCCCTTCCTAGAATAAACTTTTATAAACTAAAATAATTTGACATTAAATAGTTTTCCCAATATGTCACGTCCTAAACTAATTTCTCATAAATTCTATAGGAAAGGGGGAATTTCGCGCAAATGGAAAGCCAATTTATGAAAGTGTGTTATGTTATGAGTCCTTACGCCCACATAAGCAGAAGCGGAAGCGTATTTTGCAAAATGCTTCCTTTTTCATTGTAGATTACGACGTAACTATTAGTATTTATTCAAAAACTGATAACGTAATGAAATAATCATTTCTTAACCTCTTAATCATTTTTAAAATAAAAATTTCGGCGCGCGGCGTCTGTGCAGCGTGATTTATACGTCTTTAAAAAAAATATACATTTAGGGCGTCGTAGGTCCTATAGTTATGATATTTTTTTTATGGGTTAACATAATAGTAGATTACTGCAGAGGCCGTGAAGTAAGGGATTGCTGGACGAGATTGGGGTAGACGGCCGAGTCGTAGACGAGGCCGAATACAACGAGTCCAGCAATCCCTGTTCCGGCCGAGGATTGTATAGTACTTTTCTCAAACGATGTGAGGAAATATTAAAATTAAAATAAATACAAGGTAATCAATTAAATAATAGGTAATTTGCGCCTTGTTTATTTTTTAAACATGCCATTTGAACAAGCCGTTCGAGCAGTGTCTATAGTGGTGGTTGGCAGTATGTAAATTTTCCTTTGTCAGTTTAATATTAGTAAGCAAATTTAAAAAGTTAGAGTAGCGGACAATAATGGTTTTACTTAGGGTTTTCATACATTACTTCTTGGCGTAAGGCCAAGAAGTAATGTAGGGAGCCATAAACAAGAAACTTCACGTCTTCATTTCGTGATATTAACGCGTACATTTCCGAGCATGTTTGAGAAAAATACTATTGTATTAACTTGATTGTGTCCTAAAATAATGTATCTTTTGAGTAGGCTGAGTAACAACAGAAATTAAAAGATTTTTCAAAAAACCCAACAGCTTTTTTTCAAATTTTATAGGCTATGTCACTCCCAGGAATCCAACGACACCTCATATGTCGAAATCCATCAAACGGTTTAGGCTGCAGGGAGTGCCAAAGAATAAGGTCACATACATACATACGCTCTAAAAACATAACCCTCCTCTCCTTCGGCAGTCGGGTAAAAAAAGGAAAATACAGACCCAACTTTGGATTTTTTTTCTATAGCGGAAATTTTAAGCAATCATGTATCGATAAAATCAGATACTTAAACAATCATATAGTCAAGAAACATTTATGTATCTATAATTCTATATCTGAAAATCAGACCTTAGGCCAGGCACGCACTACGATTTTATGTCGACAAAAAATGGTAGTGCGCGCCTGGCCTTATTGTTTCTTAATCTAGTCAGAACGGCGTTTCAAAGCACGCGATAATTTCCAAGTGCGTGTCGGGCCACGCGCAGTGTAGGGTTCCGTAGTTGCATGTCTTTCTTAGTTACATCGACGTGCGCTGCGGTTGCGTCGGTCGAATTTGTACGAAAATTGGCCTTTCCAGTACACATTAAGTTGGTCGACTATTACTCGGTAAGTACTTATGCCTACTTGTCCGTGATAGTTTTCCTTTAAAAAAAAATATTATATGTACTATTACCACGATTTTTTTCACATCTCCAGTAGTAGCCATTTAGCCGGCAGGGAGGGGGGACACATGACTCGAACAAAAATTAGGGCTTTAAAGCCCAATATCTCAAACGAATCACTGATTTGAACGAGCCAACGATACCCCACACCATGGGTTTAACGAGAAAAACACCCCGGGAGTGCCGGCAGAAGTGAAAACTCAATGACATTGTAACAGTTTTTCGATCAGGTCACGTGTCCATCATACGAATTTTCAATCTGTCGAATCTTACGGTCACGTGACATCTTACGGTCACGTGACATATTAAGGTCACGTGACCGTACGGTCAGTTCACCGTATTAAATCCACCAATCACAAATCTTTAAAAATACATTAGTTTTTGCTATGATATGATATTTTGATATGATGCTATCAACTAACCAGAATACAGCTAGACATTAAAACCGACCAATCAGGAAACAGAATTAATCTCAAACATTAGGTGTTTTTTATTCCCAAATTCATAATAATTTAAAAAATAAACGCCGCTGAACGACTATAGCCGCGTCCAAACATTCAAGCGTGGTTGACTGCATACATGACATAAGCTATGAAGATTGAGCGGGATAGACAGCAATCTCGCATTATCGTATGCCCCGCGTATGCTGTCCGCCGCGCTCGGCCGTTTGGTCGCGGTTATTAGACGGTCAGAGGTGTTTATTCTTGGTGTCAATATTTTGTATCTGTGGCAAAGCAGTTTATTAAAAATAATGGCGCCAAATATAACAATCTTTTCGCCTTGCTATAATTGTAAATTGTGGATGGATATATGTATTGATTTAAACTTTCACATTATTTATACTAAACGGGACTTAATCGCGTATAATTAACTTATTTATTTACCTCACTGAGATGGTATTAGTATAAATAATGTGTGGATGGATAAGCTTTGTTTTTTGATGTGAAAACTTCTTTAGCGGCGCTGAGCACTTTTTGGGACGGGGAAAAATTGTTAAATACGCGACAGAGTTTTGTGACATCAGATGTGAAGGAGGTCACTTTTTGCTGTTGGCGATTCAACTTCATTCAAAACTGAACGCTATTCGTAAGAGTATAAAGCCGTTAAACACTTTTTGCAATAGCATATTCTGCAAATGAATTTGTAATTTTGTCCACGCGTCCTTCACAGTTTTGCTATTGAGAAAATTCGAATAGTTCGAATTTGGGCATTATTCCTAAAGAGATAAAGCTTAGAAAAATATTTACCAACGGCAAAACAAATTTATATTTTGAACGCCACCGCCGTCTGCTGTGCAAATTCGAATAGTTCGAATTTAGACGTTATTCCTAAAGTGATAAAACTTTGAAAAATATTTGGCAATGGCAAAAACAAATTGGTATTGTGTTTGCCGCCGCCCGGAGCCGGCGGCCCGTCGCACCCAACGCGCCCGCGGGCCGTCCGCCTAAATAATTGATAATTGTTTATAAATTTGCGTCAAATTCATTTTTAGGGTGACACCGTAAGATGTCACGTGACCTGATCGAAAAACTGTTACAATGTTATTGAGTTTTCACTTCTGCCGGCACTCCCAGAGTGCAACTCGGTCTTTTTTTTTACTTTTTTCTCCAGCGAACGAAAAAAACATAGAAGGCGAGCTCCTTACAAATTTCTACCCAAATGCGTGCCTAAAACCCGGTGTGACGCGCAAAGTCAACTGCGCATCCAATCACAGTCACGGCAGCCTTGTTCGAACTAAACGGCTGCGTGGCATCGTCGCCGACGCCCCGCCTACCATGGCACCCCTTCTGTGGGGCCATTTTACGGCACTAGTTAGACTTCTATGTTTTTTTCGTTCGCTGATTTTCTCGCAGTCGAAGTGAAGACTCTGGTCTAAAAGCTAGTATTACCCCTCGAACTATTTACCCTCACTTCGTTCGGGAAAATAACCATCTCCATATTACCGTATGGCTTGCATTAGACCCTTGTCATACAATCTACTATTTTTCAAGATTTTATTGTACTGTTTTTGTCGGAGTGATTGATTTATATATCCATGCCGAATCACAGTTTTCTAGTAGTAATGGTTACTGAGCTAAGCCGAAGGCGGACAGACAGACAGACAGACGGATATAGCGAAACTATAAGGGTTCCTTGTTGACTACGGAACCCTTAAAAAAAATCTATATTTCTGTTTAAAGTTGTAGCAGTTTACGATATACTTAATGTTATAAATAAAATATAGGATGAGTTAAGCCCTGAACATATTGCAAAAAAAACAGCAAGTTGTTTATAGAATCATTTTATTTATTTGTCGGTATAAGTGACTGTAAAAAGTTATTGTCTAAAAGTTTCGATCAATCTTTTGGTTGAACTACGTATAAAGGTTTAAAAATTCTACCGAAACATTCTAATAATCCAACATTGAATTTATACAAATTATATTTCCTTACAACATTTTCATTTTCATGACTTTAAATGCATTTGGCAAATATGAATTCTCATTAATAATTATTGTAAAGTTATCGAAATTAATTAAGTAATACTGTTTGACTCCTCTTGTCCTTATAGTTAATTTCATATTGCATTGATTGAAATAAATAGTGAATAATTTGAAATCTCTTAGTTTCGTCGCTGGATGCCACGACTGAGATGGACTGGATGCATGATACATAACAGCGACATCTAGTTGTTATAACTAGTTACTTTTATTGCTATGAATATTGTCTATGGATCGGTAGGAATTGCCCGATGGGGCTTTATTATTTTATGGCACATGTGCGTAGCGCTTATAAACTCAGTAAACATTTAATCATTTTGTAAAAGGCTTACAAACTATACAGGAAGAATAATACAAACATTTTTGTAGTTCGTCACTTCATGATTTAGTTCTATTATTTTTTATGAACGGTCATGTTCAAGGTTTTTTTATAGAAAAATATAAATAGATCCGGTATTATTATTCGTCCTGTATACTAAGATAAATAAATAACCCAGTGATCCAAGGAAGTGATCACTATATATAATTCTTACAATGAAATTTACATACAAAGACTACGAAGCCTATACATACTGCAATTCAACAGAGCCGTTTTCACATTACCAAAATACTGTTTCTACACTAACGTAAAGATCGATTGGTACTCATTCACAATACAGCAACGAGTCAATTAATACCCGATAATCGAATAATTTAATATCGAAAAGGACAAGAAATCGGTACAGGTGCAACACTAGCAGTGTTTTTTTTTAATGTCGAGTAAATGCTTCACTTCGTTTAGTTCCAGAATCCAGATTTAATGTCGTTTTCGCTATCACTTAACATATTATACAATACATAAATAATTTCAAAATATCTTTTGAACATACGTACGAGTACATACATAAAGCTTGCAAATATATTCGCATTAGTCGTGTGTGAACGTCGTTCGCGATATGAGTAGTTAAACATAACTATGTACAGTAATCAAATAAAATTATAAACATAAGTTGGTTTAGCGGTAGGTTCGTTCTGTAAGCAGCTCGAATATGCAAATTCCACCAAGTAGGTACCTCTACCTAATATTTACAAACGACAATCGACGTCATTGATATCGAAGCAAAAACTACCCTAAATATTTTGGGGCCAATTTATGCTACGATATAAACGACCTATAAAAAGAGGCAGTGAGTTTAATGTTGACGTCATTGTATTGATGGTCTTTGGCGGGGTTTATTGATTTTCAATAAACAAAACACGATCTTAGACGACGTTCAATGATACTCCTAATGACCCCCAAATGTCTAGCATGCCAAGTTTATCGCTCTTTGGGCAACAGCCTTTCGTGTATTCCGTTATTTCTGCAGGGCTAGAACGAAACGTTCTATCGCCGCTAATAAAGTAGGGTCATTTCGCTGGTTACGCGACCACCTTCGGTTAGCGACCACCTGAAGGAGAAGGTTTTTTCTATTGAAGATAACATCAATTCTACACACCCTATTGAGACAATTACTTGTACATGCATTTTTTTGTTGTTTTAGAATAAAAATCTACTAAAAAACCGAGAAAATGTCCTTTCAGTTCACCAACTCGGCTTAAGTGGTCGCCACCGGCACATGAAATTAGGTGGTCGCTAACCGGCGAAATGACCCTACTTACGTAATTTTCTCTTGCTAGCAAGATTGTTAATGCGTGAAGGATTGAGTGGTTTTATTCGTTGACAAAAGTATTTGTAAGCTGCTATAATAATGTAAGGAGGCGAGTTGTTTACTAACCATTCCAAGTTAAGTATTTTTTTAAATCATGATCCGATAAACTTAGCATGGTAGCGCTACCATGATCCAAGGGATGCGCAAAGGAGAGCAAGACGTATAATAGAAACGGGTCAATTGACATAGAAGAGATTAATATTTAGTACGTATGATTTGGCAGCGGATAATATGCTTTATCTGCAACGATCGTTAGTAATTTAGTAGCAAACTTATTATGTTTTATATCTGTCTTCTGCACTTCCTCTAGACGTATCAAATAAGTGAGACTAAGTAAATGCATATTTATTATTATCGAACTGTTCAAGAGTAAACATTGCTGAACATAATTGCGTCCAAAAACCGGCGTCGTTAAATTTCGTTGCTTCGTACTTATCTGTATTACAACAAAAAACTCGTTTCTACAATACGTCTTTAGTCGCGTATTACAATCCATTTAATCACAATATTTGCGTCCACACACCATACAAAGCACGTATTGTCACAAACGGACTTAAATATAATACAAGTAAAATTGGCTCACTAAAATACAAGCGTATGAAATCCTACATATCTACATCGGTTGGATCTAAGGGAGAGAATAAAAAACATCAACTAAAACGTTAACAAAATACGACTTTCTCTATGAAAAATAAAATAAATAATTTACAAATTAGATACAAGTTTTATAACTACTAATAGTCACATTTTTCGTTAATGTTTATCACTATATGGATGGTCGAGGCGAGCGACGACGGTGCGATAAAAAGTTTAGCTCACTAGCATATATTTATCGCCGACATAAAATATTTGTCAGGTTTAACAACAGTAAAATGCTCTATGTGTGCGTTAAAAGTGATATGCTAGAGATACTGTTGCACAATTACATACTCAATGGTCTAATGCAGACAAGATAAACTAGTCTATGCACTCATATTGGCCAAGATTACGAGGTGTCAATCCCCTTCCGTTGACCACAATTACTATGTATTATCTCGAGGTATTTTATAGTACGCACGCCGCGAGCCCGCTCGCCTCAACCGATCCGACTTATCGTTAGGCTGCATCCACATATGTGTCATTGTTTCTCGTGGTCTATTATATTGTAATGAAATCGTAATGTTTACAAGTTTTAAAGCACATTCGATATGCAAAAAGTCGCTTTAAACATCCAGATATATAATACGGATAATCTAATACGGATTCCATGATATTGGCACAGTAACATATATGTGGAGCCAGCTTTAGAAGCAAGCCGTCCGGTCGCACGTTCCATTACCCTACCATAGCGTAGACCGACACCTACTTTACTCAGTCCAAAATTTCAGTCAATGTCTTATGAAATTACACATCACCACGTCCGTCTAAGTACAAATACCTAAAACTCGTGCTGGTGGATATTTACTTAAAATTAGTCTAAGCCCGCGGTACACTCAGAGACGACTTGTAGAGGTTGCTGAGGCATAAACGACTTAATGTCCATAGAACCCGTCAATAATTTCTGCAGTCTAGCAAAATGCCAACTTATTGAACCACGAATACTCATGTAGCGTCTCTTTAACCAATACTTATTCGACCACTAATTTTATCTCCACAAACATGCAAATTTATTGAAAACTCTCGTTAAAACACCATTAATTCTGTTAAGCCCGTGTTCTTAGACGGTTCCGAATTAAAATGATTATTACTTAATTTGAATATGGTTTCCGAAAGCACTTTGTAAAACTGGACGATTAGGAGCGTTTAAGATCCACGTTAAGTGTGTTTTCGTATGTAACGGAACACTATCGGGTCCATTAACGAATCGCTTCGGCTTAATTAAATAGAAATCTTAGAGGCTCCGAAGATATAGCACGACAAAGTTATGTTTACCGACCGACTATACGCGACCTGACCTCTTCCTCATACAACTCTCATATACTGCCTTACTGGATCGCCACAGTTGCATGTTCCGATAAATTGGTGAACGAATAAACAGAGGGTCATTCGTGTCCATTTGGCTTATAAGGTTTATGGAGCCCGATCAATACTTACCGGGTACTTAAAAGGTATAATTTAGAGGGCACTAGATCAAGATAACTGGTCGATACTCGGGGGTTCCAAAGTTCGAAAGTCAAAGAGACAAGGGGGTTGATTACGATTACGACAGAAGGTAATGTCTCTGACTACCCTTTATAAGGCTGTGTAGTCATTAATAAACTTATTTCGATGACATAAACACCACCAGCATGAGTTACTTACTGCCCAGCACGGTTCCTAGCCCTGATTGCGATACAGGTTTCAACTCATTGTCAAATTAAATTACAATACATTAATAATTTCACGATAACAGTAACTAAGACAATTGGAATCATGCCGATAAACCTAAGTGTTAAAGCGAACTAGGAATATAAATTGAGATAGATAATTTCAGTAGCTTTGGTAAACATCTTATTAAAGTTCAACATTCAGGCCGTTAAAATACGACTCCTAATTGAGTATTTAAGTTACACTACACTAAGAAAGTTAAGAATCGTACAAAACGGCTACCTAAACAACGAGTAACTGGTATTAAATTTTATTATAGGTAATTCATAGATTTCCAAAGCAGGACAATTTATCTAAGAGAGCAATTCTAACTTGTCTCCAATAACTCGGTGTTCCGAAGAGATTCTCTACGGAGTGGCAGCGGCGCCTTCACCGGACTCGGCAAAAACGGGTCAATTAATGAGCATTCCACGGAAATTAGACGTTGAATCTCGTTTTTGCGCCGCAGTGAAGGTGCGTGCCTGAGAAGGAATGATACGTATAGGGTAAAAAACCAAGGATTACGCATCACCAAAACCAATCGCTGCGGAGTATCAAGAGATAAGATGACTGCACACTGCGGCTGACTGCGCTACGTAAAGGAGATAGCAAATATAAAAAAAGTGTACTTAAGAGAGCCCTACTTATCGCCTCATCGCAAAATTCGGGCAACAGTCGGAGAAGAGGTAGTGTGGTGCTAAAGTATTGGTTTTGGCGTTGCGGTTTCGTCGGCGCTATACCCCGTAGGCGTGGAACCGTGCTAGCGTGCGATCGCGACGGCTGCCCCCACCGCGACGAGCGAGCGGCTCACGCTCGAGCGACCGCCTACTGCGCGGTCTGCGACCGAAAAAACTCCACATCGGCCGTCGTGGACATCGTGGACATCGTCGACTCGTCGTAGCTCTCCGTCGTCGTCGTGGACGTCGTGCCGTCTTGTTTTCTCCGCGTCTTTGGATGCCGGTGTTTCTTTTTGGGATGTGTCACTTTCTTGTGTTTCCGCTTTTGTTTTAGCATCTGTTTTTGGACTCTGAGTTGGCATCGCTGCTCGGTGCGGAAGGGCGGGGGTCGCTTGAGCTTGCCGCGGTGCCGCCGGAGCGCGCACTGCGTCTGCTTGGGCCCGTCCCACCGCCGGGTGAGCGTGAGCGCGTACACCGACAGGTTGCCGAGCGGCCGGTTGAGCGCGATCTGCGTCCGCCTCGACTTCCCGTTATTCCCTAACGCCAGGTACGTCTTCTTCCCGCCGCGTACCCTCGAGTAGGTGTTGTAGTTGTTCTCCTCTATGTTTTCCTCGAACATGCAGTCATCTGAGAGATCCTTCTGAAACAAACGAGAAAGGCTAGTCAGTCGGAGGCGAGGTTGTGTTATCTGACATCACAAGACAGATCGGCCGCTGGAGATATATCTATGATAATTCGTTTTACAAACAAGTTAATTTTGCAGGCACGAGAACAACGACTTGGCCTAGAATCTGGGATACATTATCACGCGTATTTACTGAGACCTCGGGTTATTTTGACATCATAAATTATTTGACACTATATCAGGCAATATAGATAAATCGTGGCCCTTTAGCACAGCGTGATTGGTGTGAATAAAATATGTTGCATATTCATAAATTAGTTAAGTATCAAATTTGTTTAACAATAAAAGGCGTGTGATTGGCCAACACCTGTGTGGGTCACCAAACTAGACCCTGATTTCAACGTCTGTTTTTTAAATTCCGGGGACTTTTCCGCTGTTATTAAAATAAGCTTCTTCTATAAAACACTGAATAGTTTATTCATCGCCACAGGTTTTAATGATGTGACAACATCAGTTTAATTCGTTTATAACGTGATCGTAAAGATTAAAACCAACCAACCAATGAGCATTAAAACTTTAAACTACAACGAAATTATGACATACTTTCCAACATTCTCAACCAGTGAATCGACTTTATAATTTTCACTATTTACCTTGGGTACTGTTACACTTATAATTATTTGAAGCCGGAAGTAAAGACATTAATCCTATTGTCCTATGTGCTTATTAGTCGTTAAATGGTTACAAAACATTTTGACACACTTTAAAATTTACCACACTATCGACATCTCTTAAAGATGTCGTTCAAAGTTCAAATAGCATCAACCAATCCAACGGGAGGGAGTGATTCCAGTGCCAGTGCCAGTTCTAGTAACAAAATTAAAGTAATTCGAATAGAAATTTGCACTTGACTATATACGGACACTCCGCCGGTGGCACTCCACTTTTTACAAAGTTCACTTTTGGCATCATTATGCCACTGTTCTCCATATCATGGTAGTCACCACATTGGCACTGCGTTCTTAATTAACCACAACCATTAATTCCAATCGCTCCGCCCCTACATGAAGCCCCATCGGCGCGGTGGTCCAAGCAACGCCACCCAGGTCCAAACTGGCCAAACCAACTATATTCATAAATATGCATGTCCCCGTTGGGCGCTAATGTCTCTTAAATTGTCCTATGACGCGGACATAGGCAATTGAAGGCATTAAATTGGAAGTATGATTGCTGTGAGGTGGGTGTTGGGGTGAAGTAACTAGATAGATTTATGGCATTGGCTGGTTGTCCTATAGGAAGTTCCTTAGACAGGATTGGCCGATTAACAATTAGCTTTACAAGATTGGCCTAGAATGGCCCATGAATTATGCATGGTTGGTCAAAAGGTTTGTAGGTATGGGAGCGGTTGTTTTGCATCTGTACTTCAACGGAGCAGGTATTAGGACTAGGCCAAGATTAGGTCAATGTCCATGGCTCGGTTACTTCTCGGTGCAGTATTGCTGCTAGTATTAGCTAGGTTTACTAATAAGGGTAACCACAAATTAGGAGAAAAAAAGGAGCGAAGTTAGATTTTTTTCAAATCATTCAACCAGTAACAAGTTTGGGTCCAGACTGCAGTCAGCTAGAGACGTGTGGCATACTTTGAAACGAGCGATATCACCGGTCGAGATTGTTGAGCTGTCCAAAGGCAATATGGAATTGTGGTCTATATCAAAGACTACTGAAATTATTACAAAAGTTTTAAGATCATTTACGCATAATGAATCCTTATATTGAATCGTCGCATACGAATGCAAACGGAATGTCTGACAACAATGGCGCGTATAAGAACGAGCAGATACCAGCCTATTAATTTCTATGCCATACTTAAACTTGACCTATGCTACAAACTTCCTACTTGACATAAGCTTCAAATAATCTCCAACACAATAACACAACAAATCGTCCTAATATATGCATGATACTAACAGCGTCCAAATGTAAACCCTAACCTTTGTTCTTACGTTTCATTTTGCAAAAACATATGGGTCAAAATACGAGGTTCTTTCCCAGTGTCAAGGAAGTGGTAGCTTGAGCAACGGCGCCGCTCCAATAGTACGTCAGTACTATTTATAGGGAAACTGTTTGTATCGCGGTACATCATACGGAAGGTACCACCCGCAGGGAGCCACGGGGCGTATTAGTGTTGCGTCTTGCGATTTAATAATCGCACAGGGTTGCGACTAGGGATATGAACGGTAGTGTTTGTTTTGTCTGGTTTATGTCTGTGTCTTGACCTATGTTTGGTTTGTGAACCAAGGATTATGTCTCTTTTACAATGTTTCACCTCGCTTTGTTGCCTTTTTAGCTCTGTTCCCGATACCCAGATAAATCCTTTATTGTGCACCATGCAGGGAATGGAATATACTTGACAGCTAAACGCAAGTAAACTTTATAATTTAAATATATAAAGGCAACGAATATCTGAAATGTTCACTTAAGTAGTCATATTTAACGTTTTATTTTACGATGATAATTTACATCAATTAACATACCTATCTAATGAACAGTTAAATAGGTGGTTAAGTTAAAGTGTACATCGTGCGGTCTGGTAAAAAGGTGATTTGCGAAAGCTTTGAAACTAAGCGATCTAAACTCCTGATCTGTAATCCCCCACTGCTGAACATAGGCCTATCTTCGAGTAGGTACGTCCCTGTTTAGAGCTAATCTTAGCTTTCACCAATCGTGTAAAAATTAATTAACAATTTTACTATCGGCAACCCTGTGTTTAAAAAGGCCGCGAGCGAAATTAATTTCTCATAATAATTGTAGGACTTAATACGTACTTATAACTGTCCCTCGCTAATTGTAGACTGGGTAATTGGGGCTAAGTAATTATAGTATCCAAATTGGGTTATTGTAATGGTAATGGTAACAGCGGATAACATAGGTTTGCTTTTAGATACGGTTAGGTTTAACTGTTCATTGTAGTCTAGGGTGATAAAGATATAAATTCTAGTTTAGGTATGACCAGTGTAGCCCAGTTGGTAGTGCTCTTCGAAGCTAGAGGTCCTGGGTTCGAATCCCGGTAAGAGCATTTAATCGTGACCACTTTAGCCCAGGATGGTAGTGCCCTTCGAAGCTAGAGGTCCTGGTTTCGAATCCCGGTAAGGGCATTTATTTGTGTGTACTAATAATTGTTCCTGAGCGAGCCGTTTCAGCTTGGGGACAAGCTTTCGTATGTCTGTCCGTCTGTCGGGCTGTTCTGCTCTACTGGTCGCATTTCTCAACCGATTCTCGTGACATTTTGTGAGCAGTTTCGATAATTACATATTTTTTTGTAGATTCAGTTTTAGGAATATTGTCTTTGAAAAAGACAGACTCGCGAGATCTACAACTTACAGAACCACTAGTATTTATTAGGGTTCCGTACCCAAAGGGTAAAAACGGGACCCCATTACTAAGGCTCCGCTGTCCTCCGTCCGTCTGTCACCAGGCTGTATCTCATGAACCGTGATAGTTAGACAGTTGAAATTTTCACAGACGATGTATTTCTGTTGCCGCTATAACTACAAATACTAAAAAACAGAATAAAATAAATATTTAAGGGGGCTCCCATACAACAAACGTGATTTTTTTGCCGTTGTTATAGATAATGGTACGGAACCCTTCGTGCGCGAGGCCGACTCCCACTTGGCCGGTTTTTTATTTAGTTCTGTCTAGTGGCGTTTAGGCCCATGTCCAGCAATAGACAATGATGATTATAATGATGATGACTTACTTCAACTAATACGAATTGATGATGATCTCTGAAAGTGTAACGTTTATAGATCAACTAGCTGCACGCACGGCTTCGAGCATACCCGCGGGTTATTATATACCTATAAACATCCAGAAAGATAAGTAACCTGTTTCGGAGATTACCCATTACATACAAACTAATAATCTTGCAAAGCTACAATCTCACAGACTTCCTCTTCATAATATCATAAGTATAAATATAGCTTAGGTGACAAAAACAAAAGAACGACGCTGGAAACACAACGCAGTAACAGGCGGCGCTACCACGAAAAACGAAACTCGAAGTTCGTATACATGCACTCAGTAACACCACTCACTCGAGTAATGTGAGTGCGATAGAGATTGATATACCCGAACTTCGAATTTCGGAGTTCGTGGTTATAGCTCAGTAGTCCAGGCAATGAACTGACAACTTGTATGGAAAAAACGTCAATTTTGGAAATAATTTATAATAGCTTATTTTTTATGTATAACGGATATATTATGAATTAAATAGTTACCCAGCGACAAAATCCGACAAAATTTCAGACATCGAAAAAATGATAAGTTAACTGGCTTCTGAAAAGTCAGTAAAAATATTAATAAATGTTTTTGTCTTTATTTTGGTTCATTTACATTTGCTCTATAATATTCAAGATAAATCGTACAAAAAAAGATAATGCATGCTTCATTTAAATCTACATAATTACTTCCGGGTGGAAAGTTTGTCGGATTCTTGACTAAATCATCTTAGAATAACATTTTCAAATGATCTCAACAAAAAAAACGCTATTATAAATTAATGTTTTTGAAAACCGTATTTTGCCTGGAGTACAGTTGCGGCAGGAGCTGTCGGTAAAGTGTGGCATAATATATTAGTCAATAAAGTAGCGGCCACGGTTATCTTATCAGCCAGTCCTAAACTGAACCAATTTGACTGCCCGGTTGAGTGTGAATCGATAGGGGTGGGTATCGATAATTAAACCGTTGGTGTGATGTCGATAGATCGATGCTATTTACGAAAGGTTTGTCTTAAAAGGTCAAAAATTTGGTCCTTATCACGATTACGAAGTTCTATGTTTTCGGCGCTTATTCAAAACTAGCGACCCGCCCCGGCTTGACACGGATACTATATTATACATATAAGCCTTCCTCTTGAATCACTATATCTATTAAAAAAAAACGCATGAAAATCCATTGCTTAGTTTTAAAGATCTAAGCATACATAGGGACAGACAGCGGGAAGCGACTTTGTTTTATACTATTTTAGTGATGATTCAAGTCTTGTCTGTTTCTTTAGTGTAGATATTTTTTTTGTATTCATGACTCGAGCTATTTAAACACGGTAGACTCTGTGACCCACAGCTCAAACTTTGATAGTGCTGCAATGGACTTGGCACTGGACGAAAAATACAGCATGGGGTTCTTCAAAAAAGGAGTGTATAAATTCTTAAAGGGTCGGCAACGCGCATGTAACACCCCTGGAGCTGCAAGCGTCCATAGGCTCGGTAACCACTTACCATCAGGTGGGCCATAAGCTTGTTCGCCACCGACGTGGTATTAAAAAAAAAAAAACATTACAATACCTGTCTAACAAAGTTGACCTCCTGATGACTCTCCTAATAAGTCAAGACAATTAAATAAATATGTGTATTTAATCTTTCAAAAATATTTTAATGTTAAACCGTGAAATTGTAATGCCATTTAGCTACTAACCGATTAAGTTCACTAGAAGACTAAATCAAACAGTAAATTAATTCGCAACACGCATAAATAAATTCCCTGTCATAGCACTACATTAAGGCGCAATCCACCTTGTCAGTACGGGCGAGCGCATTACCATAGCAATGCATTTAGGTGCCCGCCGTGATACATGTGCCTTCTACTTTCTAACCAATTTCCCGCAACATGCTGAACTATCTACACAGGATTATAATACGCTTGATAGATACTTGCGAGCCGGGAAGATACATTTTACGTGAATCGTCTTCGAGCGAAAGGCTGCAGATTATACTGCCCATAGATAGATAATCGATAAAACTTGAAAAAAAAAAATTATGTAATTTTTATACTTAGCACAAAATAATAACTTATGGTCAAAAAGGCGGACTTAATGTTATAAGGCGTTCTCTACCAGACCTTAAGGCAAAGCAGATAAATTGCTTTTAAATTATTTAAAGCAGATAGGAAGAATATTACAATACATACACATACATATGAATATACCTAGATGAAACTTACAAATCAGATAGATAATATTTTTTTAGTTCTGCCATTCAGTTGAAATTGAAATTCAGTGTGTGCTACCTTTTCAGATTCGAAACACAATTTATTCTAAGTCTGTTATATACAGGGTGATTCAGGAGACGTGAGCAGGATCAACCCTACACATACAGTTAATGTTAATGGATCTTTTACCATCGTAATTAAGTTAAACGCCCACAGTTTTTTTTTACATTTTGTGTAAAAGTTTCATTCACAATAAATCATGGTCACCCACACAACTAAAAAAAAATTCACGTTAATCTTACCAATGCTGGTACGACTGAGTAGCTTATAAACTATTGAATCCGTAGGGTTGATCCTGCTCATGTCTCCTGAATCAACCTGTATATAAACATGACGTTTGAATTTAATCAGAGCAGTGTTGTATTTGCAGTTCTTCTTCAATCAAGGCTTATTTTTAAAATTAACCTTAGTGCACAATAACACAGATATGAAAATACTTTTATAGCATCGGTTGTTTTTTCAGACTGTAATCTAGCTAGCCAGAGCACCAATTGACAAAACTAATACTATCACAACCGTAGACAACATGAACATACTTAAGTATCAAGTGCATTATAGTTACATGCTATACATTTTCAATCGTGCAACCTCGCGGGTCAAATATCGATAATCGATAGATCTCCGGCGTTATCGGCCATCTTTATGGAAAGGACAATCGATATTAGCCGATCGGTTGTCCTTGTTAAGGATTCTGAATGATAGAATTAAATTTAACTGTCTTTAAGATGGCGGTATAAAGTTGGTTACAAGATCCTTGATGGGTTTTATGGAAATATCCTGGTAGAGTTCTTAAGAATATAGCGCTGGGACATGTTTGACATGCGGCAATCAGGATAGCTGTTAAAACAGTTTGTACTTAAGTATTTTTCATTGCTAGTTACCAGAGCTCCGAGTTTCTTAATAGCACGCCTTTTTATACGTCGATGGTGGCAAACCAGCGCACGGCCCGCCTGGATAGTATGCCGCCGAGTGGCTTTTTTGACCGTGCTTGTGCTGGCTTTGTAGCCGGGACACAACACCCTAAGGGTTGGGTTGCAACAAACCGTCTGTAATCTTAAGCGGTGTTCTATAAAATCTGAATGTTTGAAAAGGTTGACAAGTTTGTATGGAATGACAGCAGCCGGCGCCGTGTTCGTAGATCGGTCTGTAATCTTAAGAAAGAAGAAAGAAAGATATATTTATTCACAAACACACATGACACACATATTAAATAATAAAATAAACAAGAAAAGCACATAAAACATGAAAAAAAAAAAAAAAAGTAAGTAAGTTACTGGTTGTTGCAACTACTTAAGTTGGTGCAACCCGCCCTAAGAAGTGTTATTTCAGTGGTGGAGCATTCGATTGCAGATCGAGAGGTCGCCGGTTCGAACACGGGTTTCACCCCTTGAATCAGCATTTTTAATTTTTTTATTTACTGTGGTCGTGAGTGGAGGGAGGTACTCTCCCATTCCCAGTAAGGCTGCTCCTGAGTCAAATAAAATGTTGTACTAATACATGAATTTATCGTCATTGATAGAAATATAATTAAACTAAATTTATATCAATTAAACTAAGTAATTATTCACGTAAAACCTAATTCATGACAGCATGCGGCGTGTATGTCTTTTGAAAGGATGTTTCCGTACTAATCACCTACTAAAACACAAATGAGCATGATTCTCTTACTCGGAGCGCTGTAAAACGTAAATGACAGTAACATTACACTGTTGCATAAGTTTCCTATAATTACAATCAGTTTATTAGCATATAAAACGAAATTGCTTACAAACTATAAAGCCATACAGAAAACTGAATTTACGTATGTTTTACTTGTTTATATGGAGAGTTTATTATCGAGTAGGTAAATGCTAAACTTTCTAAGCTTTGAACTCTAATTTACGCGCTTCGTAGGTTATTTATTCTGTAATAAATATGTCAATTACTGTGCTCCAACCGTGACAGATTTACCGACTTCACAATTAGTTGTATGGTGAAAAATATGCTCATAGAAACGGCCTCTCCTCATTGGTTTGAGGATATTAGTCTGTTATACGATCGCCTGGGGCTTTTCAAAACCTATTTAAGTACTTACCATTTCCCGTGTTTTAGTTGCAATACTTGCAATACTATAAACATGGGAAACGGTACGTCACTACTGATATGCCAAAATATGATTGCTAAAGTAATTAATAACGACAAAGTAAACCCCTATATTTCGATTTACATCAAGCATTTTGTACAGATAAAAATACAACAAAAAATGTCACTGGCAGTCTGCTTCCTAACGTTAAAAAAAAAAAACAATGAATGACGTTTGGCGTGCGTAGGGTTGCCAAGGTCCGATTTTATTTCCGAGAAACTTGATCGGTTAGAAAAAAATCGATGTGATCAAACTGCACCACTTCCAAGTATTTTGATGGGATTCCGTCAACGCTGTCGGTAATCGGGCCGATTGTGGTTTTTCGGATATTTGAGCTAGCTGTCGTCTGTGAATCCGGTGTTAATTTATGCAAAAGCGGCGCCTCTAGTCAAATACTAACGATGTGAAACCGATCAAACAGTCACGTTTTTTTTTAAACTGTTTATATTTGCTATATTATGCTCGCAGCGTAGAATTAAGCATTATAACGGCCATTAAATTGTAAAACTAATATTTATTCGTTCGCCATTCTGTATTTAATGATAGGTTTTGTTTTTGCGGGTCGCTTTGTTAGTTATGTATTAGCGAAACTATTGAATAATTCATTCGAAACGCGCTTTGATTCTTTCCAGATTCCGAAATTCAGTCACCAACTTTCGTGCGATACCTATTAAAACTATGGCCACTTTTTTGGTGACAGGTAGAATAGAATGGGGGATATTGTGGTTTTAAGGTTTTTTTGATGCTAGAACAAAAGGTGTAAAGGGAAATAAAAGGAAATGAAGAGATAAAATGTTTACGACCCGATATGGTGTCAGTGTCGTCACTAACGTTCTAAGTTTATGGGAATTCAAAGCCTCTAATATTAGTTTGCCGTGGAACAGGAAATCTAAGGATACGTCGCTTTGTGAATGATGTAGAAGATTTTTTGCTCTTAGAGACTTAACATTGATAAGAATTAGGTACCTACTTCCTTTATAAATGTTTTTCTTTCTTTCCTTTCTTTCTTTATAATTACAAATTGATTATTGAGCGGTAAGGCATGCGACTTTTAATCAGTAGGTCGTGGGTTCAATTTTGGGATAAGGTGCCCAAGCAGACCCTGGGCTCGCTCAGGGCACAACCGGGAAAAACGCTAGAAGAATGATGATTTATTATGAATGAACTATCTTTCCTGCCATTTGATCACAGTCAGTCACTAGGGGAATGATTATTATCAATGACACAGAACATTATATTATAATGCTATAATGACAAATAGTAAATTTTCAAATACAGATTCGATATAATAAATATTCGAAAGCGACTCCACGATCTGAATACCAATAACCTGCGCAGCCTATCCATTTGATATTCTAATCCGATATCATTATTTAATAATTAATAAATCTATATCGAGTTACTGACCCGTCGGCTTCCTTCATCCTTAAATTCCAGCAATAAAAAGTCCATAAAGTGTAATGGCACCCATATTTATTTATAAAGTACTGGATTATTATATTTCACCTATTTGATGTTCTCGTGTAGGACGCTGTGATCATACTCGTATTTGTTCGGTTAAAAAGCTGATGTCTCATACCGTGTGTCGGCTTTTACGACCTTTCTACCAATAAACATTGATTCAATAAGTTGTCACCACTTCAATCTAAGATACGAGAATAATTTTAAAAGTTTACTGCCTAATGAAAGCCAACTTAATTAACTTTAGGTCCTTTTTTACGTCTTAGGTACTTTAGCGCTAAGACTTAATTCAAATGTATCGTGATCCCAATAAGAATGCGTATCTAATTTAATGCCACGTAATCCTTAAATTACACACTGTATTATTTTCCTGGACCCGTGTTAGCAGATTTTATCAAGCACTTCGGCCAATTAACGATTCAAAATAAGAACACGCGGCATTTGTAAAAGGAATTTAGGGATTCCGCAACCCATAACAATCCACGCGTGTCTATGGCCGACCACCAAACAGATGGGCCGTCACCTTAATCAAAATAAAATTTATTCAACATGTAGTATGAAAATGTCAATATTAATAGACCTATAAATTAACCAACCCCTAACTTTAAAATTTAAGAATCAAACAACCATAAATATTGCCGTATTAAAACATAAAATAGGGTAAACAATCGTAAATAAAAATTACAACGAAAACACACAATGCGATCGTTAATTCAAGTATAAATTATGTCTATTTTGGAGGCTGTTTTTACACTTTTTTGTCCCATTCGTTTTTAACCGATTGTAAAAACGAGGTTCTCAATCTGTATCTTTTTTGTGGTTGTTTTAGCGGCGCCTGTGGCGCGGCGAAACCCTTTAGTCCGAATTTAAAACTAAACTTTTTACTTTTTTCCTAATTCAAGGCAATTCTGTTTTGTCGCCGGCGTAGTTGCCAGTATTATTAATCCTTTTCCCATCACTATCTGAAATCGTTTTATATTGTCGAAACTATTTTGTCCTTTGTTCAAGTAGCCAGTGTTTTAATCGGTTATTTTTGAATTCCGTAGATAAGATGAGCTGCTAGCTGTATTTTCTCAGCGAAGGAACTTTAGGTTCCTTTGATTGTAGAACTCAAAGAAAATATTATTTCAAATTGTTGTTTATTAAAGTGATTATAATTTCACGCAGCTGGACGACTATTCGTGGAATCCATTCTAAAAGCTATACCCTCGGATTCGGGCCTTTTGTCTAGACTTTCAATTTAAATACAGACAAAGCGTGTGTGCAAGTAATGTTATTCAGGTATTCTAACAATCTGTAAGTATTTTGATTTTCTAACGCTGTATAGCGTCAGTTTTAATAAAACGTCGTTGGGATACTTTAGATTTAACTGGATACTCTTAATACCTATTAAACATCTGGCTGAAAAATAACAAAAAGATGTCTAGATATAGTTTAGCCAGCCAGTCAACATCAATGTCAAGCAAATTCAAAACACCCCCAGCCTGGGTACCAACAGTGTACATACAGAAAATGCTTTGCTAGGATGACATTAGTAAGTACGTAAGGTAGATATGAATTAGAGATGACAGATTTCCTCAAGTCTGTCATCTGTGATGACACCACAGTGTCAAAACAAAAAGTTAAACGTTTTCAGCTTGACACGGATAGCTAGGCCAGGCAAGAAAGACTATGGTAGAGTCCGGATACAGCGACAGTCCAGGGACCGGTGATTATACGCCGGCTTAACCCATTCAGGGCCCATGATGTACCTATGCGTCAGACCGTCGTAGTCGCTTTCCGCTACATACGAGGAAAACCACGGGATCGGCTACGAGCGTAGCGCGTAGCGATTCTGGGCAATGAATGTGTTCATAATTTCGCACAAAACGGACTGATTTACTATGACAGTCTAACTACGAAACCCTAATGTGAGGTAATTTTTACGTCGCTAAAAGCGGTACGGTATCTGAAGTCGTAATACTCGTAAACGGTTTCTACTGTATTTACAAAATTTAAATTTAAATCTAATATAGGTATGTGTATTTTATTGAGTAGTTTATAGAGCGTCCGTCAATGGCTAACACCGTTCGATAAAACGAGACGACGCTCCTATCTTGTCACTTATCGCTGATAAGGCCGACCATGATACGGGGTCTGCGGCGCTACCACGAACTTCGAAAGTCGAAGTTCGCAATACATGCATCCCTGTCACTCGAGTAACGGAGTGCGATAGAGATGGAAATACCCGAACTTCGACTTTCGAAGTTCGTGGTAGCCTGGTAGCGCCGCTGGTCGCATTTCTCAACCGATTCTCCTGTGAGCAGGTTTGATAGTTATAGTTTTCTTTTGTCGATTCAGTTTATGAAAAAAAAAGAGACTCGCGGTTCTACAGCTCACAGAGCCTCATAAAAGAGAGAGAGAGAGAGAGTATTTCGCCGACAAACTGCCCTCAGTTTGGCGATCTTGAAATGTATACTTACCGCTAAGATGTTATTTTGAAATAAATAAATAAATTTCATTTCAGGATATCGATGTCCATAATCACCAGACCTCGGACAGGGTGAGCTGTTTTAAGAGTTTGCATAATATAGATATACCTACGTAGTCATTCAATGGCAGATGTGATGTAATTGAATAACGAATTAAATTATTCTATTTAGATCTTTACATAACTAGCAAAACAAATTAATTGTATAGCAAGCCTCTTTAAATGATAAGCATATTATTACATATATCCATATGAAAGTAAAATAACTGATATGATATCATACCTCTTTAGATAGACAATAACTCTATTTAACGATGCCATATTTAACATTGAAATATCATGACAAAGTCATTAATGTCATTCTAATGTTCTGTTGTGTTATTTTAATTTGTGAGCAATTTGAGTTTGCTAATAAAAAATAAATAATTAAGAAGAGAGATTATTCCGAATTTGAGTATGCCGAAATATAAAGCAAAAACAGTTCTTAAGTGGATTGAAAATGAACCTGACATGACATATGACGGTAATAAAAGTATTTTTTGTGCAAAATGTAAAACCAAAGTGACAACTAAAAAAAGTAATGTGCAAAGACACATCAAGGGACCAATGCACAATGGCAATTATCGAAAGTTTGATGAGGATTTCAATCTCAATTTAATTCGATTCCTCATTTTGTGTAACATACCATGGTCACAAATGAAGAATCCGGCTTTCAAACAGTTTTTTTCTAAGTATTTATGCTGCCAGTGTGCAAACCAACCTACACTCCCGAGTGAATCATGGCTGAGGAAAGTTTATTTGGATAAATTGTATCAGAAGCAAATCAGTTCAATACACGATAATCTTTCGAATGAAAAAATATGGATTTCTCTTGACGAATCAACCGACTCTTTAGGGAGATATATAGTGCATTATTTAGTGAAGCCATTGAATTCATTTAACAGACCATATTTAATAGCCTGCAAAATATTATCAAAAGTTAATGGTCAAACAATATCTGTATTCGTGATGGACACTCTGAAAAATATGTGGGGCGAATCTTATGACTACAAAATTGGAAATGTTCTGGTGCTAAGTACTGATGGTGTTGCATACATGTTGCTGGCTGGCCGAATTTTGAAAACTTATCTGCCTAATTTGAAACACGTTACATGTTTGGCACATGGGCTAAACCGCGTAGCCGAAAAAATACGTTCCCTGTATCCAGATGTGGATTTGCTCATTTCAAACGTTAAAAAAGTATTTTTAAAGGCTCCTAATAGAATCCGCATATTAAAGGATAAATATCCTAATATGCCCCTGCCTCCAAAACCAGTGATTACGAGATGGGGAACTTGGCTAGCGGCAGCAGCATATTACGAAAAATATTTTGACGAAATAAAAGTAGTCCTATGGGCATTGAGATCGTCAGACGCAATGTCGATAAGAGTGGCGAAAAGAATTATACAAACTGAAAATTTACGAAATAATCTAAAATATATTGTTGAGAATTTCCATATAATTGAATATGCCTTAAAAAAATTACAGGAATCTAAAATATCCGTCGTAGATACATTTTTAACGTTGGCCCAAGTGAGAGCTGTTATAAGCTGGTCTTCGTCTGCTTCTGTCAGTCAGAAATTAGAAGACGTCATAGCTAGAAACCCAGACTTAGATCTGTTTAGGGACTATGCTGAAAAAATTTCGGAAGGAACAGATGTGGACGGTATTTTAATGTACAACTTCACTCCGCTCACTTCAGTGGAAGTAGAAAGGTCTTTTTCCATCTATAAGTGGATATTAAACTCAAGAAGAAGTGCGTTGAAAATTGAAAATCTAGAAAAAATTATAGTTCTTTATTACAATAACCAATAACAAAGAAAAATTTGAATAAATAAATAATACTTACTCGTTTTGTACATAATGCACTGTCATTTTTGTTTAATTATTATTCATGAATTCTTTTTAATATTTCATCTTGAGGCATATCTATATTAACATCTACACTTGACATTAATGACGTAAAAATGGCTCACTCTGTCCGAGGTCTGATAATCACTACACAGTATAAAACAAAGTCGCTTCCCGCTGTCTGTCCCTAATGTATGCTTAGATCTTTAAAACTACGCAACGGATATTGATGCGGTTTTTTTTTAATAGATAGAGTGATTCAAGAGGAAGGTTTTTATGTATAATATAGTACCCGTGCGAAGCCGGGGCGGGTCGCTAGTAAATAATAAACAAAAACAATACAATGTGCATACCACCGACAGAGACGCGGCTTGTCTGTAAATAGTCCTCAAATCTCATCAAACCATTGCCTACGAAGGGGTAAAATCGTAGAATGTAGCCACAATACAAATTCTTAGTTGGATGGCACACATTCCGAGGATTGCTACACGAGGGTTGTAGTTGGGTAGGGGCGAGCGAGAGGTATTTTTATGAAACACCGAAGAATGTTTTGGAATAGAAAACTTTTTGTAGTATAAATCGGAGAAATCTGGAAGCTACACGAATATGTAGTTGAAATTTTAAGTCTCCGGACAGTACATTATACTTTACGTCTTAAAGGGATCTAAAACATTGTGTGTGTGTGTGTGTGTGCATTCTAACGCTCTTAACTTTAATATTACTTTAAGCCCGCACACAAAGATAAAACTGGTGAATTTGTCAGCTGGTAAGGTAATGATTGTGGTGTTCCTTTTCCTATTCATCATAATGAGTAAAAAATAAAGCAATTTTAATTAAAAAAAAAACAAATTTAAATGCTTCGTTCTGACAACCCTTTAGGGAGTTTGTATCTTGCGTTGTTTTGACAACACATACCATAGGTAAAAAATACCAGTTCATGGATCATGAATATCCATACTAATATTATAAATGCGAAAGTGTATGTGTGTGTTTGTTTGTATGTTTGTCCGTCTTTCACGGCAAAACGGAGAGACGAATTGACGTGATTTTTTAAGTGGAGATAGTTGAAGGGATGGAGAGTAACATAGGATAGTTTTTATCCCCGTAATCATCCCCTAAGGGGAGTGAAATGGGGAGTAAAAGTTTGTATGCAGCTGCGATATAAACGGGTTCCACTCCACGCGGACGGAGTCGCGGGCAGAAGCTAGTATGATTATATCGTGTAAGATTGTCCTCATGTATATTTTATTTATTTACTTACTATGGAGTACTTTCATCGTTGCAGTTTCACACGTCGATTAAAATCTGATTTGAATTATCCGGCACTGCCTACTTTAAAATGGCGTTCTTTTAACGGGTAATTGAACGAGAGAGCGAAGCGAACGATATTCTCCGTTTCAGCTTGGGCCAAAATTCTTTCGTATGTCCGGATGTCCCGATGTCCGTCTGTCTGGCTGTTCTCTTCTACAGGTCGCATCTCTCAACCAAATCTCGGGAAATTTTGTGTGTTTTTTTTTTAAACAACAGGGGAGGCCTTTGCCCAGCAGTGGGACACTATAGGCTTCGAAAAAAAAAAAATATATGTGTTAAATATAAAACTCACCACTCACCGACTCACCAGTTCTACAGCCAAGAGAGCCACTAGTTTAACTGTTCGCAAACTGTGTGCTACCCGGCGAGGGTACTTTGATTGTCGATAACTCAATTTCGACCCCTCAGCTTCCCGCTAATGACGTTGTTTTTGTGCCACTCTTCACAGAGGATACTTCCGACTGTCGTGTGAACATCACCGGCATTTGTTTGCAAATTGACACTTATGGGATAACTTTGTCAGTATCCTTTTTGAGATTTGGAAAATAGCATCGCACCTATTGTAATGCAGTCAAGTCAAGTTCAAAAATATGTATCGATTTAATCTTCTCATAAACATGTACCGAAACCTTAAGCCACAGACTTAATAGCCATATTTTTTACACTTGACTGTTGCTACATTTTATACGTAATCAACATTTTATAAGTACCTTCCTTAGTTGAAGAAGGGTGGTGTAAAAATATCCTTAAAAAGTTATCATTTAAAGCTGTTACATAATTACTTGATAGATTAACTTGACACTTAATGTCCTTTTATCACCGAGTTCGCCTTAAAATTAGAAAAAGAACGAATTTGAAAAATGGGGCCTATTCAAAATTCGAATGCTAATCGTAACGGCAGACGCTTTTAAACACACTGCGATAAAGCGATGCATTCATTATTAAAAATATTATCGAGACGATTTAGTACTCGCTTGTAAATAAAGATTTAATATTACCATAGTTCCCATGATCCAACCTAATATATTTCCGAATGTTTTTCTAGTGTAGGTAATGAGTATATTTTTAACTTATACTTAAATAGTCATAAATGTTAATGTCTGGAAATACCAGCTATGTCCAGTCGAGTAGTTCAATATCTGTACAGATGTTAAAAAAATATCTATACGCAGTGCTTATTGGTATACTGACACTAAACGGTAAACGATATTTTGAAATTTTCTTTGGTAGTATCAAATTTACTACTGTGTAGTTTCATCCACCAATCTTTCCAGCAGAAAAAAAGCTTGTGTGTAAGACCGGGGCAGTATGAGCCTCAGTTCTTAACGAGCATCCAGATGGATCTGCATAGTTGGACTGTAATCTATAAGAGAAAGCTCAATAGTTATATGAATGACCTTAGTTTCATTATTATTATCTGTTATAGAGTCTGGCCAGAGGGCTGCCGCGAAACGAAAACGAACTTCGTTCGTGTATCTCCATCTCGGTCGCACTTGCTAGTTCGAGCGACAGAGAGGGAGAAACTCGAACGAAGTTCGTTTTCACTTCGCGGTAGCCTTTCAGGGAAAGATGAGCCTGAGATTTACATGGCAACAGTAATATCATTGTCAAATATGTCAAAAGTCTTAAATTAGTATGATGTCCTTATCTTGATACTTGATATGCGAACTAAGAAAGAAACTGTTCCATAAATAGGACAGTTTTCGTTTTTTAAGAGAACGAAAGTGTGGCTTACTTCTAAGATTATTCAAATTGAAGAATATCATAACAAGTTACATTTTTATGTCTCGTCATAAATGAAATTTTGGAGGGTGGTATTGATTATTCTTCTTAAATATAAAGTATAAAGAAGTTAAAAAGTTTTATATCATATATATCTTTACTTCCTTCTCTTTGATCAGTTACATTGTGTGAATTGAAAAAATATATAATTGTTCAATCATCATTATTATTTTATCGCGTTATACAAGGTGCAACACGCTGTTTTTTTAAATTTGCCGCAATTTTATAGGCTTTATCCTTTTCTGGCCTGCACGGCTATCATGCGACGGCGCGTGAGCTCTCTCGATTTGTCTCGCACTATCCGTCTCTTTCTTATTAGAACACTTAGAACAAGAGATATAGTGCGAGTAAAATCGAGAGTATGTCGGGCCGTCGCATGATAGACGTGCAGACTCTAGCTTGCAGGACATTTGCAGTTCGCCACGAAGGAAAGTCTGCATGCGCCTTGCTTGGCTCGACTGTACCCACGAAATATACGACAAACGTAATGATAGTAGCGTAATTACTGTCGAATTAATTAATTGGCTAGATCAACTACGTAATTGATTCAGCACAGGACAGGTAAGCCAACATACCTGGCAGCGTGCCAGTCGGATAGTGAATGGGCAACTTAAATAGAGCTGCACTACCGAGTGAACGAATAATCGAGTGCATTCGTTCACCGGGCACAGACTGTATCAGGGTGAACCCATTAGGCAGGCGCTACACTACAGCACAGATAAGGATGGAGTGACACCATTAATCATGGATTCCCGATTCATTAGCGCGGGCGGGCAACGATTTGTCATACGTGTGGCCGTGGCCTTAGGAGGAACCGTTTGGTTTGGTGATGTATGTACTCCTGATTTGTTTAAGAAAAGGGATGCCGCGGATGCGACTTTTTTGACATCCGCGGATACGGAGGCGGATGAGGATATTTGGGGGAAAACTAAAAAACGTAAATAAACAACGTCCATTTTATAATATCACGCGGTCATCAAACACTTTGAGGCTAAATTACAATCGTAGCGAACATATAAAAAACGCGTTTGCTCTTGATCACATAAACGAAAAGAAGTTTTTTTTTTACTAATGGCGAAAACATCTAAAACGCGTACGGTAAGCGCCGCGTGGGCTCCTTTCTTGTCGTGAATTGGACTACATCCGCATCCACAAAAACTCCGCATCAATTTAGGCGGATACGGATGCAGATGATAAAATTTGTGCGGTTCTGCCGCGGTTGCGGATGCGGATGCGAATGTCTGCAACTGGTTAAGAGCGTTCGGCTCGGTTCACCAAGAAGCTACAGGCCAAAGTGGTAACATGTCTAACATGCAAAGTTTTGCCTAAACTCAAGGTATTTATATAAGACTATTAATGCCAAGTCCAAGTTACACCACCTTCTAAAATCAATAAAGGGATGACAGCGCGCTGTGAATCCTCTGAAGTTCCAAACGTCCTTAGAATACGGTGTTGGAGTATTAGGCCGGCCGTGTATGCTTGATTACTTCGTGGTATAAAAATGTGAAGTTGTTGGTAGCCGTTGCCCTACTGTTTTCAATATCCCTACTACATGCGTACAAAGGGTGTAAATGAAAATCCGCTGACGAAGACAAACGATGCAAAACGCCCCACCAGTTATCACTTACGAGCGTATACGTCCCTGGCGGCACGTGCACTTCAACGGTATTGATTGACGTACTCACAGGTCTTTTGTTTTACTTTCGAATAATTATCTTTATTCCTGAAACCACAGGGTGGTTTTTGGAATACCAGAATATTGTGAGATATGATTACGACTTGTGTTATTACATAACTGATATTTATTTGTTTTGATTTGTGAAGCGAATCGCTTAAGTGAGGGTTGTAAGGAGATGTTAAGGTCAGGAGGGTTGTAATGGGGGAGTATTTCTGGCGCCATGGCTTAGGCGAGGAAAAGAAAGGAAACACTTCAGGGTGGGTTGCACTAAACCATCTGTAAGCGGTTTTCGTTAAAATTTGACAAGTTTATATGTAATGACAGCTGCCGGCGCCATATTTAACGTTGATCGGTCTGTAATTGTAAGTTGGTGTAGGTAGTTGTAATTTATAATAGTGTTTTTTTATTATTTCACTTTAACACATTACTCTAAGATGGTTTATTCAAACTTTCCATTCGGAAGTAATAATATGTCAGTTCGGGTAAGTACGCCACAGGGGAAAGTGCGCCTCATTCATCAATGAGTCATTTAAATCAATATCAGCACTTACCCCGGGGCGCACTTTCCCCTGTGGCGCACTTACCCGAACTGACCATACCTAGTATTAAATAAAACATTAACTGTCTGTTTTGTATGATTTATCTTGAATATTATAGAGCAAATATAAATGAACCAATATAAAGATTAAAACATTGATTAATATTTTTTCTGACTTTTCAGGACCTAACTATTAAGTTATCATTTTTAGTACAGTCAGCGTCATATAGTTAGTAGCAGCCAAGGTAGCCAAATATTTCGGTACACGTCTTTATTACTGTAAGAATAAGGGTGTGTTACGAAATATTTGGCTACTCTGGCTGCTACTACCTATATGACGCTGACTGTACCTAGTCTGATATTTTGTGAACGATGACGAAATCGCTTTACTAGACTTGTTTCGTTGAGTATTTATATAGACCTATTGTGCCTGAATATTTCAATGATTTGACTTAATCATTTGTGTCTAGAATATAATAGAGTATTAACAAATGTATCAGTAGAAAGTGGATAACAATACCACTGTATAGAGAAACAACAATAAAAATGTACACGTGTCAAGCAATAATGAACCTATTTATAATGTATTAAGGACCTTAGAGGAGGCTTTAGTTTTGTGGTTTAGTTGTGCCACCCACGGTAACAAGTATTGAACTAAATAGATCGCTTGTCAAACAATTCAATTAACAATAGCCCTTACAATTGATATGAAAAAATACTTCATATCATAACACCGCGCTATACATGAGCCAAATAAAATAACAAAAAAACGTAGGAAAAGCACACTTAAAGTTTAAGCGCTAAAGATTACACGAAATTTCAAATTTGGTAAAATCTAATTTGCTAAACTAGCTAGTAGATGCAGCTCAGGAACAAAGAAACATTGAAAATTAACCCTTAAAGTTTGCTCTATAACGTGCATAGCTATTTTGAAGAGCAATAAAACAAATTAGCTAAAATTATTAGTAACTTTTAATTCACGAGAAACATTAGGTTCTTTATTGTCGAAGCTACAATGCGACGTTCATGAAGGTATTTTATCGGGCGATCGCGCGGCGATCGATCAAGCCTGATGGATCGTTATCCTGTGAGGTGAAAGTGCCTTGTTACTTTAATAGGGCTTTGGACTACTTAACTATTGTACCATTTTAACACTTACAATTTCAAATTGTAACAATCGGTGCTGGCAAATGGGTATTGAGAATACTCGTAGACTCGTTTCATTGACAGGTCGTGAAAAGGCTACCAAATCGTGAAAACAGATGTCACTGACGAGTTCTTAATTTTGCTCCTCGTTCCTCGGTGAACTTTGGTCAATTTTGCGATATTACTATGACGTCAAAAGCTTTCCAACAAATACTGGCGTGTTGCAACTAGGAACACATAAATTACAGAGATGAAACACATTGATGGGTTCTATCCAAGGAACAATATATTATGATTTGATTTTAAACACATTTTCCTTCCTTTCCTTTTCTGTTCCGCCCATAAACTTATCTATAGCAAAATAATCATCTTTTACGATCTTTATCTCTCTCTAATTGTTTACCGCATGTTTACGAAAAACTGATTGGAGTTTGAGTTGAAAAACTCAGAAGTTTTCAGTCGATGTCAAATCTATTATTTTTACAGCTATTGATAACCGTCCTAATATTTAAAGTGTCGTCTATTTATTTATTCTTCTTGCACGACTGTACTGCTCAACCGATTATGATACTTTAATGCTAGGAATCCTACTATCATACTACGATTATATTATAAATGCGAAAGTTCAGATGTTTGACTGTTTGTTACTCAATCACGCAAAAACGGCAGATTGGATGATATTTGGCATGGAGATAGTTTATAACCTGGATTAAAACATGGGATACTTTTAATCCCCACAATCATCCTCTAAAGGGATACAATTGGGGATCGCAGTTGATACAAGAGTTCACGCGGACGAAGGCGGGGGCAAATGCTACTAACGCTATAAGGGGTGAGATCGTGGTCGAAGTTAGAGTCCGGCAAACGAAAGTTGAACCCACTAAACTCAATTCCGCGGCAACAGTGTTGATCAAAATGTATGCGTGTGACGTTTAGTGTTGCCGCGTAATTGAGTTTGGTGGGTTCAACTTTCGTTTGCCAGACTCTACGGGAGAAGCCGCAGGCACAACTTGTTACAATAATTTTATCGGACACTTAACAGGGCTTAGTTAGTGTAGATGGATGGTCGTTATTCAACGAAATGATCCCGCATTATATGTTTATGGCGATATAAAAACAAACAAGTTGGAACAGCCTGCTCACTAACCGTCATCGCGACGTGACGCAACGTGCTAGGGTTGCCACGATGCCTACGATGAGTTATTAAACGTACGCTTTAAAAGTTCTAATTAAGTAATCTCAGTGCTTTTACATCACCTTCTTAATTCAGATTAATGTATTGTACTAATCGTGCTACCTACAGGTTGTCTGTTGTAGCATCGATCGATATAGCTAGAATATTTTATTGGGGTTCGCATTCAAGTTATAGTGCTGCTAAAAAAGGCTACATGAAATGTGTAACATATTAATTACTATGAATGAAGTATATACGATATACCTAATTACTACTCCCAATTGCATAATGAAACTAGCACAATACAGTTAGCCGTATCTGAAATGTCTTTCTTTGTTTATTAAAATTTCACATTCCTGCTAGACACTGTAGGACATAGACACTAAATTAAATAATCAATAATGTCATATTTTCTCGAAAAAGGATAAAAAATGTAGTCAAATAGAGAAAAAATCAATACAAATGGTTAAATAATCACGACGTTATAAGTGTCCAAAGTTTTAAGAAGGGGTAAGTTCTGTCCATTTTTCGCATAACGCAACTTCATATGAAACGATGATGCTGGAAGAATGTGACGTCACAGAGGACGGCAACATGCCGCGCCGCATCGTGGTCGGCGCTGCCGTCGACGCGGCCCCCCGGCAGCATCCTGTAATGTGACGTCACACACCGTTTGCGGTTTCTCTCTCTAACAAGCAATATTAAAACTTCGTAATTCTTTGAGATATCTGAATGGGATTTTCGTCACTAGGCATATTTTTTTGCCTTCTTTCTTTTGGAGTAATAATAATTTTCGAGTCTACACCCGTATTTCTACAGGAAGGTTCTTGGTTGGCAATAAAAAATAAAAAGTGAAGGTGCTTTTTCCTGCCGTAAATCTAAGGTTACTCTTATATCTGTCTCTACTCCGATACCCTCAGATAGTTTGTACAAATACGTGTATTGTCCGTACGTTTAATGGAGCGATTCAATGACAGATGTAGGTATCCGGTTTTTCTATGGTCAGTATCGTAAAACTGAAGACAGAATGAGCATAGGGGTAATCCGTCGGTATAATGCATTTAAGTATAATGTACTACGTACATAGAACAGACGGCACGAACAAAATGTGGGTAGCAAGCACGGCAGTGCGGGGCGCGGGGAGGGCGGCTAACTAGTCATACGATGTCACCGTCGCAGACGCGACACTTTTGTTTATATTCTGCCTATTTCATTAGGTACCTACGGGAACGTGGATACATTTAATATTAAGTTATATTAATATTGTCTGTTTATTTTTTGTTTGTAAAAATAAATGGTCAATTTTAATTAGGTTAGTGTATTACACTACACTTACCTCTGAGGTATGTACAGTCGCCATCAGATATATCGGAGCGACCAGGGTGCTCACAAACATCTGAGCAGGCCTTTATTGTCATGGCGTTAGAGTGCATGTTCAGATATTTTTGAGTACCGTGGCCGCTCCGATGTATCTGATGGCGTCTGTACATATATTAACTGGTTCAGGGGGCATGGAAAGCCTTATAAATTATATTCCGCTTTAAAAAGAAACGTCACCTTTTACTATCCATACAATGTCACATCTCTTAATTTTTAGTCTATGACAAATGACGCAACATGGAGCCCACTAAACATTTTGCTCAAATTAAGATTTAAAATGATTATATAGTTACTAACCGATGGAAAGTTACTCCTTTGCACTTAGACGTATTGCTTGAATTATTAGTGCAATATCGCAGCACACACGAGGGCATATTTAACGAGTTTTTACTCTGTTTCGTTTTAAAACATCACGACTGCGGCGCTTTAGAACTCGCAAGTGACTGAGTGACGTGCGGCCGGCCGACCGCAGTTGAATGGAACACAGTCGTGATGGGCGATGTCTCCTCTATACGTTAGTAATAATAGCTCAATGGTATAATGCGTAGTCGAACGCATTGTTTATGAAAGCAACCAGTAATTCACGCCATATTTTTTACGTTTTCAGAGTATTGTCAACCCTACCCGTCCACAGAAGCCGGTATCGTAAACAGAAACACGCGCACACGCAGGTTATCTCTTAATTGAGGCTGATCCGGCCCGTAATGCCGTTTCAGTGTAATGGGAAATGATTCGCTTGTTTTACTGATACAAGGTCAATTACACTTGACAAATGATTTACGACGTTCTTGACAAATATTCTAGAGATATATTTATATTGTTCGACGCCCCCGAGCAAAACGCATGTCAAAATTAATTTAGTATGGGGTGGCGCATCGTTACTGACGATTTCTCAATACAGGGTGTGGCCTGTAATAGGAGCAAAAAATTTAAGGGCTGACTCTATGTATTATCCGCAGTGATTCTGTAAAGGTGTTTCAAGATTCTTGAATTCGGAAATAATCTTATCTGAAGTTGTGATACCTAAGTAATGGATCTCGACATCTCGATATCGTAGCATGCCAGTCATTAACTATCTTGGCAGAACACTGGGCACTTTCGTAATTGCGATTATACTAACTTTGGTTTTCTAATTCTTTTTGTTTTTTTTTTTCAATTTTACAAGATTTTTTGGTGTTTTTGAAGTAAAATTCCAGTTAAGCAAAAGAACACACGTACGCTTTTACTTATTTTTTTTTTTCTATTTTTTTTTCTATTTTTTTTTCAATTTAACCACTTGGAAATAATTACTGATTAACTTAATAAGCCACCGTTTAATTTTTTGCTCCTATTACAGGCCACACCCTGTATAATTTGAGACGTTGGTGCCGTTAAGAAGCCTAAGTCTTCTGGTAGATGTCGCTACACGCCTCCCGTTGGGCGTTGTAGGAAGGAACTGATTGAAGAATTTGGTGCCCGAACCGGATTGTTCCGATAGCTCAGTTGGTTAGTAGCGACGGGACATGAATGCCTGTGGTCGCCGGTTCGAATCCGGCTCGGAGCCTTAAATTTTTCAATTTTTCGTTTATTTAAAAATGTATAATTTTGTTAGCAAGCATGTCAATGTGTTTCGCGTGTCAGAACGAGTGTTTTTATTTAGGCTGCAATCTGACGCATTCTACTACCACAGCACACTAGATTTGTACAGTCACCAGCATATTATTATCTGCCACAACAAAGCGCGCGCTTAAATAAATATCTGACACGAATATTACGAGGGCCTTTAACCATTTGTATGACTAACGAAACATATCTTGGAATGAACACCGGACCGACGTATCAGTACTCAAAAACATCGGAGTGACCACCAGACTCCAACTACTTGTTTGTTTCCGGAGACTTCTTGAATTCTTAGGACACATTGCCAGAAACACTAGTGACAACTTACAAAAACTGATGGTCACTGGGTCGGTGGAAGGTAAAATAGGAAGACGCTGCTTGAGGCTTGGACAACACGGTGGTCCGACCAGATCAGCAAGTCGCTATCCATCCAGATCCATGATGCTTTAGAAGTCGCAAGAGACCGAAAGGCCTGGAAATCGGTCATCCAGGACAAAGTGTCACATGGGCGAGATCACGACCCTCAGCATTGAGGAGAACGAAGCACGGAGGAGGATGACTAAGCACTGAGCACCGAAAATTGGATCCATCCGCACTGTCAGTGTCAAAGCATCCGCAAGATATATTTGCCCTCTTTTTTATGGCTAATTTGGTGGCTGTACCTAAAGCAGAATCGCCGACTGAAGTGGCATACTTATTCTTCGAGAACTGTAAGCACAATTCAATCAATCAACCGGTGTGAATCGACGTCTATCGCCTGATGTACTGTGTGGAATCCACAAAATTAAGGAGTAGGTTGTAGAACTCTAGATGTCCACGGCTACTTACATGTGCGTAATGAAACCCGCAGGCATCCATGCAGAGGTAGAGGCAGGTCGCGACCCCCTGGATCGTCAGGAGGCCAACCTTGTAGGTTGCGCGCTGTAGTATCGCTGCAACAACGGAAAATTAACTATTAGACAAGCTTGCAGCTGACTGTACATGCACCTCTGACGATGTATTTTAGCTAATTTATAATTGACGAAGATCCCATACGCTTAAGAGTACAATTACATTGATCCCACAGCCATTACAACACATACAATTACATTGGTACTCCTACACGACGGATCAGGCGGCCAATACCATAGGCGCGACTGTGTGAGTTTTATGTTCTAATTAAATTGTGTTTGGTACACTTGCTAACATCATGAGACGTCCGGCCCAATTTAATTGTATCATTAGAAAAAATAACAGCTGATTGGAAATCCTTTTGCGATGCAGTGAATTTATACTGCGTAGGACGTGCCGGTCGTTTAAGATTAGGAAGTTGGGATACAAACCCCCATTAGGAAGTGAATTCAGCATTTAGTCAACTGCACTACAGTACAGCTTTATGATGGGTCGCGTTCCTCGCATTGCCGACTATGGCTATAAGTAATCTAAAACGGGACACATTAGCATAACAAGGCTATTCATGGTTAAAACGATTAGTTAGATCCTTTCGGAGTGCCCGTTGAGTTAAGGGGGAGTCAGGAATGTTGGGAATTCGGTCCCGTTGTCCTGTGCAACAATTTAGCACTTGCACGAGTTTCACAACTTTGCTCCTCCTTGAGATTCCTTGAGTTCCTCTTATATATTATTGTGCGTTAAAAACGTTATTTATACGCATGTAAGCTATGTTGCCCCAGGAATATTATTTTAAATATTGTACTGTATGACAATGACCCATTTAAAATCTCGCATGCTTGACAGCTTGGTGGCAAATATGTGAAAGCACTGTGAGCGCTGGAAAGATGGACCAATAGGAAACTAGGCGCGAGCGCAGCTAGCAGCGCTATTGGTGTATTTTTTCCTCGCTTCGCAACCTCGAAGTTTTGGTGGATAGGCTGTTTCTCCTGACATGTGCAAAGTCAAAAGCAAAACTAAACTAAACTACAACTTGTGTAATCGTTTCTATCGGTGCTAAGCGGCGTAGCTAAGCAGCTGGCATTCAGATTGTATACCTATATTCGACCACAACCACTGTGACGTCAATATTCTACTTAAGCTATTTTTTTCACAAAAAGAACATAGCTTCCGAACCTGTTTCCAATAGTGCTAAGCTTGGTTATGAAAACCTTCTAAAAGGAGGATAGGCCTCCCCTAAAGAGTGCCACAATGACCTGTCCTACGCCACCCGCACCCAGCGGTCTGCCGCGACGTTTACCAGGTCATCAGTCCACCTGGTGGGGGTCTACCCACGCTGCGCCTGCCGATCCGTGGTCGCCACTCGTGACCTGGATATCACATTTTGTGAACCAGTGGGTAGTAACGCTATCCACGAAGCTGAAGATCATGGTTTCGAATCACGGCAATCAATGTGTGATGTGCATAAATAATTGTTTCTAAGTCTTGTGTTTTCTATGTATTTAAGAATCTATATCTAAATTTTAAATATATCGTCGTCTAGCGCCCATAACACAAGCCTTAATTGATCTTACTAACGGCCAACTCGATTTGTGTAAGATTGTCTCCTAATATTTAGAATAGAATAATCATTGAACAAATAAATATAGATATAGCACAATAATACTCGTAGATCAGCATGCAAAAACAACAAATTGTGCCACGAAACAGTTCCATCTGAGCGTTGTATTTATTATTTATTTATGACAAAAAAATGCCTTCAGCTACCAACTTGTGCATCACATCTCTGTTGGAAGGGTATTCAAAAAAGAGTTGATGAGACTCTTTATAATAAAAAACTAAACCCAATGGAATATTCAATAGTAGTCAAAGAAAACTTAATTAATTTATGCATTTTGCGTATCTTTCCAAGCAGCGTTTTATACGCGATAAAACAGCCGAAACCGCGGTTGTGAATGAAGAATTGATACGTTAATAAATAATTCAATACATTTGGTTTGCAAAGGCGGCCTCGATTCGATTAATTTATGTCCCCAGTGCGATTGTTTATTGACAATATTTAATTGATATTGATTTATGTGTTTGTTTCAGATTTTCTATCTAATGCTTAGTTTTGCTTGGCGGTTGGTTTCCGTGAAGAGATTATAGGTAAAAACTTAAAAGGCTCACGTGTTTTGAGGTCATTTTATTTCATTTTTATTACATAGCTGTTACTTTCAGTTGAGAAATGACAGTAATAAATAATATTAACAATAAATATTTGTGGACAATCGTACACAAATCTACCTAGTCCCAAACTAAGCAAAGCTACGGGTACTAGACCACAATAAACATACATATATATGTACATCGAAAAAAACCATGACTTTAGAACAGATATTCGTGTTCATCCCACAAATAAATGCCCTTACCGGAATTCGAACCCAGCACCTCTGGCTTCGTAGGCAGGGTCACTACCAACTATACGCTAAGTACTCCAGGCAAAATAGGGTCAGCTAGTATGGCGAAATGGAAATAATTTATAATAGCTTTTTTTTTCTGCGTAACAGATAAATTATAATTGTATTAATAACGACGAGACTAAATCCGACAAAATATTTGTGATTTAGATATTTTAATAAATAATTGAAAATTTATAAATTCCTGTAAAATCGGAAAAAAAAATTAACTCATTTTTTATTGTTTGTTTTGATAAATTAATATTTCCTCTATAAGTTTGATGATAAATCAGGCAAAAAATGTTTCCGAAATTACATTTCTATTTAGTAGATCCCTAACATTTTATTCATTTACCATATTTCCGTGTCCAAAAATAATAATTGGCTGTAGGTTCCTACATTCTTTGATGAATGTAGTGGACACAAACATTAGAAACGAATCGCACACTAAACAACAACGGAGGGTGGATTTTAGGGGTTAAATGCTGTTTAACTATTTAAAAAAATGCAAACTGATCAGTTACTTTTGGGATTTTCATTATAAGCTATTTTTCATCGAATAATGTACGAATCCCCTTATAAAATCGATTGCAAGTAATGTTATTACAAACACCTGTTAAAATAGGTTTAAAAATGCCGCGCGCGAGCCGCAGAGCTAACGTGATTGGCCGGCCGCCCGCTCGCCGCGTAGGTACTACATACTAGGTAGGTAGGTAGGTACCGCACGAATCGCAGCGATTCGCGAAACCATCTAACGCGTCTAAGATCTAGTTGTTGATAGTAGTTAAATTTTAATATACTCGTTGTGAAACGAATTATGAAAATATTTAAGTATTTTTATTTATTTATCAATGAGTGACACTGACGAGCGTGGGATGAAGATACCTATGCAATTTAACTTTGAACTTTGACGTAGGTAGTGGAAGTTGGAAAAAGGGACTTCAAAGATTGTGCACACGTGTATATTATGTAGTTTGTGATGGACTTTTTAAGACTAGAGGAAGATGCTTGCTTTGTTTACATTAATTTCTTTTTTGGTTTAGTTTTATTTATATATTTAGTCTTTATTGCACTAAGGACAACTTATCGTACAAGAGGCGGACTTAATGCCGTAAGCATTCTCTACCAGTCAACCTTTGCGCAAAGCAGACAGATTGTGGGCGTGTAGTAATTGTAACAGAGCAAAATTCGTTAAAATAGTAAACTAGAGAGATTTATACCCTTACCTATTATTTGATTTTTATTATGCCCAATATTACACGTTAGATAATATACAGGGTGAAAAAATCTATGGAACCTGAAGGGAAACCCTTAAGACAGCTCATTCTCTCGCTCTCATTATCATGAATTAAACACTATTTAAATTTAATTTACCTACTTTTAGCCCGAATTACATTTGAATTACAATTTACTATCGCAATCACTAAAATTTATTGACCGAATATCTTTTGTCCGAAAACTTTTCGTATTTTTATGACTTCTCCGAATATACAATTCATTACTTTTTTCATTTACCATTTGATGTTATCCAAATGTGTCAGTTGTCCGAAAAACTTTTACCACTACAGTATTTTGAGCTTTGTTACAACTTTTGTTTCATAGCCAATTTTTGACTTATCCAGCATTACTTTCCGCATTTCATACGTTTAGTCAAATGTTCATTTTGAATGAAATTCAAAGTAGTTTTACAGAGACTAAGGCAGGTCGATGTAGGTACGACGACGAGCGAAGCGAGGAGGAGTTTTAGGTGAACTGCGAGTTTGTGACCCTACATCGCGCGAGCCGAGCGAGCGTAGCGTGCCGTGGCAGCGGCCGGCGAAGCGCCAGAACCGAACACTTTTTTACTACTTAATATTTACATATGTACTGTATAAGTAAGGGTCAGGTCGGAAGAAATAACTTGATAAACCAAATGTTGTAATTATTTAGTATCGATTTATTTAAAGAACACCCTGCCTAGAGATGGTGTTTACCCAACCTACCCAGAGTTACCCATTTCATCCCAAACGTCGTCTTGTGAAGCATTTTTGCAAAATATAATGAAACTTCTTACGTCACAGTCATATAGGAATGTGTAAACGTAAACGTTGTTCTCATTGAGATTTTCTTACTTGGTTACTTGCTAAATATGCAAACAATATAGGCTCATCTTTCCCTGGCCAGACTATACGTGTGTTATTTTGAATAATAGTACATTACTGCAGAGGCAGTGAAGTAAGGGATTGCTGGACTAGTCCAGGCAATGAACTGACAACTTGTATGGAAAAAATGTCAATTTTGGAAATAATTTATAATAGCTTATTTTTTATGTATAACGGATATATTATCAACTAAATAGTTACCCAGCGACAAAATCCGACAAAATTTCAGACATCGAAAAAATGATAAGTTCTTCTAAAAAGTCAGTAAAAATATTAATAAATGTTTTTGTCTTAATTTTGGTTCATTTACATTTGCTCTATAATATTCAAGATAAATCGTACAAAAAAAGATAATGCATGCTTCATTGAAATCTACATAATTACTTCCGAGTGGAAAGTTTGTCGGATTCTTGACCAAATCATCTTAGAATAACATTTTCAAATGAAATCAACAAAAAAAACGCTATTATAAAAAACGCTAAATTAATGTTTTTCAAAACCGTATTTTGCCTGGAGTAGACGAGATTGGGGTAAACCGGATACAACGAGTCCAGCAATCCATGTTCCGGCCGAGGATTGTATAGTGCGTTTCTCAAACGATGTGAGGAAATATTAAAATAAAAATAAATACAAGGTAATCAATTAAATAATAGGTAATTTGCCGCCTTTTTATTTTTTAAACATGCCATTTAAACAAGCCGTTCGAGCACTATGTTTAACCGCACATAGGTATAGTACCATCGTTTTTTTTTTATGTCACAAGTTTGCTTACAGAACAGAGTCTAGTGGTGGCTGGCAGTATGTAATTTTTCCTTTGTCAGTTTAATATTAGTAAGCAAATTTAAAAAGTTAGATTAGCGGACAATAATGGTTTTACTTAGGGTTACTTTTCTCAGTCCAGTTCCATAGGAAACAATTCACAGCCGTTACTAGTGTTAGCAAATTGGTGGGAACTGGCGAGAATAACCATCGAATACCAAAACCAAATGGTACTCAAGTATTGCATTTTTATCGAGTCGATACACGCGTAACGTAGCTGAAAATCGAATTTACCAGTCAGGGATATTAATATTTGTACCAGAGTAAGGATAAAAACTGACATAGAGGCGTACACAGATATTTATGCCCTTTTTTTGTACATATATTAATGCCTGACTTTAAATTTTCACCAAGATTAAACATATGATTAGTAAAAATAAACCAAATTAGCCCAAACTACCTACAATAGACGGACAGACAGACAGACAGACAGACAGCGGAGCCTTAGTAATAGGGTCCCGTTTTTACCCTTTGGGTAAAACAATATCACAGATTTGAGTAGGGCAGGCAGTGTCTTTCTGCCTTTACGTGGTGCACGCCACTGATGTTATGGATTTACGGTGGTTTTCTTTCAGGGCCCATAGGTTTTTCCACTCTGTATAGCTATAGCAGCTAAGCAGTATTTTAGCAGCGTGTTCTTTCTTACCCATTCCAATAATTAAGTACCTACTTCCGTTACTACAATGATGTGCAGATGGATCTTGTACTACAAACTCACAGACGACTTAACCTAGGTTAAGTGGTCTGTGTACTACCTACGCAGATTAAGTGGGAAATTAACTACTTTAAGTAGGAAATCACCTGTTAAAATTGTCGTCACTGTTTTATAATGATGACATTTATCAGTAAATAATTATGAAGCATTGAGACACCAAACATAGAAATGTACTAAATTCTTGGCATGTTTTCACTAAAATATGTTTATAAATTTCATTAATTGTTAGCGCGTTTCCCGCTTACGCCATTATTACACCGTGAATAGTCGCATTCTCCTACTAGTACATCGTCGAAGACGATATAAATGATTACAAATAATCTGCGTAGGTAATGTAGGTATCTATCTACTTCGCGTCACAGAAAAGGACTCGTTGCGTGCCGCCGTTGCGAGCGAATGTGATCGTTAACACACGCGGAAAGAGCTCAAGTTCAATTGTAGAATTAAACAGGACTATTCAAATGTGTATTATGCTTTACATAAACCTTTTTTCTGTAGGATTCGTGTACTACTTTAATAATCTATATAGTTAAATTAAATTTGGAGACAATTTGGTCCTATAAATATATTTACCGATAGTTTATTGGAGTAAATGTATTTATATGCAATTCTAAACAAAAATCTATACGATTTTTAGCAAAATAGGTTCATCAATTATTTTTATGAGAATCAAATCAAAGTACTACTTATTACAATTTTTTTCTACCAACTTCTGTCACCTGTCACCCAAGCCATGCATTTTGTTAATATATTGATTTTACATGTAAAAAAAATGTCGGATTTCATTGTTTACAGGTTAAAGACAATAATATTGTTGTGTTGACGATTATAGACAACTATTATTAATTTTAATTAATAAAATCGGCGTATATTTGACAGTATTTTTTTATACCTACTTTCGGGTCGAAAGTTTGTAAGATTCGTAAATAGAGTATCTTAAAATATGTATTTATGACGGAGAAAAAAAACACAGGCTATTATAAATTAATGTTTGGCGAAACCGTATTTTGCCTGGAGTAAAGACAATCCATTTGATTTTTACTTCTAGGTAATGATACTAATGATCATAAAATTTTAAAAACAATAAGTAATTGGTCATTATATATTAGAACGGCGTGTTCGAAACGACGACTATTTTAATTTAATGATATAAGGGTGACTAAAGTAAATACAAAAATTAATTACCTGTGGCATCGCAGTACTTAGAACCTTTTATAATCAAAGTAGCTTTTGCCCGCGACTTCGTTCGAAAAAAGACGACTCCTTTTATTGGACTTTTACTAGGATAAAAAGTAGGCTATACTCTTTTTGTAAACTAAAATTAATCTTAATCTGTTCAGCCGTTTTTGCGTGATTTAATAACAAAGATCCAAACTTTCGCATTATAATATTAGTAGGATTACTAGGATTAACATCCCCTTATCGAACGCTTTACTTTAATATAAACTGTTTACAGCCGCCGCCATAGATATGGCGCCACACAACTTTTATTAGCAACGTGCGTAAAGCCATTCATCATTTGACAAGAGCGATGTGTATTATCAACAACGACGTAGAACCGAATCTGAACCTGAAGTGTATAATCATAAGGTTCAAAATAGTATACCCACTACCTGTTGTTATTATCTTTTGTCAGAGGCAAGCAAGTGTTGTATTAAGGCATTTACACACGGATTAGCCGCAATACAGGCATTAGTGTTGGATATAATGGTTCGAAGTCCATATTGGATGTGAAGGATCACTTTCACTTTTGTGTTTGTGTATTATTGAGAAAATAAAATGTCCATTATCTTCGTTCCTACGCTTTTATGGTGGGTTTATGTGAGTCACTGATGCTCTTTGAACACAATAATCGTAGAAAGATAGGATTTCTACTAATTTCTCTGGTGACTTTTATAAGACGAATATATATTTCTTGTTTTTCGACACATCATGGTTCTAACATGCAATTGGGTCAACAAAACCTTACATTGGGTGAATGATTGAAAAAGCCATAAAATCAAAGTTTGAAAAGTGACCCAGAAACCGTAAGCAATAACTACATGTATGTATATGTAATATGATGTACGGTCGAGGTCATAAATACGTTTACACTTTTGCACCTTATTGCCTTGTAATAAGGTGCAAAAGTGTAAACATATTTATGACCTCGACTGTACCTATACAAAAAAATCGTCCGTCGATTGTTTATCAACCATCTTGTGTTTACCGGGACAACGTAATGATTCTGACAACACCCTCCCAGCTAGCACGATAGGTTTTATCGTCACGTTTTAAATGTACCTACTGAATATAATAAAACCTATCGTGCTAGGGCCTCTGACACACCTACTTATATCGGTTAAGGGGTTACTGGTGAAATAATTAAATTAACCTCACATTCATACAAACATGAACTCAAAAAACACACTTCTTTTTTCTGGACATTTGTGTTAAATTGTTAGAATATACGAGTACATCATCATTCCAGCGTTTTCCCGGTAGTGCCCTACACCCCTGCTTTGCCCCGCTTTGGCACCTTATCTTATCTCAAGATTTGGCGTAGGCACTAGTTGTCTGACCTTCGAACCCGAAGGGAAAACTAGACCTTATTGGGATTAGACCGGTCACGATGTTTACCTTCACCGACAAGCCGCTGTTAAATATCAAATGATATTTCGTACTTTTTTTTTGGAAAACCTTGTTACAGTGGAGTTAGAATGTATTGTGTACATTCCTTAATATCGGAACATCTTTTCGTCCAATATTCCGCAGTGTCTCAAGACGAGTCTTTGACCAAGTGTGTGTTGCCGTATGGCACGGAAACGTGGTCGCTTACTATGGGCCTCATAAGACGGCTCAAAGTCACCCAAACGGCAGTGGAGAGGGCTATGTTGGGAGTTTCTCTGCGTGATCGCATCAGATATGAGGCTATCCGCAGCAGAACCAAGGTAACCAATATAGCCCTCCGAATCGCTAAACTTAAGTGGCAGTGGGCGGAGCGGGGCACATTGTACGTAGAACTGATGGCCGTTGGGGCGGAAAGGTTCTCGAGTGGCGACCACGTACTGAATGGCGCAGCGTGGGTAGGCCCCCCCACAAGGACTGATGACCTGGTAAAGGTCGCGGGAGTCCGCTGGATGCGGGTGGCGCAGGACCGGTCATTGTGGTACCCTTTCGGGGAATAGCCCCCCCCCAAAGAGTGCTGGCAGTGGACGTCTTTCGGCTGATGATGATGATGATGATTCCTTAATATCAGGATATTAAGACAGATTGCTCGACAGGTCCAGTAGGAAGACGTCGACTGCTGGATAAAGGACACTTTATCCAGCAGTCGACGTCATCCTACTGAAATGATGATGATTACATTCCTTGTTACACTAGAAAACCACCCAACTAGTTACAAAACGATCTGACACCGCGAGACGCTCATCGCGCAGGAAATAAAGCAATTAGTAACATGAGCCGCGCGCGCGCAGATCGACGCGATACCGACTCGCCGGCCCATTTGAGATCACAAACGCTGGATCACTTTGAAGCTCACTGAGGAGACTAAGTACAGACCTGATATAAACATAAACTCACGTCTGTATTCTCCAAAGGGGTAGACAGCGCACATGACATTTGATTTTCTGTGCCACTTTAGCAATTGTAGTTTATAGATGGGTCATTGTTAGTCAAAAAGCAAAAATCGTCTTTTCGGTGGTCAATAGTTAACCCTTTTACCGCCAAAGACGGCCATTCACGTCATCGGAAAATCGTGCCTTTCGTGCCCCTGACGCCAGAGCCATAAAATAAAAATAATAATACCAAACATTATAAAAGAGTTCTAGAAGTGGTTTTTATTAGATTTTGGACGGTCGTCAGTTGACGTCGGTGGCATCCGTGGCACGGCGAGTCACACTTTGTCAGCTGGCGGTCAATAAGTTAAGGGCTTATGTTTATATATTATATGTTATTATCGCATAGAATTATAGAAGAGGCGACGCCGTTTATGCGGATTCAGAGTTCAACCAAAAATTTGGCTTTGTAGCCCTTAACTTTGGCAATGTCCATAGAAGAAACGCCAACCTAAATCTGACATTAGCCAGATCCTAGCCGTGTAAAGATGGAGCAAATATTGTAATGATAGGCTGGTAGACTATTGCCCTTAACATGCTTCAACCCTAGTTCCATAGAGTGACTCTTAGACAACTGCGGTAAAAGGGGGGGTGGTGCTGGGTTGTGCTTTGTGGAAAGACACTCGAACATATTTGAGATCAGTCTATTTGTAGAGTAGGTAAATATTGTTTATAAGCTAGCCTATAGTTATATTCTTTCTTGTTCGGGTTGCCATTGAAATCTTTTACACGCCGCCACTGGTAAGTACCTTAGAGCGTGCGCATAGAGATATTTTTGAGAGCTTTTTCATAGCATATTTTTGTATTGTACACACCAGGAATGAAGAGTTTCCCAGCCTATTACCACTAACGTAAGAAGAATACTTTCATGAATGTCTGAAAAGACTGAATATTTTTTCAGTTTTTACTTTTTTAGGGAGGTATAAGTATAATCGATGTTTTAATATATGGGCCAATGCCGGAAAGTAGATAAATGATTTAATCCATGTTAATATTATAAATGCGAAAGTGTGTTTCTGGGTGTCTGTTACACCTCTTTATACGCTTAAACCGCTTAACCAATTTAGATGAAATTTTGATGGAGAGATAGTTTGAGTCCCGGGGAAGGACATAAGGTAAACTTTATCCCAGAAATCATCCTCTAAGGGGGTGAAAGTTTGTATGAAGCCACGATATAAAGCAGTTCCACGCGGACAGAGTCGTGGGCGGAAGCTGGTTTAAAATAAAATAAGTTAAAATGCTTTTAGAAATTCCTTACCAAAATAGAGCTTAGTTAAAGTTTATTACAGTCCCAGCAAGCAATATCATAAAACTTCCTACTTCCTTGTAAAACGCATTTATCAGATTACAAATATTATTTACAATCAACACACCCACTAATTAACTAATCGCAATCTATCTATTTTTTACAAAACACGATTCTTATTAATAGGTTATTAGTGATTACGATAAGCTCAGATTAGGGGGCGGGGCTAGTCTAGACCGAAGCAACATTAGCTAAGTTATAACTAGAACCGTAATTATATGATTAATGCTAGCCTTGTTTATGGGTCGTAATAAAGCAAGCAAGCTTTGTGTATAAAAAATTGAGATCTTCATTTTTGTGGAGGTCAATTTGGAACCACCGATATCATAAAGGTTATATGTAGGTATAACACGTTTTATATTAGATTTGATTCTGAGATCAGAGCGGCTACCGCCAGACACGAACTTCGTTCTCTTACCAACTCTCTCTGTCCCTAAGTGCGATAAAGAACCGTTGCCACAAACAAGCAAATCAAGAGATTGTTAAGGCAATTTAGAGGTGAAATTCAACTCCACAGACTAGGTTCCCGACGCTACTAGGTTAAGAAATATGAAATTTTTGTTTTCCCGCATAAACAACCCAACGGATATTGATAAAACTGTCCGGTATTGGTAGGTAGGTATTTCGGCTAAAATGTAAACGCATACCAAGTAGTGGGTTGCTAGTAAAAAGGTATAATAATATTATCCCACGTTTAGTAATGCGCCCTTCAGAGCACCCCAGGCAAGTCTGCCCTTTGCGCATCGGCGCTGTATCGGCGCACTTTCAGTTTCGCGTCACCGGGCGCCGGCGGCGTGCGCGCAAGATCGCAGTGACCATAATAAGGGCATAAGGTTTAGGGACAGTCCCTCAATCGTTGTCTGTTGCATAGTAACACGTAAAGTGAAATTAAAAACTGATCATAATGAAAAACAAATCAACTGTAATGAACAACATCAGGCACATTAACATTTATCAAACACACCAATTTTAGGGCAAACGACCGATCAGCCTAATCCGCTTCGCACGCCGCCATTAGCAAAAGTGCCGGCCCCTCTGGTCGTAGAACTACGCACGTAGCCGATGAGTTTTTTAGAATGCTACCGCGAACGCCCGGGGTTCGAATATCCGTATCTCGAATATTTAAGGGCAATAGGGGTGCAGACTCAAAATGTCTCAGTATTATTACTTCAAAAGAAAGAAGGCAAAAAAATATGCTTGATGACGAAAATGTCATTCAAAGATCTCAAAAAATTACGAAGCTACAACCGTTTTAATGTTGCTTGTTAGAGAGAGAAAACGCTAGCAGACGGTGACGTCACGATCCTCGAGCATCATAGTAAATGACAATCGTTTCATATGAAGGTGCGTTTTGCGGAAAAGGGACAAAACATACTCCCTCTTAAAACTTCGGACACTTATAACTTTGTGATTATCTAACCTCTTCCGTTGCTTTTTCCTTCATTTGACTACATTTTTAATCCTTTTTCAAGAAAATACATCGTTATTGATTATTTTATTTAGTGTCTACACCGCTAGAGATTCAAAGATTATTCAAAGATTTTCGCGGTTAGCCCTAATTTGTAGCGAAAACTGCCTACGAGCTGAGAACCTGCTTACCCGTGAAAGTCCTAAATCGCTGTACCTACTTATATGTAGAGCGCCAAAAATTGTTCTAGAAAAGAAATGTAAAAATTTAACTAAAAGCAATGCCAAATGTAGGGTTGAAGGGTTTCAAATTGGTGTCATCATTATCATTCGTGATGGTCAAGATGATACACTTTTTATTACCTGGTCTAGCTTTCAAAACGCAATAGACAAGCAAACAGAAACATCACTTATTGTAATGGCGGCACATTTATTCGCACCCTAATACCCAAACTATTAGAACATCTCATCTACCTATTCTAAAATACCATTCAAAATAGTAGATTTAAATTATGTTTCAGAATTGTCCCCTATAATCTAAATAGTTACGCACCACAGTCGATAACTATAGAGTATCGACAGCTAGCGCTAATTCGCGCTAAAAAGCTGTGAATGAAGCTTCTCGTACAATTTCCCGACGCGAGACGGCCGGTAATGAGCCTCCATTCAACAATAGTGATGCGCATACGCTCTTCAATTACCATGTCGATATAAACATTTAAGCTATTATATATAAATATTTACTAGTTGAAACATTGGGCGCTTTATCAACTTAAAGTGAGAATCTACTCACATAATTTTAACAGCGTGTCCCTGAAGCCCTAAAGAGTAAACAAAATCATAAATAAGGAGGGTAAGCTGGGTATTTGGATTCCCCCGAGCACCTAGTATTGTGTGTTACGATTAGGTACGAATATAATTATTGCTTAAACTATTTTAATCCAGAGGCATTTAACATAGGAAGCACTGTGTGCGACTTGGTCGCAATAGATAACAATGATACGACCTAACATTATCAAAAAATAAATAGTTAAAATTACCATACTCAAGTATTAAACCGCCCCCTTATCACCGCAGACTCCAGATGCACACCAGATATAAAGTCCAGAATAGCAATGGCAAAATTAGCTTTCCAAAGCAAAAACCATATATTAACTTCAAATATAACAAAAATAACGAAGATAACATTTATTAAATCACACATAGAGCATTGTACGGAAGTGAAACATGGACCTTGACCCAGACAGATACAGAGTTATTAGAAGCGTTCGAGATGTGGTGTTGGAGGCGAATGGAGAAAATTAGCTGGAGAGAGAGGGTAACCAATGAAGAAGTGCTGAGAGTGAGACCAACCAGGCAGTTAATGAGAAACTTGGAAAATAGAGGATGTTAGGGCACCTCATACGACATGACAACTTCATACTCAATATAATTGAAGGAAAGATAGAGGGGAAGCCAGGAAGAGGAAGAGAGAGAATAAACTACATAGAGCAGCTCAAAAAAAGAGTTCGAGTTAGGTCGTATCGAGATATCAAAGAGGTTGCCTGGGATCGGAGGAAATGGAGGGCCTACTTTGAGCTACACCGACAAGAGCTTAGCTCTTAAATAAGCAGAAGAGAAGAAGTATTAAAAAGAAGTATTACGAAGATTAAAAATCAGTGTCGATTTAAATTTTAATTAAAATCGACACTGCTTTTTAATACTTCTTCTCTTCTAAAAATAAAATTGAAAATACAACAAAACTTTTAAATCTTGCGTCTCACCTATTAAGTACCATCGAAACGTCGTGTTTTACTGGAATTATCGATAGCGTAGGCTGCTCTAAATCACCCGCAGGTAAACCCGCAAATTGATTTCAAACCAGCACCATCGGGAGCCCGCAAATAACACACATTTGCACGACTTAAGTGAAATTAAACGTAGTTTAAAACTCGATTTAATACTAGACCCCTGCGCCCGGCCCTATGTGAGCATAGGGCCGGGCGCAAAGGAAAATAAACTTTAAGTTTGGGGGATGTGGTTGGTTTTTCACTGGCTGTGCACAGTGGATCTGATTTCCTACCTATTAAATTGAATGCTTACAATGATAGCCTGAATATTGCTTACTTTTGATGTGTTTGTGTGGGCTATTAACGCATTCCGATGTGAGAATGCGGTTTTGCTTATACTATTTTTACAGGTTAATTGCAAATGTCTAGAAATAGTCTATTTAATAATGCGTTAACTATTGCAGGTCGCGCTGTAACTTGGCGTGTGTCGGTTTGATTGAAAGAAAATAGATAGGTATATAAAGTTCATACAATTTGGAATATCAATCGTCTAGTCTTGTATTTATCATTGGAATCATTAGTCGAAGTCAACTGAATGTTTGTCAATCTAGATCGGCATGCCAGGACTGGCTTCCCACGAGGCGGCTTGATCTTCCATTGTTTTCATTTCAGTTTAGTTAGGTACACAAATATGTTCATTATTAAAACCGGTATAAGAAGCCTAGTCAAAATATTTACCACAGGTCAGGCGAAAATCAATCTCATGTGAAAGATTTTGACAGGGAAAAGCTTCTTTAATTTTATCTGTAACGACACTTTATTTTCACGAAACCAACCTAATTAGAATAATCGCGTTTATACGCGTACATAAACCCTAGCTACTACCCTGCTAGCCAGGCAGAAGTTATTCTATTGCAAAATGTAACCCTCACAAACTCACATGTATTCATACTAAGTAATTATGTACCTACTTATATAACTTAATGTAATAAATGCTTGCAGAGCTTTACTCACTCTAATAGTTATTTAAATTCAGTCTGGCTTCATTCTGTTTCCACGTTAAAATTAAAATAACAATTGACGTAGGAAGATTTTTAAAAATAATATGAGATAATGTTAACATTAAAGTTCTGTATCAAGGTCACGACCACTTTTATCTTAATGTACCACTTAACCCGTCATAAAACTTAATTAAATGTAATCAGTTAAAGACAATATATAAATACCTCCGGTCAACATCGAAACTATTCCGCAAACTGATATATGTAGGTCATTCACTTAGCATGTTTATCTTTGGTAACTTATGTCATACGGTCCACTTCCCACGTGTAATTAATTATACATGAGATTCTCACATGAGAACAAACAAAATTGCTGTGATATCTTATCAAAATGTAGATTCGATTTGGCAGAAGCCTACTTTGACAACGATCACAAACCGAGGCCGGTATTCCGTCCGCGAGAATTTACAAAAGGGGACATGGTTGAAAGACAGAGACATGAAAGTCACGAAAAGGGACATTTCCCCAATGTTACCGTCTATCAAATATCGCTGATGGAATACCGGTGCGGTATTTAGATCCTAAGGTCTCCAATGATAAGCGAAGGTATTACCTTCCACGGGACAATTGTAGGAGGAAAAATTTCGCGAGTTCTCTAACTGCTAAGCATTTCACCACGTTTCCACGAGACAGTACATTTTCCGTACATACCAAGTCCCATAATGACACAAACATTCAAGTAGGCCGTAATAGTCCTATCCCGAAGCACTTTTCGGAACTTTGATCCGCCATAACCTATTAATTAAAACATTACTGCCTCATTTTACTACGAAAGCTGATTTGATACTAAACCCGGGCCTCTGACCATAAAGATCGTGTCGACACTTGCTTTTGATATTATTTTTATGAGCTCTAAAAATAATGTACGGTGTCGCTACAACATCAAGCTATACCAAACCCGTTTCAATTAGAACCGCTGAACGGAACGCTGCGGCAATATCCCTGTGGCAGACTTTACAGAACGACTAATGAAATTATTTCTACGAGATAAAGTACGGATAAGTCAAGACACGGTTGTCTTTAATAATAATTACGGTGAAAGTCGGTAGCTGTCTAAAACAAGTCCGGCCACTAAGATTATGAACTAAAATATTTGGTCAGTTTCCTAATGTTGTGTGTGGAATTCGAATCCAATAATGGCTTAAGTTGTAGATTATGGGTGGTAAATTAAAAACGTCAGTTAAAAATTCACTAGGCTAATCTGGTTCGAGTCAATATTGGTGTTTAACTGTATAGCGAATTGGTGACTCGTAAAAGTGACGTTTATAGGAAAAGAAACTTGATTTGTAGAGGAAACCTGACGATGACCACCAACCTATTTTCATACAAGACCTTATACTTTTACGATAGTTATAAATAAGAGATTACTTAGAGCTAAGTAGAGGTTTCGTATGGCGCCTTCAGATTGATATACCGTTTTATCGTGGAGATAACCTAGGAACCAGGTAGGTAACTCAGGCATTGGGAGTGGACTTGGGTTACGTTCGTGGCATTTCTCTCAAACTCCACAACACAACATTAACAAACAGAGTGTATGAGCGAAAAGTGGATAGCAGTAAGAAGCGTCGACCTTGTCGAACTTTTTCCGACCAAATCGGCGAAATCCTTGAGCGTGTATGAATAACGTAATGAAAGTGAGCAAGAAAGGTTTGTCAAGATCTTAGTAATTGGAAATTCGCGATCTCTGCTTACCCCTTCGGGAAATAGGCGTGATTATATGTATGTATGTACAAAACTCCACGGCGGCTTATTTGCGTTTTTTTGCCCTTTTTGATCAGGTGAGCGACCAGTAACAGATTTGGAGCTGGAGAACCTTGTGCGGCCTTATAGGGCGATGCAGAGGGAAACCATCAGCGCTCTCATTTGAAGGACTCCAGGATCATAATTAAGAGAATGCACTGAAGCAGATTATTTCATCATCATTATTAGTGTCCCACAGCTGGGCAATGGCCTCCCGCCACCTTTTCCAATGCTCCGGAATCTGAGCAGTCTCAAGCCATTTTTTTTAAAAGACGTCTTGTTCGTCTCGCCATCACCATCGTGGTCTGCCACGTCTCCGTTTTGAGGTGTAGGGCTGCCATTCAGTGGCGACCTTGGCCTACAGTTCACTCGGTATGCGGCAGACATGACCAGCCCCGTCCCACTTCAACTTGGCTGACTTCCGACACACACTATTTGACATCACTACATCGACTATTTGAGTTCTGGAGCGCAGCGTGGTGTTCAGGATACGATTAATATATGTATGTATATATGTATGGTATATTAAGCTATGGGTAAATTGGTCATTTATGATGGGCAACGTGTCTGAGGCACTTCGGGAGGTTCAACAGTGATACAACGAGTACGCGCAACACATTGCTATAATATACATTGATACGCAAAATTGGCCTCAGGAAAAAGATACTAGGTGTTTGTACGATGTTGTATTTCATCTGTATTTAGGATAGGAAGTTCCCGCGGCTGTTTCATATCTAATCTATTTAAGTCAGTGGCTTACGCGTGCAATCATATGACTGTATGGCTGGACCATGTTTGCGGAGTCACATGAACATTTTACTATTTTCTTATCCACGTGTTTCGCCACAATCGTTGCCAAAACCAATAAACCATTTTTGCAATATTAAATCACGGTAAATGAGAGCCAGGTGTTATGCATCTATCAAATTTTTATTAGGGTTTAGACTAAGCGAACATTCAGATTGATTTTTATGAACTTTTTTTAAAGATAAACTAGAAAATTGATAGTTTAAAAATGTTTTACAAAAATGCCAAAAAATTAAAAACTCGAGGAATTTGCTAAACAAAACCAACCAAATAAGAACATAGATATGTACCTAGTTTAATAGTGTGCAGCGGTCTATTTGCAAATAAATTAATTGACGCAATATGATCACGGTTCGTGAAGCGCGGCAAGAAAGCAAGTGTTTTTTAATTTATAATAATTTCAGCACAGTTATACTTCCTTCTTTTTATCATCTGGAGTCATACTTATTGCTTGTAGAATAAATCACTTCACATGTTTTGAATAACCCGATTGAAGATGCGGAAGATTTTGATCATGTCGTCAACTAGCAGCTAAATACACGAAGCTACCGACAAAAACTATCTATTAAAACATGAAGCGTAGCAATAGAATATCGCCCTTATTTCTTAGACAGTAACGACTCTAAAGAGATCCGGAGTCAATTGATTTAAGTCCCTCGTGACAGGGCGACGAGCGTTGCGAATGAAGTTCTAGTTTAGTTGACAGAGTGATTTGTTTTCCGTTTTTTGTGGGTGCAGTGGCAACCGACTTGACCCCAGTGGCAGCCGCAGAATGGACGTTGTTTGTTAAGATTGTCTAGCTAAAGACGTTTATGATAGGTTGATAGACACACGTGTGATAGTGATAAGCACAATACTTATGCGAGAATGACATTAAACAATAAGTATGTAAACCGGGTGCTAATAATGCTGTATTTCATGTGTTGATTCCGCCTTACATTATTATCGCCTCGATATATTCTTGTTAAAGCGCTATACTTACATTCTCTTTAATAATGAGAACAGCTACAATCCTGACGAACTCTGTATTTTCTAACTTTATAATCAGACGGATCGAATTCGCAATGCACCCGAATTTCGAAAATGATGTCGTTGCCGTTTGTATAGTTTAGGTAAACGGTATGTACCTATAGTGGTTTAGTTAGTGACATTTTCATTATTTTCATCTAAGTATAACCTATTCAAGTCTTTCACTCGCATGATTATTCCTGAGATAGGATATTTGTGTGACAACTGTGGGAGAAATGGGCATCACGCCACTAGCGATGGTTACAAGCGACAACAATTTGTACATATATTAACGCGGCGCGATTGACCAATTGGTGTGACAGCACCGTTTTGCCTATGTGACAGCATAATTAAGCAGATTGAGACAAATGACTGAAGACTATGATTTCTTTTCGTGATAAAATAACTCTGTGAAACAAAACTGATAGTAACAAAGTACAGATGCAAATTGCCATCGAAAATATCAAAATGAACAACATATTCGTGTATACTAATTGTATATTTGGTTTACAACTCTACGCAAACCATGACGGTAAAGCGGTGAAAAGTTCCCGCTCAATGATGTTCTCAAAAGTGAGCGATTAAGCAATTTAATAAGTCAGTTAAGTATTTGGAGTAAAGGGAAGATTAATATTGTGAAATTAGTCAGTGCGGTGACACGGCAGAGCCGAAAGGAAGGGATTTGATTTTCACAATCTATATGTTTGTATTTACGCGTGTTCCACGGTATCATTTGAGATACTGAACCTATTTTGATGATTGAGGTGTCAATCGATTCCAAATAATGCTGGTGACAGAGACTACCTTTTGTATGATAGTTTTTTTCAGTTAGTGTTCCGTGGACGGGTTTCAGTTTTTGAACTTACGTAAACAATTGAAAACGCAAAGAAGTTATGCAATAACTATCGAGTTTTTTTCTTTATAATGGAAATTATTTCCATATCCATGTTATTGAGGTAATATGTATAAATACATACATTTGGAACGGAAACCATTAGTTACTTTTCCTTCTTCGGTAACTAAGAGAACAGTTGATCTATTGACGCAAGTTTGACGTGCCGTCTTGTTGACAACCCAATTTCTAAAACTGTACTGTAACGAGCGTAAGTAACCGAATTCCACTCGTGCGCACCTCAAACGCAATGAGAAATGTTTTCAAAATATCAATGTGTGTTAGGATCGAGCAAAACACGTATCAGTCAGTGTAACAAGTACCTATTGTCACAAATTCCATTCTCGAGAGTAGCTTTTATTGCTGACTCTTTCTTTTTGACATTATCAGTCATCAACTGTCATCGAAACAATCTACTCGTAACATACCCAAACTAAGATGTGTTTGGATATTTTTTGTTGAGTTCCTAAGGACACCGCCTGACTTCATCACAAGACCTAAATAGAAGAATAAAGGTGAACCAGTATCTATTTCATGTTTTCCATCACCTAAAAGCTAACGGTAAATATTTCGTACATAAGTTCCTTAAAACTCATTGGTACGAGCCGGGATTCGAACACACGACCGCCGCTTGACAGCCGCATGCCTGAACCACTAGATAGGCTACTGTAGCTTATGTACATCACATCATCACAACATCGACATCATAACCCTGCAATGGATCAAAGGACACAGCAATTCACGTGGTAACGACGCAGCGGATGCACTGGCTAGAGAAGGCTCAGAATCAAAAGCCATAAGAGCGGAACCTACGATCCCTCTACGCCCTGTATGGCTGCGGACCACACTGCGACGAGACCCCAAGGTAGAACACCGAACAATTTGGAATACCCTAGGCACCTGCAGGCAAACCAGGGAGGCCCTCCCGACAATCAACCCCGGATTGTCAAGGAAGCTAAAACAGCTAAAGAGGCCGGCACTCCGTCTCATGACAGGCGCCATAACTGGTCATGCACTATTAAACAAACGCCTTTTCACCTTAGGTATTACAGACAGTCCTCTTTGCAGAGCCTGCATGGAAGAGGAAGAGATGACGTGCCCTGGGGTGGCAGTATACCGGGCAAAGCACCTCGGAACACCGGGGTCACTACCGGAGGCCGTCGGCAACACAAAGGGTCTGCTAGGCTTTCTGGTGGAACTGGGCTAGCACGAATAATAGTAGTGCCAATACCCACACGCAAAATAAAATCAGATATGACGTCGAATTGCGGAAACCCAGCCCGCGTACACCTTTAACCTATATGTAACCTAACATCGACATCAAGATACAATAAACACTAGCAGCTTCTTAAAAGTTCTCCATCGGCTGGCTACCTTCATCACAGTCGCTCTTGTATCTGACCTGTATTTTTGTCGTCGGGTCGGCAATGTGACACCTTGGAGGAAAGTGATAGGCTACAATGACCGCTTACCATCAGGCGGGGCTCTTCCTTACCACCATCGTGTTATTAAACCACTAGCTTCTGCCCGCGACTTCGTCCGTCCGTGTGGAACTCGTTTATATCGTAGCTCCATACAAACTTTCACCCTCTTAGGGCATGATTTCCGGGATAAAAACAATTCTATGTCCATCCCCGGGATTCAACCTATCTCCGTATCAAATTTCATCTCAATCGGATCAGTGGTTTAAGCGTGAAGTGGAAACATACAGATAGACAGACATACAAACAGACAGACAGACACACTTTCGCATTTATAATATTAGCATGGATACGCATAAACACGTTATTTAAATGTGAAACAAGTTCATTTTCACATAATTTGTATGCTTATTATCGTCACAAAACTGGCACTGAGTTAATTTTTGTTTAACAAATCACGCTAATTGCGAACACAGTTTAAAAAAAATGCCCTATTAAACCATTAATCACACCATAGCCTCTGCGCGTGACCCGCGGCGTGGCAACGCGGTCGACGCTCGGCCTTGCTCGGAGATTTTCGCGCGCTCCTGACGTCACCGCGCGACGTGCTCCCGCGCACGTAATGCACGCGGGTAGTGACGCGCCACCGTCGATAGCTGTTACGGTTTTATGGGGTGCTGAAAAAAATCGCGATGTCTGTGGGTTTATTTCGGTTGTGATAAAAGTTTGGGCGGTTTTTATGATACGCGTTTTTGTTATCGGAAAATAAAATCAAACCCTTTTCAATATTATTATTCTGACGCGTACTTAGATAAACTAGAGGCTTTTTTTATGTTATAGGAGTTAAACGAGCAGACGGATCACCTGATGGTAAGCGATTACCGCCGCCCATGGACACCTGCAACACCAGAGGTGTTGTGAGTGCGTTGCCGGCCTTTAAGATGGGAGCTTTAGGGATGGGGGATGGGAGGAGATTTAATCTGATTAAGTGTGATATTTGTGCAAACTGATCTTCGTATAATAAGTATATATCTTCCAATGTCATTATAGTGGTCTACAGTGAATAATTATGTTTCTTTTTCGTACCTAGTTGGCAATTTATTCGTTCAAATGCAACTTTTGTAATTTTAGATGACATTCATTTATTAAGAATATTAGTCTGTAACAGACCACGTTACAGACTAATATGTATGTTACAGTATGTACAGTGGACCGCTTTCGCATCTCATTTTAGTTAAAAAAAAGTACTTACTGTTTTTTGCAGAATCAAGTTTTATCTATTCTATAAACTTTATTGAAACTTATAACACTATTCCATTCATCTATCAATAAAATAATGAACAATTAAATGTCCAAGTTCAATGCTCCTATATTGAAACGTGATATACCTATTACAAATACGACCACGTATATGTGATAAGACTAATGTGCAACATCGCAAACGCTTGACGACTCGTTTATTATGGGTTTTATGTATTATGTAAAGTCTCGGACAGTTATGAGTTCAGTTATGACTTGCTGTCGTGTTTGTAGAACTGTTATTATGTACATCTAACATTATACCGGTTTATTTAAAGTAATCTACCGTCACCTACAACGTACTTAACTGGTTTTGGCAGTCAAGATTTTTTGACTAATTTATCGATATTCATGTATTATATTCATCGATACTTTTCCCTTTTTCTCTTCGGTAAGCCAATAAATTACACGCCATTCCGCGTGTATATTTAAATTATTTCATGTCTGTTTTGGAATATATGTATCACGCCATTGTATCGAAACAGGTACTCGTGTGAATTTATTTGGAAGCTTATAAGCATTTAGATTATGTAAATTGGATATAATCGGGGCACATATGGTAACACTGCCGCCATATTTACACTTAATCTTGTATAATGCCAGCATTTAGTGAGCTGTCATACCTAATTCGTTGACATTTTGATTATTTATAATAATCAAGTAGCGTAATCCAGGTGAGAATAAAAATATAACAAAACCAAAGGAGTATTGTAATTTTTATCGATATAAAAAAGAATGATGGCAGCTCTATTCACCATTTCGACTTATCGATAATGATGACCTTACACCTCATATTAACCCTGTTTCATAAACTGTTTATCGCACTATTACAATATTGCAAACTTGCGTAAAGTCTTTCTCTTGCGTGATTTACGACGTATCTAAAGGACATGTACATTTTTTATACTAGGTGTATTTCCTTGAGAATTAGATTCACGAATGTTATTCAACCTATTGAATTAAATTGCAAACAATAACGCATACAAATACTTGTGTGTATTTACTGCACAGATACGTTGTATAGGTACTCCACCCTATTTTTTACCGATTTTTTTTTATCTCATTTGTAGTAAGTATGTCGCCGCGCAGGGAATCCGTGTCTAGACTTTTCGTCACTACCTCAATTACTCACGTCCGCTGTTGAGTTACATGAACAGTATTGAATTTTATCATCATCACCATCATCATATCAGCCGAAAGACGCCCACTTTCGGACATACGCCTCCCCCAAAGAGTGCCACAATGACCGGACCTGCGCCACCTGCATCCAGCGGGTTTTTATTTTATATGGCAAACTAATTCTAATATTGAACAGATCAGGCCACTTTAAATCTATTTCCGAAGAGTAACGACCCTTCTATCTTTGTCTTTATTATCAATAACGGCATACCAAATTTTATAAGGTTTTCAGGAACACTTTCTAGACGATAATTTTTATGACTTTTCGTTTTATGAATGTGTTTATCGGATATTTTATGGCATCGAAGAGAAAGATAGACAGTGATACGAAGTATTGAATCTAGCTTAATAATAGGACAGCAATAAAAACTAAACTGGAATAAACTCAACATATAAAAAACGTAACGAAAAAATGTATATCGGCGATATATTTTTGAATCACTCATAGTTACATCCCACGAGTTGTTGTTTCAAGTCGCGTCGATATACGAAATCCGCGAGCTGAAACCAAGTAAGTTTCCCTTTGATAAGGCCGTGGACTGGACGCCAGCGGGCAGCGGGGCGACGAGCGGCTGTCCATACATTGAAGACGGTCGAATGTATGTCCTGCTCCTGCCGCTCAACGCCCCGCTCCCCGCTCTGGCGTCCATTAGTACCAGGTGTAATCATCACTGTCCAAGGCATAAGGCCTGATGACTTCCTTATTCTCGGATTAAAGAACACTAAGCTTCCCATTCACTATGTGCTTTGTGTATGTCAACATCTATCCATTGAAGACCTTGAATTGGTGACCACCAATTCCAGGAACAAGGGCATCTTCAAACAATTCGCCAGTGTGCTGCATCAAAGGGAAAACTGTCCCGTTCTCCGAGACTTCCTCGATAGACAACGAAGTTTAAGTAGGTTTTTATTTCATTAACAGTTGATAAAAGGCAGTTGAGATAACTTTGTCGGCCGCCGGTGAAGGTTGTGATTATGCTAGCACGGGTTCCTTTCGAGTGGGTCATTGTTTGTATGGCCTTGTGGCTGAATGAGTGAACTGTAGGCCTACGTTTTTAGTGATTTGTCCTGTTTCAAACGCGGGATTGCTATGTAAAGCGATATTACATGCTAAAAGCATCGTAGAAAACCAATTTTGATCTGAACCGATGTGTTTAAGTAAAATTTAATTTGATATTTGAGTTAAGTCACAGATTACATAATAGTTGGTTAAGTTGATAATCTCCGGAATAACTCATGCGATTTCATAAATTATTTCTTCAATAAGTAGGTACTTAGTGGCTGGCTATCTTTGATTGCGTATTAATAAAGACATCTTATATAAAAACGAGAATTGCCTATCCTAAATGCAATCTTCCTAAACCAGGTCTTTAAATCGTTACCCCAGTTACGTCTCCAGTTAAAATGAACTCCTATCTCAAAACTAAGCGTGGATTAGATACGATACCACAGACATGGAAGGGAAATCTCTTCATTAGTCGCGCGATAAATCGACTAATAACACTATCGAATTCTCGCACCTAATTAAAGAAAGTCGATATCGAATCGAAGAATATTCTATTATATGTTTTTTCCAACTTTCCCCGTGGGAAACCGATTGGAAAACATATATTCCTGCTTTCCTGCGATTTCACCCTCATTTCACAAGGGCTCTTTAGCAGCCTACTTACTAGGTGCAATCGACTTATGACTAAAAGTATAATAGAAGAATATTTAATAGTAGATTACTGCAGAGGCCGTGAAGTAAGGGATTGCTGGACGAGATTGGGGTAGACGGCCGAGTCGTAGACGAGGCCGAATACAACGAGTCCAGCAATCCCTGTTCCGGCCGAGGATTGTATAGTACTTTTCTCAAACGATGTAAGGAAATATTAAAATTAAAATAAATACTAGGTAATCAATTAAATAATAGGTAATTTGCGCCTTTTTTATTTTTTAAACATGCCATTTGAACAAGCCGTTCGAGCACCATGTTTAACCGCACATAAAGTATAGTACCATAGTAGTTAGATATTGAGAGTTCTGGACCAGTTGTTTGGGATAGAATTACCACTGCTCGTGTCGCCCTGCTCCACTCACGGACGTGGTAATTCTATCCCAAACTACTGGTCCACAACTCTCAATCTCATATTTGGAAAATGCCTAATCGCATATTGAAGCATCTCTACAATCGCTTATTTAGGATTGTTAAAGTTGCTTCTAATTTATTTTATCCTGATTGATATCCAGATCTCTGTTTAGCACCCTAAAACTAAAATTAAAATTAACGAATATATATCAAAAGCTTGTCAAAATATGTTATTTATAAAAAGCCCTTCAAGTAAATTACACGTGTCTATTGGATACACAACATGAAGTTTGTAAAACAACCTCAGAGATTACACTTGGATGTCGTTTGTTCTGCTCAAAAGAAACGCTATTTTCGACATGGTAAACTTTTACCTGACACTATTCGTTGTATAGTTTGCGGTCCATCTAACTGCGGTAAAACAAATTTAATTGTCGGCTTGCTGTTACACGAACAAGGTCTACGCTTTCAAAATGTTTACATTTACTCCAAAACTCTTTTCCAACCAATGTATCAATTTTTAGAACAAGTTTTAAAATTAATTCCTTCAGTTTTGTTTCAAAAATACAGTGAAAATGATGAAGTGCTAAGTCCACATATGGCTAATATTAATTCAATTATGATATTTGATGATGTGGCATGTGAAAATCAGAACAATATACGAGATTACTTTGCTATGGGAAGACATAAAAATATAGATAGTTTCTATCTGAATCAAACTTATAGTAAAATACCTAAACAATTGATTAGAGATAATGCTAACTTAATCATACTGTTTAAACAAGATGACATTAATTTAAAGCACGTTTATGATGAACATGTAGGAAGCGATATGTCATGGGCTCAGTTTCGCGAAATATGTGGAAATATATGGAACAAGCCTTATAGTTACTTAGTTATAAATAAAGATTGTCATAGAAATTCCGGATGTTATAGGAAAGGTTTTGACACGTTTATCTTGTTAGATTGACTCTTATTATACATAAAGTATGATTTTAACATAAAAACTTATTACTTAAAATGAAACCATCCGAGATGGACATAAAGCACGAAATTAACAATGAAAAACTTTTTAAACAAAAAGTACTTCGATCTGCTGAATCAGTAAAGAAGAAAGTTAAACTTATTCGAGATGCAAAAACTAATAATAATATTATGTTAGAAACCATGTTAAAACCCATAACAGATCCTCTAAATGAAATGGCTAAAAATGGAAATAATAATGACAACCTGAATTTGAACGAAACTGATTTGAGTAACGATAGATTTAAATGGAATAAGTCAGTAAAAACTTTGAAATATAGTCCATCTGAAGATGAAAAGCAAGAAACTTCCATCAATAAAACTTTACCGAGAAACTATAAATCCGGATCTGGTTCGGATGATACAGAAGAGGAATCAAATGACAGCAATATCTCTGCAGCAAATGATAATTTAAATCAGAGTGATTCTTATACATCAAATAACGTTTCTTTTAGAACGTCAGATTCGTTTTTAACTCCTCGCGACGACCCTGCATGGCAAAAACAATATCCTAATATGAATATTCCTTTTGGTTTACGTACAGAGCGTGGTAGGTTGATGCTCGGATCTCAACCAATTTACGTGAACGATGATGAACTTTTAATATGTGGTAAAAAATATAGTTTGACGCCTGGACTACATGAATTATTGTTTAAGAAATTACCTGATTTGAATGAAGTGACTGAATATGATAGACGCCTTTACAAAATATTACTATTGAAAACAAACGCACACAGACGTGATTTCAACCCAAATAAACCGATAAAAAGCAACAAGGGTATGAAATATTTATATGTCATAAAACCGCTTTTCAAACTAACCAAACATCGCTCCGTAAGTAATGAAATATACAAACGAGGCACCGGGCTGCCAACCATGAAAAAAGTAAAAAAAAATATTTCTTATGTATTTTGGGATGATCCAAACGAACTGGTAGAAAGATTAAAACTACTTATAGCTTCCCGCGATGCTGGTAATACGGGGTTGGACAACGAGATCATATCTATTATTGAAGAATTACGTGAAGCAGGTTTAGTAAACAATCATATATAAAAGATTAACTTAGATTTTTTCGAACAGTTTAAGTCTGACTTTCAAGTATAAAATATGAATATAGATAAATTCGGACACCACCTTCATAAACGCTTGCGTACTAGTGAAATTTCCGAACTCAAGTATAAGGCTTTGCTTCGTACAGAAGCAGGACATTTTGATTTACAATCTTTGAGACTAAAAGGAGTAGCGGAACCTTTATCACCCGATGATGTAGTAAATAAGCAGTATGTTGACAAATACATTCAAAACATGTACGAAAAGAAGTATATAGACTCCATATTTGACACTATAAATGCAAAAATTCATGATCTTGCTGCTCAGTTAAGACTAAACTTTTATACAAATAAGGAGATTGACAGTATTTTGAGGAATATTAGTAATGACAAAGGAACAAATAGTGAACGAGATTCATCGATCAGCGCGAAAAAACTTTAAGCGACGGTCAGTTCTACTAAAGGGAATCGATGATTTATGGCAAGCTGATTTAATTGATATACAAAAATTTCATACAGTTAACAAAGGATACAAGTATATATTAACTGTTATTGACGCCTTTTCAAAATATGCATGGTGTGTATCTATTAAATCTAAAACGAAAACGGAAGTGAAAAATGCATTTGAATTAATTATAAAATCAACTAAGCGAAAACCTAAAAACTTACAGACCGACTTCGGAAAAGAGTTTTACAATAACGAATTTCATCAATACGTAAAATCCTTGAAGATAAATCATTACTCAACGTATTCAATCAAAAAGGCATCCATTGTGGAAAGGTTGATAAAAACACTTAAGTTCAGGTTATACAAATATTTCAGTTTGATTGGTAATTACAAATGGGTTGGAAAACCATTACATGATATTGTTAAATCTTATAATCAAACTGAACATCGCACAACAAAATTTAAACCTATCGATATTCATTTCGATAATGAAATTCAAGTATTAAAAAATATTAAAAAGACGCAATCCAATATGCGACAAAAATTGAATAAATTCAAAATAGGAGATTGTGTACGCATTAGCAAGTATAAAAGCGCCTTTGATAAGGGTTATACACCTAATTGGTCAACTGAACTTTTTACTATTAAACATGTGAATCAGACCAAACCTGTTACGTATCACATACAAGACCAACATAAAAAAGACATTCTCGGTACATTTTATGAAGAAGAACTTCTAAAAACTAACTACCCAGACGTTTACCTTGTAGAAAAAGTTATTAAAAAAAGAGGTAGAAAATTGTATGTTAAATGGTTAGGACTAAATGATAGCGAAAACAGTTGGATTGATAGAAACGCTGTTGTAAAGTAATATTTATATACTTTCTCTTCAATTAATGTGTTATTATATTATGGGATATGAAAGGAAGAGGTCTTTTAAACAGTGCTATTAACCATTTACCATTCGAACTGCATTTACCTGGTTATAACTATTGTGGGCCTGGTACAAAACTGCGCAAACGGTTACATCGAGGTGATAAAGGAATTAATGCTTTAGATAATGCATGCATGAAGCACGACATAGCCTACGATACATATACCGATCTAGCTGATAGACATTGTGCAGATTTAGAAATGTATAAAATGGCTAAACAAAGAAAAAAGGCGAAAGATGCAGGGAGGGGAGAAAAAATTGCTTCTTGGTTGGTCAGCAAAGTGATGAAATCTAAAATAAAAGCTGGTGCAGGAATAAAACCATTCAAACGTTTTGTGTCTAAAATACGTGCTGAATTAAAAAGGAAATCTAAGACAAAAGGTTCGATAATAGATCGAGCACTTGTTGCTGCAAAAAAACATTTTACTAAAGATCCTAGGATAAAGGTACCGCGTTTAATACCGATTCCGAAAACTGGTGGTTTCTTACCGCTAATACCTATTTTTGCTGGACTTTCTGCATTAGGATCATTAGCAGGTGGAGCTGCAGGAATTGCTAAAGCTGTAGGTGATTATAAAGCTGCAAGAAAAAACTTGACTGAATCAGAACGCCATAACAAGATGATGGAATCTATTGCACTAGGAAAGGGGTTACATATAAAACCGTACAGGCAGGGAAAAGGTTTTTGTATAAAAACTTCAAAAAACTAGATCAGAGGTTACCCAGACGCGCTCTTACGAATATTGATATTTTGAATCACTCTTCTGATATTCCTCATTTTCGTGGAGTTTATATGAGGGACAGTTTACCGAATAGTCCTAAAAATATCGAATGCGGGATTGTTAACTTAGATATTTCCGAAAATAATGGTACGCACTGGGTAGCCTATGTTAAAGACAACAATTATTGTGAATATTTCAATAGTTATGGTGACCTTTCACCCCCATTAGAATTAAAGAGGTATTTAAAGAATTATGATATTAATTATAATTATAACACTTATCAAAGGTTTAACACGGTAAATTGTGGACACTTATGCTTAAGATACTTAAAAAATTATTGGTGTAACCTTTTAAATACTAAGGAACAATAAACAGATTGCCATTTACATCATGTCTTTCACTTTGTCTATAACTGGAAACTCTGCTACTCTAATAACGAATCATTCTCCCGCTTTACAACTAGATGGTGAATATGAATGCGGGCTGTTGTATATATCAACTTTTAATTCAATTCCCAATATAGACCATAGAAATAATAAATTCCATTACGGTAATAGCGAAGTAATTGCAATTCCTGAAGGTTCATACGAACTCCGATATTGAAGATTACCTTAAAAAACATGTTCAAGGATGCACATTTACACTAGCATGCAATAATAATACCTTGAAAACATCAATTTTGTGCACAAAAAATATTTATTTTGACAAAGAAAGTTCTATTGGTCGTTTACTCGGTTTCGGAGCGGAATCTATTCAAGCAAATATATTAACAGAATCTCCTTATCCTGTCTCCATTCTATCGACAACTATAGTCCGCATCGAATGTGATATAGTGAGTGGATCATTTGTTAACGGAAAACCTAGCCATATATTGTACGAGTTCGGACCGAATGTTCCACCTGGATACCGAATCATAGAAACGCCTAAAAACGTGATTTACTTTCCTGTTACTCAAAACAATTTAAGTTCAATTACCATTAGAATATTAGATGCTAATAATAATTTGGTTAATCTACGTGGTGAAGAAATTCAGATATATTTACACTTAAGAAAAAAATGATAGACTTCAATAAAACGTCAGTATCACTTCAAAACAATACTAGTACTCAACGAGCAATCAAGAAAATAAGACCTAAAGTGCAACTGACGAAGCAAAATAAATTATTTCTCCAAAGCTTGGGTCTATTAAAATGAGCATATTAAATCTAACAGAACCTTGCACTTTCGATAACTCCATCGAGAGTTTTGAATATCATTCCTATAAGCCGTACGTAACAAGTTTCAACTTCAACGATGAAATACGTATACCTATTAATCAGCAAGATCTTTATGTGCTACCAGCAGCAAGCTCTTTATACATAGAGGGTAATATTGGCGCATTCAACAGAACAACGAAGGCTGCGGTACAAACTATTCATTTTACAAATAACCCCATACTTCATTTATTTCAAGATATTCGATACGAGCTAAATGGAATCGAAATAGATAAAAATAAAAATGTAGGGGTTACAACTACTATGAAATCTCTTGTATCCATGACTGAACTCGAAGCATCGATGTCTAAATTATGGGGGTGGGATATCAACGGAACGAAAAATTCGAATGGAACATTTTCCGTGTCTGTTCCTTTAAACAAAATTCTTGGGTTTGCTGAGGATTATAACAAAATTATTATTAATTGCAAGCATGAACTTATTCTTCTAAGATCTAATACTAATTTAAACAGCGTTAAGCTAAATCAAGACGAATATATAGACCATTTTTCTATAACTAAAATAGTGTGGCGTATGCCTCATATTAAAGTATCTGATCGAGAAAGATTGAGCTTACTAAAAAATTTGGAAAGAGATCGTACTATTCAGATAGCATTTAGGAATTGGGATTTGTATGAATATCCACTCTTACCCGAAACTTCGAAACATTCTTGGGCTATCAAGACTTCATCTCAAATAGAAAAGCCGCGTTACATTTTAATTGGCTTGAAAACAGAACGTCACAAAGAGCCTGTTAAGGATATGACACACTTTGATCACTGCAATTTGAGAGATGTTAAAGTTTTTTTGAATTCAAGCTACTTCCCGTATGAAAGTTTTGACGTCAGTTTTTCAACACAAAAGTTTGCTATATTATACGAACAATATGCAAAATTTCAACAGTCTTATTATAACCGTCCTCAAGCCCCCTTACTAAGCCCGCAAGAGTTCAAAAGTATCGCTCCATTATTTGTTATCGACTGTTCTCGACAAAGCGAAACTTTGAAAACTGGTCCAGTGGATGTGCGCGTTGAATTCGAGTGTGAAACCAATATACCTAAGCAAACCACGGCTTATTGTCTAATTTTAAATGATAGTATTGTTGAATATAAGCCTCTGAGTGGTATTACGAAAAAGGTATCATAATGCAGCATATATTCGTTGATATTCAAGGGTTTAAAACAACAGAAAATGAATTTATTGTTAAAGAATTTGCATACAGCACGCTGGAATATACCCAAGTTTTTTTAATTAAACCTCCCTTTCCATTTTCTAAATTAACGGAAAGTGAAAAGAGGCAGACAAGATGGATAGAAAAACATTTGGGTATTTCGTGGTATGAGGGTTATGTAGATTATAGAGAATTTAAAAGAATAATTGCTAACCATATTAAAGACAAAACCATCTTTGTTAAAGGTATGGAGAAAATTAAATGGGTGAAGAACCTATGTTCAGACTGTACTATTATAGGTTTAGATGAAAAAACTGTACCTAATTTAGAAGTGTTACATAAAAAATATTGCTTCCTCGGTCATTATACTTGTATATATCATAAGAAAAACTGCGCGCTAAAAAATGCAATATGTATTAAAAAGTGGTATTCAGACAAAAAATAATTTGTTATTATAAACTTTCTTTAAAAAATAAATGTATAATTCATAACAGTTGTTTTTACTTTTACCTTTGTGAAAATATGGTGTTAAGTTTTTGATGCAGTTGGTTGGCAAGACTGGTCAAATGTTCAAAGACAATAAAATGAATAATAAAATAATAGTCTATTTTGTTTCACTGACAATATCAACTGCGTTAAAAACTTAGCAGAAAAAATAGATTAGAATAAAACCATAAGTTATTTCAATAACGTTTATTACTTATTTACATATACATATACATTCACAAAAACTTAATAGTTAACACTATATCCACATAACTTCTTGGAAATTTTATTTATCACAGATTCTGTGCTGTCGATAATTTCATCATATCCATCATTCGCCACATACTGCGCACTCAGTAGTATGTTGTCGTTCTCCTCTTCGTTTTGGATTGGTACGCCATCTTTGATGTTGATTATTTGAATTTTTATCAACTTACTCCCGTTGCCTGCTTCGTTGTTTATGACGAAAGATGGTGGGTGACCTTGGCTCCTTTTCACTACTTTATTTTTGAGGTTAGCTTTGCGTTTCTTCACTTTCGGAAAGTCGATGGTTCTTTTAACTGCTTTGTATAATTCGCTGTCATCAAATTCTTTGGGTAGCTCGAACGGATCTTGTGCGTATTGTGAAAATGCAATTTGTACATCTTCGCTTTCACCCATTTTCGAGAAATCTAACAAAAGAAAACGAGAAAAGTTAGTACCTTATTATAAAATAAAGGTAATACGATTTCGAGTAAACCATAATACACAAGGGTTAAATTGTAATGCTAATTTTATTTACGAAAAATCTTTTTGCAGTTATGGGTCATAAGTATTTAATATTAAATCAACTTTTTTAATTAAAAAAATGAAACATGTTAAGTGTGAAAATAATAAGATCCTGATAAAAATAAAATAACTTACTAGGTCGACGTTCGTGAGTGTTCGTGCCTGCGTTCGATGCTGCCCAAGTGTAAGTAAATAAAATTATGTGCGCTTATAAAGGTTAACTAATGATGTTTCAGCAAATTTCGAATGCGCAGTAATGTTATGTGATAACTTCACATGTTCCTCAGTGCATACCTAAAACAAGTCTCAACTTGTCGATGCTAGTTAGATCATCCAGTCAATTAAGGTGAATCATTAATTATTGTAAGATTATATAATATGTTAGATGAGGGTTTGTGGCAGATAAGTAAAACAACAAAAGGATAAGAAAAAACATTTGTTTATTATAAAAAATCATTTGTAAGAACCCAGTGGCTGTCATATACTTATCATAACATAGAATCGTATCTAATACATAAATAAGGATATATATTTTAACATTTATTCACTTAACATGCAATGTTGATTTACTAGTGACCTTTAACTGCACATAATACATCGCAGGTTTGAATTTATACAGAAATGTCTGCGAAAACTAATATCAATGAAACAGTATACTGGTGTGCCCCCAAGCTTTTGTAAATATTTGATTGTCAGATATCAGACGCTTATCATCATTAGCTGAAAGAGCAACTTTGTTAACACTGTGTGAATATTTCGTGCTTTATTGATTTAAATAGTATGTTTTTTCTTTTTATTACATCCTTTTCAAATAGTGTTTTTTCGTAATCTGATATCTGAAAACCGCGCACAATTGGTTTTTTCACTCCCTTAGCTTTTTTGATAACATCATTGGTAGTTTTAATACAGTATACTTTTGAACGTAGTCCTACAAACTCTATAATCATTTCTCCATTCATTTCGTCTTTAAAAAGACCCGGTACTTTTTTGTTTTGAACTGGTAACAAATATTTATTATCAACACTATAATTACTAGTATCGAAATGGTTGATACTTGTTTATGTTAATCTCTAAATGTGAATTATTGACAAAGGCCAATCCACTGTCGCGATCTTGAAACTCCTCAAACTTTGTCTTAAGACTACTCACGATCTCGCAAAACAGTGATTCAAAATCATAACTTAAATACAAAATTTTATTTTTAGTTCCAAAGGACTTCATTGATTGACTGTTATTTTTAAACATTAAGAACATACCAAAGAGCTCAAAATTAACTTTTACGCACGTGTGTTTTGTAAGAGATTCATCTAAAAGCCACTTTATGTCATTTTTAACAGAGTTCAAAAATTCATCGACAGATCTCAGACTTTGATCGTCTTTTGCTGATACTCGATATGTTATAATACGCTTACGAAATGCCGATTCTACCACTTCAATGTTATCACTTAGTGCTTTGCTAGAATGAACTTTTGTTTTGTGCGCATTGCTTCTAAGATGACCTACCCAATTTATCTTTTCTACAGATGTGCTACACGGTACGCAGAAAGGCATTATGAAATAATAATAATGCTGTAAAAATAAGAATAAATACCAGGTGTTTTCTGTAACAGGAACAAAAGTAGTTCAGTTTGAGGAGCAAAGCCCGTATTTTTATTTATTGTTCCTTTTGCATGAAACACCCTGTAAACGTCGCAATTAGACTCAATCCTGATATACTTTTGTTACTGTAAGCCGTCAAGATATGTTTATTAATAGTACATCGTATTACCAAGAATGGTTGACGCAAGTAAAATATTACGAATGGTGCAATAACAATCGAATGTGTAGTAATTTGCAGTGACACGTGAATAGATGAGTTGGTTAGCCAACAGTGCAAAAGTTAGTTCATTCAAACGATATTATAATTTTACAAATTATTAAAAAGAGATGAAAGACCGGATTAATGAACCTGTAATCAATTTATATCTGTTATGCATTAGTTTTTGGAATTAGTATAACAAATAAGCTCACAATATTCAAATCGCAAATTGATTCCACTAAGGGAAATTTTCACTATACTGTAATTTAACTGACGCAACGTCTTATAGCGTTATTTAGGGTCAGTCTCATAGAAAATCGTCTGCATTATACACTCTCAAATTGAATCTAATGTGTAGTAATTAGCACTAATACGTGAATATGTAAGTTGGTTAACCAACAGTGTAAAAGTTAACTCTCAAACGATATTCTAATTTTACAAATTTTAAATTAAAAGGAGACAAAATGCAGGATTAATGAGCTTGTACAAAATTGATCTGATAAACTAATTTTTCTTGGAATTAGTATAATAAATAGGCTCACAATCTTCAAAGATACGGTAAGCTTTACCCATGAATATTTGCAACTGATTCCACTCAGGGGAATTTTCATCACATTGTAATTTGACAGACGCTAACGCTTTTTTATAGCGTTCTTCAACGTTAGTCTTTAGATAATCGTCAACGTTATACACTCTCAGATCGATATAAAATGTACCTTCCGTTATCGTACTACGCCGACAGGAACCCGCTGACACGCGACTTGTAAATGATGACGTGGTCTTGAAAGCTTTCGAATGAAGGTCGTCGCCGAGTTCCTCTGCTTGTATGATCTTGAAAATGTCAGTTGCTGGTGGATTCTTGGAAGAACTGAAATGAATAAATAAAAATGTTATTGCGAGCTAACGCATTTAAGTCACACTATTAAAATTAATTTAAAAATAAAAAAAATATTACGAGCTAACGCATTTAAGTCAACACTATTGATATTAATTAAAATAGTATCAAGTAAGTACCTGGAACCGGATTTTTTGGCTTTACTGGTTGATGCTGGGACCTTGCTTTTTGTTTTTCTTCTTTTGGCAACTGGCGATGGTGAGCGTCTTTGTTGCTCCGTGAAATCGAATTCAGACCTAAAAATTCAAATTATTATCAATAAATTATCACCAGTCTATAAACGTCCCACTTCTGCGCACAGACCTCCTCTCGTGCAGAGGGTATGAGCTAGTTGGGGATTTCACATACACCTTTGAATTTCTTCGCCGATGTATGCAGGTTTCCTCACGATGTTTTCCTTCACCAAAAAGCCAATGGTAAATATTAAATGATATTTCGTACATTAGTTCCGAAAAAACTCAGTGGTACGGGTCGGATTCGAACCCACGACCTACTGTTTGAAAATCAGAGGCCTAATCCACTAAGCTACCACGACTTAATTCAGACCTAATGAAATAAAATAAAATAAAAACACACTACTTAAATACTATAAACTACACCATTTAAATGTTATACGCAACTGCTAGTATCGTAAAATCTTAAAATAATTTAATTACCTTGAGGTCGAGGTTGAGTTTCTTTTCTTTATGTTATTTTTCTTCGGCTCTGGCGAAGGCGTACGCACGTGTGTAGAATATTCAGAGTCAGACCTTCACAAAAAAGAAATGAAAATTAAATAAAAAAATAATTTAAAAACATGTATTCACAAAAAGCAACTTATTTTAATACTTACTAACATTTTAAGTGAAGGTCACAGCTACGGTTCACTCGAAGAAACGTTGAAAAATTCGAGGTGCTACACAGAAATTTAGGAAATAAATGCATACCAAACTGTATGATTATTCGTTTTATAAGGAAATAGTTGATGAGTCGATATTTTTCTTCAATATTAAAATATATATTAAGTACTAATTCATAGCATTCCATTCTAGACCGTAATGTGCCCATTGTTTACCGATTGTAAAAAGAAACAGATTGCTTACAAAACTGAACATATTCGGCTACAAAGTATGTTTAACACAAAGATATGCTGACAAAGTATCGAATTATCCAATGAAACCGATGATTGCAAATATTGCAACACGTTTTAACAAGTACATACCTGAATCAAGGAATACCTTTACCAACGTATGTTAAGCAGCGAGCCGAAAATATTTACCTAAATTATTCGTAGGCAATGCAACCGTAATAAGACAAACTGGTGGGAATCGAGTTATGTGGATGTACCGACACAATACATATTTATTTAAACTTTGATGTAATAAAATTATTCATTAAACATTAAAACAGTATATCTAGGTAGTTTTCACTAAGTCCGTAACTAAATATTTAGAGGTTCATTAAGCTACCAACAGCAACAAGATAACATTTTTAATCTCATAACTTTATACATAGGATTTCTTTCAGGTACACTTAAGTTTGCTGAAAACTTCTTAAAAACAATTTATGTATAATTAAGTAAAGACATTGAATTACAGATTTAATTACTGAAATTTAAAAGGGAAATACTTCCAAATAAAACGTTAAGAAACTCAAATCTATTTATCATAACAAATTTATTTAAAATTACAATGTATTTATTTATATTATGTTGAGAGGATTATAAGTTTCATTAAACAATAAAACAGTTTCAAAAAGCATAACCCTCTCTGTAGACAGTTGGTTAAATATCTATTTTATATATCTTTAGTATCATGGTACCGAGGCAAGAACATCTATCGTAAGCAATATCAGTATCACACGGTCATTACGCTAACTCTTTGTGCTTTCAATTACAATGAAACGTAATCAGATCTAACAACTACATAATACTAACTAAACAGATGCGTCGTTTCTACCAAGAGACAAGTGTATGTGTTGTGTATGATTAAACGTCAGTGGTAACACGTCTATATAATTATATTTCCACCGGTTTGCTTAATTTTAAACCAGTCCAGTTTATTTACTTCAGCTCACGTAGAAAAAAGCGGGAACTTACAAGCTTCTACTATAGTTTCTTCGTATATAACTTTAGTCAACAAATCAATACAAATCATGATGTTGAAAATGAGGTGTACCTATTGCACCCTGAAAGCGTGATAGTATAAATCAATGTATGTACAAATATCTCAGATGTTAGACATACATAGGCAAAAACAGTACCCAGTCCGTTTTATTTTATTCTTTGGTCGTATGAGATACTCTGTCTCTTTTTGTTTATGAAATATTTTTGAAGTGTGACGAGGACAAACAGTATCCAGTTCGTTTCTTTTATTCTTTTGGTATTATAATATACTCTGTCACTTATTTGCTTATGTTATATTTTGAAGTACGAGGAGAACAAAGCATCAGTTTGATTGCTACATATTCCAATTAGGGTGTGTTTAAACATATGCAACTTTGAACAGGTTGAAACGAAGTGATACTTTATATAATAAACATCATAGCTTGTTTTGCTTTAAGATCTTACTTAGTGATATGATTACGTTATATTGTATTGGTTCATGTATGATCGTATCAACCAGTGTGTCGTCACATCAATGATCCAATCAGAATGTCAGGCCTGCATCGCGCTTTTGAAGTTTTTAAAGAAGGTTGATATAAATAAAATTTTCGATCACAGAAATGACGGAGTATCTGTGGCTATACAGACCGATGGTTACAGTGCTCTTACCACTTCTTGTCCAAGGACTGGCCAACTTTGTGACAATGACTTGGTAACGCGGTGGCGTATACACCATGCTTGGTTTTAATAACCCGACCTTGGGCAGGGCATGCGATGTACAACACACTATAACGTGGTGACGGTTAAACACATACGCGGTGGCGTGTTACTGTACCTTGCGTACTGTAATGACACGGGTGATCCACATTGCCAGACGGTCGTGGTAACGTTGGAGATCCCACCCTCAAACTCAAAAATCAAACTCAAAAATCAATCTCGAAAATCAAAGTCGAAAATCATATATCAATCCCATACTCTAACAGACGTCTCTGGCCAATTCTGTGTGTTAGAGTGTGACAAACACCGTAATAAACCTAGTAGCCCGACAAAGCTCAAACCTCAACCCATAATAAGTCTGGGCTATGATGGTGCGTTACGAGATCTGGTTCTCAAGCAGAACGAGATCTGGTGGGTGCAATGCTAGCTTGTACCCGTTGTGTTAAGCCTTTTGCAATTTTTATTCTTGTTTTTTCGCATTGTCAAACGAAAGCACATTTCCAAGTTGTGACAATTCTGGTCAATAAGATATCTCGCTGTCTTTAGGATAAGTGAGCTTGAATCCCTAATTCTACCCTACTGTAAGCGATTGGAGAGATCTGCTCCAATATGCGATTAGGCATTTTCCAAATATGAGATTGAGAGTTTTGGACCAGTAGTTTGGGATAGAATTACCACGTCCGTGAGTGGAGCAGGGCGACACGAGCAGTGGTAATTCTATCCCAAACAACTGGTCCAGAACTCTCAATATCTAACTACTTACCATAGATTATTTTTATTTTTTCTATGAAGCAAGTATGCTTACAGTGTCTAGTGGTGGTTGGCAGTATGTAAATTTTCCTTTGTCAGTTTAATATTAGTAAGCAAATTTAAAAAGTTAGAGTAGCGGACAATAATGGTTTTACTTAGGGTTTTCATACATTACTTCTTGGCGTAAGGCCAAGAAGTAATGTAGGGAGCCATAAACAAGAAACTTCACGTCTTCATTTCGTGATATTAACGCGTACATTTCCGAGCATGTTTGAGAAAATATATTTTTCACTGTAGGTACCTACCTGTATTTACTTTATTTTATGGAGTTTATTTAAATGGAACTCCTTAAGTAAAACTAAGAAAAATCAATTCGGAATTTGAACTATAAATCAACGTTATCAGTTAAATGCGTGATAATTCTTAGGATAGTGGTAGAATTAGTGTTAATATTGCATTATTTAAGTAAATTGTTTTGCATGCATAATCGTCAAGCGTCAATATTAACGTAAATATTTACAAACTTGCATCTCGAAATGCTTGTTATGTTTATAAAGTGAACAATTATACAGTTTTTATTAAATTATGAATAATTATAACTTCGAAATTATAATAAAATACATTCGTAGCTTTACCTTATAGACATTTATGAATTAATTTACGTTATGTTTACATAAATGCATAATATTTGAGATTTATTATCATCTTTAAGAGTAAATAGTTCTTTAGAAATTATAGGTACTTATATATAGGCAGAATCTTCTTTATCCTAGTGTTATCCCAGTTAAAACATAGCCAAACCTGTAAGTATAGGTATAGTACTATTATAGTACTACCCACGTGGGTCTGACAAATATGAAAAAAGGGAAACGTCCGAGTGCTCGACGCAGTCCTAGTATATGGCATAGGCACTCAATGTCAAAGTGACATGGCTATATAAAAATCGAATGAAGAAAACTCCTCTTAGTCCGAGTTTAACCCATATGGCTTTGACATAGAGTGACCATGCCATATACTAGTACAGCGTCAAGCACTCAGACGTTCACCTTAGTTAGTTAGTTATACTGGGCGTTCTCCGCAAGTCGACATCCAGTGTGCCTATTTTGCGTGATTCGGTGACGTAGCGCTACTCTAACCACCCCAGCTCCTCCAGAAAGTTTGTGAGTGCCTTGTTGTTGCTGACTGCGTCCCATAGTGTGTCCGGAGACCCTAGGTGCTTTTTCCTGTATACTTCTACCGGATTGCAGTCCAGTAGAATGTGTTTGGTTGTTTCTTCTGCTTCCATGCACGCTCTGCACATGGGGCTGTCTGTGATACCCAAGTTGTATAGGTGTCTGTTCAAAGTGTTGTGTCCTGTTATTATTCCAACTATCTTGCGTAGTTGGTTTCTATGTGTCCTCAGTAGTGCGATTGTGAGTTTGTTGTCGCGTTTCAACAAAATCTCTTTAGTCTGTCTGCATGTATCTATCTCTATCTCCTCCCAATATCTTTGGTGTAGGTCTTTGGTGTAGGTATAGGTCCAGTTGATTATGTATGTAGCTTTGTGGTAGGGGTAAAATTGGTTCCGGTCCGTATGCCGTTGTTTCTAAGCCTTTCCTGGCCAGTTCATCTGCTGCATCGCTTCCCCTTGAGCCACTGTGCCCCTTGATCCATTGTATAGTAACGTTGTTTTTATCTGCGCACACCTCTGTGAGGTTTTGGTGGCATTCGTATATCAAGCTTGATGTGATGCTATCACTGCTCAGTGCTTTCGTTCACCTTCTGCTGAGTAGATATTTATAAATAAACTAGTTGCTCTGTGAGCTGCAGAACACGCAAGCCTGATTTAAAAAAAAATGTTTGAATTTAGAAAAAGAGACTTGACTAAAAAAAACTATATATAATTAACCTGCTCACAAAAATTCACGAGAATTGGTTGAGAACCTGGCGCGGCGAACAGACAGACAGCGTGACAGCGTGACAGCGGGACAGCGTGACAGACACCGGACACCGGACATAGCTGAAGCATAGAACTTCGATAAAGTAAAGTAGTAGCTTAGTAAAATTGTATCTTCGGGGTAATCTCCGGAGTAGTTCCGGAGATTACCCCAAACATTATTTCACCAGTGTAGATGATCCTTCGGGACCCTAATTCCTAAAAACCTATTCAAGACGGTATGGTAACGGCTAATGGTGACATTTCCATTGTCGTCTTATTTCGAATCCTGAATCATGACAACTAGCCTGATCCACTCAATATTGCCATGCCGCTGATATCACCATCATCAAACCAAATCAGAGATATCACGCCCATCATTTTAAACTTTCGAATTGGGCGCAGGCGTTTGCTACCTAGTTCGAATAAGTTTGGGATGGACATATACTATATTTTATCAAGAGGCTTTGCTTGCGTTTTCTATAATGCTCGGGCGAAACCGCGCTGGCAGTTTAACTATAAACCGTTGTATGCCTAAAAATCTGAAATAAAGATCAAGTCAGTATTAAGTCATTATCAACTTAAGCCATACTCCATAAGAACAGTAAAACAAAAAAAGTATCAATGAACCCAGCGAAGGGCCCAATTACGCCGGCGTGACAGTCAGTTGACAGCCGTGACAGCTCCGTCAGGCGGGATCAGGCCCCCCGCGGCGCTTTGACAGCTCTACCTGACCTCACATCAGTACAACCTATACAACCATTATTGCTACAGTAATTTAAGTCTTGAACGAGTTGAATTCAGTTGAGAATCATGTGTATTTTATGTGTAGATAAGTTCTTTTTATTTCAAGGTGTAAGGTTGAGCTTGTGACTCGTTGCGGGTGTCAAAATGTTTACACTGATTATTTACGTGTGTTTTGAGCTGCTTGATTTCTTTTTCTTTTAGTGCTTAAAGGCGGTAAGTGATTTTATACATGAATAACTTTCGGTATGTTTCGGTAACAAATGTATTTTAATGGTTAAATATTAATTATTAACGAGTGGGTGGTCTCATAATATAAACACATATTATGTAATGCTAATATTAATTATAATGAGCATTATAATCAATATTTGTATGTACATTATATATATATTATATGTATATTATATGTATATACACACAGCAACACACCTAACTAACCATACCGTGAAAACCTAGAACCTTATTACAATGCACTTAAGGTCAGATTAGATTTCCGATGGTCACTTAGCTGTGTTGTCGACTGTACCTAGGTATGTATATTTATTTGCCATCACATTCTCGGAAACGGCTCTAACGATTTCGATGAAATTTGGAATATAAGGGTTTACGGAGGCGAGAAATCGATCCAGGTAGGTCTCATGTCTAGGAATATTCGTTTTCTCCGTATTTTCTCAATTTTCACTCGAGCAGAGCTCGGTCGCCCGGATACTATACACTAATAGCAGTAAATTCGTGAGTAGGTAATTGTTAGGGTTCTGTAGCCAAATGGCAAAAAACGGAACCCTTATGGATTCGTCATGTCTGTCTGTCTGTCCGTCCGTGTCCATGTCACAGGCATTTTACTCGAAAACTATGAGATGTATTTGAATCAAATTTTGAGGATAAGTAGGTGTATTTTGTGAACCGCTAGTCTTGTAATTAAATTACAAAAAAAAAAAAACTAGGGGTGCACTCCATACATAAAACAAAAAGTCAACATTTTTTTTTTTCATTGCTAGCCCACGTGTAGCACATCAATCGATAGGCCTTCAAAATAAATATAAGGTTTCTCAGCACTTTTTTTGATTAAGTGAATAAGAGCCAGAGATAATCGCCCCGAAAGTCACTAAAATTGTGTCCCTACCCCTCAAATTTTTTAACCGTGTATTTTAAAAATATGAAAAAAATCATGGACTTATTAAATTCTTTCAGCGAAAATTGTTTTGAACAAGATCGGTTCAATGGTTTTTGAGTTATTTCTAAAAAACTACCTTCCTTAAAGAAAAGGACTTACCTTTAGTGCCATAAGATTTCAGTAACGATACGACCTTTTAAATAGGCACGGAACCCTTCGTTGTGCGTGGTCCGACACGCACTTGGCCGCTTTTTTTCGTAAAACTGTATCGACCCCTTGGTCGATAAATCTAAATAGTCATTGAACATGCACACAAAATTTCACTAGAATCGATTGTCTGTGACCTGTCGAGGGGAACAGCCGGACCGCCGGATACCCGGACATCCGGACATACGAAATAACTTTTGCCAAAGCTGAAACGGAGAACGTCCTTCGCTTCGCTCGCTCGTTCAATAAACAGGAAAAGTCTGCGAGATTGTAGCTTTGTATGTAATGGGAAATCTCCGGAACTATTGAACTGATTTCACAAATTCTTTCACTTATGGATACGTATGTATTGAACTTTCTGGCTGGACATAGGGTTTATTTTATCTGCTTTCTTCGCATTCCGCAGGCGAAGCCGCGGGCTGCTAGTATACTTTTTCAAACCAAGTTAAGAAGTGTGTACTACATTAAGTAATCCTATTCGAAAAACGTGCATCTGCGCAACGCACAACAGAATATAATCATTTTAATTCACTTGGCTTTTTAAGAGGGAAGCATAGGTAGCAGCTCGCGACAGTCGCGACTGACATTAGGTAGGTACTTTTTATATGAAATTACCATTTCGGGAGAAACAAATCACTTTGATTTTGATGTCAATCGCTTCAGCATAATAATATCTAGGTTTATATGTTTCGCTATTAAAAAAAAATATTCCACATTTTGAAAAAAGGTTGTGTCAATAATCATCAAAAATCATTGAGATTGGAAAATATTTAGAAGTTGAAAAACGTTTTCTCTTTTTGTATGGACGACTACGTAGTATTCCAAAGGAATACTTCCCTCTTAAGTGAAATATAAATATACGCACAATTGAATAAAAATGAATGGCCCTGCGCAATTTATTTTGACGTTTTTATTGCGTGTGCTCAAAGACGGCAATTCTGTGTTTCAAGTCGCAATACTCTTTACGGCCCCCCATCTTTTATCGTGTAGGCTCTTACTCTCTACCTAAAAACAAAACGTAGCGGAATATTTCAAACGAATATTTATATTTAGGTATACTTTGCTCATTTAATCTACATATCATCACGAAAAGCTTTTTGAAAACCCTAGCCAAGACGGTATAGTACTCGTAACGGCTGGTGACATTTCCATTTTCGTCTTTCGAATCCTGAATCATGACAATTAGCTTGATCCACGAAATATTTCCATCGCATACACCTCGAATGTTTTTGATATATTTATTTGATAAAATTCCGGTGATATCACCACCGTCAAACCAAATCAGAGATATCACGAGCTAGCATAGTAAACTTTCGAATTGGGCGCAGGCGTTTGCTAGCTAGGTCAAATTTTCTGTCAACAATTTCATTTTTGGTACATACAAGCTTTTAAGCCAACTGTAATTTTCTGTGTAACGTCATTAACTATTTATTGAGACGATTCTAACGAGCCAAAACTCAACGGGGTTACGTCGGTTAAGTCTGAATTCCCATGGCCACCTTCTGTCTCCATCATCAGATTAGCTCGATGGTACCATAATATTGAAATGTCATCAAAACAAAACCATACCTTTATCCACAATTTCAGCTCAATCGGTCTCACTAACAAACTAACAGGTCAAGTTAAATAAAAGCTTCTAATAAATATAGAATGTGTTTATTATGTACATAATAAAATACATGTATATTAAATTATATTATATGTACGCCAAATTAATGTTATTGAAATATGAGTCACGACAAATTATTCAAAATAATGACTGGTCAAATAAAGACATTTAATAAAATGGTACCTACCTATCCGAAAAAAAACCAAGTTGTATGTCCAGAGACCAGAGACTCGTATTATTGTCCTGTGGTGCACCAAGATAAAGTGTCAATATATTTGCAATTTCATTGTAAAATTAACAGAAACACGTGGTTTTGATTGTTATCTATAATTACATTTACGGGTGATTGACATGTTTATTGGCAATATTGGCATTTATATATTTTTATTATTTTTATACCAAATTTTTTTTAGGGACGGAAACATAAAGGCCAATAAATATTTTGACTGAGTAAAATTATGATGACATTCAATAATTTGACTTGACTTGACTTGACTTGACTATTAACCTAGTTTTATGGTTACAACAATTGTGTCACATGTCTTGTCTGTATTGTGCTTAGTATTAGTAAATGTAAAAATGTAATGACTTAGGATAATTCCTGTACTGTAGTGTTTGTATTTTTCTTAACAAATTGAAATTGAATAAAAATAGCCGATCGTGTTTAAGTTCGAGATAGAGCGTTCGCTCCTCTCGCATTTATACTCGTTAGTGAAGGACAAATGACTGCTTTGCTACCGACATAAACGCGATCATGCTAGCTGACCCCGTATCATGGTCAGCCGTATCACACGATTAGTGACAAGATAGAGCGTCCGTCACTGGCTGTCACCGTTCGATAGAACGAGACGACGCTCCTATCTTGCACTTATCGCGTGATAAGGACGACCATGATACGGGGTCTGGTCTGATATTGACTGTCTTGACACCCTGTATTACTTTGATTGCCCTTTATGATTAGGTATTGCAATACGAATAAATAAATAATTTAAATTTCCCTGACACTTAAGTCCATGTTTACGGTATCAAACTAATCTAAATAATCAGACCTGCTCATAGCTCGTTACTTTACACAGGTATTTGAATCGGCAGGTATGTTTGCTTTAAATTATAATAAGCTGCATCTAAAAGGCAAATTAGTCCCAAGTTAAACCTGACCTACCTTTCTGAATAATACATATTTTGTACCTAATGGTAGTTAATAATACATATGAATTGGTCATTATTCAAGCAAGGGTCAATCGTTCAACGTTTGGTGATGATGACGTGAAATTTACGTCATATCATGGGAAGGGACCTTAGAAATGGCCAAATTTTAAATAGCACTATCATGTAGAATATGACAGTAACAATACGTAGATATTAATGTCATGTTTTCCTCCTAGTAAATATAACAAACAACACCAAACTGGCATTTGACTATGAACTGCTTTCTCACATTATTCACCACAATGGAGGCAACCCTATTCCAAATAAGTCATCATCCTATAATAGGGTTGTACACACCCAAGTCAAAAAATAAGATAAAATATTTTATCCACAACCATTATCAAAATAATAACCAGCGGTGGCATTTCATAAATTCCTTATATCATTGCTTACATCTTAATAAATTAAGATCGGGAGATACATATAATATTTCGAGGTTATTTATTCGGCACTCTCGCCTTTGTGGGCGCCGAAGTTATAAGATTTTCAAAGGATACGAATTAATGTGTGCTCTTCGCCCCGTGTGTGCGTTAATTTGGTTGTACCATTTAAGAACTGGTAATGTTAGGTGCCCTGCTGGGATTAGCACCTACTCGTAGATGACTTTAACGCTGAGGTGTCGTGAAAATAAAATCAAATTGAGGATAACAAACACAAATGTTGTCGTTCGATCGGGGTCCGTTTGAATTTGGGGTGAATTACATTATTTAATCGTGATAAATTATGAACCTACTAGATAACACTTCGGTTATTACAATGAACCAATGCAGGTATTGAAAAAATCGCCAATGCTGTCTATTTAAGTAATGAATTATGAACAAATGTACTTACCATAATAAAATACACGAAAAATAGGCCTAATAAAATGTTTTTAATATTCACACGGTTGGTTAAATTGTCATATAAGTCATAATTCTTTTACGTCAGTTTATTTTTGGCGCTCCGCCAACACTCCACGTGCACCTAATTAAGTGCAAATCAGATAATTAATTTACAACCTCATAAAACTTGTAATGTCTTAATTCTTTATGATTTATCAAGCATTACTTAATTTATTGGTGTTTGCTTTATATGCGATTGATATCTCTTAGCACTTAAATTTGTATAATATTCTATAATTGTGTTAAGAATTCGAATATATATTATTCCCATCGTAGATTGATCAGCATCGCAGTAAATTTAGTGATCGTACAAGGAAATTCCTATACGCCGTTAAAAGCGGCAATACACGTCCGTTTCCTTCCGATAGTCGGATATGATCACATTGATCACACTATTGGAAGACGTCAGCGTTATATATTTGTATGACCAGATAAGACATGTCCGATCAGACCCCGTATCATGGTCGGCTTTATCACACGATAAGGGATAGGATAGAGCGTCCGTCACTGGCTGACACCGTTCGAAAGAACGAGACGACGCTCCTATCGTATCACTTATCGCGTGATAAGGCCGACCATGATCAGAAATCGGATGAGACGCCTATCCGATTGTCTGAAGACGCACTCTGCATACCCATTTCTTGCAGGGATTTCGCCTTCCAACTTTATGCGCACGCGAATGAGAGAAAAATAAAAACCAGTTCAGAAAAAATCTGATGCAATAAGCTAAACCTTTAAACCGACTTAATTAGAAAACACATTTAAATACAACTAAATAGCTTTAGTTTATACAGCAACTTTCCTAGGCTTAACAGGAAAGCCCCGTCTAGAAAGATAACTCACTCTTTGTTGCGACCCGTTGGCATCCGCTGCACTGGCCCATATTTGTTAATTGTGCGTACATTTCTCTGATATTAATTCGCAATGGCAATGATTTCTCTGGAGCAATTAGTATGAAGTTAATTAAGGGATACACTGATCACATTGAATAGCTTCGTATGTACCTATGTCATGCGATTGGTATCCTATCGCAATCACTAAATTTCATTTCGGCAGAAAGCTAATTTTCACACTGACCTTTGGGTTTTGTTTTCGTGTATAACCCATTAGGGAAGGTTAGGTTTGTTTCATAATAGTAATCCCGGCTTCAGAGAAAAACGGCTTTTAGGAAAAACGATACAGTTGGGAAACTGAAGCTACGGTAGCCTAGTGGTTCAGGCATGCGGTTTTCAAGCGGCGGTCGTGAGTTCGAATCACGGCTCCTACCAGTGTGTTTTTCGGAACTTATGTACGGATTATTTACCGTCAGCTTTTCGGTGAAGTAAAACATTGTGAGGAAGCCAGTCTAATCCCAATAAGGTCTGGTTTTCCCTGTGGCTTGGCAGAGTAGGTAGCAGTCGCTTTCGTAAAACTAGTGCCTATGCCAAATCAAGAGCCGATCCGGGAATAACGAGTAGGAGGATAAGGATACAGTTGGGAAACTATTCTTAGTGATTCAGATAGGTAACCATGCGATTTCATAGACAAGTATTCATTTCAGAAATGAGTTTATAGTTACCCTCGCTGTGTTAACAAGTTCTGACGCCGTATCATGGTCGGCCTTATCACACGATAAGTGACAAGACAGAGCCTCCGTCACTGGCTGACACTGTTCGATGGAACGAGACGAGGCTCTTATCTTGTCACTTATCGCGTGGTAAGGCCGACCATGATACGCGGCCTGAGTTACGTCAGGGCCTGATTCACGAAAGTACAAGTAACACATTCATAAGTTTAGCAGGGCATTAGAATGCGGCCACAGCCCCCCCCCCCTGCCTGTCGTACAAGGCAACTACCATTTTTTTTTACGGGTGCTACCGTAAAAAAAGGGTTTGGCCCATAGAGCTTCCGTAGGAGATCCCAGAGCCGTCCGAAATGCATCGAGGAGGACCTTTGGGGGGTTTTTAGTCGGTGCGAGTCCGACATAACCTCCGCGCTATCCCCGTGGCGGGGAGGTATACATAAAGGACTTTCCTACCATTAAAAAAAAAGTCAACGGCCTGTAGTTATTGGTCAAGCGACTCTGTGGCACCATATTGAGTGACTTTGCTGGGGCTACTTTGACCACTCTGGTGACTTTGACCGACACTCCCAATAAAACTACTTCAGGTCAAACGATGGCGTATCTTGCGTTTGTTAAGGGATATAACAGCGTATTTCTTCTATCGAAATTCCAAATTATAATCATAGTGAAAAATTTAAAAGAACCTCCCTAAGGAAAAAGTGAAGGGATTGAAGGATTCGCCACTACGAGTTTAGGCCACGGTAGCTCAGTTGGTTCAGAGTGATGCACGGTATGCAGAGGTCGTCGGTTTTTTTAATTAGTCGTATTTGGTATTTCTGTTTATTATATATAAAGCCTATTTACAGAAGCAAGTATCAACTAATTTACAGTAAACATCGCATTTTACGAGCAACACCCCGCGCCCCAGATCCATTATTATTAATAGATGTGTTTAGTGTGAAGTGCCGTAGAAACTAATTGCAACGTGTTTAGCTCTCATAATTAAATAAGTAGCGGGTAGTTTACAGTGGAAGCACGCGCGTGCGTGTGCGACGACGCGAGCGATTTGATACTTTACAACTATTTAAAAATAAAACTTATCGGAGCCTAATAACAAATATATATATGATTTTTTTTTTTTTTTTGTGGACAATCTTACACAAATCGACCTAGTCCCAAACTAAGCAAAGCTTGTACTATGGAATCTAGACGACGATATACCTACATACTTATATAGATAAATAGATACTAAAATACATAGAAAACATCCATGACTCAGGAACAAGTATTCATGCTCATCACACAAATAAATGCCCTTACCGGGATTCGCACCCGGGACCTCCAGCTTCGTAGGCAGGGTCACCACCAACTAGGCTACAGAGGTCGTCAATGTTCTAGCAAAGTTTTATTCCTTGTGCATGTCTCACTCGTACCTTCCCCAAGATCAAATGAAAACTGTCGTGTGTGCCTATTATCAAGGATAAAACTGGAGACGTATCTAGCAGATCCAACTATCGCCCCATCTCTTTGGCCACTGTCCTGGCTAAGGTGTTGGACAGTCTACTAGATATTCAGTTGGAGGGATACTTGGACCTGCACTATACGCAATTTGGTTTTCGGCCGGGGCTTTCCAGGGAAAGTGCCATTTTGAGCTTAAAGCACACGGTACAGTATTGCGCAGACCGTAAGACGCCTATTTACGCTTGCTTCCTGGATTTGTCCAAGGCATTTGACCTCGTGTCATATGATGTCTTATGGAACAAATTGAGAGCTCGAAAAGTACCCGAAGAGCTACTTCGTAGTTTTCAGTATTGGTACCTTAACCAGGAAAATAGCGTGAGATGGGCAGGGACGCTCTCCTATACGTACAGGTTGCAGTGTGGGGCTGCCTCAGCAGGGGGGTATAACCTCTCCCAAACTTTTTAACCTGTACGTAAATGACTTGGTCGTGGGGCTGAGTAGCGCGTATGTCGGGTGCAGGATTGATGATGTTAGTATTAACAATATCAACTACACGGACGACATGGTGCTGCTCAGTCCGAGGGTCAAAGCATCGAGAGAGCTCTTGCATATATGTGAAGAGTATATACAAAAACACGGCCTCCTTTATAACGCGTAAAGGAGCGAATACATGGTTTTTAAGGCCGTCGGAGGTAAATCACCCGAGCATGTGCCCGTCATTAAACTGAACAACCAGGAGCTCAGACGCGTGTACAAGTTTAAATACCTCGGCCATTATATCTCCCACGACCTTAAGGACCATATAGATATAGAAAGGGAGCGTAGGGCACTGGCGGTTCGTAGCAATATGCTTGTCCGAAGGTATGCACGCTGTAGTGAACAGGTAAAAATCTCTCTTTTTAAAGCCTACTGTCAGGTATTCTACACGTGCAGCCTTTGGACCAGCTTTACGCAGAAGCCCATCAGTGCCCTGCGCGTCCAGTATAACAATGGCTTCAGGATGCTGTTGGGGCTGCCCCGATTCTGCAGTGCCTCAGGAATGTTTGCGCAGTCACGCACTGATGCCTTTTATGCCATTGTGCGAAAAAGACTCGCAGCGCCGCTGCTAAGCAGGGTATGTGTCAGCTCCAACCCCATTCTGAACACAGTGGCGGTTAGGTATAACACCAACACCGCCATCATGCGCCAATTTGTCAATGTGATGACACCTAGGTTAGGTTAAGTTTATAATTTTGGAGTTTGGACCAATTTGTTGTCTGTTAATCTATTATCATTTCATAATATTAATTAAAAAATAAAATAAATAGTGCGAGACAGCGCTTCATTGCGCCCCGACTACGGCAGACCCGAAAGATAGGGTTATGATTTTAGCAGTCTATGTATGTATTTACGTGTGTTCCACCGCAGCGTTTAAGAAGAAGAACCGATTTTGATAAATGAGGTGTCAATTTCGATTCGATTCGATTCGAAATTATGCGCCGGGAGACATGTTGTAGGTTTTTTTTTCGTTTGCTTTTCCTTCCTTTTCCGTGGTTACAATTTTTGAACATTTATCTAATCTAATGAGCCAAAAAAAAAATACACGTAATGATTAACAATGGTATCTTTTTTATGGCGCAAATAGAATTCTGATATAATATATCAGATTCTATTTGCGCCCTACTGTTACGAAGTGTCAGATATTTTTGCCTGCTCTGTTATGGCAAATATTAATTCTCGTATGTACCTTGGTTGTACTTGTACTTGGTTCGGTTATCCTACTAATCCTATTAATATTATAAATGCGAAAGTTTAGATGTTTGGATGTTTAGATGTTTGGGTGTTTGTTACTCAACCACGTTTAAACAGCTTAACCGATTTGGATGAAATATTGCACAACGATAGTTTATAGCCTGGAAAAAAATATAGAATAGTTTTTATCCCGTGTCCACGCAGACGAAGTCGCGGGCAGAAGCTATTAACTAATAAAGAGAGAGAGGTTTATTTTGCAGTTTTAGAATGGTTTTTAATAAAATCGCATGGTAGATACGAAAGGTTTTTAATATAATTTTTTTTTTATATTTTGCCATTTTATTAAATAGGAACTAGTGCTTTCAACAACTCAACATTTTGCAAAAGCATCACAATCAAAAGATCCCGAAATAGGACATATAGCGCGTGACAAACATATAAGTTGAAGCCCAAAAAATAAATTAAGTTGTCACAAAGCACAATGCGAGCAAAGTATCAAGTTGCTTGGAACCGTGCGCGTGCAGCTCTAGAGTGGAGATAATTTTAACCTCGTGAATGGCGCCCTGAAAGCCCTGTTAGCGTTTATTGAGATCATTGAGCCGTCAACCCTTGCCGCCATTATTGGGTAGAAGATTTGGTGAGAAACGTGACCACTTTTAATATTACGCTAGGGGTTTACCAATTAATGTAGGTATAGTTGTTCGGTTTGAGTTGTGTCCAATCCATTGTCTCATTGTAGTCATTGTGCATGCAGTTTTTATCTACGAAGTGTGCTTATCTTTTATGACGGACCATAATGAGGTAGCAAACCCGCTCAATGACTACAATGAGACAATGGATTGGACACTATACCAACTATTTTTTAGATCTATAAACAACTAACTCTAGTGGTTATGCGGGTTTTTTTTTAATATGGAATACTTTATAAGTTTGGCCTCCAACTCTATAAGTTTGAACTCGCAAGATTATGTAAAAAAATTTTTTTTCTTAAAACTTGACTCGACAAAAAAAAACCATGTACCTATATAATGTAATTATTGAACTTGCTTACAAAATTTCACGAGAATTGGTTTAGAAATGCGACCTGACCCCGTATCATGGTCGGCCTTATCACGCTATAAGTGACAAGATAGGAGCGTCGTCTCGTTCTATCGAACGGTGTCAGCCAGTGACCGACGCTCTATCTTGTCACTTATCGTGTGATAAGGCCGATCATGATACGGGGTCAGTAGAGGATAATTGTCGGACAGCCGAGCATCGGGACATCCGGGCATAAGTTCAAGAATGAGCTGAAATGAAGAACTTCATTCACTTCGCCCGCTCGTTGAACTAGACGAAGAGTAGGTACTTACGTAGGTATTCGGAAGAACGAGCAGCCACGATTTGAGTTTTCTAGCTGTACCTTATGAATCTAAACATGGGAAAATTCCATTCACGAAGTACCTACGAAAATATCTCATGAATGTTTTAAAGTTGCAAAAACAAAACTGTATCATCGTTTGAGTAATATTATGTGTTTTATTCATAGTGTTGTTTATGCATTCTTCTGTCGGTTCAGACGGGTCTGGCGCGCGTCTGGTTTTACGTGAGTTCCTTACACTTGCATATTGAAGCATTACGTCAAATAATGTATTTGAGGATTTTAGTACGCTATAAAGGGGCCAATGACCGGCGATAATAGACAATATGGGATAATTACAAGGTTAGAGTTAGAACGGTAGGTTTTGTCGCTAATTTGAAAGCATGCGTCTTATTCAAATCAGTCTAAGTAGACATGTGGACGATTGCCGAGGGTGCGTTTTCATTGGTCGATAGAGCCCGCATGCGGGGTGCGGGAGATCTATAAAAGGAATGCCAAGGGACAAGGGACATTCTGTTAACCGTTTTCAGAGGTCGGCGCCGGCGGGAGTTCTCTTGTACAATATAATTGAGATTGTTTGAGTTGGCCGAATTGCACCAAAGTAGTCCATACCAAAAGCAACTCTACCGCCCAATGTAAAAGATTCCAAATCCAATGTCATTTTGTAAAAAGTCGGACATATTAAATAATCTCAACCATAGGTGTATTTGACGCTTTGAAACGACCCATACATTTGATTGTGACGTGTGACTAATAAGGTACTAGATATTTATAAAGTTCTACATTCCTCGCCAATATCGTAAATATAGGAAAACTCGTAAACTAGTTTGTTTCACATTTCATCGGAACTTTTCCACTGAACAGATGAAACCGCAAAGTGGTCCATTATTTGCCGAACTGCGTCATATCGTGTTTCTTCAATATATTTAGAGTGTTATGTTTACGGCTTTTTTATGTTGGAATTTTCCTGGGAAAAGCTTTATCTCATTGTTGTCAGTCGACGTCGGTTAATTTTGCTTTTTATTTTATACTTTTTAAAGAGCAGCGAGTAAAAAAAGGTACTCGTCTAAAGGAGACGCTACACGAGCCGATATCGGCCGGACGACGCCTGATTCGGCCCGTGTGGATACGTGTCGGAAGCACGGCGGCCGGCCTTATCAAGGTCACTCCATACTAGATTTTCTGTGACCTTGCTTGGCCGTCCGCCAATATCGGCCCGTCTAGCGTCTCAAGCCTCAACACTATCTAGAGAGCTGAATTACATTCTTTAAGCTACGCGCCTTCGCAAAGTTTTCAATGATCTTGTTCTACTGCAAGTTTAGATCCACTAACAGCTCTTCGAGTGGATAAGGATGTGTCTCTGTGTGTCTGTGTCTGTGTGTGTGTGTGTATAGCGCGTCGTGCTCGTACACTCTGTCGGCCGACATTCACCTACTGCCTGCCTTTGGCCCTTTTCACTTAGTTGCAAGGTAAAAAAATCTAGACAGGCAATCCAGGTCAAATGGTCATTGGTCAAGCGCCTCACGGCCCCGCCACGACAATGCGCGAATTGAGACGCGGCCAGCATTGTATCTGTTCATTGCGCGTTCGAGACGCGCAACGCACTGTGCTTATAATATAGTTGGGATCACACATAATTAGAAAAACCGCTGCCGCTGCTGCCGCCGCGGTCGCGCAATGTTGTAGCGGCCCGTCAGTGTTGCCTTAGATTTGACTAATGGTAAGCGGACACTGGTTATGGACGCTTGCAACTCCAGCACAGTTAGCACAAGACGTGTCGCGGCGAGATATACTACCTCATCATCATCATATCAGCCGAAAGGCGTCCACTGCTGGACATAGGCCTCCCCCAAAGAGTGCCGAAGCGACCGGTCCTGCGCCACCCGCATCCAGCGGGCTCCCGCAACCTTTACCAGGTTTTCCATCACCTTGTCGGGGGCCTACCCACGCCGCGCCTTCCGGTACGTGGTCGCCACTCGAGAACCAACCGCCGAACCGATATACTATCTGTCTCTTTCCAATTATAATGTTTAGAAAGAGACGTTTCTAGTACTAATAAGGAGGTCTACCTCGCCGGGGCTATCACAGGACTACTCGCGAGCTGTGTCGCGGCGACATAGACTACTGACTTTCTCAGCGTTCTAATTAGAAGATTCGAATTACAAGGAGAGATAAGCGCGTTGCCGACCCTTCACTTAGTCGAGACAACTGGCTTCCCCGGCGGAAATGTTCGAATAGTCTTGACAAAGATCCATTTAATACCAAGTATAATTTACAGATGCTAAGCAATAAGTTATTTACATACTGCTTCCGAAGATTTAAGTACAGCCCCATCCAGAACCAGTAAGTACGGAGCACGGTAGCCTTCCAATAGGCTTAGGTTTAAATTTTAGAATGCCTAAGCTGCGCAAGACTGCATAAGCTTTGGGTACATCGGCAACACATCTTCATCTATGATCAGTGCTGTTCCTTTATCCACATTCATACTCATACGAATATGGCTATTTGGTACGTTAAATGTTTGTCGCTATCAAAAAAAACATTTAATAAGGAAGAATGAAAGATCACAGCTGGTAATTAATCTCGGCCTTCTGTATCACACTGATATTATAAATGTGAAAAATGAGGCTTCAGGCCTGACTTATTCCGTGGACTTGACGCTGAGTACGTATATACGATGACGAGTCTTATGCGTTATGCATTTTGCCGTAAAGACGTGGCACCAGCGTCAACGTATTTTTCATATGCTTTGTTGTGGTCAATTCTTAACATCCAGATAAAATAAAACTAATGGCCATACGGGCACTATTTTTCAAACATCTTTTGTCATTGTCAAACCTAATCCGATTCAGAAATTAATTAGTCACTCGGAGTGGCCTCCTCCTTCACAACTCACACCGGCAACTACGTAAAAAGATCACTGGCCGTCATACTACGCACATGCACCTATCTATTTTTACTAGTGTTTTTCCATACTCATCCGCATACTCGCGTCCATCCGCCACAGCCTGCGTTTCATGCATTTCCTATAAACTTAAGACTCACTTAACGCAAGGACAGCGCAACTGATTGCATCCATAAGTTAGTCATAATGCGACGCGAGTCGGAGCTTAGCTGGAAGGGATAAGTGTCTAACACTTGTGTACTAAGTGCAGCCATTCGTATTGTAGTGTAGGGATTGCATTGTCTTTAAGTTTTATGAATTATTACACTCACGTCACGTCACGTCACGTTTTATCACTTATTTAGTACTGATCATCTTTCCATGTTTGTATTTGTATCGGTTTACAATCTTGGATTTGGCGAAGTAGAGAAAAGCACACTGGAACTGAAAATACCAGATATTGGAAATTATAGTTTTTGCAAGATTGTTGCTTTAGAAACCTTCTAATATTATAATTGCGAAGGTTTGGATGTTTGTTACACTTAAACGTGTCAACCGCTTTGGATGAAATTTAGCACGATGATAGTTTATAGCCTGGATTAAAATATAGGATAGTATTTATCCCGGGTCCACGCAAACGAAGTCGCGGGCGAAAGCCAGTAAGTGATAGAATATGTCAAGCATTGATGGGGTGCTATTAATAGGTAGTGATGATATACCTAGCGATGATTCACATTACTTAGAAACTATAGGCTTACTTACAGTTTAACTGCGACAAGAAGGGAGATGGCAAAGGGTGCCGGGTGGATATCGGGCGGCAGCCGTCTCAGTTAAGCGATCGATCTTTAATAGGAATAGTTTCAGAGGAAAGTTCAGGCAGTCAAATCCAAGACCCAAGAAATAACACGAAACAAAATATTTAAATAAATAATGTGTTTCGTTAAGAAAGTACCTTATTTTTGCATTGGATATATATACCTATAAAAGCAAGAGATGTTGTACCGGCTCAATCAAATCAGTGCAAAAAGTTCCCCTTTTCCATAGGTTTTGATCTTGGTACCATTATCATAAAATAAACGATCCTGTTACCAATAGGTCTATGATTGACTACTTACGAGCTCATATACGTGTTGCCCTCCAGACAGGCTTACTCGTTGTAAGATATGACGCTTATTTTTCTCGCATATTACTTCTTTGGCGGTGCGTTTGTGATATTAGATTGGACTTAGCGCCTTAGGGAAGAAGCTTTTTAGTTTTAACTGCATTACATTGAGGTAAAATGCAATGGGAATGTGTGGACCTATTAAAGGAGATCAAACTAAGCTGTATGTTGCCTTTTATGCCAGTAGAAGTGAGCAAACTTGTAAGACTGAATGATTTGGACGGAACTACGGACGAATGTTGCGTTTTTTGTGTTCTTCCAGATTACCTTCTAAGAATTAGGAAATTGTACATTTTAAATTTAACTGTGAAGGGTCACGTCCTTCACAGTTTTAATTAATCTTCCGCAAAATCATGATTTTCCAATTCAGAAGCCAACAACAATCTCTTTATATCCTCGTCCAGAAAACAGCCTTATCCAGTCCTATTAACTTTATGCAACACATTAAAATGACGGCAACTGTAAATTATCAGCGGGACGCCCGACGGAAGCTCCTCAATTGACTCACAGAAATAGTCGTTTAAATGTTACTTGTACAACCTTTTTACGACCTTTTACTTTCGCGTAGTTGTAAGTCTCGTATTAGATGTATCTTGTCATACATATAATTATTTCTCGACAGTCTGTCAAACGATGCGTGATGCTAAAACAACAGGCGAAACAGCGATTCTTATCTTTTTATGGTCAGAACACATACTTTTGGAACTTTAATTGTGGAAAGAAATACACAAAAAACACACAAATGTCCCTGCGGCAGTACTGTTGACTCACTGAGACGTCGCGGGCTTTCTTGCCAGAAAAGCGCTGGCCGCTTTTCCAGGCACGCCGCCCTGAACGAGATCATCCGCCGGTCTCTTGCAACAGCCAATGTGCCGTCTGTCCTGGAGTCTTCCGGCATAGCCAGGGACGATGGCAAAAGACCGGACGGGATGACCCTGATCCCGTGAGTTTGGGTAAGGCACTAGTGTGGGACGCTACTTGTGTAGACCCTTTGGCTCCTTCCCACCTCCACGGGACCAGCAATCATCCTGGTGCGGCGGCCGAAAAACTAAAAAAATATAAATATTAGGGGTCTCGGCACCGAATATACTTTTACTCCATTCGGTGTCGAGACTCTTGGCCCGTGGGGTCCCAGTGCTCGCCAACTTTTTAAGATTTCCAAAAAAATAATTTAGTACACAGGGGACCGAAAATCTGGCAGCTTCCTCGCCCAGCGCATTAGCATTGCGATCCAGCGAGGAAACGCTGCTAGCATCTTGGGGACAATGCCGAGCGGGTCCATTTTTTTTTTTTTTGTTTTATTGTTAATATTTGTCTTAGCTTTAGTCTTAAACCTGATGTTTATATGACACGATTAATGTACCTACTTATTTCATTAAATAATGTAATATAAGAATGAAACTAATTTCAGTTCGATCGGTTAAGCTGCTGGTAACATTTTCACAACTTTCATAATCTATTGCATTGACACGTACCTACTTATAATAAGTGGTGAGTCCTACTTCTTTTATTTGCAACGTACGTTAACCTCTCCAAGTAAACTTTGAACAACTGAAAAATATTTCCGGATACTGGAATCCAAGATAACAAGAAGGTAATTCAGTTAATACTATTTTGACTTTTGATGCTTGACATTAGTTAAATCTTTTACGAAAACAAAAAATACGTGTCAAAATACGTTTTTGCCGACAGTATGCCTACTACTGTAATGAATTACAGCTACAATAATTTAGTACAAGACATTTTATAAGACATCCTTATTACTTCAGAGTTATGATAGAATAATTAATTTCTAAGTAATCCAAGGTGTTCAAGGGAACCGAGTTATGCCAACTCCACACTTACATGTAAATCGTGCGTTATCAACATGTACCAATACATAACATGCGTACCCGTTCGCGTACCTAGCGCCCGCTACCCGCTACCCGCTAGCGTTACCTCTTCAAATATTACTAAACTTAAATTGGGCTATGGACATAAATTTTATTACAGAAATTTAATTCTTATGTAGTTAAATGCATCTTTAATGCTATTTTTCTCAATCAAATTGTATATATGAAAACTTGCGACGTTTTTGCGCGTAAGTGTGGCTCCAGCATTACAGCTTTACAGCGGTGAATGGCAAAGGCGAGACGTATTAAAATTAATTATTTGAGATTTACTATCTAAGCTTAATTGGCGTCGTTCATGGGTAGTGGATATTTCACAGTAAGCATTTTATTAAACCACTAGCTAAGTAGAGAATGAGACTAAATGATACTGTTAGGGCGTGTCAAATGCAAATTGGCCTCGAAGCGGTTTCTTAAATACTAAATATAGTCTGTTCAAATATTTAATCTGCAAGTAGGCCTAAATATATCATTACCTAAGTGACAATGAATACAAAGCAACAATTAATTAAGCCTATACTTTTGGCATTTATTTCATTGGATTTTTAGTAAGGTAAATTTCCAAATACTTGACCCCTTAATTCCAGTAATTGGCATCCTGGTGTTTAGCTTTCGAAAAAGCTTCTATTTTCCAAGGCTGCAGAAACACCTAAAACTGCTGCATTCCTTTAACAGATTATCTCACCACAGCATTCGATACACCTTGCCCAGCGGAGTGGTTAAGTTCAATAATTGGCTCCCAATCCGTTGGCTGAGGCGTCGGCGACTAATCGGCTTAATGAATTGGTACCGTTTGAGTGTTGTAACAGCGTGCCATTGTGGTTTCAAAGATATGTGAATGCATTTATTTTTTATATCTCACGGGTGACAAACAAGCAAACCCAGACGGTAAGTAGCCACTATAGCCAGAAGCGCGTTGCCTACTGTTTGTTGATTTGAGGAATTCTTAATATACATATGTACTTATATACATTGAAAAGTCGGTTCGGTCTAGATTTAAGACTCAGTCAAGAAACTTCAGGATTTTCCTTTATTCTAAAACTGGAAAAGTTAAACTGTCCTCTCGGGAGTGCGATTAAAATATTCATACATGGCTCTGAATGCAACAGACATCGCTTTTAAGTTAAATGTTGAAGTGAACTCAATCAAACTATACCTACAGTAGTAAATTTATATGTGTAGTTAGTAACAGAGCTTTTGTCACTGAATAGGGAGGTAATTTGTAAAACAGAAAATTTACTTCCAATCTCATCCCAGCACCTCCACCATGCACGCGCTATATCATTTAATTCTACATCTACAACCAGTCTGCAATTCCCGATCGCTCTAAACAAAACCATACCGAAGGAACACAGGAGCAGTTATCCTCATTACCGAGGCTCATTGAAACACCCACTTGGGCTAAGCACCCATTACTAAACAAGGAAGAGCACGTGGGAGCAATCTAATTTGTGCATCCTAATGAACATTATAATTACGCACGTAGCAAACGGGCCAAGTTCTGGAGCAATTAGATCTGCCGATTGGAGGATTTATGAGCTGCACTGGCGACGAGCCAAGTTCGCGCGATCAATATTTATTAGGATAATGTTTTTTGTTTGGGTTCGATTGAAGTCGATTATGACGAGCAGTGACGTGTTTATGGAAATTCGAGCCATGAGTACCTAACGTTTCACGTGAAAATGAAGATGATGAAATTTGCATACTAAGGCGTGCTATTTAGAATCATATCTATAAATCACGGCTTAGATAACGAATCGAAAGAATTTCTATAAATAAATACTATGAAGTAACATTTGTCATAATAAACCTGTCTTTTTATGCAAATAAATAAACTAAGCAAATATACACCGGGATGATGAAACTTCCCAAAATCCAACTTAAGAGAGACAATTTCGACCAAGTTCAAGAAAAATCAATCGTGTTTCGGATTAACAAAGGGAATGAAAGAGATACACGGACGATTCCAGTACATGGAGCATAGTCATCATCATCATATCAGCCGACAGACGTCTACTGCTGGACACACACATAAATTTCTGATGACATTATACACCTAGCATTTCATTCCAGTCGGTCACAAACTACCAAATTCGCAATAACTGACAACTATAGCAGTTTAGCGGCCATTGCACTTGCATCTTTGAATTCGACCCATTCATCATTCTATTTACTCAAGTGGGCGGCCAAAATCACAATAAAACCGCTGCTAACCCCGAACTTCCCACGCAATTATATTTTTTTAACACCCGACGCAAAAAGAGCTGTGTTTCTGTGTGTCTGTGTATCTGTCTGTAACATCGTAGCTCCAGTTCCAACCACCACCACCACCACCATCACCACCACCACCACCAACACATCCACCATCATCGTAATATCAGCCAAAATATAAATATTGAACTTTGAAATGAAAATGTCGGGGATTTTTTAACTTTTCCAAGTTGCAATTATACAAATTGCTACTGACTACTAAAATCTTATTTATTTGTTACGATGGGCTAATAGGATATCACTTACCAACGAACTATGGGTTTTTCGTGCGGTGGCAGCAATGTTAGCTATACAGATAAATTTGTCGTGCCATATAGAAGCTGGAGGCCATAAAATTAACATTATTAGCATACTACAACTGACTTCCATCTTATATCTTATCAGCTTCCAACAAATTGTCAATGAATCTTTGGAATTGGCTACTTTGGATTCTGTGGTATTTTCACGCATTCTAAAACTATTTTAGTCTATAAATTCTAATGATTTCATGAAAGTAGTCTAACTTTCTAGCTTCCCGCGATTAAATTAAGTTTAATTAAAGGAACTAAATACGATTAACAAACGTATGAAGGAATACATTATGCAAATAGCAGCTATCAGATAGTCTAGATTGTTCGCTGGTGCATAAAACAGACCATTGCGCTATCGATGCGACATCTATGCAAGAATGCACAAAGTAATGATGAAGTTATACGTTCTAAAATGCACAGAATACTCGATAAGTGAGTTTGTTTTCTTGGAAAAACGTTGTACTCGTGTCGTTTTATGTATGTGTGCGTGTGTGTGGGATACTTCTTCCGGCGAGAAATAATATGGCCTTAATGTGATATCACCCTTTTTTAAAGATTTAAATTTGATGTCATAAATGGGCGTAAATTTCAAAAAGTAAAATTTCTGAAATATAAATTGTATTGATCTAAAATTAAAATTGCTGTACCTGCATGCAATATTAAGAAACGTTTCATATTTTTACAGATAAAGTTTTTTCCTTGACAAAGTTTTTATGACATTGATAGAAGATTTAATTTAACTTGGCCTGTGGCCTGTTTTTTCAGTTATAAAATAAATAAATTATCCGCAGCAGCACCAGTCGAAAAAACTGTCCTCTCGCGCTTTTATTTCCTCCACTATCCACTTTGACTTAACCTGTGGCAATGAAACTCAGTCTCAGAATAAAACTGGTCGCGATGTCGTGTCCAGATAGCAAAAATAAGCGATAGAGCGCTATTCCAGCACTGTTATGTTTAATAACTTAATCTGAATTAGACGATGTCGCTCGCCCGGGGTCCAATTATAATGTCTTGTCTTACATAATTCTATCTTGCATCTTGTTGTGATTGATTTCCTGTCTTCATCATGGATGTAGTGAGTTCAGTCTGATTTGTCTGGATTACCATATTTTGTGCTTTAACTAGGTATATTTTTATTAATCCAGTCATAATATGTGAACCCATCCGCATTTTTAAGTTTTCATTTTTATTTTGTTTACATTAATTAGCCTAATTTAGCCTATAATTTAACTTTTGACGACCTCTGTAGCCTAGTTGGTAGTGACCCTGCCTACGAAGCTGGGTTCAAATCCCGGTAAGGGCATTTATTTGTGCGATGAGCACGAATATTTGTTCCTGAGTCATGGATGTCTACTGTGTAAGTTTTTATTTATCTATATAAGTATGCATATCGTCGTCTAAGTACCCATAGTACAAGCTTTGCTTAGTTTGGGACTAGGTCGATTAGTGTAAGATTGTTCCCAAATATTTGTTAATTTATTTACTGCTCTGCTGAATTGTTTTACAGATATAAAACCTATCGTGTCATTAAATCTACTAAAACTTAAAAAGGGCATTTGTGAATCTGTATGCCTCTTCGTACCGCGAAAACAGGAGACCAACTTTTAGTGGCGATATCTTGATATTATGTATGTTTACTCTTCTTTAAAAACAGGACACCTAGGTGCCAACTTTACCATTTACATGTACCTACATTGTACATATTTACTGACCACTTAACTACTAATCGTTTTCCACCCTGCGCGTGAGTTACTATTACGATACGGAGAGACACATTGGGAGGTCGGAACGATTACGTTGCAGTTATGGAATATTGTGGTATGACTTAGGTTTTAGGATTACACCGGTGTATTGGTATGTTTCCTTGATGTACGTTTTTATGCATAATATTATAAAGAGGAAAAGTCTGTGAGATTGTAAATAGCTTTTCTCAAACGTGCAATGAAATACTGACGTTGTGTTCTTCATAATGGGCGCATCGAAGTGCCACGTTTCGGGCGGAGCGAGACGAGAGATCTGTAATGGCATTTCATACAAAATTGGAGGCCTAGGCCTGCAAGATGGTCTTTTTTAATTTCCATTCCACAATTTGTGGCACAGGACTTCTTGGAGTTTTTTAAATTTATTTCATTGCATGTTTGAGAAAAGCACTATACATACCTCGGCGTGAAAAGGGGTTGCCAGCCTCATAACTATCCGACCTCGCTACTCTCGGCCATCTATATGTACTCGGCCGGCAACCCCTTACTTCCCGGCCTCTGTAGTTATGTACTATCGTAAGTTTATAAATTAGTGAGTAATGGGCAATTTCCAGAACTACTCGGGCGCAGCTAGTACTAATATAAAGTAAATAATCTCCGACTCAGCTGATTTACAAAATCCAGTATATGAACGGACCTTCAGGATGGAAATAAGCTATATTTTATCACGCGTGTCCATATCTGCGATCTTTGTACGCGGGGAATCCGCGCGGGCGGCAAGCATTTCATAAAGTCAAAGTGGATTGTCCTAATAATCCTTTCGCATTGTTCACTTGCATCAAGGAACATTTCGATGTAATCGACGTTTCTGGGCCAACTGATTTGGCATTATGTTGTCTGTCAGTCTGCCTAAGATATGCTCTAAAAGTTAGATGATAATTCAGACAGATAATATATTCCGTACAGGCCACCAGCACCCATTCCCACAATAGCTTATCTAATTGAGTATTATAAACTACATTCCCACTAAATCAAGTGCACAAATTTATCCCAACATTGTTATGTCATGGCCCAAAGACCAAATAAAGGTCGTACAGTATACAGGGTAAATTTAAACGTGGTACTGTTTGGTAGATACGTGGTGTGTTTCGAAAATGTCTGATGTCCTGTAGAAACCATTAACAAAAACTTTCAAAAAACATAGGTTTGTTTTTAACTCGAGCTTGCAAGAGCTTTTTGCTCTACGAAAATGTATCTATATATGTTTTTGTATTCCTGTATCCTATTTATTGTAGTTCATTAATTTTCTATTACCTGTTTTAGTTACTTAGGGTTATTTCTTGTTTGTCAAGATAATCTTAATAAATCTAGTTTAATGTGAAATATGTCATCATCATTTACTTAAGAGCTGGTTTCTTATCAGTGGAGTAATCGCAATTATTTTCTTCTCTCTGCCACTGTTTGAGCTCCTAACACGACATTACACTACATTTCTCTTTAGCTTGATCCATAAAAGCACGTGATTATTTTTAAATCTTTTCTGAACCACTGAAAACTAATTAAAATAAAGGCGCTATCCTCGCTTGGTTTATTGAAAAGCTACCAAAAATCCTGTTTAAAAATCCACTCTGTATTCACAAATCTATTCCTTTAGCTCTATGTCCTTGATAGAGCCGGCTCATTGCCCTACATGTGCACAACGGGATTGAGGTTTGATTTAAACTGTTCACAGTGCGAGATAACTGGGCTAGGAGTTATGCTGCTATAAAGGGTATTTGCATGCCTGTCATCGCCGTTTGCTTAAGGTATACAGCCTTGTAGCCAGCTCTAGGGCGCAAACACAGGCCATAGATTTTGTGCAAAGCCATGATCATAATATTGGCGAACAGACGAATTTTGGTGTTCTCTATATGACCCCAGTTGGTCGAAATAAATGTTTTGAATTGAATTGAAAAAACCTAATGTCAAATTGGCGTCTAGGACAAAACTTCACATACCATTGCAAGCATTTTACACTTGGAGCACCAAGATGAAACTACTATTCATTTGATCTTAACTTACTGTCTCTATATATTATATGTCATATTCCAGCGTTCAACGAAGTAAGGTAAACGTCCGAGTGCTCGACGCTGTACTTGTATATAGGGATGGGCACTCTTCAGAGTGTACCAAAAATGGGGTGTGAACCGATGAAGGACATATAGGCAATAAAAAATTTATTTATATATTTTTTTACGCGATTTTTTATTTTTATTTGTATGGAGCAGGTCGCCCCAACGCCGCCAACGCTCCATAGATTTAAAAAAAAAAAAACACGTAAAAATGCTTTTTTCTTATCAGAACACTAAACCTGTTATGCCCTTCATCGCTTCACATTCACATCCCATATTTGGTACACTCTGTATGTCATAGTGACAGGCTTAAACTCGAATGAAGAAAATCCTCTTAGTTCGAATTTAACCCATATTGCTTTGACATAGAGTGCCCATGCCATATACTAGTACAGCGTCGAGCACTCGGACGTTTGCCTTACCCTTATCTCGACCCTACGTCAATTCAGAGAATTTTCGCATATTACATAATCAGTTGTAGGTATATCATTGATCCATCGATCGACGAGTTGAAATCGCACAACGCGCACAAACGTTGATAGTTTCAGACATTTGATAGAAAAAACAGTATATTATGTATTCCGTTTATTTAGTGATCTACGCGATCATAACGTAGAGTCCGGTGCGCCAGCCCTTCCGACTTGCCGACGGAATTACACATAATCTAACGATTGGATCCGACACGAATAGTTAGCCTTCAACCATTATGACCTTTATGACTTAATTAAACCAATAAAACGAAGATAGTTTAATTACTACGATAACAGCCCTTCCACGGTAACGGTTAGATTGGTTCGGATCTAGTATTTGCAGTGCCCATACCATAGTGGTTGTAAATTTAATTCCGAGATTATCTGGCCTTTATTAAGCACCCATTAGATTGGACTGGGAAGTGTTAAGAGCGCAGTTATACGGTATGAGCACAGTGCACGGGTTGACAACAGTAATCAAGCGATCACAACACTTTGGGGCATGACCGGATAACAAACAGGTGATTAACATTAATTGTATCAGAAATAATATAGTAGCTACGGTAGCCTACTGGTTCCGGCATGCGGCTGTCAAGCGGTGGTCGTGGGTACTCCCGGCTCGTACCAATGAGTCTTTACGAAGTTATGTACCTACGGAATATTTACCGTTAGCTTTTCGGTGAAGGAAAACATCGTGAGGAACGGTCTAATGCCAATAATGTCTAGTTTTCCCTCTGGATTGGAAGGTCAGATGGCAGTCGTTTTCGTAAAACTATAGTGCCTATGCCAAATCATGGGATTAGGTGTCAAAGCGGACCCCGGCCCCTTTAGGGGCACGACCGGGAATAATGCTAGGAGGGGTATCAGAAATATTATGAATTTATTATTAAATACTTTGAATGAATCTAGCTTTTTCCCACAGCTTCCCTCGCGAACATCGTGATGCTGTCCTGTACAAATTGCAAACACGTTTTATCCCTCCTTTTTGCGATTTCCGGGACAAAAATTAGATCTCGTTAGCCGGAACTCAAACGCACACTTTCAATTCAATACATTTATTTGCAACCATGGACAATAAACACACGCAACCCAATGCTAAGTACAGTACAAGGGCTTGGGTGTAGCAACTGATAGTAAAATAAATAAATTAAAAAAATATTTTATTATAATATTTTTGTTTCTCTTTCTAACTGCTTGCTTGTGAGCTGTGCAATAAAGAGTATTTGTATTGTATTGTATTGTATTGTATAATTACTAAACAAAACACATGCTAAAATACAAACAGTGGTAGCATATTTTCGTGAAAACATTTTTTATTGTGACAGACCTCAATCGATTAAGCTGATAAAATGAATTAAATGTAAATGGATAAAAAATAACTTGACAGACACTTTTCGTTAGATATCTTCCTACCCGATCATCATCATCAGATCATCACCATCACCAGTCACATACGAGTACGTCTCACTGCTGAGCACAGGCCTCGCCTCGTGGCTCGTGGATGTGTTTGAGATTATTTAACCTGGCCGATTTTTTATAAAACTGACCATGGGATTGGAATCTTCTACCTTCGCCGATAGAGTTGCTTTTTGAATGGAATACTTTGATGCAAGTCGTACCTGTTACGATAGTCCAATACGAAACGGACCTCACTTACTACTTTCTATAAACTTTAATGAATATTGAAAGATGACTCTGTGTTGCTGCGTACACGTTAGTTTACTGTTAGAGTCGCACTGTGGCCGCCTTAAGTTATTGTAGTACTGCGGCGGAGGTGAAGATTTATGTAAATGTAATTATCTGCCATGAAACGCAATTTAACCGCGCTTACATTACAATAAATCGCTCTGCTTATATTATAATTAACTAGATTTTTCCTGCGATTTCACTCGGCAATCCATTCTTTGAATTGTTAACGGACTTCATTAAACGAGGAAAATTTCCGTTTTTTTGTCCATTTCTTATATCATATTTCATCAATCGAGACATGTCATTACGTCGTATGTCAGACTCGGGACGAGTGAAGAATGACATTTCCGCACATCGAATGTATCGAACGACGTTTTTTAAATACAGTTGCGAAAAAATAATAAAAACAACAAACTAAGTAAGGAATTCGAAACTTTTATATTATTAATTCTGTAACATCATTGTAGTACAGTTGAAAAATAATGAAGTTGTTCAAAAACCATTTTTTTAAATACAGTGATCTTATTAATTTTTTTATTGACATAATAATGAATGGTACAATTCGTACAATTATTGAGTGGGAAAAGTGAAAACCACTAGTTCGCGAAAACCAACTTTCCGCACGCTAAACAGCTACTTAAAGTACTTAGCACTTTTTGAGCAACCGTATTAAACAATATTTTACAGTACATATGGTGCTACTTTCCCGCACTAGTGCGGAAAAGAGCACTTTTCGTGCATATGTCGAAACTTTACAGAGCCATATGTACAGTAAAATGTTGTACGATACACGTCGAATAGGTAATTCGCAACTCGTGTCGATTTAAAACACTCCCTTCGGTCGTGTTTTAATTTATCACCACTCGTTACGAATTTCCTATTGTCGGCACTTGTATCGTAAATAACTATTATTAAATACTAGCTTCCGCCCGCGACTTCGTTATACTATCGTTCGATAAAAACTATCCTATATTTTAATCCAGGCTATAAACTATCTTCGGGCAATCATCCAAATCGATTAAACGGTTTAAGCGTGATTGAGTAACAAACATCTAAACATCCAAAAATCCAAACTTTCGCATTTATAATATGAGTAGGATTATTTGTTCTCTGTATCATATATTTTGTATACGTACCTTCTTATTTCTGTTGGTTTCGCCGCGTTGAAGTTGTACGGACCGCGTGAATACGCGCAAAATATGAATATGAATACTATTACGATTTACGAAAAACGCACGAACTCGGCACACGGCGCAGCACCTCCGCGAGTAGCCGTCATCATCATATCAGCTGAAAGACGTCCACTGCTGGACATAGGCCTCCGAGTAGCCATACACAAAGACATTGTTTCAGTAGGTATCTGAAGGGCGATTACGTAGGCAGCTTTTCGCATGCACGTTAGGACAACTCAGCTGGCACTTTCCCATACAAAAAGTGACATTTAGATCTGCCTGTCGTAAGTACAATGCGTTACGTGATCGACGTGCTGGTCGCTTAATTTTTTTTGTCCCAACACCTATTTATTTTGAACATTAGGTAGCTAAGCAAACAAATTAAACGAAGATATTTGCTTAGTATGTTTATATGTTATCTAGTTTATTATTATGAAGCAGAATGAATTATTAACATGATATCGCATATTAATCGGTAGATTAGAAACGAGTTGAAACAGTAGCGATTCCGGCTGAGCGCCATTTTGATTTAATGTGCAACACTTATGTTTAGGAATTCTATTACTGTAATGTAGCAACATTAAGGAACAACCCTTCACTCTTTATAGTGAATATATGCCCTTACATCCAATATTTGACAGCTGTCATCCCAGTCATCCCAGTATAATTTATGTCATCATATGTCATCATTGATTAAATATCGGCTGTTAAAAAAATCAAGTTATGGTTCATTTCGATATCCTTAATCAAAAATTACATTGGGTCACTTCCAACTTTACATTCACTCTTTTCTCTTAAAAAATGATTGACCTGACGATTCCGCGCGTTCGCGCTACCCATAAGATCCAATTACAGTCATTAGATCCTGTCTGCCTTCAGCATTCTCAGTGTCTTTCATTCAAACGTACTTAGTATGACTGACAAGAAGGTGTTTATTTACCATCAAGATAGCGGCGGTCAACGTGGGACACGCAAGCAGTTTTAAACGCACACCTGACTGACCAAGGTACTGTAATTATTTACTTGCATTATTTACCCTTCTGGTATTCACCAACTTATAGATCCCATATTGGAATGATCCAAGTTATAATATAAATAGCTGGGAAAAACTGCGTGAAGTGAGTTCCACACGTTAGCTGTCCTCGCGAGAAAACAAAGCACTTCGTGCGTTCACCTTCTTTTCTATGATCTTGGATACGGCGCGGACAATTTACACACTTCCAGAGGAAAAAGTTACAAAATCTTTTCTATAAGGGTGGTTGGCACCAAGTCTGTAATCATAAGCGGTGCTCGATAACATCCGTCATCATCCATTTTTTTTTTTTTTTTTTTTTTTTTTTATCCGACGAATCCGAGTCTTGGAATGTTTGACAAGTTTCTATGGAATGACAGCTGCCGGTGCCATATTTAACGTTGATCGGTCTGTAATCGTAAGTCTGTGCGTGCAACTCGCCCTAATTGACAAGTTTATATCTCAGGTCCTTCACACCGTTAAATATACAAATATTTATGACAAAATGATCCGCCGGCATCCACAGCGCTCAATCAAGCTCATAATGCATCGTTTACACCTGGTTGCGCTGGAGTGGCTTCCGCGATGGCTGCTGAGAAGAATATGCACCTTATTGCGAGGGGATAAGGTTGGGGTGGTGGTTGCAAGGCGATCGCTTGCACTTGGCGATGGGGCCATAGAAACAGAGTACCGTATAATAAAACCAACATAAAATCAAACTTTAAGGCTAACCTAATCTAGATCAGGTCTGAAGGTATCGACGTCGGTCTATTTCACCTGACAGCAGCCCCCCTATTCTGTTAAGCTCACCTCAACGCTCATCACCCACAAATATATCTTGACACTGCAATGCGTGACACTAAGCGTAGGCAGAGGTCTAGTTTCGTGACGGGTGACCGGCGGGGTGAGCCGCATTAGCGCGTAGCGCGTCCTATGCTCATTTACTAGCTCGTTAGGTTCTTCACAAAAAATTACATGTAGCTACATTGTATTTCATGTTGGAAGGATGGAGGAAGATCGGGGTGCCAAACGGGCATATTTGGGACATCCAGTAGGGCGGCGACGCGTCGGACGTCCCAGGTATCGCTGGAACGACGTCGTCGAATTAGACCTGCGCGACCTTAAAGCCATGAACTGGAAGGAGATGGCACAGGATCGGGTCAAGTGGCGACAACTCGTGTCGGAGGCCAAGACCCACTTTGGGTCGGTGAGCCACTGAAGATAGATAAATAGATCCATTGTAGCTCAGCTGCAGAAAAACGGGACCTGTATAAAAGCAGAGGGAACGGTCATGTTTCTCTGCGGCTGACTGCACTATACCTACTGTTTAATTTACTATCCAACATAAAATCTTAAACCCGCCGTTTCTATGGCCCCTTTCGCACTTGATTAACCAGCGCCTTATTTGACACGAGAGGGCAGAAAAATTGCAGCTCACACGTGCTTCGCCGTGATACATCTTGATATCGTTAACCATATATTCTCCGGCATATCAGATTGTATACCTTAATACTAAAGCCTTAGATTCTACATTCCCGTTAAAATTAGCGCTGTTTTGAACTTGAGGTAAAACAAAAGCCGACTCGGTTAGCGGTCATTTACGTTATATTAAATCCTTTTTAGGAAATGAAAATGAAGAGATTTGATCGTCAATTACCTCTCGTAAATTAAGTCAGTTATTGGAAGAGATTGATTACTTACGGTATTACTTTGTAGTCGGATTTTTAAAGACGGGAATATTTTCCATACTTACCTGAAACAGAACAAAAATGTTAATTTAATGCCTCAATAGTAATAGCAGTAATAAAATAATGTGCATAAACATATTTCCAAAAGGGAGTAAACAGATTACATGAAAAAAAAAGACAACAGTGATATTGCAGTGACAGGTAACAGCACTCACAACACGCGTCAACCTCATTACTGTAGTCGAAGAAAAATTAAAAACTTCTGTAAACATAAATAATTTTCTAATGCACGTATTTATAAACGTTCAAAAAGCGAGAATAACGCCGTTAAAATTATTAATAATGATAACGTTAAATATATTTCTTTATCTGTCACTTTTACATTAATGTTTGTCAGAACGAAACAGTACCTACACATTTTCGTCAACGAGGATTTGTAAAGATTTATGAATAAGAGGGTTAGTTTCTATAGTGTTCCTGCTTGGCAAATAGACTTCCTTCCACTTCCGTACCATCAGTGCTAGACATAAATAAATAAACAATATCATCATCATCATCATCATCATCATCATATCAGCCGAAAGACGTCCACTGCTGGACATAGGCCTCTCCCAAAGAGTGCCAGAGTGACCGGTCCTGCGCCACCCGCATCCAGCGGACTCCCGCGACCATTACCAGGGGGCCTAGACAAGGTTACAATCGACAAGCGCTAACGCTAACGCTAACGAATAAAATGTATGGGAATGACAGATGCCGACGAAACACTTTTCGATTACATCTGTCATGCCCATACATTTTTATTAGTTAGCGTTAGCGTTAGCGCTTGTCGATTGTAACCTTGTCTAGGCCCCCTGGTCATCGGGGGTAATAAACAATATAGGGTCAGTTCGGGTATGTGCGCCAGTGCGCCACAGGGGAAAGTGCGCCACCGGGGTAACCCGGGTAAGCTGATATTGATATATATGACAGAATGATGAATGATGCGCACTTTACCTGGTGGCGCGTACTGACCTTAAATAAGGTAAATTTGTGTGTAACGTACACATTATATTTGACCTTTTCCCTTTCTACATACTAACTTGTAAGTAAATAGGTATTAAATGTCACAGGTGGCTGTTAATTTCGTTGCAATTATCTAGTTAGGACAGCGCAAGGACTTCTCGCGTCATTAATCATTATGTTCTCACTCTAAACTAGGTCGTGTCGAAAATACATTCTTTCAAATATTACTTTGTAAGTCTTTTATTATTGTTATTGCATAGTGACATTTGAGTTATGGAGGCGTTCGTATATCTTGTACGTACACCTTATAGTTGTTGACTAAAAGACATACTAACAAACAGAGATTAGACAGGTGGGCGTGACGAAACTAAAAGGGTTAAATTTGTGCTATTTTGATAACGGAACCCTAAAACAGAATAGAATCAGGTCACTTGATATCATTAGTTGTAACAGGCTAAAGGATTTTTCTTAGAGAATTCCTGATTTTGTTGCCATTCAATGCCTCTACATTGAAAGCGCGACTGAGAAACAAACATTCAATAGTTTATGAATAATTTATGTGAACTGAATACGGCGCCCGCTGACACGGTTCCGGGTTCTATTCCCCATCGAAACAGTAACAGACGGGTTGAAACAGTCATCTTGCGACGCCTGAGTAGCATCATTGAACGAGCGAGCAAAGCGAGGGAACTTCTCAGTTAGGCAAAAATGCTTTCGTAGGTCTGTCCGTCCCACAGGTCGCATTTCTCAACTGATTCTCGTGAAACTCTGTGAGCAGAGAAATACAGGCTCACGAATTCTATATCTCACAGAGCTATTTGGAGTTAATAGTACAGTCGACAACACAGCTAACTGACCATCGGAAATCTAATCTGACCTTAAGTGCATTGTAATAAGGTTCTAGGTTTTCACGGTATGGTCAGTTAGCTGTGTTGTCGACTGTACAATTCCCGGTCACCCATGGCGGTAAAACAAAGCATGTCTAAATCGCAGGTATTTGCGATAAATAAATATTGGATCTGAGGCCTCACACACTTCTGGCCAGACATTGGGATGTTTCCGCAGGCGGTAATTACTAACTTCTTTATAGCGAGTTGGGACTACGTTAAAGAATAATTATCAGCTTACCATAGTGAGTAAAATTAAGTTTGTGTATATTTTTCACTTTGGGACTAAATAACTTAATTTTATCGTCAGCTTATCTACTTATTTATTAGCGCTAGATTAGAAGATATATTTACACTATTGCATCTACGCTTATATTCCAGTGTAATGAAGCAAAACGTGTCTCTGACTTCGACTGTACTTATTTCGCGTTAGACGGCGAGGTGTTTGCGCTTTGTAACATTATACAGCTTTTATTTTAGTTTTCAGTGGAAATAAACCTTTAATATAGCAAAAGCTACGTGACAAATATCACAGTGTTTTAAATGTTATTCTCCGCCGAAAGAGTTTAATGCTTGTTTTTAAAGGCTCGGGTGACACAAGGCGCAGCGGGCCCTGAGTGATTCTTGCAACATTATAACTCTTCCAGAATAGTTATTTTTCAAACAAATGTGGTCAAAATCAAAACTTTAAAAGCGTGATTTGCGTGTGAATTTGGAGCGTGGGGAACTGGGGACTTCACATTTCACTTTGAATTTCTCACGATGTTTTCCATCATCGAAATGGTAACGCCCTGTGTGGTGTCAGAATAGCACCACCCCCTTTCTTCTTGTGGGTGTCGTAAGAGTCGACTAAGGGTGTTGTGGGCGATGGGCTAGCAACCTGTCACTGCGATATCACATTTTGTCGATCTTTTATACCCACATTTATGCTAAAAGTGGTACTTGAACAACGAGTTTCATGTGCTCTGCCTACCGCATTTAGGGATAAAGGCGTGAATGTATGTATGTATGTATGTATGAAATGGGGCATTTTCAAAAATTTGTGTACCCAATTAGCGTGAGTTGTGAAATAAAAACTAAGTCAGTGTCCGTTTTGTGACGACAATTAAGCATTCAATTTGTATAAAAAATAAGTTTTTCTTTTCATTTATTAAATGATATTCATATACACGTTATTTAAATGTGAAACCAGTTCATTTTCACATCATTTGTATGTTTAACTTTCGTCACAAAACTGACACTGACTTACGAATTATTGAAAATGCCCGGTAACGAGAAATATGAAATTATATATCAAATGATCACCTTCATTTATACATTCACTCAATTGAATTAAGAGTCTTTATTTAATTGAAGAGGTAATGGTGAGTCGGTGAAATGTAAGTATGTACAGTCGCCATCAGATATATCGAAGCGGCCAAAGTGCCAAGATGCCTTGACAATAGAGACGTGTTCAGATATTTGTGAACACCTTGGCCGCCCCGATATATCTGATGGCGACTGTAGCTTTGTAAGTTTGTTTATTGTAATCTCTGAAAATAATCATTTCCGTCACCAGTTTATGGAATGGCCCTTCGGGATCAGGGATCGACATTGACATAGGCCTGGGGTCACCAAATGGCGGACCGCGGTCCGTGTCCGGACCGCCGGCCCGTTTTGTGCGGACCGCGAGAACACAGCAACTTGCACTACAGAGTACGTAATTAAATAAAAATGTATCCCCCCACCCCCCCGCGCTATCTTTGTTGACGCCAATTCGAAAACGGTCTGGCGAAGTAACTTGCGAGAAAGAGTTTTCTCATAGATATGTAAAAAAATACTTTTGATATTTCTGTAATTAACTAATTACATTTGTTTCATAAATATTTTTTTCTGTAAAATGTTATGCGGGCCGCGGTGGTCATTTCATTTCTTAAAACGGACCCTGAGCGAAACTAATTGGTGACCCCTGACATAGGCTATATTTTATCCCGTATAAGCAGTTAGTATTTATTAAAACTTAAATACCTACTCGAAAGATACCTACCACATTTTATAATCCTAGGAACGTGTAAGCAAGTATTTATTCCGTGACAATAAATATGTTGTGACACGTTATGTGGGATGTTAGACGGAAACGAGTGGATAATACGCGAATCACACTAATTACATGATAATTATTATGTATACATTAATTACATGTAGTTTGCATTTGATCGATTTCAACTGGCGCCATGTACTAATCGATTACTGGCTCAATAAGGATTGCTCTTGTTTTAATCGATTAATTTTAATTGAAATAAGGTGTATTTAAATTATGTATTTATCTTAAACGTATGTTAAACTAGCATGATTGATGGTGGTAGATAAAACAGTCGCGACAAATTTTCATTTATCGTCCCAAGGTGTGTGTATAAACGCAAATAAATTATAGGTGAGGCTCAGAGCTGTGATTGAGATTTTTGAGAGAAAATACCGAAGTTAACCTTAATATTGGTTTATGGATAAAATATAGAGGGAAGCGGATAGAACTATGGTAAATACTACGGCTTCGGTAAGTACCCATTGAGATACCATAGACACAAAATAAATAATAATACGTTTTTAACATTTTGGACTTGTTTTTGTGATTTATACTTACTGCATATGATATTAATATTCAATACAGATTCGTCGCTGTTGCTTGCATACGCGCTAACTTGCTGATCATGCTGTGTGCACTTGCCTTGGATGTCATGCTAGTCTATAAGCTATTCATAAAGAACCATTGTATCTCATAATGTATGATATCTGTAAAGTGTACCTAATAAATAAATAAATAAATAAATAGAAGGTTCTCTGTTAACAAATCCCCTGTTGAGGTACGCCGAACGAGCCTAAAGTCTAAACGTGGCCATCCCTTTCTATCGCATGCAACGCGCTGTGATGCAACGCGTGCGTGCCGTAGCAGCGCTAACATACCGGCCGGGCCGGTAGGCCGGCACGTAGTTGTAGCGGTGCGACGAAATCACGGAATGAGCCGCCATAGGCCGTAAGAACAGTATTTATAGAGAGAGACGTTATATTAAATTCGCCAGTGTCTTAATATCAGCTCGGTACACAAGCATGTGATAAAACTGATAAATAACCATATTGATGGTTATTAAGAGAAAGAATAAACTCGTCATTATTCTACAAATGTAAATAAGTATCTGTAAAAAATGACATTCTTGGTACAAGCTATTGCCGACTGTACTTTTCGGTATACCATCATCAACCACTCATTGAGACGATTCTAACGAACCCAAACTCAACGGGGTTACGTCGGTTTACTGAATTGCCATGGCCACCTTCTGTCTCCATCATCATCAGACCATCCATCCATCCATCCATCAACAGACATTGACGTACCATAGTATTGATTGGATTCAAACTATACTAATACCCAAAATTTCAGCGCTATCGGATAACGACAAGTGACTGAAAAATGGATTGCAAATTTTGACGGACAACGTAGGTTATAGTTATATACTTACATACGACCAGCGGCGCTACCACGAACTTCAAAAGTCGAAGTTCGGGTATTTCCATCTCTATCGCACTCCCTTAATCGAGTGACAGGGATGCATGTATTACGAACTTCGACTTTCGAAGTTCGTGGTAGCGCCGCAGGTCCAGTTTAATATAAAGGTTTTAAAAATGGTTTACATAGGCTGAATTTTGTAGGAGGAATGCTCTTAACTGTCTGCGGACTCGAGGGTCGTCAACACCCGGCGCGCAGTTCTTCACCACCTTTCTACAAACCCCTCTATTTTGTACTACCTAGTCGTTGGCGTTAGTGTTCGCGAATTTCACCTGTTGATCGGGTGGGTGCTTTGTCTCTGTTCCTCTTTCCTTCAACGCAGTCAACCATTATCATCTTTTCAAAGTTGGCGGGTCCAGATAGGGTAGGAAGATAATAATAATAGGCTTTAGATGATTTTTGTTTTAAAGGACCTCTGCGCTGTTGGCCTCGCGGCCCCACGCATGCCTTCAAAAAGTCCGGGACCTCATGGTCCCGACTCCCGAGGTATAAAAATAATAGTAATAATAATGTACCTAGTTTATTGCAACAAAACAAACAAATGCAGAACAATATAAGATATAAGCTAGTATAAAAGGTAGCAACAGCCGGTCTTATCGCTATAGATCGATCTCTTCCAGACAAGCTTTGATTATAAGATATCAAAAATAATAACGAAATTGTACTGTGTACAATAGAAAATCAGAGACATGCAAATTTAGTTACAGTCGGAACGAACCGCGGAAACGATAGCGTCACAAATGGGCGTAGCCATATAACGTAAAGAGACAACTCCCCTTTATTATTTATCAATAACAGCAGATTGGCGCCGATCGTATCGAGAATAATGACTGGTATTACCGCCTCATGAATTGTTGATGTGACTTATCGTCGTGGATCCTCCGACGATAAATTAAGTGGATTATGTATTTGCATCGGATTATGCATACCAGTGCTAAGTGCCTGCTAGCTAAGTTGGTGCAGTTTTCAGCGCTTAAGACAGCTCGCAGATAGTCATACAAATATCTGTGTGTACATTTTCAATTTCTCATTTGAAATTTGGTTGTTAGTTAAAATTATCTCGCACCTTTATAATCTTAACTTGATTTTCAGAAAGAGCATGGTTTCTGAAAATCGCGTCATACTCGTGAACGGGTGCTGTTTGTGGAGTCCGGTCAGTTCATGTTTGCAAGGACGACAAGCATAACTTCATTCCACTGTTCTGCGGAATTGATATGAGAGATTTCACTTGATTGTATTATTTTATTACTTAGTTTTTGACACATAGAATATACCTTATACATCTCTGTGGATGTGGACATGAGATTTAAATATAATTATTTTAATTTTGTAACTTGGAGACCTTATACATCTCTAAGAAATAAGATTGTATTTTCTTTCTCTTATTTTATCTGACATGTAAATTCTGATGTAGTTTATTCTATTATGAATAATGTACTCATACTATTTTGAGTCTATAGATAGACATTTAAACTTGTAAAAGTGCCCTCGTGGCCTATTTGCTGAATAAATATTTTGAATTTTGAATTCTGATCTCATCTGATGTCAGTTTTACCCTTCTTCAGGCAGAGGCGTTACGTAGACCACTAATTTCTGTCACATATAAATCTTAGTTTGAGCGCATAAGATAAAAGTGACGTCCTTATGAATATATTACATTTCAGTGCCGGCCTGAAAAAGGTTTCGTGTGATTTCCGAACTTTAGCTATACTTAGGTACTTGAATTCGTTTGATCATTCCGATGAATAAATAAGAGGGAATATTACTGTAAGTATAGCCTGAAATTTCAATTCATTGTTGATTCTATCCGTTAATGGGTATGCGCTAATGTATCGTTTTAATTACTGAAAATTTGAATTGGTAATGTATTGCGCCCATACGACATAGATTGAAGCTATTAATCACTCAACTCATTCAATATCTACGATCGAAGTATTTTTCAAGAAATACCCGCATACATAGACAATGCTTCCGCATACTTTCAAACCCGTATTTCATATTTAATGCAGACCTAGTCTTAACGTATTTAAATGTTACCAATATGGACAATGTTTACACTAGAACTAGTAAGTGGGATTTATGTGGTTTTAGCACGCAAGCATAAAAGTTGATTTGCGGGATTCTTGGGTTACAGTTTTGGCTTCGGGCTGTTGTTTATTTATGCCAATCCAACTACAAATTAAGTTTGATGTTAAGTTAATAAGGATATCTAAATCGGTCGGGCTTTGCAATGATCTATGTATGGAAGTTTCTCTTGGAATAATATTCTTGCAATTTCTATTCAAATCTCTATCAAGTTTACACGTATTAAACTAGAAATTATGTAGAATTATCTACTGTACAAGTGTACATACCAACAAGTAAACTAACTTTTTTATTGTCGATTATCTGATCAAAGACAAAGGTAACCTTTTATTATAACTTGTATTGAAACTGGATTGACACTTCAGCGTTCAGCGTCAGCGGCACAATTTGGCTTGTGAGTGTGTTTCCGCATTTATAACTAGTATGTATATAGTCCATATTCTTTCTACGTCTGCCTCGGAGGTACAGCATAATTAAAACGAAGAAGACAAACACTGAGATGCCTCTCATTAGCTAACAACACGCTCCGCCATTCAGGAAATGAATCTATGCAAAATGGTGTCCATCTCCATACACTTAACACCCGAATGACTGTTAATAAAGTTGCGTGAGAACTGGGAATCGAACCTGGGACTGTTAATGACCAGATTGACGGACAGCTGTCACAGCCTGAGCTATAAATTAGATCCTTTTTTAACCGGCTTTAAAGGGAAAGGTTCTCAATGGCAATTCAAGTTGATTAAGGTTAATTTTGATGGAGTATTTCGGTATGATGCTAAATAGCTGTCTACATTTGGCGAAGATCTCGTTATCCCAGTAATTCATGTGATTGTATTTTGTTCCTCGCAACATTATCGTCAATGACCGTAATAAAACGCAACTCATAAACTGCAGAGCAATCTCGTAAGTTTAGGTTTCGTATACACTCACGTTACGACATATCGACTGTTAATGTTTGTAGGTAAAAATGGCAGTTAGGTTAGTTGATATGTCCTAACGTTCATTCGAAAACTTACGGCAGTACCCTGCTGGTTCGGTCCCGGTTTGCCGAAGTTTTCAAAAACCTCCAAAACCCTTGCATCGCTTAGGTATCCTGTGTTACGGGTCTGGTTCAATCAAATTGCTGACGTCTTTCACCTGAACACTTATTCGTAGTACCAGAAGCACTGTTACATTACGGATTCCGGGAATACAAATGATGATTTACGGACTCGAACCGCCTTCGTCGGCTAATCCACAATTAGCCAGCCGGTCTAGGATTAGACTGGGCCGGCGGGATTCGACGCCTGATTTATTTCCTAATAGCGTGCGACTTCCTGGACAAGGGTCTTGGTAAATTAAATTGTTGACACCCGTAATTACTTCAAGGTGCTCATTCTGAAAATGCACTGCGCGTACACATTTTAAAACGAATTTTCACCAGAGATGTGCAGAGCTGTGCTTTCATATACTTTTGTGATATGACGATGAGGTCACCGGCGATCTGTCTAATTTCACGACATGAGGTAAAGTTTCGGGTACAATTTGTACAGAAATTATATACAACGTGTACCCGAAACTTTTAATCTTGAGTGTAGAATCAAAATACTTGTAGTATTTCAAACATACTTAGACAATAGCATTACCTATTTCAGTCATCTTTGCAAAGCGAACGAGCGAGCGAAGCGAACGAAGCCGAAAATCGTATGTTTGTTTGGCGTCCACTGTCCGGTGTCTATCCCACTGTTCTCCTCTACAGCTCGAATTTCTCAACCGAAATTTTGCGAGCAGGTTCGTTAATAGGGACTATGACTAAGATTTTTTTATGATGTCATTCGAACCAGTTTTTGAAGAGGAACTACAGTTAAAGAACATAGATACCCAAAATTTGAGACATAGATTGACGTCGCTGGCGGCAGCGCAAAACGCTTCATACTGATCGACAAAGAAGTATGACGTCACAATTGTACAAAGTACTCGTATCGTTGTATGGAAAATCCGGCAAATTGTTGTTCCGTTCGCGAAATACTGCGTTTAAGTACATATGTTGTCGTACAATTTTGTTTCTATAAAAGCGTAAGGATTCTATTGGCATCTTTAAATTTACTCTTGGACAATAAAAAAAAAATGCATAATTTTTCTAAACTTTCAAGGTTCATATCTTTTTATGATTTTAATGATATTTTATTATTTATACTTTATTACGATAATTTGATGGTTTACTATCCATTTAGCATCACTACGATATCCATTTGAACATGAGGCATTATGCCTATTATATTATTTTAACGCGTCTCTTTTTAAGCTCGCCATGTCTACAGCTCACATAGCCGCTAGTCTAATAGTAGAAAATATAAGATTCAGGCTTACACTTGTGCAGTAGCCGCGGGCGTATCATTAGTCGGCACACCGCACCACTCACAACAATAAACACTGTATTGACCCCACTACATAATTGTGATTTATGCGCCGCATGCCATCTCTTTCCTGCAGTTGTTCCAGACATACAAATTTCATTTTCTGTTGATATTCGCCTGCACGCGCGACTGTCGGCGGCGTTTTGATAAAACTGTTAACCGAATTTAAAGTAAAGTAAAGTAAAAAAAAAACATTTTTAAAACATTGTCATAATAAACACTTATTTTGTATCTCTATTGACGTGAAAGATCTAACATATACGAAATCTACATATTTCGGTTCGTCTGTGACGTCTCTAAAAACTGGTCCAGGGTTTTCATTTTAAACCAATTAACACACAAGTTATGGCCCGAAAACCAGTTTTTTGGCCTAAAATTGTTCAACTTTGATGCCAAATATCTCGAAAACAATGAACTTTGAAGTAAATATGGGATTCTATATTGCTTAAAGCCGTTGTTGTTAATATAATAAGCTACAAAAAACATTAGAAAACTAAGGGATTCAGATCGAAGGTCATTGGCGTATGGGAGCCCAATGTTTATATTCGTATAGAAGACATGACCAGGGGGCCTAGACAAGGTTACAATCGACAAGCGCTAACGCTAACGCTAACTAATAAAATGTATGGGAATGAGTGTTTCGTCGGTTGACTGAACTAAGCATATGGTAGAGGTCTAGTTTTGTAAGGCGTGACGGGGGTAAGAGATGGATGAGCGCGTAAAATATATGGGACATTTCGCGGGCTCTCATCACGACCTCAACGTGACATAAGCCTCCACATGTCAGGAGGCCTGTGCTTAACACATTGGAATCAAATCGGAATGTGTCACGTATGTCTGGAATCGACCCTCCGATATTTATTAGGTGACAAGTAAAGCCAGGTGAAGACAGGCGAGACGAGCTGGTTGTGTCGCCAGGCCGTTACGGGTAGGTTGACAAATGGGAACCACGTGAGAGACCACACAAGCGAGATCCCAGGATTCCGTGGGAACCGGAACGTAACCAAGCTTTGAGTTAGAAGTACTTCACGATGCACTAGAATAGGGGACATAAGTACTTATACGATATATTATACCAAATCATACAGGGTGTGGCCTGTAATAGGAGCAAAAAATTAAACGGTGGCTTATTAAGTTAATCAGTAATTATTTCCAAGTGGTTAAATTGAAAAAAAAATAGAAAAAAAAAATAGAAAAAAAAAAAAGTAAAAGCGTACGTGTGTTCTTTTGCTTAACTGGAATGATATCCATTTTGTTTTACTTCAAAAACACCAAAAAATCTTGTAAAATTGAAAAAAAAAAACAAAAAGAATTAGAAAACCAAAGTTAGTATAATCGCAATTACGAAAGTGCCCAGTGTTCTACCAAGATAGTTAATGACTGGCATGCTACGATATCGAGATGTCGAGATCCATTACTTAGGTATCACAACTTCAGATAAGATTATTTCCGAATTCAAGAATCTTGAAACACTGGTACCTTTACAGAATCACTGCGGATAATACATAGAGTCAGCCCTTAAATTTTTTGCTCCTATTACAGGCCACACCCTGTATATAATGTAACTAGCGACCCGCCCCGGCTTCGCACGGGTACTATATTATACATATAAACCTTCCTCTTGAATCACTCTATCATTCATTCTCCTAGCGTTGTTCCCGGTAGTGCCCCTAAAGGAGCTCGGGGTCCGCTTTGACACCTAATCCCAAGATTTGGCATAGGCGCCAATTTGGCTTGAATCACTCTATCTATAAAAAAAAACCGCATCTAAATCCGTTGCGTAGTTTTAAAGATCTAAGCATACATAGGGACAGACAGCGGGAAGCGACTTTGTTTTATACCATGTAGAGATGATGTAGAGATGATGTAGAGATGATGTAGAGATGATGTAGAGATGATGTAGTGATGCTTAAAACGAATTAAACTGTATGCGGCTGAAAATCGACTTGCCAGGTGCCTAAACATAGTTTTAGGGTTCCGTAGTCAACAAGGAACCCTTATAGTTTCGCCATGTCCGTCCGTCAGTCTGTCTGTCCGTCTTCGGCTTCGCTCAGTAACCATTACCACTAGAAAACTGTAATTCGGCATGGGTATATAAATCAATCACGCCGACAAAACAGTATAATAAAATCGTAAAAAAATTTTTTTTTTTAGGGTACTACCTACACCTAAAGCGGGGATGTATTTTTTTTTTCTCGTTAAACCCATGGTGTGGGGTATCGTTGGATAGCTCGTTCAAAAATATTATGAGTTTTCCAGAACCATTTTTCAAATCAGTGATTCGTTTGCGAGATATTGGGCGTTGAAGCCCTAATATTTGTTCGAGTCATGTGTCCCCCCCCCTGCCGGCTAAATGGCTACTATTGGGGATGTGAAAAAATTCGTGGTAGTAGTACATATAATGAATTTAAAGGAAAACTATCACGGACAAGTAAGCATAAGTAGTTACCGAGTAATAAAGGCCGATTTTCGAACAAATTCGGCCACGCAACTGCACCGCATGTCGATGTAACTAAGACAGACAGGTAACTACGGAATTCTACACTGCGCGTGGCCCGACACGCACTTGGCCGGTTTTTAGAATTTACCCTTGGGTGGAAGAAGGGAGATGCACACAGATGATGGAATCCTACGCAGGGGGAGCCGCGGGCACAGCCTAGACATTTTATTTGAATGCAACTTAAAAATCACTGTACGCTTCGACTATATTTTCATCTTGACTATCGACACGGGCGGAAATCCCGATCATAATCTAACCACCAAGTAAGTGCTGATTAAATTTGATTGGCATTAGTAATGTTAGAATCCGGTCCTAAGTAAAGAGGGCGCCACTGTTGTGCTTGTGCCCCACATTACTGACCAAACCGGGCATTATTTAGTAAGCGTATAATAACAATTGGGCCAATAACGATAACATCGTTGCGAAACGGGCCATGTGCGCGGAAAGTTTTGGTATTCTAGATTTTGTAGATTTCTAATTGTAGGCTTCGTTGTTCTATTTCAGTATAACATAGTTAGGTTAGGTTTCCTATACGAGGGAGCGAGGGATGTTGCGGATGCGGTTTAAGACATCCGCGGATGCGAATATTTCGATGCTCACAACCGCGGACGCGGATGCAGATTCAGAAATTTATGCGGAAGTTCCACGGTTGCGGATTTGAATTTCTGCAACATCCCTGGAGGGAACTTCTGATGAAAACTGCATAATGGTAAATATTATATCATGAACAAATTTTTTATTTACGTATAGTCTTATTTTTAGGGTTCCGTAGTCGACTAGGAACCCTTATAGTATCGCTTTGTCTGTCCGTCCGCGGATAATCTCAGTAACCGTTAGCACTAGAAAGCTGAAATTTGGTACTAATATGTATATCAATTACGCCGACAAAGTGGTAAAATAAAAAGTGATTTATTTTATTTTATTAGGGTACCTCCCCCTATACGTAACGTGGAGAGTGTTTTTTTTTTTCATTTCAACCCTAACGTGTGATATATTGTTGGATAGGTATTTAAAAATGAATAGGGGTTTGCTAAAATCATTTTTTGATAATGTTAATATTTTCGGAGATAATTGCTCCAGAAGTAAAAAAAAATGTATCCCCCCCTCTCTAACTTTTGAACCATAAGTTTTAAAAATATGAAAAAAATCTCGAAAGTAGAACTTTATAAAAACTTTCTAGGAAAATTATTTTGAACTTGATAGGTTGAATAGTTTATGAAAAAAATTACAAAAACTACGGAACCCTACACTGAGCGTGGCCCGACACGCTCTTGGCCGGTTTTTTTTAAATATGTAGCTTATTGCCAAAGCCCTCTTATCGCTAAACAAATAAACTAAAGCTGACTTCGAGTTTATGCTATTTTATATAAGCATATAGAGCCCTTATGTATAACGACTTTAAGTATTCAAGAAAGTCGGTATCTTTATCTTGGTTCATGTCATATCGTAATTGTTCTAAATATATACTTTATCTGTTAATAACCAGTTTGTCTCTTGAAAGTGGATTTCACTTGCTTTCAGTAATCGCTAAGTTGGTTCAACAGACATTAATGTAGGTGTATATACTGTCTGACTTACTCAACCTAACAACAAAGTGTTCGATGTAGGAAAATAATCATTTACAACACGATCAAACAAATCCAAGTTAATTTTAGACGGTAAGTATACACCTACCTATTTGTTTTTACATATCTTAACTTAAGTCACACTTATAAAACAAGTTATTTTTCCTATACGTGAAAAGCTATAATTACTTTTTACCCATCTACCAATCCATTCTGGACTACATTTATGTGTATAGGAATACTAAAGAATACTCTACTCGTAATAATGAAAAAGAACCAAATTAACTTACATACTGATTCGGACGAAGCGCTTTACTTCCAGTTTTCTTGCAAGGACAACCAAAGAGTGGACCTGACTTCCGGCAAACCTTTTCCCAGTTACGTATAACTAGGATACTTTCAAGGCGAGAGTAAAAAGGCACTATCTAGGTATGTATGTAACACCCAAGACCTCATCATCACTTACTTTCAGGTTAGATAGAGGTCAAATGCGTACCGGTAATAAAAAAACTTACAAAAACAAACAAAAAAACAGACTGGTTGAGAACCTCATTTTCAGCTGTCATTTGCAAATGCCACCTCGAACACGTATCTCGACAAGCAAGAGTATGAGCATTAAAGTGCATACACTTATGTTAACAAGCCTGGGGCAATTTCCCCGTATGATTCGTTAATAAACATATAAGTAATGCACCCGTTTACACACTCGCTCGGCTTACGCACTAATGGGCTCCAACTATCGTGTCTTTAGCGAATGATAGCGCCTGTCATTATGCAAAAATCGCACCACTAACGGCTTAGCACCGGATGTATATTTAGGTTAACTTTTAAATGGTGTCATAAGTGTTATTTTTGTAGCCGTTTAGTTTTAAAAACAACGCCGTTGAGATGGAAAATCGGTGTCTCCTGTCAGTTTAATATTTTTACACTATACCTCATTTCATATCATGCTCATACATTAGATTTTTAACAAGCTACGGTAGCCTAGTGGTTAAGACATGCGGCTGTCAAGCGGCAGTCACGAGTTCGAATCCCGGCTCGTACCAATGAGTTTTTCGGAACTTATGTACTTACCGTACATTTTTATATGAGTTCCGAAATGTATGTGTTTACTAGAGATGGCGACCATGGGTTTGGCCGACAAGCTGACTAGCTGACTAGTCAGCCGCCTAGAAGGCCGACTAGTCGGCTAGGCTGATCGTGGACTTCGGCTAAGTTCGGGTGCAATCGGGAAACTTCGTTTCGCTTTGCCGTCGCGCTGTCTGCATGCGTCAAAGTACCAAATGTGATATTAAATCTGTTTTGAGTAAAATATAAAACGAATGGTAAAAAATGGCAATTTTCATAATGTATGTCTCGTTTTTCTGTGATCCATAAAGTGCCGACTAATCGGCATATTTTCACATCTCTAGTGTTTACCGTTAGCTTTTCGGTGAAAGAAAACATAGTGAGGAAACCGGTCTAATGCCAATAAGGTCTAGTTTTCCCTCTGGGTTGGCAGGTCAGATGTGCCTATGCCAAATCGATGGGATACGTGTCAAAGCGGACCCCGGGCTCGTAACGGGCGGAAACGGGAATAACGCTAGGAGGATGATGACGATGACATTAGGGCCCTAACGCACTATAAGCGGCTAGCCGCGTGCGGTTGCGGCCAACCGCTTAGTGCCTAGAGGTTTTGCGTTTGCGGTTTCATATGTTTTGTCCAACCGCACGGCAAGCCGCACGCGGCTAGCCGCTTAGTGCGTACAAGGGCTTAGATTTTTGACGGACAAATTCATGTACGTTTCTTCGCTTATCTAGGATATAAAAGGGACATATTTACTCGTAATTTACTAGAGACGGCTGGTCCTTGGTGTTCGGAGGGCAGGAGGCTTGTTTGGGAGCTGGGTCGGCGTCTAAGAGACAAGGGCTGCGACCCTCGTTCTGGCTCTTACCTGGTCCAACAAATATCGGTGGCAGTTCAGCGGGGCAATGCAGCCAGTATTTATGGCACCTTTGGACCAGGTGGGAGCCGGTCATAAAAAATGTTGTTATATTTCATTTTCTTTCTTGGTTTTCTATGCTGTTATCTTATTTTCTAGTTGTAGTTTTAATTTAGTTTTCTTATTATTCTCTTAGTGGTTAGTCTTAGTTTATATTTTTATTTAATATGTATTGTGTTTTTAACCAATAGTCTTATTTGTAATAAATGTTTTTATCTAGTTTTCTTATTTCGATCATTAAGTGCTTTTGAAACATGTTGATACATTTTTATTTGCGTTTCAAAATGGTTATCCTAAAAATCGCATGGAGATTGACGCACGATTTTGTCTAATTTGATGTGTAATATTTATATTTAATATGTGCACCTTAGTCTCACTATTATTGTGAATATTCATGACTAATACGAGTTTACACCTATTTGTATGTAATCTTAAGAGTGGGAGCTATTTACTGGACAAGAGTTCAAAGACTCTGTTCTTGCTAATGGTTCAGCATGTTATTAGGAGATCTACACGATCCTGCCTAGTTAAGCAGCTCTCTGCTTTTTGTCTGTTTTTTCCTCCAAACTAGATTCTGAGAAATACGCTTTAAAAGCAAATAAGCTAGACATGAAACATTTTGTGCCTAGTTTATCTGATCGAATGAGTCATACGAAACCAAATTTTTGAGATATTTGATGGGATTGCTTTTACACTAACTTTATTATCTTACTATTTAACTTTATTCTAATTTTAAGCAGCACTTTGACAAAGTTGTTATTTTATCTTGGCTCCCAATAACATGTTTACTAAATCCAAATTATATTACAATACATTACTAACATTTCTTACTTATCTATAAATATGAAATGTTGTAATAACTAACTATCAAAACCCCACGAAAACGATGTCCCAAGTGACATAACAAGCGGTAAATCAAACCATAAACTCACTTGTAACACTGCAAAAAAACGCCAAGTACCTACCTAACTACTGCGAAGCAGAAATATATCACCAACTTGGTCGTTTTATTTTTCAGCAACCGTGCGGCTCGAATCACTTAATCGAATACGTCCATTATTAAGATAACTATGACTTGTACATGTTTGTAGGTAGCTAGGGGTCTTAAGGTTCTGGTGGGTAATGGAAAACGACCAGTGTTGAAAGACCTATGAACTGTATGTGTTCATTGGGAGATAAAGATCTATATGTTCTGGTCGGATTGTACTTGTAAGCCCAGGATTGAAAGACCACCGACAGAGTTAATTTAAGATCGGTATTATGTGTTTTGTGTAGTCCCATATTTTATGTTTTTACTATCCTTTTTAATGAACGCGAGACACTTTTTTGATATGTTTAATTTAGTTTTCACGTCTATCTTCGATTTAAGGAGACTGTAAAACACGACACACACACGCACTGCACTAGACACGTTCTAGATGGGAACATCCAAATACTCCGAAATATTTGATTCCGAATTTGCTAATTCCGATTTTGCAAAACTCCGAATTTAATAATTCCTAAGACTTATAATATCGAATACTAATAAACACGAATTTTATTTTACCGAATTTCAAAATGTCGATAGTTTTTTTTTCTGATTTTTATAATTCCGAACAATCAAAAGCACGAAGTGTCATTGGCCCGAAAAACAGTATTCCGATTATGAATTAGAATTTCGAAATTACATTACTAATTCGGAAATTTGATATTCGGCGAAGTGAAATTCGTGTTTTTAATAATCGGAATTGTATTTCTTAGGAATTCAGAAATTCAGGCTAAAAAATCCGAAAATTACGATTCCTAGTAGTTAGAGGTGGTCCCTTCTTTCGCAGATATACATTTCATAGAACTTGGTTTGGCAGAAAATGTTTTATATATATTTTTTTTTTCCTTGTAAATAAGTATATTTCTAATATTATTGTTTCAATGACTATTTACTTCAATGAAACATATTCCACAGAAACACAATTCAATTAATTTTGTTATCTCATGGTAGTTAACAAACTTATCAAACAAGAGAATTACCGCAGTAATAAAAATAAACAACTGTAACACTTGTCTTATTGGTAGGTTAGGTTAGGGTCAACTTGTGTCCCTTAGAGCGGAAATAGGCTCCCCGCCAAGCGGGGTGACGTCGACACGCTGGCGGTTAGGTTAGGTTTAGGTTAGGTTAAAATAATTATACGAGCATTATGCTCACGAGATATAATAACATTATATATATAATTTGCTATTATAAGGTAGGTTCGTAAGGTATATATATATGCTTTTTCATTCAGTCAAATGAAAAATTAAAAATATATTTATCTTTACAACAACAATCTATGATTAAAATTTCTACAAAGTCAGTATTGATGAATGAACAATAATTTTGTTCAGATTCTATAAAACAGTTGTCTTGGTAATAAAATTTACATAAACTAAATAATATGAGGATGCAGCATTACATGAATATTAAATGATTAAGTTTTACTTGTAACAACAATCAATGATTTAAATTTCTACAATCTAAGTATTCTGCTAAATGAATATTCTACCAAATTATAATATGCGAATAATTTTATGTGAAACGAAATTCTACAAAATTATAAAAGAGTGTACAACCGATCTCAAACGTTGGGGGTTGTTTTAATTAGTTATTTAATAGTTATTAGTAACAGGAATTCGTAATTCTGATGTTTCGTACTTTTGTTTAGTCGGGTATATTATTAGTCGGTGTAATGACATTCGGATTTTTGAAAATTCGGTATTTTAGCAGTCGGAATTCGTATTTTTCATATTTCGGATTAATATTCAGTCGGAATTTTGATAATCGGAATAGGCATGATGCCTCATGTTCAAATTGATAACGTAGTGATGCTAAATGGATAGTAAACCATCAAATTATCGTAATAAAGTAAAATTATAAACTACAATTCAAATCATAAAAAGATATGAACCTTGAAAGTTTAGAAAAAATATGCATTTTTTTTATTGTCCAAGAGTAAATTAAAAGCTACCAATAGAATCCTTACGCTTTTCTAGAAACAAAATTGTATGACAACTATGTACTTAAACGCAGTATTTCGCGACCGAAACAACAATTTACCTGATTTTCAATACTACGATTAGTACAAATATACAAATGTGACGTCACACTTGTATAGACACACAGTATGAAGCGTTTCGCGCTGCCGCCAGCGAGGTCAATCTTTATCTCAATTTTTTAGGTATTTATGTTCTTTAATTGTAGTTGCTCCCATACAAACATTTGTTCCTCTCCAAAAACTGGTTCGAATGACGTCACAAAAAAATGTTAGTCATCATCCCTATTGTAACCGTTAGACCTTTAAAAATTTCGGATTTATAAAAATCGGATTTATGATATTATATTAGGAGTTTTAAAACATTCGGAATTCCGACTTTCGGAAGTTAGGTTTTCGTATTTATGTGTACCCGTTCTAGACATGTTTTAAAAGCTTACATTTTATATGTTTCTACACATAATGGCACCTATTTGGGGGACAAATTTAATTTCATTGACATGATGGTATAAAATCATAAAACTGAGAAACATACTTACAGCATTGATTTGGATAAAAATGTTAATACTTTATTCTTTCACATTTTATAGTGTTCATTTTTAGGGTTCCGTACCCCAAAAGGAAATAATGGAACCCTAATAGGATCACATTGTTGTCCGTCTGTCTGTCTGTCAAGACCCTTTGGAGGTATCGGGTTGAAATGAAAACTATTTATATACTCAAGTCTTTTGAAGCTGTTAAAAAATCAAACTTCTAAGTTTACGTGAAAAAAAGATACCTACGGTCGTTTATGCCCTAAAACGAATGTATAGGGTACTTTCCGTTGAAACTTGACTGAGAACTATGAAATTTGTCAAGTAAATTACTATCGTCTTGTACTACAAGTACAGGGAAAAATCGGAAAACTATACATTTGTAATTAGGTACGGAACCCTCGGTGGAAGAGTCCGACTCGCACTTGTCCGGTCTTTTTCTACACTTACACCAGTCCTTTGGTGGTAGATTATCGTTTTCGTGAAAGGTCATAGTGCTAATTGCTACAAAACCATTGATACCAAGTTTCAAGTAAGATTTTTACAAATCGCTTACAATTATTTGACAACTTAATCTAGTTGTATTCATCAATGCTCCCTTGAATTAAGATTGCCAGCCGAGTTGCCACGGCCCATTGCCGCCCAATCTAGTTGTCTTCCGTCTTTGTCGGCACGCTCGTTTTGCACGAGACGGAAATAGCACGACTATTTATATCGTGCGACGAGATGATGTATGGACGTTGTGGATGGGTGAACGGTAAAAAATGTGAGAAGTGGGTAATAATAGGGTGCTAATTGAGTTGTTTTTAGTAACGTCATCATCAGTCCATACATAGGTATCCTACTAGAGCGAAAAGGAGTGGATTATAGCACTACGCAAGCCTGAGTGCTGTTTGGCAATGACGCGCCTCTGAACTTTTCAAAGTTGTATGCCTTCAAGATGTTTTCCTCCAACGAAAAGCGTTTTGTAAATATAACTAAGATGGCTTGAATAAGCTGCCTTGAGTGGTTACAAACTGAGTGCTTCCATACTTTGGCAGACCGTTAACCAGTTCTCCCGGTTGTTGCTTACGACTGCTTACAGAAATGACCTAACCTAACCTAACCTAACCTAAACCGAAGAAGGTGGAGGGAGAACGTCAGACAGCAGTCCTGCCTCCAGTGCCAATTATTCCAAAGACGTTTCTCAGACCAAATCGGAGTTATAGGTCGAGGTCCGGTCATGAGTACCTACCCTAAACCAACGAGCATGGATGAGAAATCTTATGAAAGTGAATGATGAGAAGGAAGTTCGTCAGGATCGTACCGTATGAAGGCTGCCTGCCCCACCGGGAAACAGGCGCAATGATATATAAGATGCTAACAAATTAGGTACCAATACTTTTAGAGCTGATAGTACTAGTCTCTAGGAGTAGAGTTAAGTATGAAACATTTAAAAGTGTGTATCACTTTTTGGAGATAATTAGGGATACAACGTTACTGCGTAAAAACACCCTGTTAATGAGATAGTCAACAATCAATCATTGACGTTTGTCACAAACGACGATGTTCACTTGACAGATAGTGTTTTAACATCTCGTCAGTTGAATGCACAGGCTGATTATGTTTGGTCGAAATTTTAATTTATTTATTTTGTACCGGAAATTAAAACAAAAATATCATATGAAAAGTTTTCTTAATTTCTATTTAAAGTCAATTGTTTTGATGTAATGTAACACCTCTTAAAATATTGGTACTTCATTTGTTAGCACCTTATATATGTATATGTGTAAACTGCCATTGTCTGGAGGGTTGCCGAGTAAGGTTGTGTTGCAGCAAACCGTCTGCATTAATCGAAAGCGGTGATCGTTAAAATCTGAAGGTATGGAAAGTTTGTCAAGTTTCTATGGAAGGACAGCTGCCGCCGCCATATTTAAAAGAGCCCTGAGAGGTTTTACGATATTCTTACGTATTATATAAATCTATTTTTACAAATCCGAATCGGCAGCCGACATTAAGCGCCCCGCAGACTGAAGCGCAAAAACTCTGATCCCTGGGATTGAGACGTCACGCTTTGATCTGTCGGCTGTCGGCGCGTGGGTTATTAACGCTTTTTGTGAGTTTTGTACGTGATTAGCACGAGTTTTTGTAAGGCTCAAGGTACAGGATGAAGCGATACTACATCCTGTATTGATTGCCGCCTGTAAAGGCTGTATCAAGCCCGCGATAATTGAGGGAGAGGAACACGTCCTCACGTCTCTGTCTTTCAAAAGCAGAATAACCGAGACATCAAATGATGCTGATGGAATACCGGTCCACAATAATGCACTAGGTAGGAAAAAATATATTTTCGAGCAAAACATTTAAAATTAACAAATAATCCTTTATCAAAACTTAGCGTAGGTACTTCGCAACCGTTTGCCAAAAACTAGTAATGTAAATGTAATTTATTGAACTAATCGCGTGTCGTGCCAAAAGCCTCAAATTCATCATGATGACTCGAAAGGTCGACATGCGAGTTCGAGATCCGCCAGTCAAATGGAGTGATAAAACCCCGCAAGACATGCAACCTACCGGACTGCTAGAACACAAAAAAGCATGCAGTGCACTCCCCGCTACTTACATATCGGTCACGATCCTCAGCATTGAGCCAACTGATTGGAATAGAATACTCGAAAATGTCTATAGCCACAGAACAGAAGTATATTTGCAGTTATATGGCTATATTTATAAATACGTAAAAAACTTCGACCTAAGCACAAGTTAACCAAACGCGTCTACGAACATGTGGCCTGTTAATAAACTTGATTAATTAATAAACTTTATATAGGTAAACGTTTAATAAATCACAATGTTAATAAAGTAATTACAATACCGCCGCGCGCCTGTAACCTATATCCTACTCATAAGCGTATGCCATGTTTTGATTAACAAATGCCAACTGGTTATTAAAGATATACGGTAATACTAATGTATTTCTGTGATTATTATTGTAATATAACTGCTATTTTATGGAGTGATGATATAGGGACGAGATAAATCTAGTTAGTAGTTACATTGTCATGCCTATTAAATAAATAAATAGTAGACGACAATTTTAGATACCTACTTAATACGAATTAATTTCACGGTAAGCTCAGAAACAATTTTTGTATTATGAGTACTGGACGACGATAATATTATATGAATGAATTAACGAATTTAAAAAGGTTTTGATACTTATACTTACTTACATCCAAGTAGATAGAAATAGCGTGTGTTTTTTTGATTATTCCTTCCGGCTTAAACATAAAGTCAGTAAGTTCTCTTTTTGTTTTATTATATTTTCATCACACTTGCTCGAAAAGGGCTTCATAATGCGCAGACATACAGAGCTGTAATAGCCTGTGTTACGCCCACGGGCGTAATGGTTTTTTTCTTAAATTGTATCTGTCACTCATGCGGCAGTTACAAAGCAAAGAGGTTTTATATCAAATACGATGTCTGAAAACGTATTTATAAATAAATTTAATCTTAAAAAACTACTTAAACATGTTTAACTGAATTATTTACAGATTTAATATGTAGTTATTTAGTGTCTATGTAAAATGTTTTTAAGTGTTTTCAAATCGTGGCTGTATACCGAAGGGTCTTTGCCATACGCGCCTCACGTCAAATTCAACAAAATGGACGACTGACATGTTGCAGTTTTTATTACCATTTGTATTCATTTCATCTAAAATGTATTTGTTTCCTCGCAAATGTGATGAAAAACATTGTGTATAACACGGGCGTAAGAATATTGCAAACTCGAGTCATCAAAAGATAGACTCTTGTTCGCCATATTCCACTTACGCCCCTCGTTAAACAATGTACTATTACGTCACTCTGTCATTTACCGCTCACGGGCGCAGCGGTAAATCTCACGTCACATCACACCCAGGAGAAGACGTAATTAAAATTGTGTACGCACCACGGGCGGTAATTCGTAAAGCCCCAGATCACATATTTATGGCCCTCACCTTCGCCCTAGGTACGTAATGTACTATTGTTTTAAAAGAAGGTGGCTGTAATAAGATTTTTACATTACATAAGATTTTAAAAACATGGATGGTCATTTATAGTTCCGTAGCTATTCTTTCCTGTTCTTGGGATGAGGCCTGTACCCATCAATGAGACGTCTAATGAGATATGCTAGATAAAAGATTGATCAACATTTCGAAGTAACAAATATGTTTACGTCACACCTGGCCATAATGCGAGTTATACCGCACGCTGCGCGTACGGTAAAACTCGCATTGTGGCCTGGTGAAGACGTAAAATTGTGTACTCACCCCGGGCGGTAATTCGTAAAGCCCCAGATCGCATATTTATGGCCCTCACCTTTCGGTTCGGGCCACAAAACACCTGCGATCTGGGCCATTCACGAATTCACCGCCCTAGGTACATAATGTACTATTATGGAGCGTGATATTTTTCATGGATGAGGTATCAGTACAGGTCAGATGGCAGAGTCGCTTTCGTAAAAGTAAAGCCTACGCCAAATCTTTGGATTAGGTGCCAAAACGGGTCCTGGGCTCGTTCTGGGCGCTACCGGGAAAAACGGTAGAAGGATGGATGGATATAACATATCGGTATAAAAAAATATAAGTAGCTTTGATTAGAAGCTATCAGAGGAAGCTTCGAACCTTGGACATACCTACATATATACTCGTCTTTTGATGAAGCAAAGAACACAGGGTTTGTACAATCGCCATCACATACATCTGAGCGGTCAAGGTGTTCCATAACATCTAAACACGACTTTATTGTCAACGCCATATATGTTGTAGTGCATGTTAAGATATTTTCGAACCCCCTGAAGAGTACAGATGTATGTCACGCTGACTGTTATACGCACTAATGATTCGTCACTGACAGCGAATCGTTATCTCAAGTTTAAACCGTAACGATACCCAGAACGAAGTCACGGACAAACACTAGTCATTACAAAAACAGCATTCTAACTAGCTAAGCCCCGAATTACAAGATTGACTCTTTAAAAACCGTGTCAACCGACATTCCCTTAAAAGGGCATATGGTTAACAGGCCATTTTCACACCTTGGAGTAATTTCCGACGATTTGTATGCAAAGCGGTGCTTAGCGGGGTTGCAATATTAATCGATTTACGATTACTGGGTAACTTTGTTTCTTTACAAGAATAATTATCTCCACTTTATTGGCTGCTTGAAAATAAACCGTATCCGCGGGGACACACGGTTGAATTTCGGAGTTTAGTTCAGTAGCTCTTTAAAAAGACTGGATTGGTCTTTGATACGCCGGGATGTTAAAATTGTTAGGAAATTAATCGACTCCTCGGTTATAATGAGGTTTATCGTGATATGATTATATTTTCCTGTAATCGGCATTGAGCTATATCTACCAAGGAAGCCACGGTAGCCGTGCGGTAAGGCACTCGACTTCCAATGTGGAGGTCGTGGGTTCGAACCTCGGCTCGCACCACTGGGTTTAAAAAAAAAACCTATGTAGGTACGAAATATCATTACAGATTTAACAGTGGCTTTTCGGCGAAGGAAAACATCGTGAGGAAACCGGTTATACCAATAATCTAGTTTTCCCTCTGTGTTGGAAGGTCAGATGGCAGTCGTTTTCGTAAAACTAGTGCCTACGCCAAATCTTGGGATTAGGTGTCAAAGGGGACCCCGGGCTCGCATAGGGCACTACCGGGAAAACGCTAGGTGGATGATAATCTACCAAATAATAAATATACGATACAGAAATATATGTTTGTTAGATTAGCCGCTTATAATAATAGAAACATACTATGAATTGGGACTAAGTATGTATGTATGTATGTAAATACTTTATTGTACACAAGACACAGGTAAAAATACAGACAAAAAAAAGTTAATTCGCCGCTAAGTTTCACCGGAGTAAACAAATATGGACAGGTGATGGACTTCTGAACACAAAGATGATAGTTGTGAACTGTTGACATATATTTAATTCCCCTTAGCCTAACATGATCGTGTTGATGTCCAACATAAAAACATTCGTCCCTTAGTAACAAGCATGGTATAACAACACAGGTACTCTCTTCCGAGACTCGCGAACCACGTGACTGACACAAGCCTACGTCATCATGCGGCATTTAACAGCATGATGGACGTAGGCTTGTGTCAGTCACGTGGTTCGCGAGTCTCGGAAGAGAGTACCTAGCTGTGTTGTTATACCATGGTAACAAGTAGCTAACTGCGAGAGGGATGAGTGCTTTGACGTATATAAACAAGATCATTCTAGCTAGACAGGTACCAACGTTCCGTTCCATTCCGTTCCGCTGACTCAGCCAGCAGTACTGCTGCAAGGACGAGCAGGCGCTGGCCATGCCCGGGAGGGAGGGTTGAAGACTCTCATCGACATTGGTCGACGGCACACGCTTGCACGATACGAGCAGACACAGCCAAGGGTGTATGGGAACCTTAACAGCCCCTGTCCGAAGCTACCAGTTCCTATACCTACAGGTCTTGCATTCTAGCTAGGCAGGTACCAACATGATATAGTGATAAATACACTCGTTACCTAATAAATTATTAATGTCACATGTCTGGATTGTGCAACTTTCCAAAAGCTAGTCGGGACAGTATTCGATTAGTAGCCGCACGTTCAGTTATAAATACTTATGTGAGAGTAACATGGAAACTTGCAACTTTAGAATCTATACAAGCGCGTTGCCAAACTTCTACCATTTAGAGCAGCGGTCGGCAATAGTTTTGTATGTAGACCTTGTACCTAATAAAGTCGCACATAATGAACAAGTGCGGCCCTCCTCAACTATGTGGCCCTTGGCTGCTAAAAGGTGGACGACCGCTGGATGGAGGCAATACTTTTAAAACTATATATTTGGGTGTGTCTGTGACGTCTCTAAAAACTGGACCAGGATTTTCATTTTAAACAAATTAACACAAAAGCTATGACCAGAAAACCAGTTTTTTGGCCTAAAATTGTTTAACTTTGATGCCAAATATCTCGAAAACAGTGAACTTTTAAGTCAATATGGGATACTATATTGCTTAAAGCCGTTGTTTGCACGATATCGGACTGTTTACTTTGATAACGACCTCGAAATAACATCGCATACAAAGTAATACAAACTGCACCTGACTGGACCCCAGCATGTGGGACTCCGTTGGCGCTCCTGTAACAAACATAATCTCATGTAGATTGTACAGGTTTCCATCCAAAACACTGTCTTTTAAACAACGAACCGTAGTTTAAAAGGCATCTAAATTATTCAAAATTGGCCCCAGGCTGGAATAGAAATATAGCGAGGCATTAGAGAAATGTAAAAAAGAATACAAACAACCCTTCGATACTTTTGGCCCTCATTCGCAACACAGCGCATCCTCTGGCGACTTCAATCATCACCATCAGGAAACCACCACCACATGCAGCTCAAGTAGTGGTGTTATTAAGAGGGAAGTATACCTTCGGAATACCTACAACGTACTCGTCCATATGAAAAGAGAAAACGTTTTCCCACTTCTAAATATTTTCCAATCTCAATGATTTTTTATTACGTTATTGACACAATGAAATACTATATAGGTTTATAGGTTTTCCTTTTTTCAAAAATTGCAATACCTAAATTAAAATGTATAGGCACTTAATATCTTTTTTTTTAAGCGTATAACCTCATGTTTATAGGAATTGACCAATCTAATATACTTACGGCCGTATTCATAAACGTTCTATAAGCCTGTTTTAACTAAAATGGCGTTAAAAAACGTTTGTTCTTATCTGTCACTTTGACATTTGTGTTCCTAAGACAGGGACAAAGCACATTTTGTTATACAGAGGCATTTTAAGTTTTATAAATAAGGGGGTTAGTTGATGGGTCACTCATACAGCAGATTTTTTTATATTGGTGTATTTGTGCTGGGCGTTACATACTGAAAAACATCAAGGAAAATATTTTTGGTCAGAAAATGACAAAGGCCAGACCAAACCTGTTTTTGCATTGCCGAGTTGAGGCGTGGATTTAACTTTACTTTCATTTATAATCGACTAACTTCTGCCCGCGACTCCGTGCACGTGAAACTCGTTTATATCGTAGCGCCATACAAACATTCACCCCCCATTTCACCCCCTTATTTTCAGGATAAAAACTATCCGCTGTCCTTCCCCGGGACTCAAACTATCTGCGTATACCAAATTTCATCCAAATCGGTTCAGCGGTTTAAGCGTCAAGATGTAACTGACAGACAGATATAGATGTAGTGTATGCGCACTACAAAAAAATACAAGTGAGGGTAGTATTCGTGATCGGCCGCGCTGGGAGCGACGACTGCGCACCTAAGCTAACAGCCTAAAGAGTAGTTTTATTTACATACCCAGAGACCCAAAGGTGAAACATCACAGACAGACCCACTTTTGCATTTATAATATTACTAGCTTCTGCCCGCGACTCCGTCCGCGTGGAACTCGTTTATATCGTAGCACCATACAAACTTTCATCCCCAATTTCACCCCCTCCGGGGATGGTTTCCAGGATAAAAACTATCCTATGTCCTTCCCCGGGATTCAAACTATCTTCATACCAAATTTCATCTCAATCGGTTCAGCGGCTTAAGCGTGAAGTGGTAACAGACAGACAGACAGACACACTTTCACATTTATAATATTACTAGCTTCTGCCCGCGACTCCGTCCGCGTGGAACTCGTTTATATCGCAGCTCCATACAAACTTTCACCCCCACATTTCACCCCCTTAGGGGATGATTTCGGGGATAAAAACCATCCTATGTCCTTCCCCGGGACTCAAACTATCTCGATACCAAATTTAATCGCAATCGGTTCAGCGGTTTAAGCGTGAAGAGGTAACAGACAGACAGACAGACAGACAGGCAGACAGACACTTTCGCATTTATAATATTAGTATGGAAGTATGGATATGGATATGGATTAGTAATTAGTAATATTAAAATGTAGTAAATTATTAGTAAATTAGTAATATTAGTAATAATACATTAGTAATAGTAATTAGTAATATTAGTAATAATACATTAGTAATAGTAATTAGTAATATTAGTAATAGTAAATTAGTATTAGTATTATTAGTATTAGTATATTAGTATTAGTATATATTAGTATATTAGTATTAGTATGGAGGTATGGATATGGATGTCTCTCTTACCACATATATGAACTTTCACATTTATAATATCAGTGTGATAAGTATATATAGTATGGATCAAGTCAACTGGGACTAGACGGTCATGGCAGTAATTATAACCTAATGCTAATTAATTATAAACTGACAAATATTTTATAAACTCGAGGCGACCGCAATGCAATCGTGTCACCTAATTGTCTAAGATGCCGTGTCAGAACAGAGCCGGCCGTGGAGTAGGGTGGTGGCTGTAAATATTCTCAAACATTTATTAATGACAAAAAAATCACAAACAGATAATAAAATATATATAACAGATAGACGATAAAATAAATAAATAAAAAATAACACATTAGGCTGTGTCACGATATGGTCCCAGCTCATCATGATGTTATCATGACTTTACAGCCAGCGGCGTCTGGTATTGTTTGATCGTTAATTTAATACTATTTCCTTATGACAATGACGTTACTAGAATGCAAATGTTCTCGCGTAAACGCAGCAATAAAAAGGTTGGTTATTGTTTATTGCTGCGTTTACGCGAGAAGATATGCATTCTATAGTAGGTAACGTCATTGGGTCAAAGTATTTTTTATACTTTTATTTGTAAATTATGGAACATTTTAAACTTTTAGTCATATCAACAAAAATGCATCTACCTAAACTCTCTCGGCCCCAAATAGTAGGTAATTTGTATCTGACCTACATTTCAGGCTCCAAAAAATAAACGTGAATTGTATGTACCTATGCATTAATAATATTTTATAGATAAAGTATAGTTTGACATCAACACCGCTTCAATAAATGTTATTAAAAAAAATTGTATATGACAACCCCTCAGACGCGCAGTTCCAGTGATTTGTCGCCGTCTCGACCGCATGTTTGCGGGCACCCTAATAACAATACCTACGTAGGAAATGCGATACCCAACTGTGTGATCAGCCTTATTTAATATATTTCTTAATTAGCCTTTCATCTGACCGCTGACAATTTTTTTTATCAAGTAGTCATAATGATAAGAAATCTCTCTCAGGGATAAGCTCGCTTTTGTACATATATCTATAATCTGCATTACACACACCGCACTGGGTAAAGATCATCACTGGCCAAACAATGAATGAATAATGATGACGTAATTATTATTTTTGGATTATGTATTTGTCAATTGTCAATTGTTATTATAATTGTTAAATAAATTCTGCCTGAAATGAATCAATTTCGTTTATTTATTTTTATTTAATCATTGTTTTGTTGTTGCGTTCTCTTCCATGTACAATAAAGAATTTACATACATACATACAAGTTCGATTTTTAGACTTCTACATGGAACGATAGTAATGATTTTTTCTAGCCACCAAACCAATCGATGGTCGATCTATTAACAATTATTTAAAAAAATACCGTTCAATGTATTACGTACGATAACGCATCATTTCGGGTCTTGAAATTCTCTATACTTATTCAAAAGAAGCAAAATCTTAACTTTCTATATACGAAGCGGTGATATTTATTTGTCTATAGGACCCAGCAGTTGATTTTCTAAAATCACATAGTTATATACGAATAAATAATTTAATACAAAATATAAATGTTGTCATGACCTGTGACGTAGTATCCAGTCTGTTTTTATTAATAAAAAGATACAAACGAATTAGAAATCTAATATTAATAATCACTTTTTCACTTAATATACGATCTTCAATTGACTCATTCACACACCAAGTATTACCAGATGAATCACTTACAATCATAAAATCACGCACTACGCCAACAGTTATTTAAACACTTAAAAAACGTCTGGTAACCTAACCATGCGTCATCAATGGACGTGTTACGATAACTAATAGAAAAAACCTAGCCTAGAGTTTATTCATGGCACTATTTTTTGCCCGCCAGTGATTATGTTCAAACACTAATAAATCTTCCGAGTCATTCCGCCATTCATAAATGCACTTTCGATTGTAGCGTTTTATCGAGTGCAATGACTTTTCTTGTTTATGTTTTTTCTTTAGTTTTTTGGCAAGTGCATGTAGTAATTGTTGCAAGAAATTACATGTGTACTTTTAATGGATATTTAGCAATGTTTAGCTATATATTTAGTAGGATGGGATTATAATATTATTTAATGATTTTAACGATATAAAAAGCGAAAATAATAATTACAAATCAAAGTAATTATGATTACTTAGGTATCTAGAGTCTAATATCATAAAGAAATAAAAGGTTGCAAGTATGCACTAGTGTCCATGTCCATTCTACATGCGGTAAAAGATTTAAAAAAAACCGGATATTGCCCCTACATACAAAGTTACAAAGCTACACGCTCACAAACTTTATCTCTTTATAATAGTACCTATTTTGTCCGTATTTTTACCAATGTTGTGTACAATAAAATATTTACATACGTACATATTAGTATAGATGACCGTATCGTGCCAGCTAGAATGATTGTGGGTAAACATTACAATAAAAAAGAAACTCGCGCGTCGAAAATTGAAAAGCACCATTTTAAAGGCACTTTGCATTCCGTTTTCAGAAATTATGAATACTTATCAATCCAATTGTGTTTTGTCTCGGGTAGCCAAAGTAATAAAGGTTTCGGCACATGATGCAAATAACTATGTAAAGCGCACAGACATGCGCCAATAACCATTTACCATTTTGTAGACTGGAATGCAACATGTTGACAATATTACGCGTTGTAATATCAATTTTATCACGACTGCATAGGCTCTAAAATCGAAATGGAATGCTTCGAAACATTATGCTTTTGTTATAATTGGGTTTATTTAAGGCTTTGGTTACATATGCGATGCGGGACGGGGGGCGTGCTGTCCCACAAATCTGCAAAGCGAAGCGTTTGCCAAATCGAGGTCGTATAAAGCATTAGTGTCTATAATCCAGTTGTTTAGCAAATAATGATGATTATTCGCAGGTATGTATTCCGAATACAATCGTTTTGTCACAGTACAGTCGGAATATTGCAACAATGTACCGTTGGCTTCTCATATTCCAAATTTGATAGAATTGTAGTGTCGTTCAAATATTTTTATTTACATACCTACTGAGTTGAAATTACAAATTAATTGCCTATGTAACCAGAGCTTGGTGCGTTAAAAAATGCTCATTTTATCGTTTAATGGCGGTTTTACTTAAATAAACGCCCATCACTGTAAACTGTCGCACACCCATTGATTCGCACAACTACCCAATTTTCCGTAACGGGTACTCAACCCTTTAAATACGCGTTCCTCTTAAAATCAGCCCGCAAACACTCCATCATAGTAAACTGTCGCACACCCATTGATTCGCACAACCACCCAATTGTCCTATGTAACAGGCGCTTTAAATGCGTGTTGCTTTTATAATCGCCCGCAGACGGGCCATCACCGTAAACTGTCGCCCGGTGACACGTTGATTCGCGCGACCACTCAATTTTTCTCCCGCTTTATTGGTCGGACCCCTGGCTCCGTGCCAGAGGAGATTGTTGGCGGTGTAAGGCGACGTGCGTTTCCCGATATTTACAATTTGATTAGAAAAAAAAATAAGCTTGCATCATATACCTCTTGGCAGCACTCATACGATACATTTCAATAATAAAAGTTTATCGGCGTCATAGATGTCCATTTTCAGTCAGTCCACGCCTTATTGAACAGTCACCATCAGATATATCGGAGTGGCCAAAGTGCTCACAAATATCTGAACACGTCTCTAATGCCTCGACAATAGAGACGTGTTGAGAAATTTGTGAGCACTTGGCCACAGTATAGAAGAATTCTGATGACGACTGAACGAGCAATCGAAGCGAACGAAGTCTCTGTCGGCAAATATTCGTTCGTGTGTTCGGCTGTTCTCCGCCACAGGACGCATTTCTCAACCGATTCTCGAGAAATTTTGTTCGCAGCTCCAATAAATATACAGGGTGTCCCAAACTTATGGGACATGAAGGGGAAGTACCTTAAATATCGTAGATAGTGAATTTTGCTCAAAGAAGACTTTATGTTATTTTTAAAAGTTAGTAATTCTGCATTCATAGATTTTATAAAAATTACTTGCTTCGTCTGGGAATCGAACCGCCAACTTAAATGTCAAAAAAAATCACCCTACTTGTATGATGCCAATCGAAAAAATAGCTAAAAAATAATAACTCTGCTTAAGTAACATAATATTTTAAAAGAAAGGACAAAAAGAAAAAAAAGGACAAATGGACCGATTAGATGGCCGGCCAGATCCCCGGACCTTACACCATTAGATTTCTTCTTTTGGGGATACGTGAAAGATATGCTATACTATAGCGATACGAGAACGTGGGCGAGTTGCAAAAAGAATTGTGCCATATCACATCGAGTGTTCACCATAAAATGATAAGAAAATCAACAGGCAGCGGGCTCATTAAAAGATTGGAGATTTGCGAAGACAAGAGGGATCACATTTTGAGCATTTAATTAATTAATTTACAAAAAAATACCTACTTAATTGACTACGGCAGTTTCATGTACTTATGTTTTTAATTTGATTAAAATATTAATTTCACGTTGTTCCTTTCTTTTAAAATATCATGTTACTCAAGCAGAGTTATTATTTTTTTGCTATTCTTTCGATTGGCATCATAAAAGTAGGGTGATTTTTTTTTTGACATTTAAGTCGGTTCGATTCTCAGACGAAGCAAGTAATTTTTAGAAAATCTATGAATGCAGAATTACTAACTTTTAAAAATAACATAAAGTCTTCTTTGAGCAAAATTCACTATCTACGATATTTAAGGTACTTCCCCTTCATGTCCCATAAGTTTGGGACACCCTGTATAGATTATGTCGCTTTAGTTTTTCGATATTATAAAATACAGGTTCGTGAGTTCTACAGCTCACAGACCCGCCAGTTTTTATCATATCGGTGGAATTATAGGAGCAGTTTTAAGTAGATTTTTCCAGAACAATCCAATGTATTCCTTGATTATGGCATGAGTAATATTCATGCCATGCACCAGACTTCATTCTTACAGTATTCAGTATTAATTCATTCTGTAAATTTGTACCTATAAAAGAACAGCAAGCCGATCGATATTAGTATTAGTTTTTAATTTAGAAACTACGATAAAAGTCGTAACGTATGCAAACAATAGTAAAACCACTTCCCCTTAACCTAAAACACTGACTAGTTGTGTGGTCGCGTCATTCCAAGGAATATTTATATCCGCTCGAATTATTATAATTGTGCGTTAACATTAGCTGTAACTTAGCTGCTGCGTGCGCGCATACGACCAACACGGGATTTTTGGAGATTCTTCGAATCACTGATGAAAATTACGGGAAACTTTAATTAGGATTAATTCAAGTTAAATGGTCGATTAATCGGAACGCTATCATAAAGAAATAAATAAAGATTGAGTAAAAGAGCATATTACGTAGATGCAAATAACAGGGCAGTATAAAATATTTAATGGTTCTCACTGTAGGAACTAATGTACCGGGTAAAATCGCGCGCATAATTTCACGAGATAAATTCCGCTTCGGCTAGTAGGTACCTAGGTACCAACCTATTAAATAAATCTGAGCGGAACTCGTGAATTTTGCTCCTGCTCTGTGGTGGAAGTGAAGCAGCAAGGACTATAATAGTAATGTAACATAGGTGTCCTAGAGACATTATGTATATGAAACTCTAGAAATTAACACATTTAAGTGTTAAAAAAATCTAATTTCTTTTCACGTTATGCGCCTTATTTAAATTTTTTGTTGTATTACTCGCTTCCACCCGCGACTTAGTCTGCGTGGACCCGGTATAAAAACTATCCTACATTTTAATCCAGGTTTTAAACTATCTTCGTGCAAAATTTCAAGCGTTTAAGCCTGATTGAGTAACAAACATACAAGCATCCAAACTTTCGCATTCATTAAATGTATTAGTAGGATTCATTTATTTTAACATTCCGGTCACAAAATCGAAGAAAAACGTAATTCACATGACGACATTTTCTATATATATATAGAAAATGTCGTCCACCATACAAAGTAAAGTGTAAATTGACATAGCTTTCATGCAACAATGTATACAAAACTGTCTCGCCACCCACTAACCGCCGATACGGCAGCCTTAAATATAAGACGTCAGAAGATGTCGGTACGATTGACGTATTAACACGACACTGAAACTTGTCACTTGGCCGGAAGTCACTTACAACAGTTACAATCCTTTTGACATGTCGAGGGAAACTGATTTAAGCGCTGTCCGCACACGCAGGGGGTCGGACACTAATCTTAATCAATATTGTAAACAAATGATTTTACTATTACTCTATAATCATGTACATATATTTATTTAAATATGTATTGTGATCTTAATAACTAATAAATACACTTTACTACAAGTGGTTCGAAAATGATAAATATGCGATCTGGGGCTTTACGAATTACCGCCCGTGGTGCGTACACAATTTTTCGTCTTCTCCTGGGTGTGAAGGGAGATTTGCCGCTGCGCCCATGGGCGGTAAATCTCACTTACCGCCCGGAGTGACGTAAATGTAGATTTTGATCAAAAACATTAGGTAACCCAGACCCCAAAAGCTGGACTGGCCAAACGGGATTTTAAATTCCCATACGGTAGCTGGCTCCGAATGCTGGCTCCGAAACGGTCCGAAGGGGGTGCGATTGGTAGGACAAAGGCAGTAGGATTTTAACCTACACTCCTCCTCGCTTCGCTCGTCGTCGTACCAAATGATCACAAGATACCTAACACACTCCTCCTCGCTTCGCTCGTCGTCGTACCTATCCGTAACAGTAAGTCTTAATATGCCTAGCTCTCAATCGGGATTTTAAATTCCCACACGGTAGCTGGCTCCGAAACGGTACGAAGTTAGCTCCGAAACGGTAAAAAAAATGCCCGTTTCGTATCCTGCTCCCAAACGGGATTTTAAATTCCCATACGGTAGCTGGCTCCAAATGCTGGCTCCGAAACGGTCCGAAGGGGAATAATCTACGACATCTTTAATCTTTATACTAATAGTATCTTCATAGTCATAGTAATAGTTTTTCTTTCCGTGCAATCAATGATGATCCTTTTAGGAGATCAAAAAGATTCCATTTTGAACATTAACTACCTATTTTCTGATATTATTATTTGACGATCATGGTAGTAAATCGTGTAATATTGACGTTTATGTATTTTTAATCGTGATATATGTACCTTATCTAATCTAATCTACCCAGTTTTAAAAGTTATTCTATCCTCTTGTACTTATTTATAGTAAAAACGAAACATAAGTGGCCTTGAACGGTCGATGGTGACGGGTAAATGGTTTCCATTTCGTCTACTTAAATTAAAATAGAATAGACAGACAAACAGGCGTCTGGCATGTAAATCATAACCAACACCTGTCCGACGCGCCTCGTGGAAAAAGCTGAAAGTGAAAAATAAAAAACCCTTTGGGAATTCAAATGAAATCACTAGGTACTTCACTGGTTTCACCGCAACTGTTGGAATTACATCAAAAGCTAATTTCTTGCAACAGACAAAGTCCCCATTTTTTCCTTGTAACATACGTATACGAGATATATATAGGTAATGTAATGCCAGTGGCGGTGGAGACGGCGGGACCTTGGGGTACGGAGGTCAAAGATTTTATACGGGATTTGGGTCGGCGGCTTAGGGATAGGGGCTGTGATCCTCGTTCCGGATCGTTCCTGGCTCAACAGATTTCTTTGGCCATTCAGCGTGGCAACGCCGCCAGTGTCATGGGAACTTACTGGCCAACAACGATCCGGGGCAGTCCTTTTTCTTAGTTTAGGTTATATAACGTGTTATTGACGAAGCCTGTTGCGGATTCTATCATTGTACCTAGGGGGATGTTTGTTTGTACGCAATTGACGAAGCCTGCGTTGCGGATGTTTTTATGTACCTAATCATTCTTGTTTATTAAATAAAATTTTCATCGTACTTGACTTTAGTTAACCAATATTCTTAATATTCAGATATATTTTAATTATTAAATTAAATCACTATATTTATTAATCGGTATTGATAAGCCTTGTCAGTTAATGAACTAGTGTGATTAAAGTAGGTAGTCTCATTTAAAATAAACACTAGTTTTTAAAAAGCATAGGCTAAAACTGATTCGTAGGAATCAAGAACATCAGAGTAGGTGCCGTACATATTAAATGATTAAAAAAAACCTCGACTCACAAGAGATACGAAGAAGATAGAAAGCATTTTTCAAAATTGTGTAAATATAACCTAAGCACAGCTAAAATTAAACGGCGAATCACTCTTGCAAATACTTCTCTAATACTATTTCAAATGATAATGATAAATTAACTTGTTTCCGTTTGTAACATAATTATTTTTGTTTAGCCATTTTGAAGGATAGGTAAGTATTAGATTCAGGGATAACCTTGGCTGCTGTAAGATATGCCATCTTTAAATGTACGTTGCAAATACAAACAAAACACTACCTAGAATCAACCAAGGTCTAATAATTTCACTTACCCCATTTTTCAGCGCAAATCCGGTTGTATCTTTCATCACTACGTCACGTTTCGTCATCCGTCCTTATCTAACGCGTATATAAACCTATTTACCGTCTCTTTCGATGGCCTTGCCAAAAAGGTGAATAGCCCGCGAGTAGGAAATTTGCTATGAAAATATACTTTGCGATTGTTTCGGCTTGGCTGTTTTAAATTAGACGGCGTAATATTTCCCTTGCGTAATTGTTGTTTTAAGCTAAAAATTCCTAGACGTTTGTGTCGACAAACAGTCTGATGCGCTAATTTTATCCAATTGTCTGTGGACTTGCATTATCGTGGAAATAACGCGCAAACATGAAGCTCATTATCCAAAACATAACCAGACAACGGAACCAACTTTGTAGGACTTTTTATCTTAGTCGCACCCAGGACAAGTAAGTGGGGGCGAGATGAATGCTTTATGCCTAAAATGAACGTCGCATTTTTTAAACGCATTGTCGACGCGCGTTTTTGTCGATACACACGTGATTTGAAAATGACGGCGCGTTTAAATAACGCAGTGCGCACAGGCCCTAAATAGTCTCCCAGGTTATGCCTAAGTAAGTGTAAAAGAGACAAAATCCGTAATGATTAAACGCCTAATATATGCCCTTGGTGGGCATAGTCACGCTGACTGCATATGTCTGATCTACATAGTCTCCGTTAGCAACTAGACTGCAGCTCCAATTGATAACAGGCCAGTGACCCCACCAAACCGACGCCGCATGCAATCACGATTGTGGATAAAAAAGATTTGCATTCACAAACCAGATGTTACTAGTTCGAAAGTTCTCAATATTCTCCAAAACACGTTGCTTGGTGCGAATCTTGAAATATTTCACCAAGCTCATTAATTAGGTATTTTGGAAGGGCTTCCGCTGCCACGCCCCTGCTAAACGGTTTGGCATGTTCTTCATAAATTATGTGACACGAAAATTATTTACAGCTTGAAGAAACATGTTTATGCATCGGTTCAAGCATAGCATTCGTTGTCATAGAGAAAGCGGTTCTGTTTTTTTGCAGTGATACTATTGCTAAAATTGCAGCAGCCTTGCTAGAGATAGACTTTGTTCTTACGGACAACGCCACCAAATAAATCGCAAGTAGTATTCCTGGTTTAGAGTAGATTGCCGGAGCTTATATGAATGTCCTGCGTCCATAGGCTACGGTGTCTGCTTACCATCGACAAGTCGTATGCTTACAGTGAAAACAATAAAACTTCATAACTGTCACTGTCTTTAGGTAAATGGATGCACCAAAATCAAGAGGCGGCGGTAAAGGTACCCCAATCAATAGGCCCAATATAATCTATGCTCGTTCATCATCGAATACCTGACACTTTTAGTATCACGATGCTGGCGTCGACATACAGCTGCTAATTTGCTTTGATGTTATAATTGTGTACTTTAGGATAATAACAAAGTAATAATAGTCTGCGTTCGCAACTTTTGGTCATAAAGGAAGTAAAAGCCAAACGTTCAATACATACTGGCGTAGAAATAGGCGTTAGAATGGTTTTATTAGAGTTGACGTCTAGAATATATTTACACCTTTGCACCATATTCCATTGGAATAAGGCGAAAACCGTATACATATCTTTGAAGTCAACAGTATTAAGTAACGATCTATTTACGTCTAGTGCTGTCAACGTTGCACTTCGGACCTACATCGCACAGCATTGGACGCGGTCGTGAAACCACGAAACCATGAAATAGTCAAGTTGTATATATTTCCAGGTTCGTTGACTTCAACTGTATACCTTATGGGCTAATAACATACCCATTCTTCTTTTTTTCTTTCATGTTTCTGATTCCCTCACAATTGTTGAGAAAAGCATTATACATGCCCCGACCGGAACAAGGATTGCCTGCCTCGGTTGGCCATTGGCTGCTACTAGACCCACTCGGTTTGTAACAAGTAATGCCTTCTTTCTCGGCTTTTGTAGTGATGTACTATTTACTTCACATCTGGTCAAAAAGCGGCTATTACTATCCGCTACGTGTGCGGAAAATCCCACTTCCTGGAAGGGATATAATTATGCACTTCCCACGGGCGGTAATAAAGAAAACTCAGATAGCGTGTTTAGTTAAATACCTGGGATTGGTTTTTATTTTGCCTTAGGTGAATAATGTAATAAATAATTACCTATACCTGTAATGAACAAGGACCCATGTTACAGACTAGTGCAACGTCGAGGACTAGGGCGTTTACCTTATGTAATCTATTTCCTTACTGTTGTACAATAATAATATTAGCGTCGTACAAGTTCAACCTACATTGCTAAAATGACAAGTGCGAAACAAGCTAGTTTTATCGGCCGGTTATCATGACTTTCGGACGTATTGCGCCCTCTGCTACCAATTAACCTTCTCGTATTATGTCACGACGCTTACACTCGTGTCAAGATACATTGCTGGCTTATATAGATAAGGCGGGTTGCGTCTGGTGGGAGAAAGGTATTAGACGATGTGGGTGGCAGAGACGCGGGTAGTGATTAGATCTAGTGTTCCGGTATGAGTTTGAATCTAGGTATTGGATTTGGAGTGATGTTGAAAGGGAAATTGGAATTTATTTCAGGGTTTAATAAAAAGCTTTATAACAATATTGCTTACCATTACATTAGAAGTCTAAGTAGCGCTGCAAAATGGTCCCACAGAATGGGTGCCATTGCGGGATTGGGGGCGGGGTGTCAAAACGATGCCAGGCACCCGTTTAGTTCGAACATGCGCATACCGGGTTTTAGGCACGTGTTTGGGTAGAAATTTGTAACGAGCTCGCGTTCTATGGCTTTTTCGTTCGACAACGGAACACTTTCCAGTCCAATTTTTTGGTCACCACACTTATATTTTAAATGAATTTGCTTTGAAATTTGTCCGTCGCGAATATAGTATGACGTAATAAACACGCATTTCTAAAGTTATAATAACAAACAATACGTCTTTGCGTACGGCCCGTTTATTACTCTCCGAGTACACAAAGGTTATCATCGCATAGAACAATTTTACTATGGTCATTAGTTGTGTTATGATTCCTTAATGATATTTGGTATCAATCAAAGCCCGTGGAATAATAATAGATAACGAGATGTCAAAATAACCATTACATTCGTTAATTTGCGCAATGATTACGAAAACTTGGTGGTCTTTATCGCATTTATTTTCCATACATTTCAACGTTAAGAATACTTTAATGTTTTGTCTGTCTAAATTTTATTTAGATAATGTTAAGATGATAGTCGTAAACTTTTTATAGTGAAAACAATAAAACAGCTGAGCGAAAAGTGAAAGTTAAAAGAGTTTCAGTTTCATCGCACCCGGTAAACATCCCTTTAGTAGAATGCCCGGGGCCCCACTTTATATTCATAAGCCGCCTGACGCCCGACCTGCTGATATAATATTCAATTACACGGTCAAGTACTTTCACCTAAAGTTCAGTGACATCTAAAAGGCTAACGCTGCAAAAAAATATTGAATTCTGCGTCGCCAATTTGGCAAATTACCAACCAAATTACGTGTAAACATACGTCTGCACGCACACTCGGCCGGCGCGCGTTTGAAATAAAGCGTTCCAAATTCAAACGCGTCCGTTTAAATGCGCGCACGTGATTGGTTGGTGGCAATTTGTGTTCGGAAACCGTGATTAAATTGAGATAAAGTCATCAAATTTCGAAACAGAAAATTGTGGGTTTCGGAACTCTCGCTTTCGTATGTTTACTTTTCTTGCGCTCGAGGCGGGATCATTTCGGCTGATTGGCGGTTAGGTTGTTTGCTTAGTTTAATATTAACTCAGCATTACTCTGAAATTAATATGATTATCAGTTATTACGGACTCTTTGGTTGTCTGAGACGATTAAGGCATCGTGTCTGCCTTTTCGAAATCTACTTTGCAAAACTATTCATTCTAAAATTATAGCTAACTAAGAGTTGTTTAGTCTAAATCGTACGTTTTTGTGACCTCACAAGAAGTATTTGGGTTTTAAGTAAAATATTCAGAATTAGGGTTAAACTAACTTTACCTATTTTGAGATACTTACTCATAGCAAGCGTCACAAAAATATGGTTGGAAGCGCCCCCCAAATCTAAGATTGAAGATACTCTCGGTGGCTAATTGTGGCATCTTAACTGCTAATTTATTCACGAGCAACGGTTAAATTCTTAACCGTCCAATTTGTAGTTAATCTGATAATTAGATATGTTTATTACACAGGTAGGAAGAATTCTTTCGGTATTTCGGTGAGATCACCACAGTTTAAAGACCGGGCAACGTAAGAGATGGTTCGAGATAACTGATACAGTGGAACGTTCTCCGAGATACAACATAGTGCTAAGTTTTACACGCTCCAGCCACTTGGGGCTCATTCAACATGATTTAATGACAGTTCGTGACATAGGTTTAAGGCGATAAGAAGAAAAATCGCGATTTAACAGAAAGACAAGCTTTCATTTATACTGTTTTATTTATGAAAAATCTATGTAGGGTTGCATTTTAATGGAAGAAACAGTTGGTAGTCGGACCTCAAAGTTGATTTTTTTGTATAATTGGGGCAAACTGTGTTCTATTTACCACTCAAAGTGCAAAGAACTAATATAATATATACTGCGGAACATTGAATACCTACCACACGTAGGTGTACCTGATTAGAATTTGGTTTAGAGAGGTAAAAGGAGGCCCCGGGAACATGTATTTTTTCTTTTATTTTGAAATTAGGTTGTATATCCTACAATTATAGTAAATAGGTAAAACAAAAATAGTAGGACAAGCGAAGGTGCATTGAAACTACTGTTGCAGAAATTCTAGCACTCTGTTAAAAAAAATACTACTTAATTAGGCATAGGTTTTTTGTATGTTTGTATACATTTTATTATATTTACCTTTATATTCGCCATAATCAACTTTGGCATTTGTAAAGTAATGGTTCTCCATTGTATGGGCAAAAGTCATTTCCCAAAGTGTCACTTCCCAAAATATTTTTCCCAAATATTCATTTGGCACAAAATCACTAGTCAAATTATTGTTTCGCATTTTATTCTTATTATCTCCTATGGCAAAATATTACTTCGCAAATTATTGTTTGGCAAAGTTTTATATAGTCAAGTTTCATTTAGTCAAACATATTATTTGGCATAACATTCGTTTTCCAAATTATGGTATGGCATACGATTTATATCCTAATTGTGTAGTGCATACCAAATATATTGGCAATTATTATAACCTAAGCTAACCGCCAGCGTGTCAACGTCACCCCGCTTCGCCGGGTGCCTATTGCCGCTCTAAGAGACACAAGTGAACCCTAACCTAACCTACGTATAATTTTATTTCTCAAATTATTGTGTCTATTTTTGCCGTTGATGAAAGATGGCCGTTATTAATTAAAAGAAAAAACACGGTTTGTTAAACTTTTCTTATATCAAAATGTGTATTGATAAAATATAAATTAAAGTATGCTATGTTTTGCATTTGTTTGTCTTTTCATTTTAGTTTGTAGTAAAAATAAAATATTTGCCAAAGTTATGCTATGTGAAGTGTGCGAAATGAAAATTTGAGCAAATGTTTTGTTTGGAAAATAATATTAGCCCAAACAAAATGTTTGCGAAATAAACTTTTGTCTTAATAACATTTGACAAAGCAAAATGATGCCAGATGATATTTTGACCAAATGAACAATTTGCCAAACAAAAATGTGCTATTTGTTCGTTTGGGAAATGAAACTACTGCCATAAGTTTTGTGGGAAGTGAAATTTGGCGAAAAATATTTTGCCGAATCGGCAGGACCCCGTAAAGTTATATTGATATTGTTATTATTGTTTTGTTAGTCTGTCTCTTTGTCTGCTTGAAATATCTGTTTGACCCTGTGGTTGACTGATAGAGATGCCTTGAGGCATAAAGTCCGTTTGTACATTTTTGTTTTGTGCAACAAAGTAAAAAAAATAGGCGACCTCCTTCTCACATTCCTCTATCGCGGGCTGTAAAGCGAGTAGAAAGCCATATTAGACCGAGTGCGCGTGCGCCGCAGAGGGCCCACATTCATTCCGGACAACACGAACGGGAGCTAATATCAATAAACCATCTGGTGATTGGAAATCTGTTTGTTCTACACAGGTTGTTTCAACTGTTGGTACTATTTCAGTTTTAAACATCGACATGTTTCGAGATTGGGTCAGTTTTACTTACTTTGTAGTGATTTTCTTTTGTAGTTATGTGTATTATATTAGATCTGCTTAGGCGAGGCTGCTTTAGGTATTACCTTATCTTCGCTTATATTATAAAGAGGAAAAGTCTGTGAGATTGTAGCTATATAATTTTGTATGTAATGGGTAATATCTGGAACCTCTTATTCGATTTCAAAAAATCTTTATAACACAACGACAAATGTACATATATAACATTAGAATTTTTACGTCTGTTAAAATTCTAATGTTTGTATATATGAAACAAAGACTCATTGCGATGAGACACAAAAGACATTTGTAAAGGTGCCGAGCCTTGATGGATTACACCAGGCTTTTTGACTTTCAGGTTCCTTCACAGAAAGCAGAAAATGGTTCAATTGGAGAAGTATATGCATGGAATATAGTCATCAAAGTTCCTGACGGTGCCCTGTATTGACGGCAAAACATTTGTTCCTAATAGTCAAACATACAAGAATAAAGTTTAGGTATTCCAAACTCAGTCGACGCTGATGTTGGCATGCTGACTTATAGTTTCTTATTTCAGCTTAGTCAATTCGGTTCATAAGTTAGGTTAAAAAAATATATTTTTATCAGATTTTTGCCCATGTTCAATTTTTTTTCTAGATTAAAAAAAACTGAACACCCTAACGGCCGGTTAATCGAGGAGCGGTCCGCCGCGCTAACGGCGCGGGCGCATCTTCCCCATAAACATCCTTAAACTGATCCTAATTCCTTCCTGCGAGAGACTAGTGTAGATACGCCGGCCTCAAATGACAATTACGGTATTATGTAAAATGTAGGGAAGTGGAAGTGGAAGCTCCAACAAGAAAAAACTTGCAGTGGATGCGAAAAAGCTTGTATTTTTTTTGTATTCAGACTTGTGTGTTGAAATTTATAACTATTTAATCACAGGTAACATGCACCTATGTAAAATTTGCAAGTATATACAGATAAAGGATTGTCCTTAGAGTAATTAATAAAAAATACAGGAACGGACAGGAAGTAATCATGGGAATTTGAGGTATAAATAATACTGTTATAATACAATATTACAGGAATTGGACAACGCGTGGTTTTTGCAAAGCTGTAAGCCATTATTTATAAAATTTAATATACTCCCGCTGCCTTGCCTGTACATAAGAGACGCATGTCTCTTCGTTAAGGACAACCCTAGTCACTTTGTAAATCGGTACGACACCAGTGCTAGACATACAAGGGCCCAGTACCAAAACCTGTTATACCAACCTCGCTGCCAAACAGTTATTTTTAAAAAAAACTGCTACAATATGTGTATAGTCATTTATAACAATTTGCCCGATGACCTTAAATTAGAAAATAAGAATTCTTTTAAAAGTAAGTTGACAAAATGGCTGCAGGAGAAGTGTTTTTATAGTGTAAATGAGTATTTGGCAACAGACATAAGTAGTTAAGTTATTTCTTTGACATACATAGAAATTTAGGGAATTATTAATTATAAAATAATCTGATGAAATGACATGCACGAAAATTTAGTTTTATGACATAGTAATACTTTGCACACCTGCATGCAGGTAGAATATGAGAAACAAAAATAGCTTTAAGACCCTACATGTAACCATATTCCGGCAAATAAAGAAATTTTGAATTTTTGAATTTTGAATTTTGAATTTTGAATACTTTTCATACATATTATTGAACGTGAAACGTCTTCCCTTTTTTGCTGGTTCCCGCCGCATCCACACTAGCCTCATCCGGAACCGCACTAAATCACAACAAACGAAAATATTTATATTTATTAGGACGATGTTATTATCTGGGGTGAATTATATTGTTAATGCCCCATAAACCCTTGTATGTTAGTCTGTATCTACGTTTGGTCCTGGGCCACCCGGAACTTAAAAAAGGGATTTATTGATTCAATGTTACTGTTATTGATATTGGATTTTAGATTAATCTTTGAAATGGATCAGGGGTTTATTTGTAAAGCGGTATTTAAGAACCGATTCGACAAAGTAAAGTAGAGTAACCAACATTAGTATGTGCCGCGACAGACTACGCATATATATATCAGACACGACTCTGTTTCCAGGCCCGTTAGGACGTGGAAGATATTTTAGCGTGGTTTGTTCTGAAGCATTTTTATTATCAAGCTACTGAGTACAATTACTAAAAGCTAAAGTATAAAATGTTTTGCGAAAATATAAGATCGTTCATTTAGGGGAAAAAAAGGACATATAAATTGTTGCTCCGAGCAGGATTAATATAAGAGAAAATGAACCTAACCGAACCATAGCCAAGTTGGTAGCATCAACTGACCGAGTATGCCGGAAGGCCACTGGATTCAAAATCCCGCTCAGAACAACAACTCCCTTTAATTTTAAATTGTCGTTAGCAGACATGCAAAATGTTTAATACAATATGATCTCTTATTCACCGTCCACCAGCGAAGTGTACTCGGCGTAAGCAAAATCTTGTTTGTACTTGACACTTGCCGAATTTCGCGAGCTGCTGAATACATCAATCGGTGTTTGTTCAGGCTTCGCTGACTAGGACGACAACAGATGTTATACTATGTACGTGCTGACAAATCTGTCTGGAGTTTTGTAATTGAAAGATTTGTAGTGGATCAGAAGTCCGTGGATTCGAAATCCCGCTCAGAACAACAATATGTCCCTTTAATTTTAAATTTTCGTTAGCAGACATGCAAAATGTTTAATACAATATGATCTCTTATTCACCGTCCACCAGCGAAGTGTACTCGGCGTAAGCAAAATCTTGTTTGTACTTGACACTTGCCGAATTTCGCGAGCTGCGGAATACATCAATCGGTGTTTGTTCAGGCTTCGCTGACTAGGACGACAACAGATGTTATACTATGTACGTGCTGACAAATCTGTCTGGAGTTTTGTAATTGAAAGATTTGTAGTGGATCGGAAGTCCGTGGATATATTGATCAAACAAAGACTACACACCTACACTACCCTGCATGGAAATGCTTAAAAACATTCTCCTATTTCTATCTCTATTTCGACATTGAAAAAAACACCTTGCTAAAGTTAGAAAGGATTAACGTGCGCACTTTGTTAAAGTGAGGAACGAAGGACAAGGGAAAGAAACTTTTTTAAAATTCATGCATGAGATTGTGTATGGGTTTGTGTGTCAACTAACCACGCAAGTAGTTAAGTACTGTCCACTAATTATAGTCTAAACCGAATCTTGAAAACTTCGTGAGGAAATCGGTCTAATCCCAATAAGGTCCAGTTTTCTCTCTGCGTTGAAAGGTCAGATGGCAGTCGCTTTTCTAAAACTAGTGCCTACGCGAAATCTTGGGATTAGGTGCCAAAGCAAACCCCGAGTTCCTTTAGGAACAACGCTGGGAGGGTGATAACCAAACCTTAGGCTTGTAACAAGCTGTAACAAGCTGTTTTACTAAGCAGCATTTGCTTGCACATGTTCTGATCTCAGCTATTTTTCATCCTCGCAAATACTCCCCTATGAGAATTTAACCTTTATGTGACGTGGCTGGATCAAATTGACAATGAAATATTTGTACGACAAGTATCTCGTAAGTCGTAAGAAAGACATGATAATTATCGGCATGACATTGCACTGGCTTACCGGTGTATTGTATTCAAACAGATCAGATCTGATAGTGTCGGAGATTAAGCTGTTATGCAATGTTAGTGACAATCAGGAGTGTATAGAAGTTTAACTCGTTTAGTGCTAGGGTATGGGTCAGATTCAAGGCAAATACCGTTCAAAATGTTGAGTGAAACACCAAATTCTTAGGATAATTAGTCGTATTAATTTTAAAAATACCTAGATAAGATTTTTTATGGTGCAAACTCAATTGACTGCGGACTGAGTTCGGCCCAAGCGCACATTTCAGACGTCTTTGTGGCTGGATTGACTTGCCCTGTGGCGCCGAATCTCAAACCAACACATGTTACAGGAATGCCTCAAGCCCCTGGAAGCCCAGAACACCTATTCTCCTGCACAACTGACGCGGCTTGATGACTATAAGAAACTTAATATTTCGATAAGCATAAAAATGTGATTCTCATGCCTTACGAATAAACACTATTACCGATAAATAAGAACGGTTACACTTTTAAACAAACAATTTCTACAGTAGGTACATTATTTTTTTGCTACTATGAGTGACATTCAAACTGTAAAAACGACAAGGACAAACTAGGCTACATAAACATGTAAACGCGTACACCGCCCAAGCAAACAATTTCAAATTGACTGTCACCGAGATACTTCGAAAGCTCCACAGATAATAAATCTAAATCTAAGCCCAGATTGTATCAGGGTTTCGCCTGCATGTGTATTATTTACACTCGGCGTGCTTAGATCGTAAATTACGGCGCATGATTTGTTGGCAGCGTAACGTATTCACACACACGAGATGACGTATCTGCCCATTGCGATAAGCGTAGGGGCACATAAGAGGAAGTGCTTATGTATCGAGGTAAAAAAGGCTGAACCTGTCTGTTGACTGATAATTATTTGGTCTACATTGTTTGACTTTAAGTTAATGTTGAGACTATTTAAGTTGCCCAAATTGTATCAAAGTATAGTCCATTCAAAAAGCAACTCCACCGTCCATGGTACCATGTTCCAATTCCAATTACAATTTTATAAAAAGTATAATGTTTTGAAATATATTGCAGTTACACTACACACAGCGACTTTTCGCAGCGAAACTTAGGCGATACATTATCGATGCAAATGACTATGACATGTGATCTATGGCTACTGTCACGTACATACGGTCGCACGTTCGGCCGCGCTTTTGTATCGCTGCAAAATGTTGTTGTGTGTAGACGCTCATAGTCATATCAAACGTAAGCAGACGCCCTAGCACGATAGGTATTATTGTTATGTTTTAAAATAATGAAAGAAAGAAGACATTTATTCACTACACAAAAGACACACAGAGACAAAGGGAGAAGACATACAATATAACTGGTGTCTTCGCGGCAGTGAATCGGTCGCTGTCTCAGCGATATGCCGAGGTGTCAGACAGACACCTACAGCGCTGGTTTTCAGACAGCACCGTACGTGACCCACGGAACGCATCACAACATACAAACGTATACACATAATAAATAAATCATTAATATAATAAATTTGTTAAATAGGTAACACTAGCACATTAGGATGAGAAAACACGTGACGTTTCAGTACATTTTCGCCGTAAAATACCCAAATATCGGCCGACAATCATCTTACCTTTGCACCCATCTGTGATGGATTTCTCCACAATAACACCAATGGTGGTCCTAGACATAGAGTCCAACAGAATTGACCTGACGCGGATCTTCAAATACCAAATTGCCCAATATCAACACGAGTGACCTCATAAAATGTTACGGATATTTTACAAAGTAAGTTTGTCTGTCCTCAGCCTAAGGCCGAGCGCACACTTAATGAGCGGTCCCTTTGCGGTGATCGCAGATAATATTTGTTAATGTACACTGTTTGGAAAGGGCCTGTGTAGCGTGTAGCCAGAACGCTGAAATGCTAAACGTCTGTAATAAATTCAGCAACACACTATGTAACACATTGAAATGAGGGGCCAAACTCGTTAAACTATGGGTGAGGGTCATGTAATGGCGCGTTTCTTGTAACAAGGACCATATTTTACTTTGCGGAAACTTTACTTTACTTGCTTTAGGAAAAAAAAGCGGGATAAAGATAAACTTTTTTAGAAAAAACTACTTAGATCCAACTGTCTTGAAATTACCCTGTGATATGGCAAATAAATGCCACCAGTAGATAAGCATATCCCTGATGTTGGGCAGCAGCTATACGTCGTAAAGGTCGGAGAACAGACTTATGATAGGGGTTTTATCTAGACATTGAGGACTAAGGACTAACAATGTGACCAAGTTACCTTTAACAATTTAAGATTTAAATGTGTGTTAATTATCAAAATAGCTTTACGACATCCTTCGATGGGCTCACACTGATAAAATTGTCACAACATTCGAAACAAGTGCCCATCCCTAATCTATTTAATTTTCCTCAAATAAAATACCCATAAAACCATATCACTTTCCTCGTAACCTATAAACTAGTGATGGGAAAACCCTCGATAACAGTGCTCTAAATTTGTCGATGGTCCTTTATTTCGACCTCCATAAAATATTTTATGCCTTTAAAGTTGGCCATTGAAGTGCCGACAGAACTATGCGACTGGGAGTCGGGTTGTGCTCTTCAACTGTGATGCAAGGTTCATAAAAATGTGCTAACGCCTTTTTGTAGATGACCTACATCATAAGTGAAGTAGCAATAAAAATATAATTACAGCCCAGCACTTATTATTAAATATTGTATGTATTCACATTAAGCCGTGTTCGGTAAATATAAATATAAATAAATAAATATTTTGCGGACAATCTCACACAAATCAAACTAGTCCGAAACTAAGCAAAGCTTGTACTATGGGTTGTTAAGTTTTGATTTAGTATTTTTAATCTGGCAACATTCTATGCTCGCGTTTGACAGATCGAAAGTACCTGTCGAGTCACACTTGTGTCGTTGTCGTTTTGAAATTCGGTTGATTTAAATTGAGCTCCGCGCGAATATAGTCGCGCTTTTTATTAGGAGTTATCTTTAGACTCATTAAAATTCACGAAGTGCCTTGAGGAAGCAGGAAGACAACTAGCCAGCTGCGTATACTCAGGTGCCAGGTAACCTTGGAATCGGGTAAGTGCAGCACGAGCCAGGTCTCAGGGTCCTACACCTGACGAAGGAGCAAATAAAAGGTAAACTAAAAGAGCATAATTTGCAATACCTACTTATTCTTAAGTTCACTCGTATAAAAATAATCAAATTAAGCATGCAACCTAAAAGATCCTCTTCAAAGCCACAAATTAAAAACAAAACAATTAACACATATCGCCACCAAAGTCGTTCTCAATCCCAATAACGATTTTATTGCCTCTAAAGTCCGTAATCGACCATTGAATGGCGGGTCCTCAGAATTAAAAGCGAATCCCGGCGAAATTTTAGATTAGGAGGCAGTAAACATTTAACGAGCAGTTTTAGATTGACCCTCCTTGTTCGGGAATGTCGTGTGTAAATAACTAATAAACCTTATCTTGCCGGTGTTGCCTGTGTAATGTTGTTTAATGGCGGATCTATGGGTATTATACGGCCAGATTGTTGTTTTGCTTGTTTGACAGAGGAAAACACCTACTTTAAACTAGTTGTAAGTAGATTATTCACGACAGTAACCGTGAGTATGAAAGATCTTACAAAAACTAGTTGCAAAATTATTATATGTCATGAACAGTTAGTGTGGTAGTTGTTTCAAAATCAAAAATGAATTATTTATTCTGCAAATAGGCCATAGCCCCTATGGCCTATTTGCAGAATAAATAATTCATTCACTTTTACATGTGAAACGGTAATTTACAATAATATAATAATAATCTTACACAATAATAATTTAAAATTTGCAGATTAAGGACCGATATGAACGGTTAACAAACTAAATGTCACTAAGTTAATGAAAACAAAATAAAATTGCAAAATATGACCATCACATTACATTCGATATAAGGTCTGTATCAGCATTAACAAGAAGTTAATGGTATTAATTCAGTATTCCAGAGATGTATAAGGTCTCTGAGCGTCCAAATACAATGAATAATTATTCTAATGTTCGTAGAGATGTATACGATCTCTAAGCGTCAAAACAAAACAAAAAAAAGGAACATTAATGTAATATTGTCAGAGATGTACAGCGTCAATAACAATACAATACAACGTGTCAAGATCAGATGTCTCTCGTCAATACGATAATAATGATAATAATAACACTAGTATTTAAGTATAGTTAGGGACTATGCAAGCATGAACAGTCCGGAATCCATAAACAGCAGCCGATCACGGGTATGAAGCTGGTTTTCCACCGGGGGGGCGAGAAGAGACATGCGGTGGAAATAGGTAGTAAGTCCCATACGATTTCAATTCTCGCCTCGTCTCGCCTCGTCTCGCTCCTCCGGTGGAAAACCAGCTTGACGCATAGGTATCGCATGTTCTTGAAGAAGTGTTAGTTAGCGAGGGAGACGAGCACTGCAAGGTCATGTGACAAGTAATCACCAGATTTTCTATCATCAGCATCGTTCTGCCCATGTACGACCCTGCTGTACTATAGACTACACAGCTAACTGACCATACGTGCACTCTATGTGCATTGTAATAAGGTTCTATATAAATACAGGATTGTCAGTTAACTGTGTTGGCGTTTGTACATACGTTTCCTCTGATTGGTGAGAGAGATTAGAGATACTCTATTAACCCTATCATCATCATCATCGTTTTGCCTATGTACGGCGCTGCTGTACACACCATTCCTCTGATGGAGAGACGAAATAGAGTTAATTACTCCATAACCCTTCAGAACTTGAATGAATATAATTTGGCTACATCCTTGACAGCAAATGACAATACTTATCATGGACTTCCTGAATTGAGATTTAAATAAACAATAAATAGATCAATACCCAGACCACCCACTAGACTTTACCAATCGTAAAAACAATTAAAGTCTGCAGTCACTTAATCAGCTTTATTTCCCTGGAGAAGCAACAAGCACACAGCTGACCTGAGTGAAACGTAACTTTTCGAACGAGCGTTAGGACAATTCAACTGTCATTTTCCCATACATATAGCGACATTTAGATCTACCTGCGCGTAGGTACAGTCAAGTGTAAAAATAGGGGTGCATACAAACTTACTCATAAATATGTCCCATCGCTCTATGTCAGCGGATTAAAGTTTCGGTACATATTTATGAGAGGATTAAATTGATACATACTTTTGCACTTAACTGTACAATTATTTGCGTAATCGACCAGCTGGAAAGTAAGCTCCGAAACCCTTATAGTCCATCCTATACTTCCCTCCCCGCTAAAACACCACGCAGCGAATACTAGTGCTAGGCAAAGATAAATCGGTGGTGTCTATTAAGGCGCCGTAGGTTCAGCGATGTTAAGCGAACAGAGTTTTTGAAACAATATAATGCGTCTGATTACGAGTATAATAATATGGTTTCAAAAAAATACGAATAGTAATCTTGAGGCTTTTCTGCAGGGAAATGAGTGCTTCGAAACATGATTAAGCAAATTTCGCTCGATAGAAAAAAATCACGAACATAGGTCTAAAACACACAAAAATACACTTAAAATATTTGTAACAAATTATGCACAAAAGCTATAAATATTAAAATTGCTTCTAAAAATCGGCAATATCATGTTTGAGGGAAATCAGTGTTTACATTTTTATTTATTTAAACGGCCAAAAGATTAAAATTAAAAAACATGATATCCGCGCTTCCGAGCACGCACTTCCATCTCGCTCACGCTTATGCTCAGTGAGAGGGAGAGAAGACCATGAACCTACGGCGCCTTAAAGTTCAATAGCACCAAGAATTGAGGATATCCGGATATAGTTCTAATGGCAAACACTAAACATAACCTAATTCCATCACTCCGAATCGCGCATCTTCCGCAAACTGGTCACTATCATTTAAAACCGAGTGAGCTAACGTAAATAGCGAACGGAATCTGTCGGTAATGTTTACGTAGTCGTGGCGGGAGAAATAGTGTTACTTTAGGATTTGCTTTTTTCCCGACTACGAGAGAGCCGAAAGAAAAGGATATTATTTACCAGTCTATGTTTGTATTCACGTGTGTTCCACCGTAGGATACTGAACTAATTTTGATGATTGAGGTGTCAATCGATAAAAAAATCCTCCGCCTTGCAGAAGACCACGCCCATAATAACACTACTACTTGCTCTGTAGTAGTGTTGTGTACCTGGAGGTGAGCAAGGTCGCCAGGGCTCCCGAGGATGCGTGGTGTTGACAGCGAGGGAAATTGATCCTTCAGCTGTCAACACGGCGAATCCTCAAACATATCAAGGGTCGGCAACGCCCATATTACTCCTTTGGAGTTGCATGCGTCTATAGAAATATAAAAGTGTAGAAAAGTCTATATAAAACTGCCCTTGTGGCCTATATTTGCAGAATAAATAAAGGATTTGATTTGATAGGCTGCGGTGTCCGCTTACCATCAGGCGGGCCGTACGCTTGTTTGCCACCGTCGTTGTATAAAAAAAAAATATGTTCCGAGTGGATTTACTGTCATTCAGAACAAGTGGAAAATTGACAAGTCAAAATTATTGATCGAATCTGAATAATGAAATCAGAAATCAGAAATCAGAAATCAGATATTTATTTGTAAACACATAAATATCTGTTTACAAATAAATATCTGATTTCTGATTTCTGATTTCTGATTTCATTATTCAGATTCGATCAATAATTTTGACTTGTCAATTTTCCACTTGTTCTGAATGACAGTAAATCCACTCGGAACATATATAACAGGTCTTACATTCAATAAAGGATCACCATGTCTAGCCGTTAGGCATACAAATATTCCAGTCAAGATGGAGCATGCAATTTGTTGATTAATTTTATCTACCTATATATAAAACTACAATTCTAAATCGGATAAGTATTCCCCTACTGAATAGTATGCTTTTTTTACTAAAAGTGCAAATAAGCTTTTTTTTAAATCTACAATATTTTCCAAGCTGGACATATCTTTTGGCAATTTATTATAAATTCTAGGTGCCATTCCAAAGACACTTTTAGAGAGAAGAGCGGTTTTCATTAAGTGAGTTTGGATCTTATTACAACGGCGAGCACTGTTAACATTAAGGAATTGTCTGGTATTTATGTTATTTTTCACATACATTGCCGTTTCATAAATATAGAGGCATGGTAATGTAAGTATGTTTAACTTAATGAAGTGCGGTTTACATGATTCGGATTGCGGTATCCTACATACTGATCGCAAACATTTTTTTTGAGCCTTGAAAGCTAATTCTCGGTCTGTGGAATTTCCCCAGAACATGATTCCGTATCTCAAAGTTGACGTAACGTACGAATGATAGGCAGTTAGTACTGCTGACTGATTGACTATTTTGTTTAGATTGTACAGTGCATATGAAAATTTGTTAAGTTTACTACATACAATGTCAATTTGATCTTTCCAGCTCAACTTAGAATCCAAACTTAAACCTAGAAATTTCGTCAGATCAGTGTTATCAATTCGGTGTTCCCTATATGTCACAGCGAGATTTGGTGTTTTATCCAGTCTTTGCTTAAAACTCATAACATTTGTTTTATTTAAGTTAATCCGTAAATTGTTCTTATTCAGCCAATAAATTACTGTCTCAAGTGTTTTGTTAATACTGATCTGTAATGAGAGTGGGTCATTTCCTGTAAATATTATAGTGCTGTCATCAGCAAAAAGAATCATTGAGTGTTCGGTGAATTGTGGTAGATCATTAATATATATCAGAAAAAGCAAAGGACCTAGTACACTGCCTTGCGGCACTCCGTATTTAATTTCTTTATAATTGGACGTTACAGACATTTCCGTTTTTGATTTTGTACAAATTTTATTAATAGATACCATTTGCTTTCGTCCGGTTAAATATGACTTCATAAGATTGTGAACATTGCCTCGTACACCATAGTCATAAAGTTTATTCAATAATATATTGTGGTCAACGTAATCGAATGCTTTAGACATGTCCATATATAAAGCACAAACTGGTTTTTTTTCATCTATTTCTTTCATAATTTTTTGTAAAAGTTCGAAAATTGCCATGTTAATTGACTTGTTTTTTCTAAACCCTTTTTGTTCAGGCGCAAGTAAGTTATGAGTCTCGAAGTATTGGTATAAACTTTTATGGATTACCTTCTCTAGTATTTTTGAGAAAATTGAAAGAAGTGCTATTGGTCTATAATTGTCCATATTTTCCCTATCACCTTTTTTTAAAAAGTGGCTTCACTACAGCCATCTTAAGCATTTCCGGGAATTGACCCCTCTCAATACACATATTTGCTATGTAGCTAATAGGTAGTGATATAATAGGAGCTACTTCTTTCACAATTTTACCTGATATGCCATCATAGCCAGTACTGTTTGTGTTTTTTAGGGATTTAATAATAATTAGAATATCTTCAGGATTTGTGGGTTTCATAAAAATTGAATTATTTGATTTAAATGTCATGGTATTATTATCAGGAAATAAATTAGGATTACTACTATCATTAGGCATGTCAGATAAAATGTTTACACTATTATTAGATGTCACGTGGTCAATAAAATGTTCGTTAAATTTTTGTGCAATTTCGTTCAAATCATTTAATCGCCGGCCATCGTATTTTATGTGTGTAATGTTGTCCCTTAATTGAGAGCTTTTGGAATTATTTATGACCTTCCATGCAGCTTTACACTTATTTACGGAGTTTTTAATGTAATAGTCATTTTGTGACTTTTTGGTGAGCGATATAATTTTTTTAAGGCGATTAGAATAGGCTTTAAAGTAGTTTTTGTCACGCACGTTAGGGGACAGTCTATATTTCCATAGTAATACCCTTTTTTTTCTACAGCATTTTCGAATACCTTTTGATATCCATTTCGGTTTTCTATAAGAAAATATTTTTGTTCTGACAACTGGGAAACATAATTTATAAAATAACTGAAAATGATCTATGAAGTATTCGTACGCCTCGTTAGGATCATTAGCCATATAAACCCCGCTTGAAACTAAAATTTTGTAGGCACTCGACAAACTTTGCTAGATTTTCTGTGTTATAGTCACGTTTTTTTGTATACCAGAACGGCAGAACGCACGTCTTTTTAACTGGACATTTAAATATCTGAGATGTGTGATCGGAAAGAGCCAAGTCAATAACCTCTGTTTTACTACCACGAAAGTTATGCAAAATATTGTCAATACATGTATTGCTCTGTAGGCGTGTTTTCTCGTTTACAGCTAACTTAAGATTATAACTATGGATTACATTTTTGAATAGAATGGAATATTTGGTTCTTTTCAACACATCAATATTAAAATCACCACAAATAATATTTTTTTTGTTTTTGTGACAAAATTTTGATAGGATACATTTCAGTTTATTGAAGAAAGTTTCTAGGGTGCTTTTATCTTGTTTTGGAGGTCTGTATATGCATACGACAATAATTTTGTGCTCCTCTAATTCGATAGCCGAACATTCAAAAACATTTGAAATGGAAATGGATGATACGTCGGATAACACAACATATTTATGGGTATTTTTTACAAGAATGCACGATCCTCCATTTCTATTTTGCCTCGAATAACAAGTTGCTAGATTATAATTAGAAATAGACAATTTGAAAACCCTCAACATTGGAAGTGTCCAGCTTGAATAATACTAAAATCGTATTACGTCCTTTAAAAGTAAAATTGACATTCTTGATTAACGTCTCCACACACCGAATGCGGGTCGTGAGCGGCGCGGGGCGGGGGCGGGTCGTGCACGGCGCGGGTCGTGCGCGGCGCGGGTCGGGCGCGGCGCGGGTCGGGCGCGGCGCGGGTCGGGCGCGGCGCGGGTCGGGCGCGGCGCGGGTCGGGCGCGGTGCGGGTCGGTAGGTATCTCTCTCACTACCAACGCATTTAATAATGGGCCCGACAGTGTACAATAAGCTACCTCAATATATCAGAGGTGCAGCTACCACCGCGGCATTTAAAATTAGGCTGCGCAAGTGGCTGCTTGATTTAACCTTGTACAGCGTGGGAGACTTTTTTGAGTTACCATGCACATAAATAAAACATAATGTGATAAAGTGCTTTAGACATAGATCGGATAATTAATTCATCAATTTTATATCACATCATGCAACAACATAGTAATCTATAGTTATACAATGTATAATTATCTATCTGACATGTAACATTGGTGTTATCAATAAATATTTGTATTTGTATTTGTATCACTCTCACTATCTCTATCACACAGTGGCGCGGGCCCGCGCTACTGTGCGATAGAGACGCCGCGCTACTGTCGAAAGAGATAGAGATACCGCCCGACCCGCGCCGCGCACGATCCGCGTTCGGTGTGTGGATGCCTTAACATACAAACTTACAAAGCTAGCAACTCACACAATTACATACTCACAAACTAGACCTTTTTAAAATTTGTAAAGAATTAAAGATTTTTTGAAATCAGATAAGCGATCGAAGTGGAAGATTATTCGCCACCGGGATTTGAACCCGCGACCTTTGGAATCCGTCCATCGCTCTGAGCTACCGTGGGTCCGCTAGTGGCGACGAATCTTTATCCCTTCCACTCTGCTTACTACACCTTAGGGAGGCTCGAAGCGACATCTACCGCAAAGTTATTACAACTTCTGAAACGGCACCAACGTCTCAACTTACATTGACAATCGTTAATAACAATGCGCTACCCCATATTAACGATAAATGTCTACTAAGCAAAAACGTAACGAAATTCAGAATTTCCAAATTTAGAATTTGGTTAGCGGACATTTTTGCTTAGTAAACATTTATCAGATAAGCGGTTACAAAGCTCTGACTTTTCCTCTTTATGATATTAGTAGATTTAGTAGGTATAGATTAGTTGAGATTATTTGTGCATAATCTTCTTTTGATCCCACCTTTCTGCGTCCTTGTCTCCGATTCGGAGTAGGTAGATACCTACACTCGTCGAGATGATAGGAATACTAGAAATATTAATATTAGGTGATGTTTAATTTTACTCCATGAACCATCATACACCGTAACGAGTGTACTCGAATCCACGTGAAAATTTATTTAACATGTAGAGATTAGTTTTTTTTCTGTAATATGGCAAAGCTTCTGTATATTAGATTCAACCAAACTTGACATAAAAGAAGACAATAATTACAACTATGAGTCGATTTAGATATGGCAGAGATCACACAATAAAAACCATTTGTGGACGCAATTCAATATTTAAATCTTTTGATCTTTTGACGACGACTGAAATCAAAGGCATTCCTAATCCACCACCTATTTGCCTACAGAACAATAAAACCGGTACATTTAAATGTTAATTGACATTAATTACCGAAATAATCACTTGGATCGGTGTTAATATTGTTTAATGGCCGAGCGTGCTCGGTAAAAACGGGCCAAGTCCAAACAAACGCCGGGAATAGACGCGTATTTATCTACCGCTCGATGATGCTAAGAGAACACTCCTTTTCTGCTCGCTCCAGTAAACAGCTGTTTGATAGTGTCAATTTGGAGTAAATATTAGTAGGTAAATGGAGGAGTTACTGTTAGGAATACGTTATTTGACGTTTTCTATAAACCGTAATTGAGAATATTTTCCTTTATTTATTTTATTCAGTACCTAACTACACTCGCGGTCAAAGAAACCGGGTCAGTACGAAAATCTGTAATATCTCCTAAAATAATAAAGCTAGGGACATGAATTAAACTGCATATTGTAGATAATTTTATACTGAATTAAATAACATCAAATGGTGGAATCGTAATTCTTTTGTTTAATAAAATTACATAGGAAACAAAAAATCAACCAATTTTACGTACAAAAATAAGCAGTAGGTACTTCACATACAACACAAAAAATAAAAATTAATACTTCGTATTGCCTCCTCGGGCTCTTCTTACAGCTTCTAGACGATTCGGCATGCTGTTTATTAAGTTCTTTATGCGTTCTTGCGGGATATTGTCCCATTCTTCCACTAACGCCTGTTTCAGGTCTCTAAGTGTAGCTGGGGCGGGGTTTCGAGCTCTTACACGCCTCCCAAGCTCGTCCCATACATGCTCAATCAGATTTAAGTCCGGACTCCTCGAGGGCCAGTTCATACAGTTGATACCAACCTCCAAAAAATAATCTCTGACAATTTGAGCTGTGTGTGGCCTGGCGTTGTCATGCATAAACATAGAATTTCCACCCATATTAATTAAGTATGGGCCGACATGCTCATTAAGAATCTCTTCTACATATCTTGCACTCCATTTTCTATTAAAACTAACTCCGAGCGACTCTCTGAAGAGATTCCAGCCCAAACCATGACTGACCCACCGCCGAACGCCACTTTTTCCTCAAAACATGCTGGAATAAAACGTTCACCAGGCCGTCTGTAAACTCTTTGCCGCCCGTCATTTGCATAGAGCATAAATCTGGATTCATCGGAAAACAAAATTCTTGCCCAATCTTCGTCACCCCAGTATCTGTGATCGCGGGCATAAAGTCGTCTTGCTGTTCGATGTATTCTTTCAAGTTTTGGGCCATTGGCCGGCCTATGTGGGGTCAAATTTGCTTCTTTGAGCCGCCGCCTGACAGTCCGCTCGCTGATGCCGTCCCTTCGGGTCTCTAAAAGCTGATTTTTCACTTCAACTGCTGTGAGGTGCCGATTTCGGAGCATGGTTGTAACAATAAATCGATCTTCTCTAGCTGTAGTACATCTTGTTTTGCCAGTTCCTGGTCTTCTAAGGTTCTGCCCAGTTTGTAGGTAACGTTGGAGGACTCGCTGCACTGTAGAAAGTGACACACCTGTTCTTCTCGCTGTATACCTCTGACTTCTTCCTTCTTCTAACATAGTGATGATACGAGTACATTCATCTCGTGTTAGCGGCATGATAGACATTCAAGAATGACCACAAAATAAAACAATGACAGCCTTTTATCATAGTTCTTTGACAGATTGAAAACAATTGCTTAAAAACAAGCAAAAGTAAAACGAACGCAATTTCAAATAAGTACCTAATTGGTTTTTTTTTTCAATTAAACCTTTTTCCAGTTACTACGTAGAACATTGAAGGTTGGATTTAGAAGGATATTAAATTCTCTATAAAACAGAGTTAGTTTCATGCAGATACGACCAACGATTTACAAAATATTGAGGTTTTCGTCACTGACCCGGTTTCTTTGACCGCGAGTGTAGTTTGTCCCGAACCTATCTACTTTGGATATAAATCCACTCAAAGTAATTAACGGCGTAGAAGTAGCGCGAAGCCCAAACCAACTGATTACAACTGCAAATAAAACATAAAGAAGAAGTTAAATTTGACTGGATGGAATCCTAAGCTTAGGCACATATATTAAGTTGTAGCCAGTTTATTTAAAAATTACGAAAACTGAATTAGTGAAGTCGTTAAATTTCAACAAACAAATTTATTCATGGTATTTTGTTTTCATTAAATCTACAAAGCTTTCAATTACATATTTAAAAAGCAGTATTAATTTTCATTAGGCTATAATTGTACATAAAACCGAATCAACTAAATTCGGTCATAAATAAAAATTACTTGGATGCGGTAAGGTCGGTAATAATGCAATCAATGGAGAGAGGTGAGCGTGCTTTAATATTCCCTTTAATTTAATAAAAAGTTTGTTACTACTCAAGAAAGTACGTTAAGCTATCCGTTTCTCAAAAAGAAGTGTATTTTTTACTTAAAAAGTAATAAAAAAGTATTTTTTTTACTCGAAAGAACTTAATTAAGTAAGCATCTTTCGTATTTATGGCTACTGATCAACAAAAAGCGTTATTACTTTTATTTTTCGCCCCATCGCGTGATAATAAGCCGTAAAATGAATCAGTAAATCAATGTAATTTTGACAAATACCCGAAGCCGATACATTATCCTAATATATTTGTTTAATCCCACCAAAAGGGGGCGGTGCACCAATTCATTCCACACAAATTAATGAATTATGATGTATGGCTGTTAGATTCCTTTCCGTAATTTGTTTTTCGAATTAAAAAACGCTTCGAGCCGAATCGACAGATAAATGAAAAAAAAACATCCTCAAGCATTCGCCGCGATCGACAAACGATCAAAAATAAAAGCACTGATGTTTTAAACGGCGCGTTTTATTTGAATTCGGTCTTTAAATTTAGGAAATTGTCATTGGCATTGCCTGCAACTAAAACGTACTATCACTTATTTTTAGTTATTCGAATTAGGTCTTTAAGTCATTAGGTGAAGTTTGCTTTTGATTCGTAAATAGCTGGTGATTTATGCCTGCAGTATCGGATGATGAATCACCTTGATCGAGTTTTGACGCAGTTGCTTATGCAACAAGTGCATTGAACCTGTCCGCTTGTTTTAAGCTAGTCTGCTAACTCACAAATATTTACTTTCCGAGCATAGGGTAAGATTAGCCAGTAACTGAACAGTTGCGCGCAGACCATTCAAACTTATCAATAAGTTTGTTTCAATCTCCGGTAACTGAAATAGTACCTCATATATTTAAAAGGTGTAGAAACTTCTGAAGATAGACAAACTTCATTATAAAGTTAATTTATGTTACGTTTTACTTTCTAGATCAATCCTTACTAATATTATAAATGCAAAAGTGTACCTGTATGTCTGTCTGTTACCTCGTCACGCTTAAACCGATTTAGATGAAATTTGGTATAGATAATCCTCTAAGGGAGTAAACTGGGGGATGAAGTTTGTATGGAGCTACGATATAAACGAGTTCCACGCGGACGGAGTCGCGGGCTGAAATTAGTAACTACTAGTTAGTAGTAACTACTATGTTATCTGTCAAAAGACGCGTAACAATTTTATTGCCAATATTATTTTCTACAGGTACAGAAGTAGGAAAATATTACAGTAAATATTTCCCAACTTTTGTGAATGATAACATAGGTTTATCGAAACGATTTTTTTGAAGTAAAAACTTCTTAGGCGCGCTGTGCACTTTTAGGGATGGGGAAAAATTGTTAAATACGTGACAGATTTTTGTGACGTCAAAGAAGGAGGTCACAAACTTTTATATTTTGCTGCTAGCCGATTCGACTTCATTCAAAACTGAACGCTATTCGTAAGAGTATAAAGCCGTTAAACACTTTTTGCAATAGCATATTTAATTTTAATACTTGTATTTGTATGAACTTAATTGAAAAAATGTATTATGAGTTTTGTTACTCGAAATAAATGATTTGATTGATGGATATTCTGCAAATAAATTTGTAATTTTAACCACGCGTCCTTCACCGTTTTGCTATTGAGCAAATTCGAATAGTTCGAATTTGGACGTTATTCCTAAAGAGATAAAGCTTTGAAAAATATTTACCAACGGCAAAAACAAATTGATATTTAGTCCGCCGCCGCCGTCCGCTGTTCTTGCAAATTCGAATAGTTCGAATTTGGACGTTATTCCTGAAGAGATGAAGCTTTGAAAATATTTGGCAATGGCAAAAACAAATTGGTATTTTGTTCGCCGCCGGCGGCGGGCGAGCCGGGCCGATGCACCCAACGCGCCCGCGGCCCGTGCGCCTAAATAATTGATAATTGTTTATAAATTTGCGCCAAATTCATTTTTAGGGCGACACCGTAAGATGTCACGTGACCTGATCGAAAAACTGTTACAATGTTATTGAGTTTTCACTTCTGCCGGCACTCCCGGAGTGCAACCCGGTCTTTTTTTCTATTGTGAGTTATTTTTCATTGAGCACCACTGATTGTGTGTCTTACCCTACCACCGTTTCGCGGTCATATTGTATGGTAATGCGTTTCAGAACGCTTTTACGAGTGTCAATTGAATCCGTAAGTTGTTTGTATGCTACTTAAACGGTGTTAGGTCCATTGAGAGCCGTACTCGAACCGTTCGAGTATGGCCATAGGAACTGCTTATAATGTCGCAGGAAACATTTCTATTCGACGTGAGTGGGTAACTTGTTTTAGCAGTTTCGTCACAAAAACATTATGAAATGAAAAGGAATACATATATGAATGTAGTAACAGAGCTGTTAGAAAGAAGCTTGCTTCGGAATAATGAGTTTCGACTTTATTTTAAATAAAAACTAGCGACCCGCCCCGGCTTCGCACGGGTACTATAGTACCCGTAGTACAAGTAGTAGTAGTATAGTATCTATAATATATTATAGATATAAACCTTCCTCTTGAATAATTTTATCTATTAAAAGAAACCGCATCAAAATCCGTTACGTAGGTTTAAAGATCTTAGCATACATAAGGACAGACAGCGGGAAGCGTCTTTGTTTTATACTATGTAGTGATTTAAGTATTGAAATTAAACCCCAAGGCAGAATGTCATGTATCTTAATTGATTTTTAAAAACTAAAAAGTATTTTTACCTTTCCAACTGTAATTAAAAATAAATTGTATAATCTTTGGCCACTAAGCTTGTAGCGAAAAAGAAGAGAAATGTACTTTTGTAGTGGTTACCAACCTGTTGACAACGTTTACATCAGACAACAGGTTCGACAGGCGTAATAAAATAATAAAGGTATTATTCCAGTCACAAATGTTCGCATTATTTTGAAAAATAATTTTGCTGCACACCAAACGTGTAAAAACTGAATGGTACAATACAATAAATCAACGGCGGAAACCCAAAAAGCATTGTACAAGATGCGAGCGCAGATAAAAAGCGAGATGGCGTGATAAAATGCATTATGATGTCTTGTTATGCCACTTGGAGTTTATTGCCATCGAGATTATCACTAAATTGAGATGTTATTTAATAAAAATATTTATTACGTAACGTTGAAGAGATACTTTGAGTGGGAACTTGGCTGCCGCTCTACCATACAAGCGAGAGCTAACAAAAGTAATGTCATATAAATTAGTTTATTTCATAGCTTTTTATCCATTTGATTTTCTATTTTAGCTCTGATAAGATAAAACGATCTGCCAAGCAACAACTGAAAATAGTTTAACTGTATACATAAAACATTCGCGTCAGTCGATTACTTTATTAGTTATATTTTACCAACCATCCCTACTTCGACTCATTTCATTTCATTTTCATTTATTCATAAAAAAGAAATTGTGTAGAATATTACAGTAAACATAATAATAATACAATAAAAATCCTAATGCTACAATAAAAATTCAAATCCCTATTAGGTAATCTTATATAATCCAATGAACAATTCAGATATAAGGATACAATCAACATATCATTCATCAGCTATAAACTCTGATACAGAGTAGGTAATACGACTTTTTCAGAATAAATTGCTTAAAAGCCTTGCATTAAAAACTTTACTATTCGTCAACGATTTAAACTCAATTGGCAGCTTATTATAAAGAAAAACAGCTTGATAGTTTGCGGCGTAACATTGAGCTTCGGGACCATGGTGTTTGAGCAATCATATAGTCAAGAATCATATATCTGAAAATCAGACCTTATTGTTTCTTAATCTAGTCAGAACGGCGTGATAATTTCCAATGCACCGCCTTAATGTCTTTTAGTCTTGGACTAGGACTCTCATATTTGTGTAGATGTTTTACGAGGTCTGTCAAGAGTAATAAGTAAGAGTGTAAGAGACAAGTCATACATAAAATTAATTAAATTAATTGATTTGTGTTTCCATTCCAGTCTCTGTACTTAGGATCCTGCACCACTAAAGTTTCTGTTTAGCCCAATGGTTGACTGGTAGAGAATGCCTTAAGGCATTAAGTACGCCAATTGTACTTCTATTTTTATATATGTGCAATAAAGTTTAAATAAATAAATAAATAAATAAAATTATTCTACCTGAATACAAAATCTCATATAAGTCGTCAGAATATTTTCGTTTTGTTATTACTTACATATATTCATTGTTTTTTTTTATTTAAGTATTGTTTAAATCAGTGTTTACATAAAATGTGTGCCATTTACGCGATTTTACTTACAAATAGGTACATAGGTATTTCCTCTATGACACCGGGTCCAATGAGCCCGATACAAGAAGCCATGACGCAATGCAGTAGTTTTACTTACCTGAAACAAAACCAACACTCAGTTAGCAGGAAAACATGTCACACAAGTGGAGATTTTTTTTACGTTGTGAAACGAAATATTTAAACCTAAATTAGTATTAACCATTTTTGTCGTTGGAGAAATAAATTATTGTTTTTTTTTTCGATGTATTTAGTCTACTGTCATACGTAATTATAATTACGTGTCTACCTGTAATTTTTCTAATTTATAGAGAATGCTTACGGCATTAAGTCCGCCTTTTGTACGATACGTTGTTTCTTTGTTCAATAAGATTAAATAAATAAATACGCTAAAAGTAGGTACTATTTCATTATACTTGATGTAATTTACTTAAATGATTTTTAAAACAAGTTTATACTACACCTTAATCTGAAGCTCAATTACTTCTAAACAGTTATTCTTTATTTCAAATTAACGATAATTGCACTATTCATTACCTACACCTATTGTGCCCAGCATACTTATTACAAGGTGTTAAAATGTAAAATCCGCTGGCAGATTCATGGTATTAGCATGCGTTAGCAAAATGGTTGTAATGACCAGTAATTACGAGTAGTATCTTTTGTACCGTTTTAATTGTAATTGATGTTTTGTTCGATCGTATTAAGATAAGATGGTTATGTCGCAATTATGGCGATCTAAACTATGTATGAGTGAGCTTGAAATTAACAGTTACATAAGGTCGAAAGACAGCGTGAACTTTTCATACAAATGTTTTAGGACTATGCTACGCATAAGATTTTTTAAAAGTTATTATTGTTTAGTCTAGTCAATAACATCACGTAATTGCCGCAAAAAACAAAATAGTTGTGAATAATATGCGCATTATTCGTTTTGTGTGAGAATATTAATTATAGTTAAAGAAAAAGTAAATTCATCTGCGCTTCGAGGATTATGCCGGTATAAATAGATGTATTACCAAGTTAGAACTCAAATCCCTTAAAAAGAAAACAATTTCAAAATTATTTTGTAAAGTTTATTTCTATATCCCAGCCCTTTTCGTCTCAGCGGGAATAGACATATCTATTTGATGTTTTTTACCCAATAAGACGTACAGTATTGAGATGTACAAAGTCTCAGACGATGTTCAAAGGAACGACCGATTTTGCGAAACAGTACTGAACGTAAACAATGTGATGCAAAATAAACGACCTCTTACAGGGCGGGGTTCAATCCACGAGCGGCCAGCGAGACTTCTTTAACTTAAGGGGCTCCCGTCAAAATTCAACGAAATTTAGTAGTTTTCATTTCGGCACTCGTCCTCGGTTTATTGAAGCAACAAAAAATTGTTCAACTTTGATGCCCAATATCTCGAAAACAATGAACTTTGAAGTAAACATGGGATACTATATTGCTTAAAGCCGTTGTTGTTAATATAATAAGCTACAAAAAACATTAGAAAACTAAGGGATTCAGATCGAAGGTCATTCGCGTATGGGAGACCCTTAACGACCATTTCAACTCAAATTTTGACTTGGCTTAGGACCAACTTTTTAACACGTTCCTTGCAGTATAGGGCCGGTACAGCCCCATCAATAGTTGATTACAGTTACCTTATTATTTTCCCTCAGTGGCGGTGGTCGGCAGAATTTACTTTATTTAAACAATATCTCATGTACATATGAAGGGTTTTTCGCTAACACGATTCGGCAATGGTAGGTATTTTCAAAACTGAATGTTTCACCGACATCACTTTCAAAATAATGTCACGTTTGTATAAAAATAATAGATAGAAAACGTTACCATAACCATAACAATGCTATAATTCTATCAGATTTACTGATTATGGAAATGTGCTCTACTTTTCTGTGAATCATTGTCAAAGGCGAAAAAAATCTTCCATTGATTGTTTCCTTAATCATGACTGTAAAATGTATTACGCAACCCGACGTCGTTTGACCGCTAAACCTACTCGCTTGCAGCCAGTGACTCGTGCCAGTACTAGCGCAGCAAGTCGGACAGAAGACTTACTTAAGCCAGCGGGGCGCTGACAACAGCCTCTATTACATGGTTTCTGCGACGCTAGCGTGCGTGTCCACTGTCCGGACACATCCGGCATTTCAATATTGACGGAGGTTCAGTAATGCTATTGTAGCTTAAGGTTGATACAGTGTAGATACAACGGGGTGGCAGAGGTCGTTAATTAAATAATAGTGACGTGAGCTGAGGCCGCTGGATGCGGGTGGCGCAGGACCGGTCACTTTGGCACTCTTTGGGGGAGGCCTATGTCCAGCAGTGGACGTCTTTCGGCTGATATGATGATGATGATGATGATGAGCTGAGGTTTTAATTAAGCTGCAGCAATTTTGGCGGATGAACTTTTTAGACCACTAAGACAAACTGCAAAATTATGCAGTCAAAAGAAATGGAACCAAAGTTCTAATCTCTGAAGCTAAACTAAATTTAAATGTTTATATCATCAATTTTTATTCCAATTTTAACTTTTGCGACAACTACCGTTCTAATACGCGTTACAAGGGATATAAAATTTAACGAACTCGGTAAATTTCTTGATTTCAAGGTCATAGTAGGGTTTTTGCCGTAACACGTCAATGCAAACGTGCAACCTGACAAACGTCGAAATGTTTGTTAGGCGACGCAAACGTCTTCATTAGAGAGCGGCATTCATACCACCGGCTCCAGGAAGACACCATAATAGTGCGTTCAGTCAATATTTAGGACTTTGACTCTTTTAGGAGTCGTTGACGTAATTTTGTTTGTTTCCGTGTTCTTTCGGATAACTTAGGTAGTGGTCCAGCTAATCTGTATGATATATGTACCGATACCGATGGTACTGATTCCCATAGGATAGGAAGAAAATGCTATGGATAGCGACGTTTTAAAAACACAGCGTGGGTAGATTTCCCAATAGATAAGTTAGACCTGGTGAAGGATGCAGGAATCCGTTGGAAGCTCCTCCACGTGCATGGAACCTAAATAAGGAGGAGGCGATCCTTGCTTGAGGGAGGCGATCCTTGCTTGAGGGAGGCGATCCTTGCTTGAGGGAGGCCTTAGGCCAGCGAAGCATAACAATAACTATCATTGTTCTGTTCCAATTATTGCCTCATTGATAGGAAGAGCCATATAGTCTTGAGAGGATTGAGTAATATGTATCATATTCATTGCCAAACTACGAAAACCTTAAGCTTAGATGATCGTCCTATAATTATATCCGCTTAGTTTTGAGCAAATTTACCAGCAAGTGTTCTTGCTCGTAAAGTTTGCTCTACCACGCGGAAGTATAATTTCACGCTCACCTTAGGATTAAGGTACTTACGATTGTGTGCTCAAGTGGGCCTGCACAAATATTGAGCCGCTTTTGTATTTAAAGCCGTATTAGTTTCTCCATGATCGCTTTCAAGGTATTTCGTTCCGCCATTTGTATTTGGGACGGCGGAACGTTTGGATTTGCATCATTGTTTTTAAATGGGTAATAGTCAAAGACTAGTGCCGGTTATGGTGAATTTTGTTTGTCTTATACGAATTACTGGCAGTGGAGCTATGCGAATTACACAACGGGATTTTTTTGTTTGAATTTGAATTAAATCATTATCATTAACGTATTTCAACGCTCAATTAGAATGCCATTTCGTGTTTACGAAAATTGCCTGGTTTAAGTAGGCAAAATAATATCAGTAAATCGAGATAACATCTCGATTTACTTATATTTTCTATGCCATTGAAATCTTAATGTAGAGTCAGATGGCAGTCGCTTTTGTAAAACTAGTACCTATGCCAATATTGGCAAATCTTGAGATCAAGGCTCGCCTACCGGTTATTATCCAGTACAACTCCGTGGCCCGGGTATTAACCTGCCCAAATTTCGTTCGTGCCTTTGCAAAAAAGATAGGGTATGCAAAGTCACATGAGAGCGCACCCGAGAGTAGAGCAACAACACTTCAGTCATATTGCTAATCATTAATACTAAATCCAGAAATCAGTCAGGACAGCATCATCATTTAATGAAGTTGATCTCAAGCTACTTTGATGTGAGTACAATGTGACGGCCCAACCGTCCAGAGCGGCTACCGCGAAACGCCAACTTCGTTTGTTCGCATATCTCTCTGTCGTTCGAATGTGTAAGTGCGATAGAGTTAGATATACATAAACGAACTAATTTGGCGTTCCAGTTTCACGGTAGCCGCACCGGCTAAGACTAGCCCTATGTATTTATAAGAAGTCTAGCCTTATATTGATTTAAACTTTCACGATTCTCACACATTATTTATACTAAACGGGACTTAATCGCGTATAATTAACTTATTTTATTTACCTCACTAGTCACTAGTCTAGCCTTAGCTCCGACGGACTCTACTGAAGGCTACCACACCGGATGACAGAGACAGTTCCTTACCTTCACAATGGAACTAATTATGGCTAAGCAGATATTCACACACGTGTGTTGACAAGAGTTGTCAGCGCGCCGGCGCAACAGGCGCCCTATATGCGCACGCGCTGAATCCAAAACAACTTTGTACAGAATACAGATGCAATACTGAAAAATATCTGAACGCGGTCTAAGGTATTATAAAGGAATGCATGAATGATTTATTTGAACCACAACCACAACAGCATACAGAGAAACCACAACAACATACAGAGGGCGCTGTTATCGCTAACAGTCAAATTCAAACTGCTCTCCGTATTTATATTTGTTTTTAATTATTTATGCATAGTTTTAAGTGACATTTTACAACAATTATAACTCATTAACATCTATTTGGCAAAATAAATATTATTCATACGAAGAAATGGCACCGGTCAAGACTAAAGTTACGGCAAACACGGCGACGGTTAACAGGTTGGTGGAAATCATTTCTAATCTCAAAACTGAAATTGCAGACATGAAAGACAGAATGGAATGCTGCAGTTGTACAATTTTGGAGCAGCAGAAACTACTCACCAGTCAGAACGCGGACATCCAGGAAATCTTGAGACTGATGACAGGTACAAACAACCACCCAGAACTGCCACACAAGTCACTAGCCTTCCAGCACGTGACGCTTAATGAGTCTGGCCCACAAGGCATCGTCTTTTTAGACAAAGAGCAGCACGTCCAAACCACCATTACACCGCCGTCACTAGCTGTACCCATGTCACCCGTGGTTCCTGCGGCTTCTGAGCCTGAGCCCAAGGCACGTCGTAATCGTCAGCGTCGTGACGCCAACAACACAACCAATAGCCCACTCATAACTGCTGGTTATGTTACTCCTCCATGCAATACATCGCGGTCACAAGCAGGGCAACCGCCTATGCCGGTTCAACCTGTGCCGGTGCTGCAGACGGTGCCGCGGCCACCGGCGGCAGGGCTGACGGCCGCACCACCAGCGGCAGCACCCATCAGAAATTCAACTCGATCTTCGAGTGAGCGAGGTGCCACGGGCCTTCGCGCTGCAGGTCCCCGTATCACGAGACTGCATGTATTCAACCTCAGCGAGGACACTACTCCAGACGACGTGATCCAGCTTGTGCAGACTCGTATGGGTATCGCCAAGCCCGTGTGCGAGCAACTGGTCGTCACCCGTGGCAAATATGCGTCGTTCCGCCTGGATGTGCCGACTGACAACCAGAAGATCGTTCGGGATACAAGTAATTGGCCAGCTGGTGTATCAGTTCGATTGTTTAATGTTGTGCAGGCAAAAAACTTGCCCGGAAATCGAATCACAACGAAAACAAAGTAGATTCTATGTTTATTGTTATCCACCAAAACGTAAGATCCATATGTGGAAAAACTTCACTTTTAGATTTATTAACAAGTAAGGAACAACCACATGTATTGGGCTTTAGCGAAATTTGGAGCCGAAATAACGAAATTGCACGAGTGAGGTTACGCGGGTATGCGCTGGCAAATTATTACTGCAGAAGTACTATCGCTCACGGCGGTACCGCGCTGTACGTGCGGGACGGTATAGAATATCGTCTGCGAAACGACCTGCATACCCTCATCGTACAATATCATTTTGAATTTTCGGCTATTGAAATTATTCGTAGTAAGTTGATTATTATTGCATTGTATAGGACTGGTAATGGTGATTTTGACATTTATTTAGAAAATTTGGAATTGTTATTAAAAAAGCTAACTGACGAAAACAAAAGGTTTCTCATTGTTGGCGACCATAATGTGGACTACCTAACTGATAACAGCATGAAACGCCATATAAACGATGTGTTAGGGTCATACGGGTGTCGTAACACAGTATCGTTTCCTACTCGTGTGACCGCGGAATGTGCATCGTCCATCGACTGCGGGCTGTCTAACTGGGCGAGCGATTTGCTTACTGTGACAGCACTCGACACTGCAATAAGCGATCATAACGCGCAACGTTATGAATTAACTACGCAAAATGATTCCCATAAAACACAAAAAGTAGTCGAGCGCCGGCTTTTCAATGAAGATTCAATTAGCCTATTTTCCTCAGACATTTACAATTATGACTTTAATTTTATTTATGAAAATAGCTTTGACATTAACGATAAATTTAATAAATTAAGAATATTAAGATGTCGTCAGTGCGGAGCGGGTGGGCCCGCGAAGAGTGACCAGAGACGGGGACAACGCAAGGTCAACATCGCGCCCGCTGGTGGTACGTTTAGCTAGGCGCGCGCTACGAGACGAAGTATTGCGGAATGCACGGGTGCGCCGATCGCTCAACTCAAATGACATCGGCTTGCCAGAACATAATATCTCCTCGATCTATGTTAATGAACGGTTAACAAAAACTAATCGCGTGCTGTTCTGGAAAGCGCGACAGGCAGGCAAAGCGGCAGGCTGGAGATACATATGGACCAGAGAGGGACGGATATACGCTAAAAAAAGCGAAGGCGATGACGGCAGAGGAGTCCGAATTAAAATCGAAAAGGACATATTTTCGGCCAGGACCCTGCAGCCTCTAATAGTAGATAATAATAGGTTTTTCGTTCGTTCGTTTCAAGAGTATAGTTTTCTCCTTGGTGTTTCATTGATAGCGTATGACTTGTTTTCCATATCAGAATGTGAGTATGAAAATCTGTCCGTATTCTGTGCGTTATTATTTCATATTGCTTACAACATAAATGTTATGCCTATGCGTTGCAATTCACATAACGCCAAAACGGTGAGGCTCCTAAGTATTTCATCTGCATGTAAATGGACCCTACAGCTTCCGATAATAAATAAAGATAGTTTGTGTAAAAAGTACAATTATTGTTTTAAAAATGTTTGTGAACATAAAACCCTGTCTATATATTATGCACCATTCGTTCAGTTCGTTAACGGTATCATTGTTATGTCTAAAACTTGTTTTCAACTTAAATGTAAAAGCCAAACTTTGTCGAAATTGTTCTGTATATCATATGCTAGAGAGCGGAACCTAAAACGTCAAATCAAAGCTGGATTTATTTATAAAAGGTACAACTTTTTCTCCAGAATTCTAGTAATGTCTTGTAAATTAATGTACGAGTCTAAAAATAGTCGATTACAACGTACGACAGTTTATGAATGTAAACCAATAGCTGACTATAGTGCGAGTGTAATTTCGGAAACCTGTTTGACTAAAAGACTAACTGTGGAGTTTCTAATGTTGCTATATCTACTATGTTCGGATAAGTACCGAAGATATACTTACAAATATCGCTGCCATCCTTTCACTCTACATAATCAAACACATCACAATGCTAATAACGACAAACAATTATATTTTCTGCTAATTAAAATTAATTTTGACCATTACAGCGCCCGCCACACACACTTACACGTTTTAAAATGAACCGGAAAAAATCCTACCATTTGACTTTAGGCTTACTGAACGTGCGCTCCTTAAACACTGGCTGGGAGGAACTTGTGGCAGCCCTGGATCTGTACAACCCGGATATATTGGCACTAAACGAGACTTGGCTTCGGGAGGGTGAAGAAAAGTTCATACCGAAAATACCAGGTTACACCCTGAAAAGCAACCCGCGCGCAAGCGGAACCAGAGGAGGCGGTGTCGGGTTCTATGTTCGAAAAAACCTCCGAGTACAGGTAAGACCACACCCACCTTCTTCTCTGGAACAAATGTGGTTGGAGCTGCACGTTCACGGCGTCGGTCGATTTGCGATCGGCACGGCATACAGACCAGAATCTGTATCAGTTGAAAACGCTATCGACGCCCTCAGCGAGTCTCTAGACCAATTTGGGTCATGTAAAAATATGTACCTGTTAACCGATTTCAACATTGATGTACAATTGCAAAGCCAAGCTAATGTCAAGAGGCTGGTTACTTTTCTATCTCAGCGGGGTTTAGTACAACTCGTAAAAGAGCCTACGCGTATTGCTTCAGAGAGCTCATCGATATTGGACTTAGTGATAACAGACAGCCCCAACGACTGTAAGGCAATACACGTACACCACAACCCGAAGCTCAGTGACCACGCAATGGTACTGGTGGAGTTATTAGTTACTAAACCAAAGCAGGCCCCACAATATACATATAAACGGTGTCTGAGTAATATAGACGCTACAAAATTCAAATTAGACCTTGAAAATATGCCTTGGCGGAAAGTTTGGGAATTAGTCGATACAGACAGCAAAGTTAATCTTTTCAACCACCTAGTCACGAACATTTTCGACAAACATGCTCCGATGCGCCGTTCTCAAATCAACTGTAGATCTCTTCCCTGGGTGACAGATACAATTAAAACGATGATGAACTTCCGCGACAATGCCCTAAAGAGAGCTCATAAAACAAAAAAAGATTCACATCAAAAGTATTATAAAGATCTAAGAAACTACACCACAGGAGCCCTGGAACGTGAAAAGACTGCATATTTTACTTTTTACGTTAACAAAAATAGGTCAAATCCTAAACGGATGTGGAAACATTTAAAGAGTTCCTCTATTCTAGGTGAAACAGAAATTCTTTCGATTCCTCAGCATTTACGCAACCCTGATGCAATAAACAACTTTTTTTTGACACTACCAGGAACGCCCAACACAGACCGCGACACGCAAGCCCTGTTTGATAATAAAACTCTAGGAAAACACATATTTAATATAGACAGCTGTACAGATGATCAAATCCGCAAAATAATCAATTCCATAGAAACCAACGCAAGTGGCCACGACAATATTACGATAGAAATGATTCGCCTTACGCTGGAGGTTACTTTGCCTGTAATAACACATATAATCAACGCGTCTATTGCGTCTAAAACCTTTCCCGAGGCGTGGAAGCTTGCCCGAGTAAGACCGATACCAAAATCAAATAGGGCCGAGGACTATAAAGATTTACGCCCGATAAGTATCCTCCCAGTACTTTCTAAAGTCATAGAAAAAGCCGTTTGTGAACAACTTACAAAGTACTTGGAGGAAAATAGCCTACTGCCGTGTACGCAGTCGGGCTTTCGATGCAAGCAGGGCACGGCTACGGCAATGGCAAATGTCACGGATGACATTATTGCGGCGGCAGACAAGGGTATGGGATCTATCCTCGTTCTGTTGGACTTTTCGCGTGCTTTCGACTGTCTCAACCCGAATCTGATGTTATCTAAAATGGCGTATTACGGCGTGGCAGCGCCGTCATGTGCCTGGTTTCAGTCATTCCTCACAGGTCGAAGGCAGTACGTAGAAATTCAAACGGAGCAAGGCGGGTTGGCGAAATCAAAAACGCAAACAATCAGCCGCGGCACACCACAGGGGTCAATTTTAAGCCCTTTGCTCTTCATTTTGTACACCGCGGATATGACTAACAACCTAAAACTCTGTAATGTACACTTATATGCAGACGACACCCAATTATATTATTCATTCGAACCAAAAAACCTGGACATGGCTCTTAGCACAATAAACGAGGACTTGCTGGCAATAAATAATTGGTCGCTTAAAAATAATCTTATTTTGAACCCCACAAAGTCACAATTTGTAGTAATGGGGAATAAATGGCAGCGTACACAGATCAAAGAGCGGAACCCAAAAGTCTTGATTGGAAACGAGCCTATTTCCCAAGTCGAAAGCGCAAAAAACCTGGGTATTATCATGGACGGCGAATTGCGTTACATAGAGCATGTCAATATGAAAATCCGAAATGCCTTCTACCGCCTCAAGGTGTTATATAAGATTCGCAAATACCTATCAGTTAAGGTCAGGGAGATACTCGTCGAGTCGCTAGTGCTCTCGCAGTTTAACTACGCGGATATAGTGTACGGACCAAGACTTCTAGCAGCTACGAAAAAGGCTATACAGCGCGTACAAAACGCATGTGTCCGTTTCTGTTACGAGGTTCCCAAACGAGCACACATTACGCCTTTTCTTAACGATAATAAACTGCTAAACATGGAGAACCGAAGGCAAAAACACCTAGCATACACAGTAAGGAAAGTTTTAGACTTTCAGAGGCCGTACTATCTCTATGAGAAACTGAAATGGGTCAAGGACTCTCGTAAAAGGCTGCTGAGAAGCTCCACCAAACTCGTAACACCAAAACATAAAACAGCGCTCTTTAGAGGGAGTTTTAAATTTGCCGCTTCCAAGGTGTGGAATGATCTGCCACCACCTCTTCGCGAACCTTTAACTCTGTTACAGTACAACAGACTAGTACATGCCCACTTGTTAGCCAGGCAAAGCGGAGTTTACCCTCCCTCCCTCCTAAGTTCGTAAGCAGCCGTTCATTCATTAATTCTTCCGTGATTGCATTTTGTTTCTTTCTTAAAATTTTAAAATAGTAATTGCAAACATACTTATACACACACATCATGCTCACACACACACACACTCATATACATCACACATCATCAGCCTATGCACGTCCCACTGCTGGGCACAGGCTTCCTCTCATGATACTCTCATGATACACTCATACACGCACTTGTTATACCTAAGCAGTAGTTATTAGTACATGCATACATACCTACACGTCTTTATCCCTGAGAGGGGTGGGCAGAGCACATGAAATTTGCATTCCAGGGCCACTATTAGCTATTAGGAAAGTCAAACAAATATAAATATATATGTTAGATAATAAGCACTATGTATAGTTATTTTTTTTTGTTTTTAGTTATTCTTTGTCAGATAGGCCAAATACTCATATGTACCTACCTCATGCGAGCACAGTTTGTATATTAGGATCGAAGTTCATTGCATCCGACCGTTCTAGTGTTAAGTTTTTCTTTTCGGTCCAGTCTGAAAACCAGCGCTGGGCGTCTCTGCCCAGCACACGCTGAGACTGGAACCCTTTGCCTTTTAATTATATTGATTGTTAAGTTTAAGTTTTAATTATGTTATTTTTTTCTTTTATTGTGGCAATAAACTATTTCTATTTCTATTTCTATTTCTAATTATTTAATATACTACTATACTATATTGACATACACTTCCCCATGAAAACAATTAAATGCAAAAACAATACGAGGGTGCCCTGGTTGAGTGATGAATTGGCGGAACTGATGCGTAAGCACAGTGATCTCCATGACCTGCGGCGCCAGTACCCTAACAACCCCATACTGACCGAATGTATCGAGCACTATGCTAGTCTAATAAAGTCAACAACAGTTAATACCCGTCGCACATATACTGAAAATAGACTGGCGGCGAGCGGCAATAAACCGAAAGAAATATGGAAGGTGGTAAATGAGGAGGTGGGAGCGAAAGCGAGATCTCAAGGTATTTGCCTTCGTCATTCCGCAACAAATCTAGAAGTACACAAGAAGGATATACCAAATACTTTGAACTCTCACTTTCTTGGAGTGGCATCTAAATACGCGATACAGAGCGACATGCTGAAATCCACACAGTTTCTCCATAGGCACATGGCAGTGTCAGATGTGCCTGTTTTTAACCTGCCACTCGTCACTCGCGATATGCTTGATGCGGCTTTTCTCCCCATGCTGAAGAAGCGTAGCACTGCTGATGTTTTTGACATATCACCTAATATTCTTCTTTGGATATGGCCGGTTGTCTGCGACGTACTTGTTGTCCTTATAAACCTTATGTTTGAAACTGGTACATATCCTGATATTTTAAAGAATACACGGGTGTGTCCAGTTTTTAAAGGGAAAGGCGACAGGTGCGATGTTGACAACTATAGGCCAATTACAATAGTACCCACTGTCTCCAAACTCGTGGAATCTATCTTATCGTCTCACCTAATGTGTCACCTAGAGTCGAATAACCTGTTTACGGAAAATCAATTTGCGTACCGACAAAAAATGTCGACTACCACCGCGGCGTACAAGATATTCGATTGTATCATGACTGGGTTGGACGATAGGAACAAGATGGCAGGAATATTATGTGATTTGTCAAAGGCCTTTGACGTTATTAGTCACAAATTGCTACTAAATAAGTTAAATCTATATGGCATTCAGAACAGTTCCCTCGATCTATTCACCTCGTTTTTGTCAGATCGCAAGCAAGTCGTGAAATTACTCACTGACGGCAAATCACTGCAATCCGATGCAGGGGACATAAATATAGGTATTCCTCAGGGTTCTGCGTTGGGAAATACCCTATTTCTAATATTTATAAATGACCTTCCGTCGAACATTGTGGCTGGTTTGTCTGTATTGTTTGCGGACGACACAACAGTACTGGTTAGTGCAAGTTCTTACGATCAGCTCAGCCATAAGATTGATCAGGCTTGTAGTCAATTAGGGAACTGGTTCTCGGCAAATGGACTATTATTAAACTGTGCAAAATCGAATATAATCCTTTTCTCAGGCCGAAAGATTCCGCTTCCGCCGTGCATGGCCAGTTGTCCGATGCCAATATGTGACGAGAGTAAGTTCCTTGGGTTCATAGTTGACGCTAATTTGAATTGGAAGCGCCATGTCGACAGTTTATGCGATAGATTGGGTAGTGCAGTATTTGCGTTGAGAAAACTGAAACCATTGATCTCAGGGGAGGCATTGAAACAGGTGTACTTTGCTTATTTTCACTCACTCCTTTCTTACGGCACACTCGTCTGGGGGAGCTCTACAGATGCTAAAAGGGTATTAATCGTGCAAAAACGAGCAATCCGTACACTTGTTGGAGTAAAGCATAGGCACCCTTGTAGAGAACTCTTCAAATCTCAACGCATTATGACGCACTACTCACAATACTTATTTGACTGTTGGTTATTTGTAAGAAACAATATTTCCCAGTTTGTACGTGTTGATTTGCCGGGGAAACAACTCCGTTCTACTGGGCGCTTGAGAACGGTTCCTCGTCGCATGGCGCTTTCAACAAAAAACCCCCGCGTCATCGGACCCACTTATTATGAACACTTACCGGCCAATCTAAGGAATGAACCATATGACGAAACATTCCGGCGCAAACTGAGAAATCTTTTGTTGGAAAACCCTCTGTACTCCGTTAACGAGTACATGGAAATGACTTTTTAATTGTGTATTTTGTTTTTCTAAAATTGACATTTATTTTTGTTAACTTTATATTTATCAATGTTATGAACTATTATTATTACTTATTCCTGTTTTTAAACGTGACAATCATTATTAAATATGTAGTTTTGACATACTTATAGTTTAGAAAATATTATGTTATTGTGTATAATGAATGACGATCCTTTTCGGGAGATAGAATAATATAATATTTTGTATTTAACAGTCAACTGACTCATTAAGTCTTTATTATTAAAATTGACGAACATGGTAGAAATTCTTGTAATCTTGACATTTATGCAAATTTATATTGTAATTTTTATCGTGTAATAAATAAATCTAATCTAATCTAATCAACATAACTTACAATTAGCTAAACCCAGGAAATATGTATGACAATGAATGCAATGTTGAGGGTGGTCTCAAAATGAGTCCACTTATCATGTGTTGGAGCATGAAGTGCTGCGATGCAGATTTTTAGTGAAATAACCTAATTGCAAATCATTTTTTTTTTCATTTAACCCATACGCGTCTATGGATAGGTCTTCAAAAATGATATTGAGGTTTCTATTTTTTTTTTCTAATGCGCGAGAGACACTTCCAAAGTGGTAAAATGTGTCCCCCCCCCCCCCCCCGTCCCCCCTGTATCTCCTAAAATAAGAGAATGATAAATCTAAAAAAAATATTTGATGTCCATTACCATGCAAAGTTCCACCGAAAATTGGTTTGAACGGGATCTAGTAAGTAGTTTTTTTTTAATACGTCATAAATCGTAAACCGCAATTTACCTTTCATTCAATCAACACAAATATAAAAATAAAAAGTTAAAAACCCTAAATACGGAACGCTTCATGGACGAGTCCGACTCGCACTTGGCCCCTTTTTTTTATAAAAGACTGTCCAGTGATTGACCCTAGTCTCACCTGATCGTAAGTGACGACAGAGCTTAAGATGAAGCTCACTACTGGTTCAGCTTTTATCCACTTCCTATGTTTTTATCAGTTAATAATCGGGACCCTGTGTTTGTTATCACATTGTCGGATAAACTTAAACAACGGCAGTGAATGTGACATAATAACACCCTATCAAACAAGGTCCATGACCCAGTAACCTTGACAGTAACACAAACCCAGCCCAGTGTTGAGACAGGCCCCATAAAACTACAGCTACGTAGTGTCATATAACATGATACGCGTGAAACACCATATATCCACAATACAGGTTGATGTGTGCGCGAAGCTTTAGAACACAAAGCCTTTCTGTTTTATGTAATGACCTTATATACGTACCTATTTATGTAAACTAGGCCGTAAGCGTAGGCATTGTGAAATTCTTACTGTTAATTCAATTCAATTCAAATTATTTAATTCAGACCATGTCCATAGTGTTAGTATACGTTACATTTACTTATCCTAAGTTAGTTATATCTAAAGTCATAAAATATATAATAATGAAAATAAAATGTCATACTAAATAAAAAAGTTAGATTATTAGACCGATTACGTTCGCTGTGTCATCGGGTCGAAGCAGCCCGATCAATGTAATTACATCGCGGTTATCAATGTAATTACAGTTAAATATTATCCCGCAGTGTCTTGGATGTTATTTATTATTTGTGTAAATTAGGAGTCGCTATGGCCACCTTATGACTCCATCATCAGATCAGTTTGGAGGTGCTATAAAAATGCGTTGAAACCGAACATAATATAAGTATAATAACAATAATCTTTGGATGGGTGACCGCCTGATGTTTGAGTGGTTAATATAAATGAGCGCTTCCGTGCTTTGGGAGGCACACAGTTGATCCCGGCTGCTGTCTATGACAGTAGTCGTTAAGCCGAGTCTCTTCGGGCGGCTTAAGAACTTCTAACAGTCGAGTTGACCACTCACTTGACAAAGGGGGGACAATTGTTACTCGCGTCCTCAGGAGCTACCTACCACAACCCTGCACGTGTCCCCTGGGTGGTACTAAAGAGTGACAACATTAAAGGCCAAAATAATGTATGCCATACGATTAAATAAATAATAACAATCCATACTAATATCCATACTAATCCATACTAATATTATAAATGCAAAAGTGTGTCTGTCTGTCTGTCTGTCTGTCTGTCTGTTACCTCTTCACGCTTAAACCGCTGAACCAATTTGGATGAAATTTGGTATAGAGATAGTTTGAGTCCTGGAGAAGGACATAGGATAGTTTTTATCCCGGAAATCATCCCCCAAGGGGATGAAGTGGGGGGTGAATGTTTGTATGGAGCTACGATATTAAACGAGTTTCACGCGGACGGAGTCGCGGGCAGAAGCTAGTAATAAATAAATCAGCCTAGAGGTATACGTCCCACTGCTGGGCACAGGCCTCCTCTCATAAATAGACTACTGCCCGTTCCCCCGGTGTATGTGAAGTCTCGAACACACCATGCACCTTTGAATTTCTTCGCAGATGTATTGATTTCCTCACGATGTTCTTCCTTCACCGAAAAGCAAACAATAATATGTATCGGATTTTATTGACAATTAAGAAACGAACAGGGTAAATTAAATAAGAGCCTGTAAATATAGCTTTTATTTAGGTAATCTCTCATAAACACAATCGTCCTGTTTAAGGGGTAAAGGGTCATGCAGTTGTTAATTATAAAGATGACATCTTCAATGTAGTAAACGGATTACACGGAAAAAGGCAATCACGACACCATCGACTAGACCGTCACTTTTGTCGGCGGGGCTAGGTTACACACTTACCAAGTCACCAAACTAACGTTCAATTACTTATCTCCTTGAGAGAGGGATCATTATTGCGTGGCAAATGATAAAGGGTTGGTGTTAAGGACCATGGAGATGAATTCATTAACATTTTTGGTGACGGTTAATGTGTTCATTTTATGCGCGCCCATGCCCTGTGGGAATATGTGGGAAAATCTTGATGATAATGACACAAATTTAAGAACTAGGTTTTAGATATAATTTGACGACCGGTTAGCGTTGTGAAGCTGAAGGCCCTGGGTTTGAATCCCGGTAAGGGTAAATGATATTGGTGTGATGAGCGTGAATATTAGATTAGGTTAGATTAGATATTTGTTTGTGAATGCCGTAGGGTGGAGTCTCAGTTAAATAGGTACTTTAAATAGTTATACTTGTGGCCTAATTCTAACAGCTACCTACATTGTACCCAATAGTGGCGTAGACACTAAATAAAATAATAAACAATGTCATATTTTCTCGAAAAAGGAATAAAAATGTAGTCAAACGGACGAAAAAATCAACGCAAAAGGTTAAATAATCACAAAGTTATAAGTGTCCAAAGTTTTAAGAAGGCGTATGTTCTGTCCCTTTTTCGCAAAACGCAACTTCATATGAAACGATGTCGCTGGAAGAATGTGACGTCACAGAAGACGGCAACGTGCCGCGCCGCATCGTGGTCGGCGCGCCGTCGACGCGGCCCCCCGGCAGGATCATGTAATGTGACGTCACACACCGTTTGCGTTTTCTCTCTCTAACAAGCAATATTAAAACGGTTGTAGCTAATTATTTAAGATATCTGAATGGGATTTTCGTCACTAGGCATGTTTTTTTGCCTCGTTTCTTTTGGAGTAATACTAATTTTCGAGTCTACACCCTATTGCCAAGTCGTAATTCTCAACAAGAAGTCAATTTAAAAGTGTGTTTACCGAATGGCAATGCACCTAACCTCCCGGATGGCCAAACCCATTTCCAGTAGCTATTTTAAATTAATTTAATATCCAATCGATACGGGCACACGTTTCGCAAGAATTAAGACGTTAATTTAATAAATTTAATTACTCATTTACATATCAATACCAGTTGCATTGAATTCAAAATGCATAAAATTAGCCAGCGACGTTTATTTCCCGTAGATTAAGATTTGCATGTTTAATAACAAATTTATTGGACTGATATCGTGTTTATATTTCAAGTCTTCATAAATCAATTCGTAACTCTGTTTAGACTTACAGCGATGTTAACCTTGAAGAAATGGTGTTACCGACTACACAAAAATGAAAAATAGCCATTACATTTTTCGGGGCAAGACATGACGACTGATGTAATTAGTAATTACACCCTCAATAAATACTACTTTACTAAGAGAGCATTAATAAAGACAAAAATAGCGCGAATAAAGATTGTACAAATTCAATATTAACAGAAATTTTATTTTCTTAAGATATCAAATACGTTTTCCATTTTCTTGTATTGTGTCTTAGAAGTGAGTGCTCGATACTGCAACACTTAATTAAAAATACTATATATTTAGCTACATTTATTTACTGTCATAGAATTAAGGAAACTACTATGAAACTATGGATCTTGTTGTCTGAATAAATAAATTATATTATATTATTATTATTAGGTACAACCATTAACCATTGGATGTAATTAAAAAAAACATGTATTTTTTTATATCTTCCCACGATTCGTTAGCGTGTATCCTTACTATTATTTTAATATACTTACAAGCTATAAATATTACTGAAAAAATTCATCTAAATCCATTTGATAGTTTATGCGTGACACTGTAAGAAACATCCAAACACCATCTCTAACTTTCGCGTTTAGAATAATATTATACGGTTTTGGCCGAAATGCTGTGAGCAGATAGCTAAATAGTTTAGTGATATGATAAACACGTACAAAGTTGTTCAAACACGAAACGGCTTGTTTTATCTTAGTAATGTCTAATCCAGGCCTACTCAGCAAGGAGTCTAGCTAGTGTCCGATTACCGGAGTAAGCTAGCTTTATCTTTATGACTTTACCTACTCGCGACACCAGTAGGTCACAGAAAACAGGCGTGAAGGGCCTCAACTCGAACAAATGAAAGGTCCTAATATCGTTCTGACGGTGGCGAGACTCACGCGCGGAAATTAGAGTTGGCTTGAGCTCAATACAACATAAGAAGAATGCCATTTTTAATAGTATTTAGTTAAAATAGGTTCAGATAGACTCATCGGCATCATCATATATCCCTTAAAGCAACCACTATCATTTACAAAGAAATTAAACTCCACCAACAAATTGCTGCTCGTACATATTAAACTTCTCTACCCATCAAATGTGCGACGTAGGGTGGGTTGCACCAAACCGTTTGTAATCGTAAGCAGCGTTCGTTAAAACCTGAATGTATAGACAGTTTGACAAGTTTCTATGGGCTGACAGCTGCCGGCGCCATATTTAACGTTGATCGGCCTGTAATCGTATGCTGGTGCAACCCGCCCTTAGTCAGTCATCAGTCATCACTTATGTTCTATCAATCACCGTTAACTTGGCATACGGCTATCGATTTATTTCTAGTAAGTACTTTATTTCGTTAAAATTGGATCTTGTTTGTAGCTGCGCAATAAAAAAATCTCGTTGATTTTGTCCTGTATAGTATAGGTAAACTGGAAGCACATTGCCAAGAAAGCACTCGATAAAGACACTTAAAAAAAAAAAAAAAAATTAAAATTAAAATTTAATCTGTTTATTTCACATAAAAGCATACATTTTTTTAAGGCTTAACTACTAATCTTAAATTATAAAGATTTTTTGAGTTAAGGAGTCTATAATTATACAACAATATCAAATAACTTACAACGATAGGGTTAGCTATATTCTCTTATTTTAAGCATGTGCTTTTTTATCATATTTCTAGCTTGTCTACATGTGTCATGTGTCATGTGTTGTGACATGTGTCTTGATGCATTATAACTCCAAGTAAGACACATGCACAACCAATACTCTGCCAAGAGTGCCCGACTGAGAAGAGAGGTAAACTGCTGCAAGTTTATATTTTCTGTGACTTTGTATTGACCCTTATCGTTATGGACAATACTTATACACCCACAGACTAAAAAGCTTCGCCAAAACACGGGTTTCCTACACATTTGCGATTATAACGCGGCCGTAAAGTAGGGTAAAGTGCCGTGTATACATAGCTTTAATACGACGTTTAACATGGCATCAACCTAAAATAGACATTAGAGAGATAGGTGGGTTTATACCTAACCTTATTGTATAAAGATAAGCAAAGGAGACCGCACGCAAATTCATACGTACAAGAGATTCGTACCAAAAAAGAGGTTCTTTCGATAGGAGAAAACTATTGAAAACAGAAGGGGAAATATGTTAGAGCATCTGATATAACGACAATTACTTAAAAACTATAGTTGAAGAAACGATAAAAGGAAGGAGAGGCAGGGGAAGACCAAGACGTTTATGGGTGAAGCTAAAGAGAATTAAGAGGTTAATGTAATGTCGTATCAGGAGCTCAAAACAGTGGCAGAGAGAAAAAGAGAATGGCGATTACTCCACGATGGTGACGAGATTGGGCACGCGGGAGTTTTTTTTCGGCCAATGTGCAGCGCTGCGTTACATTAACCGTGCAGTAATACGCAGCTTGTACAGTCAGCAAAGTATTAAACTGCATACCCTGTGAAATGTTTCACATGGTCTTGTGACCTCGTGGTGTCCACCGTACATAATTTCGGTCATACGTGAGAGTGAGAGATCAGAGCGCGATCTCTTGCTCCCACGAATGATGCACCGCTGTGGCCGAAATCCTAAAAGCCATCAATAGGGGTGTAGACACTAAATAAAATAATCAATAATTTGTATTTTCCCGAAAAGGATTAAAAATGTAGTCAAATGGAGAAAATAGCAACGCAAAAGGTTAAATAATCACAAAGTTATTAAGTGATCAAAGTTTTAAGAGGAGGTATGTTCTGTCCTTTTTCCGGAAAACGCACCTTCATATGAAACGATTGTCATTTACTATGAAGCTTGCAAAGTGTGACGTCACGTCTGCGAGCGTTTTCTCTCTCTAACAAGCAATATTAAAACGGTTGTAGCTTCGTAATGAGATAACTGAATTGGATTGTATTCACTAGGCATATTTTTTTCCCTTCTTTCTTATGGAGTAATAGTACATTGTTTAACGAGGGGCGGAAGTGGAATATTGCGAACAAGAGTCTATCACAAGCCCTCCGCCTTCGGCGTCGGGCTTCTGATAGACTCTTGTTCGCAATATTCTTACGCCCGTGTTATACACAATGTTTTTCATCACATTTGCGAGGAAACAAATACATTTTAGATGAAATTAATACAAATCGTAATAAACACTGCATCACGTCAGTCGTCCATTTTGTTGAATTTGACGTGAGGCGCGTATGGCAAAGACCCTTCGGTATACAGCCACGATTTGAAAACACTTAAAAACATTTTACATAGACACTAAATAACTACATATAAAATCTGTAAATAATTCAGTTAAACATGTTTAAGTAGTTTTTTAAGTTTAAATTTATTTATAAGTACGTTTTGAGGCATCGTATTTGATATAAAACCTCTTTGCTTTGTAACTGCCGCATGAGTGACAGATACAATTTAAGAAAAAAACCATTACGCCCGTGGGCGTAACACAGGCTATTACAGCTCTGTATGTCTGCGCATTATGAAGCCCTTTTCGAGCAAATGTGATGAAATAATAATTTTCGAGTCTACACCCGTATTGCAAATGTTGCTGTGCATGGCGCCGGCAGTTATCATTCCATAGAAAACCGTCAATCTTTCATGCAACCAGATTAGAACGAACGAGCGAAGCGAACGAAGTTCTCCGTTTCAGCTTGGGTAAAAAAAACTTATGTTTTCGACTGTCGTGAAATTTTGTAAGCAGCGCAGAATTTTGTACAACAAAGCAGGTCTAGTATTCATTTGTCCATACGTGCGCAGTAAAGCGAAGTCGGCCACCAACATTCTAGGACATTTAATTTTATTGGTGTTTTCTGGTTAAGGGGCTACCCGAGGTTTTCATCGATTTTTGACAAGTTTTGAATCGTATCTACTACTTTTGCACTACAGATAGAATCATAAATCAAACGGCTATCGGTTCTTCAATCTTTTATCTCCATTTTGACAGACCGGATTTTGAAACAAATTAATACTTAATTTTGTATGATTTTTTTAAACATTGTCTAAAAAAACACTTATTTCGCATCTCTATTGACGTGAAAGATCTAACATATACGAAATCTACAAATTTGGGTTCGTCTATGACGTCTCTAAAAATTGGCAGAGGGTTTTAATTTTAAACCGATTAACACAAAAGTTATGGCCAGAAAACCAGTTTTTTGGCCTAAAATTGTTCAACTTTGATGCCAAATATCTCGAAAACAATGAAGTTTGAAGTAAATATGGGATACTATATTGCTTAAAGCCGTTATTGTTAATATAATAAGCTACAAAAAACATTAGAAAACTAAGGGATTCAGATCGAAGGTCATTGGCGTATGGGAGCCTCTTAAACGGCCATTTGTTACCGCTTACAAAACAATATGACAACAATATTACCGGCTACACGTTGAAGTCTGCCCTTCGACGTTCATGCGAATGTAAACATGATTATACTTGCAATTATTTGAGTTGGCCGAAATGCATCAAAGTAGTCCATTTAAAAAGCAACTCTACGGTCCAATGTAGAAGATTCAAATTCCAATAACAGTTTTAGAAAAAGTCGCTCACATTACCTAATCTCAATAATTAGTGTTTGTCATGTCAGCGCCTGAAGTGAACGCAGTACTTGATGCATACCGCCCCGTTTCCACGAAATATGATTACTTAACTACCGCGCAAATAATACTGACAGTAGGTATACCTAGGTACCTTTTCAGGAGCAGAGGACGTCTTCCGACTGCAATAACGATGATAATGATGATAGATTAATATGTAGAGCAGCACAGTAAGCACAAGACGGTGCGCGAGCTTTCTCGCGACGATATAGACTATATATTCGTCTCTTTCTAAGTGTTCTAATTGTTGACATATACCTAATATGAATTATTATGAATAAATACGAATATGAAATTATGAATATGAAATAGAAAGAAACGGATAGTCTATCTCGCCGCGAGAAAGGCTCGCATGCCGTCTTGTGTTAGGCGCGGAACACACGGAGCGGCGCGACACCTCTCGCCGCGGCGGTGCGCGGTGAAATTTTGTATCACGATGTAGTACCCGCATCGCCCCGTGTGTTCCCGCCTTATCCGAGTGTACACAATTTTAGCTTTACAAAATGCAGGGGTCTCGTTAGAGGCCGGAAGAAGCGCGCTGTCGCGATGAACAATAATCTAGGGTGGCCCGCAGTCCTTAAATCTCTCGTATCGGAGCCGCTGTCGCTCACTGCGCCTACGCAAGTAGCGGAAGCGATGAGCGGGAGCGGGTGGGAAATATTTACATCAATATAGAGGCAAAACAGAGGCACCTACGAAAATCACAGTGATGAATGATGATGTGAAAATTATAATGATTTTGTTTAGTTTAGTTTGTGGCAGTATACACCAATACGTATCAAATGTGAATCGAAAGGCTGGTTCGCACGTCTCCGCGCCTTAAAGCCTAGCTGACGTCAAAGGCATGTTTGCAGTTTGCACCTTGTTCCTGTGTAATAAGGCCAAAAGGTATACTCCGTTTGTCGTCAACCGTAAATTACAGGAACCTGAAGATTTGGGGAACAAAACAAACCTCAAAGGGATTTTTTTTAAGTAATTTTTGGAATTAAAATTCCCCCTGTTAAGATTGTAATGCTGTACATTAAATACAGACTTGCCACCTTTTACATCAACTATGAACTATATTGTCACGACTTTTTCGGAAATACTGATCAATTATATATCACCAAATACATTTACCATCGGTAATGATGGTAGTTCTTAGTGGCTTATATCTATCATCGATAGTCTCGCCTTACGCTTCTAACTTGGGCGGCGAAGACCGCCCGAACCCTGACGGAACCCAGCGTGAGCAGATTAGTGAATGGACCAGCTTCCCAGGAAGCCACTTTTCGTAGCTGTCGCGTGGATTTGTTTGCCTACCTTAACCTTTCGAATCCTTCAGGCTTTCAGCACGGCTATCATGCGACGGCGCGCGAGCTCTCTCGATTTTTCTCGCACTATCCGTCTTTTTCTTATTAGAACACTTATATAGAACAAGAGATATAGTGCGAGAAAAATCGAGATTATGTCGCGGCCGTCGCATGATGACGTGCAGGGGTGCCAGCGGGATTTAAGACTTCTTTCTGTCAACATTTGGTAGTGTTCTTGGGCTTGTTGGGGAGCGGCAAGGGGAAGGGAAGGTGAGGTGACAGATCATCATATCAGCCGAACGACGTCCACTGCTGGACATAGGCCTCCCCCAAAGAGTGCCAAAGTGACCGGTCCCGCACCACCCGCATCCAGCGGACTCCCGCTACCTTTACCAGGTCATCAGTCCACCTTGTGGGGGGCCCTGCCCACGCTGCGCCTTCCGGTACGTGGTCGACACTTACCTAAAGGTTAAAGCAATATCCCCAAGCTGAAACTTATCGACGATAATATTACTTAATCCAATGGCTGGACAAGCAATTAGGAGCAATTGGTATTAACTTTCGTCGATTGATTACGAGCTTGGGCTTCAATTTGTAATTTAATTTCAATCTTACTCCAATCCTATCTCAATATCATTGAGTCTCGGTCACCAAGTAACAGATGGAATTAGATTTGCTTCTGATATAAATATTATCATAGCAAAGATATGATGTTACAGATATGTCAATTTTGTTAACACTGGAAAACAACGATGACGTTATTAAATAGATTTCCCAAAGTATTTCTCCGTAACACAGATAAATCTAAATATCTACGTTTTCTCTATATCCAAATACATGCCATATTTTATCCACGCACTCCACATTTCACAAATGAAAATCGCAAAATATTTGCTTGCCTAACGAGCCTTTGTAAGAGTGTTGTCAATTCCCTCAACTAGTGTCGTCTGGATGTCTCGCCTGTCTGCGACACTGCGACACTTGACAGTTATCAGAAACTGTACTGTACTTTAACTGTGGGATCTCGTTTCGCTGTAATACCTGATGCTTATTTCGTTTAAACTGGACTGGCAGAAGTCGACTATATATATATATATATATTGACGGCCTAATTGGGTTATTATTTTAATTAATCTGTAGATAAAAACTAATAACATTTGGCGAATTGCCACGCACCCAAATAATGACAGATGCTTAAAGTGTGCTGGCAACACTACACACACACACGCGCTCACGCACTCACGCACTCACGCACGCACGCACGTACGCACGCACGCACGCACGCACGCATATCTCACCCATGGGTCTCAATAACTGCAGTTGTATTTATTCACGTCGACCCCAAAAAAAAGAAACATAATTCCCAACTAATTTCTAAGCTATATGACCTCGAATATCTACAATGGAAGTTTCGTAAATATATCCATTCCAGTGATAGAATGGTATGGAGAGTTGGAGACAAAAGACATGCAAGTTCGAATAACAACTTTGTGCTTTGCAATCTTTCTTATTACGATGCACAACGATAGCATGATGGATTATCCATAGGTACTTACACATATTATAAATACGAAAGTATGTCCGTCTGACTGTCTGTTACCTCTTCACGCTTAAACCGCTGAACCGATTTAGATGAAATTTGGTATAGAGATAGTTGGAGTCCCGGGGAAGGACATATGATAGTTTTTATCCCGGAAATCATCCCCTAAAGTATCGAAATGGGGGTGAACGTTTGTATGGAGCTACGATATAAACGAGTTCCACGCAACAGAAAGCCCAATCTTGAAATGCCAGTTGTATTGGAGCAGTAAGTATACTAAGTATCCCTGGGCTGTTATTCGCTACGCGCTAATGCGGCTCACCCCGCCGGTCATCCGTCACGAAACTAGACCTTTGCCTACGATTAGCTACTACGCATTGCGGTGTCAGTTAGGGAGCTGGCGAGCAAAATTTCGATATGATCAGCACACAAGGCAGACGTTATTAATAGTGATATTTGTGCCCTAAGAAACATCAAGGACCTTGTCTGCCACCATGGTGGCGCTGCGTTATAAATTAACAGCGTTTCAAAAATGTTAAAAAAAAAAGGTGTGCCATATCATGCGCACACGTCTGCCTCTTGGACTGATGTTTGAATTCCTTATGAAAACCAAGAAAATCGATGAGGCAGACGTTCAGGCCTCTGCAAAGGCAGACCATTTGATTTTTTTTTACGGTCGCGCCTAACCCAGCAGGTATAAATTGAATTGATCAAAATGCTACAGACAAGACCACATCCCGCCTTCATTATTTTTTTTTTAAACGTTCCGAAACGCACTACCGGAGTATGTCATTGACAAGTTCGAGTACGAAGACTATTATTTTAATATTGTTGTTCCAAAGTCCTGAATGTCTGCCTCTCCGATTTTCTTCGTTTCCAAGATGATTGTGACCATGAACTCCAGAGGCATACATGTGCAAATGATTTAATACCCCGATTTTTTTAAGCAATTTCAATCCGCTGTAACGCGAAAACGCAGCGACATAGGACCTTAAGTGATTGGACCAAATCAATTCGTAATGATTTAAACTGCAATCCACCTCGACGTGAAACGTGTGCAAATCATATACCTAAATGCTCCCTAATATATTTGTGGGTGAGCGTTGAGGTGAGCTTAAAACAAGTTACAGAATAGCGGGGCAGATCACCAGTCACCACCAGGTATGCAGTTACTTATGCTCAAGTAATATGAATCGATCCTTTACCTTCGAACTGACAGCGTAACAAACATTGTAAGTCACGCTTCCGACGCCTCCGTACTTAAACGAAGCGACGAGCACGACCACTAACTATACGCGTCCTCGTGTCGAATGACATGTGACAGACGGACGGTAGACTGATTCTTACACTCAATATATACTTGAGATCTCTTGAGTTGGCCGTATGGCAACAAAGTAGTCTATTCGAAAAGCAACTCTAATACCCCAGGTAGAAGATTCGAATTCCGATGACAGTTATATAAAAAGGTGGCCACATTTAATAATCTCAACCGTACACTATGTTCTACCATTTTGACGTTGCAAAAGCAACTGTAAATCGTGGCGATTAGGTTGAAAGTATGGTTCGGCTTGTTGTAGAAGGTTATGAGTGAGGTGTTGGTGTCCTTAATGCGCGTCTCGGTATCGGAGCCGATGCATTCAGCATGCAATTATGAGTGCAACGGGACACGGGATATTAGAGATTGTCTTTTAACGGTTTGTTTGGTATGTTTTTAAGATATCATCATTGCTATACTGTGATCAGAAATAGAGGTACAATTGAACGAGTTAAGTTCTGCCTCGCGCGTGGTCTTGTGCTAGTAGCTAGTCCTACCTAGGTATTGTACGATGCTACGATTACCCGTTACGATGCACTAATATGATGGCGACTGTACAATAATATGTACAGCCAAAAATATATGGATCACTTAATGTACCAATGGCAATGAGGCCGCGTTTAACAGGCATAATTGCGCTAGACAAGACGCGTGAACTTATGTTGCGCCGTGGATATGCATTAAAAATACCGCAAGTTCTTACAACAACGTAGGCATTAAGTAAGATTACCTATGTATTACAACTTTCAAACATAAAAATCTCTAGAAAAGTGCTTTACCGTTTAACATAGATCTTTCTACGAATTTGCATTCCGCCTACTTAAATAACTCAATCGTCATGTTTACCCGTAAAGGGTTACATAGTCCAATTTACGGTATCACCCACGAACCCACGAAAAAAAACTCATAACTGTCCAGATTTCAGGCGATAACAACAAAAAAGTAGCGATACATATACTTACAGTTCACCGACTTCTGTTGACAATGGAGGATGATTTCCTCTAATTTATGCGTTCGAGGTGTCACGTAGGCGAGCAGTAGACGAGTATTTGCCGAACTACGCAAATACTCGTAAATTGCGTGGTCGTTAGTTCAAATTTGTTCCGTTTTGTAACTATTTTATGTTTTCTCTATTATCTCTATTATTTTGGGTTCGTGTGGTGCAAGTGGAGCACTTCGAACCGATTATTGACGCGCTTAAGGGAGGATCGAGAATTAAGGGTTCGATCGCTCGTCTGAATCCATTTCTCGACGCATCGGGTTTGCTTCGAGTCGGCGGACGACTTCGAAACTCGAACTTGCCCTATGGAGCTCGCCATCCTTTGTTGCTCCCCAAAGGGGGGACTTTGGTCAGTTTGTTGGTGTCTGATCGACACGTTGCTAACGCTCACGCAGGCTGCAATGCCCTTGTAGCCATTTTGCAGCGTGAATTTTGGATTTTGTCTGCCAGACGCACTATTCGCGGCATTATCTTCAGATGTATGCCGTGCTATCGTTTGACGGCCACCCCCACGCAGCCCATGATGGGGGATCTGCCCTCCGACAGAGTCTCGGAGAGTCGACCATTTGCTTGTGTGGGCACGGACTTTGCCGGCCCCTTTTTGGTAAAGACCTCGCAGCTTCGCAACGCTCGATCTGTCAAAGCGTACTTGTGTGTGTTTGTCTGTCTGGCCTCCAAGGCAGTTCACTTGGAACTGGTAAGTGCCCTCAGCACGGAAGCGTTTCTTGCGACGCTAGGTAGATTTGTATCCCGCCGGGGACTGCCATCTCTGATCCGCTCTGATAACGGCACCAATTATAAGGGCACTGACCGTTACTTGAATGAAATTTGTAATTATTTGAATAGTGATAAGGATAATTTAAGATTTGCAATGTCTCGAATGGGCATTAAGTGGCAATTCGATCCCCCTGTTTGCCCACATTGGGGTGGTATTTTTGAGGCTGTTGTAAAAGTTACAAAAACGCATCTCCGCCGAGTTATTGGTGAAACGATTTTAACGTTCGAGGAACTTGCTACGGTATTTTGTAAAATTGAGGCTGTCCTCAACTCGCGCCCTCTCTGCCCTGTCTCGTCGGACCCAAATGACCTGGAAGCATTGACTCCTGGTCATTTTTTGATTGGCCAGCCCCTTACCGCGCTGCCGGAGTACCCCTTCAGGGAGGTAAAATCATCACGCTTAAGTCGGTTTGAGTTGCTACAGCAGATGACCCAAAGCTTCTGGCATCGTTGGTCGCTAGAATATTTGCACATCTTGCAGCAGCGCGTTAAGTGGACTGACAAAACTGATCCTCCTCACGTTGGAGATCTTGTACTAGTTAAGGAAGCTAATTTATTACCTTTGTATTGGCGTCGTGGACGCATTGTAAATTTGTTGTATGGGTCTGACGGGGTCCCCAGGGTTGCGGAGGTTATGGTCGGAGATTCGGTTTTGAAGCGAGCTGTAGCGAGCTTAGCCCGCCTGCCCATTTATTAGCAGACAGAGCTCCTCTGCCTGGAGCGGGGGATTGTTCGATACCAGTCTTTTACCGCGGGCATCACTCGGTTGATAACCGGAAAAGAAAAGGACACGTCACTATTTGACGTTTGACGTCTGTCATTTTTGTAGTATAACCTAGAATTTGACCTTGTTGGAGTGAACCCATGCTTTGATTTGTATTTTGAGTTTTGTGAAAGCATTCGGGACATTTAATTTATGTTAATTGGAATCAGTTCATAATTGAGGCCAGGCGCTCCTATCGAGGAGTTTTGTTGTTGCCTGTGAGTGAAGTGATAAATTTAGGTCGGTAGTTTGGATTCGGGTGCGCCGACGTGGTGAGCTATCATCCAGGAGCCAGGAAGTGTTCACCAGGACACGCGACGGCCTCGACACCCACACTCTAATACTCACCCATTCAGATACACATACGCCGGCCGACAGATAACGGCGGATGAAGCTTCCATCAAGGTAAAAGCACGTTTTGTTTTGTATCGGACCGATACCTGGCGCATCTTCGGTATGCCACGCTTCTTGGAAGCTATAGCTTAGCGGGGTTATACCGGTCGTTCCTCATCCTCCTAGCATTATTCCCGGTTGTGCCCTAAACAAGCTAATCCCAAGATTTGATATTACGAAACCGGCTGCCATCTGACCATCCAACTCAGAGGGAAAAATAGACCTTATTTAGATTAGGACCGGTTTTCTCACAATGTTTTCCTATTATCTGTATGTTATTGTTCTTTACCGCTTTACTTTATGTACACTAGCTTTTGGTTTATATCGTAACTCCACACGAACTTTCGCCCAAACATTTCACTCCCTTACCGGCAGTTACATTTTGACAGATTACCCGTAGAAAATGTGTCAAAATGTAGGTAACTGTTGGTAAGGAAAACTAGCGGTGGATTGTTCTCTCTTTTGTATTTGTGATTTATGTGTATGTATGTGTTGTTGTCACGAATAAATTATATTCTATTCTATTCTATTATTGGAACCGGCCATTAGAGGATGGGATTCGAACTATCTCCTCTCCATACCAAATTTAATTTCAAAAGGTTCAGCGATTAATGCGTGAAAAGGTAACAGACAGACTGAGTTGCTTTCGTATTACTTACACCATCGTGTTAGGTACATCCACAGAGTTAGGTAGGTACAATTTTACACAATTGGACCTACCTACACCTCAACAAAACATTCTGGTTATATCTTGTATATTGTCTCTCGAATAAATATATTGGCCTATTAATCCATAGTAATCCATACGCATCATCATTGCAATTCAGCGAGGAAATGCCGCCAGCATCCACGGTACAATGCCTTGCGGGCCTTTTTTATTTACATTTAACTTAGTTGTAACTTAATTTAGTTAATATTAATTATCGGTTCGTATATTCTTTAGAAAATAAAAATGTTAATTGCATTAAATTTTGGGATATTGAAGTAAACGTTATCGATTACGAATATTATAAATGCGAAAGTGTGTCCGTCTGTTTGTTACCTCTTACGCTTAAACCACTGAACCGATTCAGATGAAATTTGGTACAGATATAGCTTGAGTCCCGGGGAAAAACATAGTATTATTTTTATCCCCAAAATAATCCCCTAAGGGGGTGAAATTGGGGGTGACGTTTTGTATGGAGCTATGTATGTAAGTAGTTCTAGAGTAACAGTAGCTCTTGCATCCTGGCTTCCCAAGCCTTCCCGTTTGCCGCACAGCCTCATTCATCACTTTATCTCGGAGATAACAGATACTGACGTAAGGTGCTTAATAAACACGCTACTTGGTTACACTTTTACTTACACTGTTTTATCCCGGTTAGATTTCTCCAGTTAAAATGTATGTCAACTTTATAAGGTCGTAAAGGACAATCTCAAAAAAAATACAACGACGAACACAATGATTACGGAAACTATGTATAAATCGGAGTAGCATGCATCCGAAAGACGTCCTCTGCTGAACTAAGGCCTCCCCCAAAGAGTGCCAAAGTGATCGGTCTTGCGCCACCCGCATCCAGCGGACAAGGCGGACTGATGACCTGGTAAAGGTCGAGGGAATGTCACCTATCAAATAAAAATTCAAATGTACTTTATAGCCATTCGCGCCGCTCTGGAAACACAATTCCTCCCTCACTACCTCGAGCAGCGTCAAGTGAATCTGTCTATGTAGTGTTGTGTTTATTATGATAAGGTCGCCGGAGCTCCTAGGGTGGCATACCGCCCGGCGGACTGTGCTCTTGTTTGCCATCATCGTTGCTCCGTGCGTGTTATGATTAGCTTAGGTGCATCTTACGTCTTCCAAGCTATGCAAAATCAGGCCGAATAACGCAAGATAACGCTTATCAGCGCCACAATGTTATCTGCAACTAGTTGCCGCCGCGACAGCCTGGGAAATACTTGCGACCAAGCCAAACACAACCGATTACCTGCCCTAACACGACATCTGTTAAGTCGCAATTTGCTTAACGTGTTTAGTGCAATTGAAAATCAGTTGCGTGTATTCGTAAACTCGTTTGATCAAATGTTTGCAGTGCATCCAATGTTGGTGGCCAAGTGATAACAAGTGAAGAACGATTGGAAAACGACGTTGGACCGAGTGTGAAAATGTTGTTTACCTTCTTGCGGGTTCGAATAATTATTTGCGCGTCTCATATATCCTACCTAATAATAACTAATATTAAACAGACGAAAATTCCGTGAGATCTAATAGGTAATCTCTGGAACTACAGGTCCGATTCCAAAATAACTTTCACCAGTATATAGAGAGAATTCAGGGTATGGGATGACTCCTTACTAACATTATAAATGCGAAAGTGTGTTTGTTTGTCCTTCTTTCACGTCGAAACGGAGCGTCGTATTAATGTGATTTTTTGTATGGATATAGTTTAGAGGCTGGAGAGTGACATAGGCCACTTTTTCCAGCGGGAAAACATCTAATTCCCACGGGAAAATTCAATAAGCCGGCGAAGCCGCGGGCATCAGCTAGTCGGGTATATTTGAACCTGCAGCTTCGCTTGGATTTCTACAGCATATGTGCCCACCTCAATTTATGAAAACAATACAGAACAACAACAAATAACAGAGGTAATCAACAGGTGGTCTTATCGCTTAACCTTTGGGTAGCGGAGAAATTGTAGCAGGTATAACTAATAAAATAAAGGGACGAGTTGGGCGACACACGTCGGATAAGGGAGCCTTATAGCTCCACGAGGCTATTGTGTCTTACTTTACCACGATTTTAGGCGCTTCCGAGCCACAAACACCCGTTATGGTAGACTTTCAACCAAAACGCACGACTTGCTAATTCTCCATAGCACACTAACTAGGCGCACGGCCGGCGCGCGCACGTCCACAGCCCAATATGGCGGCGAAAAGGCGGGAAAACTGATGTTTTAACAGACCATAGACGATAATTTATTTATTAAATCTATGGGTCAGTTATTAGACTGGTTTGGTTTTGAAGTTCCATTAAGAAAATTTAAATTGAGGGCTTAAGATACCTGTTTCTTGGTATGTTGGCAGTGCAGTCAATATTGAAAAGATTTCCCTCTTTATTTTGCAAATAACTAATATTCTAGCCTCAAGTATTATCTAGAAGGAGACTCCTAACATTACGAAAGCTTAAGCACCTACATTTCATATCCTCCACAGAGGCGGACGGATTACACTTGTAATTTAAAGGCCGTATAAGGTATTATTCTATTCAATTAAGCCGACCGGTAGCCGGGTTTTCTGCGCACGCGCACGGTGATGTTAGGAGTAGAGATGATTGAAACAAAGCTTAAATTCATGTAAAGATCTATCTTCCACGGCTGCCACGTCAATCGGCAATTGTTGCGTATTCATAAAACTAAGATTTCTTAGGAGAGTAGAAGTCTACCTCCATATTATAAAATACTAGCTGATGCCCGCGGCTTCGCCCGCGTGGTTATAGGAAAATGTAACATATTGAATTTTCCCGTGGGAATTAGATGTTTCCCCGGTGGAAAAAGTAGCCTATATCACTCTCCAGCTTCTAAACTATCTCCATACAACAAATCACATCTATACGACGCTCCGTTGCGACGTGAAAGAAGGACAAACATACACACTTTCGCATTTATAATATTAGTAAGGATAAGGATTATGAACTATTTAGTTTTTCAAAGGCTTGATCGTCTCGACTTTATATGGACCGGTAGATTCTGAATTAAAACCATAAAATAGTTTCATATGACTTCTAAGGTGGCATATTTGTGCTATTTTAGTAGTCTTAAAATCGTTAAACACAAATTGCCATATTTAGCCAGTTCATTGCAGGTACACTTCAAATTGAATTCGCCCAAACAAATTTATTCAAAAGATAAGTTACATCCATTAACACGCGATAAACGTATCTGGAGTCGGTATTTCTGAATAATTATAACAACATTATCATACAAACGGAGAATTAATGACAAAAACTTGCATGACGCTTTCGTCACCTCACAATTATAGTGATCAAATCCTTTTTTTAAGTGCTGATGCTTGTTTGGAATACGCCTGATAATTATTTGCATTTTTTTTTAAATATCATAGCGTTTTACAAAAACGCGTTAAGATAAAAAAGTCCGCATTGATTATATATGTAGTAAAATATTAATGAAATCTATAATTACTAGTGAAGAAGTCGAATTCATTGATCTAAAATCTTTTACGTATCAGCTAACAAAAGGGCGTGAATTGGAAATTATTGCGTTCTTTGTAACGCCGTTCCGACTAGATTAGGAAACAATAAGGACTGGTTTAAGATATTATGATCGTTTATCTGACTAAATCGATACATGCATGCTTAAAATTTCCTCGATAGAAAAAAATACCAAAGTTGGTTCTTTATTTTTATTCATCACCATGTCAGCCGATAAACGCCCACTGCTAGACAGGCCTTGAGCAATAAAGTGTGCATAATTGTAAATCATCTCCACAATTCCCTATCCGCGGCCCCGATGTCTTCATATCGCGCATCCTGCTTGCGTGATGATTAATCTAGTGAATTCGTTACTGTCAAGTGTCAGCGGATGATGACGACTTTATAACTACCGCACGGCCTTTCAATTAGCCCCGGTGTGTCTCTACGTTTATTTAACTTTTTTTTCAATAATTTACATGTAAATTCAGACGCGCGTAAGTTATGTCATTATGTATTCTGTATTTTATATGATAATATTTTTATCGAATTTAAACTTTCGTGAGCAATAGTGAAATAATGCTAATAATTACACGGTTCAACTCACGTATTAAATGTTGCTATTTACGTATTTCATGTCGCCCGTAATGACATTTAATACGTGTGTGGAACCGTGTAATTACTAGCATTATTAAAATGTGTTTTAAGATGATAGTGGGATGATTTGTATCAACAATGTCGTAAAATCAATAAGTCGATTGACCAGCCTATTATTTAGTGTGGCCGACTTTTTTATAAGACTGTCATTGGAATTGGAATATTCTACCTTGGATAGTAGAGTTGTTTTTTGAGCGAACTACTTTGATGCAATTCGGCCAACTCAAATAATGACAACTATAACTGTAATGTGTTACAATGTACCTACTTCACCCCTCGTATGCTGAAGTGCGGATCCGTGCCCAAAATATGAATCTATTTTTTTACATATGAAGGTCGTCATTTGGTTGGACAATTTTGACATCCGCATAACGAGGGCAGGGGTTAATAGGGACCAAATAAGAGTAGGTACTTTAGGCGAGGTAAAAGACCTTGAACCTAAGTGCTATAGATTTAGATATAGATTTATTTATTACACGATAAAAATTACAATATAAATTTGCATAAATGTCAAGATTACAAGATTTTCTACCATGTTCGTCAATTTTAACAATAAAAACTTAATGAGTCAACTGTAAATGCAAAATATTATATTGTTATATCTCCCGAAAAGGACTTATATTAAAAATGATAACGAAAAAAAATGGTATTGTAGCTACGGTAGCCTAGTGATTCAAGCATGCGTTCGTGGGTTCGATTCCAATCCAGGCTCGTAGCCACTGAGTTTTTCGGAACTTACCTATATGCGGAATATCTACCGTTAGCTTTCCGGTGAAGGAAAACATCGTGAGGGAACCGGTCTAATCCCAATAAGGTCTAGTTTTCCCTCTGTTTTGCAAGGTCGGATGGCAGCTTTCGTAAAACTAGTGCCTATGCCAAAGCGGACCCCGGGCTCCTATAGGGCACAACCGGAAATAACGCTAGGAGGATGATGAGTGTTATAGTCGCGGTCAAAGAATTATTGACTGTGCTACCTCTAATTCTATATGAGAACCGCCCAAGCAGGAAGCCATCAGCAGAGCCAAATTGAGAGACAATTATGTATAGCCTATCCAGTTTACGAGTTCAGTAAGCCACGAAAGTCCACTACTTATAAACCTTAGTGTCTAAATAATAAAGTCGAAAAGTGGTAGACCAATGTGTTGGTTGCAGGCAGGCAAGCAGGCAGGTGTCAAGGCAACTACTGGAATCTAATCAGGTCACGTCTGCGCGTAATTAAACTGTGATTAATGAACATCGATTGTGAGTGGATTTGGAACATCGGTACTTATTCCTGTATGAGAGTCTTCCAAAGGCTGATATTATGCGAACAAATTCGCGGTCGTTCATGGAAATACATTCAGTGTCAATAAGTTCGCACGAATACTACTTATACTTATAACTTTATGACACAAGTGTTAAACTTAAGGTCATTAAACATGTTACATTAACACACTTAAATCAGATTTCCGAAAAGGTGCGCCTTGTGATTTAATAACAAAATAGGGAATGGTGCTCTAATATAGGCACGGTGTACCCATATCACCTACTTTACTCACATAGGTTACACAAAGAATGTCTCGGGTCGCAGGTATCTCACGTCCGGGATGAGTGTGTTTTACGTCAGCCCGGGAAATAATTTTTTTCGCACGTGAGTATACGAGTATACAAAATTTCACGTCTGTGTCGAGTAAGTACGCATATCTGCACTCTTAGAGGGCAGTAATTACCACTTTATGGCCGGGTGCGACGTAAAGACTACCATCATGATTAGTGAATTTCTGGCGCATTCTGGTTGTACTCTTAAATGAGTATGAATATTAAAAGAACAACATTCCACCGCCCGCGCCCCCGCGTCAATAGGCTATTTCCAACACGACACGTGTCGACTTTGGGTTGTCAATCGGAATTAGCATAAAAAGTCCGGCGTCGTCATTGCCTCTGTATTTTGGATTGACTCGCGCTGTACGTTCGCCGCGTACGAGAGAGTTGTCGTCAGATTATTGCATAGATGCATCTGTGGTAGTCCATCATTTCCTTCACCTTATCCCATTTACTTGGGGTCCGCGGAACGCAACATGTATTTTTCTTCCATACTTCTCTGGCAAGCGTCATTTCATCACACTTCTTTTCAGTTCATATTCGTCTCGCACAGTCTATCCACCTTTTCCTTGGCCTAACTCGTCTCTTACATACATTCACATTCATACCTAATCGGTCTCATGACTTTCATCCCTCTGCATTACGTACCCATATCACGCAAGGCAATTGGTTATCAATTTATCCGCGGTAGGAGCTACTTTCAGGCTTCCCCCAACATTGCTCACCAGAAATAGTAGATAAAAGAAAAATAGAGGTAAATTATAAACAATGGTAGATGACAGGCGTTCTTATCGCTAAAAAGCGATCTCTTCCAGGCACCATTGGGTGGTGGAGACGATGCAAAAAAAGATATGATTTGAGTAAATGTATTTCCTCTTTTTCTTCCTTTATCTACTTACAGATAGTAACAAAACATTACTTCTATTCATGAGTTAGGTTAGGTTAGCTTTTGTTAGCTACATTTAGACATCAACAACATGTTAAGCTCAAATGACGATTTCAATTGACTGGACTACACAATTTATCCAAAAAAGGCACTGCGAATATCTATAAAAACGACGGTTTAGCAAATGTCAAATACCATAAATTCATGCAAATAAATGATATCTGAATCTGAATCTAGGATGAGTCACTGAGCTGAGAGAACTTTGTGTATAAGTAAATTTCCTGTAAATTGGACGACCGCTTTAGCCTAGTTGGTAATGACCGTGCCTGCGAAGCAAGAGGTCCTGGGTTCGAATTCCGGTAAGGGCATTTATTTGTGTGATGAGCACAAATATTTGTTCCTGAGTCATGGATGTTTTCTATGTATTTAAGTATTTATATCTTTATATTAGTATGTTTATCGTCGTCTAGTACCCATAGTACAAGCTTTGCTTAGTTTGGGACTAGGTCGATTTGTGTAAGATTGTCCGCAAATATTTATTTATTTATTTATTTAATTACACAGGAAACTCGCACATTATTTGAGAGAATGACATAAAGCTCAGTTGTCGTTCAACAAAAGAGAGTGTTACTTTGACCCGGACAATGGTGTATCGACAGGCGGACAATGATTGTGTTAACTGCATGATAATAACAATGCAATCCAATGCAACGAAATGCAATGACTAGTAGGGTACTGCTGCTGTATGTCACTCCAGCGGATCTAAAATAGTTGTCCTTTTGTCATTTATCGCGGTGGATAATTAAGACATCTGTCACGTTCTGACAAGTATGAAACTGACGGATCCACGATAAAATGACAACTATCCAAGTCGATCAGTAGATCTAAATGTCACTTAGTATGGGAAAATGACAGTTGACTTGTCCTAACGTATCCCTCTCAGGTAGATAAAGCTACTAAATTAAAAATGGCACCCGAATGGAAAATGGACCATTCAGAGTGGAAAAGCCAGTTCCTATTTAATTTAAAACTGCTTACTCAAACTGCTACTATGTGACTAACTTTAGATCACTGACTGAAACTTGTAACTATTGGTATAGTGACCTATATACTGTGGCGTGGCGTTAGCCATACCCATAAGAACCCGGGAACTAATTTGGCATACTGTTTTCTCAAAAACTGATACTAGATTTGTATAATTAAGCTGCTCTTCATCCTAGCGTTACTCAAGCGTTTTTGGGATCCTTTTGCCATCTTATCCAAAAATTAGCGCAGGCACTTTGTTTTTTCAAAAACGATTACATTCTGACCTTCCAACCCAGACAGGAACTTATAGAAGATGGGTTTACAAATAGGTTGTCCCCTGGTATTTATTTACTTAGCCTGTGCATGTTCTGTTCCATATTACCTCAATCGAAGCTGACAGCGGTCATCTCATCAAAATCTCATCTCGTCAAAGTGTCACAAATTGTACTAAGACAATAAAATTGTCTGTTGCTCTCCAAGCCTCGCGAAATAACTCCGACAAATCACGCCAGAGACAGCCCTGCGCCCACGACATTGCACCGCCCAATGCAAATGCACCTTATTTGAATTTACACGTGTTACAGGTTAATTTTCGTGTACCCCGTTTGTTACATGTCACTGTGTCGCAATAAATAACTGCATCCGTTACACGTTCCCACAGACCTTATGAGAAATGTTAGGGCGAGAAATTCGTTGATTGTCGCTCCTATTAAAGTCAAAGGCTGATGAATATTCTGGTTTTTACTGGTTACTAATGAACTGAAATCGTTTGGAGTTAGCTGCATTTTGGATAAAGTCATCGTTCAGCGTTTGAGTGGAATCATAAATTGGTAATTATATTAAATTAATTTCTTGGGATTAGATGCCATAGCGGACCCTTCAGAGCACAACCGGGCAAAACGCAAGGAGGATGATAACAGTGAAGCTTATGTAATGTTTTTTAAAACCAAATTGGTGGCATGTCAGGCAGTAAGCGGTTACCGTAGCCTAAGGAAGCCTGCAACTCTATGAGAATCGCATGTGCGTCGGAGACCCATTTTAAACCAGTAGAAGAAAGAAAATAAGTCTATTTCGCAAATATACAGAATACACAATAACATACATTTTGACATTTCGTGAAATGCGAAAAAGGAGTCCACTCAGCACAATGTCGAGCCACAGAAGATGACTGAAGGACGCTGATATTATGTGGATCCACTTCCATCGTAATACGTTACAGACCAGTGGAATCAAAAGATATTTCGAAAAACCCAACTGATTTTTTACAAATAGTACACTGCTTTCTTCATGAACCCCCATAACCGCGGGCATATAGCCATAACTTTGCTTATGGTACAAAGACCCAAAGGTAATATGTATTTTGTATATCACTGCATATTGGTCTTCAATAAAAGTGCTTGCTATTGAGCTAGGCGGTTGAGTGGTTTCTTGGCCGTATACCTACGTCTATCTGTAGGTATTTAAAATTTAACTTCGCTTAAGGGGCTACCCGAGGTTTTCATCGATTTTTGACAAGTTTTGAATCGTATCTACTACTTTTGCACTACAGATAGAATCATAAATCAAACGGTTATCGGTTCTTCAATCTTTTATCTCCATTTTGACAGACCGGATTTTGAAACAAATTAATACTTAATTTTGTATGATTTTTTTAAACATTGTCTAAAAAAACACTTATTTCGCATCTCTATTGACGTGAAAGATCTAACAACTACGAAATCTACAAATTTGGGTTCGTCTATGACGTCTCTAAAAACTGGCAGAGGGTTTTAATTTTAGACCAATTAACACAAAAGTTATGGCCAGAAAACCAGTTTTTTGGCCTAAAATTGTTCAACTTTGATGCCAAATATCTCGAAAACAATGAAGTTTGAAGTAAATATGGGATACTATATTGCTTAAAGCCGTTGTTGTTAATATAATAAGCTACAAAAAACATTAGAAAACTAAGGGATTCAGATCGAAGGTCATTGGCGTATGGGAGCCTCTTAAAGTAAACAAGCCCATAAACTTTTGTGGAAAATCACTGTAAACGAAATGAAATTATTGAAACTCAAGATATTTAAAGCCAATTTCCTCCATGTTTTATAAGCCCTAATAACTATACTGCCCGAAGATGAATGCTTAAAACATGATATTAAGCGACAGCGACTGCTGAGAAACCTAAAGCAATGCCGTTTCAAATCCAAACAAATGAGCCATCAGTCATGTCTCCTGATTGACATTTCGTTATAAAGAAACCGCTATGCCCTTTCAAACACCTATTCAACTGTTACCGCACATTTGTGTCATAAACACATAAAATCCATCGTTTTGTTACAGCCAACTGAGCTGTAAAACTTCGTGTTATTACGAGAACTTTTACAAGGCCCTTGTATAAATTAAGCCATTAATTTGAGGTGATTTTAGAGTTTTATGAGTTTTAGGAAGCGGTGTTCGGCAGTCTCGTTAGGTGGGAAGATTTGTAGCTCTCGTTTTGGTGTTATAATTGTCGTGAGCAGTCAAACGAGATACAACGCCAGTGACCCTCTTGTTCTAATATGTAACAACCGACGACCGGTTAGCCTAGTGGGTAGTGACGCTGCCTACGAAGCTGAAGGTCCTGGGTTCGAATCCCGGTAAGGGCAAATATTTGTGTGATGAGCATGAATATTTGTCTCTGAGTCATGGATGTTTTCTATGTATTTAAGTATTTCTATCTATTATATAATATATATCGTCGTCTAGTACCCATAACACAAGCCTTATTGAGCTTACTATGGGACTAGGTCGATTTGTGTAAGATTGTCCCCTAATATTTATTATTTATTATTATTATTTTTATTATGTAAATAATTTTAATAGTAAGGACTTAAGGAGTCGCTTAGGGTCCGATCACAGGTACCATAGTATTTTTCACATTCTAACAGACGGTATCGAGCTACTTATGTGTGACTTATCCTGCCGGGCAATAATGTAAAATTCACCAGTGACCTCGACTAGACACATTTCAAGACAGTGATAACAGACTAACAACTAACAACATAACAGTGCCTTTGCGTTTCAAAATGGTTTTCCATGAAATCGCATCACGATTAATGTACGATTTTTCTGATCTTATCTGGAATAGGGTATAGGCAATAAAAAAAATAAATAAAAAAAAAATAAAAAGCCCATTTATTCCATAACCATCCATAATGAAAAGAACAGTAGATATAATATTGAAAAGGACAATAATGTAGTTGTATTTTTGAAGTGAAAACTACTTTAGCGGCGCTGAGCACTTTTTGGGATGGGGAAAAATTGTTAAATACGTGACAGAGTTTTGTGACGTCAGATATGAAGGAGGTCACTTTTTGCTGCTAGCCGATTCGACTTCATTCAAAACTGAACGCTATTCGTAAGAGTATAAAGCCGTTAAACACTTTTTGCAATAGCAATTTCTGCAAATAAATTTGTAATAATACCAACGCGTCCTTCACCGTTTTGCTATTGAGAAAATTCGAATAGTTAGAATTTGAGCGTTATTCCTAAAGAGATAAAGCTTAGAAAAATATTTATCAACGGCAAAAACAAATTGATATTTTGGTCGCCACCGTGCACCGCCATCTGCTGTTCTTGCAAATTCGAATAGTTCGAATTTAGACGTTATTCCTAAAGAGATAAAGCTTTGAAAAATATTTGGCAATGGCAAAAACAAATTGGTATTGTGTTTGCCGCCGCCCGTCGGCGCGCCGGACCCCGGCACCGTTGCGCCGCGGCGGCGCGTTGGGCCCGTCGCACCCAACGCGCCCGCGGGCTGTCCGCCTAAATAATTGATAATTGTTTATAAATTTGCGTCAAATTCATTTTTAGGGTGACAAAGATGTCACGTGACCTGATCGAAAAACTGTTACAATGCTATTGAGTTTTCACTTCTGCCGGCACTCCCGGAGTGCAACCCGGTCTTTTTTTTATATAATTTTGTTAGGGCCCCTCTCGGGTAAAGGCTTCCTCCAGCTCTTGCCATCTTTTGGGCTGTATTTGGCCAGTCGGTAGCTACTTTACGAAGATCGTCGGACCACCTTGCGTTAGGTCTACCCAATCTTCTTTTTCCTCCTGGTCTCGCCCACAGAGTAGCTATCTTCCTCCATCTTTCTTTATGCATTCGGACTATAGGGTATAGGCAGTGCTAGTCCGATATAAATTAGCCAGTATTAAAATTTACTTTTAAAGAAAAATAATACGATCTCCAGTGTGTTTTTCTAACTTTAAAATATTTAAACGTAACTTACAGTTGAGCTGTACCAATTAGTAAACGAAACTCCTTCATAAATCAAGGACAAGTTCGAGATTGATTGCCAAGGATCTAAGGAAACATTACTCTTTTTACTTATCCAATAAATTATACTAATTAAGTGATCAACAATAAAACAATGTATGGTTTAAGTGGATCTCCGGGCTAACTAGGTCAAATTATATTACCGGTTCCAGTCGGTAAGTTTAACTAGACATACCTAATCTAATACTTAATTCCTAAACCAGCCATGTATAGAAAATTCAATTTTAGCCTAGTGTTAGTCAACATTTGATGGTAATTATTTTGCTATCCATCACCGATTACGTAGACGCGATAATTAAAACTTTAAATGCTCGTTGAGCAGTCTTATAACATCTCTACTGTTTACATTAACCCACAGTTGAATTGGACGGTTGACTGTCTAATCTGACCGTCGAACCAATGTAAACCAGCCCTTAGGGCAGCGGGCGACGAGCGGCAGCTCATACATTTGATCAAGCTCTATCTATGAACGCCCGCTCTCCGCCCCGCTACCGGATGGCGTCTAGACCGAGGCCTTAGGCATAGAGAATCCAGAGCATGTATCGCGTGATACGTGTTACAGATAACGCCGTCCTTGTCACGCGTAATTAAATACATGTAACGCTATCGCGCATTGTTGCGCCGGCTAACTAAGTAGTAAGGGAACCCATTCCTTACCGGTTAACGGTGCTAAAGAGCATTTACAAGAAATACGGAGTTATCTTTATTAATTGAAAATTAAATGTACGGAAGGCTAAATAAATAAATATTAGAGGAGAAGCTTACACGAAGCTTAACCCTGGATAAGCTCAATAAGGCTTGTGTTATGGGTACTAGACAACGATGTATTTAATAGATATAAATACATACCTACATAAATACATACAAAACATCCCAGACTCGGTAACAAATATCTATTCATGCTCATGACACAAATGTTTGCCCCTACCGGGATTTGAACACAGAACCGTCAGCTTCGTAGGCAGCGTCTCTATATACCCACCAGGCTAAACCAGCCGTCTAACTTTTCGTCCGCTAAGTGTACAGTCAGCATCAAAAGTAACTGGGCAAACGAAGACGTCAAAAGTCTTTATTAAAAGGGAATAAGAGCTTTTGAAGACGTCAATTGCGCAGTTACTTTTGATGGTGACTGTAATGTCTTTTTAGCAAATTGAAATACAATTTAACAAATCCTAATTCCTAACGCGACTTCGAAAAGTTACACAGTTAACCTGCCCGTTTTTCACAATTTGTCGGTTATCGGTTACTACAATTGCTAAGCTTAAAAAGCCGATGCTTTATTTTACGTATTTTGAATTTGATCAGTTATAACTAAATGTATGGACTAAATACCTGTACTAATACCTAAGTATACTCGTACCTCATTCCAGAAAACATGAGAATTTTAACGAATAAAATCGTCGACGTTTCTTTGTTTACCTAGGATATCAGAGGGAAATTTTGCAATAGTTTTACTTATTTCCATCATTAAGTGCTCTTCAACCATAGCAATACAATTTTTTTTGCGTTTCGGTTTTCCTTAAAATCGTAAGACGATTATCGCACGATTTTTCTAATCAGGAATAGGGTCTATACCGATAAGACATTAAAGAGACATTTCCATTAGACCCCATGGTTTATCATCGTTCACATAAGTACCATGGTTAACAATACGCGTCACCCCACCCTCCAATCACAATACATAAAACAGCAGTATTAACTTGACACTTGTATAAATCAACGTTCCATATAGGCGCAATCGCCCGAAGTGCGCAAATCGGCTAAACGCATACCTAATACATTGGCGTGCTTTATGATCTGCGCCCGCGCCGACAAAGGTTGATGTACGTTAAACTGGCTCCACACTGTACAGACCTGTAAATATTTCACGACAAAACGCTCAAAGTATCTGACACTCTCTGATGCCATTCCATTCCATTATGTACAATGAAATGGAAGCTGTAGAAATCACAAGTGTCTTTTTAGTTTTTTTTTTCAATCTCCTAAATTTGAATCGGTAAAGAAATCTATATAATTAGCGAACGTGCTCACAAAATGTCACAAGAATCGGGTGAGAAATACGACCTGAACAGGAGAACAGCCGGATAGCGGGCCAGTAGGAAATCCGGGCATGCGAAAAAATTTCGGCCCAAGCTGAAGCAGAGAGCTTCGTTTGCTTCGCTCCCTCGTTCAATAATTCGGATGTATTTACTAGGTACATTATAACGTGCTACGAGCTCGTGTGTGGAGCCAGCTTTATGCTTGGTTCACATTGTATTGTGATTTAGCACTGGCGCCACTGTTTTAGTACGGTGGGCTAGCAGTGACTGACGTACATAAAACTCACAGAAAAGGAAATGTATATACAGTTACTGAGTACCTATTCTTTAACATTTCCTTGTGGGTAGTAGGAGATCCACGTAAAGTTAATTCAACATATCAATTTCTAGATTTATTCTTATAATATACATGCGACCCGCCCCGGCTTCGCACGGGTACTATATTATACATATAAACCTTCCTCTTGAATCACTCTATCCATAAAAAAACCGCATCAAAATCCGTTGCGTAGTTTTATAGATCTAAGCATACATAGGGACAGACAGCGGGAAGCGACTTTGTTTTATACTATGTAGTGATATTATACGTATAAATCCAGTAATATAAACATCATCTGTCTTTTTTTCGAATTAAGAATTGAATTGGATCATGTTACAACTATACTTAAGTCTGATAATGATTATATTTTTAATGACTGTAGGTATAATATTGTTGGACTGCGCGCCGCACCAATGCGTCAATTCTCTCCGAATTGAAAATGAGTCCCGTCCCGCCTATCCACTATATGCATGCAACGACTGCTCCAGTACTTCGGACTCGTGGCCAGACGAGAAACCGATAGCCTGCAAAACTCAATGTTGTGGGTCACATGGAAGGAAAAAGGAGCCGTGGAAGATCACCAACCCGTTGGACCGACGTAGTGAAGGAAATCTGTAAAGGGAGCTATCCGAATGGCCGAAAACCGGGCCTCTTTTTTTTGGCTAATTGGCCAGGAGAGCAAATCACTCGAGTGTAAGCTCGTGTGACTGAGACGACCCTCAGCTTACACATCAGGATGCAATAATATGAAGAAGAAGGTAATAGCCGACTTTACTTTTGTATACCGTCATCAACTACTCGTTGAGACGATTCTAACTAGCCCGAATTCAAGGGGGTTACGTCGGTTAAGTCCTGAATTCCATCATTCTCTGTCTCCGTCATCAGATCAGCTCGATGGTACCATAATATTGAATTATCAGTGTACTTAAAACCAAAATTTCAGCTCAATCGGTTGAAGATATCTGCTTCAAAATTGAGTTGCAACATTCCATCCGAACAAACATAGTTATACCTGCAAGTCAAATAAAAGCTTGTAAATAGACGTCGGCGGGAGATGGAAATATATCTACGTATTATTAGCTTGTACAAAAATGAAATTTTTGACGTATCTAAGCTTATTTCTCATTTTGTTGTAAAATCTGTCTCAAATAATTGTCATAGATTCCATTTTGTGGGAGCAAATAAAGAGTCGTATTCCGAAATCGCAGTTTTTGTATGACAAAACCTGACTCTTGTTTTCCTTTGGCTTCAAAAACGAAATGTCGATACGCATGCGCCCGGCGATTTAACGCGTTATTTAACCATCCTGTGTTTAATCTTAGACTATTGTAATTGTGACGTCCGACGCATTTTCTTATTTTTGTAAGTGTTATTGTAAAATCAAGAGTCCTGTGCTTTTATTCTGTACGCGGTCGTTCGCCTCACTTCACCCGTAACGCCTAACGAACCTAGACCTCCTGATTACGCTTAGTTGCTACGAGTCGCTGCGTCAAAATATTTAGTGGGCGACGGGTCGGGTGAGGCTAAAACCGATTACAGAATAGCGGGCCAGGTCATCAATGGGCACAAACCCTAGAGACGCCTACACGTTCGGATCGTACGTCCCTTCGTTAACCGTGACGGACCAACCAGACGACGATTTGCTACCGACCAACCGCTAAAGCTGTGTCCGCGTGTATTGTATCTTTTCCTTTCAAAAAGGGAGTTTAAGCTATGTCATATTTAGCGCAACTTTATTTAAGGCTCATCATCCTGAAAATATGATTTAAGCAGCGTCCTAGTGCGGCACTTGCGTACGTGGCTTGTCTGACCAATACGAGAGCGACAGTGACGTGACGTCCGCATATCATCATCATCATCATCATATCAGCCGAAAGACGTCCACTGCTGGACATAGGCCTCCCACAAATAGTGCCAAAGCGACCGGTCCTGCGCCACCCGCATCCAGCGGACTCCCGCAACCTTTACCAGGCCCGCATATATGACATGTAAATGTCATAAACAGGTTTTGTCTATATTATGTATGTATATATAACTGCCCTTTAATGCCAATACTATACAGGTGGGTCAATCACCTTTTTTTTTGTTATTCTGACCTTGTAAGGTAATAGACAATCAGTGATTGAGTTTCTTCAAAAGAATATAATAAATTGGACTCCTAGCAGGCTGAGGAGATGCCCCACTATATGTATTACAAAAACACACGTTCTGGGTAAACTCTATTAGATCATATTTTTCAAGCGTTATCCAGGAGACGTAACCATGGCAACGAGCAAAACAAAATAGTTGATTGGTCCAGGTAACTTAGAATAAGCGTATAACAAACTGCAACAGTCTGCGGACCGGTCGAATATACAGGATGATTCAGGAGACGTGAGCAGGATCAACCCTACACATACAGTTAATGTTAATGGATCGTTTACCATCGTAATTAAGTTAAACGCCCACAGTTTTTTTTTACATTTTGTGTAAAAGTTTCATTCACAATAAATCAAGGTCACCCTACACAACTAAAAAAAAATTAACGTTAATCTTACCAATGCTGGTACGACTGAGTAGCTTATAAACTATTGAATCCGTAGGGTTGATCCTGCTCATGTCTCCTGAATCACCCTGTATTGCGTAGTGCCTCTCGCATTTAGGAGTCGGTAGAAAAACAGACAAAATTTGTGTTTAAAAATAATCATTTTATGAACGATAGTCCCACTGCGATTGAAAGATAATCTGTAATTCTGAACACGTACCTACTCGATATGATATGATATGACCATCAATACGCAATACCCAATCGTGAGAAGCCAAATGTCGTAATGTACTCAAAATAGACAAATTAACATTGAAATTTAACGGAAGCGGCCATTCAAACGGAGTTAATGAATGATAACTATTCCGCTTATCAGTCATAATTAATTACACGGATAAGAAGTTATCTAACAGACTTAATCTGGGCAATTCGTATTCGGTTGATGAGATGAAATTTGTGATGATTGGAAAAATATTTTCAAGTAAGTAACTGTGATTTGTTAATTTTCCTTATTTTTTCCTATTTTTTTTGACAGTTGTTATCTTTGTATTACATTGTTGCTTGAAAACTTTAAATAATATATTTCACTACGCACTGTTTACTTTGTTGTTCTTTCCAAAACTACATATTACACCGTGGTTGAAAATTATGTTCGTATGCAAGATCTTTGTAGTATGACATTCATACATAACAGTCAATAACCATTATTTTCTATTGACGTCTATTTTTTTTAATATTTCTGTATAGCGATGCATGCGTTAAAATACAACACACTATTGCGTTAAAATAAATACCCACTTAGTACTACTGGTGTTTCAGAGCTGTGGTTATCAGTGTTATTAACGCGGTATAAAGAAAGAAGTTATTCCTCTTAATTGCATTAATTGTGATGAATAAAACATGGCATCGGACCAGAATCGTCTCAAGGACGGGTCGAGTCCGAAATATTAGGGTTGCCACTCGTAAAGTCGTAACATATACTCAAAATGCGTATTATGGGACCAATTCATAACTAATAAAAGCGTGTTAAAAAAAAGGCTGATGGCATGAGAAGTTTTCAGTAAAAAGTCCTTATCGTCAGCTAATATTTTAATTTAACATTGACCTATGTTCATAATCACATGATGAACAACAAGAAAAAAAAGATTCAAAAGCAAAGAAAGATTATACTTTATTCTATTCTAAGATACAGAAGCTTCCGGTACTTTCTATAAAGAGGGGGAAGAAACATCCGAATGCTGCATCTTATCAATAGCACGCGAAAAATGTAATTGACTCGCGGGAGACACGGAAAATACACCGAACAAATATACCGAATCCACTAGGATCAGAACGGTAAAAAAGGCATAACATAGGTAATATGCTATTTTTTATTCTAATTCTTAACTCAAAGGGTTAACTGAATTCTTATCTTGTATTATCAATTAACAATATTTAAATAACTCATTTCATAACTCAGTATTTATGGCATAACGTGACAACCCTATCGCATTACTGAGAAAAAAAGGCAGAAGTGATTAGGACGCGTCTTTCCCGAAAATAGTACCACGATTACTCGATCGCCCTTAAAAACGGGATTGCTAAATGTTTTATTTATTAAATCTTTATTGCACAAAAAGATCACTCAGAGTACAAAAGACGCCAATCTTAAAGCAAAACAGATCATTTTAAGCAGAAGCTGGCGCCATCTGGTTGCTTATCATGTTTTGTGGCTAAGGAAAGCAATTCAATCATTTTCAAACTGTATTTCACTAATTTACCTTCATATATTTTATTATGCCTAGTACCTAACCTACTCATATTACCATAACTACAAGCTTAATAGTAAATTACGTACCTAGGGCGCTGAATTCGGTGAGGGCCATAAATACGCGATCTGGGGCTTTACGAATTACCGCCCGTGGTGAGTACACAATTTTACGTCTTCACCTGGCCACAATGCAAGTTTTACCGTAAGCGCAGCGTGCGGTATAACTCGCATTATGGCCAGGTGTGACGTAAAGACTTTTCTATAATAGAGTTTGTGATTCTACGTTAACCTGCCGTTTTATATATTTCATGATTATTTATTACCTACAAGAAGCGTTATGATGCAAAGGGCTAAATTAAAGCCATATGCACTATAATTTACCCCAGGTATATACATATTAGATTGACGTTAGAGCGAAACAGAAAAATATAATATTTTCTCTCATATTCAACCGAGAATCTATAGTAACGCCGCATATATTTTTGGTGCACAATTTGGCGGTACATCATTTCGTTAAGTGAGTCGAGTCCGACACCAACCCGTTTGCGCGTGCGCCGCGCTGACAGACTACATACTGCCAGGTAACTACAGACTGACGTCAGGCAAAATCTGCCTTGGGCGTATTTCTCAATTTGTGTAAGTAGCTCGTGTAATTGACAGAGTTCCTAATAAAGCAGGACTTGGTTCTTTTTTTCTGCCTTTGTAAATGTTGAGCTTTGTATCTAATTGGCATGTCAAAGAAATAAAATAAATAGAGCAGTTGGGAGTGTCCTAAACCTTACGAATCCAATTCTTATTAATAATATTATTCGCAATGGTTTTTAACTGTTACTATAACACTTTTACTAACTAAGTATATCATTTATAATATAAATGTTCTGTATTAAACAGGTGATCAGATCCGCTTCTTTTTTTCCAATGACATCAAAATCAAAGTCGAAGTGGACGAAAACAATGACGTTAGAAGTGAGTGGAAGAAAATTAAGTCTTTCACCGGAATCAAAAAAACATTCCGTACTTTGTTTTCATTGGGTCGGCGATAAGAGCAAGTGATTCAGATGCAGTGGAATCAGTCGATCGTTCAACCCGAATGCAAAGCTGTTCGATACTGATAACCTACTAAGTTGCGGGTATGATTTAATTGACAAGACTTTGCATCAGCGTATCAGCTATTTAAAACGAGATTCTGTTGAAAAACAAAGGTACTTAGATAAGTTTTCGTGTTCGTTTTTTGTTCGTTTACTTTACTGCACTATTTTTTTTTTGTATACAACGACGGTGGTAAACAAGCATACGGCCCGTCTGATGGTAAGCGGACACCGCAGCCTATAGACGCATGCAACTCCAAAGGAGTAACATGGGCGTTGCCGACCCATTGATATGTTTGAGGATTCGCCGTGTTGACAGCTGAAGGAACAAATTCCCTCGCTCTCAACACAACGCATCCTCGGGAGCTATGGCGACCTAGCTCACCTCCAGGAACACAACACTACTACAGAGCAGTAATACTATCGTTTACTGTTCTCGGGGGTGAAGGAAGTGAACCTAGGTATGATTGAGATTAATTCATGTGGCCGACTTTTTATGAAACTGTCATTGGAATTGGAATCTTCTCCCTTTAACGGTAGAGTTGCTTTTTGATTGGACTACATTGATGCAATCGGCCAACTCTAATAATCTGAAGATGCACCGCCGGGCAGTGTCACCATCGTTTGCACATAGTCGCGTGGTCGGCGTTACCACTGTCACAGCGACAACCCTAACTAGACCGCAGAGCACGTGCTACGCGGAAGAGCGGGATAGGATGATGAAGAAGAAGAAGAATTGATTGATTTATTGATTAAGTAAATAGATGGCAATCTCGTTCATAGGTTGGTTAGGTTAGGTTATAGGCGGTAGATAGTATTTGAATCCGTATCCCCTTTATACAAAGCCAAAATTCGCTTTAAATTACGTTTCTTCATCCGAGACCTCAGAGCATATAATACAATAAGCGGACAAGCTGTTAGCTCATTGGGCATACACCGCCGATAGTTCACCGTCCGTTGTCCACCGAAAAAGTTCCGTTTTTTTTCCAAAATGCCGAGTTATGCAAAATAATTACTTGCAAACATCGCAGTGATTTGATTAATTTCCACACCAATGGGATCACTTTTCACAGGTAAATACTATAAATAGGTACTATTTATTTCAAATAAAACCACGAATTCAAAAACTTGCGACAGGCATATTCAATACAAATCGCCCGGCATGTCCGATCACCTTATTTCCTATAGTTATCTGTGCCCGAGACGTTGATGTCAGAATAATCAGTATGTTTAATCGATGAATTTCAATTTCAGATCATTTGATTGACATGATTCTAAATCAGTAATCATGCGGTCGAAGTTTTATATGTCATTTGATACCATTATCTGTCGATCGATTAATAAACAAAACATTTGCATATATTTGCACCAGTCTTTTTATTGATCGACACTGTTAATCAATTTTTACAGGTCTTGCTTACTCAACAGCATTGGAATTAAGATATGTGGTAGGTATACAAAAAAACTGGCTGTGACAGACGGACAGCCTCTGAGTGATCGCATAAGTGTTCCGTTGGACCAATTTTGGTACGGAACACTAAAAAGACAGTTTAGAAATACCAGCTTGATTTTTTTTTTCAATGTATATTGTATAGACTAGTAACTTTGATAAACTATAATCTTAGTGAATATTGGAAATTGTACGTAATAAAGTTAGTAAAGAGCTTGGGCTGTTCAAACAGCCCCTGAACGTCTTGAATATTGAGTTCAAGCAGTATAACAGCAGTTCACGCGGACAATACCACAGGCCACAAGCTAGGTATTTCAACATTAAAATAAAGTCACGCCAGGCAACCTGAGAAATACTTCAAAAAAGACCGCAGTGTAAAAGACACAGCTTAGATTCCCGCAAAAATACCTCTTAACCCACACTCCCTTGTTCGGCCCACCCGAGATGCCAGATTAAACCCATAAAGTGCAATCGCTGTGCCCATCTGTGACGATGACGGATTTATTGTACACAACCACCCCATAAATTGTACGATGGCGCTTGAAGATATGCGATGTGCTATCATATTTTAAAAGGATTTTCTGGCGGTAGCGAGAATTGACTCGTATACAATGCAGGGACAATATATTATACCTAGTTACAATAAAGGGAACACTATACATTCAATTGGGAGGCTGGGTTCCTTTTAAAGGAGAAAGAAACGAGCCGATTTGGTCCGCTCAAGGATTTTGTTGGCTTCCAATCAAAATGGCTCATTAGAGAGTGGTGCTGCCAGCACAGCCCAAATTGATTGGTTCAGAGCAGATCCAAATCTTTATCAGACCCCGTGGAGTCATCCCTCAGAATGGTAGATGAATATTGCAATTTCACCCACAGAGCTGTGTTCAGTTGTTCGGACCGACCAACCAGTCTGTTACTGTATTGTTAATTGTACCCTTAACTCACCGAAAGGATTCACCGAAGGCGTAAATTGAGTGACATTACTCCACACATCCTACCACACTTTCAAACCTGGACGTTACTTCGCTACTAACAAGGTTGATATTGCAATTACGTTATTACTGAAGAGACGATGAGAGTCTAGTTGAAAGAAAGTGCTTAAGCGCCGTACATTTTAAAGTAAGATACTGCTTTCTTAATTCTGCGATTACGTCCGGGATTGCCAAAACTCGTGCACCGGACAAACCGGCCCAACTTTAGCTGATATTCAAAAACAACAACGTAACAGGAGAACAAGTATTCATCTGCCCTCCGATTATACGTAGCTGTTATGAATTTGTGTGTCAGGTTATACTAGCTAACGAGCTTACATTCGAGTACAGATTTTTTGGTGAGACAGGCTTTTAGGGGCTTGTTACACTGTACTTCTGCGTTGGCGCCTTGTATGATACACTGGTTTAAGTAAGTTGTAAAACGCCTATAAGGAAAGGACTTGAGGCTCAGTAAGATGACACTCGTATGAGATATAGTAATAAATAGGTAGGTAGGTACGACGAGCCCTAATAAACCCTAACAGTGGGTAATATAAATCATCATCAACGCCTTCCTTATTTTAAGACTTTTGAGAGGATATCATCGTACGATCTTCGTAGAAGAAGGTAACGTAATCGGACTTAAAAGTGGATATTCCGACGTTATTCATTCCTTCTTTTTACTTACATGGTAGTCCGGTCAGTTTTCCAGATTTTTTATTTTTTTATTTCGCATAGTAACGCATATGACCGCCTCACCTGATGGTAAGTGATGAATTGAGGATGAGGTCCAGAGTGTTACGTGCATACTTAGACTATGGTAAGTTAAAAGAAGGTCAAAGAAGGGGAAAAAGTTTGCCGGAAGCGAGTTCATCTCTTTATCCGTTTACACAGTATACATACACGTCCCTACCACATTTTGTTCAATTTTACTAGTGGTTACATCTCGGTTTGTGCATTGACTTCGATGGCTGAATGGCGTTTTGGTAATCGCATCCTGTCCGGCAGCGAACGAAAAACCATAGTAAGTCTAAGGAGCGCCTCAAAATTGTCCCACAGAATGGTGTGCCATCGCCATTATGCGCGGATGGGGCGGGGCGTCAAAACGATGCCAGGCAGTCGTTGAGTTCGAACATGCGCATACCGGATTTTTGCACGTGTTTGGGTAGAAATTTGTAAGGAGCTCGAATTCTATGGTTTTATCGTTCGCGTTCGCCTGACAGCAGTCGGGCAGAACTTTTCCTAGCGATATTCTAATGATCGGTCAGCATCGCCACGCTACGGGCTGCTAATTGGTCTTATCGGATGGCACACTTGTTCATGTACTGGCGTGTATAAGTTTATTTATATCGTGAACCAATTCCCTAGCCCTGTTAATTGCGATATTGATGTCGTGGGAAATTAAGTTAGCCATTTATTGGAATATAACTTTACCTTTCTTTATATTTTGTGAATTAAATAATACTGTGAATCAAAATCTCTGAGTCATTTTTTTTTCAACACTATCACTAACACAATCATTGACTTAATAATAATTATTTTATGTTTTGCAAAAGCGTAGTTACATATCAACTAAATGTAATGCTTAAAAAAATCATAATTAAGTTGGTTTTTTATTCCCGATCATTTTGGTGTGGCCCTTGCTATTGTTTGCCATACATTTTTGGTAGAAACCGGCTCCTGGACCTCGAATTCAACACAGATGCTTTCTCAATCAACGTTCAACGCCGTAGTCAATTTACACCTGTTTTTTAGCGGAACAATTCACAGACGTAACACCTACATGGTAATACCAACATTTTCAAACAAGGGTCTAATAGTTTATATTGACATAATTATTCGAAGTGTCACATATACTGTTATGGAGCGCACGGTGCTCGGTTCGGCTCGAATATTCCTATAATTAGACGAATTTTCACGAACAACTCAGTTCAGAGCTAAACTGAAGGTGACGTGAAAATAAAACTCCAAGGAAATTATAACATCTAAAAGAGGAATGTAAAGCCAAATAGGGTAATTTATGTAGTTAAATAGACTTGTATGTTCTAGCAGATTAGGTTATTGAATAAGCAGTAGGTACCTAGGACATTTATTAAGATTGAATTGGCTGCCAACTCCAAGGACTAAGATGGAAAGCCTCTAGCATAGGCAGTCCATTTTAGTATGTAGTTTAATCGTAAATGCTCTATACGGGGCTTGCGAACAGTTCTCGTGGTTTGCGTAAGGTCAACACCCGAAACACGAGGCAGTAATTGTTTCACTCGTAAATTGCTGATTGCATAATGACTGTGACGACGATGACGTAGGTAACAATGCGTCAATATGGTTAGTGCTATTAAACTGGATGACTCCGAATGGAACATTGAGTTTAGTCCGGTCCAGGTCGAGAGAGTTCTGCTAAACTTTAAAGGAACCATGATAAATCCTTTTACGTCACACCTGGCCATAATGCGAGTTTTACCGCACGCTGCGCGTAAAATTGTGTACTCACCACAGGCGGTAACTCGTAAAGCCCCAGATCGCATATTCAGTTCGGGCCACAAACACCTGCGATCTGGGGCATTCACGAATTCACCGCCCGCGCGTACGGTAAAACTCGCATTGTGGCCAGGTGTGACATAAAGTAACAGATATACCTATATATTTTAAGTAAATCAACAAGTTTTGTTATAACTTACTTCTGATAGATTCTGATCGTATTGTTTCGTTTCTAACAAATCTGTAGTTAAAAGTCGTGAGTAAATTGACAACAATGCTGAGTATTTAGCGGAAAATTGCCTTCAAATTCGTGAGTACTGTTACTGATAAGCCGAAATGAACAAAGACTGTAATTGATATAATCAGAGCACAAGATTACAAGACAACGAGTGCGATGTACCAAATCAAGAATGCAGTTGGAACATCCTTATGAACATATCTATAAAGTCCAAATTTGATGGTGTTATGTGAAGGTGATATTTGGAATAAACTGCAAATTGTAGCGAATACCTGCAATTTCAAAAGCCTTAAAACCGTCACTATAAGGTTGATAATCGGTATTTTCATGTGGACGTGTATTGGTTAATGACTGAAGAGCAGTCAAAAAATGGAAGGAAATGAATACCGGGAAGCGGAGAAAGGTAAATTGGCTAGCAACAACTCGATCGGCTTTTATGAAGTCGTTCAAATTTTTACGTGATTCTAGGGTTCCGTGCCACTGCTCTGAGGGCGTACCGCCAAACGAAAACAAACTTCGTTCGTGTATCTCCGTCTCCGTCGCACTTGCTCGTTCGAGCGACAAAGAGACACACGATTGTTCGTTTACGTTTCGCAGTAGCCCCTCAGCTGACTTCAGCTTAAACACATTATTTGAACATTTTCATCAGCCTCCTAGACCAAAAATTTACATTGTGATTTTGATTACGCTGCGCGCTTTGCGACACACAGCGCTGCCTGGGTAGTGCGTTATGCATACTGTGGTTATGCGAACTCGAAACATGTCGCACTTTTTTAACCCTTTTTAAGGTGGTACTGAAAAATTGAAATTGAACACCATTGTCAGTCTTACTCATATGAGTAAATAGTTAAGATACATGTTTGACAGACATCAGTGGGCGATATATCGCTTCTGCCTGGAAAATAGTTAAAACCGTGTCGCCTAAAGACGCCTTAAGGATCGTCCTAATACAACGCGACTACGCGCTTATCGCAAGTTCGCGCGAATTCTACTCGCGCGAACGCGCGATCAAACTCGAATAGGTGTCCTAATTGAAGTAATTGACAATGACAGGGTCGCGCGATTCGAATTTGAACAGTTTCCTATTCTATTCTGTTAATGTACTGTGTCACGTATTTAAATATTGTATAAAATGACGATACCTGAGAGGTTGATATATTTGTGTTCTTTGCTTTTGGTTTGTTTCTTCTATTTCCTTGTTATTGTGTTCTTACATTTGTTGACTTTCTCTTAATATTTATCTGTTTTTGACGATCATGATAATAATTCTTATTTTTTTGACATGTATGCAAATCTGTAATGTAATTTTTTATCATGAAATAAATAATCTAATCTAATCTAATCTAATCTATTCTATACGTTAATTTTCTAATCTATATACTAATATAAATTGAGAGCCAATTTGAATTACTCTGAATATGGTTTTAATTTTGATTTGTCTGTATTTATTACTTGTTATTTATTTTTATTTGTTATTATTTGTTAGATTTGACATCATTGTATGATATAGTTAGTTGATAGGTACTTCATGGGTACCACATTATTATTTCTTTTATTTTTCATTTTTACTTTGTGACATGTTATGATTGGCACCTGCACTCAGGTACAACATCGTTGGTTTTAATTTTTCTGTTCGTTTAAATTCGTTATGACTTTTTATTTCTGTGTACACCTGACATCGCAACATTGAATAATATTATTACATTATTTGAAGTGCAGCTATATATTTTGTATATACGCTGCACATTGTTCATTATTTCCGCATTTTTTTAAGTTATTATGACTGTATTTATAACGATCACTATGCGACGAGTAGCATAAGCAAATGTTATGTGTTATGTGAAATTTGTATACTGAGATAAAAAAAACTAAACTAAACCATTTATTAGGTGTCTCTCACCACACAATCAGACACATTGAAACAGATTCTCGCAAACATCTCAACGATCTTACAAAGCGGCAGCACGTTAAGACGTTTGTGATGACGACTGTACTTCAACAATATATCTACTGCTCCAGGTTATTTTGGTCAAAGCAAATGTCACGCGACGACTTACCGATCCTGAATATCGGTAACACTGTACTACGCATTAATGGCATTTCATTTAACAAGTGAAATCAAAAGATTTTTCCAAAAATATTCAACTGTTATTTTGCACATGTTATAGCCTATGTCGCTCCCTCGATTAAGAGGAATCCAACGACACATCATATGTCAAAATACAACCAGCCGCTTGGACTGCAGCCCGTTAAATAGAATTTACTGGTCCATAATCCATATACAAAGTGTAACAAAAATGGGGTATGAATGAACCGACCAAGGGCTTAACAGGTATCGTGATCTGATAGGAAAAAACAGAAAAAAAAAAATTTACCCGATTTTTTTTTTACATTTCTAATTTCTATGGAGCTTGTCGCCCCAGGTCGGCCAACGCTCCATACAAAGGTAAAAAAAAAATCGCGTCAAAAAAATTTTTTTTTTCTGTTTTTTCTCATCAGAACACGATACCTGACCCCGTATCATGGTCGGCCTTATCACGCGATAAGTGACAAGATAGAGCGTCCGTCACTGGCTGACACCGTTCGATAGAACGAGACTGGCGCTATCTTATCACTTATCGCGTGATAAGGCCGACCATGATACGGGACCCTTGAACGGTTCACACCCCATTTTTGGTACACCCGTATGTACATATACGCTCGAAAACCATAACCATCATTCTCAGGCAGCATAGTTTTAAATCTACAAGGCTATCGTACGAAGGGTTGAATAAGAACATTTTCATCACACTTGCTCGAAAAGGGCTTCATAATGCGCATACAGAGCTGTAATAGCCTGTGTTACGCCCACGGGCGTAATGGTTTTTTTCTTAAATTGTATCCGTCACTCATGCGGCAGTGACAAAGCAAAGAGGTTTTATATCAAATACGATGTCTGAAAACGTATTTATAAATAAATTTAAACTTAAAAAACTACTTAAACATGTTTAACTGAATTATTTACAGATTTAATATGTAGTTATTTAGTGTCTATGTAAAATGTTTTCAAGTGTTTTCAAATCGTGGCTGTATACCCGAAGGGTCTTTGCCATACGCGCCTCACGTCAAATTCAACAAAATGGACGACTGACATGTTGCAGTTCTTATTACGATATGTATTCATTTCATCTAAAATGTATTTCTTTCCTCGCAAATGTGATGAAAAACATTGTGTATAACACGGGCGTAAGAACATTGCAAACTCGAGTCATCAAAAGCCCTCCGCTTTCGGCGTCGGGCTTCTGATAGACTCTTGTTCGCAATATTCCACTTACGCCCCTCGTTAAACAATGTACTATTACTGAACACGTGTAAACTAAGCATTACTCCATATTCATTTGTTTTTTTTCTCCACTTCTAAGTAGCCTCTCACATTCCATATCATTCGGACCGGGACCACCTCGCTCGCGGCACAAATCATTCTAAAGAGTCATTATCGCGATTCGGACCGATCTGTAATTACACTTATTACGTACTTGCACGCCGATTTTGACAGCATCGTTATTACTGGGCCATTAAATGCCTAGTTCAAATGTGTTATGGCTATTAGCGGTTTTTCGGCGAGTCAAATAAATGGTAGTAAGACAGATGTTGATATGTCGAATTAGAGTCTAGTAGAGTCGATATTTTTATTCGTCGTTTTGTATGTACTTACTTACTTGTTTTATGTGTGTTTTGTACAGTCGACTACAAAGAGATCGATACGGACAAAGTTACAAAAATATGTATACACGACTGTATTGCCTTATTATTAAGGTCGTCTATACATATTTTTGTAACTTTGGCTGTATCGATCTCTTTGTAGTCGACTGTACTTGGCAAATTTGACGTTTTTTGTGATGTAACATTACATCAGATTAAGAGTGAGTTGAATCTCGGGTTTTACTAAAAAAGGTTTTTTTTACATATACTTTGGTATTTAATAAAGGATATAAGTAGGTAGATGCTTCTGAATTTCCTCTGCATATTATAATGATGACGTAAATAATAATATAACTATAGCTAACAAATCCCATAAACTTCCCATTGCCATGTTTGCTATTGGTGCGCGATTGGTTACTGTGCGTAATGTACGCTAAGTTTAAGTTTGGCTATAGATTTATTTGTGTTAGTTTATTTCTATAAGTGAGAACCTGTAATTGGCTATATGGTTTTATTATTTTGTCTATAAATTTGTTGCGCTGTTGGTTTTCCATGTATCAATAAATAAATAAATAAATAAATTCTGTTACGATCAATTATTTATTACGTGTGTTACGACCGAAATCAAAAATTCACGAAATATATGCCCACTTTAACATTCTTTCACCGAAATGTCGTATTCATGAACGTCGCATAACAACGTTCTAATTAATACATTATTACCAAACTCGCAAAAGTGGATATATGCTTTCTATGTCACGAGCTGTCTTTAAAACAAGTCGAATCGTGCCCTAGTTCAGACACGTTTATCGAGTTTTTATAACTTTTATAACAATAGTGAGATAACTTATGTCACTCGCCGCAATAAATGGAAACAACGTCTAAGCCTTGTCTGCTCGTAAATAATAGGGTGGCTTAAAATTATTCATAACAGTTTAAGTCCTATGAAGAATTAATAGGAATTTCTACTCTATAACAGACTTAATAAGTTCCAAATTCCAACTAGGTACATAACATATTATGTTAAAACGTTCCAATTATGATTACTCAAAAAGAAGATATCAAATAAATGTTAAACACTGCTATTATTTTTTTTGTCGCAAACACGCGGTATTGTTGCCATTTAGTCTTAGATAAACGATCTCAATATGTTCCTAATAATCGTTATTTCAAAGTGACGGATATGGTCTTTAATTAAAATAACATCGGCATTTTTTTTAATCGTTGGTGCTGTTTAATATTCAAGAATTAGAAATATTTCAAGACAAGAATGTATAGTTAATGACGATTTCATTCCCCCGTATTAAATCATTGATTCCGATTTGTAAATCAGCCCGCTTATCTTTCAGTGTGAGGTTCGATTCCATTTTTACAGTATTCAATTAGTAAACTATAGTAGGCCCACGATAACTCTGCAATGAATTGACAACTGCAGAAATCAAAAGTTTATTTATGACAATACTGATTTATAGTGGAACAACTCGTTTTGATCCTTTTCATTTCATGATGCTTTTCATTCAAAATATTTTGTCAGTCTTCTGCTTATCTACCGTGCTGTTTGGTGTTATTTGTATTTTATTGAGTCATTCACATTACCCCATTACCGCCAATTGAAAAATAAGTGAAGTTTTGTTGAAATTTCTACCATATTTTTAATATTAAAAAGAAACAGATAACCGTTATAAAATATCAAGAGTATAGAACGGACTATTACGGACTCACTCGTAGAGGTTAGAATTTCATGTAAACCTTTTTGCTCACGGACAGACTCCATTTCTTCTTTCACTGGTTGGAAATGAGTAATCATCTTGAATATAAGTTCTCTAACTCCACTTTTAATAGTTTTACCCATTTCGAAAGCGGGATTCGCTAAAAACCTCGGATAAAATTTTACGAACTCACAACTCAATGACATTAACAAAATGTTGCCCCAGCGTTATTTTTCTGGGTTGCCACGTAATATCTTATGCAGAGTTATCGTGGGCCTACTCTAGTATCGTATTACAAAGCTCATTTCTATATTGGCAACGTATAGTTGCTGATTGACGTTAACCAATTAAATTTCTTTTAACGCACATGGTTTCCGTTTCAATGCAACCGACGGTATCGGAAGCAGTATCGCGATTAGTTTACCGACTTAGTCAAAGTACTACTATACTAAAACTAAAAAACCGTAAACATTAAGAAATCGCAAGTACTTACTGTGAACGCTGTTGACGTCTGTGGTACCGTTGACGGTGCCATCTGGCAGCAGCTGCAGATATCGATTCTTGAGGAACATCTGTATATTCCTCGACGTGCCGGTAATGTGGCTGAGGTTCGCCGAGCGCTGCGCGCGCGCCTCCGGCGCGGGGGCCGCGGCGCACGACGCCAGCGCCAGCGCCGCCAACAGCAGCCGCAGCGTGCGCGGACGCATCGCACGCCGCGCCCATGGCAGCCGCCCGGGCGCCGTCACTGCTTAACACCTCGCATAACCCGTACACTCAGTCACGTTACAATTGGCGCCCGAACGTTTAACTGGCGCCCACCGTGGGGCCGAGCTTAACTGCAATCCGCTTTCGATTTCGGTTGTGACATGTGAATGCAGTCATATTTAATAACGTTGCCACAGTGTTGTGATACTTTCGGTGTCTCGGTTTACTCGCCACCGCAAACGTGCCAGCTTGCGGCCGTTCTCACGATCTGAAACAAACATATTCACGTATATTACAATGACTACAAATTGAAATGTTCGTTATTAAGACATCGCCTTCAGTAATAAAGACAGGTTTTTTGCAAAAGTAAAAACTTCACATTATCAAAGATAATGGAAATTATGATCAAGGGCAAAGTATGACAAAACCAGCACTCCTATGAAGTGCATTATATATGTTTATATGTATTCGATTGCCAACGGATACGTTAAAAGCAGCTAATCTGCAGAAAGTGACGACTGTACCTATGTACTTGTAAGTCCTTGGTATCTTAGCCCCATTAAGAAAATCATTTAAATTTCTCAGACACATAGTGACAAATAACTCTAAGAATTTAGTGGTAAATCAGATTGAAATTGATACCTATAAAAGAATCACCACCTTATTACTAATTGATTTCAAGTCATCTCCACGGTAACGTCTGAGCCTGTTCTGTAATATACCCATGTAATGGCGATAACGTCTCAATATATCTATTTCAATATTGTTTACAACTAAATGGATATAGCTGTTACTAAAGCCGACGATATGACAGCATGTTATGATTTACTGCCGTAGCCGTTATCTGCGACACATTCAATATTGAATATTAATAGTTTTTCAATCGATATAAAAATTATAATTGAGTGTTATCACAGTGCTGACCTGCCTCTGTGACGCTTTTCTTAGATATTAACATACATATATATATTTTCTTGTTTCACTGTTTCTATCAAAATGAGAGTCGGTCAGGAATAATTTGATTTGAATAAAAAAACTTTTTATCATTTTCAACAGGCAGGCCATATAGAATTCTTTGATTCCACAAAACCCATTTTGCCCTAAACCAAGAGGAAACACAAAGGCCGAGATAATTGAGAAATAGGTATTTGTAAAATGTATTGCTGTCGCGCAGTGCCTGATCAAGGGAGCGCGAGCGCGATAGAGACAACTGCAGCTTGGACCGAAAATAACTATTAAAAGTAAATGAAATCAACGTTTTGTAGTCCCCTGATTTATTCTCCAAAACTTGACCTATTTAACATTTTTTTTATTAATAATTAAAGAAAGGATTTGGCCGTGTTCCTATGTTTTCCTTTTTTTAATAACCTAGTCTACATAGTTCTGGGTGTTTTAACACAGCGGAAAATCTGGCATTATTTTTAGGGTTTTGAAGGTTCATATCTCTTTTATTGTTTTAATGACTGAATGACTTGCTATTATATGATTTTACTATTTTTGATGTAACGTGAATGAATTTAATTTAATATTATTGTTTATTGTAATTTAAATTGTATTTGCATGCATTTGAATGTGCTTAAAGCAAATAAAGATTTTGATTTGATTTGATCTGATTTAAGAATAAATTTATGAAAAAAAGGAAAACATAGGAGCATGTCAACAGTAGCCATAGATTTATGGAAAAAAAAATGGCTCTATTGCCATTATCCAGGGAGAAAACAGGGGACTACGTTTGTATGGAAAAACGGCCTTTGTGTTTCCTCTTAAGGCACAGAAAGGTTTCTGGGACAGAAGTACTCGTAAAGTAAAGCCTTCTTTCATAGACTTCTGTCATAGTTTTACGCCTACTAATCGTAACTATTAAGGGATGTTACTAACACTCTATGGATAATGTATGCAAATATTATTTGTCCGAAATAAAGTTTATATTATTAATAAAGACTAGCGGTCTTATGATTTTTGTTTTAACCCTCTGATAATCTGGTCAAATGACGAAGGTCCCATAGGCCTCAGCATGTCACTTAATGTCAACGAATTTAACGCAGTCGTATAGGTACACTGAGAAAAAAAAAGGCTGACAAAGTACAATAAATGCTTTGTCACGTGTTTATATTTGCTGCAACTAAATTATTTTGGTACAGCAAATAAACGTGCTTATTGCCTGCCACAATCTTTTTATTGTCGAATACTTAGTGTGCCTGCAACTATAGATTTCCTGTTCATTTAACAACGTCAAAAATTTATTGTACCTGCGGCTATGGACACCTAGATCATATGACAATGTTTAAAAGCATTGATCAGATGACAACGTCAGCGTTGTTGGCGTATTAACTTATGTACTTATATCATTTAACAACGTCGAATATTTATTGTACCTGCAGCTATGGACCCTATATCACATAACAATGTTTAAAAGCATTGATACGATGACAATGTCAGCGTTGTTGGCGTATTAACTTATGTACTTTTCTCATTTAACAACGTCGAATATTTATTGTACCTGCAGCTATGGACCCTATATCACATAACAATGTTTAAAGGCATTGATACGATGACAACGTCAGCGTTGTTGGCGTATTAACTTATGTACTTATATCATTTAACAACGTCCCATATTTATAGTACCTGCAGCTATGGATACCTTGATCATATAACAATGTTTAAAAGCTTTGATACGATGACAACGTCAGCGTTGTTAGCGTTTTAACTTGTGTACTTATATCATTTAACAACGTCGAATATTTATTGTACCTGCAGCTATGGGCACTTAGATCATATAACAAAGTTTCAAAGCATTGATATGATGACAACGTCACCATTGTGAGCGTATTAATTTATATAGTTATATCATTTAACAACGTCCAATATTTATAGTACCTGCAGCTATGGGTACCTTGATCATTTAACAAAGTTTAAAAGCATTGATACGATGACAACGACAGCGTTGTTAGCGTATTAACTTATGTACTTATATCATTTAACAACGTCAAATACTTATTGTACCTGCAGCTATGGGCACTTAGATCATATAACAATGTTTTAAAGACTTAATATGATGACAACGTCACCGTTGTTAGCGTAATAACTTATATACTTGGATCATTTAACAACGTCGAATATTATTGTGCCCGTAGCTATGGATACCTAGATCATATAACAAAGTTTCAAAGCATTGATATGATGACAACGTCACCGTTGTGAGCGTATTAATCTATATAGTTATATCATTTAACAACGTCCAATATTTATAGTACCCGAAGCTATGGATATCTTGATCATATAACAATATTTAAATTCAACAATCAGATGACAACGTCAATGTTGTTAGCGGATTAACTTGTGTACTTATATCATTTAACAACGTTAGTTACCCGAACAACAAAGTGTTGCTAGCGACTGTGTCTCCTCTCTCAATTCAGTCCAGTAGTTCTTTGACACGGAATGTGCGCGTTGTGTGTTAAGTAAAGTGAGTGATCTCCAAGTCTTCTGGAAGAAAATGCCTTAGGGCACCTTTTGCCAAGGGATGATAGGTAAGTTTCATCATTCTTATTCCTGTATTTGTTAAGGTATATTAATTATTCGCTCGACATACAACCTTACCGAGTTCTGTATCTGTACCTAATTATATTTCTATTTGAAATTGGTTTTTCTGTAATTAACACCTACGATCGTTAAATATAAATTTAAACTGTTCAATATTGTGGCAGGTCATTAAAGGAGACATACTTCTGGTTAATATAAAAAACGTATACCCGTACTAATGGCACAACGGTGTAATTGTACTCTCTTCTTGAATTTAAGAGCTATGCTCTTGTCGGTGGAGCAACTTCCACGATTCCCTCTCCAGAGCCTTCTCTTTAACAGCCTGGTACGACATGACGTTTACTTTCTCCTTCACTTGGTCCATAAACGTTCTAATAGAAGAGGAAAGATGTTGGGGCACCTGTTACGACACGACGATTTCATAAAGACTATAGTAGAAGGGAAAATCGAGGGGAAACGGAAGAGAGGGAGACCGCGAAGAACGTTTATGGTAATTGTACTGCAAATTCTAATTAAGCCGACTATTAGCGTATATTAAGTAAAGTCATGGGCATTAATATCTATCACCACAAAGCACACATACATTTCTATCACGACTTTATTTCAAGGGCCGGCAGGACCTTCGTAGATATTTTTTTTCGCTTTGCATTTGGAGATCTTAATGCGGTCGACTGTACAGAATAAAACGGTGAATTTTGATGTCGCTATTTAGTACGTTTTTGTTTATTCGTCAGGGATCGCGGTCTATCGCTCAGCTGGTGCGGCGCGCTGAGCGACGCGGCAGGCTCGGGGCTGGGCATGTCGCTGCGGCTGGCGCGCTGGCAGGCGCGGCGCGAGCGGCTCCGCGCCGTGTGCGCGGCGCCCGCCCGGCGCCTGTGTCGTGGGCTCGGCCTTCACCGACTCCGCCGCGCTGCCCGATATTTCATCCATGGCTCCATGGTATCCTGGGATGCCTGACGTAATTACGCCTTCGCGGTTTGAACACTTGACAAGTAGGTATATCCGACGACGCCAACATCAGTCACCGAAGTCGCTCTTTATGAATGAAAATGTTTTTTTTGTCTTTAGAAAATTGTTAATAAATAATATACCTACCTATAATACTTTTTTTGACTTGTTTTTATACTTAACTCTACATCTCATAAAGCCCGTCATACAAATACCTAAGCATTACGACGTATAATAAAAGTGTTTTTGTAAATTAAATGATTGAATTGAATTGAATATCTTACGATAGCTTATGTATATCATAGCTCTCTGTGTGGTCTCTTTCATTTGTCCCGTAACCCTAGATAATCCGTCGACACCTGATAAGGGCAGCTAAAAAGCTATCGATTTCATTCTTCCCCCACCCTATATATGTACGTTGCGCGATTTTTAGTTTTTTCGGAGATATTGATCATTTTGATCCGTAAATGGTTTTAAAAACTGAAAATACTACAAATCGCGGAACATACCCGGGCATGGGGGATAAATCGATAGAATTTTTTAGCTGCTCTTATCAGCTGTCGAAGAATTATCGTCTGTTTGTGGGATAACCTGTATATAAAGGTATATTATAGATATTATATTAGTTATATGTGTGACGGGCTTAAACCTGATCGTGATCAACTAACCTACAAGTTTATATAGACACATTTTAGTGACGATATTTATTTATGCCGCTCATATGTCGTACTTTTCTAGCAATGTAACTTTTGTGCCTGTACCAACCTATTTCTACTTACTTTTGCCTTTTCAGCAATATACTTTACACCAACCCTATTCTTCTCTTGCTTTCCTAGGAATATAAGTTTGTGCTTGTACCAACCTGTTCTCCTTTTGCTTTCCCAGCACTGTGCCTGTACCAAATCAACCTATTCTCATTTGGCTTTCCCAGTAATATAACGTTATACCTGTACCACCCATTCATTCTTCTTTTAGTATTCCAGCAGGTTAACTATGTGCCCGTACCGACCTATACTCCTTTTATTCCTTCCTCAACAATTTAACTTTTCCAGCGAGTCCTAATATGCTATTACTTAGGGCGATGAAACCTATAATAATTGATAGATATTTAAGATATTTGAATGAATCGCAAAGAATCGCGTGTATCTCATTCAAAATATCTATCAATTGGTATTGGTTTCATCGCCCCAGCAAGTCAGGAGTTCAGGACCCGCTGGATCGACATGACACAGGAGAATAAATTAGGTACGAGAAAAAAGTTAAATTGTTGAGGAAGCAATATAAGGTCGGTTACGGGCACATAGTTAAATTGCTGGGAAATTAAAAGGAGAATGAATAGGTTGGTACAGGCACAACGTTAAATTGCTGGGAAAGCAAAATGAGAATAGGTACGGGTACAAGGTTTCATTGCTGAGGGAGCAAAAGGAGAGTAGGTAAAGCACAAAGTAATATTGCTGCGGGAGCAAAATGAGAATAAGTACGGGTACAAAGTTACGTTGCTGAGGGAGCAAAATGAGAATAGGTACGGGTACAAAGTTACGTTGCTGAGGGAGCAAAATGAGAATAGGTACGGGTACAAAGTTACGTTGCTGAGGGAGCAAAATGAGAATATGTACGGGTACAAAGTTACGTTGCTGAGGGAGCAAAATGAGAATAGGTACGGGTACAAAGTTACGTTGCTGAGGGAGCAAAATGAGAATAGGTACGGGTACAAAGTTACGTTGCTGAGGGAGCAAAATGAGAATAGGTACGGGTACAAAGTTACGTTGCTGAGGGAGCAAAATGAGAATAGGTACGGGTACAAAGTTACGTTGCTGAGGGAGCAAAATGAGAATAGGTACGGGTACAAAGTTACGTTGCTGAGGGAGCAAAATGAGAATAGGTACGGGTACAAAGTTACGTTGCTGAGGGAGCAAAATGAGAATAGGTACGGGTACAAAGTTACGTTGCTGAGGGAGCAAAATGAGAATAGGTACGGGTACAAAGTTACGTTGCTGAGGGAGCAAACTGAGAATAGGTAAGGATACAAAGTTACGTTGCTGAGGGAGCAAAATGAAAGTAGGTAAAGCACAAAGTTATGTTGCTGAGGGAGCAAAAAGAGAATAGGTAAGGATACAAAGTTACGTTGCTGTGGGAGCCAAAGGAGAGTAGGTAAAGCACAAAGTTATGTTGCTGAGGGAGCAAAAAGAGAATAGATAAGGATACAAAGTTACGTTGCTGAGGGAGCAAAAGGAAAGTAAGGTAAAGCACAAAGTTACGTTGCTGTGGGAGCAAAAGGAGAGTAGGTAAATCACAAAGTAATATTGCTGCGGGCGCAAAACGAGAAAAGGTATAGGTGTAAATTAACATTGTTGGAACAGCAAATTGAGAATAGTTACTTGCTTTAAGTTAAAAAATAAATATTTGACAATGTTCATGTTGTTATAAGGACAAGGTTAGGCTTGACAATAAAAACTTTGTTGTGGCAAATAAACACCTGCGTCGGCTCTCCACTATTAAAGTTTTATTGTTGCATGCAGCAATATTTTTTTCTCAGTGTACAGTTACTCATATAATAATATGAATAACTGTACCTATACGCCAATTACATATACATACATAATAATGAAAAATTCCGGTGATTAAAACTTGATTTATTTAGTTTCTGTTTGAAGGTAAAATATTTGTCTAAACCAAAACGCTTTGTTTGACTGCCATGTGTGAAACACAAACACTGCTGCCAACGAAAAAACCTATTGACCTTGTGCCATTTGACTTTGGACTATATTCGGTTGAAATAGAGTTATGATTAGAAATGTGCGTGTTAAAAATAATCAAAAACCATAAAAATTTGAAACTGCTGATAGATAAGAACCGTTCGGAAGCATAGAAACGTACTACTTACATTGTGTTGTGTAATGTGTAAGTAGCACGTTTTTCAGTAACACCTTTTGCGAGAGTCTTAAAAGTTTTCGTCAAAAATGAAATTATTGCACAAGCTTTTATTACCTAATACTGAACTTCTTTGTATATAATAAATAAATACATATTATTGGACAATCTTACACAAATCGACCTATTCCCAAGCTAAGCAAGGATTGTACCATGGGTACTAGACGACGATAATAGTTATTTGTTATACAAGGATGGAAAGTTGTATTTTACCCGCGAGTGTGGAATTGAAACACGAGTAAGCGAAAGGACCAGCATATAGATGAACCACGAGCGAAGCGAGTGTTTCTAAAATAGAATCCTGAGCGTATAGCGAGTGTTTCAACAGTTTCAACACACGAGAAGTAAAATACATGTGCACCCGTGTGTAACACAAAACTTTTCACCTCACTGTAGCGAGGAAAGTGCAACATGCAAAACAACTTTATTTAATTTAAATAATAATATTTTTTTAATTTTTTTTAACAGTAATAATATCGTTAAGTAGATAGATTATATTAGATAATATCAAGTAGAATTTTGGTCAAGTGCGTGTCGGATTTTAGTTTTCCCATACATTTTGAGACCCAGCGCCTGATGAAGGCAACAAGCAGTTTTTTTTAAGTTCTTATATGTTTATTTATTCTGTTTTTTAGTATTTGTTGTTTAAGCGGCAACAGACATATATCATCCGTGTTTTTTTTTGTATTATGAGCGTTTTACGTTTTGTTATCTGTCAAAAGCTACTTAAACACGCCCCAAGGTCAAATTACTTTCCCCACTAGTGGATAAAATGCGTTTTTACCCATTGGTTTTAAAGGATAATAGACGGCTTTCCGAAGCAGTGAGGGGAAAAGTTCTTGTCGTACCTATCCATATTTAAATGATTTAAAATAAACGATCATTACGAAACTCCGACAACGCTCACAGTATTTAACTAATATAAAAATGTCTTTTAAAATTCCGTTATTTGACTTTATTGACCGCTAACGGTTCAACAGCTAATTTGTAGGCCTTAGTCAATTTCTTCGGATTGTAAACCGAATTTCATCAACTCCGCATTGAAAGTTAAATGACCCGCCGATCGAAAACAGCTCTTAATTATTTGTGTTAGGATTCAAATTCAGATTATTTTACAAAGAGTTCCTAACATAATATGGCTTGAGAGCAACATGTCCATCAATGAAACACCAAACTCTTAAAGCATCCTAACTCCGACGTTTTTAAAGAAAAGTCTGATATTTTGCACCGATTACTTTAACAGTTACTTAACAATAATCATTTATTATAAAAAACCGGCCAAGTGCGAGTCGGACTCGCGCACGAAGGGTTCCGTACCATTATCTATAAAAACAGTAAAAAAAAAAAAGTTTGTTGTATGGGAAGCCCCCTTAAATATTTATTTTATGTTGTTTTTAGTATTTGTTGTTATAGCGGCAACAGAAAAAAAAAATCTGTGAAAATTTCAACTGTCTAGCTATCGCGGTTCTTGAGATACAGCCTGGTGACAGACAGACAGACGGATAGCGAAGTCTTAGTAATAGGGTCCCGTTTTTACCCTTTGGGTACGGTACCCTAAAAATAAGCTTTGTTTCAATGCGTCCATATTGAATACACGTATTCAATATGAAACACCTGAATTTATACAATGAAACATGGGCAATCAACAGTGAAAAAGTGCTATAAGTCTCAACATTTGTTTGCATTTAATCAAGTTTTATATCAAGATAAAAACGTTTTTTTGGTTTATTATCGGGACTGAAACTATCTCCGTAAAAAAGTTCAGTGAAACCGTGAAAAGGTAACAAACAGACAGGTTCACAAACTAAGACATTATTTTACAATACTTTAAAGTGAGAATTTGACAAATTGATGGTCGAGCAGATTACGTGAACGACTCACAAATAAATAAAACAAAATCCGCAGCTAATAACATCGAAGAATAATGCAAATGTTAAAAACCAAACGCATAATATCGTTATAAACATTACAAACGATCGTTGTCGGCGCTCGTTTGGGCGACAACTCGATTCCAAATCGATATTAAATTGTTCTTAACTATGCGCCGAATCGAAACGAATCGTTGTTTTATGCTTATGCACTTGTTTAAATAAGGAAAATTGTGAAGGTATAGTTGAAATCATTTAAGGTGACAGACATTTTATAAAACTGTCACTGGAATTACAATCTAATAGCTTAGATGGTAGAGTCGCTTTTTCCACGGATTACTACGATGCATGCGACTCGGTCAAGAGATTTTCTTAGAATCAAAAGCAGGCGTACATTTAATTGTTTTGTACTGTACACCTGTACTAATTAAGACGAGCAGTTACTTATTTAATTATTAGTTATTATTTATTTAATTTGCCCTGTTCATATGAAAGTAAATATGCAAGTTGTAAGTGATCGTTTATATTGATGAAGTGTCAACGAACTACAAAGCAGCAGTGATATTATCTATGTTCCTAAGACCCCGTCCATTACTGAATGTCAAATAGTTCATAATTCAAAAACATTAAAGCGTACTCTGGGTCTCAGGAGGATATTAACGGGTTTATTATCCAGTCGATATATGTAATTTTTCAGTTACATAATATATAATCTACTGTATTATATAATATAATGTAACCTTAAAATTGTGAACATCGTTTTACCCTGCCTAAACTAAACTAGGTAAACCTCACATTAGGTATAGATTATAAACTAACGGGTCATACAGTTTTACTGTGACATTGTGCCGAATTATGACCGGGTTATATAACTGTCAAATCTCTAAACGTACCCCCAGACCGATCATAAATTTTGTGCAGATTTTAGTTAGGACGCTTCGAATCTGAGTGAGATGGCAATTGTACCCTACTGCCCTCTCTTTTATGATATGCGCTAATAATAATATTCACGTATTTCCAAGATTTATGTCTGTCAATACTAGTTATTCATCGATAACTCGTTCTAAACGAATTTTTAAATCGTTTTCGAATGAAAAGTCGTTAAGAATATGCGTAACCCGTATTTTTATCAGTCAAGGTTAAGTAGATATTGTTTGATTTTAATGATTTGCTAACTTAAAGCGTACCTAGTAGACAAAAAAACATGAATAGTACCTATGGTATTACTATCGATCAATGTTTCTTAAAAGTGTCGACCGACACGTTTTTACGAAGAATGTTGCAATACGCAAATGTTCAATAAATTGAAAAGATTATTGATTCTTAAGAAACGAATTTAAATGTAAAAGTTGTCATGGCGATAAAAAAACATCCACGAAGTTCATTTTGACATGTGATTATGATAATGGGAAAAATGTTGCACGTTAAAAGAAGTATAGGTATCATAGTATGAGTGACAATAAACCCTTGCCAAATAGGTAAGCGTTTTCGATTTAAGAAGCATCTGAATTATTGCGACTTAAGACGCCGTAGGTTCAGCAAAGTTAAGCAAACAGAGTTTTTGAAACAATATAATGCATCTGTTTATAATAATATGGTTTCAAAAAAATACGAATACTAATCTTGAGGCTTTTCTGCAGGGAAATCAGTGCTTCGAAACATGATTAAGCAAATTTCGCTCGATAGAAAAAAATCACGAACATAGGTCTAAAACACACAAAAATACACTTAAAATATTCGTAACAAATTATGCACAAAAGCTATAATTATTAAAACTGCTTCTAAAAATCGGCAATATCATGTTTGAGGGAAATCAGTGTTTACATTTTTATTTATTTAAACGGCCAAAAAATTAAGCTTTCGAGCACGCACTTCCATCTCGCTCACGCTTATGCTCAGTGAGAGGGAGAGAAGACCATGAACCTACGGCGCCTTAAGCATATATACAGGTAATTACTCTTAAAGATCAAGTGGCCACTCTAACCGATCGAGAATGAAAAGGATGGCAATGATGATTGTTTCAGAATACATAAATAGTTTCTCCGGGCTCCTTCAGGGCAAAACCGGGAATAACGCTAGAAGGATGATAACAAAAATAAGTTTCTCCAATTTAAGCATGAGACTTTTTTAGAGTTCTTCTTCAGGATGAGTGTTTTCGGGGCAATGTCGCGTGTATTGTGTTGTACCTATGTAGTATTTTAAATGAGTTTATGTCAAAAAATGGTCTCCAAAATCTACACAGACAACCTTTCAAAAATATCTACACATGTGTCTTATGTCAGTAACAATAAAGTCTCTGTATATATATTATTGAAAGGTTGTCTGGGTAGATATTGGAGAACTCGACTGTACCAGCCTAAAAGCTGCCAACTGCACTTTATTGTATACTCATCGACCACACGTTGAGAAGGTTCCAAACACCATGGGTGTATAGGGGGGGAGACGGGTGGGCCGTGTCCTCCCCGGCAGGGCGGGAGCCAATAATGCACGGCCCAATAATGTACAGCCTGATAATCCGCGTCCACTTTTTGTGGACTCGGATTATTGGGTCGTGCATTATCAGGGCGGACAAAAATGGCTTGTCATAAGCGAACTCTGTCTTAGGTCGGTTAGGTTAGGGTTCACTTGTGGCCCTCAGACCAGAAATAGACACCCCGCGCAGCGGGATGGCGTCGACTCGCTGGAGATTATTAGTCCGCACAGATGACCGTCCCAATGTACATGGATTATCAGGCTGTACATTATTGGGCCGTGCATTATCAGCTCGTACAAAATTGGCTTCCAATTATTGCCCCGGACCAAGTTTGCTCAGGGTGATAATGCACGGCCCAATAATGTACAACCTGATAATCCATGTACAGTATGGACGCGGATTATTGGGCTGTACATTATTTTGGCCGTGCATTATTATGGCTGTACATTAACCGGCACCGGCAGGGCCACCACAGGATGCTGGGGAAAAATGCTGCACTGAGGAAAAAGCTATGCCAGGCATTTAAGGCGCCGTAGGTTCAACGAAGTTAAGCGAACAGAGTTTTTGAAACAATATAATGCGTCTGTTTATAATAATATGGTTTCGAAAAAATACGAATAGTAATCTTGAGGTTTTTCTGCAGGGAAATCAGTGCTTCGAAACATGATTAAGCAAAGTTCGCTCGATAGAAAAATAATCACGAACATAGGTCTAAAACACACAAAAGTACACTTAAAATATTTGTAACAAATTATGCACATAAGCTATAAATATTAAAATTGCTTCTAAAAATCGGCATTATCATGTTTGAGGGAAATCAGTGTTTACATTTTTATTTATTTAAACGACCAAAAAATTTAAATTAAATAACATGATATCCGCGCTTCCGAGCACGCACTTCCATCTCGCTTACGCTTATGCTCAGTGAGAGGGAGAGAAGACCATGAACCTACGGCGCCTAAAACCTGCCGGGGCGAGCCGGGCTCCCCTGCCGGGCTAGTACACTAGCACTTTGACAGCTTCTATCGTCATGTTTTACGTCCAAGACAGACGTAAATTTTTTTAACGTCATGGGCTAATATGGTAGACCGTCAGCTACGTAAAATGTAACAATTCATATGTCTTGCACATAAAACGAAAATTTAAACGTCAAGTGCTAATATGCTCTTGATTTAGACATATAAAATTGCCGGTATAAACCGATGACGGGCGTAAATTTATGTAGGTCGCTCGAGACCCCCGGTAAAATTTAACACTATGAAAACATCTTCTGTCACAAGTTCACAATACATACGGTTCAGTTTCAAAACTAAATTCGTTTGCTGTTTTGTCTATCTACATGCTCCGATTGATCATTGGACTTCGATATTACCGCATATCACGACGACCCTCGCTTACGTATATTGGACAAGGTTTCGCACCGGGACTTACAAGATGATTTACTATTATTTATCATCATCGTCATAGGCCTTTACGTCTATTACAGACGATTTAAGCATTGCTGTGTAGACATCGTTTTTGGTGACTGTGAAGACCGATATGAGACCGGCATTACAAATATTATGATAAATGGACTCATCAAAAACTTACATTTGCTCTGCATTCATCAGTATTCAGTCAAAACTCGCGCAAGGAGAAAAGTAAATACACTAGGTTTTACAATAATCTAGAGACACAGCTATAAGACGGAAAGAGACAGAAAACACAGGCTTTTATCCATAGACTATAATTGAACGAATGAAATGAATGTAATACTTGGTAGAATTACAGTTTTAAACATTGGCAACACCATAGTTTTTTGGGTACATATTTTTTATGCTAGGGCATAAATATACGTCACGTCATTAGTGTGGTAGCTAAGTAACGTAAAAATTGACACATACATAAGATTATGCGGCGGAACGTAAATATATGGCCAATTAGTGTACTAGACGGGCTGGCCAACAGGCGTATTTAAGCCACTGCCAAACACACGTTTCATTCGTTACGTTTTTTTTATGCTCTCATTTTCTCAATGTCAAAAAACTAACATATCGCCATGAAAAATTGTCCTCTAAAAAGAACCTAATAACAGCTGTTAAAATCCACGTGAAATACGATTCCCAGTCATCACGTCAGCCCCGGATAGTTCTCAAATTAATCCAAGACAAATTCCCACTATAAAATACTAAAGTCCCTTTGATCCGAGAATGTGAATCGGTGTATAAATCACACATCGTGATAGACACGTCACTGGAAATTTTGTTTATGATGCCCACGTGTAACTTTCGCATGTTCTTATCTTGACTATAGTTTGAGTATAAAAAGGGATCTAATATCTCTGCAGTCAAAGCCTACTTTAAATCACATTACATAACTGTGATACGTGCTTCGCATATTGCTCTATGTCAAGTAATTTTGCAGATGTGAGGTTTAATTAATTGAGCTGTTGACAGTCTTTTGTGACTTTTTTTGTTGTTATTCCAGACATAGGTATGTTGAATGATTAATTTGTAAGATTTATCAATGTTAATTGTATGATCTAACCTTTTGGCAGATGGTAGGCAAATTTATCTCTCTTCTCCCTCATGGGTAAATACAATGACAAAATAAAAAAATCAATATATTTTGATGATAACATATAAATCGAGCCGAGTCTGAATTTATTATTTCTGTCTGTATTTTAATTATTTTAACAAAGCTAGGATTTCGGATCAGTGGTTGTCAATTGTGGAAGTTGTTATACTTAAGTAATCGACATTTTCACAAAATACATATTTCTATCATTCAATATTATGTAAGCCACGTATACCTACATTTCTATTACCTACCAGTAATAATTTTGTTAGCCGTCTCATTTTCATAACAGAGGGGTAACAAAACAAAATTGGTTTTCCGTCGCACTTTTTAAGTACCTAACATATAAGACTCCTATATGAGAATATGACATACAATCTTATGAGACCTATTGTAAGGGATTGACACCCTTAGTGTCAATGCCAACTGGCGCAGATTACATCGTTATTGAATATTGCGAAAACTAAACAGAGGGGTGGTTTAAAGAATAGAACGGAATAGCTAGAATGTTTTTGTTTTGAAAGAGCGAGCGAAGCAAAATTATCCTTATCGCTTGGACAAAAATTATTCCGTACGTCCCGATTGTCGCTCTGACCAGCTGTCCGCCTGTTCTCTTTACATGGCTGTTATTCGCTACGCGCTAACGCGGCTCACCCCGCTGGTCACCCGTCACGAAACTAGACCTCTGCCTACGCTTGGTTACTACGCATCGCGGTGTCAAGATATATTTGTGGGTGAGCGTTAAAGTGACGTTACAACAAGTTAGAGAATAGGGGGGCTGCCCCCTATTCTGTAACTTGTTTTAAGCTCACCTCAACGCTCACACGCAAATATATCTGGACACCGCGATGCGTAGTAACTAAGCGTAGGCAGAGGTCTAGTTTCGTGACGGGTGACCAGCGGGGTGAGCCGCATTAGCGCGTAGCGAATAACAGGATCACATTTCTCAACCGATTCTCGTGATATTATGTGAGCAAGTTTTTTTTCTTTTTGTCGATTCAGTTTTTCGATTAAAAAAAAAACAGACTCGCGATTTCTACAGCTCACAGAACCCCCCCCAGTTTATAACCTTTGGGTTGTAATAAATCACTTTTGGATTGCAAAATAAAATAGGTGGTCGTTAAAATACATAAATAACTTCTTCTTCTCCTCGGCCAGATGGCAGTACACCCCCCAGCAGATATCTGCTGGGGGGTGTACTGCCACCTGGCCGAAATACTTTTCGCCTAATTTCACTTCCCAACCAACTGATTGCAACATTTTTAGTTGGCAAACCAATGCTTGGCATAATGTTACTTAGCATACTTTTTCTTTGATCACAATCATATTTTGCAGATATTCATTTTACCAAGAATCATTTCGGAAAATAGTTAATAGGCAAATGTTTTATTTGAGCTTACTATTTATTGTCAAATAACCTTTGACCAAATTTTAACTTCGCATAATCTATATTTGACAAATAATACTACGTAGTAGTTTTTTAATCAGAATTTATTGACACAACTTTACATTCGGTAAAGGTTTAATGTAGTTTACTACTTCTTGATTTTTTTATGTATAATTTAAGTTATAAGTAAGATCGGTTGGAAAAAAATTGAAATGGAAATGGAAATGGATTGGAAATGTCTATATATTCATAATGTTATTCAACATAAGGATCTCTGTTACTACTATCTATGTTTATAAACTTTTATATCATAGTGGTTTTTAGCAATATAGTTTAATATCACATTTATTTATATACATACTAGTAGTTATTGCTAAATTTTGTATTAATAAACTTCTCTCTGAGATCAACTAATACCAAGATAGTGGTGAATAAGTTCAAGTAGCAGTAGGGGACAGGGACTTAGTGGCAAAACCGACTCGGATTGCGGATAGGTTAGAAGACGGAAGCGGGAGCGAAGCTCCCGCTTTCGTCTTCGAGGTTATTTTTTTTTATAAAAGAGCTGAAAAACTTGTTTGCAAAAAAATATTACTTAACTAGTTATATTCTTAGTTATGATTTATGATATTAGGACTAACAAAATTATGATATAGTACCTTAGGTCCATTATGAAGTAAACTGTTATGAAAACCCAAATTATGAGTTCAAGTCTGTTCTTAGTAATGACATTATGAAGAAACATTTTATGAAAACTTTCCGTTATGAGTTGCGATAATAGTTACAGAAGTGTAGGAACATAAAAGGTAGGAAGTAAAAAATTATGAAGAGTGATGATTATGATTACAAAGCGGTATTACAAGAAAAAATCGACACATCAAGTTTATATGAGCCAATATGGACCCGTTTATTTTAAACCGCTATCACAAAAGAGGTATTTTTATCAATGTAATAATATTAACTACATGGTTAGGGTATGTTAGTAATATGTATCACAATAATATGGAAAAAATATACATGCCAATCAAAACATTCGACATAACAAATAAAGTCTTTTTAAAACATGACCAACTAAATATTTTGCCAACTAACATTTTGCTAAAACAATCATTTGGGACATGTTATATATACGAACCATTGGTATGCTACCTAAAAGTTTGCCAAATGAAACTATGGGATAAGTTGTTTGGGAAGTCAATAATTGCCACATATTAGTAAACCGTTCATGTTCATCACACAAATAAATGCCCTTACCGGGATTCGAACCCGGGACCTCCGGCTTCGTAGGCAGGGTCACTACCAACTAGGCTACAGTGTGAATTCAATCGATAATATTCACATTATTTTAATCATAATACGAGTAATGGTGTTTCTATGGTGTATACCTAGTTGAGATTATAACAGTTGGCCGAATTGGATCAAAGTAGTACATTCAAAAAGCAACTTTACCGCGCAAGGAAGAAGACTCCAATTCCAGCAGGCAGTTAAAAAAAAAGTCGACCTCATAAAACAATTTCAATCATAAGTGCCAAGTGAACTTGACCTCTTTAATAATCCGTACCGTACCCCGTTCTGCACATTTATAGCATTTGTTCTACATTCGTTCTACTAGTTACAACACTGATAATAGTGATAACTGATAACCTATCTAAAACGTAACAACATCACATGCATGCGAGATACAAGCTTCATTTATTTCACGCAATCAGATAAAACAAGTCAATGACCTGGCAAATAAAAATAACAAAAGCGCAACGCATTAGCGGCTAGAAAATATGCGACTTCTAAGATAACGTTTCGGCAAGTTTTGGCAGCGACCGACAACGAATATAGAAACGGTGTAGTTCTTTGATCTATAGATGCCGTACTCAAGTTCTGCTCCTGTCGAGCATTGGCTCCTCGGGTTAACATATCGACAGCAGTCTATTAGACACGCGTAAACGTGTCGAAAAGAGACCGCCTTGATATCTCCCCGTTTATTACGGTAACAGTCTGTAACGTCTAAGGTTTATCTGTAGATGCATGTTTGTCTACTGGGCTTGCGCAAGACCGCCCCCGCCCCCGAGATTTGTCGCGGCGAGATATGCTGCCCTCCTTCTAAGCGTTCTAATTAGAAAGAAACGGGTAGCCTATCTCGCCGCGACAAAGCTCGCGGGCGGTCTTGTGCTAACTGTTCTGGGCAAAACAATCTGTCCGCGGGACTCCTTGTCTCGCGAGAAAAAGTGATAAGACAGCCAGCTGTTCTAGCCCCTGGGATACCAATAAATCGGACATGCCGTACCCATTAATGTTGTCGATAACTTTGTTCACATTCGTACAGTAAAGCAAGACGTAGGTAATCAAATAAAGGTTAGTTGTGACATGTCTTACACCCGATGTTGAATCAAACATATAGACAGTTTTAGTTTAGATTTCATGAGCCATAGTTATTTTTTGTATTAGCAAATAGCACAGTAATTGTTGACATTCATACTGTAATAAATTTTACACCAGGCTATTAAGCAGCAATTATCACGAAGCAGCCGGGGTATTTTCGCCCAGCAGAGAACATAAAACATTATTTGTCGACTCCGGCGACAATTAACTGCGATCTTCGACATTCTTTACTTTCCGCCCTTGTTATGTAATCGACTCTATCGACCTATATATTAAACATGCAGAAGTTTTACACGTTTTAATATACATGAACAAGACACAATCTCTCGTCAAACAAATAAAAGAACGATACATTTAAAACCCATCACTTCGCACTTAATCCCTAAAAAGGGATCCTAAAACAGGTTACGCGACAAAAATAGCCGTACGTTAGTCCCAAAACCAGAAACGGTAGTGACATCTGACAATACATAACTCATCAGCCTGGTGGATACATGACTTATGTCACTATAGATCTCGTAGGCGCTTGCGTCGATTCTCTTCCAAGGTGAGTTCTAGTCTGCGCGGTACGGATTTAGCATCGATATTTGCGCGTGCGCTGGCTGAGTCTAGATCACGCACTCGTGCTCTGTAGATCATTTCGGCTTAGTCAATGGAACTATGTTTTTGTTGAAGAGGTCAACGGAATGAAATGGCAAGTGTGGGATTCATAATCTGCTCTGTAATACAGAATATGCTCTAAAAAAAAGTTTATAAATTCCAACGGTCTTAGCTGAAAATCAGCGCTGTATGTAGGTGTCTGACACCTCAGCATAATGCTGAGCTAGTGTCCGGTTCACTGCCGCAGAGACACTTGTTTCATGTTTTATGTGTTTTTTGTTTAATTATATGTGTGTCCTGTATGCTGATGAATAAATGTATCTTTCTTTCTTTCTGTTGCGACACGAATGAACGGAAAATCCTCATTGGTAAATAAGTGTTGAAGAATAAACGGTGGGTGTCAATTCTTGGGTAATATATAGAGTAATACATTTCGATGACTGCCACCCCAGTTTTAGAAACTTAGGATCACTTCTTATATAAAAATATCCTCCTAATATTATAAATGCGGAAGTTTGGATGTATGTTACTCAATCACGCTTAAACGGCTTAACCGATTTTGATGAAATTTTGCACGAAAATAGTTTATAGCCTAGATTAAAATATAGGATAGTTTTTATCCCGGTTCTACGTAGACGAAGTCGCGAGCAGAAGCTAGTAATCTCATAACATCCATAGACACTTACAAATGTAGGTACTTGCACCGTCCGGTTGGAAAACTACATTATTAGCCATTACCATCGTTTATTGCTTAAGGCCATCGAGCATAATTTACGGACCGGTAAACGTAAAACATGGCGCCGTCATCTGATCATCTGTCATCTCCTAGAAACCTGTCAAAATTCCTGTACAACCTCCTGTGTTCCTTCTGTATTCCTGTGTTCTGTATTCCAGCGCTGTGTGCAGCTAGTCTGTGCCGCGGCAAAGTCTGAGTACACTGCAGTATTGTCGCACAGATATAAGATTTAGTTTATATTTTTCTGTTTAGTATGTTTTTATGTTTTGTTTCTGTTTCTGGTATGTTGTGTGGCAATTAACTACTATTCTATTTTATTCTACAAACACACTTTTAAGGCGCCGTAGGTTCAGCGAAGTTAAGCGAACAGAGATTTTGAAACAATATAATGCGTCTGTTTATAATAATATGGTTTCAAAAAAATACGAATAGTAATCTGGAGGCTTTTCTGCAGCGAGATCAGTGATTCGAAACATGCTTAAGCAAATTTCGCTCTATAGAAAATAATCACGAACATAGGTCTAAAATACACAAAAATACACTTCAAATATTCGTAACCAATTATGCACAAAAGCTATAAATATTAAAATTGTTTCTAAAAATCGGCAATATCATGTTCGAAAGAAATCAGTGATTACATTTTTATTTATTTAAACGGCCAAAAAATAAAAATGAAAAAACATGATATCCGTGCTTCCGAGCACGCACTTCCATCTCGCTCACGCTTATGCTCAGTGAGAGGGAGAGAAGACCATGAACCTACGGCGCCTTAAGGACGTAAACGTAGCTTACGTTTACCGCCAGTTTGAAACAAGCGAACCTAACATTGGGCAGGTTGCACGAACCCACTATTACAGCCCGATCAACATTAAATAGCTGTCATCGCTGTCATTCCATAGAAACTTGACAAACATGCCATTTACATTACAGACGAGTAGACTTTAGTCTTCTTCATCATGAGTCATGACACACAAACATAGTTCTAGCGTTTCAGGCGTCAAATTGTTTAAATTGTCTAGCTAATTCAAGAGTACGCGAAACGTTTTTATGACGTCTATATTGGTACAAACGATTTTTTATTACGGCGCAATTTCGGGAATTGTAGTCTTTTTAATGGAACTAATTGTGTTTTATAAGGACGTTGAACTTTGTCTAGTTCAAGTTAGTTTTGACTACCATCTTAATAGTCGACCCCGTTCTCCAAAAAAATATTTCATCTAATTTTTTCTAGATATATGTTGTTTCCTAGAACGTGTTCGTGGCCTTAGGGACTTTTTCTATGAAAAGATATTTTTTTATATAGTACAATATATACAGGGAGGAACATTTCCTTGGACTAAGCTGAAAGGACAGTGTTATATAAGTGACGTACAAACGATCTATTATAAATGTTAAGCTGGATTTAAAAGAAAAAAAAAACATAAAAATCGAAATATTTTATCTTAGTGACAACCCTAATACTTCTTCTTCTACCTAGCGTTATCCCGGCCTTTGCCAGGGTCCGCTTTCCTACTCGCTTTCCTCCACTTTGCACGATCCTGGGCGTCTTCTTTTGTGAGCCCGTTTTCGCTCATGTCGGCCTTCACGACATCCAGCCATCGCTTCTTAGGTCTGCCGCGGGGTCGAGGGCCGTCGAGGACTAGGTCAAGGCATTTGTTCCCTACGTAGTCAGATGGCCTGCGAGAGACGTGACCGAACCAACGAAGGCGACATTCCTGGAGCTTATCCGCTACGTCACGAACTCCGAGGCTGCCACGGATGTACTCGTTACGAATGCGATCCGCACGCGTAACGCCGCACATCCACCGCAACATCTTCATTTCAGTAACGCGAAGCTGCTGAATGTGCCTTCCAAGAACTGGCCACGTCTCGCTGCCATATAATAGGACTGGTCGTATGACGCACTTGTACACTAGCCCTTTGAGTCGAAGTGGTATTCTGCGATCGCAGATGACTCCTGTGACCTCTCGCCATTTAGACCAAGCCGCGCTGATTCGGGCTCGGATGTCGTGATCAATGGTCCCGGACTCATGCAGAACTGATCCTAGGTACTTGAATTTGCCATTTTTCGTGGCAAATTCGTCACCTATCTTAATAGGATCGGGATCCGTACTTCCGCAGGCCATGTATTCGGTCTTCGCGACATTTAGTTTTAGACCGCCACTCTCTAGCGAGCCCTTCCATTCGTTCACCTTATGCTCTAATGCCTGTTTGTCCTCGTCTGTTAATGCGATGTCATCTGCATACATGAGCAGCCACGGCGGCGGATCTTGTATTTCCGACGTGACGGCGTCAAGCACCACACTAAACAGAAAAGGACTCAGGGCCGAGCCTTGGTGTACACCCACTGTAATAGGGAAGGGTTTTGTGTCGCCAACGGCGGTCCTCACTAGAGAAACCGAGTTGCGGTACATATCTTGGATGATGTCAATATAGACCTGTGGCACGTTCTTCACCTTCAGTGCCCACCAGATCATCTGACGTGGGATGCAATCGAAAGCCTTTTGCAGGTCAAGAAATGCCATGTACAGTGGCTTTCGTTTGTCCCTGTAAGCTTCGGTCAGAATTCTGAGGGCAAATATCGGATCAGTCGTGCCACTCCCAGGCCGAAATCCATATTGACATTCCGAGACAGCGCACTCTTGCCTTAGTCTCGAGTCGATAATGCGTTCGAAGAGCTTCATAGTGTGACACATAACTTTAATTCCTCGGTAGCTTCCGCAGTCCTGTACACTACCTTTGCCTTTGTATATAGGAGATATGACGCTCGATCTCCAGGAATCGGGCATCCGTCGGCTGGTCAGTATGAGGTTATAAAGGTTAGTCAGCAGGTCAACACCATGAACGCTCATCGCTTTCCACGCTTCTATCGGTAAGTCATCGGGACCGACAGCTTTCCGGTTTTTCATGCCGCGAAGACATTTGCGGACCTCGTGTTTGGTAATCGGGCATACAAGCCCACTGTTTGAAGGCAACTCTGGCGGAGAAGAACTAACTGCGTGTTCTGTGTTCAGTAACTCGTGAAAGTACTCCCGCCATCTCTCTTTCACTTTTACCGCATCCCATACCAAGTTACCGCTAGAGTCTTTAACGCAAAGACATTTTGTTATGTCTTGTGAGGCTTTCTCACGAGCCGCAGCTATCTTAAAGATGGTTATCTGGCCCTCCTTTGTTTCTAAGTAATTGTACAAAGGTGACATCTTGCGATGCCTGGCTATAGCTACGGCTCGTTTTGCAGCAAACTTGGCAGACTGGTAGGCGACTTTGTCTTCAGGTGATTCAGACTGTTGCCACTCTCTGAATCGTTTCTTCTTCTCCAGAGTAGCCCCCTGAACTGAGTCATCCCACCACCACGTCTCCTTGTCGATGACGCGGCCTCCCTTAGAAATACCCAACAATCGCTTCCCCAAACTGGTGACTTCCTTTTCGATCCTATTCCAGTATACATCCACTGAATCATCCGGGCCAGCATCTAGATCTAAGTCCATCACCGCTCTGTGGAAGTCACTTTCAAATGGTCCATTCAAACGCCACCAGCGTGTTCGAGCGACGCGTCGCTCGGGTATTTTCTTTTTAGGTACTACCAGCAAGTCCATGACCAGAATGCGGTGTTGTGCCGTGAGGCTTTCTCCAGGAATGACTTTGCAGTTTGATACCTTAGCGATTTGGCATCTTCTTACGAGTAAATAGTCGCTCTGAGTGCAGTGCTGCCCGCTTTTGTAGGTGATAAGATGCTGAGGTTTCTTTTGGAAGAATGTGTTGACAATGGCTAGGTCAGCTAGAAGGCAGGTCTGGAGAATAGACTCCCCCTCTGCATTAGCACGACCGTAGCCGTAGCCACCATGAACACGTTCAAACTCCCCCGACATTTCACCCACGTGGCCATTCAGATCTCCACCCACAACTATACACTCGGAGCGTGGTATTCGCTGTAGTAGGTCTTCAAACTTATTCCAAAATGCCTCCTTTTCAGATTCTTGACTACCAACTTGAGGAGTATAGGCACTGATAAGGTTGGTAACATTACCTTCAACTAGGGCCTTTACCCGCAAGAGCCTGTCGTCAATCCTTTCGACCTCTAAAAGACCGTTTTGGAATTCTTCACACAGTACTACAGCAACCCACTCTTCCCTGAAGGGGAGCCCGAATAAATCAACTTGTATCCTCGGCCAATATCGCGTGACTTGTTTCCCCTCCAACGGGTTTCTTGTAAGAATGCAACATGTACCCTGCGTCTTAGTTAGTTATTATTTTCATTTGAAATTGACACATGTCACAAGTCACAAGAATCTTGCTGACTTCATTGAATCTGCTGGATAGGGTTGAAACATACAGTTTTTTTCACCAAAGTTTAACAAGTTGTATCTCGGTAACCGTTAGAAATATTAATATGGTTACTAGGTGAGAAGTAAAGCACTAAACCTGATCTATATCCCATTTGCTTAAAAGTCCATCGATCTGTTCCACCCAGTATACGACAACATTTCACACAGCCAGGTGATTATATGTTCACTTAATTTACCAGATTCAAAGAAACTTCTGTATTTCAAAGATGGAAGAGTAGAAGATGAACCACGACTTTACTTTTTTTTAGTTAACCCGTCAATTTGGGAAAACTCGGTAGGTCAGGAAGTTCAATTGAATAAAGCAAAAACAACTAATAAGAAATGTACATCACGATCAACCACAGATTTTAATTCTAATTTGGCTTTTTGGAATTGGAAATACCTACCCATACATTTTATTTGAATTCGATTTCATTGAATCATAAAGGCACAAAACAATGGGGTTTAGGAACTTAAGTGCGCATTCATTTCATACGTACCACGAATTGTTCAGTGAAGGAAACCATGCCAATGTCGTCATTTTGGGACTAGGCGCGGTCGTGCGTTCCACTCTTATGTTGTTGATTTACCACTGATTCGCACGAAGCGCTTTGTTTCCAGTTTTCTCGCGAGGACAGAAGAGTGGAACTCACTTCTTTCTTTTCAAGACGAGAGTGAATAGGAACTATCTAGGTATCATCAGGTGAGATAGTCGTCAAATGCGTATTACCTATAGGTAATAAAAAAAAACGTGAGAAAAGTACGTTCGTTTTAACCCTGTCATAGGAATTGTAAACTTCGTACGTAACAAACACATCTGGCGCTGGCATTTCAATTATTAGGCCTGGTTTTTAGACAATGACATCATGATAGCATAGTTGACACGTTTAATGAAACCGCCTGACAGCTGGGTTTACGAGGTTCAATCCTGTGACCTTGGTCTGGAAACTACATTGATGACATTGACAATCGTGACTATTACATTTTAATAGACATTTCAGATAATGAAATTATTCGCATGTATTTTTTATTATAGCGATCGCAAGTTTATGTAAATAAATTGCAGTGTTCAGGAGGCAAAAAGTTTTCGAATCATATAGGTATACATGTAAGTATAGTATATAACTGAGCACAATCTATTTTTTTTTAACATTACTTGCTAAGCTTAGCTACTTTCTAGGTTTAATCTAGATCTTTTTATGATTTTAATCATTCTAAGGCATATATTTCAAGGTACATTATATTATAACAATTACAATTAAACTAACACTACTTAAAGTCTCCCAGATCAGGCCCCTGCGGCAGGGTCCCCATTAGGCTGGCTGCGTTCCCCCTCTGGATCGCTATGCTGATCCGTTGAGTGAGGAACGAGCCAGCTCTGTGGTCCCCAGTGGACTGGACGAGCTTCTGAGATAGCGTCCTAACCAGTTGGTGGGCATCTGGACTCCACGGCCCGAGAGTCTCGACTGCAAAGGCCGCAAACACATGCTGGTCTGTGAGAGCCATGTATTTGCGGCGCTTTGCTGCCTCAGCCGCTGCAGCCGCCCCGCCTGCTCTCAGCGAGGATGAAAATACGTATTTATTCCCATACCTATATAGTAACCGTCAACTTAAACGGAACGTTATATAAAACATACCAACCTTAGCTACATATGGCACACAGTCACGCACCAAAAGGATTCCGAAAAAAAAAACATATTATGAGAATAAATATGCGAAAATATGATTAGGCGATAACATATACCTAGGTACTTATTCGGCGAAATAACTTATATGATGCGTACCGTAACCACCGTCCCAAACTACTAAAAATCATTAAGAAGTATTACAAAATATTAACATTATCGAAATAATCACAATAAATATGCATTCACAACTCAATGCACTTCGTACTCAAAAGATAAAGTACCTACCGATGATCGATCTATAAAATGCACATACGCACATCAAAACTCGCGAAATTACAACAATCTCCAAGATAACTTGGACTAAACTTCACATATAACTTGGCATTTATTTACTTCAGGATATTCAGCGATAAGAGAAAGGAGGTGTAATTATACCGATACTGGTAACCTGCTTGTTGAAATCAGGCAGTTCACAATTCACTCGAAGTTGGAAAAACGGTGAAAAATGGTCGTAACATAACACTTTAGTTGACACTGACGAATAGGAGTGGATGACTGGAACATTTACCTTAATACGAGGGTCAAACTGAAAGTTCTTAGAAAATCAAAAACTGAGCAATCAAGCAACTTATTACTTTTATTATATCTTTTCAAAATAGCCTCCCTTCACATCAATACATCGCTGCATTCGATAGAACCACTGAGAAAAGCACTTTGCCCACTCGTCCTTAGGGGTCTCTTCGACGGCCTTTTGAAACGCAGCCACTGCTTCGTCGGCGTCCATAAAACGTTTTCCTCGAAGTTTTTCTTTAATTTTTGGGAATAAATAAAAATCACAAGGTGCAAGGTCGGGGCTATAAGGTGGGTGACCCAGTAATTCCACGTTTGCCGTCGCCAAATAGTCGATCGTTTGCTTGGCGGTGTGCGATGAGGCGTTGTCGTGGTGAAGCAGGATCCTACTGCGAGGCCGTTTTTCTCGAACTTTTTCCAAGACAAGTGGTAAACAATTGTTAGTGTACCACTTCGCAGTAACTGTTTTTTGATCCTCTAAAATAATTGTTGCGTAATGACCAGTCCTTCCGAAGAACGAGGCCACCATCTTTTTTCCCACACTTCGACCTCTCTTCACTTTAGTAGGCAACTCCTCGGAAGGAAACACCCACTCAGCAGACTGTCTTTTAGTTTCAGGATCATAACAGTAAATCCAGCTTTCGTCACCCGTAACTACGTCGAACACAGCATTTGAGTCACCTCCGTTGAATCTTTGACCCATTTCACGGCACCAATCAACACGACGGACTTTTTGGGCTTCTGTCAAATTATGAGGTATCCACCGGGCACAAAGCTTCCTCACCGCTAAATGTTCATGGAGGATTTTGTGGACTTGACTCATACCAATGGCTAAGCTTGTACGAATCTGCTGATAGGTTACTCTTTTGTCAGTCTCTATCATACGCCGCACAACACTGATGTTATCTTCAGTAGTCGCCGTAGAAGGCCGGCCCTCACGCAGATCATCAGTGAGATTAGTGCGGCCACGTTTAAATTCATTAAACCAGTTGTAAATAGTAGCACGAGATGGGGCTTCATCGTGAAAGGCCAATCGAAGTCTATCATAACTTTCTTGTTGACTTAAATTACATCGAAAGTCGTAAAAAATCATTGCTCGAAAATTGTCTCGCGTTAAATTCATGCTCACGTAGTACACACAATTTTCAATTTGCCGCCAAATCGTAAAACAAATGACAATCGAGTGGAATTCGTACACAAAAATATTAAGAAAGAGTTCCATTTTCAAATTTTGAACTTATTTTTTTATTATATTTATTACAAGTGGCCAGTTCTAAAGACTTTCAGTGTCGCCCTCGTAGTCAATAGATGAATGCCTGACTAAACGCGTGTCAATGGCTCTAATTGAAACGTATCGATGTGTCAACTGGTCTATTGCGACGTGCGAGGGTCGGGGTTCGAATTTGCACTTGCAGGAATGCGGCCCATACCTAATTCATTGAGCATAATATTAATAATATTATGTTCTACTCTACAGAGAGTAAAATAGTAGATTACTGCAGAGGCCGTGAAGTAAGGGATTACTGGACGAGATTGGGGTAGACGGCCGAGTCGTAGACGAGGCCGAATACAACGAGTCCAGCAATCCCTGTTCCGGCCGAGGATTGTATAGTACTTTTCTCAAACGATGTGAGGAAATATTAAAATTAAAATAAATACTAGGTAATCAATTAAATAATAGGTCATTTGCGCCTTTTTTATTTTTTAAACATGCCATTTGAACAAGCCGTTCGAGCACCATGTTTAACCGCACATAAAGTATAGTACCATAGATTATTTTTATTTTTTTTATGAAGCAAGTATGCTTACAGTGACTAGTGGTGGTTGGCAGTATGTAAATTTTCCTTTGTCAGTTTAATATTAGTAAGCAAATTTAAAAAGTTAGAGTAGCGGACAATAATGGTTTTACTTAGGGTTTTCATACATTACTTCTTGGCCTAAGGCCGAGAAGTAATGTAGGGAGCCATAAACAAGAAACTTCACGTCTTCATTTCGTGATATTAACGCGTACATTTCCGAGCATGTTTGAGAAAAGTTATTTTAAGGTTAAGACCTTTTCCAACGGCGGAATCCGACCAACCAGGAAGCTCAACGGTCAGTGTTTTTCAGCGTTAGAAGTAGGGTTACTTCTCTTTGCAATCGACTATCGAGTTCCGATTGGATTGAGTCATCATCTAGTATTTTTTTCAAGTCTTAATTTTTCTATGGAATCTTCAATGTGATACCAATTCTGCAGTTTCAGATAGGCTTACTTAAATTACCTAGATGTTTTATTTGGAACATAACTAAGTGTTAACGAGGTAGCTTTAAGGCGGCCGTCACACTGTTCCGCATCTCCGGACGGAGGTGCGGAGCTGCATACAAACTTCACCGGACGGAGGTGCGGTGCAGTGTGCCGTACCACACGGAATTTGTATACAAACTGAGGTACTTGCATACAACGAGAAACGTACCTCCGGCGCAGTGTGACATCCACCTAAATTAAATATATGTTTAGGAAAACAGAAGCAAGTGTTTCTTTAATGGAATCTAGTTGTATGATCTGAAATGATGATAGAAAACGTAATAAGTCGTTAGTTCTAGTTTAGTGTTCATAAAATGTGTAAAATGAACGAGCTAACTATTCGTCGTAGATAATCGATCCGGCTGGCGGTACGGTTCAGTAAATAGACCGAAATGTTTGAATACCGTACGAAATCGAGCATAGCGCTGGCCGGAAAGGGGAAAGCAAACCACGAGGAAGAAACGGTATGATTAACATTTGGATTTTGGGTGTACCGTTTTGATTTGGATTTGAATGTGCCTAATTTATTGCAAAAACAAACTGCCAAATTAGGTATAGTCCGAATCGCTTTTCTAGGACGTATCTTATCTTGAGCCATCGGTACAAAAATACCTTTGTATAGCCACGTCCCACAAACGCTTCAGAATGGAATGCCATGGAACGCCATGTAAAATAAATACTTTACTCGAATAGGACTCTTTTGTTAAAGCAGCGAGGTTCAAATTAATACGAAAGGTATTAACAACATTTTATTAGTAGTTGTACTTAGTAGTATAGTCATACTTTGTACGACATAAACAATTAGCGGTTACACTTAACAATGAAAGACAATGGCTTTGTCTTCTCTTTTGCCTAGTATAAAAACAAGTGAATTCGTTCTAGAAAAGCGATTCGGTCTATACACAATTTTCATCGATACAGTGTTGGTAACAGCACTAACAGCCGCCATTTTTTTTATATTTTAGACCATGCTAATGTAAGGGGTAAGTAAGCCTTCCATTTCAATCCCTAAATTCAGATAAAGCTTAACAAACGAACATGAGAAAATTCTTCACAAAGATTGCACTTAACAATTTGAAACTGGCCAACTTATGTTTTATTCCAGAATAGATAAAACAGTAGAAACTTAAAAAAAAACTACAAGGCCTATAAATTTATGCAAAGATTAAGTGATACAGATACTACATAAAATACCTATTTGTCATCTCGTAGAACTCGGCAGGGGATCAGTTAGATAGTCTGATTAAGCCGCTCATCTATCAAACTGAAGCCAATCTTTGATAAAGTGCATTTGTAGGTACAGGGCAGGGTACCTTAAGGACAGAGAAGTTTTAATCGTTTTTTTTCAGTTTATTTCTGTTTTTGATAGAATACAATTTACCTTGATAGCATCTCAAGAGGTTTCTTAATAATTTAAATGCCTAGAATGAAAACGTGGATTACAATACCGTCGAATTTTTAAATTAGATAACATATATCAAACCCAGAGGCGGGAAGTTTAAATCTCTCGAATCTATCTTAGGTTCTCCAAAACATACAGTCAGTTTCTAAAAATAATTGTTATCAATGTTAAAATGTAATGACCGTGACAATTAGTACATAATTATTGCCTAGCCACGCTCAAAAAATGTTGCGTACCTAACCTTATTTATTGTCAAAATACTTCAACACTACACGACACTTTTGACGATAGATAATAGACGGTCCATAAATTTTCCAATTACCGTCGTCTCGGCCCTAGTCTAGTCTATGGACGTTGCGATTCACAACCAGCCTACCTCACTCGCCCCCAGTATTTCTTGACCCGATACTCAAACAACTACCCGTGAACCTCAGTCAGTAGACTGGTTGGCGTGATTCACGAGGCATGTCGACAATCGGTGTGAATGCTAGTGTTGCGTCATGGATTAGTCAGCCGGCACTTGGCAGTGGTGGGCCACTATTTCGGTGGTTTACGCCGACACGTGGCCAGCCAGCCCTTACGTTAACGATCTGTAGCATCTATCGGCCACGTTTGGCGTAGAAGGCATGGTCTTGAAGGTCCGTCGACCCTAGTGTCGACAATATACGTATGACACTCGTTATCATAATCAGGGACCGGAACCGCTTACTCTTACACGGGTTTTTAAGCGGGTTTTCTTAACGCTTGTTTTGAGAAACCATATCATTCCGGTTAAGCTTATTAAGGGTTAATTGCATGAACGGCTAAGCCGATCGTTTGAGTTAATTCTAGTTAACTCAAATCCCAATCAAAACCCTGTTTAAGGGTTTTAGCGGTAAGCGGTTCCGGACTGAGCGTAAACTAAATGTATCTTTATCGACATAGTTATTCAGTTCATTTTGGCTTGAAATGGCCGCGCCGTTCATTTGAATTAATTCAAATTAACTCGAAACCCTATCAAAACCCTTTCCAGGGTTTTTAACTTATAGAGCATTAAACGTAATCGATATTGGCCCTAAGCGTTATACAGATACGATTCAATTTTTAAATGAGGTTCGCCGAATCGAGGCAGCCACCCGCCGCGCCTCACTGCGCACATAATACATTCACATGTCATTAAGTAGTTCAATAAAGAAATTACACATGATTAATTATTTAAAGTAAAATTAATCTAATTTAACAGTTCATTGCAATTTCGTCACATTCTGTAATGTCAAGCTAGCAAATGTTTATGTGTTTTGAAGAGCTACATAGAAACTCCAAATCCCCAGAGGGCGGCATTTCCTCGGTGAATTAGAATGCTGATGCCTTGCGCGAGAAAGCCGCCAGCTCTTCGGTCACCAGTTACGTCAACCACAAGTTTCATTCAATTTCATAACACTACATGCATGAACACTACGACACCTCATCGTCCTTTAGTATATATGATCTGGTCGAAAACACTGAACAACTACTAAATAATACAGTAGGTACTGATAAGGATACTGTGTCAATCTGCCCAAATTGCTGACCCGTCTTCAATATAAGGTACCTACATTTGTTTAAAAAGTATTCAGTTCAGTGGCTCGTCTGAGGAGCGGACAAAATAATACAAGGATTGTGACTAGAGAGAGCCCTAAGTATTCATTAACAGCGAGCGAAAACCCAAGACAAGTAGCCATTTGAAAATGAATGATCCTTACGCAACACGTCAAACAACTTACTGTGCAAACGTATCACCTGCTTACATTCACAAGCTCGCATTAGCAAGTTTTGTAAACTAAACTCTCCTCTCATTCAAATTAGGCTGAAAATTTAATAGTATTGACGATACGAGGTCACGGTTAACGGTGTACTCGACGTCAAAACACCTAAAAGGTTCAATATGTACTATAAAAAGAACCTATTTAAAAAAACATTCACACCGAAGCGAGTATGTTTGGGTCAACAGTCCCGTTCAGGTGTCGTTCTATATTTGAAAAAGCAACGGGCGGCGCTTTTTTTTCTTAAAATTTGGCATTGTGCTCGGCTAGTATTAGTTTGTCACACATGGTGAGAGCGGGAGAGAGGTTAGTTTTTAAACACGTGACATTTTGTCAATATTTATTGAGTAGTTTTTTTTTACATTCCAAATTTCGAATAACGAACGGGACTTTACTTTTATCCGAGATAAGTCATCCCTCAGTGTGATTCTCACCAGTAACCGTCGTAACGCGCCACTAACTAGGTACCTAAATGTTCTACCAGTGTAATATAACAGTAGGTAACTTGCCTTTGGAGCAAATATGTAGACTCCTAACGTACCTGAAATGGGGTGAGTAGGGGTCGGGGGGAGAGTTGGGTTATGAATGGGGAGAGAAGGGATGAAAGGGGGGTGAGATGGGATTTTAAGGCTACTGCTACAAAAATAATGTATTCCAATTTAAAATGGAGCTAAGTATAGTAATACTCATAATAAAAAAACACGGTCCAAAAATCTTCAAAAATCATCTAGCTTTGTATAAAATCCCATCTCACCCCAATTACGAGGGACTACGGGGTGAGGTGGGATTTCCTGTTTATCGTCAAAGTTACGAAATGGAACTACCCAAAATAAAATAAAAACTGAAATATAAACGTCCGGAGCACTTATTATATACACCATTCAGTTAGCATATGTAAAAATAAAATGTTATCGAGGTTTGAATGTCAGTTTTGCCCCTACTCACCCCCATTTTATGGTATGTACTAATAATCGACCGACATGTTAGTTTATAAAAAATAACGTGCATTCAATGTAAATGTAAGCTACAAACTTAAACTAAAATAATAGGTGTAACTTCCAAAGAAAATTTATGTCAAATGCCCGTGCTATTTTCCCGATTGTTGGCATTCAAGGCGCATAAATTCACAGTGATATAAATTTAACGAGCAGCCGAAATATGTGCCTACCAAGATATCTTCCGCTAATTTTATGGTGCAATCTGACTTTAATTATGTCTGATGATACCGAGTTACCGATGTGATAGGCGGTCAATAGTTTTGACAATAGCCATCAAAATTAATACGTTACTTGCGATGGAATCATTCTCATTGGCCTTCCGCCTACAGAGTTTGCTAAAACTACCCATCGTAACGATTAACCGCCATAGCTAAATTAAGTTTTTTATGCGACAAGCTTCGTGAAATTAGGTTTTTTACGGGTCAATAATTGCTCGCGGTCTGCCGGTGCTCCAAATACCTACGTTAATTATCTGAGCTTGATGATAGCGATTATCGATGCGGTACTATATCATATTAGCCCCGAATTGGATGGGTTTGCTCATTTCGTTGTTGATAATTATAGATACTAATTAATGTGATATCACAAATCGGCTCCGGAATACTTCGCCTTAAATGAGTTAAAGATTCCCACTAGCAAATCAGAACTAAGAAAAAAACATTGCAATGCGATTATGCAACGTGAAACTCAACGCAATGAAATTATGACTGAAACCAAAACAATATTTTTAACTAATTTACATTCTTAAAATTTTAAAGAATTACAATTTCAGCAGACTTTATGCTTACAATAGGAAAAACTTTCACCAACCCGATTAGTAAGTATGACAAAGCTAACTTCAATTTTACGCAAAGATTTTTTTTCGATTAAGATCCAATTCAAGCGCTGTTTTGTAATTAAATGGTACCTAATCGATTACAATAAATTGTTAATTGGTATCGACCATAATTAGGAATGTACTTAAATTTCACCACGGATTGCAATCATAATTACAAATATAATCACGAACTACGTGATGCTTTACACTGCGCAGGTACTACTTTATATACTTGAGATTATTTGAGCTGGCCGAATTGCATCAAAGTAGTTCAGACAAAAAACAACTCTACCATCATACATAGAAGATTCTAATTCAATTGTCAATTTCAACCATACCAACATCGTTTTTTTACATACATACCTACTTACGTACCGTTGTAACTTTTTTTAATGGGATGAAAATCCGTTATGTCGGACTCGCACCGACTCAAAACCCCCCCCCGGGATGGTCCTTCTCTTTCGGACGGATCTGGGATCTCCAACGGAACGCCAGGTCGGTGGTGGATCGGATTAGGTAGTGGTCATTTCGGGTGAATGACCTTAAACATTGTACATAACATGGATAAGACTCGGAATTCCGGGACATGTCATTAACTGAACTAGGTAGATATAAGAAAACGAAAACTAAAAGATTTTGGCATTGTTAATACATCGTTTATTACAAGCTTTTATTTAGTTTCACCTGTCCCGTTATCTGTCTGTCTGTCTGTCCTGTCTGTCTGTAATCAAATCTTGCAAGTTAAATTTGATCCACTTCCCGGTTTCCGATTGAGCTGAAATTTTGCATGGCCATAGGAACTCCGTAATAAAACCACATAACCCCATCGAGTTTGGGCTCGTTAGAATCGTCGCAATGAGTAGCTGATGATGGTATACAGAAAAGTACAGTCGGCAATAAAAACTTGTACCAAAAATGATTTTTTTGGCGGGAACTTGTTTAACATTACTTTCGTTTAACAGTTACAAGTAACAATTATAAAATAAAACACGAAATAACAAAACAAAATTACTATATTTCATGAACATTGTTATTTATTTAAAATAATATATTCCTTCATTTTTATGAAGTTATAATAGCAAGCAATGATTATTATTATTGCTTACTATCAATAAATTGTAACAAAAAATAAAGTAGCAAGTATAAGTGTAGTCCGGCAAACCAAATGTAATATAAAAATGATGTAATATGTAATATGAACTTTAAACTTTTCATAGGAAATCTCGGGGTTAAAAGCTATACGCTTAGTATTTACGCACCGAAGTCCCGCGAAATGGCACTACCTAATCTGATCACTGGTTATAAGTTATAACCTAAATATTTTTAACAAAAAGTAACAATACGAACAGTGCAAGTTTAAACAGATTGCTAATTAGAGAACACTTCAGGGCACCAATTCTATCATCAGATCATCACGCTCCTAGCGTTTTCCAGCCCCCCTAGCGCACTAGGTTTTATGTCGGACATAAAGCATTCGTCCCATTCTGGCCAATATGCGAGTGCAAGAGGGACAAATGCTTTATGTCGGACATAAAACCTAGTGTGCTAGGGGGGCAGGTTCTACTAAAGGATTCCGCGGGTCCGCTTTGGCGCCTAATCCCAAGATTTGGCGTAAGCGCTAGTTTTACGAAAGCGACTTCTATCCCAGAGGGAAAACTAGACGTTGTTGAGATTATACCGGTTTCCTCACGATGTGTTCCTTCACGGTGTTTAATATCAAATGATATTTCGTACAAGTGTTTTTTTTTAATCCAGTGGCTCGGTTCGAACCCTCGTCCTCCAGCGGGCGTAGCATGGTTGCCATTGTATGACTAATCGCTGTCGATAAGACATACACGTTCTAACAATAGGGATGCGGACTAAGATTTTTTTATGATGTCATTCGAAGTTTTTGGAGAGGAACAAATGTTTGTATGGGAGCAACTACAATTAAAGAACATAAATACCCAAAAATTTGAGACAAAGATTGACCTCGCTGGCGGCAGCACAAAACGCTTCAATACTGATAGACACCCACGTATGACGTCACAAGTGGCAGGTGTACTAATCGTCGTATGGAAAATGAGGTAAATTGTTGTTTCGGTCGCGAAATACTGCGTTTCAGTTATAATAGTTGTTCTACAATGTTGTTTCTATAAAAGCGTAAGGATTCTATTGGTAGCTTTAAATTTACTATTGGAAAATAAAAATAAATGCATATTTTTTCCAAATTTTCAAGGTTCATAATCTTTTTATGATTTTAATTATATTTTATAATTTATACTTTATTACGATAATTTGATGGTTTACTATCCATTTAGCATCACTAACGTTATCAATTTCAACATGAGGCCTATATATGGCTACAACGATAAGTGATAAAATTCCAGCCATGCTACGCCCGATTGAAAGTAGCGCGACTTACCGCTCAGTAGACGCAGTCTAACCCAGTCCATTCTACTTATATTGTGCAATACATTGCAAATAAATTAAGTAATTATCCATGTCTACTACAGTACAAGGTTTTAATTGGCTATCTATAAATGTCTAAAACACGTGGCGGCACTTGACAGCGAATTACATGTGTTACCACATTCGGACAATCTGGAATTTACTCAGCCGCGGTAATGCCCGGAATGTCAGACGGTTGGGTTGTATTCCAATAGTAATATGTAAATCTACGTCGAAAATATTTTTTTTTACACAATTTGGCGACAATACAACCATGTAGTCAGTTGTGTTTTTGTATTGCGAAAATTGCGGGAATACGACGAGACCCAAAGTGTCTATCAATTACCGTATTAAATGATTGACATGTTTATATCCATTAATATGAAACTTTATACGAAATGAAACTTTACATAAACGTTGTACGATGAATTCGTATTAATTACCTTTTCTTTGCCGTTTATATTGAGTTTGTTATCGAAACAGGTTGGCCCGGAGAAGAACATATAGGAACATTGGGATTTTGGAAACCCCTTACTGGGGCGAATGTGGTAGTTTGCTAGTAGGTATGCAGGTAGCCGCGGGAACAGCTAGCAAATAAATAAAAATTGGATACAAGATAATGACAGAAACCGACTTGGCTCACATGATCCAGGCATGTATTAGTCCGTCAGTCAATGAACTGACAACTTGTATGGAAAAAAAGTCAAATTTGGAAATAATTTATAATAGCTTATTTTTAATGTGTAACGGATATATTATCAATTAAATAGTTACCCAGCGACAAAATCCGACAAAATTTCAGACATCAAAAAAACGATAAACTAACTAGCTTCTGAAAAGTCGGAAAAATTATTTATAAATATTTTTGTCCTTATTTTGGTTCATTTTTACATTTGCTCTATAATATTCAAGATAAATCTTACAAAAAAGACAATGCATGCGTCATTTAAATCTACATAATTACTTCCGGGTGGAAAGTTCGTTGGATTCTTGAATTAATCATCTTACAATAACATTTTAAAATAAAATCAACAAAAAAAACGCTATTTTAAAAGATAATGTTTTTCAAAACCGTATTTTGCCTGGAGTATATTGTGAATACAAGGACCTACATGACAATAATTTAAGGGGTTGTTAAAACATTTTGAGCATTAATATTATCGTAGTTACTTCTGCTTCTGTTTGTTCCTAATATGCTCTGATGGATTAATCTGATCGCTACACAGGGTTAAGGACCGGTGCAGCTGCGATTCTCTCAGTTTTATGGTTGTTTATGGACAGAGAAAGTTGCATCAGGTGACCCGCATGTGTTTGCTCAACATACCTACATAAAACACCGCAATAATCTATGGTGCTGGCTTAGAAGACATACGTAAATCTATAAATGATTTGATTACTCTTAAAAAATCTCCCTTCTATTCAATTGAAAAAATCCGGCTGCCTGACATACACTTCAAAAACACCTACCCATTGTCATTCGCGTTGTAACCTTAAGCGAGCTAGACTAAAATTGGTTTAGGATTTAAATAAATAAATAAATATTTGCGGACAATCTTACACGAATCTACCTAAGCAGTCCCAAACTAAGCCAAACTTGTAGGCACTAAGGCTACTAGACGACTATAAACATACTTATATAGATATACTTATAAATACTTAAATACATAGAAAACATCCATGACTCAGGAACAAATATTCGTGCTCATCGCACAAATAAATGCCCTTACCGGGATTCGAACCCAGGACCAATAGCTTCGTAGGCAGCGTCACTACCAACTAGGCTAAACCGATCGGTATTTAGGCATATACAAGGTTTAAAATATGACTAGATACGTAAAAACCGGCCAAGTGCGAGTCGGCCTCGCGCATGTAGGGTTCCGTTTTCTGTACCATTATCTATAAAAACGGCAAAAAAATCACGTTTGTTGTATGGGAGCCCCCTTAAATATTTATTTTATTCTGTTTTTTAGCATTTGCTGTTATAGCGGCAACAGAAATACATCTGTGAAAATTCCAACTGTGTAACTATCACGGTTACAGACGGACAGACGGACGGACGGACGGACAGCGGAGCCTTAGTAATCGGGTCCCATTTTTACCCTTTGGGTACGGAACCCTAAAAACTAAAGCAAATGCTCCTTCGTCTGACTACAGCGCCTCACTACCGACTTACTTCTCGCCGATATGTCGCGTAAGTACATCACCAGGGTAATTGACATCGAAAACACAATCAATGGCTGCCCTAACAGCGGTCATAACCAGAGGTCGGAATTTTCGTGGCACTTTTGAGCTGTCATAGGGACTTCTCGTTTATCGACTACCGATATTCATAATTATATCGATAAATTTTAGAACACAACATATGAAACAAGATTTAAAGTAGAGGTAAACAACCGGCAGTCTTACCGCTAAAGAGCGATCTCTTTTAGATAACTTTTGAGTGGCTGAAATTGTTAAATAGAGATTTGCAATGAAAACAATGAAAAGTTAATAGATAACTTTTCATTGTTTTCATTGCAAATTTAAATTGAATCAGTTCAGTTCAATGTTTTAACATTTATTAATTTCATGTTCAACTATAAAATATTATTATTTTAACTTCTATTTATAATTTCCTAGAAATGAGATCGCCCAATCGCGATAAGACTGCATGTTGTTTACCCATCACTCGTAATCAACTAATCATATTTTACATATATTGTATTCTGTATTTATCGATATACATATGTATAATCGGAAGTAGATAAACGAGAAGTCCCTATGACAGCTCAAAAGTGCCACGAAAATTCCGACCTCTGGTCATAACAAACGACAAAAGTCAGGTGCGCTAAGTATAGTACGTTATTCAATTGTTATGTAACACGCGGCGCGGACGACCTATAATCGAATCTGGCTTCGGCAGCGCGGCCGAGAGGCACTAACTGAATGCTCCTAGTAGCAAAAGCTTGGGATTTAGGCGCCATCGGCACAAGAGTATTTTCACTAAAATGTGGGAAGGATTTCCTTTACATAATATAAATATTACATATCCAGAATCACAGATAACTTCCCCGTTAGATCTTTTATAAATGCACTAAGCACGAGGGTATAAAAACAAAAAAAAATGGTTAGGTAACTTTTTTAATTCGTAGATTTTCGCATTTGCATCTATGTACAGTCGAAGAGATGTGTACATTTTTGCCTTAATAAAAAGGAATAAGACGACCGGTTAGCCTAGTGGGTAGTGACGCTGCCTATGAAGCTGAAGGTCCTGGGTTCGTATCCCGGTAAGGGCAAATATTTGTGTGATGAGCATGAATATTTATTTCTGAGTCATGGAAGTTTTCTTTGTATTTAATTATTTATATCTATTACATATATCGTCGTCTAGTACCCATAACACAAGCCTTAATGAGCTTACTATGGGACTAGGTCGATTTGTGTAAGATTGTCCCCTAATATTTATGATTTATTTATTTATAAGGTCCAAAAAGTATAAAATATAGGTATAGATCGATTTGTGTGAGATTGTCCGCACATACCAATATAATATATATGTGTTTTTTATTTAATTTATATCCTCTGCATAACAAAAAACACCATCTGTGAACTCAATTATAGACATCCCATATACCTAATGTAAGTATTGTGGTACCGAAGGTATGGTTGACGAAATATAACTTGCCGCCATACATTTTTGTCAAGTGGGTACATATCCTCAGCTATTAGTATGTATTCGTAAGTCGACGTATACTTAGTGGGTTGAATAAGGTATCCCCGACGATTAATTCATATATTTAACGTAAAAAAAACTGATAGAAAAGTGAAGGGCAGAAAGTGCAGCATTAATGAATGAGCTCTCTCGCCGCTATCGCCGGCTGGCTACGCAGACCGATAATTATAGATTACACACATATATAGGTTTACTAGACTGTTGAACTGTCTAGGTCCGCTACATTCTGTTATAATATATGTAATCCGTTTATGTTAAACTACGTTTAGGGTGAATGTGTCTAACGAATTTAAGGTGTATTATGTTTATATGTTAGATAGAAGCTTCGTTTGTGTAAGATTGTCCCCGTCATTTATTTATTTTACGTCACACCTGGCCATAATGCGAGTTTTACTGCACGCTTCGCGTACGGTAAAACTCGCATTATGACCAGGTGAAGACGTAAAATTGTGTACTCACCGCGGGCAGTAAAAAAGAAAGCCCTCTATCGCATATTTACAACCCTCGCCTGCGGCTCGGGTCACAAATACCTGCGATTTCGGGGGTTCTTTCTTTTACAGTCCTTGGTAAGTAATGTACTAATTTATGTATTTTATACTAGCTGCCCCAGCGGCCACGCCCGTAGTACAAAGTAAAAGTACTTACGTACCTTCGCAGGCGGAGCTGCGAGATAAAATATAGCCCATGTCCACCACGAAACTTCAATATATACAGTGTGGAAGTCTAATACAAGCAAATAATTATACGGTGGTTAATAAAGATCCTAAGACGAGTATTTAGTTAGTTTTTATCCTAAATTACGCCAAAAAAAATTCCATACAAAATAATTCAGCCCGCAGTGTAAAGCACTCATTACCGCAGCATCACTTTACTAAAGCTGATTGACAGGTAGGTACTTGTCAGACTTTTTGACAGTTGTTACGTGGTGTATTAGCTGTGTGCATTACATTGCTGCTTGATATTTTTTCAAAAATTATTTACATGCTTTAAATTAAGTCTAACTTAAAAAGTCCTGTTAATTCATGATTACGGTACTTAATCCTATACCTGATTTAAGTATTTGCTTGTATTAGACTTCCACACTGTATACCTACTCGTGAAAATATTTTTGAAATCAGATATGCAGTCCACGAGAGTAACTGTAACATAGAAACTTACTAAAGTCACAAACTTTAGGTACCTACCTGTTTATAATTAAAGTATAGATATAACTAAAGTTTTCTTTGCCCGAACGGAAAACGTATTTTGGTCATCCTTCGAAAACCCTTTTGTTAAGTATTCATCAGACTACAGTCCTCTCTTGCTGCTGTAAACTCGTGATTAAAATAAGGAGACACAAAATACAATTTCGCGTGATTACCACACGGTGCGTAAAACATGAGCAGCAAACGCGTATGCGTAATCTGCACATAGTGCGTTCAACACATGAGAGGCATAGGTTAGGAGCACACGTGCAGCGAAGCGTGGCCGGTCCAGATAATAACGGATACTGACCATTGATTTATAACTAGTCAATATAGTGTGCACTAGGGCACTAAAACTGTGGGAAGCAAACGTTTTCCCGACGCACGCAACGCGAGCAAGTATCGAAATGAAATACGACCCTAAGATTCTTTTATACTCTCAAATATTCGGTTCTTATAAAAAAAATACACGCAGACGTGCAATTCATTATTAATTGAAAAATTTGGCTAATAAATTGATATTAATTGTTTTGACGACCGCTTTAGCCTAGTTGGTGTGACCCTGCCTACGAAGCAAGAGGTCCTGGGTTCGAATCCCGGTAAGGGCATTTATTTGTGTGATGAGCACGAATATTTGTTCCTGAGTCATAGATGTTTTCTATGCATTTAAGTATTTATTTATCTATATAAGTATGTTTATCGTCGTCTAGTACCCATAGTACAAGCTTTGCTTAGTTTAGGACTTGGTCGATTTGTGTAAGAATGTCCCCTAATATTTATTTATTTATTTATTACTAGCGACCCGTCCCGGCTTCGCACGGGTACTATTTTATACATATAAACCTTCCTCTTGAATCACTCTATCTATTTAAAAAAACCGCATCAAAATCCGTTACGTAGTTTTAAAGATTTACGCTAAGTCATGCACCTTGCAACTCAATGGACTTGGAAGCTGGTCAAATCTGAGTTGTAAATTTTGAAGACAACAGTTCAAAATAATCTAAAGCTTGATAAAATACACATCTATTTTTATAAGCTGCAGCTTGAACATGCAATGAACGTATGTAAATATGTACGTGCGTAAGTTGTCCTTCAACATTTGCAAACCATTTTTCAGCCACTTGCAGGTATTCGTCATACGAAAGGTCACATTAGAGCCACCCGGCACCCGACCCGCACCGCCTTGCCTCGGAACTGTACTAACTACGGCGTTGATGTAGTGAGCGCATGTTTATACAAATCCATATAAAGAATACTAACCGCTCGAGGCGAGGCGGTGCGAGTCGGGTGCCGGGTGGCTCTAATGAGCTGTGACCTTTATGCAAGTTCGGTGACAACGCATGGCCATAGCAACTCCTAGATGAACCCGTTGTGTTGAGGCTTATTCGAACCCACTCAACGAGTAGTTGATGTTTACGAAAAGAAAGTACAGTCGGCAATAAAAGCGTGTACTAACGCCAACACAGTTGACCATCCTGTATTTATATTGAACCTTATTACAATGCACATAAAGCTCAGTTAGTTGTGTTGACGATGGTACCAAAAATGCAACGATTGACACACACTTATTGATGATATCGACATAATACTAAGATTATAATGTACTGACCCAGTTTTTACATACATATCTGCAACAGGAAGTAATAAATTATGATACGTGCATTTATCGGGTGCATCGATCGATAAGGAAAGATTTAATGTCCGATAAGAATGGGCGGGCTGTCTGCCACAATTAGGTAGGTATTTAAGTAATTTATATACATTATTCCGACGTCGACGAATGTTTCCTCGGAATATTATCTCGCCCTCGAACTTGCGAAACTCGTGTACCTATTCTTCTTCATCTTTTTTACAAGAGTTGGTTCATTACACCATCAAGCCCAAAACTTTTGACATTTGGCTCGAACCCTACGTGACATACGCCTTAACCTTCCTAGTTAATATGCCAGAGGCCTTACTCATGACAAGTGTTAGTCTTCATGGATCCAATCCAAATTCTGACGTAGCGTAGCTTGTGCCGCTGTGTATCCTTGTTCATTTTGATACGAGAAATTAATAACACATAAGCCCCCCCCCACACTACCGGCGGCGTCTTGTGAACGTTCTCATACAAAATTGTGCGTTGCGTCGACGCCGCGTCGACTCGTCGTCGAATTTTTTATGAGAACGTTCACAAGACGCCGGTAGTGTGTGGGGGGGGGGGGGGGGGGTAAAGTAGTTCGAAATTAAAAAGAGTAAGTAGAGCGGGCCTTGTGAACATCTATAGTATGGCGTCTATCTATCTATTCAGACTGTAAATACCCACTGCAGACTGCAGAGTATACTTTACTATATACTTTTTTTTTTTATAGTGAGCCTTTCTCGACAGTATTACACCACTCTCCTGTCCTGTGCCGATCTCATCCAAGAATGTCACATAACAAACTATAAAGTGCTGTACCAACTTTAACATTAACGAAGCCAGTTAAAGACATCTCCACATCGACATCGACTATAACATTGGTAGTAAAATACTAGGTAATTCTCATAAAAATAATGAATGTCCAGGTCTTTCGTAATTTTCAGCCTAATATTACTAGGTCGCTCTAAACGATTTAGCCGCTAATGAACAGACTGGAGTGTTACATATCTTGCGAAAATAATGCGCGGTCGGGTCTCATTTTGGCAAAAAGCGTACAGATAAAACGTCTTACGTCAATATTGACAATGACGACTGAATTGTTTGTGATCTAATCAATGAATTAGTGAAAGTATGAAGCTCCTAGTGACTTAAATAACAGACTCATTTTATTAGTAAACAGTGAAAATTCTTGCAAGATTAATACAAGCCATGACCTCCCATTGAATATTTTAATGTGGGTATCGTGTATTCTTAACAAATACATTAGACGACAATTTCTATGTTAACCGGATATTTTTTATATGAAGAATCGTACGAATTTCATAATTTTCCAGTTAAAATCTGTAAACACAGGGTTTCCTAGCTCAGGACGCAGGGTCGTGATATGCATATTGTGTTTATTTTGTACAATAAACTTTTTTTATTATTATTTTATCTGTTAATTTCTGTATCCTCTTCCCATTATGAATTCTACGTCGGATACAGAATTATAAAAATAAGGAACTCTAATCTAGCAGGAAAAAGGAATTAAGCGAAAGTAAGATATCAATTTTATCGAAGTAAATATTAAGAAAGTATGTCGAATTAGAACCGAGAGAGGCCACGTTAAAGAAGTAGTTACGTTCTCTGTACAACAGCCATTTCTATACCTCTCACCTTATATTGAAATAGATTTCAAGTATTATGTCCATGCTAATTGAACATAATTATGCAGGTAACTATGCACATTTTACACGACCAAAGACCTAAAACCATCTTTCCCACGGTCGTATTTCAGAAATTAATGTATTAGCTTTGGCATTTTCTATTATGGATTCCCACAGTTCACCCAACCCTGTAATAGACAGTGAAAGTCGTAGTTTTTATGTTTATGCCATCTACACAAAAAATACCCATCATTAATTTTCCAAAACTCGTTTGCTTTTCAAATGATTAAACACCGGTTTAAGCACGCATAAAATATTAATATTATAATAAAACCAATATAACAGTACCCCAAGGCTACGAACACAAGAGATAGCAGCATAACTGGAAATTGTATAAAAAACGAACTTATCTAAACTTCGTATCGGCACTTTAGTGTAAATGCCGAGGTGCACCAAAACTTATGAAATTTAATGTGTAAGTAAGGCACGAAATTTAAGTAACTACCTCTCTTTATATTTCAATAATCTGGGACACCTACATACTTGCAACATAATATTTTCTCAATTGGATAGTCTTTCTTTATACTTAACAAACAAACTTTTAAAATGTTCTGAATTTACTTATTTTTGATGTATTTTTTTTTGCTGATACCTCTATGGCACTTTCATTTGTGGATCGATTTATAAAAATATTTTAGTTATATGAACATTTAAACCCCTTAAGTTCCAATCTTGTCCAAACCTAGATTTTAGCATTTCCACAAGAACAGCAACATCTGCGAATCAGGTCGATAACTTGTAACAAGTCTTTTTCTGAATACAAGGTCATCAGCCGACATTGCGATGGTGGCGGGAGGTATCAAATGTGACACCTAGACCTCTTGTCACAGTGTTAACAGCTGACCTCTCGGAACATGGTGTCATTGCTGCTTAAACCTCATTTTCTAGTTATATGCCGTATAACGCTGCGTAGAGTTTATTAACTGTTTTCCCAATCAATTAAGTTCCCTTCCAATTCCATTTCCAAACAAGTCCAAACAAGACATCGAACTTCACACCTGCTGCTATGCCTATGGCATTCAGTCATTTTAACAAACAAACATTTGGAAATCAATAACGCTAGAGAAGTCAATTAACCTTAATGTTAGAAGCGGTACGCGAGATGCCCTTTAAAGCCCGTGGCATAGCTAAAGCAGTTGCTAAGCGTTTTATAGCTTGGGGTCCATTCGATTTTTTTCCTAAAGGTAGAGTTTATAATGTGTAATATGTGTAACAGTAGACATAGTAGAGCATTGCATTTCATCTTTTGTAACTCTACCGTTTACTGTACCAAAATTTTATATTTTCTTATTTATATTTATTTCTTATTTATATATATATATTTATTTCTTATTTACCCTTATACATTTTACTACGGGTCAGCGTGAATAGTTTTTTGCTTACACTGCCATCTCTAAATAAACATAGCGTAGGAAAAGATTTTAATTATATTTATCTACATAGAAAAACGATATAGGTGTGCCATTTCTGTCGTGAGTACCGCCAAGTATTAAACATTTTTCACGTCCCCTGTGTGAACAAGCTTTAACCCCGTCCAGTTTAAATTGCGTTAGTAGTGAAACCAGCGTTAGCCAGAATCAGCATTAACAACATAATATATTAATAATAATATAACCCATGTCAAAATGGGGCATCTTCTAAATCAAGTTATACTACTAAGTGTTACCAAAACCAGCTATGCGATTCACAAAATATAATCACACATGTCTAGTCAATAAGTTGATCCCAAACTTTACAAACAACTGCAAGCAAACGGAGGTCAGATACATTGGTTCGTCCAGATAAGGCGATTTAGTGGAAAAGCTGTGGTATGCGCGTGCGCAATGCGCATCCGCTTAGGAAAGTTACACAAATGACGGCTATAAACTAGAGGGCCATCAACTTGATAAATTTGATGTAGAAAATTAAGGAAAATGTTAATGCAGTTTGCACGATGCGGATTAACTGGAAGTCTTCATGGCTCTGGAATTCAACCTTATCTTGGCGTTATACCAGTTACATCCCGTACGTCTAGCAAAACTTGCGGCGACTCAGCAACTGTCTCAATCGTACTGTTGCAAGTTAGAAAGAGACATGCAAGTTTTCTCGCGTGTCTCGGCGTCAGTTGTGGTAGCCCCGCGAACACTTAATTCCAAATATAGGGGTAGGCTCTAGGGCCGATCGTCGCTACCATCTGATGGTATGGATGGCTGATACCAACCCATAGGGCATAACTAGCCTCTATTGGGATTATTGCTAGGGGTGGTCATTCACTGGTCTCAGGTAATCGAGTGAGGGCTCCATACGGGAGGTTATTTCAAAATTATTACGCGGCGCGTAAGCGCGCGGGCGTTGCTCAAAATTGGTGCCTTTTTTTTGATGGCACACTAACGCCACCTTGTTAGTGTGTAGAAAAGTACGGTGGGCACAAACTGATTTTGTTATATTAAGTAGTTTGTGAAAAACTAGGACAAATTGCTTTGCTGGAAATGTATGGGCAACTGGTGCCTTTTGTTTTTTTGATGGCACACTAACGCCACCTTGTTAGATGTGTAGGGTACTATCTAACAACGTGGCGTTAGGTTGCCATCAAAAAAACAAAAGGCACCAGTTGCCCATACATTTCCAGCAAAGCCATTTGTCCTAGTTTTTCACCAACTACTTAATATAACAAAATCAGTTTTTGCCCACCGTACTTTTCTAATCTCCCTTCTGTCTCCATCGTCAAATCGGCTCGGAGGTGCCATAACATTGCTTTGCCACCGAACTTACGTAAGTATGCCTCAGCGCAAACTGAAACCGCCCATGCAGTGGCTGAAAAATGGTTCGCAATTTTTTAACGACAACTTATACTTGAGATTATTTTTGAGTTGGCCGAATTGCATCGAAGTAGGCAATTCAAAAAGTAAGCCTACCGTCCAGGGTAGAACATTCAAATTCCATTGACAGTTTTATAAAAACTCAGCCACATTAATAGTTATTTGTTATACAAGGGTGCAAAGTTGTATTTTACCCGCGAGTGTGGAATTGAAACACGAGCAAGTGAAACGATGCTATAGTTGAACCACGAGCGAAGCGAGTGGTTCTAAATTAGAATCCTGAGCGTAGCGAGTGTTTCGACACACGAGAAGTAGAATACATTTGCACCCGTGTGTAACACAAAACTTTTCACCTCACTGAGGAAAGTGCAACATGCAAAACAACTTTTAGTTAGGTAATTTAAATAATAATATTTTTTAAGTAATATCAATTAGAATTTTGGTCAAGTGCGAGTCGGATTTTAGTTTTCCCATACATCTTGAGACCCAGCGCCTGATGAAGGCCATTTCTTTGTTGGTTTTTAGCTGTTACGAAAGTAGAATTGTGAAAAGTTGTTTATAACTCACATTTTAGTTGAAATATCGTAAATGCAGCCACGATTGCAACAAAGATATTTTACAGGTAGCACTATAGTAGCAATGCAGGTCATTTTCCTACGGCTTCTGAACCCATCTTAGAGTACTTATGATATGTGTGTAGATAAAGTGGTGTATGAAACTGTACATAATTTGGCCTTAAAACACTCGTGTGATCCTATTATGCCAACCACACTCGTATTTTAAGGCCTCTGATTATGTATCAGTTGCATAAACTTACTATTCCCTCATAACAATTAACCCGTTCGACCCCGCTATCACCAACATATTTATTTAATGCGGCCTTTCCGAGAAACTCCACTATTTGTTCACACGACGAAAGTGAAAGCAAATAGATTCAGACTCATGGCCCACAGCGTGTTATCGTTAATAATCCCTAATTTATATGTCCTTATTAATGAGTGATAGACTGAGATAAGAATAATCGGTTACTAAATTTATAATCAACGGGTTGTCTTCTCAGGCGAATTAGATGTTTGGCAGTAGCGTTTCGAAATGATGGCACTGTCGAAATTACCTGCCCGGTTAACATGATCGCTTTTATGTCGGACGTAAAATACTCGTCCTTCAATAAGAACAATATTATCAGCACGACTATCGCACTGTCGAAATTGCCTGTCGGATGTAAAGTACTAGTCCTTCACTAAGAAGCTTATTATCAGCACGGCTAGCGCAGGACGCTCCGGGAGCTGATGTCGCGGCGACATCGAATAATCTGTTCCATGTCTCTTTCTAAGCGTTCTAATTAGAAAGAGACGGATAGTATATCTCGCCGCGACACAGCTCGCGGGCCGCCCTGCGATAGCCGTGCAGGGTCGGCCCGAGGGTAGAGCGGGGGGAGCGGCCACTTTAGGCGGTAAATATCGAGGGGCGCCAAAATGACAAAAAGGCAGAAAAAACATGTCAAGAGAAAGCGTCGTAGTCGTAGGGCGCTGTGGTTCCTTTGAAGGAACTTTTGCAAATAAACCTATGAATTTCTCCGATAATGCATTCGCAGGAAATGCTTCCAAAGGAACTACTTAATGCAAATAATCCGATGTATAATTTAAGGTAGCTATTCGTGTACGATGTCATTGTTACTACTTCTTTCTTTTCATTTTGAACTGATAAGTAAGGGTCGATGTTAATAATATAAATAAATAAATATTTGCGGACAATCTTACACAAATTGACCTAGTCCCAAACTAAGCAAAGCTTGTACTATGGGTACTAGACGACGATAAACATACTTATATAGATAAATATATACTTAAATACATAGAAAACATCCATGAGTCAGGTACAAATATTCGTGCTCATCACACAAATAAATGCCCTTACCGGGATTCGAACCCAGGACCTCTTGCTTCGTAGGCAGGTTCCCTACCAACTAGGCTAAAGCGGTCGTTAACAAAGGGAATTGTTTTAAGATAAGCTGTTTGGGTCATTGTCAGTCTGTAAAACAAAAATCTTCTTTTCAGTGGGCAATAGTTAAGGGCTTATGTTTATATATAATATGTTTTTATCGCATAGAATAAAACATGTTGTGTTAATTGGTATTATTTATTTTATCGCAAGAAGAAAGAAGAGGCGACGCCGTTTATGCGGATTCAGAGTTCAACCAAAAATTATAGGCTTTAACTTTCGCAATGTCCATTTTCCACCGAAAAGACGCGAACCTTAATCTGACAATGACCCGTTTATGATCATTCTGACATCTTAAAATCTTCTCACTACGTTTACTTTATGAATATAACCATACATTTTTCAATTAACTTTATTATACAAGAATGTTACCGCGTCGCTTCCGCTACATTTCGGTAGCGATAACGCGGTATCTTATCGCTTATCGTGCGTTGTATACTTTCTAGTTATCGCGGGAATCAAATCAGTGCGATATCGCGGTAGGCGGGTTAAGACTATTTCACTTCGGTAATCAAATCGTAAATCGGGGTAGGAGACAGATGTATATCAGGAAATACAGGCACTGTCAGACAACTGTCAAGTTGGAATAGGCCCACTTGACAATTGTGTGTACATTTGTGGGTCGATAAGTAACTATAGAGAGAGATAAGATACTTACTGTATCAAATACCCCTAAATTATCACTCCAGAACCTACCTATGTACTGAATTGTCATTCATAGTCAGGTTGGTGGCCTAAAGGTGGGGCAGAAATAATCCCTCCTCAACTTTTCGTTTAATCCTCAAATACTTAATTGTTCCTTTGTTATATTTCTAACTTATAACGTAAGTACGTGATTACCAATAAATTAAGTCATTGTCTATGTCATGCATGAAACAATAAGCCAGTTAACTCCCTGAATTTCATAAAACATCAGAAAATCCGAAAAAAAGAGAAAAAAAGACAAACACCAATTTACTACCGAACCTAACCTAACCTAACCTACTACTACTTCTATTCTATGCAGTATGTATATTGTTGTGCGTTAATCTACAATATCCATGATTCAACCAAAAGCGAAGTCCGTAAAAGTAATAATGTAAGTAAATAATTGTAATAAAATCAGTGCCCAGATAATTTTGAGAGCATCAATAGCTTACGATATTTTAGCAGCAGCAGCTATAGTGAAATATTGTTCCGAAAGTATATTAAATCCGGCTTGACAATGCGAGTTTCTTTAGAGATTCTTGTATTCGCCGCAAACTTCAGGGTCGCCTATTAATAGTGACAACAGATCCCGAGCGAGGTCGGCCAGATCGTGCGTGAGAACTAATTACCTAATAATCGTGAAAGTTACTGAAAACGCGAGATAACAATCTGATGGACGTCAGAATTATTAAAGTTATCAGCCGCGATCTTTGATATTTAGGCTTCCATTGCCGTCATCCGTAAACTATTAATTATTTGAACTTTAATGCACAGAAAAATTTACAAATGACTAAAAAGAAATATGTCACAAGATAATTGATATAGGTTGGTTAGTTAAGGTTGTTAAGTTAACATGTGAAGATAGTTTTGCAGTCGACAGTAGGTACTACAAATCAAATCTTACCAAATGAAACTAATCAGAGGCACAACTTACCTACTCTTTCTTGTTTTTACGGATTAAGACATGGCATATTTGTGTCCTGCCCACAATGACGTATGGTGCTGAGACATGGACGCTCGCTCACAAAGGAGGCTGTGCATAAAGTAAGGGTGGCACAGAGAGCCATGGAGCGCGCCATGCTCGGCATTAACCTACAAGACCGAGTGAGGAATACGATCCGACGACGTCGCACTAAGGTGCGTGACGTCGGAGAAGTCATAACCAAACTCAAATGGAGTTGGGCACGACATATTGCCGGGCAACGTGACGGTAGGTGAACCAAAACGTTAACGGATTGGTGGCCACTTACAGGAAAAAGAAGCGTCGGTCGTCCACGAGAACGATGGGTTGACGACGTAAACAAGACCGCGGGTCATTTCTGGATGAGACTAGCACGGGACCGGGATAAGTGGCGTACTCGAAGAGCGGCTTATGCTCAGCAGTGGGCGATTAAAGGCTGAAAATGATGATGATGATGATGATGATATTTATTACGAAAATGATGACATAACATAACAATCATCACTGCAATTATCAATTATCTGACTCAATGAACGAAGGGGTCCCGATGCGTCTAAAACACATCGCCAAATTGCCAATGACACGCTGATCTATCTATTAACTATCGTATGTATGTTAATCAACATACAAACGCTGGTAGCCATGTGATCCGCCGCGATAATCTCTGGGATCAATGGTTTAAGAAAGGGCACTGTCATTGTATGCGACCATATGTATATCTTAATGTTAATGAGCAGGGTAAAGAACGATTTACGAAGTAGCTGTCATAAGACCGAATTAGTGTTTAACATGATGTGTTATAGTTATGGCCAGAATAAATGAATTGTATATAACTCTTTATTAGTGCTGGTGGAAGGAGACTAGCGGACACCTGCCGTGACAATCAGCCTCAGAACTGTATAAAGGCAGGCTGAAATTGGCTAGCTCGCTGAGTGGGCAAACAGCATGCACAGTGCGACAATGGGGCAACACCTCTTAGCGGCTGTGAGGTTGTCGAGAGGCGAGTCTGCGGTAGCCAGATCCTGGTAATCCGTTCAAGGGCTACCTTGAAAACTTCCAGAGAAGTACCTACTACATGTTACACGCGTCTTATTTTAGGAGATATACAAGTTGCATTAAATCTAGGAGCATAACTTACAGGACATACGCAAACGAGTGCGTATACAAGAGAAAAGTAATTCTGTAAGGATTATGATTATTATAACAATTTACGGTGTCACCCATCATACGTGTAAGCTATACCTAGTAGGTAGACTAAAATATCAGCAAAAATAAAATAACATTGTAAATATGTTACTTTATTAAAGTTGAAATGCACAACGACGTCAGTATTGTTTGAATAATGCTATTAATCAAACAATACTGACGGCAAGCAAATACGGGTTCAGAAGACAATTAGACGAACAAAATAGCGTAACGTGTGGGCTCATTGGTATTATTTGTGCTCCCAGACCATTGATAGAGTAAGTAAAAAGACTCTACCTTGACCAACGTACCCTATATTACCTACTCGAATATCTTTATTTTTCACTCTCACTTCCAATACAATTAAGTGGCAGTTGGCAGGGCATATTGCACCTAGAACCAAAGGCCGTTGGGGCGGAAGGTTCTCGAATGGCGACTACGTACCGGAAGGCGCAGCGTGGGTAGGCCCGCCCCGCCACAAGGTGGACTGATGACCTGGTAAAGGTCACGGGTTCGCTGGATGCGGGTGGCGCAGGACCGGCCATTGTGGCAATATTTGGAGGAGGCCTATGTCCAGCAGTGGACGTCTTTCGGCTGATATGATGATGATGATGATGACTAGTCAATACAGTTCCTCTATTCTATCTATCTAATCTTAACACCTGAATAACGAAATCATGCTGACTACAAATCATGCGTCATGGCGAGCTGTCTTCGCCAAGGCTCTGTTTAAAGGTTATTAGCCTCTCATTGTATTCAGCCAGTTTTATCTAGAATTCAAGTCGCTGAACATGATGGATTTGATATTTTTCAGGCTAGCTGTAGTGTCAAAAAAAGCAGGTCATATATGAGATATATCTATGTGCCTGCATTACGCGAGCCACAGACAACTACAAGGTATGGTTATTCAAGAATAGAATTGGATTATACTAAGCCTGAAAACAAAAACTAGTTTGAAAGACTAGCCTATGACATCTACAAATTCTGACGGTTCGACTTTAACAGGACATCTTTTTATATAACGAACATAAAAGTTCAGAAAACTCGTACTCGACTATGGAAAACTAAACTGAAAAAAAAAGTATTTATTTTATAATACAAAAGGTAGCCACGTGTCACCGGAGCATAATTTCGAATCGTGTGTCACCTCATTTATCAAAACCGGTTCAGTATTTTAAACTCGACGGTGGAACACACGTACCTATACAAACAGACTGCTAAAATCATAACATAACACTTCTTTTCGGCTTTTTGCCGTCGTCGGGCAAAAACAAAACCCGGGTTTTGCGCAGCCGGGTAGTAAGAGGAACACAAAATGTCCCCTCTCTCCTGAAAGTTCACCCGGGTTTTGCGCAGCCGGGTAGGAAGGAAAATACAAAATGTCCCTTCTCTTCCTGAAAGTTCCCCGGGTTTTGCACAGCCGGGTAGGAAGGGGAACACAAAATGTCCCCTCTCTTCCTGAAAGTGCACCCGGGTTTAGCACAGCCGGGTAGGAAGGAGAACACAAAATGTTCCCTCTCTTCCTGAAAGTTTGCCCGGGTTTAGCACAGCCGGGTAGGAAGGAGAACACAAAATGTCACCTCTCTTCCTGAAAGTTGGCCCGGGTTTTGCACAGCCGGGTAGGAAGGAGAACACAAAATGTCACCTCTCTTCCTGAAAGTTTGCCCGGGTTTAGCACAGCCGGGTAGGAAGGAGAACACAAAATGTCACCCCTCTTCCTGAAAGTTCGCCCGGGTTTTGCACAGCCGGGTAGGAAGGAGAACACAAAATGTCACCTCTCTTCCTGAAAGTTCGCCCGGGTTTTGCACAGCCGGGTAGGAAGGAGAACACAAAATGTCATCTCTCTTCCTGAAAGTTCGCCCGGGTTTTGCACAGCCGGGTAGGAAGGAGAACACAAAATGTCACCTCTCTTCCTGAAAGTTCGCCCGGGTTTTGCACAGCCGGGTAGGAAGGAGAACACAAAATGTCACCTCTCTTCCTGAAAGTTCGCCCGGGTTTTGCACAGCCGGGTAGGAAGGGGAACACAAAATGTCCCCTCTCTTCCTGAAAGTTCGCCCGGGTTGTGCACAGCCGGGTAGGAAGGGAACACGAGATGTTCCCTCTCTTCCTGAAAGTTTGCCCGGGCTTTGCACAGCCGGGTAGGAAGGAGAACACAAAATGTCCCCTCTCTTCCTGAAAGTTGGCCCGGGTTTTGCATGACAGGGTAGGAAGGGGAACAAAAAATGTTCCCTCTCTTCCTGAAAGTTTGCCCGGGTTTTGCACAGCCGGGTAGGAAGGGGAACACAAAATGTCACCTCTCTTCCTGAAAGTTGTTCTGGAGCCTAACTTAGGTATTTCAATTTTATCAAACATAACGGCATGTAGTGGCCCAAGAATAGTTTATACTTAAGTATGATAATTATGACCATTGTTCATGTACAAAGTCCTTAACTATCAGTCGAAGATAAGACAATGAATTTTACTGTCTACGATGTTCGATAATCTCCCATAAGGACTAAAGTCCAAAATATCGTCACTACATAGCCGTTCAAAAATATTAACACAGACGGCACATGTAGATATCACATCTTTCCAATTTGTTATACTCGGTGGCAAAGTATTTTTTAGGTGAGGTTTGGAGCAGCCCAACTGTGGAAGTACCTCCCCTCCGCCTTGCAGAACAACACAGCCGTAATAACACTACTACTTGCTCTGTAGTAGTGTTGTGTTCCTGGAGGTGAGCATGGTCGCCAGAGCTCCCGAATTGCGTTGTGTTGAGAGCGAGGGAATTTGTTCCTTCAGCTGTCAACACGGCGAATCCTCAGACATATCAAGGGTCGGCAACGCCCATGTTACTCCTTTGGAGTAGCATGCGTCTGTAGGCTGCGGTGTCCGCTTACCATTAAGCGGGCCGCACGCTTGATTGCCACCGGCTTTGTATAAAAAATAAAAAGTTATTGATTGCGCGTGATATAGATTGTTTTTAGGGTTCCGTACCCAAAGAGTAAAACCCTATGACTAAACCTCCGTTGTCCGTCCGTCCGTCCCCAGGCTGTACCTCATGATCCGTGATAGTTAGACAGTTGAAATTTTCACAGATGATGTATTTCTGTTGCCGCTATAATAACAAATACTAAAAAAACAATATAAAATAAATATTGAAGGTGCTCCCATACAAGAAACGTGATTTTTTTGCCGTTATTACAGATAATGGTACGGAACACTTCGCGCGCGAGTCCGACTCGCACTTGGACGGTTTTTTTTTCACTACTACGTCTGTGGCAAACAAGCGTACTTATGGCCCGCCTCGCCTGACGGTGAGCGGTCACCTTATTTTCGTCCAAATCATGGATTACCGGGGTCCCACTAACTGTTGGAAACTGTCGTTGAAAAATCCGCAACGACTTTAGATTCTTTTCTAGTTCTACCTGAAAGTCCCTGGGCGACCGAGCTCTGCTCGGGTGAAAATAGTGAATATTCGGCGAAAAATAATTTTACCAGTCATGAGACCCGGGTAAATCAAATTATTCGCCCCCGTAAACCCCCATATTCCAAACTTAATTGAAATCGATAGAGCCGTTTTCGAGAACGTGATATACAGAGGCTCTAGTATAAGTTTTACCGAAAAAAAACGTTACGACCGCGTTCGCGTTTAGCTGTCAAATCCCATACCAATTGAGGTAAAACGCAAACGCGATCGATTACACGGTTCAACTCACGTATTAAATGTTGCTATTTACGTATTTCATGTCGCCCGTAGTGACATTTAATACGTTAGTGGAACAGTGTAATTACTAGCATTATTAAAATACTAGCTTCTGCCCGCGACTCCGTTCGCGTGGAACTCGTTTATATCGCTATTTAGCTCCATACAAACTTTTACCCCCCCATTTCACCCCCTTAGGGGATGATTACGGGGATAAAAACTATCCTATGTTACTCTCAATCCCTTCAACTATCTCCACTTAAAAAATCACGTCAATTCGTCGCTCCGTTTTGCCGTGAAAGACGGACAAACATAAGTCATAAGTCATTTATTAATAATATTCAAAATATTACATGTATTCTTAAATTAAATTGTACACATTTATGGATATTCATTATTATTGTGGTAACTTGTAAAATTCCTTGATGTCATAAAAAGAGTGAGTGAGAAGCCACGATTTTAATTTTCTTAAGAAAGATGAGATACTATCCGCGCATTTTATGTTCACGGGTAGTTTGTTGAACACTTTTGGCCCCACATGAGAGATGATTTTAGTTGACTTGGTCAGTCTAGTGGTTTGTGTGAGGAGTTGGTTCATGGACCCCTGCCTTGTGCGAGTTATCTTTTTATGGGGAAAAGTGTCGATGTTCTCTACGACGTATTTGGCGACGTCATATATGTACTGCGAGGGCAGGGTGAGTATATTGTTGTCTCTAAAGAGATTTTGAGCTGGAGTGCGTGGAGGGACAAATGAGATAATACGCACGGCACGCTTTTGTAGTATGAATACACGTTGCCACTCTGCAGCCGTACCCCATAATTCGAGACCGTAGTTCATAACTGAGTGAAATAGAGAGTAGTAACAAGATCTTAGTTGTTTTTGGGGTAAAACGTGTGCTAATCTGCTTAAGCATGCGCCAGATAGCCGACCACATAAACTGTCTATGTGTGCATCCCACCTGAGTCCGGAGTCTAATGTGATGCACAGGAATTTGGTATGTCTTAATTGTGGCAATAAATTACCGAGGATGCAAGGATGCGAGCATACAAACAAACACACACACATACACTTTCGCATTATAATATTAGTATGGATATATAGGATATGTGGAAAAATCTGCAAACGCGCACCTCTTGCGTCGAAGTCTGATTTCCCCTCGTCTCTTTCCCACCCCACGCGCTAGACAGTCACGGTTGTTTTATCGAATCAACTGCGCACACGTATACGCAGGGACTACCAATATCACAATGAATCGGCCTTGACAGAACACGACCAAACTTATTTAATCAACTGTTTACCTCACTTGTAACATGAAGCGTTCGTGTACACAAGGCTTTGATATTCCATGCTTTACAGTTCGTTTTTACAGACCTGTCATTTTTTTGTCGGTATTTCTGATGTTAGCTGCTCTTTCTTTTCGCTTTTAACATCCTTATGATCGTTCCTTTCTTTTTTTCAACATTTATACAAAGATTTGACGTTTTTGCATTAAATTACAAAAAGTCCCGCTGAAGTTCACGTATGGCGAGAAACGTCGCCAGACTTTTGACGTCTTCGTTTGCGCAATTAGTTTTGATGCTGACTGTACCAGTTATTCACCATCAGCAGTTATCTATACTTATATTATAATGAGGAAGAGTATGTGAAATTGTAGCTTTGTATGTTTTGGGGTAATCTCCGAAACTTCTTGTCCGGTTTCTAGAATTATTTCACCTACACATATTTCACATACAATGGGCTTTAGAGCCTTATCACACTTGCGATTTGCGAGCGTATTTTCTATACAATTATCAGTCGCGGCGTACACGCTGCGTCAACGCCTTCATACAAAATACGCTTGCAAATCGCAAGTGTGATAAGGCTCTTATACGCGGGCGAAGCCGGCCTGGCAGCCAGTAGGTTATAAACATATAACACGTATCATCTCAATACTTTCATCTGGTTGGCCACTAAATTAATGATAATTCAAATTCAATCCAGCAATTACTTTTATCACTTTTGGCTACATACTAACGCAAGCAAGAACACACTTGCGATTTATTCTGAATTAGTAAAATTAATTTTAAGCTTATTTACACTCTCCGATACCTACCTATAAAACCCAGTTTAACGCATAGCAGAAATGTCGAAACCTTATGAAATGGGGAGACATTAACATAAATTTGGAATATGTAAGCATGCCTTATTTTGCTGGGCACTGTAAAAAAAAACTGTAGGACAGTTAACACACTTAACCTGACGAAGATGTTTATTATAACTTCATAAGTTACACTTAGGCTTAAAAAAAATATATTGGCTTAACAGTTAAAATGAATTCCCCAAACTAGAGACTTTAAAAAGGCTCAGGAGTGTTTCAGCCAAGACCCTAAGTTTATCTAAAAATTGGGCCAATAGCTATCTCACCTGCATCAATAGTCCGGTAGGGTCGGCAGAAACCGTACACTTTCGAATGTCCACACACTAGGTATTCTTCAAAACCGCGGTGTTTCCTAACACCGTATACTTTCGTACTGTTACCGAGATCGGGTTCACTTGTGGTTAGTATCTAACACTGCATCGGCAAAACGAAATCGCACAGGGAAGTAATGGATACTAGTAACATTTCTCAGCGACCACCCAGCTGAAATACACAATATTACTGACACTTACACTTCGACACTTTAGCTCGAAAATATCACAGTGCTACCGTTTTGAGGGTCAATCGATTACGGCGAAACTTTAACTCTAATTCGAAAACTGCCCGACAATTAGCACGGCGGAAACTTTTTTTCGCAAACTTTTTTGCCTGGAGCATTTTGTAAGAGGCCGGCCGCACAAGTCATTGCACTGAAATCGGCCCAAATCTGCCACCGTGTGCCAACTTTGAGAAAAAAATTTTCACCGCGTCAACTTTTCTCTAACTGCAGCGTTATGCAACGAAACTAACGGGTGGAAGTGCCGCCAAAAATTCTAACCTCTAAAAATTATTTTTCAAGTTTTTGTTGCACTGTGATATTTTTGTTTGGCTGTCACGTGTTTACCTATTTAATTGGTTCGGTAGCGAGTTTGAGTGCGCGTAGGGTCGCATGGCGTGACCGGTCGGGCCGGGGTCTCGCGCGATACTGCCGCGCGGCGACACCGGCTCGGGCTATCTGGAGCGACCGATACAGTTTAAACTTCTTCGGACGTAGAACGTCTCCGCACTGTCAGCGCGCGTAGGGTTAGAATATTCACGGCTTCTAAAACCTAAGACCTTACTAGTGCAGTTTTAATTTAACCCCGGACGCATAAAGAGGGGTGCTATCATACATCTGATCTCGCACTCACGCGTAAAGAGGAGTCTGTGCATTGCCATTGCGCTTATAAAACGTAATAACTATAACATATTTATTTAGTGCCACCGAAAAAAGATCGATAAAAGTATATTAGAGTAATGTATATCGAGACAGAAGTCTACTTTACCGAACCATTAAAAAAAAACATATTGGGATTAGTAATTAGTAACAGTCAAGAATTTCAATTTGATCAAAGGCACTTTTTGAAAAGTATATAACATTGTCTCATCCTACTAATCATACCTTTTTTTGGAACTAGGACGGGTATGTCAGGTTGCCGGGAATCACCCAACCAGCAAAATGGTCCTATAACTTAAACTTATATCCCAAACAGCTTGTATAAACGTCGTATGAAAGTGTTAGCTGTGACAGCTTGTTGTGTAAAAGCGCTAGGCTATACCTTTTTGCTCTTTAAGCTTATAGAGCCTAACTAATTGATGTAAAGGTTTACATCACCATTCTATAGAACTATATAATGGACAGGTACTATAGTAGGCTGTGACATGACCGGTACAGAGCCATATTACTTTATAGGAGTGTTTTACATCGCCATTATGCAACTGTTTGGCGCAATTAAGGTACCCTGCAAACTTCTATAGTCATTGCGTTACCTATATCCTATATCAGTGATTAGGATTCAACAATGGGGGGAAATGGTGGTATTGTGGTTTTACAGATTACTGTTATAGTACGTGGTACTATAAGGGTCACAACGACACTTTAATAGAGCGCTTTTGTTACATAGTCGAGTTTCAGGATAGGTCTGTATGGCCTCATCAATCATCATTTATTGCGTTTCATTATAGTATAATAGGTCTTAAAGCTACGTACAGTTAAACATGAGCTCTGTTGAGCATAGCATTTTCTTAATACTACAAGTTTCAAATGTGAAAATGTACATTCGAGACCATGCAGCTAACATACAATTTCTTCCTAAAACCGAATATTTTCGTTTTATTAAGTTTTAATTTTAGGTAATTCTGAATCTTGCAATTGCATTTTCATTTTCCTCTCATTACTAACTAGGTAACCTACTACTACTAGCAAATTATTAACAATGTCCATATATATCCATATATATCTAAACATACTTATTAGTAACTATTAACTATAACATTATTTGATAATTATATATATACATATATAATTAATTCTATGTCAATTTATTATTTTGGGTAGTATATAACTGTAGATTCTATTAAACTACTTAATTATTTAAGGGTGTCTGTAATAAATTCTTGACATGAGTAATATGTTTTACTTATGAGCCAATCTTTAAGTCTACTTCGGAAGTTATTATATTTGTCCTCTTTTTTTATGAAATCAGGGATTTTGTTGTAGACTAATTGATTGGTAGTGAGGTCCACTTTTATACATATTCAGCTTAGGTTCCGGGAGGGCTAATTGGTTATTTCGACGGGCACTTTTAACAAATTTGTATCGGGTTAGATGTTTATTTAACAACCAGTGCTACTTCCAGTATACATATATATTCACGGTAGGGTCAGCAGCTTAAGTTTGCGAAAGTGGGGTCGGCAACTTTCCGGGCGGTGTATGTTAGCTTGTTAGCTACACCTTACAGTATTTTAATAGTTTTCAAATCCCTTTTATGATCTCATAGATGTAGCTGTCATGAAAATTCTTTTATGTGACAGAACCGTTCTATAAGAGTTTAAATTGGTCCTTTATAACACAATAGCGTTGAAAAAGAGTTTTAGTATCCTTTATAAGATAAAAATGACAATTAAAGGTGCTATCTTTATATAACTTTGTAACAACCATCAAACCCAAAGTCAAGACGAAAAATACTGAATGTGGTTCCGTACAAAATAAGTCGTGAACCGACAAGGAACCGGTTGGCGAAATTTCAGACGAAGACTCAAGTGATGTTTTCCATAGCAGTTCAGAAGCTTCGCACTCTAATTTAATAGATGAAAAAAAACCGGCAACTACGCAATGATGTCAAAAACTGGGCCATTCATTTTAATATTTCCCACAAAGCAACCAAGAGTTTAATACAAATAATAAATAATCGATACCGAATACATTGCCTAAAGATCGACGAACGCTTATTAATACAGAAATAACTATTACCATCGGGGAATACGCGACACGGCAGGCACAACTTAAGGTCTTTCAATGCGTCATTTGACTTTAAAATACGAAAAAATACTCAAGAGGCCTTACAAGTTTTAAAATGTTTTAAACTCAAATTATGACAAAAGTATTTGTAACTAGTATGTCGATTGATTACCACTGTCTTCAAAGAGTGACGACTATTTTTATGTCATGGAAGGAACCCTAATTTGAACCATAATGGCGGCGAAAATCTTGTCATGGGTACTATAGTTAGCCGATAAGAGCGTCGGAGTTACTTCTTGGGTTTTAAGCAATGACAATGGTACATTTCATTATTAATTTATTAAAATAATTAATTGAATACTCAATAAAACGATGGTGCATTGAAAATCCTTCATAAAATGAATACTAGTCTAACAATAAAATTGCGTGCGCATGTCGTTTTGTACCTAATATGGGACGAGTGATTCATAAAATAAATCAAGTAAATAAATTCTTACTTACCACTACAACTCTTTTTTTTACCAAGTAGCACTATCGCTGCACTAGTGGACGTGAAATGAATACTAAAGGTAACACGAAGTCTACTTCAGTACAAAAAAGCACAATAGTTGCGTCACGGCGTCACGTATATAATGAAATTGACATATGCGCCACCATTATATCCACTTTATAGACCCAAATCGTTCCGCTTGACACTGCCATAGTTCCACTATTTCACTGAATGGAGATATAACTGTGAACCCAGAATCTACTACAGTACAAAAAAGCACTATAGAAGTGTCACGATATCCCGTATATCAACAAATTGACATATGCTTCACCATTACATCCATTCTATAGACCCAAATCATTCCGCTTGACACTGTTATAGTTCTACTATGTCACAGAATGGAAATATTATTACGCCAAATCGGGGGTATGTAGCCTCTTATAGCCATCAGTGCTATAAGAGGCCTAAGAACTGCTGAACTGACACCAAATGGAGTTTACGATACGTTCTATGGACCTTTATACAACTAGTTTTTGCTGGTTGTCATACTACCGTCAAACCAGCACCTCGCCCTCCTCTGGCAGTGAGAGTGGCGGCGGCAGGGGCACGCGAACACCTGCTGCGCCAGCCGAAGCTGTCACCTCCTCACTGCTAAGGCAGGTCAGATCCCACGTGAAAGGACCACCGGGACTCAACACCGAGAAAGGTCCCTTTGTAACTTAAAGTCTTAAACTTCTTTCAGGTGCTTCTGCTTCGTAAAACTATACAGTAAGTAGATACATTTTAATTAAAAACCGGCCAAGTGCGTGTTGGGCCACGCGCAGTGTAGGGTTCCGTCCTGTCTATCTTCGTTACATCGACGTGCGGTGCGGTTGTGTCTTCCGAATTTGTACGAAAATTGGCCTTTCCAAGTACACATTAAGTTGGTCGACTATTACTCGGTAACTATTACCCATAATATATTTAAATGAGCTATCCAACGATACCCCACACCATGGGTTTAACGAGAAAAAAAAATTACATCCCCGCTTTAGGTGTAGGGGAGGTACCATAAAAAAAAAAAAAAAATATTGTACATACTGTTTTGTAGGCGTAATTGATTTATATATCCATGCCGAATAACAGTTTTCTAGGAGTTATGGTTACTGAGCTAAGCCGAAGACGGACAGACAGACATGGCGAAACTATAAGGGTTCCTTTTTGACTACGGAAGCCTAAATACTGTAGAGTTATGTTCGATTACCTACTTTATAAACACGCACACCGGATTATGCAGCAGTCAAGGCCCGAATTTCTGTAGGTACACGTTTTCAAAATGATATAGGCACTGCGAATCGTCTTGGTATTATATAATTAGTTTAATTTAAGATGAAGAAATTGCATCAATTCATCCAAAAACCGGCCAAGTGCGAGTCGGACTCGCGCACGAAGGGTTCCGTACCGTTATCTATAAAAACGGCCAAACGCCCAACACGTTTGTTGTATGGGGGCCCCCTTAAATATTAATTTTAGTCTGTTTTTTTTGTATTTGTTGTTATAGCGGCAACAGAAATACATCATCTGTGAAAATTTCAACTGTCTAACTATCACGGTTCATGAGATAAAGCCGGGTGACAGACGGACGGACGGACGGACGGACAGCGGAGCCTTAGTAATGGGTCCCGTTTTTATCCTTTGGGTACGAAACCCTAAAAAGCAACTCTACCGTTCAACCTAAAATATTCAGATTCAAATGTCAGTTTTATAAAAAAGTCGGTCACTTTATATAATCTCAATTATACCACGGAACAGAACAAACGGTTTTTTTCTGTTCTGTGCTATTTACGCTCCCTCTTGCGTGAGCAGGTGTTTACGTGCGAGATGCACTCAATTTGAGACGGGATCGGAATGAAATTGACGAGAGATCAGTAGTTGCCTAATGCTCCAGCGCAGTACTCGTGGCGCAAGCTTGGCTAATCACTACCGTGCCCCTCAGCCGAATCTGACTTATCCACCTACCGATTATTTAGGTAGATTTCACATAAGTACAAAAAATACAATGGAAGGAAATCTTTATTGCACAGCTCACATAGGTAGAGTAAGTGAGACAGAGTTACAAAGTAAAACACAGAGATACAGGGAGACAATAGAGGTAAAAGATGCGGTCTTTGAAAACTTTTGAAGATTGTCCTTTAACTGATAACATTTTATATAAACGTACCTTATTCACATTATCTAATTTATTCTGTTACTGTAAAAAAAAAATGTTAATAAGTTTCTGTTACATAATAATAAATTATGTCACGATTGGTGAAAAGCTTTATTTGCCGACTGCACTTTTTTGCAGTCATCAACTACTATTTGAGGGGGTTGTATTGAGCCCAAACACGACGGGTTGATCTTGTGTAGTTGAAGAGTTCCAGTCCACCTTCCGTCTCCATCATCAGACCAGGTTTATTGCTTTTAATGGTACCATGCATTGTGACCGAAACTAAACGTGTATGCAAAATTTCAGCTTAATCGGCTGGGGATAACTACTTAAAAATTCAGTTGCAGGATTTGACACGGACAAACACCTTACCTACATTGTCAATTTGTGTTAGATTATTATCAAAAATTTAGAAGTCGTCGAGAAAAGAAAAGCAATGCTTAAATAGAAATGAAACCACTGGAAATACTTGGCGATGTACAATATTCCGAACTTAAGATCCCGCAGTTACCGCTAGCCGTCTTAATTGTAAGCGTAGTTGTGTAAAGTGGCCGTCAATAGAATTTGCTAACTATGTAAACAAACAATTATTGGAATTGACATTTAATGTCAATTTCAGTATGACGGTTTCTTTACATAGTTAGCAAATTCTATTGACGGCCACTTTAGCTAAGCAGTGCGCGTCTGTTTTTGTAAGTTTTTATTTCTACCTCCATGCATATTTTATGTTTTTTTTATTTATGTTATAGGAGGCAAACGAGCAGACGGATCACCTGATGGTAAGCGATGCAACACCAGACCCCGTATCATGGTCGGCGTTATCACGCGATAAGTGACAAGATAGGAGCGTCGTCTCGTTCTATCGAACGGTGTCAGCCAGTGACAGACGCTCTATCTTGTCACTTAACGCGTGATAAGGCCGACCATGATACGGGGCCTGGGGTGTTGTGAGTGCGTTGCCGGCCTTTAAGATGGGAGTACGCTCTTTCCTTGAAGGCTTGAAGGTCGTATCGGTCCGGAAATACCGCAGGTGACAATATTTATTTTCAGTCTTCATAAACGTTAGTAACTTAGGCGGCCCTTACACCTGTAAGTTACTTAAGTAAGTTCAGTACAAATATTGCTTACAGACGACTTACGTGAGCAGTATCTGCACTGAACTTACGTAAGAACTTACAAGTGTAAAACAGGCCTTATGTAAATTCAAATGTATAATGTTATTATTATAACCTAGTGTTAATTAGTGTCGCTCACGGGCAAAATATACATAATTTAATTTTAATGCATACCTTATTCTCATTGAGTGAAATGTTATATTTCTTTTGAGAAAATAATAGTACATTACTTACCAAGGGCTGTAAAAGAAAGAAAGCCCGAAATCGCAGGTACTTGTGACCCGAGCCGCAGGCGAGGGTTGTAAACATGCGATAGAGGGCTTTCTTTCTTACTGCCCGTGATGAGTACACAATTTTACGTCTTTACCTGGCCACAATGCGAGTTTTACGGTACGCGTAGCGTGCGGTAAAACTCACATTACAGCGGGAAAAGTGAGCTGTAGACGAGAACAGCGGGAAAAGTGAGCTGTAGAGGAGAACAGCGGGAAAAGTGAGCTGTAGAGTAGAATAGCGGGAAAAGTGAGCTGTAGAGGAGAACAGCGGGAAAAGTGAGCTGTAGAGGAGAACAGCGGGAAAAGTGAGCTGTAGAGGAGAACAGCGGGAAAAGTGAGCTGTAGAGGAGAACAGCGGGAAAAGTGAGCTGTAGAGGAGAACAGCGGGAAAAGTGAGCTGTAGAGGAGAACAGCGGGAAAAGTGAGCTGTAGAGGAGAACAGCGGGAAAAGTGAGCTGTAGAGGAGAACAGCGGGAAAAGTGAGCTGTAGAGGAGAACAGCGGGAAAAGTGAGCTGTAGAGGAGAACAGCGGGAAAAGTGAGCTGTAGAGGAGAACAGCGGGAAAAGTGAGCTGTAGAGGAGAACAGCGGGAAAAGTGAGCTGTAGAGGAGAACAGCGGGAAAAGTGAGCTGTAGAGGAGAACAGCGGGAAAAGTGAGCTGTAGAGGAGAACAGCGGGAAAAGTGAACTGTAGAGGAGAACAGCGGGAAAAGTGAGCTGTAGAGGAGAACAGCGGGAAAAGTGAGCTGTAGAGGAGAACAGCGGGAAAAGTGAGCTGTAGAGGAGAACAGCGGGAAAAGTGAGCTGTAGAGGAGAACAGCGGGAAAAGTGAACTGTAGAGGAGAACAGCGGGAAAAGTGAGCTGTAGAGGAGAACAGCGGGAAAAGTGAGCTGTAGAGGAGAACAGCGGGAAAAGTGAGCTGTAGAGGAGAACAGCGGGAAAAGTGAGCTGTAGAGGAGAACAGCGGGAAAAGTGAGCTGTAGAGGAGAACAGCGGGAAAAGTGAACTGTAGAGGAGAACAGCGGGACACCCGGACATACAAACGGTTTTCGCCCAAATCTGGAGCATAGAACTACATTCGCTTCGCTCCCGCGTTCGATAACCAACCCATGATTTTGAAGAAAATAAAACCCGTCAGCTGGCCACCAAGGAAATCTGATGAAGTCCAATAGCTAAAAAAAAAAAATCTAAGTCTCAGTTCATCATCATCATCATCATATCAGCCGAAAGATGTCCACTGCTGGACATAGGCCTCTCCCAAAGAGTGCCACAATGCCCGGTCAGTGGACTCCCGCGACCTTTAGCAGGTCATCAGTCCACCTTGTCTAATACCCACGCTGCGCCCGCCGGTTCGTGGTCGCCAATGTCGCCATCGCCATCGCCACAAACCACAATTTTTTTGTAGAGATTAGCTGAGACAGATAATATCTCGGTCGAAAGAAAATGGAACAACAATCTGGACCATCCTACAAGTTATCGCCCGAGAGAAACTTGGTCATGAAAATCTGCTGCTATCTCGTTGACCATTCAGGGTGTTCAAAAATATCTGTAGTCGTGTTCAGATATTTGTGACCAATTGTTGGCCCCGAAAGATCTCAAGGGGACTGTACTATAAGTTATTATTTCATGCAATTAAATAAATATCATGAAAACAAAACAAGCTTCATAGAAAACTCCTTCTGCAGAAAAGTAACATTGAAAAACTGTGTGAGATAAGACACCTTATCTTATCTTATCTAGATGAGGGCCCTTTCGGATACACTTCGACACAATAGGATCTTTTGTGCATTTGTCATTTCCACGAAACGGATGATGCAGCTTAGCGGGAGCACCTTGAATTCCATTGGTTGCGAATAGCCGTTTCCAAAGTAATTCATTATTTGTCTGGCAAGGGCATGACATTCACACAATAAGTGTTCCATAGTCTCATCCTCCTCGCCACACATTCTACAGATAAGACACCTACTGCAGAAACCAATTTTGTCAGAAACAGATTTAACATCAGTGCATTGTTGTAGAGGCTTGAAAAGTAGGCAATAGATGGACGAGTGAACCCATTCAAAGCCAATGACTCATATATGAGTCTTAACTCTACGAGCGACTTCCGCTACTAAGCAAAAAAACGCTGCTATGATCTACGGCGTAGCACACGTAGAGATGCGTTTCACTGCCAGAAACCCGCCTAGTGGGTGCCTACGCCGTAGCTTTCCACTACTTACCGGGAAACTCGCGGGATTGGCTACGAACGCTAGGGCGTAGCGATTCTTGGCAGTGAATGTGGGAGCGCGTTGCCGACCCTTTAACACATTCATTGCCCAGAATCGCTACGCGCTACGCTCGTAGCCGATCCCGTGGTTTTCCTCGTATGTAGCGGAAAGCGACTACGGCGGTCTGACGCATATGTGTCGTCATGGGCCCTGAATGGGTTAAGGCTTGGCCAGCGGCGCTACTACGAACTTCGAAAGTCGAAGTTCGGGTGTTTCCATCTCTATCGCACTCCCTAACTCCAGTGACAGGGATGCATGTATTACGAACTTCGACTTTCGAAGTTCGTGGTAGCGCCGCAGGACGTAGAGCGGCGGCGGCATATCTATGAGCGATCTCGCTCCCACCTATGACTCACCGCTAAGTCGTGGACTGGTTTGCTGCGTCGACGGTTTAAGAGGACCTCTGTAGCCTAGTTGGTGTCCCTTGTGCCTACGAAGCCGGAGGTCCCGGGTTCGAATCCCGCTAAGGGCATTTATTTTGTGATGAGCACGAATATTATTGTGCATATTTGTTCCGGAGCCATGGATGTTTCTGTGTATTTAAGTATTTATTCAATTATATAATTAAGTATGTATATGCTCGTCTAGTACCGATAGTACAAGCTTTACTTAGTTTGGGACTAGATCGATTTGTGTAAGATTGACACCAAATATTTATTAATTATTCAAGGGACAAAATGCAAGTCCCTTGACACCGTGAACATATTCGTCCTCATGACGTTTGTAGTACTTGAGATTATTTCAGTTGGCCGCATTGCATCAAAGTAGTCTATTATGCTTCTTTTCTTTATTTTCTTCTAGTCCATTCAAAAAGCAACTCTACCGTCCAAGGAAGAAGATTCATATCCATCAAATATAAGAAGTCGGTCTCAATAAATAATCTCAACCAGCATAGTAAGAAAGTCAAAAGTAGTCCGTTCAAGAAATAGAAAGAAAGTCGGACTTAACGTTGCGATCTTCAAGTTCAAGCTTGAGCGAGCTACTCCGCTGTGTACGAATACCTCCACTCCAGTTACTCCTTGGATGACGTCCCGACAACTTTCCCGTTCGGCTTAAAAGAAAGGCTGGAGTCTTTCTTGAAGGATTGGCCAAACCAGCCCCCCTATTCTGTAACTTGTTTTAAGCTCACCTCAACGCTCACCCACAAATATATCTTGACACCGCGATGCGTAGTAACTAAGCGTAGGTAGAGGTCTAGTTTCGTGACGGGTGACCGGCGGGGTGATTAGCGCGTAGCGAATAACAGCCAAGGTCGGTAACGCGCATGTGAACGCGCTCGCAGACTACGTCTGCTTGCTATCACGCTGGGCGTGCACTTGTTTGTCACCATGGTGATACCTGTTAAAAAAGACAACTTACTTTGAATTTTACAAATAATGTAGGTTCACTGTTGTTCACTAAAAAGAGCTCAAGGCTGTTTCGGAGCAAGTTTAGGAGTGGAGCTCGTACACAGACTAGTTACAGATGCTTCATTGAAAAAAGTTCCTGTCGAAAAAATCATTTTTGGTACCAGCCTTTATTGCCGACTGTAGTTTTCTGTATACCGTCATCAACTACTTATTGAGACGATTCTAACGAGCCCAAACTCAACGGGGTTACATCGGTTAAGAGGGAAGTAGCTAGCAGCTCGCGACTGACAATAGGTAAGTTTTGTATGAAATTTCCATTTCGGTAGAAAACGTTTTCCACTAACTAAATCTTAACAAATCACTTTAATTTTGATGTCAATCACTTCAGCATAATAATATCTACACTCGCGGTCAAAGAACGGGTCAGTGACGAAAACCTCAATATTTTGTAAATCGTTGGTCGTATCTGCATGAAACTAACTCTGTTTTATAGAGAATTTAATATCCTTCTAAATCCAACCTTCAATGTTCTACGTAGTAACTGGAAAAAGGTTTAATTGAAAAAAAAAACCAATTAGGTACTTATTTGAAATTGCGTTCGTTTTACTTTTGCTTGTTTTTAAGCAATTGTTTTCAATCTGTCAAAGAACTATGATAAAAGGCTGTCATTGTTTTATTTTGTGGTCATTCTTGAATGTCTATCATGCCGCTAACACGAGATGAATGTACTCGTATCATCACTATGTTAGAAGAAGGAAGAAGTCAGAGGTATACAGCGAGAAGAACAGGTGTGTCACTTTCTACAATGCAGCGAGTCCTCCAACGTTACCTACAAACTGGGCAGAACCTTAGAAGACCAGGAACTGGCAAAACAAGATGTACTACAGCTAGAGAAGATCGATTTATTGTTACAACCATGCTCCGAAATCGGCACCTCACAGCAGTTGAAGTGAAAAATCAGCTTTTAGAGACCCGAAGGGACGGCATCAGCGAGCGGACTGTCAGGCGGCGGCTCAAAGAAGCAAATTTGACCCCACATAGGCCGGCCAATGGCCCAAAACTTGAAAGAATACATCGAACAGCAAGACGACTTTATGCCCGCGATCACAGATACTGGGGTGACGAAGATTGGGCAAGAATTTTGTTTTCCGATGAATCCAGATTTATGCTCTATGCAAATGACGGGCGGCAAAGAGTTTACAGACGGCCTGGTGAACGTTTTATTCCAGCATGTTTTGAGGAAAAAGTGGCGTTCGGCGGTGGGTCAGTCATGGTTTGGGCTGGAATCTCTTCAGAGAGTCGCTCGGAGTTAGTTTTAATAGAAAATGGATCATTAACGAGTGCAAGATATGTAGAAGAGATTCTTAATGAGCATGTCGGCCCATACTTAATTAATATGGGTGGAAATTCTATGTTTATGCATGACAACGCCAGGCCACACACAGCTCAAATTGTCAGAGATTATTTTTTGGAGGTTGGTATCATTTGTATGAACTGGCCCTCGAGGAGTCCGGACTTAAATCCGATTGAGCATGTATGGGACGAGCTTGGGAGGCGTGTAAGAGCTCGAAACCCCGCCCCAGCTACACTTAAGAGACCTGAAACAGGCGTTAGTGGAAGAATGGGACAATATCCCGCAAGAACGCATAAAGAACTTAATAAACAGCATGCCGAATCGTCTAGAAGCTGTAAGAAGAACCCGAGGAGGCAATACGAAGTATTAATTTTTATTTTTTGTGTTGTATGTGAAGTACCTACTGCTTATTTTTGTACGTAAAATTGGTTGATTTTTTGTTTCCTATGTAATTTTATTAAACAAAAGAATTACGATTCCACCATTTGATGTTATTTAATTCAGTATAAAATTATCTACAATATGCAGTTTAATTCATGTCCCTAGCTTTATTATTTTAGGAGATATTACAGATTTTCGTACTGACCCGGTTTCTTTGACCGCGAGTGTAGGTTTATAGGTTTCGCTTTTTTTTATTTTAAGGTGTCTATAAATTTTAATTTATTGCAAATTTTGAAAAAAGGAAAGTCTATAAACCTAGCTTCGAAAAATATTTAGAAGTGGAAAAACGTTTTCTTTTTTGTATGGAAGAGTACAGTACCTAGTATTTCGATTGATCTGTAATATAGGAAATAAAAAAAATTTTTTTTTACATAATCTTGCGAGTTCAAACTTACAGAGTTGGAGGCCAAACTTATAAAGTAAGTATTCCATATTCAAAAAAAAGCTTGCATAACCACTAGAGGGGTATTAGAAGATCGAACATTTAAATATCGACAGTGAAAACATCGAAGTACAAAATATTGAAAATCAAAATATCGAACGATCGAAATATCTAATGTTATTATATCGACGTCTAATTGGTCTAAAATAGAAATGCCGAACGGTTAAAATATCGAAAGTACAGAAAATCGACCATTATGCAGGCGATATATTAAAATTTCGAATGACAATGTAGGTATAGAGAAGATTGACGTGTGGTTTGTCTCAGCAAGAAACGGAGACACGTGATTGACCTCACGAAACCAAGAACAGCTGTTTCGTGAGGTCAATCACGTGTCTCCGTTTCTTGCTGAGACAAACCACACGTCAATCTTCTCTATACCTACAACAATATATCGACCATTGAAATGGCGACGCCCAAATAATCGAAAAGTAAAACGTCGAACCATCAAAATAAACAACATGGTCTACTTGCATACCACTGGTAAAAAAGCTTCTGTCAAAAATGTCATTTTTGGTACAAGCATTTATTGCCGACTGTACTTTTCTGTATATCATCATCAACTACTCATTGAGACGATTCTAACGTGCCCAAACTCAACGGGGTTACGTCGGTTAAGTACTGAATTCCCATGGCCACTTTCTGTCTCCATCATCAGATCAGCTCGATGGTACCTACCATAATATTGAATTGTCATCCAAACTATACTTCAAAATTTCAGCTTAATCGGTCACCGGGAAGTGGGTTGCAAGATTTCATGACAGACACATGACATGGACACATGACATGGCTCCGGGATATGTTGTAAGCTTGTAACAATGAGCCTGCTGTAGCAATTAAATCTCTGGTTAATACGAAAGCGCCATCTATAAACAATGAAAAAGCTCCGAATAGATAAATGGCGTCAAAATGTACAATCAAGTTAAGTGTACACTTTTACACCCCATATCTTTGGACGTCGACTGTACTAACTACTTAGTTGAGAGGGTTCCAATACAGATGAGTTTATCTTGTGTAGTTTAGGAGTTGCTATGGCCAGCTTCTTCATCATCAAAGCAGCTCGGTGGTGCTATAATGTTGTGTTGTCACCGAACTTACTAAGATGTCAAAATTTAGCTTAATCGGATATTATAAATGCGAAAGTGTGTGTGTTTGTTTGTCCTTCTTTCACGTCGCAACAGAGCGTCTTATTGATGTGAATTTTAGTAAAGAGATAGCTTAGAAGCTGGAGAGTGACATAGGCTATTTTTTCCAGCGGGAAAACATCTCATTCCCACGGGAAAATTCAATATGTTACATTTTCCTATAACCACGCGGGTGGAGCCGCAGGCATCAGCTAGTATACATATATGCGAACAGTGCTTAGCCTGCACGCTAAAAGCTCGCTTATTTTTTTGTAAATAGAGATTCAGAACGATAAACTTGCAACATTTCTTCATGCTCTTTTTGCATTTTTTGCGCAGACTATTTTTTTTGCTCTACAAGCCGCAAACGAGGATTGATTCACGATTTTTTTTTGCTTGCCAAATAAAGGGTTAAGTTCCCATTCCTCCATCGCGCTGTTAAGATTTTTCTAGAATGAATGGGGTTGGGACGGGTATATTTGAATAGCATAGCAGATCTAAAAAAAGATCGCGATTCAATTGTCTTGGTAGTTCGATGCTCTTGGTGTAAAAGTTATTCTTTGTTTGAAATTGAATACTCGTATTATTCATTGGAATTGGATCACTAATATAATTCTAATTTCAGAAACACGCCAAGGTGGTCGCGAAATACTACTAGCACCATCTATCCACAATCGTCGTACAACGCGTGATGTAAAAAATCACCGCTAGAGCGCGCCGAATTTTAGACGAAATTGGATTATTTCCTTATGTTAAAATGTGTATGCAGGTAGCATGGTGAATAATTGATGATTGATTGAGGTATGGTTAATAATTGAAACCATCAATTATTAACCATACCTACATTCTGAATTTATATTATAAAAATAAAATAGATCATGAATATCATGAAAGTGGCAAACAATTAAGGTTAGCAAAAAAAGCCTACCTGATGGAAGGCGGACACCATAGCCTATGAAGATTTACAATACTGAAAAGCGTGTCACCGACCTTTTTGAGGGAATTGAGGGTTGACATAACATTTATTAACGCATTTATGGCAGGATGGGCTAGTGAGGAGTTTATAAGATGGGAGCTTTTACATATAGGCTTCACGCATCGCTTGATGCGTGACGATACTTTAGGGATATGGGGTATCCACATTATGTGATTTTACTTCAATTTGTCAGACCAACATATCGAAGTCATAATCGGGTGTAGCTTACAGACGTAACAACTGCAACTACAATTTCATTCAGTGTGGCTAGTTAACAGTAAGAAAGCGAAAATTGCCGCATTCAAACGGTCCTGCGAAGCGGACTGCAAGATTGTTACTAACCGATGAGATAGGGCAAGACAGCACGTCTATCATGGGACGGCCGCGACATACTTAAATTTATTTGAATGAAATTTGTGGGAAATAAAACACTTGGCAGATCATGCCAATTCCATGGTCCAAATTGTGATTTTCATGCAATTAGTCAGGACAACTCGTTTGACGGTTGGATCACCAACGCAACATGCATCCACACGATAGCAATTAGTCAGATTCTGATGAATTGGGGCTGACAAATCATGTAATCGCCATCGCTAATGCTTTCCAGCAACATTTTACAGTTGAATCTGCGCTCAAAGCGCCTGAAATGCGCGATGCTAAGGCTGAAGTCGGCACCCCGCCAGTTAGATTTTCAGCCAAGCAAGTAGCTGGAAAAATTAGCGAGATGCAGAGGGGAAAATCGCCGGGATATGATGGCCTAAGCATTGAGCATCTCAAGCATGCGGGTGTTCATATGCCCCGAGTCTTGTCAATGTTTTATAATTTATGTATTAGTCATAATTACTTACCCGAAGTTATGAGACAGAGAGAACTTATGAAGACAATAGTTGTACCGGTTATAAAAAATAAAACTGGGGACGCTTCTGAGATATCCAATTACAGGCCTATTTCGCTTGCTACTGTTGTGGCAAAGGTGCTGGACGGTTTGCTCAATGACATTTTAGGACAAAATATTAAACTACATGACGCTCAATTCGGATTTAGGCCGGGTTTATCAATCCTATGTCTTAAGCAGAGGGGCTACCGCGAAACGAAAACGAACTTCGTGCGTGTATCTCCCTCTCTGTCGCACTTGCCAGTTCGAGCGTCAGAGACGGATATACTCGAACGAAGTTCGTTTTCGTTTCGCGGTAGCCCCTCAGACCGTTCATTACTATACGTCACGTGAAACGCCTGTATTTGCCTGTTTTTTGGATTTGTCAAAAGCGTTTGACATGGTGTCGTACGACTTGTTGTGGGCGAAATTGCACGAGGACACAACGGTCCCCCGTGACGTCATCTCACTGCTTCGGCATTGGTATGATAACCAAAAAAATACTGGGAAGTGGGCAGGCGCCTTGTCCGACGATTATGTGATGCAATGCGGGGTCAGGCAGGGTGGTTTGAGCTCCCCCACATTGTTTAATGTATATAGGTATTAATGGCCTCATCGAGGAGCTCAGCAGTGCCTGTGTCGGATGTCACATAGAAGACGTGTGTGTCAATAACTTAAGCTATGCTGATGACATGGTGCTGCTGAGCCCCTCGATGGGGAGCCTAATAAAAATGGTAGAAATAGTGAAGCGTATGCTGTGGCCCATGGGCTAAGGTACAATGCGTCGAAAAGCGAGCTCGTGCAATTTAAAGCGGGTAATAAAAGTTATCGAATGGCAGCCGGTCATGCTTTGTGGAACTCCGTTAAAGAGATTGGACAAATTTAAGTACCTGGGCCACTGGGTCACAGACTCTCTGTCTGACGTCGAGGACATCGAGCGGGAGCGTCGAGCGATGTGTGTCCGCTGTAATATGTTATCCCGCAGGTTTGCACGTTGTAGTACAGAAGTAAAGTTGACATTATTTGAAGCTTTTTGTCAAACTTTCTTACGTGCGGCCTGTGGGCTAACTTTACGCAGCGGGCGTACGGCGCTCGGCGTACAGTAGATATAATGACGCATTTAGGATGCTGTTTCGGTTGCCGCGGTATTGTAGCGCCTCAGCGATGTTTGCTGAGGCGCAAACAGACTGTTTTTTTGCCATCATGAGGAAACGATGCGCGTCACTCCTCACCCGCAGCCGAGGCAGCACGAACAGAATCCTAAGTACGCTGGCTCAGCGGTGGGACTCGCCCCTGGTCGAGAGGAACGTGCAACTACACGCACCTGTCGCCGTACCGCCGCGAAAGTTGTGAATGTAATGTTTTGTTGTGTCTCCTTAAGTGAAGTACTAACACTAGTTACTGTATTACCTAACCCTATGGACTTCAAGTCTGAAATAAATAAATAATAATAATAATAATGTATATACCCCAATAGGGTCATTGGAACGCCAGCTTAAAAAATGAGGTCCAATAAAAAAAATACGTACCAACTTACCAATGCTCTGCTTTGGCCACATAGGCATAGGTATTTCCCCTAAGTCCTTTTGTAAATAATAAATGTAGTTATTATTATTATTATAAAAGAGAAATGGCAGCCTCGAGGGCCTTTGCCAGTCAGTAAGTGTATAAATTAACTACGAATAACGAATTAAACCATTATAAAATCAAATAGACGTGACTATCGCCAAGATCTATTGTGAAACTTTAAATTGATGTTTACGTGTCAAATTAATTGACATTTACATTCATATTCTGCTGAATACTCTAGCCAGTCAACTGTGTCAGAAGCAATGTAGAGCACAAATGCTTACAGAGACACTGCGCTTTTCAATGATAAATTAAAGTAAAAATACATAAATAGGAACGAGATGATTTAAATGAACAATGTTGAACAAATAACATTTCTTAACTTTAAAGCCATCATTTTAACAATCGATAATATGGTTTTCACATCGATTATTTCACTTTACCGGTTTTGATAATACGATGCGCAGCACTATAAAAAGTGACAAGTACCTACTTCCACTCATTCATTCGTTCGTTCAATGTATGTTCAATTCCTAAATGGCGTCAGCGGCTTGAATTTGCAGCAAGCGATTTTTTATTGTAAGTACATTGGTTGATTTACCACGAGTTCCAGTATTCGATTTATGTAAAAATGTATTTATTGTAATGTTAAAGAAATCATTTCAACTTTTACACCCCATTTTTTACAACAGTTTCCTTAAACCGTCAAGTTTTCATATTGTTCGTTCATTTTCTCATAGTAAATTGCATTTTAAAATCATGAAGGTTAGTAATCGTATTGTTTTTATTATTCTAAGCTTTATTTGGTTGAAGTACGCCTCGCAAAGTTCAATTGAATACCCGGGTTGGGGACTTTTTGATGGGGGTGGTGTTATTATGACACCTATTTTTTATTATGCTCTCGTATAGAAGACACTAAAATAAGCATGTTTTGTATGGGCAACTTTTCTCTCAATTTGATAATTACCGAAATATTGGCTCCTAAATTGACACTATTTTTTGGACTTAATTTTTTTTTGATGGATGTGGTGTCATTATGACACCTGTTTTTCAGATCGGAACTCACGATGGCGTTTTCCATTGCGATGAGGTCTTGGCTTGCTTCATGCTCAAGCAGCTGCCTCAGTATAAAGACGCCGAGATTGTACGGACCAGAGACACTGAGAAACTCAAGACCTGCGACATTGTTGTGGATGTGGGAGCCGTGTTCGACCACGAGGCGAAGCGGTATGATCATCATCAGAGAGAGTTCAACGAGACCTTGAGCTCGTTGCGGCCTGAGCTTGGCGATAAATACAAAATCAAGTAAGTTTATGACCATCTTCCACCTAACTTATTTATTATATTTCTCGATATACATGGTCAGCCATTAGAGGGATATCCAAGTTAAGTATAATCGGCACTTGGTGATAAATATGATACAAAATCCCTTGGTATCTGTTCAATTAAACCATTTATAGAATTGTAAGATAAGATATTGTTTATAAGTGTCATCTATTAGTCTCTTGCTGTTGATACATCAGATCCTAAAGTTAATAAACAGTTGGCCATCATCATACTTATATTTTTGACCACCCCTTTAGCCTAGTTGGTAGTGACCCTCCCTACGAAGCAAGAGGTCCTGGGTTCGAATCCCGGTAAGGGCATTTATTTGTGTGATGAGCACGAATATTTGTTCCTGAGTCATGGATGTTCTCTATTTATTTAAGTATTTATATCTATTATATATGTCGTCGTTAATAATAATAATAATAATTATGTTTATCGTCGTCTAGTACCCATAGTACAAGCTTTGCTTAGTTTGGGACTAGGTCGATTTGTGTAAGATTGTCCCCTAATATTTATTTTTATATATAATAACTAGCTTCTGCCCGCAACTCTGTCTGCTTGGAACTCGGTTATATTGATTGATTGATTGATTGATTAAAACTTTATTCATTCCCACAACATACATGGCATTGATAATACAAAATGTAAACAATGAAGGTAAAAGAAAATATTAATAATATACATATCTAAAGCAAGCATGCAAAAAGTACCTACATTCTAAAAGAAGCCATGTGTCGTGGCAGAAAAATGGCGCTGGCTCAGCGTTATGATGTGGCAAGCCACATAGCTGGTCTTCTGCCAGGACCTCAAAATACAAAATTAAAATTAAACAAAACAAAAACCGTGCAACACTCATCAACATAAAAGAAGAAGAATTATTTAAGTTTGTGTGCGTATGTGTATGTGTGCGTGTGTGTGTATTGTATTTGTGTGTGTGTGTGTGTGTGTGTGTGTGTGTGTGTGTGTGTGTGTGTGTGTGTGTGTGTGTGTGTGTGTGTGTGTGTGTGTGTGTGTGTGTGTGTGTGTGTGTGTGCATAGAGTGGGTCATAATAATATACGTGAATTATAATGGTACTTAATTTGGCTGGGTGCAAAGCATGATAATTGGTCTATTAATATTGAGGGGGGATAATAATTCGGAAGTCTCGGTTTATAAGGCTCACTATTCTTAACAATATTGTAGGTCCATACAAACTTTCATTGACTCCCTTAAGGGATAATTTCCAGGATCAAAACTATCCTATGTCCTTCCCCGGAATTCAAACTATGTCCATACCAAATGTCATCACAATTGGTTCAGTGGTTTAAGTGTGAAGTGGTAGGTTATTGGTGTACGCGGGCTGGGTTTCCGCAACTCGACGTCATAATAGCGCCTATTTTGCGTATGGGTTTTTGGCACTACTGTTATTTGTGCCAACCCAGTTCCACCAGGAAGAAGGGTCTTATGTTGCCGACGACCTCTGGTAGTGACCCCGGTCTTCCGAGGTGCTGTGCCCGGTATTCTGCCACCCCAGGGCACGTCAGAATGACGTGGGCAGCTGTCACTTCCTCTTCCATGCAGGCTCTACAGAGACGACTGTCTGTAATACCTAGAGTGAAAAGGTGTTTGTTTAATAGTGTATGACCAGTTATGGCTCCTGTCAGGAGACAGAGTGCCGGCCTCTTTACCTGTTTAGTTTCCTTGACAATCCGGGGTTGATTGTCAGGAGGGCCCCCCTGGTTTGCCAGGTGCAGGTGCAACCGTGAATCAGTAATAGACACAGATACATTTATAATATTAAATTAGGTGACTGTATTTCTTACTATAATTATTTCAGATTAAGCTCAGCGGGCCTGGTATACGCATACTATGGAGAGGATGTAATTCAAACCATAGCTCCCAAAGAAGTTCCTCTACAACAAGACGACTTGACCATAATATACAAGAAGGTGTACCGGAACTTCATAGAAGAAATTGACGCTATTGACAATGGAGTACCAATGACTACTGAGGAACCAAAATATAAGATCAGAACACATCTTAGTGCAAGAGTGGGACGCATGAACCCTGAATGGAATTCCAGTGCCACCATAGATCTAGATGAAGTATTCAAAAAAGCTATGAAACTTGTTAGCGAGGAATTTGTTTACACAACCAACTATTTCATATCAGTTTGGTTGCCTGCTAGGGACTATGTGAAGTCTGCTTTGGAATCCAGATTGGAAGTACACAAATCAGGCCAGATATTGGAGTTTAAAGAGAGGTATTTATCTTAAATCCTTAACTTCCCTAGTATTGTGTTGTACAGTAGAGGAAATTGAATGTTTAGCACTTTTGGACCTTAACGTCATTCTAATAGAGTTGACATGTGCCAAACATTCAATTTCCTCGACCGTACTACAATAATTTTTATTTGACAATATTTTTGAAAGCATGCACATGCAACATTTTTTATTTATTTTAGTTCTTACGCCATTTCTAGGTTCCCTTGGAAGGAGCATCTGTTCGACCTGGAAACTGAGATGGGCATTGGGCATGAGATCAAGTATGTGCTGTTCAATGACAAACCCAAATCCTGGAGAGTGCAGGCCGTGCCTCAGAACCCTACAAGCTTTATTACCAGGTAAATTACTGTATAATTATGTTAAACTAGCTGCCCGCGCATTACAAAGAACGCAAGCCTGCCGGCGGAATAAAATGTAACCTATATCCATACTAATATTATAAATGCGAAAGTGTGTCTGTCTGTCTGTCTGTCTGTTACCTCTTCACGCTTAAACCGCTGAACCGATTGCGATGAAATTTGGTATGGAGATAGTTTGAATCCCGGGGAAGGACATAGGATAGTTTTCATCCTGGAAATCACCCCCTAAGGGGATGAAATGGGGGGTTGAAGTTTGTATGGAGCTGCGATATTTGTCCGCGTGGAAATCGTCCACGCGGACGGAGTCGCGGGCAGAAGCTAGTATTATATAAATAAATAAATATTAGGGGACAACCTTACACAAATCGACCTAGTCCCATAGTAAGCTCAATAAGGCTTGTGTTATGCGTACTAGACGACGATATATTTAATAGATGGAAATACTTAAATACATAGAAAACATCCATGACTCAGAAACAAATATTCATGCTGATCACACAAATATTTGTCCTTACCGGGATTCGAACCCAGGACCTTCAGCTTCGCAGGCAGCGTCACTACCAACTAGGCTAAAGCGGTCGTCACCTATGTCCATCATGAAAGTCCATTTTATACACAGTGGCATTCGTGTATCTCCTCTGTCGTACTTGCTTATTCGAGCGACAGAGGGAGATAAACAAACGAACTTCGTTTTCATTTCACGGTAGTACCCCAGGTTAAAGAATTTTAGAAATTGGATAAAGCAGTTTGGGAGATTACCAGGGGTAAACAATTATTTCATTCGACCTGACCCAGGACCCTGTTAGAAAGATAGTACTGAACTGAAGATTACCCTGTATGTACTGAAAAATAATTTCAAATAATTTGACCTGACCCAGGACTGCATGAGATGACAAAGAGGGACCGGGGGGACCTTTCGGTTTCCTTTGTCATCTGCCCTATAATATAGACCTCGTGACGTCAAAGGCGGCGACTCAGTTACATTTTGAGTCTGCTTTCATGATATAGTGCGCACAAATTCAAATGTCGTTTAACTTTGGCTGGGCTCACACAATCTGAATTCATGCACTGAATCATATGAATCCCTCAAGAGTAAAACAGGTACACCCTCTGGTAGCAATTCTGCACAGTGTGTACCGTTTTATTTGATCGATCGGTAATCGGTCGGTAAGGATGAAGTTGTGAGTGATTCAGTGCATGGATTCAGACTGTGTGAGCCCATTCTTAAATTCTATTTTAATCCTATTGTCTAATGCAAACCGGATAACCACAAATATCGACTTTACGCGTTCGTAGCAGGATGGTTCAAGTTGTATGACAGTCTTTGTAAGTTTTCGTTTAATTTGAGTTTAGTGAGTGGTTAATTCTGGAAAAGGACATAGTAGAAATCATCTCCTGCGAGAGATGAAACATCATAGTTAGTATGTATAATGAGTATTAGAATTGATACAAGCAATTACTGTGTGATAACTTCAGTTTGCCACTAACATGTTATTCTCTGAAATATTCATTGCCACTAATATAAAACAGTGTTATTGCATGTTAAGAGGAAACACGAGGGCCGTTTTTCCACAGAAACGTAGTCCCTTGTTTTCTCCCTGGATAATGGCAGTAGAGCAATATTATTTTTTCCATAAATCTATGGCTACTATTGACATGACCTATGTTTTCCTATTTTTCATAAATTTATTCTTAAAGGAGATATCTGACCTTCAAAAACCTAAAATAAATGTTAGTATTTCCGCTGTGTTCAAACATCCAGAAAACAATTTTGACTAGATTTAAAAAGAAAAGGAAAACAGGAACACGGCCCTGCGGCCTGCTGCGGCTTTCTTTGATTTTTAATAAAAAAAATAGTTAAATAAGTCGTTTTGGAGAAGAAATGGACTACGAAACGTTGATTTTTTTTTTGTACTTTTAATAGGTATTTTCGGTCCAAGCTGCAGTTGTCTCTATCGCGCTCTGCGGGGGGAGGCTTGAGGTTGGCGCGACAGCAATACATTTATCAATTATATCGCCCTTAGCAGCATAAAACTAGCACTAGAAATACACAAAACCGAACCGCTGCTCATAGAATGGATTATGAACATGCTAAAGAAGAGAATCATAAAACTATCCGAAAACCAAAGTCATCAGGCGCTAGTTATAAGAGGATGCCCACAAGGAGGCGTCCTCTCGCCACTATTGTGGAACCTGGTAGCAAACGACCTAATAACAAAACTAAACAATAACCGCTTTCTAACGATAGGGATACGCGGATGACCTAGTCATACTGGTCAGCGGACTAATCATAAACACACTATGTGAACTCACGCAAACAGCACTGAAAATAATAGAAAAATGGTGCAAGGAGAATGACCTATCGGTGAACCCAAAGAAAACCGACACAATTCTCTTTACAAATAAACGAAAATTGGGTACCTATGAAATGCCAACTCTATTCGGCACAAAACTAACACTCTCGAAACGGGTGAAATATCTAGGTATAACACTAGATGATAAACTGAACTGGAGCAAACACCTAGACAGTAGACTAAACAAAGCAACAGTAGCCTTCTGGCAATGCAGAAGGATGGTGGGGAAGAGATGGGGCCTGGCTCCCCACATCGTACTGTGGCTATACAAAATGGTGATAGTACCAATGATAAGCTATGGTGCCATAGTATGGTGGCCGCGCACCCAAACCACGAGTCCAATTAACAAAATCCAGAAAACACAAAGACTAGCATGTGTTGCGGCTACAGGTTGTATGAGAACAACCCGAACAGCAGCACTAGAAATCATGCTAGGACTCCTACCTTTACACATGCATATACTGAAGGAAGCGGCTGCGACGGCAATACGCCTAAATAGCCTCAAAAAATGGACAAAACTAAACACACCCCACACAAAGATCCATAACATACTGATCACAAGCCTCCCTATCATGGAGGCTTCAATCGACAAAATACCAAGAACTCCAGTCTTCGGGAAAGACTATGGTATATCACTAACAGAAGACTCGAGAGAGGGGCTAAACCAAACAGACCTTAGAATTTATACAGATGGGTCAAAAACGAACACGGGAACGGGATGTGGTGTGTTCTCAGAGGATTTAAACATACATATAGCCAAACCACTAGGTGAACATAACACGGTATTCCAGGCTGAATGCGTAGGGATAATTGAAGCCTGCAATGCCATAAAAAGACGACAAGTCGAGAATACAAACATACGGATACTGTCTGACAGTAAATCGGTACTACAAGCACTGAGCAGTGACAGCATCACATCTAGCTTGATATACGAATGCCACCAAATGCGCGTGTGCGCAGATAAAAACAACGTTACTATACAATGGATCAAGGGGCACAGTGGCTCAAGAGGAAACGATACAGCGGATGAACTGGCCAGAAAAGGCTCAGAAACAACGGCATACGGACCGGAGCCAATTATGCCCCTGCCACAAAGCTACATATATAATCAACTGGACCTATACACCAAAGACCTACACCAAAGATATTGGGAGGAGATAGACACATGCAGACAGACTAAAGGAGATTTTGTCGAAACGTGACAACAAACCACCAAATGCAACTTGACATTTTATTACAATTCTTATTCTCTTTGACGATCATAATATAAATTCATATAGATTAAGCTAGCTTTAATTTATATTGTAATTGTATATTGTGAAATAAATAAATCTAAATCTAAATCAAACTCACAACCGCACTACTGAGGACACAGAGAAGCCAACTACGCAAGTTAGTTGGAATAATAACAGGACATGACACTCTGAACAGACACCTCTACAACTTAGGTATCACAGACAGCCCCATGTGCAGAGCGTGCATGGAAGCAGAGGAAACAACTAAACACATTCTACTGGACTGTAAGCAGGTAGAATTATACAGGAAAAAACACCTAGGGTCTCCGGACACACCGGTCAGCAACACCAAGGCACTCACAAACTTTCTGGAGGAGCTGGGGTGGTTGGAGTAGCGCTACCCCACCGATTCACGCAAAATAGGCGCACTGGATGTCGACTTGCGGAAAAGGCCCAGTAAAACTAACTAATTAACTAACTATATCGCCCTTAGTGTTTCCTCTTATGGCGTTCCAACTTACAACATTCCAACATTTCTATATGTCATCATGAATTCAAAATTATTTACCCACAAAGATGTGCTCTAGGAATGTATAATTTGGTGAAATAACACTAAATCAAAGTATCTTTTCCAGGAAACCTCTTCACAAGGACTGGTGGGGCGTCCGGGACGAGATACTGAGCGACGTAGCCGGGATCAAAGACTGCATATTCTGCCATAGCACCGGCTTCATCGGCGGCAACGCCACACGCGAAGGAGCTCTACAAATGGCCGTTGCCAGCTTAGAAGCAGAATAATGTACACTCCGTACTTTTATTATATTTGACATCTGGACATCTATCAGAGTCCGCCCAGGTTAAGTCCCCTTTGAAATAATCTGGCAACATTTTTACACTGGCACTTCTATACGGATATTGTACGTGTTGTGTGTGTTGTGTTGCTAAATTATTCGTTTCAGACTTAATGTGGATGCACTCAAAGTGTTTTTATTGACTAGTAGGGAAACCATCCTACCTACTTCCGGTTGAACCACATCAGCAATTTTCCTTTTTTAACCCCGAAATCACCCAGTATTATTTGTTTCTAAGAGAACCAACAGCTGCAAAACTTATTAACACATTCAGTGCCACGAATCACTACTCGCTACACTCATCGCTGATTCTTGGCAGTGAATGTGTTAAAAAAAAACAATCACAGATAGCACTAAAATATGATTATACTTAAATATTATAGAAGTTTCGTTTTTGAAGTGAAAACTTCTTTAGCGGCGCTGAGCACTATTTGGGATGGGGAAAAATTGTTAAATACGCGACAGTTTTGTGACGTCAGATGTGAAGGAGGTCACTTTTTGCTGCTAGCCGATTCGACTTCATTCAAAACTATTCATAAGATATAAAGCCGCCTTTTCGCAATAGCATATTCTGCAAATAATTTTGTAATAATACCAAAGCGTCATTCACCGTTTTGCTATTGACTTGTTGTGGTCAAGGGCGGCGAACGTCGCAGTGTGACCTCTCGCGCCGACCTCGATCGGATCCAGGACGCGCCGCCGTCTGATCCCGTGGCTGCTGCAGGAGCTGGAGGTGCGGCCGGTCCATCTGTTAGCCAGCGCCAGCAAAAAGTGAAGAGACAGGCAGCAGTCAAGCCCCGTGCTTGACAATCTAAGTGTGTTTGTTATGCTCATTTCTGTTGTTTTTATCCTTTGAGTTCTCTATTTTTCACGTAACTTCTGTTTTTGGCCGTGTAATATCTTGTGAAATTCACTTTTACCCTCTTCTGCTTTTAGTATTCTTCATTATTATTTTTTCAACGTAATCTTGTTTGTAATTTTATCACTCAATTATCAATGTCACTGTCACATGCCCTTGCCGTTTTGAGTGACATTACCGGCCTCCAGTGTTGCCTTATTTAAGTATTTTTGCAATTTTGTTATTTGTCTTGGAGAATTGTTCTTACTTTGTTGTTTGTACTGCTGGCGGGTAGTCGGATAGTTAAGCGTTATCTATATTGTAAATTTTATATATCTATATATCAATATATATTATCTATTAATATTTATAAGTTATATACAAAGGCAATGTTACTTGATAGTAATGAAAGTGAAAGTGATTTTGTTTCCGCTTCATCTGACGGTGATGATAATAGTCAGGGAGCGTACATTTCATGCCGATGAACCAAAGCGTCATTCACCGTTTTGCTATTGACTTGTTGTGGTCAAGGGCGGCGAACGTCGCAGTGTGACCTCTCGCGCCGACCTCGATCGGATCCAGGACGCGCCGCCGTCTGATCCCGTGGCTGCTGCAGGAGCTGGAGGTGCGGCCGGTCCATCTGTTAGCCAGCGCCAGCAAAAAGTGAAGAGACAGGCAGCAGTCAAGCCCCGTGCTTGACAATCTAAGTGTGTTTGTTATGCTCATTTCTGTTGTTTTTATCCTTTGAGTTCTCTATTTTTCACGTAACTTCTGTTTTTGGCCGTGTAATATCTTGTGAAATTCACTTTTACCCTCTTCTGCTTTTAGTATTCTTCATTATTATATTTTCAACGTAATCTTGTTTGTAATTTTATCACTCAATTATCAATGTCACTGTCACATGCCCTTGCCGTTTTGAGTGACATTACCGGCCTCCAGTGTTGCCTTATTTAAGTAATTTTGCAATTTTGTTATTTGTCTTGGAGAATTGTTCTTACTTTGTTGTTTGTACTGCTGGCGGGTAGTCGGATAGTTAAGCGTTATCTATATTGTAAATTTTATATATCTATATATCAATATATATTATCTATTAATATTTATAAGTTATATACAAAGGCAATGTTACTTGATAGTAATGAAAGTGAAAGTGATTTTGTTTCCGCTTCATCTGACGGTGATGATAATAGTCAGGGAGCGTACATTTCATGCCGATGACAGGCGTATGACGTCAAGCTACATACAGGTGGAAAAAGTTTGAAAAGGGCAACGGCATAACGAACGTTTATTTATCCGTACTTACCCAATAATGGAAAATGTGATTAATCAATGATTAATCACTGTTATCTAATCAACCTCTTCCGTTTAAGTAGATCTAATATACTGACACTTGAGACGGACATTGAAAGAACTTTATCTGACATTGTCACATCAAAGTTTACTCTTTGTCACAAATAGGAGACATGCGGAAACAACATTTCAGTTAAATTTAATAAGATCAGGAAACTTAATGCTTTGCTAGTGGCCTAGGTCGCCATGGAGGCTATAAAATTATTGTGCCAAATAAATCCATGTTTAGTTATAGGTAATAAACAAATTTATTGTTCCTGCTGTCAGCAAAGTTTGCCACCAAAAGCAAGCAACATCAAATTACATTTGCAAACAATAAAACACAAAGAACATGAGGAACATAAAGAAACAAAGTTTGATTTTAACATGGACTTGACCAATTTCATGATAGTATCGATAGATACGTTGTTGTGGCCTATAAGTAATTAAAAATAAAATAAAATATTAGTTACTAAATACGTTTACGCTTACTAAGTCGTGTCACTTCGTTTTTGGAATCATCCTGTGTGTTTATATGAATACGTCATTATGACGAAACTCCCTGATAATAGTTTTCATAGTCTCTCTCCCTCTCTTCGCGACTTACTTGACCAACAACTTTCTGACGTCCCCAAAAACTTGAATATTGTCCATATCAACGCGCAAAGTATTCCCGCCCACTATATGTAGTGAGTTTTTATTAACTTTTGAGTTGAGCAAAATTGATGCTATTTTGGTTTCAGAATCCTGGCTCAAACCTTGTTTACCTTCCACTTCTTATTCTTTGCCTGGGTTTTGTCTGATCCGAAATGACCGTATTGGTAGAGGAGGTGGTGGTGTTGCGATATATCTCCGGTCTCACATCCCTTATTCCATCTTAGATATATCAGCTCAGTCTTCTTCTTCAGACGCCGCAGAGTATTTATTTCTCGAGTTGAGCTTAACTCACACAAAAATTCTTCTTGGTGTTTTTTATTTACCCTCGCTTAATGTTAATTACTTCTCTTCTTTTGAAATGCTTCTCGAAGACCTTATGCCTTCTTATGATCACCATATCTGCATAGGCTGCTTTGCTTCGCAGATGACATGAAGATTTTTGCTTCTGTGTCATCGCAGCGTGAAGCAGATGCACTTCAAAGTGACTTATCCAGACTGGATGATTACTGCTCACTCAATCACCTGGACCTTAATCCCTCTAAATGTTCGGTAGTTACTTTTACTCGTAAAATTAATGCACTCTCGTTCGATTATCAACTCAAGGATCAATCTTTACAATGCGAGATTGCTGTGCGGGACCTGGGCATCTTACATGATCCTAAACTTCTTTTTAATAACCATATTAATAATGTCATATCTGGAGCATCAAAATCACTAGGTTTCTTGTTTCGTTGTTGAAGGGATTTTAAACAGGCTAAAACATTTAAGATTCTATATTGTGCCCAGGGACCGGAAAACCCGTTCTTTGGCTTAATCCGTTCGAAAGGCTTAAGCCGTTCGAGGATTAATCGCTTGTTTGGGTTACCGTATCCTCAGCTTAACTTGTATACGGGTTAAGCCCTTCAACAGAGTTAAGCCTAAATAACCTCAGGGTTTTGGGTTAGGGTTTTGATAGGGTTATTTGAAGGGGTTTTTAAGGGTTTTTGTAGGGGTTATGAAAGGGTTTTTATTGGCTTAATTTAACCGCTTACTTATTGGTATGAAGCTGGCACACTTCTTTACCCCTTCCTGGGGCCGGTGACGAGCGAGTAAAAAAGCGGCCAAGTGCGTGTCGGACCACGCACAACGAGGGTTCCGTGCCTATTAAAAAGGTCGTTACTGGAATCTTATGGTACTTACGTCCTTTTCTTTAAGGAAGGCAGTTTTTTAGATATATCTCACAAACATTTTAACCGAGCTTGTTTAAAACAATTTTCGCTGAAAGAATTTAATAAGCCCTATTCGAGTAAAATGCCTGTGACATACGGACGGACAGACAGACAGACATGACGAATCCATAAGGGTTCCGTTTTTTGCCATTTGGCTACGGAACCCTAAATATCAATAAAGGGCCGGCGACCTGATTGTGATTCTTGTGAAGTCGCCAGCGTCCATAGGCTACGGTGTTATCGTACCATCAGACAGGCCGTATGCTTGTTTGCCACCGTCGTAGTATTAAAAATAAACACATCTTGGATATTTTTGTAGAGGCCTTTTACAGTTCCAATAATTTTACATAAGGTAGTAGGTACTAGGTAGGTATGTTGGGTGGGGTAAGAACGGTACGGTTTAGAGCGGAGAATTCAAATTAGTAGGTACTAAATGAAATAGTTAAAACCGTGAAACATGCCTACATTGCCACCAGGCAAAACCTTTTTTTTTTTAAATCTGGTAATATATCAGAAATCATTAAACAGGCCAAAAAAAACATTGACCTCGTTTGTATGTTTTTTAGGGTTCCGTAGCCAATGGCAAAAAACGGAACCCTTATGGATACGTCATGTCTGTCTGTCTATCTGTCTGTCCGTCCGTAAGTGACAGGCATTTTACTCGAATACTATGAGGTGTATTTGAATAAAAAATTGATGATACGTGTCGTGTATTTTGTTAGCCGCTACATAGTTTTGTAATGAAATGTGTAAAAAAAAAAATTGTTAGGGGTGCAGTCCATACATAAAACTGAAAATAATTTTCTTTTATTGCAAGCCCACGTGTGGCACATCCATCGATAGGCCTTTAAAAATAAAATAAATATAAGGTATATAGGTATTTTGATTTAGTGAATAGAGTCGGAGATAATCGTCCCGAAAGTCACTAATTTTTGACCCGTGTATTTTGAAAATATGAAAAAAATCATGGACATGGGCTTATTAAATTCTTTCAGAGAAAATTGTTTTGAACAAGATCGGTACAAAGGTTTTCGAGGTATTTCTAAAAAACTGCCTTCCTTAAAGAAAAGGACGTAAGATGCCATAAGATTTCAGTAACGATACGACCTTTTTAATAGGCACGGAACCCTTCGTTGTGCGTGGTCCGACACGCACTTGGCCGCTTTTTTGTACTTTAGGATTATTGAACCTATTGATACGTCTCGTAACTAAAGACTATAATCGGCCATAAATTTGGCACATTAGTTTTATTCTATTAAAAGTATTAGAAGTGATTTAAAACATAATACGTAGTACGTTTAATTCTTAGTGGGCAAAACGCAAAAATAATCTGAGCCAGCATACAAGCCAAAAACCAGTCTGTGCTAGAGTTGTCATTTTTTTTTATCCGACTGCGACTGAACTTGAAGGTATGGTGATGTGATGTGTTTAATATGAATACAGTTTGTCAAATAATAATAAACGAAGTAGATTTATTAATTTCAAATGTAGTTGCTCTGGATTTGTGAGTTATCAATGTTGCTTTACGTAATTGTGCATTTTTTTAAATAATAACAGTTCACAATTTTTTAAGGGTTCCGTAGTCAACAAGGAACCCTTATATTTTCGCCATGTCCGTCTGTCCATTTGTCAGTCCGTCTGCGGCTTAGGCTTAGCTCAGTGGCCCTTAATACTAGAAAGCCGTGATTCGGCATAGGTATATAAATCAATCACGCCGATAAAACAGTAGAATATATACTGTTTTGTAATTAAATTCCAAAAAAAAATTTTTTTAGGCGTCCACTCCATACATTAAACTGAAGGTCAAATTTTTTTTTTTTCATTACAAGCCCACGTGTGGCACATAAATCGATAGGCCTTTCAAAATAAATATAAGGTTTCTTAGCAATTTTTTTGATTAAGTGAATAGAGTCGGAGATAATCGCCCCGAAAGCAGGGGGGGGTCACTCCGCCGATCTGCGTGAAATTATAAGTACATGCCGGCCGCCGCACAGTGTACGGCTTATTCAGTGGTTGCCCCGCCGTGGCCCGCGACACTCGCGTGCGTGTCTCCCGCATACCAACGTCGCAAGCGCGTAAATACGATGTATAAAATAAGGGCAAAGGCATATTGCATTGCTGCGGGTTGCAGAAACAATGACAAAAATTCGGATTGCAAGTTTTTCTTTGTTCCGACGCGTGAAAAGGATACCGAAAGGTGAGGTAGTAAGCACTAAATGCTCATTTATACCTATATTTTCATAGTAAATCGAACACAAGAATCAAGTAAAACAGCACAGTGTTATACTTGAATTAAATAGGTATCTGTCAACGGCATATCTACATATGTATACTTATACATCAAACGAAAATCCCGAATTGTGATTAAATAAATCAGTACTTATTGGACTCGTTTTTACACCTGGCGTGCGACCGTGAACCGTAACGGAGATCGTAAAGTCTATCTCCGTCTCTGTCACTCGAATAGTAAGTGTGACAGAGACGGAGATAGACTTTACGATCTTTGTTACGGTTCGCGGTCACACGCCTGTTATGTTTTCGGTGTTACCTAAGTAGCTGCTAAGTGTAAAATTTATGCATGTAGACCACGCGTGCTATCTAATATATATAATTCGCGTATTCTGTGTGTGTATATTATTGGATCACGGATAGGTACAAGATGTCTAGGTGGTACATTTAAATATCTTATTGTCGTCGAGGCGCGCCACTTGCCACCTCCGCGGCGCCGACGCCGCGGCGGTGTCGGGTGCAAGTTCTAACAAGCCGCTAAGTTAGTCCAAGAGCCGTGCTACAAATTTAATGCTTCTCCGCTGCCGTCAGCTCTTTCGGTTAAGTTTTTCATTATTGGGTGGATTGCAAAAAAATTGTACATAGTTAAGGCCTTAATTTAATCTACGCTTAGTTTTGTTCCATTGTGTTACGACAATTAGTCATATAATTTGTATGGGTAACTCTCGTAACACAATGGAACAAAATTAAAGCGTAGATTAAATTAAGGCCTTAACTATGTAAATTTTTTTTGCAATCCACCCAATTACTATTTTGTTGTGTTAATGTTCGTTTAATTGCTTTTTTACATTCATGTAAAAAGTAAAATATACCCATCTAAAAATATATAAATTTCAAGATAAGAGAAGATGCGAACAAGTTATTTTAATTTCCCCGTGGTTTAATAAAATTTACCATACCTGGCTTTATATACTTATAGTACTGTTTTTATGTTAAAAGGTGTTGTTTTTCTTAGATGTCACCTCAAAACCCTATTTGAATATATAAACTAGCCTCAGTCTACATTACTTCAGATAATTAATGGTTGTACTATATGGCAAATATTAAAAAAAAAACACCGATTATGAATGATTTTCAATTTGAAAACCACATTAGTTTTTTCGCTTATTCCAGGCGCCGGAAATGGTTGACATTACTTGGCAGAGAAGACCTTTTGCAAAAGGATGTGAAGAGATCATATCGCGTTTGTTGTGCACATTTTGACCCGTCATCAATAAAAATGATAAAACAACTCAATGAAACTGCTGTCCCAGCACTGCTTTTAACCAATCAACCACAGGAAGGGCCATCATGTTCAAAAGTACAGCCAATATTGGCACAATTTAAAGATACTCAGATTTTATTGTCTAAAAGTATCGAAGGAAACGCGTCATGTTCAGCAATGCCTTCCAATTCAGTAGAAATCAAAAATAATAATGAAGTGATCGTTACTAAGATTAAAAAAGTAAAGAAAAATACTCTGACTCAAACAAATGCACAAGATTCATCCGAACAACAAACACATACATCAAAATTACTCACATAAGGAACACCTAGGAAACGTAAACTTTTAAATGAATTAAAGGGCTGTAAACTCAAACAAAGAAGGTTAAGTCAAGAAATTATAAAAATTAAGCAAGAATTGGAGAGAAAGAACAGACCTATTACATGTAACGACCCTGATGACGAAATCACAAGAAGATTTCAAAAATTGATAGATTGGCAGAATAAAATAAAAAATAAATCGATACGACGCAGAGTACAAATTATTTTCACTGAGTTTGCACTATTCGAGTCCACATGCTTACAGGTGCTTACAAACAGTACTAAAATTGCCCTCTAAAAGCACGTTGAATAGATTCAAAATTAATCTCCCCCCAAAATTAGATAACAGGGCTCTAGATACCCTGGCATTGAAAATTAAATCCCTTCCGGATGCAGCAAAATACTGCACGATTTGTGTCGATGAGATGACTCTGAAACGTAACTTATACTAAAATATAAAATTAGACGAAGTTATTGGGTTTCATAATGTTAATGGTAGAATAACACCTGAAATTGCCAGCAATGCATTCGTCATTATGCATCAAGGTATGTACTTCAATTGGAAACAACCAATCGCATATGCATTGCTAGCAACTGCGAAGCATTATGATGAAATCGACATATGGTTGAATGAAGCTATTTCAAAACTTTCTGCAATAGGGATTAAGGTAAAAGCGATCATTTCTGACCAAGGATCCAATTTTGATAAATACGCGAAAGAAATAAAGAAGGTATCGATCGAAAAACCGTATTTCGCCTATGATAATACCAAAATATACTACGTGTTTGATATCCCCCACTTAGTAAAATGTATCCGGCACAACCTACTAACAAGCGATTTTATTCTTAATGAGAAAACAATTTCATGGAAATATATCGAAGAACTGTATAAAGATCAAAAAGACAGAAATTTACGGCTCATACCGAAAATCACTGATGCTCATATTCATCCCAACAATTTCCAAAAAATGAGAGTGAAATTAGCTGTACAAGTATTGAGCCGTACTGTCTCAGCGGCACTTCATACTTATATTGATTTGGGAAAAATGTCTGAGGCAGCCAGGCCAACTGCAGAGTTTATAGAATCAATCAACAATTTATTTGACGTCCTCAATTCGAGTAAAATAAAATCAAATAACAAGTTCCAGACAGCTTTCAGGCTTAGTAAAGATCAAGATTCAACACTAAAGACTGCTAAGGAAATGTTCGCTGGTATTAAGGCCATAAACAAGAATTCCGGGAAAAATAATACAGGACATATTAAAACTTTTGTAAATTTTCAGCTATCCATACAATCGATAACAATGTTGTATAAAGATCTACTAGAAGATGGGTTTAAATATTTACTGACTCGAAGATTAAATCAAGATAGTCTAGAAAACTTTTTTGGTTCTATTCGCCAACAGGGCGGAGCCTGCACAGAACCAACACCAGTCCAATTTCAACGAGCTTTTTCAAAGTTATTTGTGTGTAATATGATTAAAAACGCACCAAATACAAACTGTGAAGTGGATATTTGTGATGTATTACTCAAGGCCGAAGATATGATGAATATGAAATTTACAGGTGACGATTTTCCACCACAAACATCGGTTTTGTGTTTGAGAGGCGAAACATATCATCGTATAGACTTGCCAGACGAAAACACGTTAACCTACGTATCTGGGTATCTTTTTTACAAATGTTGTAGCAAACACAATTGTCCTGCAATAGATGACATTTCAAGATCAGTTGCAGGCTTAGACGAGACTAATCTATTTACTAGATACAAAGCATTCAACAACCAATCTAGTTTTTATGGCAGCTTAAAAATGCCACCAAAAGATTTTATAGAGTATGTACAAAAATTAGAAACCACTTTCATAGAAAATTTTGAAAATTGTGTTCAAAGTAATCCAGGCAGAAAACTGATAGAACTTTTTAGAAATATACCTCCACGTGCATGTTTCCCGGTGGAATATTTATTAAAATTGTTTTGTAGGTTTCGCATATATGCAACAATTAAATTTAACAACCGGCAATTTAAAGATGGTAAAAAACAAATAAAAAAGTATGTAAAAGTAAGGCATTTGTAGTTAAGTAAGCAATAAATACAGGTCACGCCCGCGTTACCTTTAGTATTTACTTACGTAAACCAATAAAAAGTAATCAGTAAATATATTGTTTTTTTTAATCATTTTGGTTGCTAGCTCCTAGACTATAAAACGCTTATCAGCCGGTCTAAACCAACTGTGACACGTGACTCTTTCTCGAGCGAGAAATTATATTAGGTACCTATCTCTTTTTGTGCACTACTGTGTCGGGTGTCGTTATGTCCTGCAACGAGAGCAAGCAAGCAATAAGCATAGTTGTGCTAGACGGGTACCTTATTCTGACATAGTCGATGCTTGCGCCACAGAATAGATAATAGTGCAAAGCTACCGTATCCGCTTACGATCAGGCGGACCGTACGCTCGTTTGCCACCGACGATGTTTAAAAAAGTGACAACCCTATCTTCGGCAAGGTGCGGAGTAATGTCGACCTTCGCGCCGGGCGATAGAACTCAATGACGCGCGGCTGGCGTGCGGTCCGTTGCTAATAATAATTAATAGGCACGTAAAAAGGCGGCATTCGTGAACATCAAAACAGAGGGTCTTCTGTACTTGTACTATTATTTATTCTGTGCCGAAAGTCACTAAAATTGTGTCGTCCCCCCCCTCTAATTTTAAAAATCATGGATATAGGGCTTATTAAATTCTTTCAGCGAGGATTGTTTTGAACAAGATCGGTTCAAAGGTTATCGAAATATTTCTAAAAACCTGCCTTCGTTAAAGAAAAGGACGTAAGTGCCATTTGATTTCAGTAGCGATACGACCTTCTTAATAGGCACGAAACCCTTCGTAGTGCGTCGTCAGACACGCACTTGGCCGCTTTATATTAGAGTCGTGTAACCGGCCTTCTGCCGGCCATATGGTTAAATATGAAAAAGAATACTGCAGTAGTCAATATAATGAATTACATAAACTCTCACGCATAAGTGGGCATATATCCAACCACCCCCACCCAAACCAACAAGACCAACTTAAGGCGCCGTAGGTTCAGCGAAGTTAAGCGAACAGAGTTTTTGAAACAATATAATGCGTCTGTTTATAATAATATGGATTTAAAAAAATACGAATACTAATCTTGAGGCTTTTCTGCAGGGAAATCAGTGCTTCGAAACATGATTAAGCAAATTTCGCTCGATAGAAAAAAATCACGAACATAGGTCTAAAACACACAAAAATACACTTAAAATATTCGTAACAAATTATGCACAAAAGCTATAAATATTACAATTGCTTCTAAAAATCGGCAATATCATGTTTGAGAGAAATCAGTGTTTACAATTTTATTTATTTAAACGGCCAAAAAATTAAAATTAAAAAACATGATATCCGCGCTTCCGAGCACGCACTTTCATCTCGCTCACGCTTATGCTCAGTGAGAGGGAGAGAAGACCATGAACCTACGGCGCCTTAATAAATGTCTGCCGGCTGTACACATTGGGCCAACGTTGGCGCGTGAGCAGAATGCAGCTATGCAAACGCATGAGAACGAAATAAAGCCCTCTTCCTCTAACGCATAGTAATTCTGCTCCGCGCCAACGTTGGCCCAGTGTGTACAGCCGGCACAAGGTTTAGTTGGCGCGCGCGTGTCTTAAGTTACTTTTTTCGCATCAAGACGAGACGGTCGAGACACGATTACTATGTGCATCAGTTTGCAATTCGCAATTAACCCATTGAGGGCCCACGACGACACATATGCGTCAGACCGCCGTAGTCGCTTTCCGCTACATACGAGGAAAACCACGGGATCGGCTACGAGCGTAGCGCGTAGCGATTCTGGGCAATGAATGTGTTAAAGTAACGAACTTCATAGGTAAACAAACAAATTGCCGAAACAGGTGCAATATGTTCAGGCGATTATGGCATCTCTTCCTAAGGCAGCTTGTAGTAAATTTGTGTGACGCAAAAATAGTAGCGGTGCCTTTTTTAAAGCTTTGACAGACACCACCGCCGCCTGCGCAGTGAGGCGCGGCAGGTGGCTGGCTCGATTCGGCGATCCTCATTTAAAAATTGAATCGTATCTGTATAACGCTTAGGACCAATATCGATTACGTTTAATGCTCTATAAGTTAAAAACCCTGGAAAGGGTTTTGATAGGGTTTCGAGTTAATTTGAATTAATTCAAATGAACGGCGCGGCCATTTCAAGCCAAAATGAACTGAATAACTATGTCGATTAAGATACATTTAGTTTACGCTCAGTCCGGAACCGCTTACCGCTAAAACCCTTAAACAGGGTTTTGATTGGGATTTGAGTTAACCTGAATTAACTCAAACGATCGGCTTAACCGTTCATGCAATTAACCCTTAATAAGCTTAACCGGAATGATATGGTTTCTCAAAACAAGCGTTAAGAAAACCCGTGTAAGGGTAAGCGGTTCCGGTCCCTGATTGTGCCCTTGTTAGGAGTACCTTGGAATATGCATCTCAGGTCTGGAATCCTCGTTACAAATGCTATGTTATGAGATTGGAAAATATCCAGAAGTTTTAAAAGTTTCTTTGCTTCAAATTAGGTATTCCCAGACATTATTTCCCTAACTGTTCTCCATCGCTCCTTGATCTCACACTTGTCTCATCATCTGATCATGTTGCAAAATACTGTCAATACTCTGCGGACTCTTTTTCCTACCATCACCTACAGTTTCTATCTTATAAGATTCGACCTCCTAAGGCTAAGCCCAAAATTCTACTTCAGCGCAATTTTAGTCGGTTGAATGTTGATAAGCTTCGCGAAGATGCTGCAAATGTAGATTGGGAATCAATCTCGGAGGCTTGGTACCGTAGATGAGAAAGTATCACTTTTTAACGCCGCCTTGTCTCATCTGTATGATACTCACGCTCCGGTACGCCCAATCAAGGTTAAGCACCTTCCTGCTCCCTGGCTCACCGAAGAAATTAGAGCGCTTATACGAGGGCTGTTCCGAAAGTTGTTAGCTGCTCCGGCTCTACTCATCATCATATCATCATCATATCAGCCGAAAGACGTCCACTGCTGGACATAGGCCTCCCCCAAAGAGTGCCAAAGTGACCGGTCCTGCGCCACCCGCATCCAGCGAACTCCAGCAACCTTTACCAGGTCATCAGTCCACCTTGCGGGGGGCCTACCCACGCTGCGCCTTCCGGTACGTGGTCGCCACTCGAGAACCTTTCCGCCCCAACGGCCATCGGTTCTACGTGCTATGTGCCCCGCCCACTGCCACTTAAGTTTAGCGATTCGGAGGGCTATATCTGTTACCTTGGTTCTACTGCGGATAGCCTCATTTCTGATGCGATCCCGCAGAGAAACTCCCAACATAGCCCTCTCCATAGCCCTTTGGGTGACTTTGAGCCTTCTTATGAGGCCCATAGTAAGCGACCACGTTTCAGTACCATATGTCATCACTGGCAACACACACTGGTCAAAGACTCTCGGCTTGAGACACTGCGGAATATTGGACGAAAAGATGTGCCGTAGCTTCCCGAACGCTGCCCAGCCGAGTCGGATTCGACGATTGACCTCTTTCTCGAAGTTGGACCTACCTAACTGGATAGTTTGTCCTAGGTATACATAATCGTCTACAACTTCGAGCGTAAAGTGTCCGATTGTAATGGGAGTTGGTACTACATGGGCATTTGACATGATCTTCGTCTTATCCATGTTCATTCTTAGACCAACTCCCTCGGAAGCTTTACTGAGGTCATCGAGCATCGTACTTAAGTCCTCCATGGTCTCAGCCAAGACTACTATATCGTCAGCAAACCGAAGGTGAGTGATGTACTCGCCGTTGATGTTGATGCCTAGCCTGCTCATGCGATTACAATATTATTTATACCATTGTGAGGGATATTTCAGTACTTATTGAAGTGGTGTAAATACATTTTTAGAAAACGCTTAGTTTTTTTTTTCAATTTATTTTTTACTTACGAAGCGTCGAAGCCTAACCATCAGCCATGAAAATCAGTAATTGAGTCTCCATATGTGCTGTCATTTTATTAACAGTATTTGTTAAAAAAAGCAATTGGTCTTTTTAGGTGCTGCTAATTACGAATCTCGACGGTTTTTTTACGTATAAATAGTTTTGATTGAGTAAACATTATTATGATCTAACAGGTGTAAACAATGAGTCTTTCATTAAAAGTAAAATATCTGATATTAAAAAAAAAATGATATGTACTTATAAATAATAACATTATTTATTGATTTATACATTGGAAATAGCAAAAGAAACAGAATAATTAGTCCCGGGTAAATTGAAGTTCGATTTTCAAAGATTTCAATACGAAATTAATTTAATGGTGCCTAAAATTGCCTTTTTTTCTAAGCAATTCGTAACTCCATACAAAACAGCTTTTAGTTAAAAATATATAATAAAAAATCTATTCGCATTAATTTATAAAAATTTCATGGCCATAATTTAGCAATGGTATAAATAATATTGTAATCGCATTAGTAGAGCCGGAGCAGCTAACAACTTTCGGAACAGCCCTCGTATATAGGAAAAACCTTCTGAAAATTCTTCTGAAAAGAATAAAGCCGAGTTCCATGCTCTGCGAAATCGCTGCAGCACCATCTGCCGCGATGCTCAGAGGCGTCACATTCACTCGGCTGTAGAAAATGGTGATCCTTCTAAAGTCTGGAAATTTCTTAAGTCTTTAGGAGTTGGGAAATCTAAACAAAATTCAATTCCTAATGATGTTGACTTCGACAAGCTTAACCAGCATTTTTCTTCTTCTACCACATTCAGCGGGTCAGTTAAGGCTGATACTCTTAACTATCTTTCAAGTGTCCCAACTCCTGACTTTCCTCCTTTCTCTCTTGCTCAATTCGCTGTCAGTGATGTTAAGAAGAACGTATTAGCTATTTCCTCCAATGCCGTTGGTGTCGACAGCGTTAGCCGTAAAATGATCTTCCCTCTCCTTGATCTCCTTGCTCCTGTTATTACCCATATTCTTAATTGTTCCATCTCCTCTGGTGTATTTCCCTAGTCGTGGAAAGATGCCGATGTAATTCCTCTTCCAAAAACATCCAAACCTTCCTCTTTCTCTGACTATCGTCCTATTTCCATGGTTCCTTTCTTATCAAAAGTTCATCAACAGCTGACATCTTTCTTGAACAGGAACAATATGATGAACCCCTATCAGTCCGGCTTCCGATCAGGTCATAGTACGGCTACCGCTCTCGTGAAAATTACCGATGATGTCCGAGCAGGCATGGACAACAGGAATGTCACTGTTTTATCGCTACTTGACTTTAGTAATGCTTTTAACACTGTTGATTTTGATATTATGCTTAGTTTATTTATTACGTTCTCTCAACATATCTCCTGTGGTGATTGATTGGTTTCATAGTTATTTACATGGTCGTCGGCAGCGCATAAAGGTAGATTCTTCCCATTCGTCGTGGTGCAACACGCTTGCCGGCGTCCCGCAAGGTGGCGTGTTGTCTCCTCTTCTTTTTTCAATTTTCATTAATTCCATTACTAGTAACATCGTTTCATCATATCACCTTTATGCCGACGATCTTCAAATTTACTCTCAAGGAGCTATTACTGATTTACCTCAGGTTATCCACTCCATGAATAAGGACTTGGAGAGTATTTCTACCTGGAGTGAACGTTGTGGGCTTAAGGTAAACCCTGCTAAAACCCAGGTCATAATCGTAGGCAGTCCGAAGCTCATTCCTAGGGTTGATTTTGTTAACTTACCAGCCGTAATGTTCAATGGTGTTCAAATTCCATATTCGCACCAGGTAAGGAACCTAGGTATCATAATCGATCGCACATTATTTTGGGTACCTCAGGTGAGCGAGGTCAGCAGGAGGATGTTTGCTTCGATCGGTTCTCTTCGTCGACTTCGTAGCTTTTTGCCACTCGCCACTAAAATTGCGCTAGCTCAATCTCTCATTCTTCCCATTCTAGATTATGCTGATGTTTGCTATCTGGACCTTACTGAGGACCAGCTTAACAAACTTGAGCGCCTTCAAAATCTGTCTCTTAGGTTCATATTTGGTTTGCGCAAGTACGACCACGTTTCCTCCTTTCGTTGTCAGCTGAAGTGGCTTCCAATTCGTCTCCGCCGTGATTCTCACATTCTTGCGTTACTCTACAGTATACTATTTGTTACCTCTACTCCTCCATATCTCAAAGAGCGTTTTAATCGTCTCACTTCCATCAGATCTTCCCAAAACCATCTTCTCGCCCCACCACCTTTATCTACCAAATTTTATAACAGCTCATTTACCTTTCGGGCTGTTCGGTTTTGGAATGCTTTGCCGTTGCATATAAGGTGTGCAAAATCTCTTCCTATTTTCAAAAATCTGTTGATACAATATTACCTGTCTCTACCTTAAGTTGCCTTTTATGTATTGTATGTATGTATATTGTATGTATTTATGTATGTATGGTTGTATATATGTCTGCGTATTTATTCATTTATTAGGTATGTATTTTAAAGTGTCCTGTTTAGTAATATTTGAAAGATTGATGTGTTAGTATGCTCTTCTTGATGAATTCCTGCACTACCTGTTTAAATTCTAGTTTGTGTTTCCTGCTGTACAAAGGTTGTCTGGAAGAGATCGCTTTAAAGCGATAAGACCGCCTGTTGTTACCATTATTTGTTAAGCAAATTTTTTGTAAGATGTTTCTCTCTTGTAGTGGTGCAATAAAGAGTATTTGTTATTATTATTATTAAATAATGTACTTTTGTTACCACTTCCTTCTTACTTATATTAGTTTTTACCTGCCGTGCCCAAATCAGGTCTGTGCTTCTTATTTTAGTTTTAAGTATTGCTAAAAGGAGTTGTTATGTATGTTGTGTAAATATTTTACTTTGTTTTATTTTTGTTAACATATCTCCATTTGTTTTGCAAATAAATAAATAATAATAATCCGTTTAAGTTCAGTTTTCAGTAAAATGCCTAAAGATAATAACCAAGAATGAGTATGAAGAAAATAATGAATTGATGATAGGTTCAATAACATTTCATTCGTTTTGTATATATAGTCAATTTAATTCAATAATATATCAATTTACATACATATTGTAATGTTTTTACTTATTACTTATTCTCCTTTGTACACTATTATGAACACTAAGGTACACAAACTTCATGTGTCTGATATTACACAGGGTTTAGTCATAACGCTTTGGCCACGACTTTGGTCTTAAGCGACCTGCGGCAGCGTTTTATCTGTTCATTGCGCGGTCGAGACGCGCAACGTACTGTGGTTAGTTGGGATCACGCGCAATGAATTAGAAAAACCGCTGCCACAGGTCGCTTTAGACCAAATTCGTGGCCAAGGCGTTACATGTTACTTGGTTTACTTACTATTTCGCTTCACTTACTTCACTTTTTTCTATACTAAATTTATCTTTATTTAACTTATCTTCACCATCTCCTTCCCTCTTTACTTCATTTCCTTGTTCTGTTTTATCTTCACTTACTTCTTTTTTATTTTCGCTGACCTTTTCATCTACCGCTATATCATCATCCATTTCGTCATCAGTGTCATCAGCCTTTTCACCATCCTTCTCGACCGCTACGTCATCAGACGGCTCATAGGAATGTCCTTTCAATTTTTCCAACCAAGTTCCCATGTTCTCATCTTGTATTTCGCCCTTGATTACGTTAGGAAATATGTGTTCATGCGTGAACTTTTGAACAGCGTCTTCTACCTCGGTCCACGCTAGGCTGTCGTGGCTCTCTTTGAATTTGGCATCATACCTATCGTAATGTACCTGCCAATAAATTAGAGGATTACAAACATTACAATATCACATTGTGTGTTAAAAAGGCGGTAAACGGATTGCCAACAGATTTCAATTAGCTAATGTTTTGAAAAGGCATATGTTTAACGGACCACCAGATATAGTAAAATGTGAACACAAAAAAAATACTTTTGACGACCAAAAATAATAACTGAGCACCTAATTTTTTTCACCATTTTAATGTGAAATGATAACCTAAATAATAACATCTTACTATCCTATTTAAAGAAAATGTCTCCTAATTAATCATTGCTAACACATAAATAGTTAATGATCACCAAAATGTTACCACCATTTTTATGTTAAATGAAAACCAAATTATAACATCTTACTATCCTATTAAAGAAAATGTGTCCCAACTAATCATTGCTAACCCAAAAATAGTTAATGAGGGCCAAGATTTAATCACCATTTTTATGTTAATTGATAACCAAATTATAACATCTTACTATCCTATTAAAGAAAATGTCTCCCAACTAATCATTGCTAACCCAAAACTAACTCAGTCTCCCGCCCTCCGCCCGGGCTCCCGCCAGAAACTTGCTTCGTCGGCCCTTCGTTTCACGTGCGCACTCGACCTACGCTCCGCTCGGGAGGTCGCCGGCTCGCTTCGCTCGCCACCTCCCCCCACTCGCTTCGCTTCGGCCTCGTGCACCCGCTCAGCTCAGGACCTCCTTCGCAAGCATCTTCCTTCTGTCTCCGCGGGCTTTTATATACACTCTAGGGGTAAGACAGACAAGACCACGTGGAAGTGGGGTACGCTGATTCGGGTTTTGGTAGCTATTTTTACCTTTCGATCGCTTTATTTGGTAATATGCATACATTTTATGGCAATCATAGTGACTTATTTAGGTAGAAATATTGTATTAATTTGTTCGCTAAGATTAGGTGCTCAGTTACTAAATTTGGTAATCATTTACTAAATTTGATCTTTGAATACAATTTAATTGTGCAGTCGTTACTAAAACAGGTAGTACCATTGTAATGGTAGAATTCTTTTTTTGGTGTTCAGTACATTTTTTTGGTAAGAAAGCTTGAGGGTATCAAAGTATTTTCTGGTGGTCATTATATTTGTTCCCTTTTGAAAATAATTCACCGTGATATACTATAATTTTATTTATCACAGTTGCGAAGAAAGTGGCAAATAAGAGCTTGCGGCGAGCTTAGTATGGCAGAGTGAGTAGTCAGATCTTAAAGCCTATTATGACGAGGCCCACAAAACATGAAATTGCATTATATGCTAGCAAGAATAAGAAAATGTATAGGTACTATTGCACTCTTCACTGAAGTAAAGCGGAATGCACACTTCAGTGTAAGACTCACCTTGTCCAAAACAAGCCCCAATCCTGGAGCAGTGGGTATCATGACTTTCTCTTTGCTAAACACCTTGTCCATTACGGAGATGTCGACGAGACCCCGGCACACTGCTATCGTCAAGCCTATCATTTTTCGAATTTGGTGCAGCATGAAACTTTGACCCTGTAAAAGAGAAGCAAGTTGGACTTTGATACTAACAAAATCATCGGTATCACAAATATTTATTCCTGAGTCTTGGATGTTTTCTATGTATTTATTGATCTATATATCTGTATCGACGTACCTTTAGTACAGTACAAGCTTTGCTTAGATTGGGACTAGGTCGATTTGTGTAAGATTGTCCGCCAATATTTATTGAACACCTGATAGTTTATTAACAGGCCTAGAATCCACTCTTTCCCCCTAGTCTTAATCACTAGTAACAATATAACCCTTAACAGGTTGTTGTGTTGTTCGGGATTCGAACCCAGGACCGTCACCTTCATAGGCATGGTCACTGTCGTCCAAACTGGTCGTCATTATTGGTGACTTTAATCTTGTATATTGAAAATCTAAGTTCTAGCTTCTCACCTTAACTAATAAAACGGCGAATTCCATATCTGACTCGACAAAAACTTTGTCTATGGTAAATCCCATCATGTACCTTGATGCAGAAGGGTCTTGGAAATGTCTGAAAATAAGAAAACAAAGTAAATATACACCCCATTAGGTTATTTTGTCAGATTATCCAATGATCTATGTATTTATTTTACAGCAAAGCGGCAATTACACTACGTCGTTCACCTAATGCGGTCGCCGAATTCATTTTAAACTACTTAGGCCAACAAACGTCGTCTTCACATTAGTCTGTCCGCCTACTACTAAGCGTTGCGTTGGCGTTGGCAGCTGTCGATCGCCGAATGCGGCCGACTGACGTGTTCTTTACACTTTTGCGGTCGCCGCATGCAGCATGCGGCGAACGACGAAGTGTAATTGCCGCTTAACTTCTACCCAGTATAACCATAAAACTTACTTCTTTTCTGTAAAGTTGTGATAGCTTTTAGTCCCTTTGTAATTCCCTAGAACACTATTAACTTGAGTCATTTTCTCTGCACTTATTCTGTATTTCTTTCTCTCATCCCCGCTCTCTATGCTGAGGCTTGGTTCGAAGGTGTAGGTAGGAAGAGTGTAGCTATATGTTCGCGCGTTGCACTTGCTTTTACAGTTGAATTTGTTTGTCACTCTCTTCACATCAAATACTCTAATGCATTCCGGAAGTCCTTTGTTGATTTCTTCTACACTTACTTCTAAAGCTGAAATGAAATAATACATACTTTTAATTGAAATCACTCAACATTTATTATTTATTCATGTATTTTTATCAAATGCAATGAATGCAGTGGCAGTGGGCGAGGCACATTGCACGCAGAACCGATGGCCGTTGGGCCGGAAAGGTTCTCGAGTGGCCACGTACCGGAAGATGCAGCGTGGGTAGACCCGCAAGGTGGACTGATGACGGGAGTCCGCTAGATGTGGGTGGCGCAGGACCGATCACTAGCAATCTTTGGGGGAGGCCTATGTCCAGCAGTGGACATGTTTAGGCTGTCATGATGATAAGGACAGCTTTGATTGATTTGGTTGATTGATGTATCCATATGTAGGTATATAAGTATTTATTTCTATCAGTATGTATATCTTCGCCTAATACCCATAGTACAGTCAGCGTCATATAGTTACAGTTAGTAGCAGCCAGAGTAGCCAAATATTTCGGAACACACCCTGAGTCTTACAGAAAAACGTGTACCGAAATATTTGGCTACCTTGGCTGCTACTAACTATATGACGCTGACTGTACAAGCTTTGCTTAGTTTGGAGCTAGGTCGATTTGTGTGAGATTGTTAGCGATAAGACCGCCTGTTGTTACCTTTGTTTATTTAATGTACTCTTGTAACATGTTTTTCTTATGTTGCGGTGCAATAAAGATTATTATTATTATTATTGTCCTGAAATATTTATTAATCGATTAATATCTACTTCCCATGGCAAGCTGCTCAAGCACACGTGCCTAAAACATGTTGGAATTAAACGGCTGCCTGGCACCGTTTTGACACCCCGCCCCCAACCCCGCATAATGGCAATGGCACCCATTCTGTGGGTAAGTACTTAGACTTCTATGGTTTTTTTTCATGCTTAAACCGCTGAACCGATTGCGATGAAATTTGGTATGGAGATAGTTTGAATCCCGGGGAAGGACATAGGATAGTTTTCATCCTGGAAATCACCCCCTAAGGGGATGAAATGGGGGGTTGAAGTTTATATGGAGCTGCGATATAAACGATTTCCACGCGGACGGAGTCGCGGGCAGAAGCTAGTATAGCATAAGTGTCTGTCTCCATACCAAAACTCACGGTCGAGTAATACTATGGTCGCTAGAAGGTAGAATATCAAACGGAAGACTCACGTAATTTGAGGGACACAACTTGCCGCGAGGCGGAGACACCCTTGTCTGTTCTGGAGCTGCGCTGGAACTGTGTGTTCTGCTGTGTTGTGAAATCCTCCTCATTTATGTACTTTGCTTCCAGCAGGGCCTTCAGCAAGTCCTCCTCTATGGTTCTCACACCGGGATTTCTGTAAACAATTTAAATAGATGTTAGAACGTAAAGATTTTACTAGACAACAATTGAAGTCAACACAAGGGCTCAATGTTTAGCCACAAGGGTCCATGACAGGAAATTAGTGATCAACTTTTTTACTGCATAGCTACACTCCAGCATTACACCGTAGTTCATAACAGCTTAATAGGCATTTGTAGCAAAAATCGCCGTAGCCTTATGATTATGACCCATGTGTGTTGTGATTTGTGATAAGCACTGAACTTATAATGAATTGTTAACCAGACAGAGATTAATAACATATACATTGATATTCCAAAAGTTTATATGTATTTTGATCATCATATACTTTTGTGGTACTGTTTGTAGTAGCTAATGAAAAAATATTTTTTCTGCACTAGTGTTTCTTTCGCAGCCGGCCCGACACGCGACCGGTCCGGGCATTCTAAGCTAATTGTGTCTACTTCATGCACAACATTACCTCTGCATACCGTAATAATCAACGCCGCAGTAACCCAAAAGTACAGCCATTTTTTTCTTCTTGACCCTCTCAAATGGCTTGTCCCTCTTTTCCTCAGGTGCTCCATTTGTTTGGGTGTAGTCTTCCCACTGTCTTTTTCTGAAGCGAGTCCTGTTTTTGTTTGGAACTATGGTTCCCGGCTCAGTTTCCGGGGCCACTTCCATGGCTGTTATATATCTTAGTTGGATACCTAAAAATAATAAGTTACTTTGATATTTCTAATCAATGGAATTGGTAAACTTAAATACAATTATTATAATCAAACCTTGGAAACATAACATTTAAGAAACAATATTAGCAAATTAATAAAGAAATGTACCTATGTCATCTTTCATTTAATCACTATTTGCTGCACACAATTGGCTAAATTATAGTTTTTTCATATGCATATTTTAATTAATCTATTATATTATTATAAAAAAGTGTTAAGTTAAACCCCAAACACAAAAGTGCTACGACGCCTCAAAATGCCTGGTATTGAGGCTCTGACTATGAAGCACCAAATGAGGTGATGTGGCCACTTCGTGTGCATGGATGTCAAAAGACTGCCCAAAGCAGTGTTCTACCCGGAACTCTCTTGTGGAAAACAGAGACAGGGGGGTCAGTACCTGCGGCATAAAGACGTCCTCAAACGCCACCTGACCGCGTGCGATATACATTGATACTGATCACTGGGAAGAAAGTGCACAACGTCGATCAGAATGGCGCTTTTCACAGAAAAATAGACAAATATGAGCAACGGCGTCTAGAAGACCAGGAAGCTAAGCGGCATATCCAAAAGACTGGCAAAGTCCTCCTACACCTACACCTATAACCAAGCTGGACAAGTTCATTGCGCATCGTGTGACCGCATTTTTAAAACAAAATTTGGTTTGCATACATTAGAGTGTACCATAATGGTCACGGCCGGACACGGCGAGGAGGATATTATTATAAAACATAACTAAAACTGTTTTTTGTTTAGTTCCGATGGGATTGTCACTATTTTACTAATATTGTTTAAACCTCACGTTTGTCTATCTTTTATACCTACAGGGAATGCCTTAGGAAACAGATTTAAAATATAAATTATTTTTCCTTTGTAAAGAACTGTATAGTCCGGTTTTTCCCAATAAAGAAAATAAAATGAAATAACTGGTTAACGCCTAATATTATTAATTTTTACCGTATTTATTTTCCAGAATACTTCAAGCATTTAGTACAGGATGAGGTGCTGCAGTGACCGCACATGTCATTCACCAGCTGAATATTGATTCAGTTGGTGAATGAACTTTACATACAGTTACATTTTCATGAGTCTTAATAATGGCCTCATGAATATTGTTTTCAGTAAAAGGTAAGTATTTTGTTTTTTGTACAGTTATTTTATTAATTGGTCCCTGCAAGTAGACCACCGCGTTGGGACAAACCAATAAAGGGATGGCAGGATGATTTTGATATATATATTTTTTGGAATGTCGGGAGCATGCAACCAATAGGGTCAAGTGGAGAAAGAGGGGCCTTTCCCCAACAGTGGGACAAACATGCTACAACTGCTCATCAAGACATTCTAACGAGTTCCAACATGAAAATTAAGACACCCTTTTTACACTATCATCAAGATATTTGCATGAGGTTGGTTTCAAGCTTATGAAAATATCTTGATAATAGTTATTTACAAGAACACTAAGAAACAAATAAACAACAAGATCTCAACAACCATCATACATAACAATCTCTTAAATAACAAGAACCAAAGATACATTGTTGTAGATATCAGCAAGACGGATGACATGCCGATCTGCCATGGAATTTGCTACCCATCACTAGGTTATTTTATAATAGTAAGCGTAAGCGGCATAATTTTACGAGACTGCAAAATAAATTACCTAGCAAGAACCAATGTTACAATCATTCTAACAAAAGAAAGTTTTTTAAATGGAATGCAAGCCTATCCACCGCTCGTTCTATTCAAGGATGTTTATTATATCATGATTTTTTACTCTGTCTCACTATAATGAATGTAATACTAGAAATAATATGCAAGCAAATGCATAGCACCTAGGCACTAAACATGGGAAGATCCCAAAAGTGAAACGAATATTTTTAGGTTAAAACCATCAGCATTAAAACTGTTGAGGAAGTACGCGTTCTAGGTTTTAGCGACCAAAACTAAATGAAATTAGGATGGACGTGAATAAGAATGAGATTGTCGTTTGTTTTCGCAAACAAAGGAAGACAAGAGGTTATGGGAATCTTGATAGCTTTTATACAAGAATTTCGACGAACGTAAAAGCTTAGATCAAGGAATTATCAAGAAGCTTTTACTTAGCCAATAGATTACTAACATAAATAACGATGGGAAAGCATTTAAGAAATTTAACAAACAAATAACCATGTGCACAAAACGATAATTACAAAGTTCTACCTGATTTATCAAGAAGCCGTGGCAGGTTTTGTCTTAGAGTATTTACAAATAACTTAAACAATGTCATACCTACACTAAATAATATATCAATGTTTAAATTCGATTATAATTATAATAAAGAATAACTGAATTTACTGAATCTAGTGCCGGTTACTTATTACATTGGCTCGCACTCGCACGCAGCGCAGCCATGTTTGATTCTTTTCTTTACCTTACCGTACCCAAATTTTCCATTCATTCCGTTCAAATCATTCGATGTCATTACACCATAGACTAGACCACAGATTGATGTTGATTTAGTGTTGTGTGAAATACCGGTTTTTAGTAGTCGATAGTTGGTTCGATTATTCATCGACGGCGTTGTCTATGCGAGTCTTGCGAGAATATCATTATTATGCACTAATGAGAAATAAAAGAATGTCATATAGTCAGCAGAACCCAAACCCAATAACTATTTTTACAGGTAGCCTTTACCAAGCAGTTCATTTCATTTTAATTATACGTATATCCATATTTAAGATAAGATAAGATTTATTTGCAACCAAGTACTTAAAACTAAGATACATGGACCCTGGAAGGGGGTAGCAAGAATCAGGTTACTTATACTATGTACATAGTTAATTTTTAACTAACTAATATCGATAGGTACCTATTGATATTTATATAAAAAAAAATTACGCCAAACACATTATAAACATGTATCTTCCATAAATTCAGCTATGGAATAGTAACATTTATCTATTAGTTTAGATTTTAGACTGTGTACGAAGGATATGTCAGTTGGGTACATCTTTTATTTGGTTGGGTATTTTATTATAATTTTTTATTGCTCGGTAATATGGTCCATTTTTATATATTTCTAGTTTAGGCCGTTCCAGTATGTGACATCTGCGAGTGTTTTAGTTAAATTTAAACAGGTGTAGGTTTTTTCGAACAAAAGCAGCAGTTTCAAGTATATATAGCGAAGGGAGGGTTAAAAGTTTTTTTTAGTTCCAAGTAGGCACGCAGATACAAGAAAGGGACCAAAAGAAAAAGAAAAACAAAAGGAGTCTTCAGATCAAACACTCGGATTTCAGATCCTTTTCTCAATTTTTATGAAATAGTCAAATTGCATATTCGTTAGTGGTCCGGCATTATTGTTCTTCGAATAATAATTGTATATTCAAAAACAAAGTACCTAAGCACCTGCCCGTTCTATTAAATAATTCAGTATCGTTCCACAACATGACACGATAATGAATTACATAGCATAATTAACTTCAATTATTTAGCACGGCGCATGACCGGTTTCGGCGCATGCGTGGTTTGCAACGACTGCATTTAGGACACCAGGTATTCAGTTCAACATGGGTTGACGCAGTGAGCAAAATGAGGGGTGGGAGCTCCGAACGCCTGGTCGTGCGACCTAAAAAGCGCAGGGGTGATACGCGCGCGAAACTTACTCGGTATATCACTGTCGTCCTCGCTGCTTTGCTCGGTGGTGGTGCTTCAGCTCTTCTCTTCCTCGTGCCTTTATACGCGGACCCCGCTCTGAGCGCTTTAGCTGCGGATTTCGACCCTGTACCTGCAGAATGCGTAACGGAACGGCGCGACGACCGCTTAGGCCTGGATAACTGCACATGGGCTTCATGCAGAGAGGGCTGCACGAGTGACGCATACAAGTGCACACAGCTACACGTGAAATATAAAGCACGCGGCGAGGACTGGCGTCCAGCGGTGCTGTTCGTGAATATAAAAGGCTGCGGTTATCCTCCAATTGTGGACTGCGAGAACTTCACGATCAGCTACGGGTACGTTGGAGCGAGGTACAGTTGCTTTTGGTCACGCGCTGACACGAGTGTGGTGATACCTCGCTGGTCGAGAGGGGAGCAGGTTGCGACCGTGACAAGGACCCTGGCCCTACCGCTGTTTCTGTCGGGTTGTGCTGGCATTGGGCTCTGCGCGTTACACTGCGAGTGTCGTCCGAGGCGCCGCCGCCGCCCTCCGCGCCGCCCGCCTCGCTTGCCTCTATCTCCAGATGACACATCGGTCTACCGGCTTGCCTAGATTTAGGTACAAACGAACCTGGCACAAGCATAGTCATATTTTATTTTTAGAGAATGTAAATAAAAATTGTAAATATAAGTACCAGAAATATACTTACATATTAATCTATAGATGTTGTTTTATTTGTGTGAATTATAAATTAACATTTGTATTTAGGAACAAACTGCAACATCCCAAATATAGTATACGATAAAACACAAACATATTTAAATGTTACTTCTGCTAAAACTGAGATCATATCATCATACTGAACGCCGTTACCATGAGGGGCGCTTTTTGATGATTGGATACGAGCAATAGTGTTGATTATGTTGATAAACGTTATGCCGGCTGTACACATTGGGCCAACGTTGGCGCGTGAACAAGAGGCAGCTATGTAAACGAAAGAGATCGAGTTATAGCCCTCTCCCTCTAACGCATAGCTGCCTTCTGCTCACGCGCCAACGTTGGCCCAGTGTGTACAGCAGGCTTTACTGCATTGCAGACAGTGCCACTTCATTAATACGATACAGAACGGTATCACGCAACTCGAATTTGTGTGTACCTACCACAAACTATATAGAGATACTACGTGTACCTACACATATGTAAATATGTTGTAGGTACAGTCAGGGGCACCAATATGTATTCACTCAGTTTCATAAATATGTATTCTACAACCTTATTGTTGCAGAAATAAGGTCTGCCTGCATATTTTTGAGACTTTGTGGTGTATACATATTGGTGCCCTTGAATGTAAAATACCTACCTACTGTGAATCGATAAAGCGCATGCAATGCACATCACTAGAATCAAAAGCGGATGAATTTTGAAATTCGAACAAAGTAATGGCAATTTATATAGTTATATACTTGGCAAATTGTTGAGAAAATTAAAAAGAAATCGTGGGTTCATGCATCAACCTCATTGTGTTTTATACAGCGTGTCTCTGACTTTGGGGCTATAAATGCAAATGTCAATTATGCTCCTTAAACGGAACTACTTTTGCTCTACAACTTTTCAAAAATACGTTATTTTTATATTTTCATTATTCCATACAAATAAAATAACATTTTCAATGTACATCATCCATTTGTTAGTTTTCATACTTGTCAGTGTCATGGATGTCAAATAATGAGGCCGTGTTTGCAATACATTGATGGTACAGTTAAAGTTCAAACACGAATAAATGATAGAAATAATAGTTATTTTACAAAGTTGCGGAACAAAAGTGGTTCAGTTTCAGGACCGTAATGGACATTTGCATTTAAAGCCCCTAAGTCAGAGACACGCTGTATACCTACGCCATATAGATATACTTATACCAAAATACGGGAACCACGCGCACTAAACAAAGTTAAAGCAGCGAAAGCGCGGTTTCCCCCATAACTACCGTTATATCTGATACTGAAAAGCATACAAAAAGATCTGTCAAGCAGTAACTGCTCTATTAAGGGTGAGTCAGATATATTATATTTCGTGCCTTGTCTTGCTGGTGTGGTGAATACTAGTTTAACCCCTTTACAAGGCTAAGGATATAAAGCCCACATACGTTCCATCAAATTGTACGGTCGAGGTCATAAATACGTTTACACTTTTGCACCTTATTGCCTTGTAATAAGGTGCAAAAGTGTAAACATATTTATGACCTCGACTGTACTTACATGAATTTCATCATGCTTTGAGTGAGAACTGATTGTAATTTTTTAACAGACTACAGTACAGTCAGCACCACACACGACTCTAGTGTCAAGAGAATAAGGAGCGCGTTATTTCGGTCGCTAATTTTCCTGTTGACTGTAGCTACGACGAATAATTTCAGCAGGGCTATCACAAGACGGCGCGCGAGCTCTCGATTTTTCTCGCACTATACCTCTCTTTCGAAGTGTTCTAATAAGAGAGAGACGGATAGTGCGAGAAAAATCGTGAGCTCACGCGCCGTCGTGTGATAGCCGTGCTGGTAGGGTCATTTCATTACGCTGGTTACGCGACCACCTTCGGTTAGCGATCACCTGAAGGAGAAGGTTTTTTCTATTGAAGATAACATTAATTCTACAGACCCTATTGAGACAATTAGTTGTACATGCTTTTTTTGGTGTTTTACAATAGAAATCTACTAAAAAACCGAGAAAATATCCTTTCAGTTCACCAACTCAGCTTAAGTGGTCGCCCACCGGCACATGAAATTAGGTGGTCGCTAACCGGCGAAATGACCCTATTAGGGTTTTGGAAAACCCACCCCTAAGCGGGTTAAATAGGTGTGCAAAGTTTGTATGGGGGAAACTCTTTTTTTTGAGCTACAAAATGAAAACTATGAGATTCCTTATCCCGGAAATCATCCTCTAAGGGGGTGATGTACGCTACGATATAAACGAGTTCCACGCGGACGGAGTCGCGGGCAGATGCTAGTTCCAGTGTAAACGTTTGTATGGTGAGTCAGCTTGAGTCGACCATGGTGGGGATTCTTAAGTTAAAATAATAAGGATCAATATGGAAGTATAGTTTTATTTAAAGGTTTATAGTTTGTTTTCATTATCAATTTAATGGTACAAAATATAGTTTCTCAGTACAATGCCACGCAAAGTTACATCAGTCTTCAAACAACACGTTTTTACATCATTTTATACAAATATATCAGGAGGTCCATCTCACTCTACTTATTTGTATATTGATATGACATTCGTTGCTCGTGCTAGCTCTACCCGCGCAAATCCTAACATGTCTGAAAGCGTGCGCGCAACAAATGACATACCAATATGACACTAATGTGTCGAGTCAAATATGCCTCCAGTATGATAAAGAAAACCTTTCGAATGTCCCATAATTAACACGTTCACTGTCCCGAAATGATCTGACAATATCACACGTCCAAGTGTAAAGATTTTCTTTACTAAGTATATTATTTTACATAATATTACAATACTATAAATTTGAACAATTGTAAGCTATTTCAATATAGTATTTTATAAGTTGAAAGCGGATTCTAGGTTTTGCTGATTGGTAAAGATATTACATTCTAAGTTGAAATATATTGCATTACATTTAGGTACCTATATTGTTGGCTAACGTAATAAATTACAGGTCCTTACCACTGTTATTAATTTAATTATTCGGTATGATAAGCAAATGATAGTGTACTTATTGAAATGATGTATTTTATCATTTATACCTACCAGCAAACAAAACCTATTACAATCACATTACTATTAGGGAAGCACATGTGTTACATATACTATCAAAAGTCTATTGCTAAGTGTATAATTTAACATCTGCGGCGCTACCACGAACTTCGAAAGTCGAAGTTCGGGTATTTCCATCTCTATCGCACTCCCTTACTCGAGTGACAGGGATGCATGTATACTTTCGAAGTTCGTGGTAGCGCCGCTGAGTTGTTCATTGGTCAATGGGTGAATTGCAAAAAGTTTGCATATAGTTCGTAGATTTTAAGGACCTTTCCTTAAAATCTACGACTTAACTTTATTCCATTGTGTAACGGCAATTGTCCATACATTTTATAAGGGTAACTTTCGTTACACAGAGTTTAAAAGTTAAAGCATAGATTAGATTCAGACCCTTAAATATGTACAAATATTTTACAAACCACCCCAATAACTAGTTAAAAACAGTTTTTTTTAAACTACATCCGTCACACGAGGCCGTACGATTGAGCGCCCTTTTCGGGGTAGAAAACAACAATTATTACCCATATTTGACCAATACAATCAAACAATCGTATAGTTAGTAGCAGCTAGAGTAGCTAAATATATCGTAACACACCCTTATTCTTACAGTAATAAAGACGTGTACCGGAATATTTGGCTACCTTGGCTGCTACTAACTATATGACGCTGACTGCACAGTGCTGGGTTGACATAATGGTGGTCGTTGACCACCATGGTTACTTATTGATCCAGGAATGTACGGCTAATTGTTATGATAATTATAATTGTTTAGTTGATATAATAGGGGTCCGGACGAATAAGTGTGTAGCACTTATGTACGAAAACAGTTTCCTAAGTAATACAGGAAGTTTGAAATGACATAAAAACGCGTCATAATAAAATAGTAACAGCCTTTAAAGGGACAACAAAAACCAATAATGGCGATTAAAATAGTCTAACCGTTTGGTTGAGCTATTGGCATTTTATAATTAAAAAAAAAATACAATTATACTAATTTTGAAATGTCTCAATGGCGCTCGACTACCAAAAGGTTGGATAGGTGTCTAAAATAGAAGAAACATTACATGAACGTCTAATGATAAGACCAAACACTTTTTTCTGCTATTTTAGAATTACAACGTTAACCAATATTAATCAACACACATCTAAAACTGGTATTTTAAAAAAGTAAGAAAATAACGTATAAAAACCCGCTAAAACGTAACATTTGGCAGTACAGACATTTTCAAGAATTATTATTGGTGAATATTAAGTTAGCCCAGATATCTCTGAGCACCTTGCCAACTTAATTATTATTGAGGGTATCTATACTAAGTATTCCTGACTGGGAAATCACTAAAGCGAAATCAGATCATATACTTCATAAACGGCACATTATTTATTTGCTGGTAGTATGACAGTAATGCAATTAACATATTATTCAAACTGAGTTTTTCAACTATTTCAATAAATTATCACATGTATTATTGAAATTGACGTTTCATATTATTTCCGCAATTACCTAGTCAAGAAAACTATAAACAATGGAGCAATGGAACGGAAAATTTGGTAAAAAACTTAAACTTATAGCCATTTCGAGTATAAATATTGAGCGTCCAACACAGAGTAATGAAAATGGGTACATATACTCGTATATATATGTATATATATATATATATATATATATTATAGCATAAATTGTAACGAAATACACATTTTCATTATTCTTCAAGTTGTTTTTCAAATCATGACAAGGATATTTTTAAGTAAATAAATTAAAACAGACATATTCTTCGATCACAACCTCACACATCCAAAACAGCAATTAAAATTAATTAATCAACAAAGGCAGGTGAATTAAATGTGAATGATATTTGAAACCGGGTTTTCCCTTTTTAGCATGTTCCACTTTTGTAATTAATAAAGTTGACTTTTACCGTTATTTCATACAGTGACGGTAATAACGAGTTGTAAAAAATTTAGTTCACCAATGCCTTTATTGTTACCTTAATTAGGTTTATATGTTTTGGATACATTACCAAGAATTAACTAGCATAAACATTAAGGTGACCCGAGGTATCTAGATTTGGACAAGCACTTGATTTTATATCATTGCACAATGATATAATAACACATCATAATTCCTTTAAGTAGTGGAACAATTCCACTACAAACAAACAAAAACGTTTAACACAAAAAGAAACAGTATAAAAAATACGCTATAATGAAATCACCTTAACGTTTCACAAGAATTTAACTAACATACATATAAAACTGTCTACTTTGGAATTTGTCAAATTCAACCATATACAAAGTAACATAAGTAAGGCTTTATCCTTCGAACTCAAAATGTGAAGTTTTATTCTGATTCGCTTTTTTCATTTCACGATTATAACTTGCACAAGTTACGATTGGTTCGTGGCTCTGGGATCATCATCATCATCATCATATCAGCCGAAAGACGTCCACTGCTGGACACAGGCCTCCCCCAAAGAGTGCCACAGTTACCGGTCCTGCGCCACCCGCATCCAGCGGACTCCCGCGACCTTTACCACGTCATGAGTCCACCTTGTGGGGCGTTTTGGGATTTAACCCTTAATCTGCCATTGTCTGATATGCCAAACAAGTTGCCAGTGCAAATGACACCTTGATAACAGAGTTAAAAATGGAGCGTAACCTTTTGTCGTTATGCGGTTCGAAGTGGCCATGGCTGTCAATTCCACTGGTTTTATTAACTAACCAATGTTCTAAACCCTTCATAAATTGTGCAAGAAGTTATTGTCATTCAAACTAGCTATAGATATACAAAAAAAAAAAGATTTTGGAACGAATGACACTTAAAAAGCGATTGTATATAACTGTCTTTAAAAAAAAAGGTTAGCCGAAGGCATAAAGATAGGGTAACTTTATACTTGACCATATAACATTCTCTCGCGTCAAGAATTTTTGAAGTGTGAAAAAATATTTTTTAATATTTATATATGGCCAATAACTATTATTTACCCTATATCACATTTCGTTTCTGTTTATACCTACAGTCAACGAGCTTAGAGGAAATGTGACAACTGGCCAAAAAAAAAAAAGAATTTTCTTAAAATTCATACTAAACTTTATATTGCCCGCGGGATAAAACATAGCCTATGACCCCGGAAAGTACATTCTATATGCAATGAATTTTTGAATTCGCAAAGTTCCGGAGGTTCAGACTTTCTCTTTATAAAATTAGTATAGAAGTATAGATATAGGCAAGGCAGGAAGGAAGAATCTGACCGTCCTGTAAACATTATGTCCAGTATATTGCCATATTTGATACGCTTTTATGTTATTGTTCTGCCTGTCCAGTTGTCGAAATTTCCTTTGGCTCCTCATATTACCTAGCTGCATGTGGCCATGCCTCGTTTGTATACAACACACCACCAAGTATTATGGATAAGGGAAGGAATAAGAACAGCATTCCGCTTTTATGGAATGGATGTTTGTGGCCCCTTTCATTCAAATCATTCAACTCTTCGGACAAACTTTCATTTCCCGGCCTGTCAGAATATACTAAGTTTAAACAGTGAAAGTTTTTCAACTTGTAATTGTAGGGAGTAAAATTGCCACTATCGAAATAATAAATGAGCTCGTATACAAACTCCTTATTCCTTCTAGGTATAAACTTACTAAGGTTTAATTAAGCATATAATAATGGTGCTAGCTTATACAAATTTCAGCATGATATAGAAATTAGACTAACTGATTGCATATGCTTTAACAAATGCTTGCGCATATCAAATGCTCTAAACAAGCATACGCAATCGTGTAAATGTCCACGTCTGTGAAGTGTTGGCAGTGCCCAAAATAGTTTTTGATCAAAATAGACGACGCAAGTTGACAAATGAGACTCAAGTAACTTGGAAATTGTTCAGCGACAAGTAATATAATATATGTATGTAAGAGCATTTCTAGAAAACTTTGTTACGCTTTCATCACGACGATCACGACTGTTCAGCCTTCATTGTTCCTCTTTTGTTACATTTTTTAAAATAATTATCAAGACAATGGTTTGAGACTTTACAATTAAGTAAATATAAGGATAGCAGACCCTTACTTACCAAAAAGTGCTTTAAATTTAAAGTTCATCTAAAACTATTCGTAAAGTTGTTAACAAACAAGTAAAAAAGGAATAATAACGATAACTTGAGAAATGCTCTTAAATAAAGGACTAAAAACCAAAATACACCTTCATATTGAATTGTGTTACTTTGTGTAAGACGGTAAAAAAAATCTGTTACAACAGCAACACCGATACCAATTTCAGAAACGGGTCAGAAAGGAACCTCCCAGTCTCACTTGCCGGTCAGCCTGATCTAACTAAAATGCAATTAATTCACAAACATGGACCGACTAGATAAATCATTGAACGACCTGCGAGATCTGGGCCAGCCGATATCTCTTCCTGTCCATCTCGACCGTGCCGTCCAGCCCTCGCTTCACAGCCCTACTGGTCGACGGACCATCTAAGCTAGCTTCGATTAACCTACGCGATTTAAAATACCTGTAATCGTTCGGGTTGTCAACCCTTAAAGTCATGTCGACCGCCGTCGGCAGGTAGTAGTTATCTATGTTGGTGGTCGTGTTCGAGTTCAAGTCTAGAACGGAGTACATTTGGACAGGTTTTTGGCGGTAGGAAGTGTCCACGTTGACGTAGCTGCGGGTTGATGTGCTGCATGTGGACGAGGCCGGACTTACTTGGAGTGGCGAGGTGGATGGTGTTTGGTTCGGTGAGTTTTTGGCGCTGCTGTAACCTTGGTCGATTTCCGCGTCCGCTGGCGATTCGCGTGACTTCAGAATTTGCATCATCCTGCAAGACAGTTTGCTTAAATTTAGATCTTATTTCGTTCGGTATTAAGGCGGGTTTGGTTTGTAATGATCAGTGGTTTCGCTTCATTGTTATAACCATTAGGAGGGAATCGCCAATTGGGATATCGACTGTGAAGGATATCAACCGTTTGGGACGTCGACCTTCTGTGATTGGAGTCTTTTCGGCCTTTGTTTCATCATAAGAATATCTGTTGGATATATCAGTATATTATTATATACAGAAATTGGATGCGCGAGAGCAGATTAAATCAAATATTTGTCGCAAGCGAAGATATTATTTTTCCTAATTTAAGAGCATTCGTTCAGCGATTAAATCGTATATGAGGTCATGAAAATGAATTAATCCAGTAGCATAATTGTATTCCAAGCGTTGCCCGATAAATTTCTAAGGAAAAATTTAAATAAATCGTGCGTCATTGTACTTTGTATTTTTGTCCTTAATTTTGTTATAGTTGGGAGTGAGCTGTGCTTGGGACTTTGCAGTCACTTGCAATAACATCTGACAGTGTAAAGCGCTGACCGATATCTAACAGACTTTTATTTCCAGTTCATATATCTCTCAACATTCTAAGGGTGATTGAGAAGATATTCGAACTACAGTTCGCGATAAGGCAAGAGCGCGGACGACGTATGCGGTGAGAAGACAGTAGCCATAATAACGCCACTACTTGCTCTGTACGAATGTGGTCTCCATGTGTCTCTCTGTGGTAAGGTCGCCAGAGGGACCCGCGTTGGTCTCTAACTATTAACACAACGAATCCTCAAATAAGGGTCGACGAGCTTGTGATTCTTCTGGAATCGCAAGTGTCCATAGGCTATAGTATCTGTTTACTATCGTTCGTCTCTAGCTATCAACACAACGAATCTTTAAATTAAATATGGGTGAGCTTGTGACTTTTCTGGAAGCGCAATGTGTATTCCGTTGTTAGTGTGTGTGCCATAGACTACGACGTCTGCTATCAGGCAGACGGTATTTGCCGTCGTATAAAAAAAGACCGGGTTGCACCGGTTGTTGTCTTCTACCGGCACTTGGAGTGCCGGTAGAAGTGAAAACTTGAATAATTTTAATATTGCAAATCCGTTTGGGAGCTACAATACCACAGACAGATACACAGACACGTTAAACTTATAACACCCCTCTCTTTGCGTCGGGGGTTAAAAATAGATACGCGCGGTTGGTCGCGTTCAAGTCGGCAGCGGCGGCGGATCACAGCACTCGGCACGTGTGCTCGCGCGCGCGGTGCCGGCCCTCGACTGACTGGCGGCCCGGGGCCGAGCGAGCGATAGGTTTCTGACGTGTTTGAAGTGCTCACCGATGCAGCAGCCGTGCGACGGGCGCGACGCGCTCGGCCGGGCGCGCGGCGGCCGCGGCCAGCCAGCCCGGCCAGGCCGCCAGCCCCAGCTCGGCGCGCGCGCACGCCACGCACGCGCAGCCCACCTCCACGCCCTCCACCACCTTCAGCCGGACGTCTGCAACAAAACAAACAGGGTCATTAACCAACGTTAAGAGGCTGACAACACCGAATTTTGTTCAAATTGATGATATTTAAGCAGTTTTTTAAGAAAAACTATTTCTTCTAGCACATCAAAAAAAAAAGATAATATTCATCATATTTCAAAGACCGTGGACGGACTTGACTTGTGTAATTGGACGAAATCGGCTCTAAAGAAAATAATTGCAAAGAGTGGCCTTAAAATGATCATTTAACGGTTCTATGTCTTTTTTTGACGTATGTGTCTGCAATTAAAAACATGAAGTCAACACCCGCTCTCGTTTACTCCGATACAAATAGACAGTGTGCGCCTTATCCCGAATCCTCGAGGGCATTTTGGTGTTAACAGCGTCTTAATATTACCTAAGCACTTCATCCTAACTGTATTATTAAAAATACTGGCTGCAAAAAGTAGTGGTTATGTGTATTCGTGGTCAAATAATTTGCAGGATACTGCTAGAAAATGTCGAGACAACCAAAACTCACTAAATACAGAGAAATCATTTAAGAGATATCAACTGTGCTGAAGTTGTAATGAGGTTGTGTTTTCCTTTCCCTATTACGTGTAATTTGATTACCGAGTGGAACTGTCCATATTTCGGCTAGGTTTTTTCTGATGGATAGCAAAATGGAGATTTCTTGTTTGCACGCATGAATATGTCAGCAAGCACGTCAAATATTTTAACCAGTGTCTTAACCGACAAAGTTAAATCTAGATAAGCATCCAGCAGCTTCGCCCCGTCCCTCTTGAATCGCCTCACAAACTTCGGATGCCTCGTGGTCAGATCTCCGTCAGTGACCACATAATGAGCCAGGAGCTCCGCGAAGGTGACAGGAGTCGGCGCTAGCAGTCGCCATCTAGCATGCTGGCCCACCATCCACTCCAGCTGACGGAATGTTTTGCCACATAGCTGGCCTTAACCAATGATGTCTTACCTAGGGCTTCCATTCCGGAATTACGTAATTACGTAATAACGGAATTACGGACGATTTTTAAGCTTCTCATAATTACGTTATTTAAATGTTGAAATCCGTAATTACGTTATTTTTTACTTTCAGTATCACATACGTCCCGGTGTACATTTTTAGGATTTTTTTGCTTAAATCACGTCATGCACTATTATAAATATATTCGAAACTAGCGGGCATGGGACACTGGACGGGACTTCCCCGTTTTCGGCTTACTTTAATCAGATGCGTTGTGAGTTGTGTGATATGATTCGGTAATTCCCCGGGCTTAGGCTCGAATTCATAACCTTACAAGTAAACAACAATAAGTTCTTTCACACAAGAAATAAAGATCAATATCGCCTACAGATTATATAAGGGACTTCCCAAAGATTCAAAAAAGAAAGTCCATTATTGGGGACGGGGAATCCCTGATTGCGTTCGGAGATGTACGGATATGATATTTTTATTTAGTTGTCCTTGTCAGTCGGCACTCGGCAGTTACCCGGGACACTACTATTACAAACTGCAATGTTCGTGTCTGCATATTTGTGCATTGCTGCTAGTTACTTAACCTGTGAATATATAGTGGTACTGAAACTACTGAATAATATACAACGATACCTGAACATTGAACAAGTCATAAGTGATATTTTGCTCTTGGTGCGGCGAGTTCGAATACAGTATAAACTAAACCATGTAAGTATTTTAAATGACAAATATTAAATAGCCAATACAATAAGAAGTATTCAGAAATTTTAGACTCATAAACATTTTATGATAATAATTGCCAATTATATTTAAAATTATCTACTAAATCTAAAATTAAAAATAGTAAAAAATACACCTTATTTTTACTACAGGGGTTCGAATCCCGGCCTGAGCAGATATTTGTGTGATAACTGACAAACATGATTAAGTATTCGATCTTAGACGTGAGCTATTTGTCTATAAACATATGTGACATAAAAACAAATTATATCATAAGCAACATGACGTACTTGTTTCTTTAATTTGTTAATGTAGCGGTATTACATTTTCCTCGAAAATAACATATCGTTACTTTATACATACTATGTTATGGCCCGCTTTGCAAATGAAAGTTGAAAGTCAAGATTTCTTGAAGTTTTAGAATGTACCTACCACAACGATACCATACTAGATAGTATGATAACTGAATTAATATTGTTTTTTTATTATTATTTTTCAGGTCATCGCCAAAGCAGGCAGTATACAAAGAATTTTTAAACAAACGAACGCAGTCAACAATTTGGGAACATTTTCTAAGGGAAGATAACGGACAAAGTGTCCAATGCAAACATTGTCAAAAAGTTTTAAAAACTGCTGGTGGTTCCACTGCAGCTTTACATACGCACATGCGATCTAGACACGGTAATCAAATGGTAGAGCCTAGCTGTAGTCAGCATCATCAAGTCCGTGGATCTGAATATGAACCTCCAGCGAAAAAAAGTAAGCAAACGCTCAAAGATTACTATTCGTGTGTTTTAACAATGGAAGCTCGTGTTACCAGAATGGCAGCTTTGGACGGCATTCCCTTCAGCAAATTCTGTACTTCTGAGGACTTAAGGTATCTGTTCAAGCAGTCTGGATATGATTTACCAAAATCACCTACCACTATAGCAAAGATTGTTTTAGATACGAGTGATAAAATAAAAGCTGGGTTAATAAGAAAGTTTAAAGAAATGAAATCTCAAAATCAAAGATTCACTGCAACCTTCGATGAATGGAGCTCCACTCGAAATAGAAGATACTTAAATGTAAATATCCACCATAAGGACTTTGCTTTGCCCACGGCATACAGCTTGCGGTAATAGATGTTCTATATAAAAATCAGAACACTCTACCAGTGCAAACCGAACCAATGCGATCAGCCCTCGCACCAGAAGAAACTGATACTGACATTACTGATGCAGAAGAAGATGCTGAAATTGCTGAAGATGGATTCTCTATAGAAGAGCCCAGGTTTCCAGAACCGCAATTTTTATATAAAGATCTTATCAAAAAAGTTAGAGGTGTAGTGAAATCTTTTCATAAGTCACCGTTAAAAAATGACTTGTTGCAAAAATACACTTCAGAAGAGTATGGCAAGGGCCTGGCTCTCATATTAGACTGTAAAACTAGATGGAGTAGTTTATCGGATATGATTGGCAGATTCCTTAAATTAAAAACTTGTGTCCTGAAAGCACTACTGGATTTGAAGTCGAATGTTAAGTTTACGGAAATAGAAATTGAAGATCTTCAAAACATTCATAATAGTTTGGATCTGATTAAAACGACGGTACTGTCATTGTGTCGTCGTGACGCTAATTTAGTAACAGCGGACGCTGCGTTACGTTTTATGCTAAATAAATTAGACCTACAATCAAGTGAACTCAGTGGACAACTAGCTTCATCTCTCAGACAAAGAATCAAAGAAAGACGAACCACTGCATCCGGGGTTTTACAATATTTACACAACAATGAAGACTTTTTTACTACTGCAGCTTCAGATACTTTCGAGAAACCGTCATCAGATGAAATAAAAACATTCATTGAACAGTTACTTGATAGAGTGCAGTTTAAGAAAGCAGAAAACTCAGAAGAGAGTCCGCGGCAGGGCAGGCTCCGTTTGCAACAACCAGCCTACATTGAAACTGCAACCACAAGTAGCGGCAACGGACAAGAAGATTTAACTTTCGCCCAAGAACTTGATAAAGAGTTACACAAGGCTACAACTGCTAGCAAAAATGTTTCCACGGCCAACAGAGACTTAGACTCGATTATAAGAGTTGAAATGTGTATATATGACAGTACTGGAGGTAGACGCGAAGTTTATCTTAACGCCGCGTACAATTATTTATTAACAATACAGCCGACGAGTGTTGAAGCAGAACGAGCATTTTCTTCCGCCGGCTATTTCTGCAATAAGCTGCGTGCGAAGCTCTTTAGGTGATAAATCTTTAGACGCTCTATCTTTCATGAGGGCTCATTATCAGGAGAAAAAACAATAAATACAATTTAATATTGAAGTTGTTCCTATAATTGTTGATTTTATGATGTTGATTTTATTTTCTATTTATGTTTGCTATTGTAATTAAACTTTAATTTCTGGAAAATTGTTGTTTTCATTTATACCACTAAAAATATAGGTATTTGAACTAAAATGGGAAAAATTCCGTAATTACGGAATTACGTAATTTTAAAATAAAAATCCGTTACCAATAACGTAATTGCTATTTCCGTAATTTTGGAAGCCCTCTCTTACCTGACAAAGTCAAATCCAGATAAGCATCCAGCAGCTTCGCCCCGTCCCTCTTGAATCGCCTCACAAACTTCGGATGCCTCGTGGTCAGATCTCCGTCAGTGACCACATACTGATCCAGGAGCGCCGCGAAGGTGACAGGAGTCGGCGCTAGCAGTCGCCATCTAGCATGCTGGCCCACCATCCACTCGAGCTGACGGAATGTTTTGCCACATAGCTGGCCTAACCAATGATGTCTTACCTGACAAAGTCAAATCCAGATAAGCATCCAGCAGCTTCGCCCCGTCCCTCTTGAATCGCCTCACAAACTTCGGATGCCTGGTGGTCAGGTCTCCGTCAGTGACCACATACTGAGCCAGGAGCGCCGCGAAGGTGACGGGGGTCGGCGCTAGCAGTCGCCATCTAGCGTGCTGGCCCACCATCCACTCGAGCTGACGGAATGTTTTGCCACATAGCTGGACGCTGCTGATCTTCGATAGCGTCTTTAGGGTCGGCGCCCGGCTGAATTTCTCCTCGCTTTTGGCTGAAAAATTATTTAAGATGTTATTTTTTGTAAACCAGCTTAGGAGGGCAGCGGCTTTTGCGGCTTCGGCAGCAGGGGACAGTGTACAACTTGCGGCCCACACGGCCTGTGACCGCACACTTTGGAAAGGGACCATATATGGTCCGCGATCCTCAGCATTGAAGGAACGAGGAAAAAGAAGCATTGCCTGCCTCCTATACTGACTACTACCTTCTGTCAGGGTTTCATTTCTGGGAGGAAAACTATCCGACATCAAATTTAATTTGAATTGCTTTAGTGATTTAATAGTGAAAAGCTTACAAAGACATAGACGGCATGTTAATATATGAGTAGCAGAGGCCCTAGCACGATAGGTTTTATCGTCAGATTTTACGCTAGTTGAGCAGTAGTAGTTAGTGGATTTTCGTGTTTTTATTTTATGTAGGGTTTCTTTGTTCTAAAGGGTCTGTATTCAGTGTTTTATACGTGTTTGTGCGCCAAGGTCTAAGTACTACATTTGATGTTGATTGGTTCTTTGTTTTTTAACCGACTTCAAAAAAAAGGAGGAGGTCCTCAATCCGGTTGTATTTTTTTTTTTTTTTTTTTCAATGTTTGTTACCTCAGAACTCCGTCATTGATGAGCAGATTCGTAAATTTTTTTTTTGCTTGTAAGTATATGCTCCCAGGTGGGTCCCATTTTTTTTTAATTCAGTTAGATGATGGGATCCATGAGGAATTGAGGGACCTCCTCAATTATATTAGGCACGCATGTAGTGATTTTGGTATTTTCTATTATATCTCGTGTATTTACACCCGGAAATCATAAATTTGGTGGAGTGGAATTGATGATGAAGACCACAGATGACTTATGGAATTCCTCAATTATGTACTTAAAAGTACAAAAGTACGTCACAGATTCTGATAAGATCCGTTGAAATAGCAGCTAATGAAGTGCCAAAGGTGATCCTTGTGGAATCGACGGAAGTCCTCAAATATTATTGGCCCACATACAGCGATTGGGTTTTTTTCTCTAATAATCAACGCAGTTGCGCTCGGAAATCAGTTCATGTGGTAAATTGGAAAATAAATGTGGAAATGTTCTCGTAGCTTGGCGGAGTACTAAATTAAGTCGGTTAAAACTTTGTTTTTAAAGTAAATTATCTTTGATATAACACGCACCTATCTTTTAACAGCTTTTTTACGATTTAGAAGCTAAGAGCGTTTAGCAACAACCGATAATAAATATTTGTTTCTAAGTAACGAATAACATAAAATAATGGATTGCCGACGTAGTGCACGTGCTTATTCTTCAACGCCGTAAAATTGATAAGATATTTTATAATTACTAATAATAAAAATATAAAAGCCGACTTTGTACTACCTAATATATTTATGCCACCTAGACTTGGAGTGGGTATCTACTCGTTTTTTTTAATCAGCAATGACCCAAAATCGCGTAGTAAGCTTTACGGACCGTCCTTTTGGGGTCTATTGATAAGGGCAGTATTTTTAGTAACTCCGCCACCGCAAAACCAAAACCGCTATCAATAACTTGTCACTATCTGTAACACGTTTAAGTTATGCCATCCGTTAGGTAATAATCCAAACTAGACAATTGAATAATTAACTGTTGCTACACGAACTAGACCTACAAGACTTCAAGACCGGATTCTTAATAGGCTTAAAATTTTCTCAATAAGACTACGGATTTCGGCTCAGCAGTTATGGGACAGAGAGAAATCGCTTGTCGTCGATATGTCAGGCTCATTAATCATTATACAGTGATAGATCTATAGACAACTGTAGGTCGTATTTGGGATGGACGCGTCAAACACCATGCGAGGTTTAGAGCTAATGTACTTCGTGCGTGCATGATAAGGAATGCAATATGGCTAGTAGAAAGATCATGATAAATATCGCTGCTGTGGCCTAGGGATTTATGACTTTAACAATCTTCGGATCCGTACCTCTCACTTGCACTTACACATTCTTATGCCAAAATAAACATTTCACCTAAACCCGACTGTACTGCTTCTTGAACATAAGATCCCAATCCATTTTGCACTTGCACTGTGGCAGCTACTCTGTACCGCCACAAACACTGAGTACACTCCTACATACATACACACAATACATACTTTCACGCCTTTATTCCCAAAAGGAGAGGCCGAGCACATGAAAATCCAGCGCAACTGTTACCCGCATAAATGTGGGTATAAACGACAAAATTTGATATTGCAGTGATAGGCTGCTAGCCCATCGCCCACAACACACTTCAATCCTCCCTTCTTCGACTTTTACGACATCCACGGGAAGAAAGCGGGTGGTGAAATTCTAACCCGACACCACACGGGCAAAAGTACACTCCTATTGTCACAATTATACAGGGAGGAACATTTCCTTGGACTAAGCTGAAAGGACAGTGTTATATAAGTGACGTACAAACGATCTATTATAAATTTTAAGCTGGATTTAAAAGAAAAAAAAAAAACATAAAAATCGAAATATTTTATCTTAGTGACAACCCTAATACTATACATAGTTATTATTTTCATTTGAAATTGACACATGTCACAAGTCACAAGAATCTTGCTGACTTCATTGAATCTGCTGGATAGGGTTGAAACATACAGTTTTTTTCACCAAAGTTTAACAAGTTGTATCTCGGTAACCGTTAGAAATATTAATATGGTTACTAGGTGAGAAGTAAAGCACTAAACCTGATCTATATCCCATTTGCTTAAAAGTCCATCGATCTGTTCCACCCAGTATAAGTACTTGGTTTATTTTAATTTTTCGTCAATATTTCTATGTTCGCTTACTTTGGGCCTCATAAAAAGGCTCAAAGTCACCCAAAGGGCAATAGAGAGGGCCGTGTTGGAAGTTTCTCTACGTGATCGCATCAGAAATGAGGCTATAAGCAGCAGAACCAAGGTAACCGATATAGCCCTCCCAATCGCTAAACTTAAGTGGCAGTGGGCGGGGCACATAGCACGTAGAACCGATGGCCGTTGGGGCGGAAAGGTTCTCGAGTGGCGACCACGTACCGCAAGGCGCGGCGTGGGTAGGCCCCCCACAAGGTGGACTGATTACCTGGTGAAGGTTGCGGCAGTCCGCTGGATGCACTGGTCACTTGGCACTTTTTGGGGGAGGTCTAAGTCCAGCAGTTGACGTCTTTCGGCTGATATGATGATGATGATGATGATTTCTATGTTAATTTTATTCTATTCTACTTACCCGCAAGACTCAAGCAGGCTAAAGCGACGTGCGTCAGCCGGTCCGCCCGCAGCCTGTGCGCGTCCATGAACAGGTCCAGAAGTGCAGCGGCCGAGTGCAGCGTGGCAATGCTGAGCCCGAGCTTCTTGCTGATGTCGCGGAGCTGCTGGATCAGGGCGCCGCGGAATTCCAGCTGTAAGGAAGACATGTTGTTAGAATAGAAGGCACGTCATCGGGGCTCAATTGTGTTTGGTTGGAGGGACCAAGACAGAAACGCGTGGCAGTCTTGGAATAGTACATTGTTTACCGAGGGGCGTAAGTGGAATATTGCGAACAAGAGTCTATCAGAAGCCCGACGCCGAAGGCGGAGTGCTTTTGATGACTCGAGTTTGCAATATTTTTACGCCCGTGTTATACACAATGTTTTTCATCACATTTGCGAGGAAACAAATACATTTTAGATGAAATGAATACAAATCGTAATAAAAACTGCAACATGTCAGTCGTCCATTTTATTGAATTTGACGTGAGGCGCGTATGGCAAAGACCCTTCGGTATACAGCCACGATTTGAAAACACTTAAAAACATTTTACGTAGACACTAAATAACAACATATTAAACCTGTAAATAATTCAGTTAAACATCTTTAAGTTTAAATTTATTTATAAATACGTTTTCAGACATCGTATTTGATATAAAACCTCTTTGCTTTGTAACTGCCGCAAGAGTGACAGATACAATTTAAGAAAAAAACCATTACGCCCGTGGGCGTAACACAGGCTATTACAGCTCTGTATGTCTGCGCATTATGAAGCCCTTTTCGAGCAAGTGTGATGAAAAGAGGCCTTTACGCCATGGAACTATTGTAACTGTTAGAAACTACCTATCCTAACCTATCCGTAATTAACAGAAGTGATTAAAGTCACTTCCGTTAATTACGGGTAGGTTACACGAAACCGCGTGTGTAAGCAGTGTTTGACCAGTTTCTATGGAATGTTGCTCCGTCGGCATGTCGGTATTATGTTACCATCGGAGCTTAAATGTAGTGAGCTCTGGACATTTTGCTTGCACCTATGGAACAATGTCTGCCAAATAAAAATGCTTAAGGGCTCTCACTCTCTGATCTAATGTCCATGGTATAGATAAAGTATACATTAATGTTAACTTTGTGATTATCACATTCTTCTAAAGCTAGAAGAACCACAATTGCATGTGCTCTTCTATCGCCATTTTGGGGATTTAGTAATAGTGATTTAGGTAACTACATGTGCCACACCCACCTTAGTGGGTATCATTGATCACACTTTAACACCGGTAAACTGTGTCATTGAAAGGAGTAGGTATGTTAGGTGTTCGAAGAAAGAAGGCCCAGAACCGGTCCTCCCTTTCTCGGCTCAAGTCACAAAGGGGGTCATAGAAAGGCTAAAAGAACAAGAAGGAGAGAGAGAATGGAGGGAAGCATCTGGATGTAGACAGACAAAGATGATGATAGGAGGTATGGATCACAGAAGAACCAGGTATCTGCTAAAACTGGGTAAGAACAATCTGAGGTTGCTAACCGGTATCATAACTGGTCACAATACTCTAAATAGACACTTAAAGGTGATAGGTATCAGCAGTGACGCTTCCTGTCCACACTGTGGGGAGGAAGAAACTAGTAAGCATGTATTAGCGGAATGTATTATGTACGCGGCACCGCGGTTTAATACATTCGGTAAAGATGTGTTAGAGGAGAGGGAATTGAGGGATGTCAGCCTTAAAGATGTCCTTCTGTTCTGCAGGAAAACGAGAAGAATGGAAGAGTTTGAAGTGGGAACGCCGCCGGGGCAGTAACCTGAGGCTCCAACCCTAGGGAATGGGGCTGAATGAACGCAAAAACCGATCGACAGCCCGCCTGCTTCCGGCCTGGCGTCCCTTCACAACATCACATCACATAGGTGTTCGAAAGAGTGACCGAATGAGAAACTCCAAGATAAGGCATAAGACCACAGTACATGATGTCTCAACCAAAATAAAAAGGCTCAAATGGAAGTTGTCTGGCTATATAATTTGAGGTGCTAACAAATGGAGCAAGCAAATCACCCAATGGTATCCTAGAGAGGGCAAACGAAAGAAAGGGAGACCTCGAAAGATATGGGATGTTGATATCAGGCAGGTGGCAGGATGCACCTGGAGCAGAGTTGCACAAGAGCGGGTAGAATGGACAAGGTTGGAGGAGGCCTTTGCCGAAGGGCAGACGGACACAAAATTTTAAAAGTGTGAAATAGTGATTAGGTGATTTGTTAAATAAAATACTATTAAATTAGTTATTTAGTCACTTTTTGCTGCTAGCCGATTCGACTTCATTCAAAACTGAACGCTATTCGTAAGAGTATAAAGCCGTTAAACACTTTTTGCAATAGCATATTCTGCAAATAAATTTGTAATAATACCAAGCGTCCTTCACCGTTTTGCTATTGAGAAAATTCGAATAGTTCGAATTTGGGCGTTATTCCTAAAGAGATAAAGCTTAGAAAAATATTTACCAACGGCAAAAACAAATTGATATTTTGGTCGCCACCGCCGTCTGCTGTTGTGCTGTTCTTGCAAATAAGAATAGTTCGAATTTAGACGTTATTCCTAAAGAGATAAAGCTTTGAAAAATATTTGGCAATGGCAAAAACGAATTGGTATTGTGTTTGCCGCCGCCCCTCGGATTGATAATTTTTAAAAAAATTGCGTCAAATTCATTTTTATGGTGACACCGTAAGATGTCACGTGACCTGATCGAAAAACTGTTACAATGTTATTGAGTTTTCACTTCTGCCGGCACTCCCGGAGTGCAACCCGGTCTTTTTGTGTTTCTTTCTGTCTGTGTCATTCTACTGAGAACCATCCACTTTTCGTATAAACCGATTTTAACGGACGTAACTTACGAGTACCCAGCTTTAGGGTCAATTAAGAGCAAACAGTTTTCCGTTTACCTAATGGCTTCATTTTATCTCCGAGTAATAAATAAATATTAGGGGACAATCTTACACAAATCGACCTAGTCCCATAGTAAGCTCAATAAGGCTTGTGTTATGGGTACTAGACGACGATATATTTAATAGAGAGAAATACTTAAATAATGATAGTGATTTTTATTAAAAAAAAACAATTTGTTACATTATCATCATTTGCGGAACCAGAAACGCTGATTAAGTCCATTTGTAACCCGTATATTCAGATGCACAGTGATAAAGTAATTGAAACACAACACATTCATTTCCTCAGGCATTGCATTTCATCACATTATGAAATACTTGCAGTCTTGCATGTAATAGGTACTACTGCATATTAACCAACTATGACCAAATCAAGATTGGTCATTTTATTGTTTAATAATGCTAATTAAGTAATGAGTAAATGTGAGAATAATATTGGAATAAACTGTATAATTGAAAACAATAATTATGCTAACTACTTTACCAATTTGAATATTATCCCTTTACTATTAATAATAGATCATTATTACGAAAAACATATATTTGGTATTCATCATATCAGCCGAAAGACGTCCACTGCTGGACATAGGCCTCCCCCAAAGAGTGCCAAAGTGACCGGTCCTGCGCCACCCGCATCCATCGGACTCCAGCAACCTCTACCAGGACATCAGTCCACCTTGTCGGGGGCATACCCACGCCGCGCCTTCCGGGACGTGGTCGCCACTCGAGAACCTTTCCGCCCCAACGGCCATCGGTTGTAATTCATAACATGCAGACATGATGTTAGATGCAATTCCAGATTTCCCTTTATGGGATATGGCATATTCAATAACAACTGGATATGGTGTTGTGCTCATAGAAACCCTAATCAAGATATTGACTAACTAGTTTCAGAGAACATCGCAAACATACTTCCCACTTAACCACTTCATAACATTAGCATGATACACTATAACCTATATGTATAATATAAAAACAAATAATTGTATCAAATTCCTGAAATGGCCAGGACTTTGAATCATTAATTGTGGTTTGAGGTTCAATGACCCCATGGAAAATGACTGTAACATTATTTATTATGAGATAACTATTTTACCACAGTAAAGTTGGTAAGCCAGCATTTCTAAGTGAGAATGTATTAGATACAGGGTTCGAGGATATATATCAAAGGATATATATCATGATATGTATCCGATATATATCCAATGATTTTTTATGATATATATCAATGCAGAAATAAGTGTAGGTATGACCTTTGACTGATTAGAATTTATAAAAAAAGTTTTGTTTTCGAGTTGATTTTTTGATATATAAGATTTTATGTTTTTTTAGTGGATTTATTATGTTTATGTAAGACATATGCAAATAGTATACATAAATCCTCACTAATCCATACTAATATTATAAATGCGAAAGTGTGTCGGTCTGTCTGTTACCTCTTCACGCTTAAACCGCTGAACCGATTTGGATGAAATTTGGTATAGAGATGGTGGTGTTACGCTACTCTTTAACACTAATTATCATGTAAACTATGTTTAGCACTGGTGTAAACATTTGTTGGTAAACCTTGATTAAATAGATAAAATAATAATAATAAAAAAAAAATATTAGTATGGATATCAGATATTTTCGAGCCCTGTAGATATATATTTTGTATGTCTAGATATATACAAAATCCCTGCAAGCTGTTTAAATATAGTGACCACATGTTTATTATTAGGATTGACATTGTTACTGTTATGTAAACATGTATAACAACAATGTCAATAAAGGGAGGAACAATAAAGGCTTTATTATTATTATTATAACTAAAGGGACTCAGATGTAGATATAACTTTGCAAATTTTTAATCATTTATTGGACAATAATATTTCTATCTCGTAACCTATAATTGTGTGATACAAAATATTTTTTAAACCTTTTTCTAAATCTACTAATAAATTTAATCATTTGAAAACAAATAAAAAAATTCTTATGCAATATTTAAAAAAATATATTATTTTTCTCAATCACACCAGTTATCAGAAAATGTATTTAATAATAATTTCTATTTACAAATGATTTCCTTGTTTTTTATTAAAGTTGTTTAAAATATCTACAACATAAGGATAACATGAAAGCGTGTTAAAACACTACATCTACCATGATTGTTTGTTATCAAACAAAGTACCTGGACCATGATACAACTATACATTTGATGTGGATATAAGCTTACCTGAGGGGACTGCAGATGTATCACAGGTTTTTGTGCGTCCTGCTCCAACAGATGGTTCCAAATGTCCTCCCTGTACTCACAGTGATACTCATCTTCAGGATCTCGGATAGTCTAAAAACAATCCATTGATGAATGTTGTGTAACAAAGAAAAATATTCTAGTGACTTGCATTTACTTGAAATTGTGTCTATAATAAATTTAAGAATTAGTCTCATTTAAGTTTAACCCATAATTTTAGTGTAAAAGCTTGATTTTTCGTTTAAACGACGACTAAAAACTTACAATTGCATCCAGTTTTGCCTCCGCTTCCGAAACGCTCTTTGTGCCACTTTCGTGAGCAACTTGGCTTCGCACGTTGGACAAGTTCAATTTAGACATATTCAAGGATTCCATGTTTCAATAAATAAGCTGAGAGGGTGTATTTGAGAACAAAAACTGAGATTACTTTTAACACGTCGACTACCAGTGACAGTCACCACGTGGAAACAAGTGTCAAATAAAACCCTTGAAAAATGCCACTAATTCACTAATACTGAAAACGCCTACTGTTCCTTTCACGAGCATTACTCTTTATAGTTCCATTAGAGCATAATCGTTGAATAAAAACACAAGCGATGCAGCTTTTTTTAGTGATTTTCTGTCACATGATGCGGTAGACTCGTTTCAAGGCATGACTGACACGACACGGAGCGAATTTGAAGATTATTGACACTGACACGACTCGAAGAAACGAAATAAAATAAATGAAGGCCGCCTTTTCCATAGACTAGTGTCATTAGTGTCAATGCTACCCATTCAAAGACAACGAAGCTGGCACCGTTAAGACTCAAATGTTCTTCGATATATTATTTGATCCATATGTATAATAAGACATTAAATAATTATCATTATCAATAAATGAATACCAACTAGCTGAAGTATCTAAATATATTTGGAAATGTTTTTAACCGGTTTACCACTGGGTTGGCACAACACTGGTCCATGCCCATATATGGCCAATAAAATGAGCGACAAGATTGCCAACATTCCCAAAAAAATATTGTACGTCACTTTTTAGAAGGCAGAAGGCTATGGATTAGCGGCCGACAGTGTTTTCTAAAATTGAAAAGTATTTATTTTACTCTAGGTTTAGCTTAGCTCTTGTAGTTATAAACTAATACATTTTAGGAAAAACATGTCATATTCAAATAGTAAGTTCTAATTGGAATTCAATGTGATGCCGGAAGCATGTGCCGTGTCATTTCTATTGAAGAAATCCTCTGGTTTTATTCATTTTTCATAGCTTTTTATGTTACAACGTGTGATTTGTTTATGATGTGCCCACAGAATACATTTTCGCGGCTCTGCCTAGGACAACGCGCGGTACGCCGCTTGTTTTGGGCGGTGATCCGAAGGGCAAAAATTTCCTGTATACGAACGGGAATTCGGTTATAATTCGTGATATTGAGAACCCGGCGATCGCGGATGTGTATACAGAGCACTCCTGCCAGGTTAACGTGGCGAAATATTCTCCAAGCGGCTTCTACATCGCTTCAGGAGGTAAGGTTATCACCCATTTTTATCACTGAACTTGATCAGGCTATGAATCATTGTTTATCTCTTCAGTATTTATTTACTGACGGTTTATTTGTATTTATGACTCATGTCTGTGCAATTATAGTGATAAAGTATTACTTTATATGGCTTTCAATTCTGATAGTTGGTTGACCTAGAATTAATGATGACACAGCTTGTATTCCAAATCAGTAAGTTAAATCTTATTGCAACGGCACGAAATGTAGGCTTTAACCTACATTTCGTGCCGGTTTTGCTTCTTATAGAATGAGTGTTGTAGTTAATAATAATGTGGGAAACTATGGTCACACAAATCAGCTTTCATCGGAACAAGAATTACTATTAATTATACAATAAATATGTTTGCATAGACTGGTATTGTATTGTGTTTTCCTAATAATTATGTTGAAATCTTGTTTTGTCTCAATCTCTATTCCTCGCTCATTTTTCATTTGTCTTTGTTCACTATCCACAATTATCTTCTTGGGTCAAATTCTGTAACAAGTCGCTGTTATGGCCTGTATTCACATTGATTAGTGTGAGTTCATACATTTGCTGCGAGTTTGCTGCGAGTGTGAGTAGCTTTTGTATGGACTCACACTAATCACTAATCAATGTGTATCCAGGCCCTTAGTAGTAGTAGTTGTTTTGGGTTACGGTCTTTCTTGGACTCATTGTCCCTCATCTCCCTAGTTTCTTGTCTCATTTACTTATTGAAAAAAAAAAGATGTTTGTTGCTGTTCAAATTCATTTACTAAAGATAGATTGTGATTGATACTCAAAATGAGGGAGACAAACACAGAATGACTGTAAGGAAAATTGAGATGCGAATGAATAAGTCTTACGTCAACTACGCAAGATAGTAGGAATAATAACAGGACACAATACCTTGAACAGACACCTCTACAACATGGGTATCACAGATAGCCCCATGTGCAGAGCGTGCATGGAGGCGGAAGAAACGACCAAACACATTCTACTGGACTGCAAGCAGGTAGAAGTATACAGGAAAAAGCACCTAGGGTCGCCAGACACACTACGGGACGCAATCATAAACACAAAAGCACTCACCAACTTTCTGGAGGAGCTGGGGTGGTTAGAGTAGCGCTACCCCACAAATTCACGCAAAATAGGCACACTGGATGTCGATTTGCGGAAAAGAGCCCAGGATTACTAACTAACTAACTAACTAACTAATAAGTCTTATATAGAATGAGATAAATTACGGAATTTGAACAAAAAAGATAGTGATGGATAGCGCACAAGACAAATAAAGAATGGGTGACAGTTAGAGAATGAGACAAATTAGGAATAAGAATACTTAACGGAAAACGAATGGGAGGATACCCATACACTGTTCTTTGTGAATATACATGGTTATAGTAAAAAGTTTCTGTCAAAAATTTCATTTTTGGTACAAGCGTTTATTGCCGACTGTACTTTTCTGTATACCGTCATCAACTACTCATTGAGACGATTCTACCGAGCCCAAACTCAACGGGGTTACGTCGGTTAAGTATGTCTCCATCATCAGATCAGCTCGACGGTACCATAATATTAAATTGTCATCCAAACTATACTTATACCCAAAATTTCAGCTCAATCGGTCACCGGGAAGTGGGTCAAATTTAACTTGCAAGATTTGATTACAGACAGACAGACAACTAAAAAAAACATCAATGGAGAATGCGGAAATGGATAATAAGTATTTTTTTTGTAGTATAATTTTTTTATTTTTTTGTAACCTGTCTTCAGCAATAAAGCCCATTTTTATATAGTAAAAAAAATGTTATCATGTGGTTTAGGAAGTGACATATCCTTGTCCTATAATAGAATAGAATAGAATAGTAGGATAATAGGCAAAACAAACAAACATAGGATAATAGGCCTTAATAAATCAAATACAATTCCTGATAAAACAATATTGCATTGGGATTTTATGAAGGAATTTCGTATCTACCTGCCGATGCAGCTCCACTTGCGTATTACAAAGAATGCAAGTGGAGTCGGCATAAAATATAGCCTATTTCCATCCAGTGGGTCCATTCTATTGGTGAAAGAATAATTGAAATTGAGCGAGTAGTTCTGGAGATTTTCCCTACATCATACAAATTTACAAAGCTACACACTCATAAACTTTAGCTCTGTTCAATATTGCTTTTTTTTTTAATTAATAAGTACTGGCATGACACACTTCTTATTGGTTAGAAGCCACATTAACATTATACCTCAGCACATGAAGACTGAACTATATGAAAATACAAAAATATCTAAAACCAAGATTAAAACAATGTTTACTGGTTTTCGGTAATCAGTAATAGAATGCGTGTAAGGATTAAATTGATGAATTTTATCTTGAAAGATAGGAAACTCACAGTAGGACTTATCTATGGTTACAAATTAACTAAAAACAATGTGCAAAATGTATCTTTGTCATTTATACTAATTAATACCGGAAATTTGTATATGCAAACTGAACAAAAATTTCATACATAAACTGGTAATCGTATTTGCATACAAATTTGCAGATTATCTCGTCAGCTTTCACTTGCATTATGGTAATCTTGGCACAATTTTCTCTTCACACTCTTATTGGCCGTGTTTAATTGCGCGTGGATAAACTTCCATGTGGAAAATAAACAGAATTAATTAATTGGTGGGTAGTTAGGAAGTAATTGGACTGATCTATCTGAAAAATATGTATGCAATTTTGAACCTTATGTGTGGTGTAAAAGGGAAAGTATTGTTTCAAAACTATTTACGTTGAACATTTACTGTACACCAAATTTGCGTGTCTAGGGGTTTGGTCCTATGGTTGCATGGTAGAGAATACCATTTGGCATTAGATCCGCCATTTGTACATTTTGTGCAATAAAGTTTAAATAAATAAATAAATATTTATATACATACAGTGTTATTAAATAAATACCTATCGGATTTCATATGCCAATTTGTTTAAATAGATGTTTTCTCAAAGATACGTATTGTCAAAAAACTTAGTAATCCAATCTGAATATATGTTACTTTACTAGTTGCTCTGTTATATTTAGCCCTCACAAATGACTATTTTTTATGATTCCAAAATCAGACCCCTAAAAACCATGTATAACTATCGAACGTCACAAACTTTCACGAAAATCGCTTGAGAAATGCGACCACTAAGGAGAATAGCCGGACAGACATACAACCGGAAATGGGGAACTTCGTTCGCTTCGCTCGCTCGTTCTATAAGATAATTTTATTGTAAGTGTCCCCAATATCATAGTTGGAGTCACTAGACTGTGTTTTGTTGCTATACTTGCTATATCGTGACTATCGATTAGATAACGTGACTTGTTTTTACCCGACCACCTCAGAAGGAGGGTTATAAATAAATAAAAATAAAAAAATTGCGGACAATCTTACACAAATCGACCTAGTCTCGAACTAAGGAAAGCTTGTACTTTGGGTACAAGACGACGATAAACAAACTTATATAGATAAATGAATACTTAAATACATAGAAAACATCCATGACTCAGGAACAAATATTCGTGCTCATCACACAAATAAATCGAACCCAGGACCTCTCGCTTCGTAGGCAGGGTCACTACCAACTAGGCTAAAGCGGTCGTCAAACATTATTAAAATGATTTATATGTTTTTAAAGCGTATGTATGTACGTGTATGTATGTGGACAAGAAAATTATATTTCACTGGCTCCCTCACAATCCTGTTAGTGTCATAGGCTATAACAATGATGTAATATAAAAAGAGGTAGATAGAGGTAGAGGTTATAAGCGCTCCAAAAGTGGCACACTAAACTGAGTAAATTGCACCAACTTGCCTCAGTTTCGCGGCGTATAACACGGAATTTCGTAAAGACAATTTATCTATCTCTTTATTGTATTATGCCGGCTGTACACACTCGTCGAGACACCCCGAGACAGACCGAGAACGAGTGTGTACATGATGCTCTCACCCTGTCTCGCCCGCTCGGGTCTCGTCTCGCCTCGGTACGCCTCGGTCGCGTGTCGGTTTTTGCGGCCGAGTCAAAGGGTTGCTCCGCTGTTCAAATGACGCAACGAGTGTGTAAAACCGGCATTACATAATGATGTCTCCCAGCCCAATGGGGCTGTAACTGCATTTTTGCAAGAAGTCACTATGTGTGATAGACCCAAACGCTTTTTGGAGCCCGACATTCAGTATCCTTATTTTTAACCCCCGACGCAAAGAGAGGGGTGTTATAAAGTTTAACGTGTCTGCCTGTGTATCTGTCTGTGGTATCGTAGCTCCCAAACGGATGGACCGATTTGAATGCGCTTTTTTTGTGTCATAAATAATTTTATCCCGAGTGTTCTTAGCCATGTTTCATGAACATCTGTTCAGCCGTTCAGTGTTTTTAAGACTTTGAAATGAAAATGTCGGGGGTTTCTCAACGTTTCTAAGTTGTAGTTATTATTACTGTTATCAACTTCGCCCACAACATGTCAAACTATTTACATTCCTAATTAACAACGCCATGTATCATAAAGAAGCTACTTAACAGCAAAATACTTTTGTGGCAAATTAATAGCTCGCGAAAGTTGGACGACGGCCAATTCTATTCCAGAATTAAACTAGGTTTATGTAGAGACGGTTGGATAACGGAGAATATTATATTTGTTATTATTTGGAATGAGAAAAATCTTTAAACTATTTTGTATTCATAATAATAACTTAGTAAATACTACAAAAGGGTAATACACAGTGTATAAAACAAAATTCGTCTCTCGTGTGGTCAATAATTAAGAGCTCACGTACATATAAATAATGTTTTTATCGCATAGTAAATATAGTAATATAGAAGAGGAGACGCCGTTTATGCGGATTAAGTGTCGTAGCCCTTAACTTTGATAATGTCCACAGGAAAGACGCGAACCTAAATCTATGTCTCTTTGTAACAGTTAATGTGCTTTAAATTCGGCGATAAAAGTGATGTGTTTTAAAGATTTACTTATACTGAAGGACGAAATTCTATGAACTATGCTAATATTATAGAGAGGAAATGTCAACGAGGTTGTAAGTTTGTATGTAGTGGGTAATCTCCGGAACTAAACATCCGTTTTCAAAAATTCTTTCACCAGTACATAGAATGGTCCTTCACGATAGGAATAGGCTCCCGGCTCTGCCTGGGTTCTCTGTAATAGGCGACCGGAGACGTGCGGGTAGTTAGTTGGTAAATATAGACCATATAATATTTCGACTGTTAATTTCCTAGCACGAAATATGTCGTGAATTGCATTAAATTGTAGTCTTCACAATCACCAGAGCTCCCGAGGATGCGTTGTGTTGAGAGCGAGGGAATTTGTTCCTTCAGCTGTCAACACGGCGAATCCTCAAACATATGAAGGGTCGGCAACGCCCATGTTACTCCTTTGTAGTTGAATGCGTCTATAGGCTGCAGTGTCCGCTTACCCTCAGGCCTCGCCGCCTCAGTACGCTTGTTTGCCACCGTCGTTGTATAAAAAAAAAAAACAATACATTCGTATTTCTGTTATTAGTTTTCCAATTATAGTTGTTAAGGAAAAGTTGATGTAGGTAATACATTATTGTCATGAAACTAGAATGAGCAACTTCCTTAATTTAATATGATGATGTGATGTTGATGAGCTTTCCTGTTAAGTACTATGGGCCAGTGACGATGGCACTATGACGATTATTAAATTTATATGTAGTAGAAAGAGACAAATGCTTTATTTTGCCTTTATCACGTCAATTCACGTCATAAACACTCTTTGACTGGAAGCCACTTTCAATCGGGTGGTCGCGTGGGTTCTAACCCAGGATCGTACCACGTAACGGACCAAAAACCGGCCAAGAGCGTGTCGGGCCACGCTCAGTGTAGGGTTCCGTAGTTTTTGTATTTTTTTTTCAAAAACTATTCAACCTATTGAGTTCAAAAATAATTTTCCTAGAAAGTTTTTATAAAGTTCTACTTTTGAGATTTTTTTCATATTTTTAAAACTTGTGGTTCAAAAGTTAGAGGGGGGGGGGGGGGGGCATTTTTTTTTACTTCTGAAGCGATTATTTCCGAAAATATTAATATTATAAAAAAATGATTTTAGCAAACCCCTATTCATTTTTAAATACCTATCCAACAATATATCACACGAAATGAAAAAAAAAACACCCCACGTTACGTACAGGGGAGGTACCCTAATAATAAAAAAAAACACTTTTTATTTTACCACTTTGTCGGCGTGATTGATATACATATTAGTACCAAATTTCAGCTTTCTAGTGCTAACGGTTACTGAGATTATCCGCGGACAGACGGACAGACAAAGCGAAACTATAAGAGCCTTATCACACTTGCGATTTCCAAGCGTATTTTGTATGAAGGCGATCACGCAGCGTGTTCGCCGCGACTGATAATTGTATAGAAAACACGCTCGCAAATCGCAAGTGTGATAAGGCTCTAAGGGTTCCTAGTCGACTACGGAACCCTAAAAAAGAACGTATGTTCTAAAATCATTTACTGTACACTTTGCTGTTTAGCAATTATTTTTTCGGAGAAGGAAAACGTGAGGAATCCGGTCTAATGGTCCAACAAGTTCTAGTTTTCTGTCTGGGTTGAAAGGACAAATGGCAGTCGCTTTAGTAAATACTAGGGATTAGTTGCCAAAGAGGACGCCAAGCTCCTTTAGAGTAGAACTGGGAATAACGCTAGGAGGAATGACACATTTGTACTACCTACCATCGAAATTGCCATACGAAAATAATAATTTCATTCAACGACGTCTGAAGTTTCCCGCTTCGTGTAACATAGGTAAAGTTTTACCTCAAAGTGATGTACTTGTCGCAGATGCATCAGGCAAGATCCGTATCTGGGACACCGTGAACAAGGAGCACATTCTCAAGAATGAGTTCCAGCCGATCGGCGGGCCCATCAAGGACATCGCGTGGAGCGCGGACAGCCAGCGCATGGTCGCCGTTGGCGAGGGCAGGGAGAGGTAACTTCACTACTCCCGATAGATGGCGCTGTGAACACAGAGCGCATCAACGAGTTCCTGCCGATCGGCGGGCCCATCAAGGACATCGCGTGGAGCGCGGACAGCCAGCGCATGTTCGCCGTCGCCGAGAGCAGGGAGAGGCTAACGGGGCGGCCATGATATCGAGCGGGGGCGGCAGTTCCCATGTAAGGCGCACCGCTACCGCCGCAGCTCGATGATGTAGCCGAGCCCTAAGTGATACACCTTAGGCAAGCTCGCGTTTACTATCTAACAATATCTCTATTGTATATTGCGTACACATCGTGGCCATCATCATACACCTCCTAAAGTTACGCTCTTGTCCGCAGAGCAATCTCCCGTGTACCTTTTTGAGTCTTTTCTTTGTCAGCCTGACACGACACGACACTGCTTACAGTCAAGGTTTAAGTACCTACGCAATTTTGCGCTGTGCAATAAGGGATAAAAAAACAAGTGTTTTAAGTTTGCTTTGCCATATAGTGATTCAAAAGTTATCAGTGTTATCACCTTAAAAGCGGTTACACTCGGTGACTTGTAGCGATATAAACGCGCGTTTCAGAAGCCATAGCATCTACACTCATTCTGTATCAAGTTTCTATCGCTGCAAAAACTCGCAATGTGTCCGCTCTAACAACGCAAACATTAAAATAAACAATATCATTCCAGATTCGGCCACGTATTCATGGCCGAGACCGGTACCTCAGTCGGCGAGATCAGCGGGCAGTCCAAGCCGATCAACTCCGTCGACTTCAGACCGGCGCGTCCGTTCCGTATCATCACGGCCTCGGAGGACAACACGCTGGCCGTGTTCGAGGGGCCGCCTTTCAAGTTCAAGTGCACTAAACAGGTCAGTGTATATAAAGCCTGATGCCCCACTGCTGGGCAAAGGCTTCCCCCCTCTTTTACCACTGGTCTCTGGTTCTAGCTTCATCTGAGTCAGTCCTTTAGAAGCCCAACTCATCCCACCATCGCCGACGAGGTCTGCCGCGTCTCCTTTCCGAGTTCAGATGTTTCTCGGACGCGCCTTTCGTCTTTATGAGGTGTAAGCTGAAGCTTACATTAGTTAACGAAATATCCTCTTGACTTTACGTGCATTCTAACTCGCGAGGGCCCTACTCAGTCTTGCTTTTGTGGCCGACATGACGGGACCTCTATGCTTGCTCTGACTTTGAGTCACTTCAATTGGTCACTACTTGGGTCGGTATGATCGTTCCGCGCTATGCATATCTCACGTGTTCTACGAATCCTACTGCGTCTACTAAGAAGCTAGTTCTTTTCAGGTCATGTTTAGACTTAAATCTAAATTCCACTCAAACTTACGTTCGTTTTCGAAGAAAGAAGTGAGTCAAGATTCACTACACATAAGACACAGAGACAAAGGGAGTAGACATACGATTAAATTGACCCATATTGCGTGTGTTTTCGTTTCTTTCGATTAAAAAATGCTTCCTCTTCCCTTATTTTGAATACTACTACGGCAGTATTCAAAATAAGCTTCAACGTAGGCCTTTTATTGTACATTTAAACATTCCCTGACATTGTTTTCAGGAGCACACCCGTTTTGCACAAGCGGTGCGCTACAGTCCCGATGGCAGTTTGTTCGCGTCGGGTGGCTTCGACGGAAAGATTTTCTTATTCGACGGTGTCACTTCCGAGCTTAAGGGAGAGGTGAGTTTTGAAGGAGTTAGTGTATAATACTGAATGAGTAGCGTCTTGAAAATGATAGCTCATTGATATCAACTCAGCTATTATTTATATTTTACGAGCACTGCTTGATTTAGTAAGTAGTTTAGCTGATACCACTGGACCATACGATAACAAGCACAATTTGTAAGACTGGGAGATTTAATAGAGCATATGGGCTTGTCATAAGCGTAGCATTCGTATAGATTGGCCACATTAATCCAAAAAATATCCAACCATTCATCCGTAAAGAGCACTGAATAATCTTGAAAAATGTCCCAGACCCATGACAAATGCTCATTAACCAGTTCCATGCCTTAAAAAGTAGAGGACTCTAATAATCACTTAAATATACATCACTTGATTTCTTCCTTCTATGTAATTTTATAATGCAATTTCTACTAAATTAATTTTAGTTCGGGTCACCAGCCCACAAAGGCGGAGTATACGGCATCGCCTGGTCCCCCGACGGCAAGAAGCTGCTGTCCTGCTCGGGGGACAAGACCTGCGCGGTGTGGGACGCGGAGATCATGGAGCGAAGCATCCTGTTCAACATGGGCAATGCTGTGGAGAACCAACAGGTAGAATAGTCTCTCCCATTCTTGTACAAAGGACGAGTATAACGTCCCTCAACGGTAAGTAGCTGCTCTCCTGCTCGGGAGACAAGACCTGCGCGGTGTGGGACGCGGAGACCATGGAGCGAAGCATCCTGTTCAACATGGGCAATGTTCTGGAGAACCAATTGCTTTGGTCCTTCGATACCGGATCTTCGGAGCTTCCGAAATCCGCTGAGGGCTCCAAAAGGAGTTGCTGCCTACTACATTTGCGTATCCCGCTAGCTACAGTACTATCGACAACACAGCTAACTGACCATCCGTGAACTTTATGTGCATTGTAATAAGGTTCTATATACTCGTACATACAGGATGGTCAGTTAACTGTGTTGGCGTTTGTACCTGCAGGCCGAAGGGTTGCTTACGTTGCGGCGCATCTTTCACGGTGTTAGGACCAAAACAAGTTCTACCTATTTCATACGATTTCCGGCCTATCCGGTTTTCCTGCGATCATAATATCGCAAAGTTGTGAAATACAAATATCAAAACTTAAAATCAATGCACAGCTTGCAAAAATTGTGATGATCTTCTAAAGAGTAAACCCCATTTCCAGGTATCATGCCACTGGCAAGGCAAGCACCTGATCACCGTCTCACTCTCCGGTGACATCAGCTACCTTGACCCGGAGAACCCGGACAAGCCTCTCCGGGTACTGACGGGCCACAACAAACCCATCACCTGTCTGGCTTTACACCCGGACAAGCATACTGTGTACACGGCCAGCCATGATGGCAATGTTACCGCGTGGAATGTTGAAACTGGTAAGTAGTGGAGATAGTAAGAGCATGTTGATATCTATTTCGTGATTACATAAAATTCTCCTCAGTGTTGACTGGCTACAACATGCCTATAAGATTATTAAGACAAACTATAATAAACCAACCACATGTCTTGTTTAACAGTCGGACAAGCATACAGTGTACGCAGGCATGACGGTTATGTTATCGCCTGGGACGTTGCTACTGTGTAGGGATAGTGAGGTTTTAATCCCAGTTCAAAATCTTGGCATCACCAAAAATTCTCCGGGTATTGACTAGCGGCAATAAGCCTTGCTTGGTTTTACACCAGAAGTACCACACTTTTTATTTTAAATCCTGGATTGTTGCAACAGAATGTGTATTTTTGAGATCCTGGGAACAGTACTAAATTGTAATGTTGAACATTCCGCTGTATTAAAATGCTGCAAACATGTCGATCTTATACTCCAGTTTCTGTGTAAAATATGTGCAACTAGTCTTGTTTAACCTTTCCTATTTTAAATAACAAAGGGTTTTTTAATTTATTTGCCCCGATTTTTTGTGACATGACCGGCTGTTTAGACTCGAGCGTACTACAAATATAAGTTACATCGGCAATCTTCGTCCACGCCGACGAGTGCTGACAAGTACCGAATGAAATCGAACGTATGACCATTTCAATAAAGACCTTGTTGCACTACATGTAAGGTACAATATGCAATGACAGGTGAACTCGTGCTTTCCCGCTCATAGCGCAAGACAAAATGGCGGGCGCTGGAGCTGCCAGCGTTTCGGCCAATGGGCGTTGAAGATTCTACCCGCGCAAACGCGCTGCCTTATGACAGATTAAAATGTTTTCAAAAAATGCTTTCTGCGCAGGTACATCGTTGTGACGTATATTTGTGGTACTACTGTAATGTAAACTGATTTGGTCGTGACGGCTGATGGTTGTTTCTATAATTTCAGGCGAAGGCCAACACATCCTCGGGGTCGGGCACGGCAACCAGATCAACGGCATGCGCGCCGGCAAGGACGGCTCGCTGCTGACGTGTGGCATTGACGACTCGCTGCGGCGCGCCGTGCCTAAAGCAGAAGGTATGAGTGACTTTAAAACCACTTATGTACATATTATGATCTGTGTACAGAGTTTGCAACAATAGTACATTACTACAGAGGCTTAAGGAAAAGTTAAACCACTAAAGTTCCAGTAAGTTTCAAAAACTCCAGTAAAATTATGTAATTTACCACACTGCTCATGCGCTGACTTCTCATTCCGATTCGGCTCTGGCACGGTATTCCTCTCGCAAGACAAGCCCAGATTTCTCCATCCTGGGCTCGGCACCAAATTGTAACAGACCCCTACAAGCGCGTTAATGACTTATGTTATGTGGTATCAGGTGAGGTGCCAACGTACACGGATAGCGTGGTGACGCTCGGCTCCCAGCCCCGCGGCATGGACCACATCCTCGACGACGACACGACCATCATCGCCACTGTTAAGGAGGTATGTATCTGATACTTACATTCACGACTGTATTCCGAAAAAAGCTGTTGTCCAGCCTGATACCCCAGCACGGCTATCACAAGACGCCGCGCGAGCTCTCTCGATTTTTCTCGCACTATCCGTCTCTCTTTTATTACAACACTTAGAAAGAGAGGTATAGTGCGAGAAAAATCGAGAGAGCTCGAGCGCCGTCTTCTGATAGCCGTGCTGGAGAAAAAAACGGTTAGGTTGTTAGGTGAACTGCGACCCTACAGCGCGCGAGCCGAGTGAGCGAAGCGAGCGTGACGCGGTAGCGTCCGGCGAAGCGCCATAACCGCACGTTGTATTTTTTTCCTAGTTGAATATAAAGTAATTGCCGCTAATTCCCCTTGGGTGATCAAGGTCAGGTGATTAACGTGGATAACGTGGGAAAAAAGGGTTAAGAAAGAGCTCGTAAAAATATATTTCAATGTCGGTTTTAGAAGTTGTAGATTTAAAGATGGAGGAGAAAGGGATGTTGCAGTGATGGTTGTTAGCCCGTCGCCCAGTTACGAGAGCTACTTGAAGAAAAATGGGTTACGCTATTCTAACCCGTCACCGCTTCACACGGTATCATTCCTAGTGGAAAGGCGCTCCTTTCCACTACAATAACACACTACAATATTTGGCAATCCCATCGCTATGAGTGGGAAAATGGACGGGATTGCCAGATATTATTGTGAATAATATTAAACGTATGTCGAAACTGTCATCCGAGTACTGTACTACAATTGTACCTTAGAAATTGTTGAGTATTGCTGTCACCACAATTTTCCCTTCATCTTCTAGTTTCTGTACCCTCACTAATTCCATTAGCATTTCTCACTATTTAATCATGTACTACTTTAAGTATTAAGTATTGTTGACAAAGCCTGTTGCGGATTCTATCATTGTTAGATAAATGCCTAGGGAGATGAGTTTTTGTACACACTTGACGAAGCCTGCGTTGCGGATATTTTTCTGTGCCTATTTTTGTTCGTATTTCTTAAATAAATATTTCATTTCATACAAAAAAAACTATATTGCACAAAAGAAAGCCTTATACAAAAAAAAAATACAAAATTTATTTATTTACCTATAGTGATTTATAAACAGTAAGAATTACAAAGAGCATAGCCTAAGAGTATTTACATTAGAGTTATGCAATAGTCCTCACACTAGGTCGAACCTGTGTCGTGAGGACTGTAAGGTTTCCAGAAGAATTTAATCCAAACGTGATGCTCAAAATACAGAGCTGTTATTGAGAGGTAAAGTTAAAGTTAAACTTGTATTAAAAGTGAACTTAATGCCATGCAGCATTATCTACCAGTCAATCTTAACAGGACTGTATTTATAACATAACGTTATTCCATTAACAGCTGTGCGTGATAATCGGCGGCAGTAAGCAGTCGGCCGTGCCCCTGACCTTCGAGCCCACCTGCGTCGCCATCGACCCCAAGACCCGGCACGTCGCCGTCGGAGGCAAGTCCGAACGTTTTAGATTGCACTTTTGTTTGACCTCCCAGTAACTACTATCACACTTGACTAGACTAGACTTGAGATTTCCCGGGAATTATCGGTTTTTGCCGTATAAAAGGAGACGCATGCACATATTATTGAAATGCCTGCATCACATGTTATTCTTATTATATAAGAGCATTTTCATTTATTTATGTCCCTTTCACGGATAGTAACGGGCCGTCACAAAACCGAACGCAATTTACAACTGTAAATTAAACTCCCCGTAAAATTATCCTTGCATGAAATGAATTATTCTCTTTCTATTCTTAGTTTGTACCTTCAGCTGTCAACACGGCGAATCCTCAAACATATCAAGGGTCGGCAACGCCCATATTACTCTTTTGGAGTTGCGTCTATACGCTGCGGTGTCCGCTTACCATCTGGCGCGCCGTACGCTTGTTCGCCACCGTCGTTGTATAAAAAAAAAGTCAAATTAAACTCTGTATCAAATTCCAGGAGCGGACAACAAAATCCGCCTGTACACGCTGGACGTGCGCACACTGACCCCGGGCGTCGTCCTCGAACACCTCGGCCCCATCACCGACGTCCGCTTTAGCCCCGACTCTACTTACCTGGTCGCTAGCGACGCCAACAGAAAAGTCATACTGTACAACACGGAAGAGTACAAGGTGAGGGAATAGTTATACTTCGACTCAGTGTATTTTGTCCCCATATTCTCGAGCGCCTCGGTCCCATCACCGACGTCCGCTTTAGCCCCGACTCTACTTTCCTGGTCGCTAGCGACGCCAACAGAAAAGTCATTTACAACAACACGAAAGAGTACAAGGTGAGGGAATAGGGTTGTACCTTGTTTTACCGACAATTGTTTCATCGAATGTATGTTTTGCAGAATTTTAATTTCATCAAAAAGCAGTTTTTTCAGAATCAGTAAACTTTTCAGGAATGTACAGTCAAGGGCACCGATATGTGTTCACCACAAAGTCTCAAAAATATGTACACAGACCTTATTTCTGCAACAATAAGGTTGTAGTATACATATTTATGAAACTTTGAGTGAATACATATTGGTGCCCTTGACTGTACAAACCTAATCTAACCTAATGGGTTCTACAGAATTACCTTTTAGCCGTGCTTAAAAAGTTAACGGTATCAGAGTAACAGAAATTCGATGAAACGAAAATTCGGCGAAACCAGGTATTCGGTGAAACGTTTGTCAGTGAAATAAGGGGACACCGAGGGGGTTGTTATACTTCGACTCAGTGTGTTTTGTCGCCATATTCTCGAGCGCCTCGGTCCCATCACCGACGTCCGCTTTAGCCCCGACCTTGCTTACCCCGTCACCAGTGATGCCTACATAAAACTCATTGAACAGGGAAGAGTAAAAGGTAACTTACCCCCTGTAGTGATTCTCGAACCTAATCACCGATTTTTGACGACAGCTTTACCCAAGGAATTCACCATCGTCATCATCATATCAGCCAGAAGACATCCACTGCTGGACATAGGCCGCCCCCAAAGAGTGCCACAGTGACCGGTCCTGCGCCACCCGCATCCTTTACCAGGTCACCAGTCAATTAAAATACTATGATAATTTGTTCCCAGTTGGCGCACAAACAGGAATGGGGCTTCCACACGGCGCGCGTGAACTGCGCGGCCTTCAGCCCGGACTCCAAGCGGGTCGCCTCGGGCGCGCTCGACACCAACATCATCGTGTGGAGCGTGGCGACACCCAGCAAGCACATCATCATCAAGAGTGAGTCATTTAAGAGCAATGCCTAGCTGAGCAACTTTTCAAATCTCGAATTTTTGACGCAATAGCCGTGTTCCGAATCACGACAACAACGATTACAGCGTTTACAGTGCTTACGGCTGGTCCGAATCAGTAAGCGCGCTCAAGGCCGCGTAAGTGGTGTACTGATTCGGTCCGGTCATAAGCGCGTTTACTGTCATGTGTCAAACTGTCAATGTCAACGGCACATTCATTTGAATTCTGTCTGAGGTTCTGAGCAAAGAGAATAAATATAACCACTACGTTTTGAGTTCTGAGTAGAAAAGTTAAATCGCATATGAATATACAATGACATATGACACTTAAAAAATTTAAGTGTCATATGTCAAACCAAACCAAACGTCAACTTGACGTTTGGCTCAAGGTGCTTACGCCTGGGAGTGTGAGCACCGTAAGCGCCAACATGGCGTCGTCCATGACATCATCAATGACGTCACGATATTTATGTGAGCGTTGTAAGCGTGAATCGGTCCGATCGTAAGCGCGCTTAAAACGTTTTTGTCGTGATTCGGAACACGGCTATTGTTTCTGTCAAGCTGCTGTAGACTCCGCCTCCAATTCATGCGATAAGGACAACTGCAGCTCGGACTAAATATCCCACGCAAAAAACTCAAAAATCGAGGTTTCGCTCTCGACTGTTTCCTCCTCCAAAACGCAACCAATCATAATAAAATTTTGGGAACTGCAAGAAGAAATAATCAACGCCGCTATGTTTAATTTTTTTGATATTTGTTGTCATATTTGTATGCTGCGCCTTTTTTGGCAGCCAATTCAATTAAGCCGTTTTTGCGATTTTCAAGGCGCTGTAAGTTTCTTTAAAATAAAAATATCCAAAAAAGCAAAACATAGCGGCATAGATATTGATCTTATTTGAAAAATTCATTGCTCTATGTTCAAAAACCAGAGAGGAAACAGTCGAGAGCGTTTGTATGGGAAAATCGCAGGTAGGCATTCCTCTTAACTTTTCACCACCATTGACGGCCATTCACGTCATCGGAAATTCGCCCCTCGTGAGGCACCTCGTTTGTCATACTCATTTCATTAAATTGTTGCATCACTTCACGCTTGAAAACGGTACTACTTTAGTCCTCTCGAGGCTCCGACTCGCTCCTCATTCGCTCGGTCATCACCTCGCGCTTCATTTATCCCTCAAACCTCAAAGCCTCGCCCCTCTAGCTCCAGACTCGCGACTCGCGCCTAGCTTTCCCTCATTTACAATACAATATTGTATGTAGTGGAGGAAGGTAAGTAAGAGTGAACATGAAAGTAATTGGTTGTCTACACTACACTTGAAAAAACCTTGTTTTTAATGCTAATTATTAGATGGTATCTCACCTCATTTGAAGTAGGACATTGTACCACATCATTTTTAGAAATGAGGTGCTCATACAAACTCATTTTAATCTCATGTCCTACCCAACACTAGCCAGAGCCATAAAATAAAGATGATAATACCAAACATTATAAAAGGGAAGAAGTGGTTTTTATTGGTTTTTGGACGGTCGTTTGCCGTCGGTGGCGTCCGTGGCGCGCTGAGTCACTTCGCCAGCTGGCGGTGAAAAGGTTAACAGGGGATTTCACTATCATCACCATATCAGTTAGTGGACAGCTGCTGACCATAGACAGACTGAATACGCGCTTGTGAAGTTTTTGTCGTCAACTTGTTCTTGTTGCGCTGGAATACGGGGTGGGGTGTACACTAAAATAAATTATCAATATTGTTGTCTCTCTTCTCTTCCGCTTGTTTAAGAGCTAAGCTCTTGTCGGTGTAGCTCAAAGTAGGCCCTCCAATTACTCCGATCCCAAGCAACCTCTTGGACATCTCGATACGACCTAACATCAACTCTTTTTTCGAGCTGCTCTATGTAGTTTATTCTAGGTCTTCCTCTTCCTCGCTTCCCCTCTTCCTTTCCTTCAATAATATAATAATGTTTTATTTTCTCGAAAAAGGGTTAAAAATGTAGCCAAATGAAACGTAGAAGAATGAAAGAAGAAGTAAACTTTTTTATGATGTCCAATTATTCACTCGAGTTACGAACGATCCCCATTCCCCAGCCGGAAACATGACACCACTGACAATTTATCGCAGCAATAAATTGTAATATTCGTTTGTTCACAGACGCTCACCCCCAAAGCCAGATCACCGGCGTGGTGTGGCTGGACGACGAGACCATAGTCTCCGTCGGCCAGGACGCCAACACGCGCGTGTGGACCGTGCCTAAGGCATGAACACACTAATACACACGGGGAGACAACTCGTACGTCAATAAAGCCTGTGCTACACTGTTGTCAACCAGGAACTTCGCCCAGGTGATCCGTAGGCTTTCGTTGCGTTGACAGCGGTGTCGTAAAGACTTATCTGAGCTGATACTAGCTGGTATAATACGGTATTTGACGAAAGTCAAATCAGCTTCTTTTTATGTAACGTCAAAAACGCTCGGTTACTATGAAATTTGTAGGGATTAGGTACTCGCTTGTGACGTCACAATCAATTAACGTCCTTATTGTTAGTTTATATGAATTAAAAAATCTTATAATAGCTAACTTAAATAAAAGATGGATACTGTCCGAGTATTTTCGTAATGTTTATCTGTTGCTAATAAAAGAACTATTTATTTTCACTGTTGTCAAATGCCCTATTCGTGCCGGAGCGAACAAACGTGAGTATTTAAATGGGGGTATGTCATCCCTTTACCCATAACAAAAAATAAAAATATCAGATCCGTAAACCTCCAACTGTAGGCCAAATCACTCAACTATGGTCCGAATTAACTCTTATATTAAACGTGAAAATGCGAGTATTATTGTGCATCCATTTAAGACGCAATATACAGACACAAAATTGGATAAAAATGTATAAAATGACTGATACAAAGTTATTTGTTACTTTTGTAGGATAGTTGTTCTTTGGACTATTGTTGGTAGACTTTACGGTAGGGTATGATTACTTTCCTAATATAACAGTCTTATTAGGCGAACCGAAATTCTTCCATCCTTCTTAATTCCGTATAAAAAATGGACTATATGGAGGAAGCAACAAACAACATTACAACCTCAAACACACATGCACACTTAATTTGACGAAGTAATAAAATGTCGAATTTGTCTCCCCAGGCAACGATATTTATACCCCAGAAGATTTTCTATCTATTATTACGAACTAACATATTTATTTCTCTTACTTTAAGTTATAAAGTTAATCAGATGCTCAGTTTTATGAAATAATTTATTTTTACTAACTGCACGTATTTAATATGGGACTGGCTGTTGACGATTGTATTGATCTCAACGATTGTATAAGTTTGTAAAAACCCAAGGATACAAGTCATTGCAGTGGGCTGTGCCATGTGGACGCAAGTTAAGTTGCGCAGCGCGCTGCAACGAAAGTCGTAGCATCTGGGCCCTGTGCTAAAGATGTTTTGTTTGTAAAATGTTCTCAGAATACATAGTACTGAGGTATTAAAGAATAAATTGGACATCATTGCTGCATCTGCCGATGAACGACTCTGAGTTGGTATAAGATGCAATTTCCCTTGGCACACGTCAAAGGCTTAAATTTTCACTGCCGCTGCTATTATAGAGCCAAAACAAGCGTGTCGATGCGGTTTAACACATTAGATCGGACTTCTCGCTTGCTCTCGCTTTCTTTTACTTTCACCGGTGCACGCATCACTAAAGTACGAGGGAGAGAGTGCGAGTTGTTATTTATGACCGTATTGACACGTTTAATTTGGCCTTATCCCTATAAGTTCCTAACTGTGTTTTCATATCTGGGTGAGGACCAAATTCTTGCCTGGTTAGTCGGTAGTTAGCCATACAAACTGAAGAAGTGAACAAAGTTCCGTTGTGATACAAAAAATAACCACACGATACCTGGTATGCCCTTGATCAGTTCACACCCCATTTTTGGTACACTCACTATAATTAATTTTATGGTTAATTTTCGTGTTACAACGGAAAACTTTCATAGAAAATTGAATCGAGTGAGTTAAGCTGGTCAAGTATTTGGTGCTTACCTACATTTGACACGTAGCTGTCAGACATGCGAGGCGTCAACTATATGAAAGAACATCTCTGCACGTCTATGGTGGACTATTACCCTGATTATAATAAGTCTGTGTATTTTTCTCCAATGTTATGATCGCTAGGAAAGTATTTATTGCATGCATTTTTATGAACACTGCTCTGAGCTATTAACGGCTAGTCCTAGTATTTTTTTAATAACTATCTTAGAGATTAGATCTAAGAGATCGCCAACCGCTACTAACTAGTGTGACTGCATTTATACCAGTTTTCCTATGAATTGTGAACAAAATGTTCTTGTGTCTAAGCAGTATTTTTATACTAATTTCTAAAGTATTTTTCTCGATTTTTTACGTGATTTCTACTGAACTAAAATGAAGTATGTATGTAACTAGGCTAAGTAATAAATTGTATACACTTGTATGTTCCTTGTTTTATTTACTTTTACCTATGATTTTTCCTATTTTAAGCGGGTCTGTGTTGCGTAAGCACAGTGACAGTCAAATTTCTAGCCATTTACGAAGTGAAAGTAAGCATGGTTGAAATCATTTAGGGTGACCGACTTTAGTCGCTTTTTCAACGGATTACTATGATGCAACTCTGTCAATTCAAAATATTGTTTAGTTAGGAAAATGTGGACGAGCTATTATGAAGGGAAACCTTCCGATATCATTAAAACACAAACCCATGGACATGTGCATTCTTCCAATCCTTACCTACGGAGCACAAACTTGGTCTTTGAGAAAAGTTCAGAAATCTACCTTCAAGGATTGCCAAAGAGCCATGGAACGCAGTATTTTGGGCGTGAAATTAACGGATCGCATTAAAAATACAATACTGCGTTCCAAAACTCGGATAACTGATGGGGTCTATACATGTAAGAAAGATATATTTATTCACAAACACAGGACACACATATGTCATGATTTGTCAGCCCCAATTTATCAGATGCTGACTAATTGCTATCGTCTGGAGGCATGTTGCGCTGCTGATCCAACTGTCACACGAGTTGTACTGAGAAATTGCATGCACATGTGGAGGGATTGTTACTTCTGTACGTACGCCACACCCAATTATGACTTCGACTTGTGGTACCTACTGACAAATTGTGGTAAAATCACGTAATCCGTAGGACTAGGCCTGCCGCATGCCAGAGGGCCTACCGCGAAACGAAAACGAACTTCGTTCGTATATCTCCGTCTCTGTCGCACTTGCATATTCGAGCGACAGAGAGAGAGATACACGAACGAAGTTCGTTTTCGCTTCGCAGTAGCCCCTCAGAAGCGTTGTGGGCTACAATTACCACCAAGTGGGTCCCACAGAACCGAATACGGCGTCTCGGTAGACCACGTAGGAGATGGCGAGACGAGCTTGACGTCTTTGACCAAGACTGGTGGGAGTGTGACGGATAGGGATATGTGAAAGAAAAAGAGGGAAGCCTTTGGAAAGTGGGACACTAATAATAAGGAAAATGCGAATGGATGACATTAATATTATCTCAATAAAACCAATAAGTATTAAAAAACATTTATTACAAATATTGTCTTTTAGATGTCTTTTCGTAACAGTAGCATTATAAATTATGACTAGATTCGCATATAAAAAACTTAGGTATTTAATTTAAGAAATATTAGTGTAAATAATATTTTGTGTAAGAAGATACGAAAGTTATAAATTAATAGGGTAAACACTAAACAATCCTATTGCTGGCCCTTATGATTATAGACACGCTCAATGGTAGTTCAAGGCAAGTAAATAGCCCTGTATAATGGTATATAGCCTCGGCTTAGTTCTGTCACCACAGACAGTCCAGACTATGTATGTGTCAATTTCAGTTGACTATTTGACATCCATACATTTAGATTTGAACCTTAAATGAGTCAGAACACAATCGTTTTTATTTCATCTATGACGGCAAATATGTTGCCGTTACCCATTTAAGCCCAGCAGTTCAGTTGATCAAAATATTATAAAACCCCATTTGTATTTTTATAGAATTTGGGCTGAGCAATAGTAATTTATACAAAGTACGTACCCAAAAATTTAACTAAGTATAAGAAAATAAAATATGACCACGTTTCAAAATATTAACCATTCATATTAACCCTTTCGATGCCTAAACGCCTGAAGTCGTCGCGTGTGACCATGCCAGAGCTCATGCTCAGCGACTTTTTAAGGTTCCACCACATTCGCGCGATTCCCGGGCGTGAATCGCGACGAGAATCTCGCGTGAACTCTTCCTTGGCTCCACATTCGCAGGGTTCGCGTTCGTAGGCCCTTTTACGCGGGCCAAACACCGACAAACGTGGTTAACAAGGAGCGAACCCGCGAAAAATATGCGAGTCGGCTCCACATTCACGCGTAATATGCGCTATTCTTCGCGCGTTTGAATGCTTCGTCGTTCGTTTGAGTGCTTGATCGTCAAGGTTACTTATAGTTAGTGAGATCTTACTTCGAACATTTGGCAGCTGTCATCCCAGTACAATAAACGTCAATGATGAAGTAATGATTCGAAGTAAGATCTCACTAACTATAGGTAAGTTTGATAAAGAGTAGGTACGTTTTGAAAGTGAACACATAACAGTCCTGTTGAAATATGTCTTTTATATAGTTTCGGTGGGTAACATAATTTAAGTAGGTACCTACATGATTTAGAGGTTTTACAAATATTACAATTTGCTGTAAATATTTAAATAAACTAGTAAAATATATCTAAAAACATATGTCTTAGTCTAAGCGGCTTTTGAAAATTAGCACAGGCTAGCTCATCGAAGAACGCATAAAAATGGATGCCGTAGCGTAGTGAGGAGCATCGATATTTATTTTGATACTTTAAATTGACTTGAAAATGTAGATCAGTAAATTACTAACCAGAAATGTCCTCTAACGTTTTTTAAATTTCGCCAATGTCGAAAATGTAAAAATGAAACGCCACCCGCGGCCTCTGGAAACCGTCCATCGCGCTTATCCAACTGAGCTACCGTGGGCTCCGCTAGTGGCGGCGACGTGCTCAAGTGTGGTAATTAGAGAAAGAAAGAGACTAAAGAAGGATAGGGAAAGAGAAAAGAGAGTAAGGGAGAGAGGGATGCGTGAGAGACGAAGAGAGCAGATAAAACTCGCGGTTACATAAAGGAACCTACACACTATAAGTATAAGGTCGGTCGCTGCGGTACGCGCGCTCACAACAAAGGGCACCTTAGGCACACAACATAAGACCGTTTGCAGACCGATGACGAAATATAGAGACTGTTAGGCCTGCAACACACTGGCGCGGCCTGCGGTGGCGGACAATAGTAAATTTGTCAGTTACTGTCAATTTTACCATTGTCCGCCGCGGCCAGGCCGCGCTAGTGTGATGCAGGCTGCACGCGTGCTGAGGGCTAATCACGTAACGTTTCGAGCGCGCGTTTAAACAATTTAACTGTCACACGTGTGTGACATTTACATCTACCTGCGCTACCACGAAAATCGAAAGTCGAAGCTCGCAATATATCCCTCTCTATCATTCGAATACGCAAGTGCGACAGAGATAGAGATATGCGAACGAACGAACGAAGGGTTTCAAAGTAGCCGCTCTGACGCGCGTACAATTCGTTACGTGATTGACCGGAATGGGCACTGTACACGACACGGCGCACGTAGAGTTTAGGATGAGTAATGAATCTGTATGGCGGCCAATACACGGTGAATAAATACTGATGATCCACCCATATCACAATCCGGAGCACAATCATATTGACGTGTATCACGAATTGTCAATATATTGCAGAATAACCGGATGATTTTGAAATCCGCCCACAGATAAGAAATAATCTGTGAGCGACTAAAGCTGCTTGGTGGATGGTAGGAGCGGTACGGAGCTATAAGATAGAGCGAGATGGGGATATAGAAGAAGCAGAACTACCGTCTGGCCATCCTTTAATACTAACACTCCTTTGCTCTCTTTGCGATGCCTTATTTTAGATTAAATTAACTTCTGTATTGACATTTATAATTAGTTTTTTTTTGTTATTTTAATTCAAGTTTTTATTTTTACTGGCGATCATAATATCAAGTCGTGTAAATTGAACTAGGGTAATTTATATTGGATATTCATATTATGAAATAAATAAATCTAATCTAATCTAACGCGATAAATAATAAGCGTTTAAAGGACCATTCAATACTCAGGATCATCAGTATTTAATCACCGTGTATGGCCGCCTATACGTCTGTGTGTAAGCCGTCTTAAGCCGCCAGTTACCCCGGCCGGTTCCCCGCGTGTCGGTACGCGACGTGCTTGCGCAGCGCGTCCCGCGAGCGCGACACGTGGCTGCACGCGCGGCACGCGTGCCGCCGCCCCGCGTGCGTCTCCATGTGCACGCGCAGGTTGTACTGGTTGCTGAGCCGCTTGTGGCAGATCGTGCATACTGAGCTGTTGGTGCGCCACTTTCTGTCGAACGGTTCCGGGGGTTCTGTGAAATGTAGATGGAATTGTTGTTTTTAAGAAGTATGAGGGGTCATTATCGTTACGCCGGTTACGGCCAGCTTCAGTTACCGACCAACTGAAGGGAGGTTTCATTAAAACATTCACTGCCAAGAATTTCTTCACGCTACGCTTGTAACCAATCCCGTGGTTTATTTCGTATGTAGCGGAAAGCGGCTGGGACGTAGGCACCCGCTATGCGGGTTCCTGGCAGTGAGTGTTAATGTAAGATAATTTTGCAGACTCTAAACGAACAGTGAACTGGGTTGGTCGAAAACCGGCGCATTTCCTATTTTAGTAAGCTAAGTGACTTCCTAAAATCGCAAGTAAAACACGCCACCTTAATTTAAGCTAAACGTCCCAGTGCCCGACACTAAGGCTAATAGGGAATATGCATGGGACTTCAATTTTGAATAAAGTGCACTCAATCGATGCGGATATACGCAGAAATATCATACAATACAACAGAAGTGTTATAAAAAAACGATTGTATTCGTTTTATCTCACTTAAAATCACGAAATAGTAAAAAAATATTATTTTTCGATAACATTACATAACAGTTATTCATGTTAACATATATCAGCAGAATCTTTAATATAAATTATATTTTTTACGAAAAGTATACACTTAAACATGATTTAATCGCAAAGTCTAAGGAGATAATTGCAAATTAATGACTAACTCCATTCCATGTCAATGCGCCGAGAATATGAATTGTGACGTCATAGTCTATGCCCGGTAAATATAGAGCGTTTTCGGTGGGTGCCACGGCGTGCAGAGATCAAATGCCAATAAATTCAGAAAAACACGTAACAAAGTTGTAATGCTACAGATAATATTCCTCTGGATTATACTTTTGATTTTCGTTATAATAAAAAAAAAAGACCGGGTTGCACTCCGGGAGTGCCGTGCTGGCAGAAATAAAAACACAATGACATTGTAACAGTATAAAAGTACTATCATTTATGTGGTAAATATATCTGCCGCCAAGACGAGCCAATTAATTTTGCACGAATTGTTTCATTTATTTGCGCTACCGCTAAACATGTCAATTTATATTACATTAAAAATTTAACACTTCAGAACTATTACAATTATTTAACATTAAAAAGTTTAAATCTCTCAGAAAAATCAACTTCCATCCATACGTCTTACTTCTTACGAATCTCACTATCGTGACATCTTACGGTCACGTGACCTTTGACGAGTTTAACAATTTTTCCCCATCACATCGAAAAGTGCACAGCGCCGCTAAAGAAGTTTTCACTTCAAAAATACCCTATTAATACATGGAAACGGAGGGGGAAGCATTTGCCCAGCTGTGGGACACCATGGACTCCTACTTTCAGTCTCATGTCAAAACAATAGGGGTGAACAGTAGAGGTCGACTAATGGGACATTTACCTTACATAGTGTAAAAAGAATGGATATTCTAACGCGTGAATATTTTGACAAATGTGCCCGGCGTATTTCATAGGTAGGTACGCTCTGTTTTCGTCAGATTCAGCCACGTATCAAGATAATATTAGAAAAACACTCCGTCAGCGTCATATTCGCTTGCGTGAAATAAGATTTTCTTGACAAATGGCTAAGGAATAAAACAAATATGGATTCGCAGACGTATGAAAGAATTGCGAAATGTTTGTAAGTAGGTAGGCCGTTCTCTTGTTTTTGAACAATTTAATGTGAAAATCGTTTACGGCATGAAGGAAGCGGCCCTCTCCTTTCTAATTTATACCTGCTTATAAGTTTTGTCCGTTATAACTTAACTAACTTTTCCTGCGTCTTTGTCTGACTAATCTTATATATTATTCGCCTCGGCATTATTACGCACTACACGTGTAATAAATCTATTAGCTAATATGCTATTAGAAATCCCACAGGAGCAGCATCAATTATCGCACTCCCCTTTTAGCTCCTTTAAAGGATGATTTCCGGGATTGAAACTATCCTATATCCTGCCCTCACTTACATGCATATGCAACATTGCCCTTACCTGCTAAAATCCAATAGAATTTTAAGATTTTAAGGTCTATTTGTAATTTTAATTTTATTCTGATTTATAATGTATCTAATGTTTTGTAATATTTGTAATAATTGTAATGTAATATGATATGGACTGAAGGGTTCGAAATAAATGAATATTTAATTTGATTTTAATTTAAATCGTCGCCGTCCTAACCCCCGGACTCCCACAGATTCTGCACAATCTGGTCCAGTTTGCTCAGTCTGTTCTTCTCGTTTCTAACATTACATGCTGAGTAAGCAACAATCTCACCAAATTAGGCTTAATCGGAGGCGTCACCGTCCCAACTCCCGGATTCCCAATTTTGTGTGTACTGAACAGATTCTACACAATCTGAAACAGTTTGCTCTGTCTGTTTCTAATATTACATGCTGAGTAAGCAACAACCTCACCTGCAAAATTAGGCTTAATCGGAGGCGTCGCCGTCCCAATTCCCGGACTCCCAATTTTGTGCGTGCTGTACAGATTCCGCACAATCTGGTCCAGTTTGCTCAGTCTGTCTTTCTCGTTTCTAATATAACATGTTGAATAAGCAACAATCTCACCTGCTAAATTAGGCATAATCGGAGGCGTCACAGTCCCAACTCCCGGACTGCCAATCTGGTGCGTGCTGAACAGATTCTGCACAATCTGGTCCAGTTTGCTCAGTCTGTCTTTCTCGTTTCTAATATAACATGCTGAATAAGCAACAATCTCACCTGCTAAATTAGGCATAATCGGAGGCGTCACAGTCCCAACTCCCGGACTGCCAATCTGGTGCGTGCTGAACAGATTCTGCACAATCTGGTCCAGTTTGCTCAGTCTGTCTTTCTCGTTTCTAATATAACATGCTGAATAAGCAACAATCTCACCTGCTAAATTAGGCATAATCGGAGGCGTCACAGTCCCAACTCCCGGACTGCCAATCTGGTGCGTGCTGAACTGATTCTGCACAATCTGGTCCAGTTTGCTCAGTCTGTCTTTCTCGTTTCTAATATAACATGCTGAATAAGCAACAATCTCACCCGCTAAATTAGGCATAATCGGAGGTGTCACAGTCCCAACTCCCGGACTGCCAATCTGGTGCGTGCTGAACAGATTCTGCACAATCTGGTCCAGTTTGCTCAGTCTGTCCTACTCGTTTAACATCACATGCAGAGTAAGCAACAATCTCACCTGCTAAATTAGGCATGATCGTAGGCGTCGCCGTTCCAACTCCCGGACTGCCAATCTTGTGCGTGCTGTACAGATTCTGCACAATCTGGTCCAGTTTGCTCAGTCTGTCCTTCTCGTTTCTAACATTACATGCAGAGTATTGCAGAGTAAGCAACAATCTCACCTGCTAAATTAGGCATGATCGGAGGCGTCGAAGTCCCAACTCCCGGACTGCCAATCTTGTGCGTGCTGTACAGATTCTGCACAATCTGGTCCAGTTTGCTCAGTCTGTCCTTCTCGTTTCTGATGACGTCGTTCATCCCCGTGTATTCCTTGTCCGTTGGCAAGTCGAAGATCCTGGGCTCGCTGAAGTCGGGTTTGGGCTCGTAGGTTGGGGAGTCTGGTTGGGGCTCTTGCGGTTCTGGCTCGATTGGTTGTGGCGTTGGGTTCTGTGGAAATTAAGAATAAGTTTAGGATACGTTTGTTTATTTTAAAGGAATGTCGTGGGTCTACATACAAATGCATTTATTACGGGCAGTGATTAATATAAAGCACCAGCCGCCAGTGCTCATCACTCAGGTAGGTAGTAGAATACGGTCGCGTAAAAAACGTAAAAAAATGATCCCTTCACTTATTTGTTTATTCGTATCAAATACTAGGGAATTATAAAGACTGCCACTGTCTATTGTTTATACTATGTCGCGTTATTAAATGAGCCTACTGTAGAAAGTTTCACTATACAGAGGCCCTTGTACAGGTACAAAATAGCACCATCTATCAACTCAATGCAAGAAACCCCCTAGTAGATGGCGCCAATGTGTAAAGCTGAAGTCTAAGTGCATTACGAGATTAATAGTAAACAATCTCTATAGTAAAACTAGATAAAGCAGGCTCATTGTTTTAAAGTAACGTGACATTGTATAAACATGGCAGTCTTTATAATTTACTAGTCTCTTCTCTGCTCGTATCCAAGTAACAAAGCCTTTTATTACGAACACGTACAAACGTCTCAAAGCCCGTATTAGAATAATGTTGGTATATAAATGGCGGCCTACTCTGTCGGCACAAAAAGCACCGTGATGGATGATTGCGATGAGACCGAGTATTTTTTTAAATTTACGGAACGTCGACGGATCTTTGGATGATCATGTGACTTTATTTAGGGTTTTGGTTGGCAGATAATATTATTACATGAGCAAAAGGCGTATATCATCATTACGGTGCTGTCTGAAAATCAGCACTATGTATGACACCTCAGCATACTGCTGAGCCAGTGACCGGTTCACGGCCGCAGAGACGGGTTTGTTTCATGTTTAATTTAAAATGTGTTTTTATTGGGTTTGCTTATTTTATCCTACTAAAAATTAAAAACGCTACTAAATAAATTGATTTATTATGCAGCAGATTGCGACCAGTTTGCCTTTAAATGGAGCAAACTTCGCCCTACTCTTTTACAGTTTTGTAAAAACAATTTTTAATTGTTACTACTCTCAATCCTTATGATTTAATTTTACTAATTGTCCGAAATAAGTATACGTACTTAATATGTTACTTTAAGTTTACCAACGCCCTGGCGTAAGCTGTTATGTTGATAAATTGTATTTACAAATAAATAAATAAATAAAAATGCAAATATTTGGATCTTTGGCTGATATTTCTTATTCAATCACGCTTAAACGGCTCCACCGATTTGGATGAAATTTTGCACTAAGATAGTTTATAGCTTGAATTAAAATATAGGGTAGTTTTTATCTCGGGTCCACGCAGACGAAGTCGCGGGCGGAAGCTAGTTGTTTAAAGTGTGTCTCCTGTGTCTTTGTAAATTAATGTATCTTTCTTTCTTTCATTTTATAGTTAGACTAGCCGCCTGCGCGATTGCGCCCGCGTATTGCAGAGAATGCAGGCCAATCATCCAGAAAATCCATTCTATACACAGGTGAAAGAATTTTAGAAATCGCATAGGTGGTTCCGGAGATTACCCGTTACATACAAATAAACCAACTTACAAGCCTACAATCTCACAGACAGTTCCTCTTTATAATATTAGTATAGATAAGTTAGACGCGCTCCAAACGTGAAACGTTTTACGTACCTACCTACTAAGTACTAACCCAATTAATTGGTGCACGTTTTGCTTCAGTCTTTTCGGGGTAAAACTTTAAAACATTAATATCTTCTCTAGTAAGAGACGCTACTTAGTTCTTTTTATACACCTAATAATCTAATTGACGCAATCAGGTAGGGCATCACAACATTATGCCGGTTACGCGACCAGTTTTAGTTAACGATTACCTGAAAGGACACGAGTTCTTCAATTAAAGATAAAAAATATTAACTGGCACAATGACCATACCCTTAATAATAAGTAGCTGCTGCTGAAGCATTTAGCTGACAAGTTCTTCCATTGTTTTCGTATTTTTTTTGTAATTGTATTACTATGTTCCTTTACGACGATTTCATAAAGACTATAGTAGAAGGGAAAATCGAGGGGAAACGGAAGAGAGGGAGACCGCGAAGAACGTTTATGGACCAAGTGAAGGAGAAAGTAAACGTCATGTCGTACCAGGCTGTTAAAGAGAAGGCTCTGGAGAGGGAATCGTGGAAGTTGCTCCACCGACAAGAGCATAGCTCTTAAATTCAAGAAGAGAGATTATATTATACCCAATTCAGAATACTACTCACAGTGTCAGCGTCAGTAAGCCCGGACACCTTCAGTGTCTGCGCCAGCGTCAGCAGCGAGGGCAGCCGTCACCTCTCCCGTGTACATGAAGGTCAGGAGTAGTCGCAGTTCCATAGCCTCGCAGTTCAGGACTACGACCGACCAGTGTGTTCTACTGTCACAACTCAAAACACTACTTACAGTGTCAGCGTCAGTGAGCCCGGACACCTTAAGAGTCTGCGCCAGCCTCAGCAGCGAGGGGAGCACCTCCTTGGAGGCCGTCACCTCCCCCGTGTACATGAAGGTCAGGAGTAGTCGCAGTTCTGTAGCCTCGCAGCTCAGGACTACGACCAGTGTGTTCTCAGCCTCCACTTCCTAAAAAAATAAAAAATAGTTTTATATATGTATATTAGTATGAATTAGCTCTTACTCTTCTCTATACCTAAAGATTTAATTAATGTTATTGCTGTTAACCGCGCTAGCAGAAGGCCAAGATACAGGCTCAGCCTAGTTTGGTCTCTGATGGAACAAAGTCGAATGTATGTTTTGTTTTTTTGGAAATAAACCTTTTTCTAAGTATTTGTAGTTATTTGTATTCTATTTCGTGGTGGGTCCATTGGGTTGTTCAGTATGATCATCTTCGTCTCTTTTTGTCATTTCTGAACATGACCCCCCCTATCTCACCCAGAATATATATTTGTATTGTACTGTATTGTATTATTTATTGGTAAATATTGTCAATTACAAGTCATTAAACATTTTAAAAAGTTTCACATTAAGTACATGTCAATTTCATATTATTATTATATTAATTCGTGTGTTAATAATTATATGTGTTATTTATGGCGGTTACACGACCAGCTTCAGTTAGTGACCACCTGAAGGATAAACTTCAAAAACTGCAGACTCTTTTCAAACAAGTCTTCTAATAAAAAGGAGAAAATATATTTTCAGTTCACCAACTCATTTAAGTGGTCGCAAACCGGCACACCAAATTAGGTGGTCGCTTACCGGTGCAATGACCCAATGCACGTGACAAGTATCACCATCAGTCCAAGGATTATAATGTTTTAGTCACGTCACTGTGCTAAACAGACGCTTGCCTGATCGGGGACATAGATACACAAAACAGACATTTAATACGTACAATTATTTTAACATTAGGTATGAATCCCACTGACCTTGAAAAGTTGTGCAAAGTACTGGCTGCATGATGCCAGAACCAGCCTGTGGGCCTTCAGCGAAGTCCCGTTCGCATTCAAGGTCACATCTGTCAGAGCTCCTGTGCTCAGCATGCGCCCAAGGGCGCCAATTACACTGCTCTGTTTTAAAAAATACGATAAACCATTTCAAAAGAAACTGTTTCTTATTAAATATTTTTGTTTTTCTGAAAAGTTTCAATCTTATGTCAAAACAATAGAGGGGAACAATAAGTGTCAATTAACGCGAATATAAACAATACCTAACCGAGTTGTTCTAGAAAATTCCACTCCTGGACGCCAGCGGGCAGCGGAGCGACGAGCCAAGTCATTCGAGCTACTTTGTATCAGGGTGAATATCTACGAAAGATGTGCGGAGATGTAAAATATATGAAAACACAAGCTGTGTTTTCACTTATGTGGTGGATATATCCACCCTTATAGATAAATGAAATTCTGTTGCCACCAACTTTTTTAATAGATATTAATAATAGTAATATAACACATTTCTACTACACGTAGGGTCATTTCGCCGGTTAGCGACCACCTAATTTCATGTGCCGGTTGGCGACCACTTAGCTGAGTTGGTGAACTGAAAGGATATTTTCTCGGTTTTTTAGTAGATTTCTATTCTAAAACAACAAAAAATGCATGTACAATTAATTGTCTCAATAGGGTTTGTATTTATTTATCGTATGGCAATCTAGTGTATTTAGAACCGTGAGGTCTTCGAAAAGACAGTACGGTAATAGGGTTTGTAGAATTGATGTTATCTTCAATAGAAAAAACCTTCTCTTTTAGGTGGTCGCTAACCGAAGGTGGTCGCGTAACCAGCGTAATGACCCTACCTAAAATGTTTTTATTTGTTAACTATGAACGAATAAAATATTAGTCAGCCGATACTGATGAGAAACGAAATATTAAGATTAGCAGAATGAAGATTTGTTTAGTTCTTTTGGCATCTAGATGCTTATTTATAATGGAGTCCAGAATTTGTATTAAGTACGGACTGCTTTATCCTATCCAGCAAGCATAATGGCGTTTATATCCGACGTATGTGTCCGTACTAGCAAACACGTAACGTAAGTGCGACACACTGCGGTCTGTGGCGCGACAGGGACGAATTCTTTATATCGGACATGGGTGGTAAACAACATGTTTTATTTAAAAATATCTATATCGACATTTTATTTATGTTTTTACTTAATAACGATTAATAAATCTGGCCAGCCAACCGTATCAGAAGCTGAGTAGTTGAAAACATAGAATCGTCCCTTTATCGGCGGTGGTAGAGCTGTCGTATGAAAGATACCGTGAAGAATGCTCTCAGATAGTATTAGTGATCCGTTTGGCTGGCCCCACTGTATTTAAATTGGGATTACTACAAAGATATTTATAAATAATTCATCTCTTTTTAGCAAGTGCATATTCCTTCGCCCTTTACAACCGACTCGTTAATCTGACAAAAAATGTCGTTAATTTTATATTTTTTTATCATACGTAGTCCATTTCTCAGCTGTAAAGGGATAAGTGCGAAAAGCAACATTACACTATAGTGCTATGTCTAAAAGCAGATAAAATGTAACAAACTTAATTGTTCATTTGAAAATCGTTCGTTAGGCGAGCATAAGTAATTAAGTGCGAACTAAAGGGAAAACAAAACGACAAGAAATTACTAGGAACAAGTAAATTGGTCGTTCGTCAACGAACCGTGACTCATTAAAAAAACATTAACTACATCTAGAGTTAGGTGTGTCAAGAGCAGAAGCAGATTTGTGCACGATTGTCTGTTAAAGAAAATATAACATTTTCATTAATGTCAAAGCGGGAAAAAACAAGTAATAAGATGGTTCGTAACCTTTTTATTTTTTCTAAAATCAAACAGAAAGTGCGTTGGGGGACTATTCAAGATTCTATTACATTAACCACACTAAAAAAATATTAAAATCATCCATTTAATTAACACATAACTTCTTAAATATCATATGTTCAATGTTCCAGACACAAAATAAGCTATACAAATTAATCAATTAAAAAAATGCTTTAGATTCGGAAAGCGACTGGTTGGTACTTTGTACATACTTACTTATTTTTTTTTTATAAAAGATAAAACCAAGTGACGTACGATATTTAAATTTGTTACTTTTTTAATTTATTGATCTCAAAACACAAGCAAAAGCGTGAGGCGTTCCGCCTGCGTGTGATTGATTATTATATTGTTCGTGTTAAAAAACATGTTTGTATACCTATGTGTCGGTGCTCGCTGTGGAGTGTCGGATCATAAAAACTACTTACCTACCTGGTGGTTATGCCAGCGCAAAGAAAACTGTTGCATTTCATCCTCATCCATAGCGACACAAATTAAATTAATAGGAAAGCAAAAGCGAAAGCAGAGAGACTCACTATTGTCGGTCGTCGCGTGCGCTCAAGACAATAATATTGTTAACCGAATCCAGGCTACTTTATTTTGGTCGGTACGCCTGGAAAACCTGTAGCCACCTATTTCTGGAGCTGATCGTATTTATAAATCCAATGACATTCAGTCAGTGACGCGGCTCACATACCAAAACTCATCCAAAAACAGATTTAGTACGGGCTCGATGATTGGCATCATTGTTCGACTGTTTGCACTAATTATACGAGAATAAAACGTATTCGGAGCGAATATTTCCCACGTGCGACGCAATGGCTGTTTGACTATTGGCTGAATGGGGCCTGACCTAATTTTGTTTTTTTTTTTAAAAGGTTACGCTTTCCCGCCTTTTTATTTGCGATCGGACAGGACAGTCAGTCATTTGTCTAATTGTAATTGTTGACCAAACACAATTAAAATTAATAAATGCGGTTTTTTGTAGGCAATTAATTAATTTGACGTGTTGTGAAAGGAACATTGTAAACATTGTTGTCGGTTCATTAGAGGCGGAAATCTGTGTTCTAAAATATCGAAATAGCTACACAATGGAAAAGTCCAATAAATTGACAGATTTTTCTCACGATCCTGACTTTTTTGAGCGAGTTAAAACGTCTATTGATAAAGATTTGTCGTCTATGAAGAAAATTGTCGATAACATCAACCAAATGAGAGGTTTGTGATTTTGTCATTAGTATAAAAAATTGTTAAGTATTATAATAATGTCGAAACCATCGAACTTTGGTATAGATAAATAGGTATACCTAAGTTCGATCGTTTCGACGTTTTTACGGTTGATAAGGCAATAAATGTGCTTCAAAAACTGTTTGCACCTATAAGCAGGTAGGTACTAAGTATAGTTTACCAATTGCTGGCAGAGACTTTTTTTCTATCGTATTAAGTCTCAATACCTATATTGATTTAAAAACTAAGAGGTACTTAAATAAATTAGTTTAATTAGGTACCTACGTGATTTACTAAAATACCTAATATAAATTGTAAATGCATACTAAATATCAACTACAGCACCCAATATGTCGGGTCTTATCACAGTTATACCTACCTTCTTTTTAAGGCGATTATACACCTAACAATTTGTCCCAACAAGCTAGGGACGCAGCTATGATGGAAAGAGACAGCTATAGCATTCAATTGATTCACTTTTAAGGCGGTTGTTGTGACAAATTGATAGGTGAGAAAACCGGGGGTGGCCAGTATTGTCTAGTCGGCTGTATAATCCAATCAGAAGCGCATCTTTGGTGTGTTCTTTGATATTGACTGGCACCCGATGATGATGATGTATTGATTCCAGTGGAAGCATCATACATGGAATCCGACCTGATGACGATCATCGACGCCAAGACGTGGGGGAACGTGTCGCAGCTTATCGGCCTCACCACTGCGGACATCATGGATGTTACTGTGAAAAACGACCAATAAAATAATTTTTGCCCTTGAAGCTGTTTAAATAGGCATAGAATTAGCGATTTAGTGGCTGTCTTAATAAGAGTGCACTATTTCATTACCTACAATAAAAAACTAGTATTATTTGAGTTATGCATAGTGCGTAGTTCTGCGCCCTCAAGAGCGCGTGAAGTTCGGGTTTCTCCAAAGGAGAAGCCCCCGCGCACCAATGTGGATAAGGAGGGTTTTACAACGGTGTCGAGGAAGCGCAAGCCGCGCAAGAGTCAGTGTGGTACTGCAGTCTGGTTGGTTCCGGTCTGCGGGTTGCCACACCGAGCAAGGCGCTATATGTATCGCGCCTGCATTACACCGCCACGGCTGATGATGTGGTCGAGTACGTTCGTCAGAACACCGGCTTCTCGCTGAGGGTGTTCCAGCTGCGTTCGCGCCACTATGTGCACTTCAGCTCGTTTGTGGTGCGCGTGAGTGGAGTGGAGACCATCGCATGTGCTGACTTCTGGCCGAAGGGTGTCGTGTTTCGACGGTTCCGGTAATCTGCCGAATCCTACACCGGAGATGACGATGCAACGGGGCCACGCCGTTTCGTCGCCTAAATAGTATTATTTGTTGTTTTTAGTTTCGTCACGCATTGGTTATTACTGTAATGTCACGTAAATGTATTTGTCAATAAATAAATAAATAAATAGTGCACTCCTATTGAGACACCCGTTCAGACCCCGTATCATGGTCGGCCTTATCACGCGATAAGTGACAAGATAGGAGCGTCGTCTCGTTCTATCCAACGGTGTCAGCTAGTGACGGACGCTCTATCCTGTCACTTATCGTGTGATAAGGCCGACCATGAAAGGGGGTCAGCTCAACGTGCTTCCCAAAGCACGAGAGCGCTCAGACAATGTTGCGCGTCTACTTTGTCTAGATTTAGTGATAAGAATATTCGCCATCAGCGTAAATAATTGCACAGTCAGTACATATGTACAGCGTATATTTGAGAAAAAGGGGAAGGCCGAGGATATCTTACATGGAGCAAATAAAAGAGAAAATAAACGCTTCATCGTACAGAGAAATAAAAAGAAAGGCAGAATGTAGAACAAGTTGGAAATTACTCCACCGGCAAGAGCCTAGCTCTTAAATAAGAAGAAGAAGAAGAGATATTTGATTAAACGAAATTAGGCGAGGGTACTAAATACAGTACAAACGTACACTAAGGTAAACATCCCAATATTTGACAGCTTAAGGATCTCCAGGACGCTCGACTCTCCATACAAACTTAGATCGGTTCCAATATCAAAACGACATGCTAGAATAACATGAAACTTTGTATAGGTACACAATGGATCCACCATGTCTAGTTTCTGCTGCTAGAAATTAAAAAATATTTTTTCATACAGTTGAAAATCGGTTAATTTTTTTGTCTGTTATAATTTATAACAACGGAAACGTAGTTTCCGACCTAGATAAAGGCGATAATTATTTGCGGAAATCGCGAAACATCTGGTTGACGTATCTGGTGACCGAAGAGCTGGCCGGCCTTCTCGCGCAACGCATTGCAATACGGGTATTAATTTATTATTAAGTACCTACTCCAAAAGAAAGAAGGCAAAAAAATATGCCTAGTGACGACCATCCCATTCAGATATCTCGAAGAATAAGGAAGCTACAACCGTTTTGATATTGCTAGTTAGAGAGAGAAAACGCAAACAGTTTGTGACGTCACAAACTGCGAGGCTGCCGCAGAGCGAGCCGCGCGCGCGGCGGGCCGCGTCGACGGCAGCGCCGAACACGATGGGGCACGGCACGTTGCCGTCTTCTAGTGACGTCACTAACTACGAGCGTCATCGTTTCATATGAAGTTGCGTTTTGCGAAGAAGGGACAGTACATACCCCTTCTTAAAACTTTGGACACATAACTTCGTGACGTGATTATTTAACCTCTTGCGTTGCTTATTTCTCCATGTGACTACTTTTAATCCTTTTTCGAGATAATGAGACATTATTGATTATTTAATTTAGTAGACCCTAATTCAGCGAGGAAATGCCGCCAGCATCCTCGGTACAATGCCCACTAGTTAATGTATACACTTTTAATATGTTTACACTTTTGCAACTTATTACAAGGCAATAAGGTGCAAAAGTGTAAACATATCTTTGACCTCGACTGTACTTATTATATTTAGAAAATAAATGTATATTTTGATGAATCGAATCTCTAAATTCATGTTATTTCCAGTATGGAGATTCGACTTGAATCGACTGTACTGGCGACTCGACTGTACTCTTAATTAGTTGACACCTAGTGTTCATCCCTGTATCCCTTTCATAAAGTATTGGGCCACCGTCGAACACTGGGTCGTTTACCTCACTGCACTCCAGGAAATGGCACAATGTATTGTGCATTTGAACCGAAAACCTGCAGTCCAATTGTGTATTTAAGAACTTGAATAAACTCTGTGCAAAGATTTCCTGCGTTCCGACGTTCTATTCCCTTTCCAAAAGTATTTCCGCAGGCTTTTGCTGATTTCCGCGACGGTGTAACGGAAATTGAACCTTAACGCAATGAGGTAAGGCACTAGTGATCAGTTTTGAATTGATGTGGTTTCTTAAGGGTTGTCAACTCTGAATTTAGTGAAAAACTATGTTAATTTGTAAATAAATTCGCTAGTACTGTGATCCAGTGCACCAATTTCTTTATTTAGTGACAGCTTAATTTATACACAAAATTAGGGCTTTACCTACACGGAAAACATTTTAAAGTCTGTTGATAGTATACAAACAGTACCGAACTTCGAGGTAGAGCAACGTAGCGAACTATGAATAAAAAGATTCGAACGGGCTTGGGTAGTTTCTTTTTACACCTCACAATTGCTATTGAAAACTAACTCAATTTCGCCAAGAATATTGGAATAAGTGCCAAGTACCAAACCGAAATCGGTGTGTACCCACAGTAATTTTGTACGTTCTTGAAAATAAAGGTAAGCGACTGGCAACCCTGTCATTCAAATTATTCGGTTGAGAGCCCACGGTGGTGGCGCGCGGCACCCGGCAGGAACGCTTCGTGTTTTATGACGACCGGATTCCTTCAAAAATTGAATTCGATTGCGCACTATAAAGTTATCTGTGGCAATAATGGTGACATTAGTGTTGTGTTTGTGGTGTGGAATGAAATTCGAATTCCATTCCATATTTGAATTATTTACAACTAAAAGTAAATAATAAGTAATAAAAGTAAGTAAACTATAAAGTTGTATCGTAAAGTTTTGGTTAAACTATTGTTTCATGTTACAGTACCTGCCTCTAATTTTGTCTACGTCTCTCTGGGCCGTAAGTGAGATTTACCGCCCATGCAGCGGCAAATCTCACTTCACACCCAGGAGAAGACGTAAAATTGTGTACGCACCACGGGCGGTAATTCGTCCTGCCTGATGGTAAGCAGACACCGTCGCCTAAGGAGGCTTTTGAGACTTCAGAACAAGCCCAAGCTGGCGACTTTTTACATAACAGTAAATGTTTACTAAAGGCCTCCACCCACCGAACGCGTGTCGTGCGCGGCGCGTGTGCTGCGCGGGCCCGCGCAAGTTGTAAAGCATTGAAACTACACTTCAAACACATACCGAACGCGGTCCGCGTCAGCGGCGCAGCAGCAGCAGCGCGGGCCCGCGCGTCATATCTCTCTCACTACCAACACATTTAATATGTATCTGACTATCTCTATCACACTCAGCAGCGCGGCAGCAGCTGCACACGCGTTGTTAACGCGTCGCTGACGCGGCGGGCCCGCCGCGTGCCCCCGCGTTGCTATACGCCGCCCGCTTGCGGTGTAAATATACCGCTTCAACCGCGCCCGACACGCGGTGGGCCCGCGCACGACACGCGTTCGGTGGGTGAAGGCCCTAAGCGAAACGTCCGCTAACGAAATTCTAAATGTCAGTGGAAGATTGAAAAAATATTCGCCATGAGCGGGATTTGAACCCGCGACCTCTGGAATCCGTCCATCGCTCTTATCCGACTGAGCTACTGTGGATCCGCTAGTGGCGACAAATCTTTCAATCCCTTCACTCTTCTAATTACAAAAAAAAAAAAAAAAACCAGTCGTAGCGAAACATATTTTCAAAAATTTTGAACTTTAGATGACTGAATTTTAGGACCTTGTACATAGTTACCACGTCAATTAAGTTAGCGTTAATTATTCCTTTTTGTTATCTTATCAATTTGTTGAATACTCTTCACGACAAACGTGTGAGATTCTTTACTTACACCTAGTTAGACAACACAAGGACAATGACCGTAGGCAAGTATGAAGTACCTAGAGTGTCTAATTACTATGCTGATAGGGCACTTAAGAAACGCATTTATCATAAACACTGCCCGCGGACATTGTTCATGAATCTAAAAAAGCTGCATAGATTAAAATATGGCTTAAAAAATACCTCAGGATACCCTGTATAAATCTTCTTTCACGTTTTTATAGAGCATTCATGTGATACCCTACTGCAGGGTGTCTTAACCCTTAAATACATAATGATGTATATATGCATCGTATATTGTATATGTTTTAATAAAAACTATGATTTTTTTCTTTATTTTTCCCTCAATCTATACAACATGACACATCTATTTCAATTTATTAAAAAGTTATACAAAAAATCATGCATTTAAGGGTTAAAGTGTGGTTCATGGACCCCTTAGGGGTCCGTGACATGATTGCTGCGGGTCCACGGCTACTGCGTTAACTCTTAACGTAGGTATAAAAATACATGAAAAATAAGTTTTTTTTTCAAATCTTTTTTCAAAAGGGGTCCGTGGTATTCTTGAAATTCTGAAAGTGGTCCATGCCTAACAAAAGTTTGAGAACCCCTGCCCTAACGACATCTATATTGAAGTAGGTAATAGTAAAATAATGTAGAGTACCTATACATTGTAGATATTTAAGACACTATATTAGGTTAAAGATAAATGAGACTGTAATTTTGACTCCACAGTCAAACTGATCGATTTAGGTTTGTGGAGCAATATTATGTTACTATTCATGTCTAATTTTAGTTTTTAATAAATAACAGAACATTCATTACCGAAAGTAGCAATAAAATTCATATAAAATCGTTCATTATAGCTTGACCACAACCGCTGTGCCGCTCCTTAGGTATGCGAGCGGCGAGACGGGGGGGCAGAGCCTTTGTCATTCCGCCGTCCCCGCCTCGCCCCGTCACCCCCGCCGCGTCACCCCGCCTCCCCGCGCATACCCAAGGAGCGGCACAGCGGTTGTGGTCAAGCTATAACTTGGTAACAAAAAATAATACCGAAAGCTAGCTTAATTGACCTGGTAACTATGTACAAACTTTTCTGGAATAGGGATGATGACTAAGATTTTTTTGTGACGTCATTCGAACCAGTTTTTGGAGAGGAACAAATGTTTGTATGGGAGCAACTACAATTAAAGAACATAAATACCTAAAAATTTGAGATAAAGATTGACCTCGCTGGCGGCAGCGCGAAACGCTTCATACTGTGTGTATACAAGGGTGACTTCACATTTGTATATTTGTACTAATCGCAGTATGGAAAATCAGGTAAATTGTTGTTTCGGTCGCGAAATACTGCGTTTAAGTACATGGTTGTCGTACAATTTTGTTTCTAGAAAAGCGTAAGGATTCTATTGGTAGCTTTTAATTTACTCTTGGACAGTAAAAAAAAATGCATATTTTTTCTAAACTTTCAAGGTTCATATCTTTTTATGATTTTAATTACATTTTATAATTTATACTTTATTACGATAATTTGATGGTTTACTATCCATTTAGCATCACTACGTTATCAATTTAATTTGAACATGAGGCCGCATGCCTATTGCTCGTATAAGACGACCGCTTTAGCCTAGTTGGTAGTGACCCTGCCTACGAAGCAAGAGGTCCCGGGTTCGAATCCCGGTAAGGACATTTATTTGTGTGATGAGCACGAATATTTGTTCCTGAGTCATGGATGTTTTCTATGTATTTAAGTATTTATTTATCTATATAAGTATGTTTATCGTCGTCTAGTACCCATAGTACAAGCTTTGCTTAGTTTGGGACTAGGTCGATTTGTGTAAGATTGTCCGCAAATATTTATTTATTTATTTATTTATTTAAGGGCACAGTGTATGAAGGGAAGACTATTTATTACGTTTATTTATGTAACTCCACTCCTCACAGGTAAAAAACAGACAATCTCCGTACAATAATTTATCGTCGCTCCGTAAGCCTCTTATAGCGAATAACGAAGACGGTGTTGCCAGCTCGGGGACTAATTCCCTGAATTCGGGGACTTATGTTTTTATAATTGTGTGTTGCATGCTGCTTTTTGCCGTCTGTGTAATTTATTTATTTTATTTATTTATTTATTAAGAAAAAAACATGTAACATTACAGGAACTACCCTAAGCCATTACATTTTTAAGTAACTAAAACTAATCACAAAACATGAGACATGATACACACAATAAACATTTATATTTCTATTTGACATTGACACCATCGATGTAACTATGTAAATACAAGCTAGGATATCATCTCACACAGATTCAAGCATCCTCTTTCAACCACCGGCCAGCCATCCGCAAACACATCACAGGAGAGCTGCACAGTGTCGAGCTTGTTGAGAGCATGTAGGGATCGGCAAATGGGGGAGTTGCGACGCGATATTGTTCGGGCAAGTGGCACGGCGAAAAGCCGCAACCGCTCCACACGAAACCGAATCCTACCATCGGGAACAAAAAGTCGACAAATGTCATTGACTAGACCAGGACAGTCAAGACGACCTCGGAGTACACGGAGGACCGTGATCAGTTGGTCAAACAGTCTGCGCGTGGCTAGGGAGTTAAAGCCGAGAGTACCCTGCAGATAAGCGGTAGGGTACATAAACGGGTAATAACCGTAAAGCTTTTTATAAAGGGAGCGTAGGAAACATTTCTGCACCTTCTCAATCATTAGGGCATACGTCGACTCATAAGGGTTCCAGACGCACGAACTTGCCTCTAATTTAGACCTTACGAGTGCAGAATACAGCAGTTTTATGATCCCAGCATGCGTAAAGTCCCTACAGTTACGTGTAACGAAGCCTAAACGTTTAAAGCCCTCTTTTACAAGTGAGCGCATGTGGTCGTGGAATGTGAGCCCAGGGTCGAAAACCACTCCTAGATCTTTCATGTAGTTAGCACGATTGAGAGTTTCACCGCCAATGAAATAATTTGTCAGTATTCCCTGCTTAGATCTGGTGAAACTCATGACGTGGCACTTGGACGTGTTTAGATAGAGGCGATTCCTGTTACTCCAGCGGTGGATCGCATCTAAATTGCTTTGCATACTCTCACAATCCAATGGGCTCTTAATGTCAACCACTATTTTGATATCGTCGGCATACAGCAAGGATTTACCAGATTTAAGATAACTGGGAAGATCGTTGACCATGATGGTAAATAAAAAGGGGCCCAGGAGGGACCCCTGACTTACCCCAGACTTCGTGCGAAAAAGACCCGAATCGTAGCACCCCAGGCGAACGAACTGCCAGCGATCCCTCAGGTAACTGGCGAACAGCCGCAGGAGCGACGGCGCGAAACCCATCGAGGAGAGCTTCTCTAAGAGTACGTCGTTGTCAACTTGGTCGAACGCTTTCCTAAAGTCCAAGTAAACTACGTCGACTTGGCAACCCTCATCCAATTTCCTGGAGACGTGTTCCACAAGTGATAGGAGATTTGTGTTGACGGAGCGACCTTTCCTGAACCCGTGTTGAGCATCATCCAGGTATGGATCAATTAGGTGATATAATTTAGTGTGTAGGACACTCTCAAAGACCTTGGCGAACGAGCTTAAGATGGCGATAGGACGATAATTTGCAGCCTCTGACTTATCGCCTGACTTCAGGATTGGCGTCACCCGTGAGATTTTCCAGCAATCAGGATAGATCCCGGTTTTAAGAGCCAGATTGAATATATGACCAAGGGGAGATAAAAGTTGGGTCTTAAAGGCTTTTATTATATAAGGCGGCACATTATCTGGACCGAGTGAACTATTTGGTTTTAACTTGTCGATCCCAAGACCAACCTCGTGAAGCGAAAACCCCGTTATATTTATTACGTGATCACAAGGAACAGAACCAGCCAAGTCAGCATTTAGTTGAGGCGTGTAAGGAAGAAACACGCCGCTGAAATGATCAGCGAAGGCACCTGCAGCTGCTTGTCCACTAAATGAGGTGCCATTATAGGTAATGTTTGGATCAAAACCACCTTTGGATCGCAAGTTAGAGACATGTTTCCAAAAGGTTTTGGGGTTGGTTTTTATGTTACGCTGAATGTTAAACAAATAAGCATCGTAAGCATGAGATGCTCTATTCTTAATGCTCTGCTGCTGTGTATTAGCATTTATGTAGGCGTTTATAAGTAAATAGGTAGGTTATAAATTATGTTTCATGTTTGTATTTTATTCTTTTAGTATTTGGAAACAATTTTATGACCGCGATTCATATTTAGTGCAATTCATGAGATTAGGTAAAGCAGTAGTGATCTTTATTTTTACCGTTTTAACCCCCGACGAAAACGAGGCATGTTTGTGTATCTCTGTGTGTCTTTCTTTGGCTTTTGTACCTTAGAAACGGATGAGATGGCTCATAGCTATATCTGCTGTGTCGGAGTTGCTTTTATTTTATATTTTTTTATCGTTCATTTGGGTGAATTTGTCATACTCGGAATGTATCGTCGACTGAACACTGTTTAATTTTCCCGACAATCTTCCTAGACGGTTTTAACATATTATAACACTCACGTCATTCTTGCCTGGGATGGAAGATAAACTACGGCGAACGAGCTCGTACGATACTCTGCAATAATATAGTGAAGATAGTAAGTTTCAATGTGTATTTGGCACGTAAGCTAAGCGCGCGTGGAAGCGAGCGCGAGTAGGTACATTGGATCCCCAGGCCATCGGCACTCGTCATAAAAAATACAAAAAATCTGCCAAGTGCGCCTAGGTATAAACTTACTCGCGCTCGGTTTTAACATACTGTACAGTACGATTACTGTTAGTTAACCACTGACAGATAGTTTGCCTTCATTTAATTTTCAACTTTAATGTCATACAAATAAAGCAATTTTCAGAATACTGTTACCCACGTCTACCGATTTAGAAATAACTACTTAATTTGTATGAGGTTAAAGTTGAAATAAAATAAAATAAAATTAAGGCAAACTATCTGTCAGTGGTAAACCCCAAATAATTCTACTGTACTGAAAACTCAAAAACAAAGGAAAGAAAACCGTAAGTGCAAGGCCTGAGTCCACGCCCCGCTGAAAGCAGCGTGCAGCGTTAATATAAAACAATAGTACATTACTATAGAGGCCGGGAAACGAAGGGTTGCAGGCCAAGTAGATATAGACGGCCGAGCGTAGCGAGGCCGGATAGGGATACGCGGCCGGCAACCCCGTTTCTCGCCGAGATTTGTATAATGCTTTTCTCAAACTTGCAATGAAATAAAAAAAACCGGCCAAGAGCGTGCCGGGCCACGTAGTTCCGTTCCGTAGTTTGTTCGTCCGGAAATTATTTTGTAATTTTTTTCAAAAACTATTCAACCTATCAAGTTCAAAATAATTTTCCTAGAAAGTTTTTATAAAGTACTACTTTTGAGATTTTTTTCATATTTTTAAAACTTATGGTTCAAAAGTTAGAGGGGGGGGACACATTTTGTTTTACTTCTGGAGCGATTATCTCCGAAAATATTAACATTATCAAAAAATGCTTTTAGTAAACCCCTATTCATTGTTAAATACCTATCCAACAATACATATATCACACGTTAGGGTTAAAATGAAAAAAAAAAACCCCAATAATAATAAAAAAAAACACTTTTTATTTTACCACTTTGTCGGCGTGATTGATATACATATTAGTACCAAATTTCAGCTTTCTAGTGCTAACGGTTACTGAGATTATCCGCAGACGGACGGACAGGCAAAGCGAAACTATAAGGGTTCCTAGTCGACTACGGAACCCTAATAAAAAGTAGTCAACTTGTTTTATAAATAATACGTTTCTTCGTGCACCGCCTGCACCGCCGCCGCCGCGCCGGCAGCTGGCCCGCGCCCCCTCCCTCCGTTTAAAAACAAAAGAAGGTTGCTTTACAGGCCCAGGTGTGTAAGCCTGTATGGAATTCCTTTACATATCATCTTCACTCATCGCACCGGATACGTAGTATTTCCGAACCTAATTTGAAGTAAGTCACGTCAACATTTCATTGCAAGTTTGAGAAAATGCAATTTATATGGACGCTCCACGCCCCGCTCTGAGCGGGGCATCCACTCAGGCCTTACACTTACACTTGGCAAAGAAATCCAATACAAACTTTGACGTTTACAACTTTTATCAATATTATTAGTATTTTTCAAAAACTTAACGAGTCGCGGGCAGAAGCTAGTATAATATAAACATAAGTACTTATGCTCATATTTCCCCAACCGAAGCACTGACAGTGCTACGTATCTTTCCGAGATGCAGAAGCTGCTTTACTCGGAATCGTGTAAGGAGCTCAAACAAACTGTAAAGTGTACTGAACGTTTAGGTGTGGTATAAAACTTCAGTGAACAGGAAGCGGCACATACCAGTTATACTCGTACACTATTTCATCATCACTTCTCATCTACTACTCACACTCGTACACTATTTCATCTTTTGACGACCGGTTAGTCTAGTGGGTAGTGACGCTGCCTACGAAGCTGAAGGTCCTGGGTTCGAATCCCGGTAAGGGCAAATATTTGTGTGATGAGCATGAATATTTGTTTCTGAGCCATGGATGTTTTCTATGTATTTAAGTATTTCTATCTATTAAATATATCGTCGTCTAGTACCCATAACACAAGCCTTATTGAGCTTACTATGGGACTAGGTCGATTTGTGTAAGATTGTCCCCTAATATTTATTTATTTATTTTATGTTATTTGTTATCTACATGTTTCTACTTTATTCTTCTTTTTTCTACTTTGTCCTACTTTACATGTTTATATTTTTTTTTTACTTTTTTCTACCTTACTTTCTACCACTCCCATCGTTATTTTTGTAAGTCCAAAAAATTGTGTCCGTTTAGGAGCCAATATCTCGGTAATTATCAAGTTTAGAAAAAAGTTGGCCATACAAAACATGCTTATTTTTGCGTCCTCTATACGATAGCATCATAAAAAATAGGTGTCATAATGACACCACCCCCCATCAAAAAAAATCCAAGTCCCTCGCCCCCTTTGCTATACCCCAACCGAATTAGCAATGACTCTGAAAGGTTCTGGCGCTTCGCCGTGTTAACAAACAACCTAACCTTACCTAACCTAACCGCCAGCGTGTCGACGTCACCCCGCTTCGCGGGGTGCCTATTTCCGTACTAAGGGTCACAAGCTAACCCTAACCTAACCTAGAAATAATACCATTGTTACAATTATTTGACGTTTTTTTACCGCGGGGGACTAATTGCAATATTGCAATATAGCAACTGAGTTTTATATCGAACAAAGTTCATCGAAAATCCCATGCATGTTATACGTTATGACTGTTAGATTAATAGTTATTATATTACAAGTTAATTATATCTGTTGATAATTATATTACATGAGAATATATCAAATGTTGTTATATCAAAAGTGCATTATATCCTTTAATCGTTATATCCAGTGAAAATATATCAAAAGTTTTTATATCGACCGTTATGCACCCCTCAGGAACAAATATTCATGCTCATCGTACAAATAAATGCCCTTACCGGGATTCGGACCCGGGACCTCCGGCTTCGTAGGCAGGGTCACTACCAACTAGGCTACAGAGGTCGTCAAAGAGGTTTCATACCAAAACCACGGGATGTATCGAAAGTCGTCCGAGTCCGAAGATAATCTGCTCGTCCAACAGCTCGGCACCCCCGGTGCAGCTTGAGGGTAAGACAAGCTCGCTGATTTAAATTATACTTTCGTGCTTTATACAGAAGGTTCAATTAGGTAAGTTTTAAGGTCCAAAATTAAATTTCGTGACAGACATTTTCTTTTTCTTTAATAATCTGTGTTATTTTGTCGAGAATAAATGTTTGAAATATCGGATAGCATAATTTTTATTTTAGACTAACAAATGTTGTGTCGTTTTTCGCCGATAGGTATCATTACGTATAATATTATGTGTCCTAATTATTGTTATGCGTAATATTTAATGTGTCCAACATCGAATCATGGAAGATAACATGTGCATAATTTTAAATCAAATGGCACCCTTAAACTGATACCATATTTCTTGATGGTCGAAATACTGCAATATTTTCAAGTGTTTAGAGCCAAAAAGTGCTAGCGTCGACCGCGACAGAAGGAGGGTTATAAATAACCCAAGCATCTAGGCCTTCAGACGACAGAGTATGCCACCTACAAACGTTTTATTCCTTTACCATGTCACCCATAATTTATGGTAATATGATCTATACAAAATTAGTCCCCGGAGCGGCGATAAGCGAAGAATAAACAGGGTGAATTGAATCCGTGACTTATCATTGCTGGGGGTGTTAATCAGGCGCTTGGGAAGATGCCCTGATGACCTACTTCATATGATTAATCTTCCGACAATGCAAGTTTTTGGGGGGCTATACTTGTCTGTCACTTCAGAGAGATCACGTTACTTTTCAAACGCACGTTATAGGACATAGGCCAACTCAACTTTCATTTTCCCATACTAAAAGTGGCATTTAGTTTTAGATCTATATTGCGTTACATGATCGAACTGATGATCGGGAATATTTCAATCTGTTATGTACTCTTGCTGCCACGGGAGCCGTGCTAATGTGACAGTACAATATGATAAGTTTCTGCCAAAGGGGAAGTATACCTTTGGAATACTACATACTCGTCTCTCTCGTCTCGAGAACACGTTTTTCCGCTTCTAAATGTTTTCCAATCTCAATGATTTTTTAGTACGTCATTGACAAAATGGAAGACTAGGTTTAAAGGTTTTCCTTTTTCAAAATTTGCAATAAATTAAAATTTATAGGCACCTAAAATTTCTTATTAAAAAAAAACCAAAACCTATAAACCTAGATATAACGTATTGTGGTCATAATCATGGCTAGTCCTTTTTTTTTTCGTCCTAACTTTTATGTTCCAAAATTTCTGTAACTATCATAGCGTGATCATATCATCATCATCATAATGATCAGTTATTGTCCTTAAAATTTTCTTCATAAATAAATTACTAAGAACTTGCTTGAAGTCATAATTTTATTACTTAATCATTAAATTATCCATAACGGACATACATCATAATTTATATATATATATATATATTCCTAATATCATAACTAAGACCATACTTCTACTCCTGATTTTGTTTTTCCTAATGAATAAACGCTTTCGCTAAGTAAATAAAAATAAAAAAAACGGTTCGGGGGGGGGGGGGGGGGGGTTTGCAGGGTCGCGGTGCACCTAAAACTCCTCCTCGCTTCGCTCGTCGTCGTACCTACACGGACCTGCTGGTGAACAAAAGCGCCCCCATAAAAACAACTTACAAAAGTTGAAAAACCCCCAACCTTTTCATTACAAGGTCCAAAATCTCTAAACTCATCCTCTACTGAGGTTAAAAGGTGTTGGGAGTATATGTGGGGAACAAGTAATTTTTGAAGTAAGGGAATTCTTAGGTAATTCATAATACTATATGGTAAGCCATTTATTAGCCAAAATACATAATCCGACTGCTAGCAGAAAAGTAGGTCAGGTTAATTAAGATGGAACCACGAACCTTACAGACCCGAACAGCAGAAATGTAGGTTAGGTTAGGTTAGAACTGCGATGCTCCCAGAACCGAAAAGAAGGTAATGTTCCATTTAACCTGCGGATTATTTTGTTAATTTAAAAAGTTTATTTCGGATAATTAAAATAATTTATTCTCTAACACCGTTAAATGGGGACGGCGGATGGGGATGGAAAGTTCTACGTCTTTTAGCATTAGATAAGTTTGCTTTCAAAACTATACAGGTAGCCCGGACTAACGTGAGTAAAACTACAGGACGGATTTAGGCAAACATGTCCAGTAATGTAGCTTTCTTTAATAATATAAATACATTATGAAAAAATCTATAATTTATGCAGAAACGTCTCTTGATGATTCTTAAAATATTAATTGTAAAAGCCACAGAACAAGTAAATACTATAGAAATGGTAGTGGGCGGGGTACGCTAAGCCGGGTTTATGATTAGACAATCATGTATCTGTCAAACGCTGTCGACACGCAGATCAGTTGGCATTTGACCGTCGGTGATGATTTTTGCCGTATTAAAAATAAAAACACGCCGTGTTGTGTAAATTTGTCGTGCCGAAAGGCAAGCAAAGACAAAGGTTCCTCCGGGAGTGATTTACTATGACCGGTTAGTACTGGAATAACTGTTTTTTTGAATTAAATACGCATTCGATTATGACATTCGCCATTACTCCTTTAGTAAGATAGAAAGGGCATACATGCTTGATGCTTGACATTGCTTGCTAGCCAATGCCGCAGATTAAGGAACTACCGTAATGTCACAGCAATGTATCGCGTTATTCGCGTTTGTCATTTTAACGGGGCGATTGCAAGTATGACTAGAGTGGTACTATGCCTAGTGTATGTACATATCGATAATTATATTACTTTATTTGTACGGCGTTCGATCTCAATAAAATGATTTCCTCATACATATAATATGACGGAGCTGATTGTAGTCCATTTGTTATTTGTCATCCAGTAAACATATTTTTTATTAGAATTACTTACGAGCTAATAGTAATTTAATTAGACGCAAAGTGTTGATTTAATAAATATCCGTCGCGAGTAGAATTACATTTGATTTGAATAGGTCGATTTGTGTAAGGTTGTCCCCAAATATTTATTATTTATTCAAATAAAAATGTTAACTTAATGCCATTTTCACCAAACGCCGGTTGCCGTTTCCCACCGGATCAACATATAAATGAAAAATGGATGGAAGCAACTGAATTTGTTCCTTCAGCTGTCAACACGGCGAATCCTCAAACATATCAAGGGTTGGCAACGCACATGTTACTCCTTTGGAGTTACATGCGTCTATAGGCTGCGGTGTCCGCTTACCGTCAGGCGGGCCGTACGCTTGTTTGCCACCGTCGCTGTAAAAAAAAAATATATATTAAAATGTATTTAAAACTTGTACGTAAAATTGATATAAAATTGTGAGGATGTTTTCGTGAGCTACACGATTTCTCTGACAGTCAGCAACATCTCCATTTAGAACATTTGCGAACTGCGTGGATGAGGTCGCGCACTAGCTCAAAATTTCGTTACCCGATTTCTTCGGGTGAAATTTCTCACAGAAATAGCACTACTGAACTTCGGTCGGACTGATATTTATCAGAAGGTACGTAAACGCTCTTACTCTAAGAAACAAGGGCCTTTTTAAATGTATTTAACTATAAACATATGTAATAATACCATACCATACTATATGCCAAGAATATAAAATATCGACAATTATGATTTGAGCCTCACCTCTATTTCGTATTCTAAATTTCCAAATAGTTGTATCACCATAGAGTGTCATAGTAACATTAAGACCTTTGGTTTTGAACGTAATCAAACGTCAAGTTCATTTTGCAATCAAAATTTGATGTCAATTTCCGTCATAAGTGCGTCACGCTCACACACGTTTAGTTATGCTTTTACGCGAGAAGGCTAGCATGTATCAAGACTATGCACATTATTATTTCCATACTTGAAAACCCCTTTCGAAATTGGCTCCTATATTGATAAAGAATAGACGGCCATTTGACATTTTTTGGCATTGGAAATTAGACCGCAAGTCATGTAGTTTTGAGTTAGTTTTCGTTCTAATAATTACAACTGTTGAAATCATAATGGAATTAAAAGCTTTTACCAATTAGAAGTGATTTGCAGTAGTGTTGACATGTATAAATTCAGTTATGGTTGTGTTGGGGTGTCTACGCAGGATCCCGAAGTAACTTATTTAAGTATTCCGTGGTAAAAACGGAGTTTTCAATTTAGCAATTTAAACTAATGAACTCATCTCAACTGTTACCTTTTCCGCTTTATCCCTGAACGGATTTTAATGAATTTTTCCGTACAGATAATTTGAGACTATTGGAAGCATATAGGATAGTTTTAATCTCGGAAATCATCTCTTAAGCTGGTAGAACTTCGTTTGGGTCGGCGATAATTAAGGTTCCGCGTACAATAATTTAATAGCAATCATTTTTCTAAGACGGTAACAAGTTCTACGCGGACGAAGTCGCGGGCACCAGCTAGTACTGCATAATTTCGAATCGATTGATACCTCATTCATCGAAATCGTTTCAGTACCTTTAACGCTACGGTGGAACCTACTTACGTAAAGTCGCCAGAAAGATATTTAGGTACCTAATATTTGGGGCCAGCAGTACTGAAACACACATCTTCCGATGCAACGTATAATCAGACTAAAAACTACCCACATATAGTTATAACACATACATAGGCTACTACATATCCCTTCCTTTCGACTCTGCCGCAGTCGGGCAAACATGGCAAAGCAAAAAGGCGAATGAAAAAAAAAACATTCAACTACTTGATTATTGTCAATTTGCCAGGATCGATCTTCACATGTGGTTTCAAATGGCTTTGCAGATGTACTCGGGTACGCGGGCAATCATAATAAATTCAGAACTACACGCAATCAGGGCTCCCCTGGGTGCACTGGGGTTAAAAGTACCCGCACAAGTTAAGTTAACTCATTTAAAATACCTATAAAATACTCGCACACTTAACATGTGTTCCGTTTCGGAGATTAACTGGCTTAGTTTTAAACAAGAATGGTTAAAGGATGTTATTGCGTGTTTTATTTAACCTTTGCAACGCTCTCTTGGAAAGAGAAAATTTGTCAACCAACACGTCACGTCTATGTGGCATTTAGTTGGGTTAAACATTATGTAAATGCATATAGGTGGATATCGCACTGTACTCCTTGCCGGATTATTCAGTTACTAGCGTTGCTGTGGTGCGGATATATCCGTCTTTTGCGTTGAAAAAGTTAAGTATATGCCTCAAAGTTTTGTTCAGTGACATAATAGGGAACATGAAAGTGATGTGGTTTAAAAGTTGGCTTCGTGAAGAGGGTCCAGTTGAGTTGCTTAATTCTGATTCTGGCACTGTATATTGAAAACGTGAACTGTGTTAATTATCAGTATTATCACCAACGCGTTGCAAACCTTTATTGATTTGAGGATTAACTACGACACAGCGCACCCTCGGCTGCTCTATTCACCATCAAGAAGACAACACCACGCACCTTTAGAACGGAACCGACCTAATCCAAAAACACAACTTTTTGGGAAAACGCAAAATAAAGATTTTAAGTCGCAATAGGTTGTTTAGAGTCGATCTATTTTTAAAAACATGTTTTTTTTTTTTCTTTCTACAACTCAATTTGACGTTTTTTTGAGTTAGGTAAGTTTTGTTCTAAAGTGGGACCACATACCTACAGAGTAAGTGGCTGCCAGATTTAACATGACATTCTGCTGTGATACCCATACAATATTCAATAATTGAATTGAATTGGAAACTACTAAACAATACCTGATCAAATGCTACACCAAAGTAAATACCCAAGAATTGTAAAAATACCAACCAACAAGCCACACATGAAGCTGTATTTTTCATGCTGGAAATAAGTCTTTACAAAACGCCGCCGATAGCTGTATTTTCCCGCGGGCTAATCGGAAATGTGAACACGTATTTTGTTAGCTTCAGGGTTGTAGATGCCGACGGTACGTTTTGTAAAAACAATTGTGTGTCGGTGGAATAAATGTAAGCAAGCTTTTGTTGCCTTCTGTGAGAAGTGTTTGACCTATACAGGGTGGAAAGTTTGCGTGGGTCAATAAAGGCAGTTGCGTCTTTTGCCACACGAAATTCATACAATAAAAGACAATACCAATACTTTATAATGCACAACGCACACAGATATACAGGGAGACAGTAGAGATAAAACAATAGGCGGTCTTTATCGCTATAGATCGATCTCATTCAGACAACCCTACTGAAATAGTTATTTGTTATGCAAGGCTGCAAAGTTGTTGTTTGGCGCAAGTGCTTGTATTGAAAGCCGAGCTAGCGAAGGATTGTAAGATTGAACCATGAGCGAAGCGAAGGCACGAGACGCTTTGGCGCAAGTGCTTGTATTGAAAGCCGAGCTAGCGAAGGATTGTAAGATTGAACCATGAGCGAAGCGAAGGCACGAGACGCCTAACAACTTTGCTGCCGAGCGAAACACACAACTTTTCACCTCACCACCGCGAGGAAAATTGTAAATGTAATGAAAGTCATTTGGACCATTTACTCATTTTCAATAAAGGTTTGTTTATATCTCATCAAGATCAAAGGCTTGTATAATTATAAAATATAACATAAACATTTTTGCATCTATAAATAAGTCCACGCTTACTTACATTGAAAAAGTCAAAGTATTGTGGGGTACCTTCTCAGTACTTCTCACTCACTACTCAAGGCTCAAATACGCATATTTTACTTTATCCGATAACTTAGCAGGCATTAGGATTCATATAATTATGTATTAATTCTTCTGCACTTAAATCTATAAATAACTTCCATTATTTTGATTTTACTGTGGCTTTAGAAAAAAACAAAATTAAATGTATATGAGCTTTTTAAGAAAATGTATTACCTTTTTAAACGGGGTGCGTTCCAAAGTCCGTCCGTTTGCACAAAGCGAAAAGTTTTGAAGAATAAAACTACATTTTAAAATTATTTATTTGTATTGTTATAATAAGTCTAATTATTAATATTTCATATGTAATTAAGAGGGGGCGCTCCGCGAAATCGGGGTTCTTAGATTGAATATTTACCTATGACAAACTAAAGCGAATGCCAGGAAAAAGAACATACCAAAACTACATCATATTTGCAATTGAATCGTCTGAACAAAACCATACAAAACCAAAATTGCCTCGATAGAAAAGAACCGCCAAAACATGTCTTATTTTTACTCAATTTCAATAGTGTGAGGTTCCCGTGCATATAAATTAAGCAAAAGTTGAGTGTATAATAGCTTTTCACATTACCTAATGAAAGTACTAGCGGGGTATTTTTATGTAGTCCCTTTTCAGACTTATTGAGGTGAAACGTATTTGGCGTATAGGCCTTTTTTATTTAGCGCGATACCCTTTCTCCCGTCGCGTTTCGTGCGGTTCTGTATATCTTTTGTTGCCGTTCGCGGGCGGAGTCAGTCGTAATCGCTCCGCTGAGACGAGAGGACTACGTTCTGTGCTCTCACGACAGCACGATGAACATAATTATTTAAATAATATTGTGACCCAGTATATTCGTCCAGTGAATGAACGTATCATTACATTCCAGTAGATATTTTGCTACATTTTGAAATAATATATTTAAAAGTCGACCTTAACATATATATCTTAAAGTTCAAAATACAATTATAAGATTACGCAGCGATCGGCGGGTGACCGGCTTCTTAGAATAATTTGTGCAGTACATGCAAAACTAGACGAACATTTTTCTGTCGATCGTGTATTTACTTTATGGAAGATTATCACTATCACTACATAGTATAAAACGAAGTCGCTGTCTGTCCCTATGTATGATTTAGATTTAGATTTTAGATTTAGTTTTATTTATTTCACAATATACAATTACAATATAAATTAAAGCTAGCTTAATCTATATGAATTTATATTATGCTTAGATCTTTAAAACTACGCAACGGATTTTGATGCGGTTTTTTTAAATAGATAGAGTGATTCAAGAAGAAGGTTTATATGTATAATATAGTATCCGTGCGAAGCCGGAGCGGATCGCTACTTGAGAATAAATCCAGTTATGTTCAAAATCGATGTCTGAGAGGTCTAAATACGAATTCATAGTAAGAAATATTTCAAAAAGTGGTCGCATTATTTAAAATTTTTGAAACATTCGTTGTAAATTAATATGCGCGTTTTTTTAAAGAACAACATACATTGGCAGGCCTCTCGAGGGTGAAGATTCTAGAAATGATGTCCATTTTGAATTCCAAGATGGCGGACATTGCTTTTCGAATTTAAACTTTCGTGAGACGTGTTGAAACAGTACTAATAATTACACGGTTCAACTCACGTATTAAATGTCACTACGGGCGACATGTTTCGAACTCTTCGGGAATTCTTCTTAAGGATGAGTGTTTTCGCGGCGGTGTCGCTTGAATCTTGTCGTGATTCAAGCGACACCGCCGCGAAAACACTCATCCTGAAGAAGAACTTCCGAAGAGTTCGGAACATGTCGCCCGTAGTGACATTATTGACATTGTTTTTCTTTAAAGTCATCACGGGTGTCGCTTTTAGGATTATCGAGAGTGCAGATTCCAACAATTATTGCCTGCGAACTTGGACATTTTGATATTAAAAAAGTGAACATAATTATGCACTTTTTCTTTAATATGATTGATAACTAAAGGGCCAAAGCGTCTCCATTGTCTCCAAGTACGAATCCGAGATCAGAATTGAAAAATTTGGCCGCCACACAGTAGTGGCCTGAAAATCTGACTTTCATAGACATGATCGAAGTTTTCATAATATATTATAGTTTTTTTTAAATGCTACTAATAAATTCACGGTTAAATTCACGTATTAAACGACACGACAGGCGACATGTTTTGAACACTTCGGGAGTTCTTCTTCAGGATGAGTGTTTTCGATGTTTGTTTTGAAGAAGAACTCCCGAAAAGTTCGAAACATGTCGCCTGTTGTGACATTTAATGCGTGAATTTAACCGTGGATTTATTAGTAGTATTTTAGACATGTCTCACAAAAGTTTAAATTCGATTATAGCCTTTTTTTGCTTTAGGCTTTTACTAGCCATTATTATGCTAGCTCACAACCCTTACGTTATTTAGTAAAAAAACGGAAGGCCATATTTCAGTTGGACGTAGTTAAAGGAAAAAGATCCAATCCACAGAAAGTTGAGCAAAAGTTATGGCGGTTTAAAGTTTCAACCGTGATTCCTCAAAACTGGTACATTTTTTTAATAATATATGTTTGGATGAAAATTGAGTTGAGTCGTGTATTATACATTCTTTCACACAGAATTCAGTTAAATGCTATATTTTTCAGGATTTCGACCAAAAGTGGGGTTGGATCTTTTTTGCAAAAATACACTTTTCATAGACCCTTCCTTTTGTTTAATTTTGTAATAAGGATTCACGAAATAAAACTGGCATAATAATCATGTAAAACCATCTCTATACATACATAAAATAAAGCTGAAGATGGTCGAAAGTCTGTACATGGAAAATATTCGAAAAAAAGTTTGCTGGGATACTTAGAATCGATAACAGAACACGTTCCAACAGTTTTTAGAATTTTTGTCTGTTTATCTGTTTGTCTGCTTATGTGAACGCGCACCACGTGAAAACGGCTGAACGGATTTTGATGCAAACTTTACTAATCTGTTGAGAAAATCCCCGGCCAGGTTTTAGGCTATAAAAAATATTATGATAAGGGTGCAAAGGGGACCAAAACTGGGGTTGAACTTTGTATGGGAACTCCTTGAATCCCATACAAATCTAAAAATGCGGGTATAAAATTTGGACAAAACGGCATTCCGCGGAGAATTGAGTATATAGGTGCCAATTCTTTTTATGTAGAAAACTCTCGTGACACTGAAATATTATTGGGAGCGCATAAGGAGCGCTCCCTAAAGGTATATTTTGGGCCTTTCATTCCTACGAAAACCTCAGCCTTCGCTTCGCTTCTTCTTCGCTTGCCTCCCCGTTTACCTTCGGGATTTCGGCCCTTAAGTTTCGCTTGCAAGACACCGGAAGATAATGAGTGTGCTTAGGGGTGATTGCTCACATTGAGAACTGCTCTCAGAAGGGTTGCTTTGGGCCTTTCAGTCCAACAAAATGGCCTTGCTTGCCTCGCCGCTTACCTTCGGAACTTTGGCCTGGGATTTCGCTTGCAAGACACCTGGGGATAGTAAGTGTACGTGGGGGCTCGCCCTCAGGTTTCGTTTGCAAGACAACGGGAGATAATGAGTGCCCGTCCATGGGGGCGCATTTAGAGCGCTTTCTGAAGGAATGATAATGAGTCTTTCATTCCAACGAAAAGCAAGGCCTTTGGCCTCGCTTGCTTGGTGAGTGGCGAGCCGAGGTAAGTCCCGTAGGTGAGTGGCGAAGCAAGCGAGGCCAAAGGCCTTGCTTTTCGTTGGAATGAAAGACTCATTATCAATAAAAAATTGTAAGTGTCCGTGAGGGCTCGCTTGCCTCGCCGCTCATCTCCGGTACTTTAGCCACAGGTCGGTTTGGTCGTTTGCAAGACACCTAGGGATTGTAAGTGTCCGCGGGGGCTTGCATTCGGGTCTTGGGCCCTCGAGCTCGCCTAGGGAGCGGTCTCTTAAAGCATGCTAAAGCCTTTAAGTCCTACAGAAAAGCTCACCCTTCGGCTTCGCTTGGCTCCCCTTTTACCTTCGGGAATTCGGGCCTCAGGTTTCGCTTGCAAGACTCCCGTAGATAATGAGTGTCCGTAGGCGCTCGCATTGAGAGCGCTCTCTAAAGGGATGCTTTGGGCCTTCCATTTGAATGTAAAGCTCGGCTTTTGGCTTCGCTGCCACCTGGGGATAGGAAATGTCCGTGTCCGTGAGGGCTCGCCGTCGGGCTCGCATTGGGAGCGCTTTATAAGGCTTGATTGTGACCTTTCATTGTTACGAAAAGCTCGGCATTTGGCCTCGCTTGCCTGCCCACTCCCCTTGGGGACTTTGGGCTCCGGCCTTCGGCCTTCAGGCTTGCATTGGGAGCGCTTTCTTAGGGCTTGATTGGGACCTTTCATTGTTACGAAAAGCTCGGCCTTCGGCATCGCTTGCCTGCCCGCTCCCCTTGGGGACTTTGGTCTCCAGTTTCGCTTGCAAGACACCTGGGGACAGTAAGGCCTTCAGCCCCCGAGCTCGCATAGCGACCGCTCTCTAAAAGTATGCTTAGGGCCTTTCATTCCTACGAAAAGCTCAGCCTTCGGCTCCGTTTGCTCCCCGTTTACCTTCAGGTCTTCGGCCCTAAGGTTTCACCTGCAAGTTACTCGGAGATAACGAGTATCTATGGGGGCTCGGCCTCGGGCCTTAGGCCCTCGTAAAAAAAAATTAAGACCACTCTCTGAAGGTTTGCTTCGCCGCTCAGATTTAGGGACTTTGGCCTCAGGTCTCGCTTGCAAGACACCTGGGGGATAGTGAGTGTCCGTGGGGCTCGCCATCGGGCCTTCGGACCTGGGGCTCGCATAGGGAGCGCTCTCTCAAAGGATACTTTGGGGATCTATATAATATTATAGACGACCAAGTTTATGAGGGTATTTATTTCGATTCGAAGACAATTTGAACTCTTACACGCACAGTATGGAAATGGAATGTTTATTTTCAAATTTGTCAGTAATATGGTTAAACATAAGAATATCATGTTTAAACCATAATTATACCTACACGTACGAAGTCGCGGGCAGAGGTTAGTTGTTAATATAACCATTTTCCTAGAAATGGTTTATGTGCGCTGGATCGGATAATACATTTACGTATAATGATCCAAGACAATAATACTGACAGCAAAAATCGTAATAAAGGCTGCTTTATAGTGAAAACTTCTTTTAATGATTTAAAATAAAGCTAAATGAATTTAAAAAATCAGATTTACAAAAAAAAATATTGTAATAGGATCGTTTCTGTTGTTTACTAAGACACCATTGCAGGATTCAAAACAACTCAACAAAACTGATCCAAGCGAGTTGAATCTATTTTGTTGTATATCTAAAAGATTTAAAGAATCTAAATTTAGTTTTTCAAAAAGAATCCAAACGGATTGGATCCGTTTCGTTGAAAATATTAAAAGTAAAACGTGTGAATTGCATTTTCTTAAAAATGGTCCAAGCCGGTTGGATTTCTTTTGTTAAAACAAATGTGAATCAATTATGTAACTGATCTAATATCACTGTACGGTTCCAAGCGTTATGGGTCTTTATGAAGGATATCTTTTTTACTCCGTCATACATGTGGGATGGTATCCCATGTTGATTAAAATATGAAAACACTATGTGAGCGGGGCGTCTTTTTGCTGAATGAAAATATACGCCTCAGAGACCTCTCTGGTATACTTAACTCATGTTTTGGTCATTTTGTGGATTGGATCCTTTTCCTTTAACTACGTCCAGTTATAGCTCCGGTGGTTTTTTAAGCAACAAAATGTAGGTAGTGGTATTCCTTGAGTAATTAAAGTAATTTGTACTCTATAAAGTAAGTGTTTTCGCGGCGGTGTCGCTTGAATCTTGTCGTGATTCAAGCGACACCGCCGCGAAAACACTCAATCCTGAATAAGAACTCCCGAAGAGTTCGAAACATGTCGCCCGTAGTGACGTTTAATACGTGGGTGAACCGTGTAATTATTGTCATTTTTTTTCTTTAAAGTCATCACGGGTGACGCTTTTAGATTCCAACAATAGGGGCGTAGACACTAAATAAGATAATGTGATATTTTCTCGAAGAAGGATAAAAAAAAATGTCAAATGGAGAAAAAATCAACGCAAAAGGTTAAATTAATCACGAAGTTATAAGTGTCCAAAGTTTTAAGAAGGGATGTGTTCTGTCCCTTTTTCGCAAAACGCAACTTCATATGAAACGATGACGCTGGAAGAATGTGACGTCACAGAAGACGGCAACGTGCCGCGCGCATCGTGGTCGGCGACGCCGTCGACGCGGCCTGCCGGCAGCATCCTGTAATGTGACGTCACACACCGTTTGCGTTTTCTCTCTCTAACAAGCAATATTAAAACGGTTGTAGCTTCGTAATTCTTTGAGATATCTGAATGGGATTTTCATCACTATGCATATTTTTTTGCCTTCTTTCTTTTGGAGTAATAATAATTTTCGAGTCTGCACCCGAATTATTGCCTGCGAAGTTGGACATTTTTATATTAAAAAAAGTGAACACAATTTTGCAGTTTTTCTTTAATACGAGTATGTTCAAAATTGATAACTAAAGGGCCAAAGCGTCTCCATTGTCTCCAAGTACGAATCCGAGATCAGACCCCGTATCATGGTCGACCTTATCACTCGATAAGTGACAAGATAGGGGCATCGTCTCGTTCTATCAAACGGTGTCAGCCAGTGACGGACGCTCTATCCTGTCACTTATCGCGTGATAAGGCCGACCATGACACGGGGTCAGAATTGAAAAATTTGGTCGCCACACAGTGGCCTGAAAATCTGGCTTTCATAAACATGATCGAAGTTTTCATAATAAATTACAGTTTTTTTTAATGCTACTAATAAATTCACGTATTAAATGACGCGACAGGCGACATGTTTCGAACTCTTCGGGAATTCTTATTAAGGATGAGTGTTTTCGCGGCGGTGTCGCTTGAATCTTGTCGTGATTCAAGCGACACCGCCGCGAAAACACTCATCCTGAAGAAGAACTTCCGAAGAGTTCGGAACATGTCGCCCGTAGTGACATTATTGACATTGTTTTTCTTTAAAGTCATCACGGGTGTCGCTTTTAGGATTATCGAGTGTGCAGATTCCAACAATTATTGCCTGCGAACTTGGACATTTTGATATTAAAAAAGTGAACATAATTATGCACTTTTTCTTTAATATGATTGATAACTAAAGGGCCAAAGCGTCTCCATTGTCTCCAAGTACGAATCCGAGATCAGAATTGAAAAATTTGGCTGCCACACAGTAGTGGCCTGAAAATCTGACTTTCATAGACATGATCGAAGTTTTCATAATATATTATAGTTTTTTTTAAATGCTACTAATAAATTCACGGTTAAATTCACGTATTAAACGACACGACAGGCGACATGTTTTGAACACTTCGGGAGTTCTTCTTCAGGATGAGTGTTTTCGATGTTTGTTTTGAAGAAGAACTCCCGAAAAGTTCGAAACATGTCGCCTGTTGTGACATTTAATGCGTGAATTTAACCGTGGATTTATTAGTAGTATTTTAGACATGTCTCACAAAAGTTTAAATTCGATTATAGCTTTTTTTTGCTTTAGGCTTTTACTAGCCATTATTATGCTAGCTCACAACCCTTACGTTATTTAGTAAAAAAACGGAAGGCCATATTTCAGTTATAGCTCCGGTGGTTTTTTAAGCAACAAAATGTAGGTAGTGGTATTCCTTGAGTAATTAAAGTAATTTGTACTCTATAAAGTAAGTGTTTTCGCGGCGGTGTCGCTTGAATCTTGTCGTGATTCAAGCGACACCGCCGCGAAAACACTCAATCCTGAATAAGAACTCCCGAAGAGTTCGAAACATGTCGCCCGTAGTGACGTTTAATACGTGGGTGAACCGTGTAATTATTGTCATTTTTTTTCTTTAAAGTCATCACGGGTGACGCTTTTAGATTCCAACAATAGGGGCGTAGACACTAAATAAGATAATGTGATATTTTCTCGAAGAAGGATAAAAAAAATGTCAAATGGAGAAAAAATCAACGCAAAAGGTTAAATTAATCACGAAGTTATAAGTGTCCAAAGTTTTAAGAAGGGATGTGTTCTGTCCCTTTTTCGCAAAACGCAACTTCATATGAAACGATGACGCTGGAAGAATGTGACGTCACAGAAGACGGCAACGTGCCGCGCGCATCGTGGTCGGCGACGCCGTCGACGCGGCCTGCCGGCAGCATCCTGTAATGTGACGTCACACACCGTTTGCGTTTTCTCTCTCTAACAAGCAATATTAAAACGGTTGTAGCTTCGTAATTCTTTGAGATATCTGAATGGGATTTTCATCACTATGCATATTTTTTTGCCTTCTTTCTTTTGGAGTAATAATAATTTTCGAGTCTGCACCCGAATTATTGCCTGCGAAGTTGGACATTTTTATATTAAAAAAAGTGAACACAATTTTGCAGTTTTTCTTTAATACGAGTATGTTCAAAATTGATAACTAAAGGGCCAAGGCGTCTCCATTGTCTCCAAGTACGAATCCGAGATCAGACCCCGTATCATGGTCGACCTTATCACTCGATAAGTGACAAGATAGGGGCATCGTCTCGTTCTATCAAACGGTGTCAGCCAGTGACGGACGCTCTATCCTGTCACTTATCGCGTGATAAGGCCGACCATGACACGGGGTCAGAATTGAAAAATTTGGTCGCCACACAGTGGCCTGAAAATCTGGCTTTCATAAACATGATCGAAGTTTTCATAATAAATTACAGTTTTTTTTAATGCTACTAATAATTTCACGTATTAAATGACGCGACAGGCGACATGTTTCGAACTCTTCGGGAATTCTTCTTAAGGATGAGTGTTTTCGCGGCGGTGTCGCTTGAATCTTGTCGTGATTCAAGCGACACCGCCGCGAAAACACTCATCCTGAAGAAGAACTTCCGAAGAGTTCGGAACATGTCGCCCGTAGTGACATTATTGACATTGTTTTTCTTTAAAGTCATCACGGGTGTCGCTTTTAGGATTATCGAGAGTGCAGATTCCAACAATTATTGCCTGCGAACTTGGACATTTTGATATTAAAAAAGTGAACATAATTATGCACTTTTTCTTTAATATGATTGATAACTAAAGGGCCAAAGCGTCTCCATTGTCTCCAAGTACGAATCCGAGATCAGAATTGAAAGATTTGGCCGCCACACAGTAGTGGCCTGAAAATCTGACTTTCATAGACATGATCGAAGTTTTCATAATATATTATAGTTTTTTTTAAATGCTACTAATAAATTCACGGTTAAATTCACGTATTAAACGACACGACAGGCGACATGTTTTGAACACTTCGGGAGTTCTTCTTCAGGATGAGTGTTTTCGATGTTTGTTTTGAAGAAGAACTCCCGAAAAGTTCGAAACATGTCGCCTGTTGTGACATTTAATGCGTGAATTTAACCGTGGATTTATTAGTAGTATTTTAGACATGTCTCACAAAAGTTTAAATTCGATTATAGCTTTTTTTTGCTTTAGGCTTTTACTAGCCATTATTATGCTAGCTCACAACCCTTACGTTATTTAGTAAAAAAACGGAAGGCCATATTTCAGTTATAGCTCCGGTGGTTTTTTAAGCAACAAAATGTAGGTAGTGGTATTCCTTGAGTAATTAAAGTAATTTGTACTCTATAAAGTAAGTGTTTTCGCGGCGGTGTCGCTTGAATCTTGTCGTGATTCAAGCGACACCGCCGCGAAAACACTCAATCCTGAATAAGAACTCCCGAAGAGTTCGAAACATGTCGCCCGTAGTGACGTTTAATACGTGTGTGAACCGTGTAATTATTGTCATTTTTTTTCTTTAAAGTCATCACGGGTGACGCTTTTAGATTCCAACAATAGGGGCGTAGACACTAAATAAGATAATGTGATATTTTCTCGATGAAGGATAAAAAAAAATGTCAAATGGAGAAAAAATCAACGCAAAAGGTTAAATTAATCACGAAGTTATAAGTGTCCAAAGTTTTAAGAAGGGATGTGTTCTGTCCCTTTTTCGCAAAACGCAACTTCATATGAAACGATGACGCTGGAAGAATGTGACGTCACAGAAGACGGCAACGTGCCGCGCGCATCGTGGTCGGCGACGCCGTCGACGCGGCCTGCCGGCAGCATCCTGTAATGTGACGTCACACACCGTTTGCGTTTTCTCTCTCTAACAAGCAAACGGTTGTAGCTTCGTAATTCTTTGAGATATCTGAATGGGATTTTCATCACTATGCATATTTTTTTGCCTTCTTTCTTTTGGAGTAATAATAATTTTCGAGTCTGCACCCGAATTATTGCCTGCGAAGTTGGACATTTTTATATTAAAAAAAGTGAACACAATTTTGCAGTTTTTCTTTAATACGAGTATGTTCAAAATTGATAACTAAAGGGCCAAAGCGTCTCCATTGTCTCCAAGTACGAATCCGAGATCAGACCCCGTATCATGGTCGACCTTATCACTCGATAAGTGACAAGATAGGGGCATCGTCTCGTTCTATCAAACGGTGTCAGCCAGTGACGGACGCTCTATCCTGTCACTTATCGCGTGATAAGGCCGACCATGACACGGGGTCAGAATTGAAAAATTTGGTCGCCACACAGTGGCCTGAAAATCTGGCTTTCATAAACATGATCGAAGTTTTCATAATAAATTACAGTTTTTTTTAATGCTACTAATAAATTCACGTATTAAATGACGCGACAGGCGACATGTTTCGAACTCTTCGGGAATTCTTCTTAAGGATGAGTGTTTTCGCGGCGGTGTCGCTTGAATCTTGTCGTGATTCAAGCGACACCGCCGCGAAAACACTCATCCTGAAGAAGAACTTCCGAAGAGTTCGGAACATGTCGCCCGTAGTGACATTATTGACATTGTTTTTCTTTAAAGTCATCACGGGTGTCGCTTTTAGGATTATCGAGAGTGCAGATTCCAACAATTATTGCCTGCGAACTTGGACATTTTGATATTAAAAAAGTGAACATAATTATGCACTTTTTCTTTAATATGATTGATAACTAAAGGGCCAAAGCGTCTCCATTGTCTCCAAGTACGAATCCGAGATCAGAATTGAAAAATTTGGCCGCCACACAGTAGTGGCCTGAAAATCTGACTTTCATAGACATGATCGAAGTTTTCATAATATATTATAGTTTTTTTTAAATGCTACTAATAAATTCACGGTTAAATTCACGTATTAAACGACACGACAGGCGACATGTTTTGAACACTTCGGGAGTTCTTCTTCAGGATGAGTGTTTTCGATGTTTGTTTTGAAGAAGAACTCCCGAAAAGTTCGAAACATGTGGTCTGTTGTGACATTTAATGCGTGAATTTAACCGTGGATTTATTAGTATTATTTTAGACATGTCTCACAAAAGTTTAAATTCGATTATAGCTTTTTTTTGCTTTAGGCTTTTACTAGCCATTATTATGCTAGCTCACAACCCTTACGTTATTTAGTAAAAAAACGGAAGGCCATATTTCAGTTATAGCTCCGGTGGTTTTTTAAGCAACAAAATGTAGGTAGTGGTATTCCTTGAGTAATTAAAGTAATTTGTACTCTATAAAGTAAGTGTTTTCGCGGCGGTGTCGCTTGAATCTTGTCGTGATTCAAGCGACACCGCCGCGAAAACACTCAATCCTGAATAAGAACTCCCGAAGAGTTCGAAACATGTCGCCCGTAGTGACGTTTAATACGTGGGTGAACCGTGTAATTATTGTCATTTTTTTTCTTTAAAGTCATCACGGGTGACGCTTTTAGATTCCAACAATAGGGGCGTAGACACTAAATAAGATAATGTGATATTTTCTCGAAGAAGGATAAAAAAAATGTCAAATGGAGAAAAAATCAACGCAAAAGGTTAAATTAATCACGAAGTTATAAGTGTCCAAAGTTTTAAGAAGGGATGTGTTCTGTCCCTTTTTCGCAAAACGCAACTTCATATGAAACGATGACGCTGGAAGAATGTGACGTCACAGAAGACGGCAACGTGCCGCGCGCATCGTGGTCGGCGACGCCGTCGACGCGGCCTGCCGGCAGCATCCTGTAATGTGACGTCACACACCGTTTGCGTTTTCTCTCTCTAACAAGCAATATTAAAACGGTTGTAGCTTCGTAATTCTTTGAGATATCTGAATGGGATTTTCATCACTATGCATATTTTTTTGCCTTCTTTCTTTTGGAGTAATAATAATTTTCGAGTCTGCACCCGAATTATTGCCTGCGAAGTTGGACATTTTTATATTAAAAAAAGTGAACACAATTTTGCAGTTTTTCTTTAATACGAGTATGTTCAAAATTGATAACTAAAGGGCCAAAGCGTCTCCATTGTCTCCAAGTACGAATCCGAGATCAGACCCCGTATCATGGTCGACCTTATCACTCGATAAGTGACAAGATAGGGGCATCGTCTCGTTCTATCAAACGGTGTCAGCCAGTGACGGACGCTCTATCCTGTCACTTATCGCGTGATAAGGCCGACCATGACACGGGGTCAGAATTGAAAAATTTGGTCGCCACACAGTGGCCTGAAAATCTGGCTTTCATAAACATGATCGAAGTTTTCATAATAAATTAGTTTTTTTTAATGCTACTAATAAATTCACGTATTAAATGACGCGACAGGCGACATGTTTCGAACTCTTCGGGAGTTCTTCTTCAGGATTAGTGTTTTCGATGTTTGTTTTGAAGAAGAACTCCCGAAGAGTTCGAAACATGTCGCCTGCCGTGACATTTACGTTAATTTTTTAACCGTGGATTTATTAGTAGTATTTTAGATATGTCTCACAAACCGGAACCGCACCGGAAGGCGCAGCATGGGTAGGCCCCCCGCAAGGTGGACTGATGACCTGGTAAAGGTTGCTGGAGTTCGCTGGATGCGGGTGGCGCAGGACCGGTCACTTTGGCACTCTTTGGGGGAGGCCTATGTCCAGCAGTGGACGTCTTTCGGCTGATATGGTGGTGGTGGTGGTGGTCTCACAAAAGTTTAAATTCGATTATAGCTGTTTTTTTGCTTTAGCCTTTTACGAGACATTATTATGCTAAATTACAACCCTTACGTGATTTAGTAAAAAAACGGAAGGTCATATTTCAGTTATAGCTCTCGAAACTGACTTAGCTACTAGCGAAAATTATATCTTCAAATATAGGTACTTACAGATTTTGTCTTTCTTTCCACTTATTATAATTATCTATAGGTATTCATCATGTTTCATCTGACTGTCGGGGCATATACTATGCGAGAAGGAGCGGGGCAGCAATAGACGCATCAGCGCGGCAGGTACGGGGCGCGCGGGTGATTTCTGATTTTTCCCTGGCGATACGCCCCCTCTTAAGAAAGAATAAGTGTTATTAATTGAACTTTATCAAAATTATAGTAATGAATTATTGCCATAACTCCATAAGTTTCTGAACGCCTCTCATTCTGTATAGAAAAAAGTAGGATCTCGCGATTGACCGTCACGTTCAAAACTCTTTCCACGCTAGCGGATATAATGGACTTTTGGGCGCAGATTTTTAGCGATAAAGCAAGCCTTTCCGAGCCAGTGAGGTGAAAAATGAATTATATTAAAATTAATCTTAGGAAAACTTGACTTATGTATTAAACTGAACAACATGAGGGTAATATCTAGTTACTGGAGAAACATTTTCTGTTAACATTCACATAATATACAGAATGTAACAAAAAATATCGTATCAATTAAGGTTTTTAAAAATAAGTAAGCCTCCAATATTTATCCGGCGAGCAGCTGGTATATTATTAAAGAACCACCTCATGACTCATGTATGGTTGAAATTATTAAATGTGGTCGACTTTTTATAAAACTGTCATTGGAATTGAAATCTTCTACCATGGACGGTAGAGTTGCTTTTTGAATGGACTACTTTGATGCAACATAGCACGTAGAACCGATGGCCGTTGGGGCGGAAAGGTTCTCGAGTGGCGACCACGTACCGGAAGGCGCAGCGTGGGTAGGCCCCCCGCAAGGTGGACTGATGACCTGGTAAAGGTTGCTGGAGTTCGCTGGATGCGGGTGGCGCAGGACCGGTCACTTTGGCACTCTTTGGGGGAGGCCTATGTCCAGCAGTGGACGTCTTTCGGCTGATATGATGATGATGACTTTGATGCAATACGGCCAACTCAAATAATTTCAAGTATAACTGAATCTCAAATTTCCATAGGCATGGTAGCTGTTCGCCAGGCGGGTAGGCACACTTGTTTCCCACCAAGGTATAGAAAACATCAGGGACATTCATGCCGTTGAATTTCATTCATAAATTTGAAATGGTCAGCCCTGAACCCGTGCCATTCGGCATTCACAACCAGCCTCGACTCAACTCACCACTGAACCCACTGATACCTTGATCCTAGCTTCGACGACTAACGCTTGGTCAAAGATCACACTTCCACTGGTTGCCGAAAGCCCAGTTATTAAGTATCGTGAATACCTATCCAATAATGACGTATCACTTTGTAATACAGTCACGTGCCTACAAATTAACCAGCGGGCGCGGGTCATCTACATAGGTACTAGGATTGCGAGATTCTCGGGAGAACTAAAAGAGAACTGGGATAGGAACTCGTGTTTGCTTGCCGATTTTCCGTGGCTGTATAAATCTGTGTCTGTGTATCTGTGTATCTGTCTGTGGTATCGTAGCTACCAAACGGATGGACCGATTTGAATGCGGTTTTCTTTGTGTCATATATAATTTTATCCCGTGTTCTTAGACATGTTTCACAAAAATCTGTTCAGCTGTTTTTGAGATATTGGACTTTGAAATCAAAATGTCGGGAGTTTTTCAACTTTTCTGTTGTAGTTATTTCACAATACGAGTAGGTAGTTTATATGATAGTAGTCGTAGTTAAGTAGGTACCCACTAAGAAGGGATTTTTGAAAATTCCACCCTCAAGGGGATAAAAAGGGGGTTGAAAGTTTGTATGGGGATGGAGTAAAATTTTAAGTAGGTACTTGAAACTTTGTGTATGGACTTCTTATTACAATACAAGAAAAGTAATTTTAGGCATTTGGAAAAACCCACCCCTAAGCGGGTTAAATAGGGGTGCAAAGTTTGTATGAACCGATTCAGATGAAAGGTAAGTATGGAGATAGTTTGAGTCCCGGGGAAGGACATAGGATATTGTTTATCCAGGAAATCATCCCCAAACGGGCTGAAATGGGGGGTGAATTGTATGGAGACGATATAAACGGGTTCCACGCGGACGGCGTCGCGGGCAGAAGCTAGTCCGGAATAAAGTGGAGTATGTCGCTAGACTACGGTGTCTGCTTACCAGGCAGGCCGTGTGCTTGTTTACCTATCGAACCAGGCCTCTCTCATGCGCGTTTTAGCGCGAAATGACACTTGGCTATACCATGCGTAGGTCTAAGTTGTTAGGGTTATTGTCTAACCGAATATCGCAAACAGCCGTAAGTTTTCGGTTTTACTTAAATTGCGACATAATAAAAGACACCTTCGCTAAGTCTAATTAAAACAAAATAAACCATCATGCTACGTCCCAGTCACACGACATGCAACGCGTTGTTAGTCGGAACAATAATCCCGGCAACTTTCCGTTCTGTAAGCGTTATTTAATAAATTCTCCATTATTGCAGATGGTAACTTGTCAAAGTAAACACTGCGCTGTTGTGCTAGTTTGGGGCGGCGAGGCACGGGCCGCGGCGAATTGGGAGGATTCTTAATTTAGTTAAATATTGTTCGATTCGATGCGATCCAATAGTAAGCTATGTATATTACTAATGGCCGGTTCCAATAATCTATCCACCGATAGTTTTCCTTACCGGCAGTTACATTTTGACAGATTACCCGTAGAAAATGTGTCAAAATGTAACTGTTGGTAAGGAAAACTATCGGTGGATTGATTATTGGAACCGGCCATTAGTGTCTTTTGCTGGCTAGGTAACATGTCAGTTATTAATCGATATGATACAGAGAAAGAATATAATGGAAAAATAAACCATCTTCGTCTGTAGCCCCCGACAGGATTCGAACCTGCGACCTTTCTATTAACGCTAGACTGCTCTACCAACTGAGCTACGAGGACAGTGACGCAAGTTGTATATTTTTCCACTATATTCCCGCTAAGACTAGCGCCCTCTCTGTATCGAGTTATAGACTTGTTTCACAGTCTTGGCACCACTCTAATGGGCGAGCTATGCGCTCGCTCCATTCTAATCGAACCACATCAGGTAGTTTCGGACTTAGCGAGAGAGATGGCGCTGGTGTACATTATACCCGTGTATATACGTGTCATATGTTTCGTGAAAAGGGTATAATGTCAGTTATTATTTTTACAAGCTTTTATTTAGTTTCACCTGTCCCGTTGTCTGTATGTCTGTAATCAAATCTTGCAAGTTTTTGTCTACTTCCCGGTTCCCGATTGAGCTGAAATTTTGCATGCATGTATAAATCGGATGACAATGCAATATTATTATGACATAGAGCTGAGCTGAGGATGGAGCTGGAAGGTGGCCGTAGGAAGTCCGTAATTAAACGACGCAACCCCATCGAATTGATGGTATACAGAAAAGTACAGTCGGCAATAAAAGCTTAAAATTATTTTTTTGACAGATACTTGTTATTTATTCAAAACTAAAATTAGACATGAATAGTAAGATACATTGCTCCACAAAACTACATCGATAGTTTGACTGTGGAGTCAAAATTACAATCTCAATTCTCTTTAACATAATATAGTAGTGTCTTAAATATATACAATGTATAGGTACTCTACATTATTTTACTATTACATACAAACGGAGTTCTGAATTAACATGATACAAATCAGCTGAGTCATCATCATCATCATATCAGACGAAAGAGGTCAACTGAGTGTCTGTTCCTATTACGCGCACAAATACAAATCCAATTTCAATTCAATAAAAAATACAAATCCAATTTCAATTCAATTCTGGACTACTGCAATAATTCCCCTGATAACCGATTTACAGAGTAAAAGGTATATTGCTTACTCAATGCCATAAAAAGTGGAAATTAACACGTTCAGTGGCAGGAACCCAACTCTGACAGTGCGAAGAGCGATTCAGTATTATATACCTCCTGGATTTCCACTCGTCTCCGTCCCCCGCAACCCTTGGCCAATCACTTGAAAACGCGTCCAAGTCATCCCGCCATCTCCGCCTGGGCCTGCCTAGCCGTACGAGCCCCCACCTCTGTGAACGATTTTATTTTTATTTTTTATAAGCTACTCATATAGTATCTCATAATCTATGATGTCTGTAAAGTGTACCTAATAAATAAATCGTATTGTAATAATCCATCGCCTTCCACTCTAGACTTGTCCCGCTTGACATATATCGCCGAGTCAGCGGCGCGGGAACTCTCGGCGTTTGGCGAAATTCCCGGGCAGTGCCCGGAAAATTCCCGCCAAATTCCCGGACAATCAGACACCACGCCGCGCGGGACCGCGAGTTTACTTTTTAATAACTGTGTTGACTAGAGTTAATGCTGTGTTTAGTTTGGTAGAGGAATTTCATTGTTTCTTTAGTCTACAAGTATGTAATACTAAGTAGTATATATACACTCTTATGTTCTTCCAGTTTCTAAGCTAGGAGACAGAGAGAGAGAGAGAGAGATGTGATAGTTCTGGAGTTGAAAGCGTTCATAGGCTACGATGAGCCTTAGATACCGCCAGGCGGGCCGTAAGTTTGTTTTGATCACACTTGCTCGAAAAGGGCTTCATAATGCGCAGACATTTAGAGCTGAGCCTGAGTTACGCCCACGGGAGAATGGTTTTTTTCTTAATTTTTATCTGTCACTCATGCGGCAGTTACAAAGCAAAGAGGTTTTATATCAAATACGATGTCTGAAAACGTATTCATAAATAAATTTAAACTTAAAAACTACTTAAACATGTTTAACTGAATTATTTACAGATTTAATATGTAGTTATTTAGTGTCTATGTAAAATGTTTTTAAGTGTTTTCAAATCGTGGCTGTATACCGAAGGGTCTTTGCCATACGCGCCTCGCGTCAAATTCAACAAAATGGACGACTGACATGTTGCAGTTTTTATTACGATTTGTATTCATTTCATCTAAAATGTATTTGTTTCCTCGCAAATGTGATGAAAAACATTGTGTATAACACGGGCGTAAGAATATTGCAAACTCGAGTCATCAAAAGCTTCTGATAGACTCTTGTTTGCAATATTCCACTTACGCCCCTCGTTAAACAATGTACTATTGCCACCGACGTGGTAATAAGACAAAACGCAAAACGAAAACGCAATGAGAACGGGTGCGACGCATCCTCTTGTATAAACGATCATCATCATCATCATCAGCCGAAAAACTTCCACAGCTGGACATAGACCTCCCCCAAAGAGTGCCACAATGACCGTTCCTGCGTCACCCGCACCCAACGGACTCCAGGCCATCAGTCCACGTAGGCGCCACTGGAGAACCTTTCCGCCCCAACGGCCATCGGTTCTACGTGCAATGTGTCCCGCCCACTGCCACTTAAGTTTAGCGATTCGGAGGGCTATGTCGGTTACCTTGGTTCTGCTGCGATAAACTATGTACGAATATAATATAATCATTTGCATGCAAGTTTCATCGACGACGTCACAATGCCCAATCGTTTTCTCTCTCTAACAAGCAATATTAAAACGGTTGTAGCTTCGTAATTTTTTGATATTTCTGAAGGGGATTTTCATCACTGTAGGCATATTTTTTGCCTTCTTTTTGCAGTTGGGTTGTACCACCGCCAACACAGTTAACTGACCATCCGTGCTCTTTATGTTCATGCATGGTAATAAGGTTCAATATAAATACAGCATGACCAGTTAACTGTGTTGGCATTTGTACTGTACCTACTCGTACCTATTAATTTTCCGTGAAATCTGAATAAAATACAATCTTTCGAAAACTATTTTAGAATACCATGAATTTGTTAATTAAAGGAGTAAATAAAATACGGGTAAGTATGGACTAAATACTGACCTACATCTGGCTAGGACGAACTTTTAATAATCTTCCGTCTTCGGTTCCAGATGATAAAGGAGCGGAATTTAAAGTTTTATAGATTTCACAGACACTTCATTTATATTTTTTTCTGATGTTTAACAGAAAGTCCCATTCTTCTCAGTTGTTGTCGGCGTGGTCCTGTTTTTGATTCTGGTGACTAACAGCATATGAGTACACCGTGCCGCGTCCAGCACGGGCACCGGCCATCAATTCAATTCAATTCAATTTATTTATTCAGAGACCAACATGGATCATTATTGTTAGTAAGACTTAGCTTAATATTAGTAGACAGTTACAAAGTTCATAAATAGCACAAAAGCAGCATCGCTCGGTCACCGATTTTCTCATTATATTTTCTTATGTCCGAGTAAGAGCGTTCAGAGACCGCGTTGTTTAAACGCAGCGGGGTCGCGCTCGATACCTACACACCTGATTCATTACAAACACGCGTCGACGGCGCGTTTAAAAAACGCGGTGTGCTTAAGCCCTCAGCCCCGGTTTTAGCACTGCGATACAAACGCGTGACTATCGCAGCGATAAATGACAATTGCAGTTGCAGTCAGCGTGCAGTTTCGTCGCAGTTATGTCAATTGCATTCAAACTGCACTTTTGCAGCCAGAAAGCAGATGAAATGCAGCCTGTCTGTAACCGCCCATAGCCTGGAACAATACCTCCTTATGTAATTTCAACAGTTAACACCATTCTGTACCGATAGCATTGTTCTCCGTGCGAGTTTCGGCCCGAACTTTACAGAGCAGGATTATTCTGAATGCATGTCGGCTAACCGACCTATGTTATGTAATGCATCGCATTGGATCAGTAATATTCTATGAATGTGTTTTCGCACATAACGATATAGATGTTCGTGGTATAATAGACCATGAAGTGCCGGGTTTTGGGCGCCTGGGATGGATATGCTGGCAATGGATTTTATACAAAATTCCGGGTCTAGGATGAGGATGACAATGTACCTGAATACTCCAGGCAAAAGGCGTTTTTTTTGTTGATTTCATTTGAAAATGTTATTCTAAGATGATTTAGACAAGAATCCGACAAACTTTCCACCCGGAAGTAATTATGTAGATTTAAATGAAGCATGCATTATCTTTTTTTGTACGATTTATCTTGAATATTATACACAGCAAATGTAAATGAACCAAAATAAAGACAAAAATATTTATTAATATTTTTACTGACTTTTCAGAAGCCAGTTAACTTATAATTTTTTCGATGTCTGAAATTTTGTCGGATTTTGTCGCTGGGTAACTATTTAATTGATAATATATCGGTTACACATAAAAAATAAGCTATTATAAATTATTTACATTTTTTCCATACAAGTTGTCAGTTCATTGCCTGGACTAAAAGTCCATACGCTCCACGCTGGCGTCCGCAAGCCTAAACGGCGCACTGGTCAGTATGTACTTATAGGCAACACCACAGATTAAAGAATACAAGTACAGATACCCAATCTCATAGAGCAAAAGCGTACCGTCCTAATGTAGGCAATTCTGTATACAATTTTAGTCCCGTAGTTACACCAGTAGATGCAGTATCCGAGCTACCACGGCTATGACGCTGTCAGCCTACCTAATAGTTTTAGTAATACATTGAGATATCACCAGATGGCGTTGACTTCCCGGGCAACAAATAGAGTATTTTTGATTTTTTTGATATAAAAGTAGTATTTTAGAGACAATATTACACATCACACTAAAATATAGATAGCCAAACGCTTGGAGCCTGTGGTTCCATAGAACTTTCACGACCCGTGATGGCGCCATTTAGTGACAGTACCCAATAATACGTAGCAAGCTTGAAAGCTCACTCGTATAGCACGAGTTACATGGATTTAGTATCAATTTAATTGCATTTACTCAACTTATAAAATATACCTTTATTGTATGTACGGAAGGATGTTTGTGATATAATTAGGGTACGTTGAATTTATTAAGGTGTGAAAATCATTCTATCTTCACGATTACTGGTTCAAATTTTTCGAGTTTTCCGTCCGTTTTAGTATCAATTATACGTTGTTCGAGTTGGGATGCCATGACAACACTATAGCGTTCGAAAAGCGCACCCGACGTGCGAAATCACACAACAGGGCCTCACATTCTGTTTTAATTTATTTCTGGATTTTTACCAATTTCCTCGCATTTATAGTGCCGGTGTTACCAGAGAACCAGAGTTGCGCTCGGCCGCTTTTAACCCTTGGTAGGCAAATGCTTATTTTCCGGTATTTTGAGTAATGTAGGTGTACCTCATATTAGGGTCAGCAGAAGGATCTTTCGGAGGAAAACACAACGATACGAAAATTACTGCTAGTCCTCCAAAGGTTAACGGCGACCGTCGTCTACATTCGAATCGATTTTTAATAAACATAAATCTGCTTTTCTGCAGCCACAGTCTGGTCCGATCCAAGCACGTTATCCACGTTAATCCCCTAGCCTGATCCCCCAGGGGAATTAGCGGCAATTATTTTATATTCAACTAGGAAAAAATGATAATGTTCGGTTATGGCGCTTCGCCGGACGCTACCGCGTCACGCTCGCTTCGCTCGCTCGGCTCGCGCGCTGTAGGGTCGCAGTTCAACTAACAACCTAACCGTTTTTTTTCCCTGGGGGATCAGGCTAGGGGATTAACGTGGACAACAGCGATCCAAGGGGCAAAGTTACCGAAAAATCAAGTGTAGGAATAGTATATTGCTTACTTATTCTAGTGAGCGGCTTTAGTTGGAAATCCCGGAGTTAGCACTTTATGTGCATGGCAAACTAGATCGAAAAGCTCTGCTTAGGTACACCTACAATACGGCGCCGCATTTCTTGAAGTGTAAGGAATAAACCACAGATTTGTTAAGAAGATTAATAAGGAATACTTCAATATTTTCGAGTCGGGTTGGGTACCACGAACAATATCATGGATACTGGGCTCCATAGCAACAATAGTCCCCTACAACCATGAGCTTTATTATTTCCGCAATAATACGAACTCCTGTTATCAGATAGATTTGATCGGGTTCGATTCCAGGCCGTGTAAGAAGCTTTTTTTAGTATCTTCAAATGCAGGGATTTTTTTTTCTAATATCAACTTTTTGACCAATGTCTTTCTGATAGAAAAAAACTAAACTAAAGCTATATTGCCGTTACAACGTTTCTACCTATACCTTCCTTTCAATTGCTCAAAAAACGTTCGCTGGAAGAGATCCTTTATAGGGATAAGTTCGCCTTTGTATCTTGATCTTGTGGGACATGTGTTTGCTACAAGCTGTTCTTGTGTAGGTACATAAAGTGCTTACATTATGTAATTAAAAAAAGAAATAAATCAATATTAGGGGAAAATCTTACTGTACTAGACGACGATATATATAATAGATGTAAATACTTAAATACATAGAAAACTTCCATGACTCAGAAACAAATATTCATGCTCATCACACAAATATTTGCCCTTACCGGGATTCGAACCCAGGACCTTCAGCTTCGTAGGCAGCGTCACTACCCACTAGGCTAACCGGTCGCCAATTAATAATTATGTACAATGAGTACACTATGAATGAGCCGTTACGTTGCCTAGTAATTTAAGTAGACCGCAGCATCTTGTCTTGAAACTACTCCAATAAATCCTGTGAAAGACTCCTGCAAAATAAAAGGGAAACTAAATCCCGTGTAATAATAATTATTGCCCCACGCAATTCGCCCATACAGTCCAACTAAGTACGTAAGCTCACTTATTCGCGAAATAGGATGCTCTGAGCAAATTGTTTTCTCAAACCGACGGGCTCCTTACACGACCTCTTATCTCACTTAAACCTTACTTAGTAAAGGCGACTATACGCCGATTTTAATAAGGTTGAATGTCGAATGGAGATTTAGATTGAGATACGTGCTTGGGAATCTGACTACAGGAAATACCCTTAAACAAATCCGATTGGGCTCGTTCCACGAGAAATAACGCGGATTCTCCGTTTATATATTTATCCTGGAATATGATGCGTCGTCGAGTGGAAATGGAAGGAGTATTACCGGGTTCGATTTGGGCTATGAAGTATGTGTGAACTAATTCCACACGCTTTTAGTGTTGCGTAAATACCAAAATTGGTCAAACGGAACACTTATTTGCTAAAGAAACCTAAGATCATCATCCTCTTAGCGTAGCCTGGGGTCCGCTTTGACACCTAATAGAAACATTTGGCATAAGCACTAGTTTCACGAAAGCGACTGCCATTGACCTGAAAACTAGACTTATTGGGAATAGGCCGGTTTCGTCACGATGTTTTCCTTCACCGAAAAGCGGACGCGTAAAATTTATAAACCGCCGTTTTACATTACAGCTAGCTGTTTTACAAAACAGGGCTGTTTTGTAATACGACGGCGGGGCGGGTTGACGATAAGGCGGATTGAATACCGCCAAATGAAAATTCGCTGGATTGTCAAAGGCCTACGACGACGAGCGAGCGAGTGTTAGGAAAAACTGCGACCCTACAGCGCAAATGTAATACGGCGGATTGGCGCTATATTGTAGAACGTAACGTAATGACAATTGTGTTGGATTTCACCGAATACCAAAATCCATAGCCATTTTTGACGTTTTCATTTTGCATTATAACCTTTGAAACCCGTTCTTTTGTTTCTTCTTCTCTTAATCGGCTTCTTTACCACATTGAGATTCATAGAAAATGTTTGATTGCACGAGAAAATTGACCTTATTTATCACGTTTTGCTTGTTTGAATAATTGTTAATTGTACATTTTAGTGACGAACTTTCTGTATTCGACGCCATTTTTGTTGTTATGCCAGATAGCGCCGCGAAAAATGGGAACTAAAAATTTCCAAAGCGGCGGCAAATGACCCGCTGTATTACATTACTGCTAGGGCCCATGGTTTCAAAGACCCTGTTAGGGCACAATAATCTACCATGCATACATGTATAAATAATTTTCATATGAATTCATGCTGTTAATATAAGTTGTCATGTTTGAAAGTGTTTGAGAGCGAGCTAGTTTCCGAAGCGTTTGTAAACTTGTAAAAGAGCCCGCATATGGAACTCAAGACTCAGCAGATAAGGCAGAATTTGGGTGAAGTTTTTGAAAGCGTATTAGTTTAGACATTACTTTGGCAGCAAGTAAAATATATGCAACTAGCTGTCCGCACGGCTTTACCCGTGTATTGCCAAGATCGCATAATACGATAAAATCTCACACATCAAATACAATTCAAAGTGAAAGCGGCGGAAAACGCCGAAAATCACAAACGTAGTAAATATAGAGAGTATGTACCGATGGGCGTCGAGATCCTCGGTCCGCGAGGTTTCAGTTGCGCATGAGTTACGTCTGGTTGATGTATCTGAGGCTCTAGTATACGTTTTACCGAGACAAAACTTTACGATCGCGTTTACGTTTTACCCTCAATTTGTATGGGATTTGACAGCTAAACGCAGACGCGGTCGTAACGTTTTGTTTCGGTAAAACTTATACTAGAGTTCTGGTGACCGGTGAGAGCAATCAGCAACGCATCAGCATTGCATTGCATTATATGGATATTGCAATAATCTGAAATAAAAAATATTTAATTTTATATTAAAAAAATGCAATTTAGCGAGAAAATGCCGCTAGCATCCTCTGTGCAATGCCTCGAGGGCCTTTTTTTTAGAAATAGAAATATAAAAAATGTAATACTATTGAGAAATAAACCATCTGCTTCAAAGTTTATTGCAAGTATAATTTTTCTCAATATTTAAGCGTTCTACTTAGTCAAACCGTTATACTAAACAGTAACATGAGGCTTGTTATACCAAGATTATTCCACGTATTGATTTCAGTTTTAATTAAAATGAATTTCCAAGTGCTCGCACAGACCCGAGTTGCAGAAGTTCGCGCGAAGTTGGCTGGTGACGAACTAACGGCGGCGCACTTAATGAAAACGGTATTCTGATATACTGCGCTGTAGTCATATTAACCTGGTATATAATATGTGTAATATAAACTTCATATTATAAGAAAATAATAATTAGTTCCTCCGAGGAGGATTCCGCCAGTCGCTGCAACTAATTGAACAATCGATTGCTACAAGAATACTTTAATTATAGCTCTTCTTAAAAACATCTCTTTCATTTGGAAAACATATTTCGTTAGCAGACGTTACTCCTTAAAACATAAATTGAGTGTGGGTACAAAGTGTGTCAATATTAAAAAAAAGCGTGAATTGACTTTTTTTGTTAGTTTGAAGAGGCTCAACTGCAGTAAATTGAATGGATTCCGGTAATACAATGACTGATGTCTCATATTTCATATTGTCCAAAATATTTTATTTTAATCAGTTCCGTTGCTAACAGAACAAAAATCGTCAGATTACAGAAACGGAATGGAGGTAAATAAATATTGATTAATGGCGAAAATACCTAACATGCGCGGCGCTTCGCCCCCTGCTTTGTCGCGAATTGTGAAGAATTTACGTCCGCATCCATGAATACACATCGATTTTTGCCGATGCGGATGCGAATGTCTGGTATATTCCTGTAATATACTTATGATTATCAATGCGTTTCGCGCACTCGGTCTAGGTACCAAGTTAGCGCGCGCTTAGAATCGAACGCGAGAATATTGAAATGAGAAGTGTCGGAACCAAATTGCCCCGGCTTGGAGAGTGAAAAATTAAAATAGACCAAAATATACTTTCCGTACTGCATAATCGGGCTTCCATTTCCTAGAAAATCCTAATAATTAAACGTTTTCATGAGACCAGGAAGATCTGCCGTTTCAGCATTCATTTCAATGTACTGAACTAATTAACTAGTTTCTGCCGTCGCCTGTGCACGATTTGCCACCATATCTCTATAGTGCTAGAGTTGAAAATTAACCAGGATAATGCAACGGTTTAAAAGTGAATTTGAATACGCTTTGCGTTGCTTGAGATAGTCTACTTTTTTCATTGACAGCGCCGGGAAAGTTCTAGGAATGAGTAAGCTCACGTAGGTACTTTTAATTTTTAATTTACTACTACATTAATGAGCAAGCCACAGCAATGGCGCAGACGTGGCATTCTTAACACTTCCAGCGCTGCTCCTGTTCGGAGTAATGATAAATGATCTTGAATCCGTTGTCCAGAATGCGAAGTGTCTCCTTTACGCCGACGATCTGAAGCTTGTGTACGGAGTGGAATGTGCTGCGGACTCTGTATCGTTGCAGGATGATATAGATTCGGTTTACCGGTGGAGCATGGACAACAGGCTTTGTTTTAATGTCGCAAAGTGCTGCGTCTGTACTTTTAGCCGAGCTTGCGTTCCCTTACATTTCCAATACCTTCTAGGAACTGAGTCAATTAATAGAGTCCATACAGTAAAAGATCTAGGGGTTACATTTGACTTGCGCTTAACCTTCCACGATCATATTAAAGACCTTGCTACTGTTTGCTATCGTAGATTAGGTTTTGTTATTCGTAGCACTAAGGATTTCCATGACCCGGCTGTTATAAGGACTCTATATAACGCTCTGGTTAGGAGCAAATTAGAGGCTTCGGCGATTGTATGGAATCCTTATGAGTCGACATACGCTTTGATTCTTGAGAAGGTCCAAAAAACTTTCTTAAGAATGCTGTACAAAAAGATCTATGGGCAGTACCCCTACTTGTATCCAACCAAGTTCTTACTTGGGACCCTTGGATTCAATTCGTTGGAAGTGAGACGCAACTTCTAGCTTATTTTTTTGTCGATTTTTACTTCAATGCTATTTAATCTAATCCAGCCCAACGACAATATCGCGCCAGCATCTCAGTATTTCCAGACATGCCTGTCTTCTATAGGTCGACTAAAAATAGTGGTACCTCCTGAATACACCCCCCGGTAGTGAAAAAAAAAAATAGCATAATCTACTATCTTCTTACATTGTCTTGTAGGGTGTTACGTGGAGAAGTGGATAGTCTGGACTTGGCTGAAAAACTGGTGCGACTGTTTGTACCAGACGTCCCTCGAATAATCCTAAGACCTCGTGCGCGTCCTTTATTGGCAGTGCCAGTGGCCCGGACATTGTCGCACAGAAACTCGCCATTTGTTCGGGCGATGAAGCTTCTCAATGCGCTTCTGATGTCAGTACCTGAATGCGACTTTTTTGCATGGCGATGGGCACCTGTTTGTTGTGCATGTTTAAAGTTTTGCGAGATGATGGATAGCAGGCAATCCAGTGTTCCAATATAATTTATAGTTTCTTTTATGTACCTATGTTACAACTGTAATGCTGTGTAAATAAATATTATAATAAATAAATAAATAAATAAATAAATGGTGTATATACGTCATTATAAGCAGGTTTTCTCCACGAAAAAAAGTTTCGCTCTACTCGTAGGTGCTGTCCCCTACAGACGGAGTTCTCCGTGCTACCGGCTGCGATTGTTGACACGGTCGCTGCGCCATATGCCGGCTGTACATACTGGGCCAACGTTGGCGCGTGAGCAGGAGGCAGCTATGTAAACGAAAGAGATCGAATTATAGCCCACTCCCTCTAACGCATGGCTTTTCTGCTCACGCGCCAACGTTGGCCCAGTGTGTACATCAGGCTATAGAGTCGGACGTCCGAATATGGTTAGTCACAGTGAAATTCTTTCTCGCGGTGAGTTGCCCAGTCAATACAAAAAGTCGAGGTTCAGCTCTCGGCTGTTTTACTTCTCCAAAATTCAACCTCTGTAAAAACCATTCATTATATAAAGATAAAGAACAGTTTGTCCGTGTTCTGTTTTGGTTTAGTTGATATAACAATACAGGGTGTCCCATAAGTGGCACGTCACAGTGACACCGGAGGTAGGTCAGCTAAAGAGGGACCTAACCAGCCTAACATGACCCCAGTAAAAGTTGCATGGTTTTCGAGTTTTACCAAATTACGTTTTTTAGTGAATTTTCACCTTTTTTAAGAATAGAATAGAATAGAAATGAATTTATTGTCAGCCAAAATAACACCACATCACAATTTCGTTCTTAATTAGGAAACACAATATATAAAAAGAAACTTAATAAATACCAGCTTAAACTAAAAATAACATGTACTTAAGAAGGCTGGTGGTGCTGATAGTGGCCGCAAGTGGACACCACTCAGCATATGCTCTGACATTGAACAATGCCACAGCGCTGGTCTTCCGTGGAGCCCAGGGCTGTAAGGTAGTTCCGAACAGCAAAAAGTGACAAACGTGGTACTACAACCTACATTTAGGGATAAAATGATGAATCAACGTTTACATACCATAAAATAAAAATAAATAAAATAAAAAAATAAAATAAATAAATAATAAATTTTATTTAAGAATATAATATTTAATTACTTGTAAGAAGAGTTAGGAGTAGGTTTGTACGTGGCAAGTTGCATGCATATTAAGTACTACGCGTATTAAGGAAACGGACTATATAACAGAATATTGGATAATAATTATATGGGATAAATTATGACGATTTATGAGACTAACGTGACGCTATACAGCTATATACGACTAACATAAATATATGAAATAGTTAACGACACGGGCTAGGAGAGTTGTAGGGTAAATAGATATTTTTTGAAGTGGAGCTTAAAAGTACTTGAAGTTTTAGAATTACGAATAGGCGGAGGGATGTTGTTCCAGCATTTCGTGGCTGAGTAGCGAAAACTGCCACGAAATGCTGCCGATTTACCGTGTCTTGGGCAAACAAGACGGATCGCATCTCTGGTCGGCCGGGCAGTGAATGTCAGCTTCTCGTATAGATACTGAGGCTGACGATCGTACACTACACCGAAAAGCAGAGTGGCAAAATGAAGAGAACGACGGGCCTCCATTTTTAACATCCCGCTTTGGTTAAGATAGGGTGTGACGTGAGTGCGTGGTGGGATAGGGAAACAAAAACGGGCACAGGCATTCTGGATCCGTTGAATAAGCGTTTTTGAGCGAGCTAAAAGGCATCCGTTAATTACCGTGTCGACGTAGTTTAATTTGGACAGAATTAATGTATCGCATAACTTGATCCTAACGTCAACACTAAGGTACGCTCGAACCTGGTACAACACTTTTAGCCTATAGTAGCAGTTCCTAACGGTATCCAGTACATGTTGTTCGAAACGTAACTGATCGTCCATGAGTAGGCCAAGATTGCGTGCCATGGTAACACGCTCAAGACGTTCCTCTCCCAACATCACATCAAGGTTGAGACTAGAAATTTTGCCCACCTGGCCCTTAGTGCCAACTACTAGAAATTTAGACTTGAGCGGGTTAAGAACTAAGGCACAGTCTCTAGACCAGTTATCAATGCGCAACAAGTCTTCATTTAACAAGTCTACGGCTCTTAATGTCTCCGAGGGGTGAAAAGTTTTGTAAATTTGTAAATCGTCCGCATACATGTGATAGTCACAATTCCTAAAGCAGTTAGTTATGTCAGCCACGTACAGGATAAACAGCACGGGACCCAAAATTGAACCTTGCGGAACTCCGCAGTTCACAGGAGTATTTTGGGAGAAATCCGTTAAACCGGAAGGCTTATTCAGCCCAACTTGTTGAGAGCGACCAGACAGGTAGCTAGCAAACCACTTTATCGTATTGTTACGAAAACCATAGTATGCAAGCTTGGATAGCAGCAGCGAGATGTCAATTGTGTCAAAGTCTAATAGGACAAGTAGCGATGCTTCTCCTTTATCCTGTGCTGACAGGACGCCATCTATCACATCCAAGAGAGCCGTAGCCGTGCTGCGTGCCTTCCGGAATCCTGACTGCTTACTAGGTAATATGTTATTTGTTTCCAAATAATCAGTTAACTGCATGCACACCAGTTTCTCTAAGATTTTGGACACACAACACAGAATACTAATTGACCGGAGATCTTTTAAAGCAGTAGGCTCGGGTATTTTGGGTATCGGTTTAACAATCGCGGACTTCCAGGCATCAGGAAATGTGCTGGTACTGATGGATTGATTAATAATGGCGGTGTTACAGATTCCTCGATAGCACAGCGAAAAGGGGGTCGGAAAGCGTGAATTCCCCAGAGAAAGTAACCAAGGCGATTACCGAAAGAAATGAGCAACCCACTCACCTTGTGAACCTCAATGGCAGCTGCTCGTGTTAGGGTGAACGCCCAGCTCCGTTCTTCTTCTGCTATGCCTCGGTCTTAGCAGCCTGCAGATCTGGGTTCAGCCCAGGTTGAAGTAAAGCTCTTATAACGCCGTGAAAGTAGCCACGAAAGCACCGTGGTGAGTCTGCGGCTGTAATGGATGCGCGCGCGACGATAGCCATTTGCCTACTGGTCCGCGAATGTTCGGGACGGAGCTCTTCGCAGAAAGGGCGAGAGTCGCTTGGCATCGAAGGAGCCTTCAGTGATGGGCTACTCCAAGCTCCCGACAAAAGCCTGGTTACTAAATCCTAAACATACTCCCCCCTGCTGCGAAATCTCAATTTCCAGAAATGAAAGGAATTAAAAAAAAAGAAACGCCTAGTGGCACAGTGACAGACAGCCGAATAGCATTCTTGTTACAAGAGTTTCATTACAAATAGCATACATATCGATTAAATTAATTAAGATTCATAACGAGTATAACAATAAGACAGAATTTAACAGGTGTAAAACGAACCCTAATGGCAAAAGAGCAAACTAAGTAACGTAAACGTATAAAGAAAGTGTATATTTGATGTATTACTTAGTTATTGCTAATAGGAAGTACGCAGAGCTTGACGACGGGCCGTTTAAATTCTCTATTACGCGATTCAGCATCTGCGGTACGAACAGTTGCCACTCGTACTATCCCGTCCTGACCTGGATGCACGTTCACTACGCGTGCCACCGACCACAACAACGGTCGGAGGTTGTCGTCCTTAATGAGGACTAAATCACCAACTCTCACAGCACGAGAATTGTCTGTCCATTTGTTTCTCTGATTTAAAGTATTTAAATAGTCACGGTGCCAACGCTTCCAAAAATCAGCATGTAAGCGCTGTAACAATTGCCAACGATTCAGCAATGAAATCTTTGTGATCTCATTATTATCGTCCGGGACAGACGTTAAAGGAGAAAGCGTTAAAAAATGGCCTGGCGTCAGGACAGAAAAATCATTTGGGTCATTACTGACTGCACACAAAGGACGTGAGTTCAGTACTGCCTCTATCTGCACGAGGACGGTATGGAACTCTTCTAACGTTAGCAGATGACTTCCCACTGCCTTGGCAAGGTGTCCCTTAACAGAGCGTACCCCGGCCTCCCAAACTCCACCAAAGTGGGGGGACGAGGGCGGAACAGTCATAAATTCAATGGTCTGTGATGCGGCGGCAGCCTTCATAAGCCCCGCTAACTGATTTCTTGCACCGACAAAGTTGGTTCCACAATCGCTCATTATCAGGGAGCACCGGCCCCGGCGAGCAACGAAACGACGTAAGGCAGCGATAAAAGATTCAGCCGAAAGATCATTTGCAATCTCCAGATGCAGGGCCTTGCTCGACAGACAGACAAACAGACAAAGATATACCTTGTCAGAGCGGGCTCCTCGGCGACGGCGACCAAGAATGACATGAAAAGGACCAGCGTAGTCACAGCCCACCCGTTGAAAGGCTTTGACAGCAGTAACCCTGACGCGGGGAAGGTCCCCCATGATAGGTTGAGACGTACTTGGTTTAGCCCGAAAGCACGGGATACATCGAGAAAGACGTTTGGCAATAGCACGTCGAGCAGAAAGTACCAAAAGTTTTGCGACAGCAGAAAATGCACCATTTGTGTACCACCATGCAACACCATGCACCATGCAGCGGGATGCTTTGCATCGTACTCCAAATCTGAGTGTCGAAGTCTCCCTCCGACACGCAACACGTTGTCTTGTGAGAGAAAAGGACTTAATTTTTTCATAGGCTTTGGCAAAGGCTTGTTATCTTTGAGATTATTGATCTCATTAACAAAATAATCCTGCTGACAGGACTTGACGAGAGTTTGAAGAGCTCGATTCAGCTCTTGTTCACATATTGGACCAGAATATGTTCTCTGCTTCCGCAAAAGACTCAGGAACCTAAGCACAGTCGCAGTTACTCGCAGGATTTTCTTCAAGGAAGAGAACCGGAGTAAAAGCTGCTGTATCGAGTCAGTCTCGTTGGTGACAACAAAGGCTGACTTCTTCTCTTCTTGACGTAATTCTGTTGTTACGTCGATTGATGGGGGAAGAGTTTGTAACCGAGGCCAATGATCAGACGAGAGGGACAGAAAACTCGGACCATTCCACCAAAGTGAATGTTCCAGCATTGCATTTGGAAGCATGCCTCTCGAGGCTGCATCAGCCGGGTTATCATGGGTGCTTATGTAGTTCCATTGTGCTGAGGGCAATTTTCGTTGAATCTTAGCGACACGATTGCCAACGAAAATTTTCCATTTGGATGGATGAGATGCGATCCAAGAAAGAGTTATAGTCGAATCAGACCAAGCAAAGATATTCTTGATTATGATCAAAGACAACAGATGAGGAAGTATCGAGTGCACTAAATCTGCCAGCAGGACGGCCGCACACAATTCCAGACGTGGAAGACTGATCCGTTTGGTAGGGGAAACACGAGATTTCCCGCACACCAATTGGGTAGAAAAAGTCCCATCATCTAGTTCTGCTTGCAAGTAGACGATACTGGCATAGCCTGACAGAGAAGCGTCGGCAAAGCCGTGCAAGTGATAGGCAACTGCACGCGCGTGCGTTATCTTCCGTGGTACACCAAAATTTGATAGAGCACTCAATTGGGAAGAAAATTGACGCCAAAATTCTACTATATCTTCGGGAGGCTTCTGGTCCCAATCTAAGCCTAAGAGCCAAAGACGCTGAATCAACGTTTTAGCCAAAAAAATTACAGGACAGAGTAGCCCTAACGGATCAAACACACGAGCCAGCTCTGACAGTATCTGCCGCTTCGTGCATTGATTTTGAGACGCATTAACATTGTACTTAAACTGATCAGACGCTGAGTCCCAGTTTAGACCAAGTACTTTCACAACAGCATTATAGTCTGCATCGAACGACGTTGCTTGAGTCACACAATGCTCAAGTGGGATCTGGCTTAACAGTTCCGGACGATTGCTTGCCCACTTACGGAGCTCAAAGCCTCCCCCGGCTAACAATGCGATTAATTGCTTTTGCAGCTCAAGAGCCTCACTAACAGAAGACGCACCTGTGGGAATATCGTCTACGTACGTGTCTCTAGATAATACCTCCGCCCCCAGCGGGAAAGCTTGGCTCTCTGACACAGCCAGCTGTTCAATCGTCCGCAAAGCCAGGAAGGGAGACGAGGAGATCCCGTAAGTGACAGTATTTAAACGATAGTCCCTGAGTTCCTCATCAGGATGGAAACGCCACACGATGCGCTGAAAGTCGCGATGTTTCTCTGACATCACAATGTTCCTGTACATCTGACGAATGTCTGCAGTAAACACTACTTCGTGTAAACGAAATCGCAAAAGTATATGGGAAATGTCCTTTTGAAGCTTCGGTCCCGTCAGCTGTGTGTCGTTTAGTGACAGACCCTCGCCGTCACGAGCCGAAGCATCGAACACGACACGTAACTTGGTGGTTACGCTTGATGGTGACAAAACACAGTGATGTGGTATGTAATAGGAAACAGTGGTATTTTGGTCAGAGGGAGGCACCTCTGACATGTGACCACTGTCCAGATAGTCCTGCATGAACTCATTGTAAGCCTTTCTTAGTGTGGCATCATTTGATAGACGCATTTCCAATTTAATAAAGCGGCGAACAGCGATAGACCGCATGTTACGGAAAGTCGGCTCAACAGATTTGAACGGCAGCTCAACAACGAATTTTCCGGAGCCCTCACGCTTGTGGGTAGAAAGAAAATTCTCTTCGCAAGCCGCATCTTCGGGTGACAGCATTTCTTCGGGGTGGTGCACATCCTCAATCTCCCACAACCGTTTTAAATCATTGTCCAAGTCGCTATGTGACGCGTGAAGCGTTTGGACTGACGAAAGGTTTGAATACAAAGATGGTATACTCTCAAAGCAGCGAGAGCGCCCCAAAAAGACCCAGCCAAAAATAGTATTTAACCCTACAGGGGAGTCATTCCCACCCGGAATCATACCCTGAAGGAAGATCTCATTCCAAAGTTCGGAACCAAGAAGGAGGTCGATTGGTCCCGGAACATGAAAAGATGGGTCGGCGAGTTTAATGAACCCTAAATTCTTTAAAAAGCTGGTTTCTACCGTGACTGACGGCATGTCATGACAAATGCGGGGTATTACAATTGCCTCGAAAGAGATTTCGTTGCCCTGATGGTTCTCGGGACGGATAGTGCATTGGACGGTACCCAATACAGACGTGGAAGCGTTACCTAGGCCAAAAACCGACGGTGCGTTACTCGAGACAGGTAAACCTAGGCGATTTGCTAGGCCTTGGGATATATAGTTGGCTTGACTGCCAGAGTCAATCAACAAGCGCACGGCGTGAAAGCAGCGCCATCTATCCAAGATATCTACTTGAGCCGTTGACAGTAGGACAGTTTGATTTGACGACGTATGTGTAGAAAGCCCCTGCACACCTAAGGCATTAGAGGTGGCGTTGGGGTTGGATGGGCTTGGTTTGCGATCCACATAAGTGTCTTGAAAGTGTAGTAACGAATGATGACGGCGACCACAAGTTCGACACGAACCTTGTGATGGACAGTTTGACACTACATGACCTATGCGCAAACAATTGAAACAAAGCTGTTTATCACTAACAACTTGTGATCGACGCGCAATAGTTAAGTTTTGAAAGTCCGGACAATGTGCGAGAAAATGCTTTTTCGAGCAGAATTGACAAGGTGGAGGTGGAGGCAGTGCAGAAGAAGTAGACTGGTTACCCACCAAAGTCGTTTGCCTAAAGCGTCGTGGCGGTGTCGTGACGTGTTCGGATCGCATGGTGTTCACGACTGCTGGCCGGATGTTTCCACTGTGAGCTGAACTGGTACTAGCTCCGGCATGCTCCACTGCCTTGCAGTAGTTCTCCACAAAGGTCTCCAAAGATTGATAGGTCGGGATGTCCTCCGACGTGACGGTCATCTCAAACTCTTTACGAATGGTTGGTTCTAATTTCGATAAAAGCGTATAGAACATTATAAAGTCCCATTTATCGATGGGTAGCTTTAATGACTTCAAAATTGCCAAGTTTTCTTGGAATGTGTCCAAAAGAAACCGAAAGGCTTGCGCCGTGTTATTCTGTAATTTAACAGTTATAATAGACTGCCACGCTAAAAAGGCTAGCTGGCGTTTATTCTGATAGCGCTTCACTAACGTTTCATACGCTATATCGTAATTGTCAGACGATATAGGAAATGCTTTTATTAGGTTTAACGGTTCGCCCTTCAATGACGAGACTAAATATTGAAACTTTTCAATTTTAGAGATCTCGTGTTTGTCATGTACCAAGGTTCGGTACAGATCATAGAAAGTAATCCACGTCTTATAGCCTCCCTCGAACGTAGGTATATGTATGGGCGGCATGCGAATATGACCCGTATTGCTGCTCGAGCTACCTGCGGGTACGGACGAAGCGACACTAGGCACTGGTGTTGCCTCGGGAAACAATTGCGATTTAATGGACAGAATGTCTATGACGGTCTCGTCAAACCCCTGTCGTATATCCGCGATCTCCTGAGGATCCTTTAAAGAAGCTACTATTTTCGCATGATTGTCGTCAAATAACACTTCTCAACCTTCCAATCTTGTTAAATGCACCTTAAAGCGCGGTTCCATTTCCGGGTTCGTTGTACATCTTTTTGCACAAATATAAGCGTCATTCAAACGCTTAAGAGCCATAGTACGGCGGCATTTTTCCATTTCGTACATAGTGTAATTTATAAAAGCGAGCGCAAGCTATACAACAGTGATCAAAACACTTACTGATCTTACTACGAGTCAGTATAAATAAATCGACAAAAGGCGAGAAAGAATTTTAAACCTTGTATCTTAGAGATAAGGTCGAAAATCAATACAATTAATTCGTACTGCATTAAGTTACAAAACTTAATAGTGAAAGAAATTCCCGTACATACAAATTTTAACAAACTTCACTAATCCTTCAATGTACACGAACGTAATGTACAAACATAAAAGTTATAACTTAATCATGTTGAACTAGGTACGTCAACTTTAAGATGCAACGCGTCGTGTGCGCGCTAAGGAATTTAAGACTCCGAATACCTACCCTGTGACCCGCACAATATATAAAATTTTAGTGAAATTGACTATTAAAACAGCAAATGTTACACTCAAGTAAACAGTTAAACGTGTAATTAGAACGTACAACTCAAATGTTATAATTTAAGACAGCAAAATAAACCACTTTAACTCGTAAACAAGTCACTGCTCGGATAAAAGGTCGTAAGTTCATACGAACATCACGGCGGTTACGTCTTTTTTAGTAGTTGAATAAATTGGTTTGAAATGCATCAAATATTTTTATCTAGAATTTAATAGTATGCTAATAAAGAATGCTATTTGTATAGTTTGCACTGTAATCCATAGGTATATAAAATTTAGTTCGAATTAATATATCCGGTATGGAAGGAACCACAAATATGTTACAGATTCCTCGATAGCACAGCGAAAAGGGGGGTCGGAAAGCGTGAATTCCCCAGAGAAAGTAACCAAGGCGATTACCGAAAGAAATGAGCAACCCACTCACCTTGTGAACCTCAATGGCAGCTGCTCATGTTAGGATGAACGCCCAGCTCCGTTCTTCTTCTGCTATGCCTCGGTCTTAGCAGCCTGCAGATCTGGGTTCAGCCCAGGTTGAAGTAAAGCTCTTATAACGCCGTGAAAGTAGCCACGAAAGCACCGTGGTGAGTCTGCGGCTGTAATGGATGCGCGCGCGACGATAGCCATTTGCCTACTGGTCCGCGAATGTTCGGGACGGAGCTCTTCGCAGAAAGGGCGAGAGTCGCTTGGCATCGAAGGAGCCTTCAGTGATGGGCTACTCCAAGCTCCCGACAAAAGCCTGGTTACTAAATCCTAAACAGGCGGTGATAATATATAGCGTTCTAGGTAAAGTTAATTCGATCATGTCCAGCGTGATGCCGTCAGTACCAATAGCATTACTGGAGAAGGATTTAATGACCTTTAAAACAGTTATTTCATCCACGGGACATATAACTCGAATGTTGAGGAACCAAACCTGTGGTACTCATAATATGTCAAACTTGATATGGCAATGTTTCGACCCGCGGGCAAGTTAAGAAAATGATTATTGATCTGGTCGGGGTTGCTAAAATGAGCCGGTAGGTCGTTACGCTTTTTAAAATCGACTATATTACGTTTAATATTTTTCCAGAGAATTTGGGGGTTATCATAATTTTGCATAATATGAAATTGGTAAAAAGCCGACTTTTCGGTAAACAAGGCAGTATTGACGATAGACTTAAGGTCCTTATAGTATCGTTTGTGTATCTCCAGGCCCGTAAGACGACTTCTTGCATGCGCGTCATCACGCAGCCGCATCATTTCCTTCACAGTATGAGTAATCCACGGGTATGATTGTTTTTTAATGAGGACCTTTTTAAAAGGAGCGTGATGTTCAAAAAGTTGAAATACATACAGAGTGAAATAGTATACAGTATCATTAATATTGCCACATATCAGGCGTTCCCAGTTTATAGATTCAAGGTCAGCGTTGAAACTCTCCATATCAATATCCTTAAGCGGTCGATAGACTACCCACCTAGGAGACGGTTTGTTTTTTTTAATATTTACTTCGCATGTAATAAGCGCATGACTGCTTAGATCGGAAATGTAGTTGATGGATACATGCCTTATACTTGTGTTTGAACATATTAAATCTATCAATGTCTCTGAGTGATCAGTAAAATGAGTAGGATAATTAACATATTGTGAAAGTTGCAAAGTGGTTACAAAGTCAGATAATTTGTTTGTGTTCGAATCGTGTAAACGCAAAGTATTTATATTAAAATCTCCCAGCAAAACAATGCGGTCGAATGTCGACAATGAACATATTGACTCGGTGAGTGCCTCGAGAAAGGCGTCAACATTCTGCCACGGAGGACGATAAGCAGTGCCTATAGCGATCTTACTGCCGTTAAGGTTTACACGGATCCACATTTGCTCAACCAAGGGGGATATTGGGGTCGTTAGTACGCGCGAGCTAATGTCTCGACTTATATAGAAACCAACGCCGCCTCCGCGAGTTCGTTGACCCGCGGGTCGCGGCAAGTGCCGCAGACGGAACCCTGGAGGGGACGGCGCTCGCTCTTCTTCACCAGCGCGCAACCATGTCTCGTTTATGGCTAGAATGTCCACCGGATGACGGTTAAGAGCTACCAAAAACTCGTCATGCCTGGTTCCGAGCGAGCCAGCATTTAGTAAACCCAATTTTAGATTTTGCCTTTTGACGATGAATTGTATCACATAGGAAAATACTAGTTGACAAAACAAGCAATTAACAAGCAGCTGCTTTAAGGCTGTCATATGGCGTCGTTCAATTGATGTTAAATTCAAAATGCTTGATTGTGTGACTGCGATATGCATAACGTTACGTTGTCTCTGAAGGTCATGGATATGACGATTATAGATGGATAAACAATAAAATATATATATTATAGATAGGAAGTACATATTTATTTCATTAATGATGCATATTATGTATAATTTTATGGCATGCGTTTCATGCGTAAATAGTAGCGCGAGAAGAAAAGTTACAGAAATAAACATGCGTTCATTCTTGGTTCCGAATTTACAAACATGAGTTCCAGTCTTAATAAATAGTTTCATAAACACATATTGTCCGACATTATTGTAAGCATTATTGACACAAGTCGTTACACTTAGGGATATTAGTTGTAAACATATTTTGTATCCGTTTTTTGCAATACTTATAAGTCTTATAACGTAAACTAATACAGTAGACCATAATAAATAAAATATGCTTTTTATAGACAATTGACTATACTGTGACAAGCTTGAAAACATAGATAGGATTATATACAAGCTAAGAATGAAAAAGATCAACAGTATAAATGGTGCTAACTTATTCGCACTTAAAAACCCTAGTTAAGTCAGCTTCGGAAGTGAGTTTTTGCGCTGAGTGTCCAACGTCACGTCGCACGAAAATATTACCACGACTCGTCCAAGGGGCTCGCCACTGCAGACGACGGGCTTCCATGCGGGTCTTGTAAAACAATTGCCGGTTTACAGACGTAAGACGCTCGTTCACATAGATTCGACTCGGTTTACCAGGGAACCGAAGCCCACGGTATCAATGACACGGCGCACACGGGCCGCGCGGAGCAGCTCGTCCCGCGGGGCACGCCGCACGAACCGGACGACCAAGGGCCGCGCCGTCACGGAGCCCGACGTGCTAGCCCCGTCGTTCGGGGCCCTACTTTCCGCGACGCTGTCGCTCGACCCCTCCTGGTTCCGAATGCTGGCCCTCTGGTCCTGGACGACACGACGGGCTCCAACTCGAGTGACGCTTACTACGTCATGCTCCGAAACTGTTACGCCGACCTTTTGACTTATGACCGTTATCAGGTGCAGCTTGTTTTCGTTTTCCATTTCCGGTACGCCAGTAATCTCAAGGTCATTAATAAGTAGATCTTGATCACGCTTATTTAATTCACACTTAAGTCTTTCCACCTCCACTATAATATCGCTTTGGTAGGTACCTGCTGCCCTGTCCTCAAGGCGCGTTTCCAATGACGTGATACGTTCATCAAACGAGATCAAACGCGTAGCAATCGTGTCCATCGCAGTCGTCAAATTATCAAGACGAGAAAAGAACTTATCTGCAAAATCGTTTAGTTTTGACATAATGAAAGTTTCCATGGTCGATTTAAAACAGTCCTGGATTTGCTGAGTTATGTCTACAGGGCTACTTGTAGTATTCTCGACGGTCTTATTTTCTATCGGAGCTTTACATACGATAGGCTGCTGTATGCTGGCGGTTTGCTTGGGGGCCTTTTTGCGTTGCGTAACATTGTCGGCTTCCACACTAACGTTATTTTTCCCGTACGCCGCCGTGGTACCACCGGAGTCGCCGCTCAGGTGGGTCGAAGTGGGTCTTGCCGGTGAATTCTGATTGTCTGTTTTCGGCAGCTTATAACAACACTCCGGGCATGTCCACTTATCCTTGCGATCTTTTGCCATGGAATGAAAGCTGTTTTCGGGAATGTTAACACAGCCTAGATCGTATTTTAGTTTACAAGCACCACAATTTAAAAATAAAGCGGTCTTTATAGCATTTTTACATGCGGCACAAGAATTGATAGTATTCATTTTACCAGTCATGGTTCAATCGGCTAGGTAGTTAGCGTAAGCAAAAAGCGCTGGAAGCGCGGTAGATAACAGACAATAAATGGCCGTCTAACGAGTGTTTCAAATAGGCAGCGGCTGCAGCGCTAATTATGTCGTGTCACTACAAGTAGGGCATCGGTAAAATGATGAAAATTACCTAGTTTTATGGGCATAAGATTCGTGTATTGTACCATTTCTAAATCTGCATAACATGCCCAATTTTTTGATGTTACTTGCTCGTTTTGTTTCAAGGATTTTTTTTTCACAGCAGGTGTCCAAAGTCGAATTTCTCGTTTTGCTAGCAATTGAAATCAAGATTTATCCATTATTTTACGGAAATCCACATAACTTTTTGACAGAATCATACTCATGTCATCTTAAATAACTATTTAAGATTCCATTACAACAAAAAAAATAAGCTTCGAGAGCTTTCCAGCAGAATTCTGACCCTGATAATGTTAAAAAAGGTGAAAATTCACTAAAAAACGTAATTTGGTAATAACTCGAAAACCATGCAACTTTTACTGGGGTCATGTTAGGCTGGTTAGGTCCCTCTTTAGCTGACCTACCTCCGGTGTCACTGTGACGTGTCACTTATGGGACACCCTGTATAGTTGAATTAAGTCATTAATGCCACTTAATAGGTTTAGCGATTCGGAGGGCTATATCTGTTACCTTGGTTCTACTGCGGATAGCCTCATGGCGTGGGCGGGGCACATAGCACGTAGAACCGATGGCCGTTGGGGCGGAAAGGTTCTCGAGTGGCGACCACGTACCGGAAGGCGCGGCGTGGGTAGGCCCCCCGCAAGGTGGACTGATGACCTGGTAAAGGTTGCTGGAGTCCGCTGGATGCGGGTGGCGCAGGAGCGGTCACTTTGGCACTCTTTGGGGGAGGCCTATGTCCAGCAGTGGACGTCTTTCGGCTGATATGATGATGATGATGATGAAGTCATTAATAAAATGCAAAATGACAACAAGTTTTACTGCACCTAGTCTTTATTCAAATTTTGATGTAAAACTATTTGAAATTAAGATTTAATCGAGTAAACAGCAAGATAGAATACTAATAATATTCACTGTCACAGTTCAAGCACAAGTAAAAACAAAAAACCTATTTGCTCAAAGTCGCCCCCCTAATCAAAGTAACCCCTAATTGTACTACATACATTCTACATAGGCATAGGTACTAATATAACGTCATATGTAAAAACTGCACAGCTCATAAGCAAACACTTATCTATTCGGAATTTTCTTTCCTTGAAACTTGTGTACCTACAAGTTTAACTGCCGTGGAATCTGGCCCTTAAAAACCAATTTACACAAACATTATCCAGGAACTTGGTTAATTTCTTTTCCTAACGTAATGTCCGAGGAGCACGCGAGTCCGTTCCCATACAACTTGGGCCTAGAAAGTATTTTTTCATTGTGTTCGTCTTTAGTTGTTTAACAGAATAGTTGAGACCAGTCGGTTCATGTTGAATAGACTCAAAACAGGGTAATCAAATAAGTTTCCGACAAAAAAAAACATTTTTAGTACAAGTATTCATTGCCGATAGTTGATGACGGTATACGAAAAAGTACAGACTTTTTCATATACCGTCATCAACGACTCGATGAGACGATTCTAACGAGCCCGAACTCAACGGGGTTACGTAAGCTTGTAAGTACTGAATTCCCATGGCCACCTTCTGTCTCCATATCTGATCAGCTCGATGGTACCATAATATTGAATAGTTGTCCAAACTATAAATTATACCCAAAGCCCAGCTTAATCGGTCACCGGGAAGTGAGTCAAAAAAACTTGCAAGATTTCATTACAGACACCGGGACAGGTGAAACTAAATAAAAGCTTTTCTGTTTTATATACCACGATGGTGGTAAACAAGCATATGACCTGCCTGATGGTACAGACACCGTAGCCTGTGGACGGTCGTGACTCCAGGATCCAGAACAGTCATTAAAAGTAGCTATTGCTCCCTTCAGGGTAATGTGCAACTTTTAGCGATCCGTAGTCAACTTATACTTTCACCATGTCCGTCCGTCTGTCTTGCCTCGGGGCTGGGTCATACAGAGATTTAGGTTTGCGTCTCTTCTTTGGACATTGCCAGAGTAAAGCTGTAAAGCCAAATTTTTGGTTGGACTCTTATGATGTCTTGTCCCACGTGCACACACGCCTTTTTTTTTTTTTTTCCCTGCTCCAAGCAAGACCTTCGAGACGTGACAGACAGGGCGATGAGCGTCGCCACGTTCTGGTCCCGCACACCAACTATCGACACAAGAAGATGAAGACAGGAAAGATGACTTTTGTTTTACTTAATCTGTATGACAGAAACATATAACATCTAAATAAGTTTATCATCGTGCTGCTTATCTATTTATAGTGGCTTTTCTCGTTTTGAATCAAGAAACTAAATGCATATTTATGATGAACATAGGCCAAATTCGTATAGTATACCAATAATGAAGTAAGTATTATGTAGTATAGGGGCTTATTTTGCTTACATGAACAAGCCAACTTTCATTAATTTCTTGAATACTCGTTTATTTGTTGTTAAGTCAAAACATCGGTACTTACTGTTTAACGGAAAGTGTCCCATTCATGAATAATCCTATATTGCACAAAAAATCGCTAGTATTCCAATGAGCTATTTCGCGTAATGCCGCTGTTGTACAAACAAATTGATGTGTTTTAACGAATTATTTAGGGATGTGCCGGTAGTCAACAAAAAAATGTGGTGACGGCGTCGATCGCTATGGCTCATCTGGCCTACGGACGGTCTTGGTCTTCCAGATAAAATGACGTCGACACCCCACCAATGGCATAACGGCACAATGCTGCCACGGTGGCATTTTTTTGAATTAGAACACGTGAGTCTTAGTCACGATAAACTTTAACGTGTTCTGCGTCTAGTCTTATACTTAGTAGCAAAACGGATTATTTCGCGATACCGACTTGTTTTAGATAAGCGACGATATGTACTAATGCCACTGATAGACGTGAGTAGATCCTCTGGTAGCTAAACTGGTTGTGACTCGTCCTAGCCATAAAAATCCGATTAGGACTGGCGTGATGTGAAGGATTGCCGATATTGCCCATTGTCAAACTTATTGAACACTTATCTATACGCGTTTTTGGTGTAGGTACAATAGCCGGAAAATATTCCGGGAATATTGCCTGTACAACGCGAATGTTGCCGGCAGTGCGGCAACGTCATACAGTGTGTTACCGGCACGCTGGCATTTATTAAAACTGATAATATCGATGGCAAAAAGCGAGAACGTAGTAACCGCCAAAATGCAAACTTTACACCAGAGCCAAAAAACTTTTCGATTTCGAGAAAAAAAATCATAACTCTTTCATTTATGAACGAAAATGCTTGATATTTGGATCTAATTCATAACTTATGGTTTTCTTTCAACTGGCATATTTAATATTTAACAAAAAAGACTGGTTTACGATTTAGTGGCGGTTACGACAAATTAACTCTTTTTTTCGTTACGCGATAACGCTGTAAACGCCAGAAGTAAATGTACTAAAATGGTGAAACGAGTATTATTTCCATAAAGCATAAATGCTGTAACCAGATGCATATTTATTTTTCATCACACTTGCTCGAAAAGGGCTTCATAATGCGCAGACATACAGAGCTGTAATAGTCTGTGTTACGCCCAAGGGCGTAATGGTTTTTTTCTTAAATTGTATCTGTCACTCATGCGGCAGTTACAAAGCAAAGAGGTTTTATATCAAATACGATGTCTTAAAACGTATTTATAAATAAACTTAAACTCAAAAAACTACTGAAACATGTTTAACTGAATTATTTACAGATAATATGTAGATATTTAGTGTCTATGTAAAATGTTATTAAGTGTTTTCAAATCGTGGCTGTATAGAGAAGGGTCTTTGCCATACGCGCCTCACGTCAAATTCAACAAAATGGCCGACTGACATGTTGCAGTTTTTATTACGATTTGTATTCATTTCATCTAAAATGTATTTGTTTCCTCGCAAATGTGATGAAAAACATTGTGTATAACACGGGCGTAAAAATATTGCAAACTCGAGTCATCAAAAGCCCTCCGCCTTCGGCGTCGGGCTTCTGATAGACTCTTGTTCGCAATATTCCACTTCCGCCCCTCGTTAAACAATGTACTATTAAGATTCAATCATTTTGACGTAAATGTCATTACGTTCTTTATAGGACTAACTGAAATGTGGTAAGTGTCCACCGGCAAAAAGAAACTGTGAAAATAAAACGACTTAAGTATCAATAAACTTTTATCAACATACTTTTTTAAAATGTTTCCAAATTTAAAATGCAGGTTTCTTACAAATTAAAAGCTCAGAAGCAACAATTACCGTCTTAACATATCAAATACTATCTAGTCTCAATTTCTCTGTATAAAAACATTACGAAAGTTACTTAAAACCTCCGTTGCTTATAACATTTCAAAAGGCTAATAAAATCTCTCATATTATAAAATCACAACCTTGTACTTATCGTGCTAAAAACAAACATAAATATTCTTAGGGTTAATCAGACTATAATATTGTTACTTATCCGCTAAAACTAAATATTATAGGTAATGATAATGAGGTTTAATATTCCCGTGAAAACTTTAAAACTCTCTACATTTTATCTTCAGTTTTGGCATTAAATTGTCTTTTAAGTAACTTTTATCGATATAAAACTCACTACCTATTAAACCCACTAACTATAAAAGATGTTTTGAATGTAAGTATTACTTATTATATAAGTTTTCAACATAATTCTTAAACAATTGTTTGAACACAACTATCACCTCAATTATAAAAATATTTCTTTGAACTAATCTCACTGAACCATTAATATTTAACTTAAATAACTAGACGTTATATTACTATGGTACCGTACAAATTAAAATTGTTATTTCACGGACACACAGAGTACACAGACTACGCACACCGACTCGCTCCGGCGATCGCCGATAGACTAAATCACAGGTCGTATTCACGAGCCACATCGCCGCGAGCGCACATTTTTATTGCTGTATCTTCAAGCACTACCCACTTCACGTTGTGTTTCAAATGTCGTTACTGTAGCTTGCTGATAATTCATTTTCGAATGAAATGTAGTAAGCGTCAATCATAGATAATTTATTTTAGGATAATTGCAGTAAGCTTGGTTCGTAATTTTTTCACTACATGCATAAATGCTGTAACCGCCACGAAACAAAATTTCGGCAACGCTGTAACCAGCACACCCTTTGATTTATGAAAAAACAAAATTAGCGTAAATGTACTCGTTTAGAAAATTGCTACTATTTGGGTGTTTACAGCAATTAGATGTGGGCATCGTCAAAAAAATACATTCGTTTTGCAACGTAGTCCAGTTTTTTCTAAGCGTCGTAGAGCCATGGGACCCAGACCAGTCGACGCAGAAAAATTCGCTGATTCCGAATATGCAAAAAAAAAATTTTTGACCAAGTGGCGGTTACTACGTTCTCGCTTTTTGCCATCGATATGTAAATTTAAATTTTGTTAGAAAATGTATATGTAAAGCCGGAATTAGTTAATTATTTAAATTCATGGTCATGATTAAGTTAAAGAACTAGGTACGTTAAAATTAACGAACCGTAGTGGTAAATACCCTACTTAAAAAAAAGCTCGCTACAGTATACAGTGCGTTACTATACTGGTAACGCACTGTATAATGTTGTTTTTTTCATTTCGTGCATGACAAAAAAGAGGTTACAGTGTTGCAAATTCATGCAAAATCTATGAAGATACGCGGACAGGAAGGGATTTTTGACTTTCTAGCGCTCGACTCTTTTACTCGAAACCTGACAAAAACTAGCGATAGACAATTTAAAACCGAGTGGTATTGACCTCTCGCATTCAATTCCATCGGTAGAAAGTAGGTAGGTAGGCCTACAATTTTAACACTACAATCGTATTTTCTTGTATTTAATTTTAGAGCGCTTGAAAGTCAAAAATCGCCTCCTGGGGTACAAATAACATGACGGTGCAAAGCATTTTTGCGTCAGTGTATCGTAGTGTATGACAAAAAACGTTAATTTTTCTGTTACTTAATTTGGAATGCAAGCTCTCTGCCACACAACTAATTGAACTAAACAAAAATAGTTCTATTGTTATCTAATAACCGAAGTCGGATCAGTTTAAACACTTTGAAAAGTGACCCTACCATTTAGTTGCATGTAGCGGTAGCGCAGTCGTAGAACTAGTAGTACAGGGTTAGATGACGTGACGTGATGTGCTCGTGTGCAGCCCCCCTTTTCTGTAACTTGTTTTAAGCTCACCTCAACGCTCAACCACTAATATATCTTGAAACCGCGATGCGTAGTAACTAAGCGTAGGTAGAGCTCTAGTTTCGTGACGGGTGACCGGCGGGGTGAGCCGCATTAGCGCGTAGCGAAAAACAGCCCAGCGGCGCTACCATGAACTTCGAAAGTTGAAGTTCGTAATATATGAATCCCTGTCACTCGAGTAAGGGAGTGCGATAGAGATGGAAATACCCGAACTTCGACTTTCGAAGTTCGTGGTAGCGCCGCAGGAATCTGTCTGCGAACCAGCTGGAGTCGGTGTCGGCGGGCGCGGATTCACCATGGACGGGTAAAGCTTACTAGCTTAGCGATACTAAGAACACTATTTAAGTATACATTTTTAAATAAAGGAAAAATTGAAAAAAATAATAATACTCCGAGCCGGATTCGAACCGGCGACCACAGGCATTCATGGCCCGTCGCTACTAACCAACTGAGCTATCTGAACAATCCGGTTCGGGCACCAAATTCTTCAATCAGTTCCTTCCTACAACGCCTTAGGGAGGCGTGTAGCGACATCTACCAGAAGACTTAGGCTTCTTAACGGCACCAACGTCTCAAATTATATTGAGAAATCGTCAGTAACGATGTGCCACCCCATACTAAATAAATATTGTATTAAGCAGTTACGCTGCTAACGAAATTATACATTTTTAAATAAAGGAAAAATTTAAAATCAGTTGGTTACTAGCGACGGGCCATAAATGCCTGTGGTCGCCGGTTCAAATCCGGCTCGGAACATTAAATTTTTAAACTTTTCCTTTATTTAAAAATGCATAATTTCGTTAACAGCGTAACTGCTTAATACAAAATTAAACTATTTAAGTATATTCGTTTATTCAACGGCAGATTCATACGTTTACTAAAAACCTTCACAAATATTTACTTCTCAGGATAACCCTTCCTAACACCAGCTTCCAAGTTTATCCACAGGGCCCAACTTTGTAAACCCCATCTATATGTAGATATATTGTCATCACAATCCCCAATCTGCGTCGATAAAACATAAGATAAAAGTAACAGTAGAACTAAGTACGTGAACCACTCACAATCTTGTGGGTTTCTGTTAGAGTTGTGCCGCCTCGGTCTTTGAACGAAGCGGTCCGACCTCGTTCAATCGCTCATAAGAACTAATTCAATATTTTAGGTTCTTTAGCATAGTGCTACTTGTCTCTTGCACCGCGCTAGGCATCGCTACGTTTCCGCCCGTCCGCGATTCTAGGCCATAAACTCGCCGAGTCCTGCTCACATGACTCTTTGAATCCTGCTTTCTTTAGCTCAGCAGATAGCTATTTTGATCGTACAATGGAATCTAGTTCCTTACGGTCCGCGACGGAAACCCGTTCCTATTAGTTCTTAGGTCCTGACCGGCTCGAGCCGTTTCTGCCAGATAGCCCGTAAAGGGTCTTTCTCACCGACGGGATTGGCCGTGAAGCCTTTTATTGGATTGGATGGATTTTAAGAGAACAATAGAAGGGATACATTGACTTAATATGATGTGTTAGGCAGTTTGTGTGGAAATGTTTTTGATTACGGAGAGTTTACAGTCGAGTTTAGGGGGATGCGGGGATTTTAAGCAAATCCACCGTATGTGAATCGCATTAATTAGATATCGGCTGCATATTTTACTAGGATTGCGTTTTCTGAAAGTTATTGCACGATGTTGACCAGTTAGCCTAGTGGGTAGTGACGCTGCCTACGAAGCTGAAGGTCCTGGGTTCGCATCCCAGTAGGAGCGAATGTTTGTGTGATGAGCATGATTTGTTTCTCAGTCTTGGTTGTTTTCTATGTATATCAGTATCGATCTATTAAATATATCATCGTCTCATACATATAACACAAGACTTATTTAGCTTATTACTTATAGGGCTAGGTCGATTTGTTCATGATTATTTATACTAAACGGGACTTAATCGCGTATAATTAACTTATTTAGTACCCGTCGTTTGTTCCGTTTAGTATAAATAATGTGTGAGAATCGTGAAAGTTTAAATCAATATATTGATTTATATTATATATTTACAATATATATTTATTTATTTATTGCATGAGTTGTATTTTACAATGATATAACGTTTATTTATAAAAAAACATAGTTACTACTAGTGTAAATACAAGACTAAAACTACTATTCAATTAAAATAACTAAAAGTAACGAGTTATATAAGAAAATATTAAAATCCCGATGTCTTCCACCATTATCAGATTCGGTCAAACATAGGTGATTGTCCTTTTCAAGTTGTCTAATTTGGTTGGTTTTCATTGAGCGACACTTTATGTATGCGCCTATTCGCTGAGTTGCGTTCACTTAATCTCCTTAATACAAATGTTACGAGTACACTGCTGACCACAAGCTTCTTCAGAAAGCTAATTATCTTAATAAGGGCTGGAGACTCAATAGCAAAAGCAGTTAATACCTAGCAAGCCCCGGCACGTCACATTTTACTCCCAAATCAGCCAACAGTTAGTTAGGAACTGTGCTGATAAATTTAAACTCGACTCAAAGGGCAACTTCCTAGATAAAGACCAACTCGCTATCGCTGGATGGCTGGGGGCTATTGCGTGTCGAGCGACATTCGGCGGAATATGGGAATTGTGCGCGAAATTTGTGTTAGTCAAAAGTTTCTTAGACAGGTTTGCACAGCTAAAGGTTACACACACCAACGGTAGTATTAAATAAATCGCTGGTTTTTATTAATTTGGGTAACACGACAACCTATCAAGGTTTCCAATTGGCAGCAGTTTTTCAAACAGTTTTTCAGATTAACTTGAGCATTTGAACTCCCCTGGTTCCAAAAGTTGATTTGCCCATATTATTTAACTAGTTTTGTGAACGACTCTGTACATCTAGAAATCGTTAATAGCACTCCTAAACTCCCCCTCACCTTACTAACATTACACTGTCAGCGCCAGAAACCTGCTACGTGGGCGCTCTGCTCGTAGGCGCTTTGCTCTACGACAGCGGTCGGCATCCTGGGGCCACATTTTAACTAACGAAATTGACGCGGGGCCGCTCTTGTCGAAACGAGGGAGCGAAGCGAACGAAGTTCCATGCTTCAGCTTTTTGATAATTTGTGACTTTATCTGGTTGACGCTAGGTAGAAGAAGAACGCTCCACGCCCTAGCGGAGCTTGCGCTCGGGTCGTACACTTAGGGTCTCGTGGGGTCGAAGTCTAGTAGTGAATGTGACCAGGAACCGAGGGCTGGCAGCATACATTATCTCTCTCATTGAAATAACTGTAGGAATAGGATGGTATGGATTAAAATGTAGGTATGACTGCAATCCGACTTCTAGACACTGACTGCAGCCAATCGATCGTCATGTTAGAATGTATTCACACCAGCGCCGTTCCACAAAGGTTCCCGAGTTAGCGTTAGCAATTTAAGTTTGGATCCCGTCTTTCGATTTGATCGGAACTTTACAGTACCTACCTATATTATGTTCGAAGTACGTATAACTGAAATTTGAGAGCTCTCAATCCCAATGTATTACAATTTAGGTATTCCTATGCAATGTAGGTAGTTATAGAATTGCTAGATTGCTATCCTGTGTCTAGTTACTAGGAGCTGCTGATAGTCTGAACTTATAATACCTAACTATTCCTAGGGAACAATTCAACTTGTTTCTATTCCTGACGCCTTCCTAAGGCGTTCCTAAAGGGAACTGATTGAAAATAGTTGTGGCCGAGTGGGATTATTTCGGCAGCTCAGTTGGTTAGCAGCGACAGGCCGCGTATGCCTGTGGTCGCCGTTTCGAATCTAGCTCGGACGATTAATAAAATAAACACCTTTAATTTGAAGTTTATACATTTTTGGCAGCATACGTTACTGCTCAATATCAAATTAAATTCGGTAGATAATTTCAATTATTATATCTAATAAGGGTAAATATCCACCACCAGAGCTGTGCGCAGGTTTTTTATTTTATTTTTATGTATAATCATAATGCGTTGTTCTACAAGAAAGCATGTCCGGAACTGTGTTACTCGTACATAGTAAAAGGCAAGGATGAAAAAAAAGCGAAAATAATGGAAATGCGATTGTGAACTGAATCCTTGGGTATGCTTTCTTGTAGGAACTGTGTCATCGAGCTCCCTAGGCGTGATACAATGACTATTCAATTATGAATGATTAAGCTATTTTGGGCTCTGGTTTGGGCCATGCATTTCTGTCAGTTACATAGTCCTCAACCCTGTAATAAGCCTTTGAGCCTTTTTATTACCAAGCTGTCAATTAAGCATGCGAGGTGTCAAATGGATATCCACCATAATGCAAAATAGTTATCGGTCATCCTCCTAGCATTTTTTCCGGTAGTGCTCGAGCCCGGCCGTTTTGGCACCTATCCCAAAATTTAGCATAGGCACTAGTTTTACGAAAGCGACTGCCATCTGACCTTCCAACCCAGAGGGTAAACTAACCTTATTGGGATTAGACCGGGTTCCTCACTATGCTTTTTCTCGATCGCAAGGCCAGTGTGAAATATCAAAATAATTATCCACTGTCACTGTGAATATCAAGTTAAACCGCAGCTGGCAGAATAGCCCCCCGCCCGCATGGTGTCGCGGCAATTAGTTTAGACAAAGAGCACTAAGAGCTAACTTTCTTACCGTACGGTACGGGTCGGAAAAACCGGGACTTAGCCGTTGTTAAGTAGGCGACGGGAATGGTTTAATACCTGTTTGTGTGCGATATCGTTCTATTAGGAGGTCATCACACTGCCGCCACATGCAACTGTGGCGTGCGGAGCGATGGTTTGCAACGTTGTAACCAGTACCCCAGTTTGTATACAAAATTCGCACCTCAAGCCGGCGAAATTTGTACGCCGCAGTTGCATGCGGCGGCAGTGCGTGTTGCGCGCATATGGCGCTGGCGCAGATAATATGAGTACCTATTTGAGTGGTAGGGCACAGCGTAATATTATCATATCGCTTATATTTGGAGCACGCCTACTGGGGAACCGTACAGAAGACCGCTGCCATAGGTAGCGCTGGTCTGCTTGGCAAGTAAAATCTATAATAAAATACCCTTGCCTCTTAGACTGGCACCTCTCAGGATATTTAAAAATAATTTATGGAAATTACCTACTCAGTGAAAAATGTTACTATTCCTTGACAGACTGGCGGACAATAGTCCATTACTATAGAGGCCGGGAAGTAAGGAGTTGCCGGCCGATGAACAACACAACGTCAATATTTCGTTGCATGTTTGAGAAAATTTAGTTGTTTTTTTATTTTATTGTAAGTACTTAATGTTTAGTTTGGTTGGTATTATTATTATTTTGAATATTATTTATGGAGTTAATGTATGTATATGCGGGATATAATGTTATTGTAATTGAGGCTTATTCTACTTATATTGAGGCATCGTGAATTCTAATGTCATGTTAGACTAAATTTGTATGCCTATACCCTACCAGCGAAACATAGCGCCACACTTTTTTTTTTATCGTATGGCGGTTTGTAGAATGAAAATGAAAATGAAAATTATTTATTCGTAACAAACAAATATAAATATCACATACATACATATAATACTGTTATATTAGGTACTTACCTAATATAACAGTATTATAAGAGTATTGTAAGAGGCTGACAAAGACCTAAATTGGTGAAATTGATGTTATTTAAGCAGTTTATTATGAAAATTGATTTGTTCTAGCACATCAAATAAAATATATGTTAATAATCACCATATTTGAAAGACCGTGGACGGGCTCGATACATAATTGGACGAAATCGGCTCGATAGAAAATAATTGCAAAGATTGGTCTCAAAATCACTTTAAACGGTTCTATGTCTTATTTTTTTTGACGTATGGGTCTGCAATTAAATACATGAGGTCAACATATTAATACCTAAACCGCTAACGAGTCATATTTCACAAATAATCCACCCTTTTTTATTCCAATATTTATGTAATAATTATCTTCAATAACCGGGCCGCCCAGTAACACTCGCTCTCGTTTACTCCGATACAAATAGACAGTGTGCGCCCTATCCAAAATCCTCAAGGGCATTTTGGTGTTGACAGCGTCTTAAAACTATTTATTTGCTACGAAATGGTCTCGCCTCAGCATAATGCTGGCTCACGAGCCAGCGCTGGTCTTCCGGCGAGACCATTTCGAGTAGGTATTACGTGTACGTTCTCTGCTGTGCGTGCGACACGGCCGACTAAAACTGAACGCAGCCGCTGCGCTTGCGCAGAATAGGCGAATATCCATGTGCTTATAGGAGTGCCTATTTCGCCGAAAGTATTGTCGCTCGTTTAGCACCACCCAGGGGACACGTGCAGGGTTGTGGTAGGTAAATCCTGCGGACGCGAGCAACAGAATATTGTCCCCCACACTGTACCTTTTACGAGGGCTGCCTTTTAAGTTGTGTCGTTTGGAAAAACTAAAGACAATTTAAGTGTTAAATGGTATTTATTGTTTTTCAAAGTAATCACTGTGATATGTAATACACTTTTTTATTCGATCGAACCAGTTTTCGAAACACTTATTCCAGTCCGAAGTCGGGGTCTCCAAAATGGCCGTTTTGTATGCCTCAACCGCTTCTTCAGGCGTCTGGTACCGTTGACCACGAAGTCGTTGCTTGATTTTTGGAAAAGTAAAAAAATCGTTAGGGCTTAAGTCTGGACTGTACGGCGGGTGTTCCAGAATTTCGACGTTTTGCTCTTTTAAAAACGCAATAGTTTGCCGGGCGGTGTGCGAGCTCGCATTATCGTGGTGCAGTCTTATACGACGTCTTGGGTTATTTTTTCGAAACTCGCCGATGACTTCTGGTAAACAGACAGTGGTATACCAGTCAGCATTAACCGTTTTACGATCCTCGAGCACGATGGTGGCAACGTGGCCACTTTTCGCCACAAACGTGGCGACCATTTTTTTCGAAGTGCTCCGTGAGCGTATTACTTTGGTCGGTTTTGGCTCATCTCGGAACACCCAAACAGTCGACTGCTGTTTAGAATCGGGATCGTAGGCATATATCCAAGATTTGTCACCACTGATAATGTCGTAAACATGTTTCGAGTTTCCTCGGTTGAATTGCCGCAGAGTTTTGCGACACCATCGAACGCGAGCCGTTTTTTGGTCTTCACTGAGTAAATGTGGTATCCAGCGTGAGATCAACTTTTTTACGCCTAAGTGATCATGCAAAATACTGTGAACACTGGTCCCTGGAATACTTAAGGAAGCTTCTATCTCACGGTATGTCGCATGGCGATCTTCGACGATCAGTTGCCGTACAGCATCAATGTTCTCCTGGGTTTACGGCTGTTTTTGGTCGACCTTCACGATGTCTATCACCAAGACTAGAGCAACCACGTTGAAATTCTAAATACCAGCGTTCCACAGTCCGAAGGCATGGTGCTTTATCATTGAAAACCGTAGTCAACTCTTCGAAGCACTGAAGTCGCGTTAAGCCCCTTTTGAAGTTGTAAAAAATTTTCGTACGTAAATTTTCCTTCGAAATTTCCATTTTCACAACTGACTTGTCAACTTTGAACGAACGCTGTACTAAAACGGTTGGGCCGATTTCGAGTCATTCTTTTGTTTTCGAATTCTAAATTCAAATATTTTAACGTGACACTAGTTCTTTTTTATGCAATCACGGGAGGTTTGCAAACGACAGAACTTAAAAGGCAGCCCTCGTACACCACCACCCTATGTTTACAAATAAATCACTAACTTACATAATATCATCAGTCTGCAGGTATGCGGGGGGGGGGGGGGGGTATTCCCAGTGAGTGAGATTGCTAGAGCTCTCGGGGAGTCTTCGTGCTGAGAGTGACGGACCTGCATTTGTAGAGACCACTTAATTTATTATAAATTGAATGCTACTTATAAGAAATACGTTGTTTGCAGATCAACCATAAACCATATTTCATATTCAAGCAACCGTCTGTCACATGTCGTGCGTATATATTTTATAATATTGATAGTGTTCAATATTTGTATATCTCCCGCGATCGTGAAATACGGGATCCGGAGTTCCGGACGCATCGACGGATGCGGGGTCAACTTTATCTGGGATTTATTGTTTTAATGAAACTTTTGGTTTATAACGAGTCCGCGGCTGCAACCGCTTGCCAGAACGCTACAGAATGACCTATAGGTATGTACATACTAACCCCCTTATTCATAAAACTTAAAATGCCTCTGCTAAATAAAATGTGCTTTGTCCCTTTCTTACGACCACAAATGTCAAAGTGACAGATAAGGACAAACGAATTTTAACGCCATTTTAGTTAAAACAGGCATGAAGTACGTTTATGAATACGGCCGATATAGTGTTTACCGAGATACAGATATGGATAGCACCGCTACATCCTGAGTAGGACTAATTAGCATCATATCAGCCGAAAGACGTCCACTGCTGGACATAGGCCTCCCATAAAGAGTGCCAAAGTGACCGGTCCTGCGCCATCCGCATCCAGCGGACTGTCCGCCAATATTTATATCTGAGGGCACGGCAGTGCCCCCGCCAAGTCGCGCGCGAAGCAAACACTGCCGTACCATCCTTTACTGGAACCATTTCGCCGCATTTTCAGGCCCCTATTTGAGAACCTCTGAATAAGACCAGAATGCAGAAATTTTCGTCATCCAGTAAGCTATAATCACATACTTAAAATCCAAAATTTCAAGTCAGCAGGTCATTTAGTTCTGAAGTTAAGCGAAAGCAAAGATTCGCATTTATGACACTCACTCACTCACTCACGATCATCAAAATAGAACTAGTACTTCCCATAAACTCAGAGAGCTGAAATTTGGTACAGAGTTAAGTGTTTAATGGCCACATAAAGGGAAAACTATAAAAAATTGCAATTTCAACCCAGTTTTCTAGATACACCAACTGTATACATTACATTTGCAGTGAATGGGAAAATTCAAAAGCAAAAATGGGCCTGCATTCATAGTTTGTGTGTATGGACACATTAACCTACAAAAGAAGTGAGATCCCATAAAAAACATTCCATGTAAAAAAGAGGCCAAGTCTCGAAACTCTTCCACCGTAAAAAGTTGTGAGATATTTCGTAGAGTCAAGTCTCAGGCATTCTTATTAATCTTTATTTGCTTGCTAAATAAAATTTTGTGACTTGGAAAGCACACAATACTACATAGTTTTAGGTAAGTATGCAAAAATCCATAAATACAGTTAAGTTGTGTGATTGCCACGTTGCAGAATTTTATTTAGCAAGCAAATAAAGATTAATAAGAATTCCTGAGACTTGGCTCTACGAAATATCTCACAACTTTTTACGGTGGAGTTTCGAGACTTGGCCTCTTTTTTACATGGAATGTTTTTTATAGGATTTTATTTAGTTTGTTCGTAATAAGCTAATTTGAATCCTCACAGCCACTTTAGCCTAGACCAGTGGTTCTTAACCGGTGGTCCGCGGAACACTGATGGTCCATGGAAACACCCGAAGTGGTACGCGATGCCATCGATCAAAAATATTAAACAAGTGCCAACGAGTCGGCACAACGACCCCTAAGCAGTAAGTGGTCCATGGGAAAACAAAAAATCAATCAAATGGTCATCAAGGTACTAAATTTAAAAGATTAAGGACTGGCCCACACGTTTGTCAAACCGCTTACGATTAGGTACAGAAGGTGTTATGCAACCCAGCCTTAGAGTAAACTTTATTACGGTTGTTTTCAAGTTGAAAAAGCTCATACAAAATCTATAAAAACATCTTAAATATGTTAGTGCAATCAAAATTAAAAACTGAACTTAGAGTTTAACGTAATACACAACGTAATACACTTGAATTTCGCTTGAGTTAAATAAGCTGTTCGAAGCTGAAAACAGGATGATACTATGGACTTAGGCTTAGTATTAGTAGCCGTAGTTTTTGTAAAGGTGTCTTCAAGTTCAGTAAGTCCGTCTCTTTCTAGATACCTACGCAAAAGTTTCCGTAATCGTAAATACGTGTTCTTACTCACATCTTCTGAAGTATGTTAATTAGGTAATTAGTTAACCCATTCAGCGCCAAGATTCGCTACGCGCTACGCTCGTAGCCGATCCCGTGGTTTTCCTCGTATGTAGCGGAAAGCGCTACGGCGGTCTGACGCATATGTGTCGTCATCGGCCCTGAATGTGTTAATGAAATAAGGTAAACTTTTACTAATCAATTCCCGGAAATTTAACCTAAATTTAAATTAAAGGATAACATTTAATGCCCCGAGCCGGATTCCAAATGGCGAACCCAGGCATTCATGGTCCGTTGCTAATAACCAACTGAGCTATCGGAACAATCTGTCTTGGCCACTAAAACTTTGTAAGAAGGAACTGATTGAAAGATTGTGAGAATGTGCCGTTACGTCGATGGTTACATGGTCGTTACATGGTTTTTGCACTCTGAATCCTCGGAGACCTATCTTTAAATAGAGTGGTCTCGCATGTGACACCCTTAGAATAAAATTGCCCACGTACAAAAGCTGTAGCGTTCGCTTATTATTAGGATGATTGCTGCCATCATAGTATACAGGGTGTCTCATTTAAATCGGTCAGTATGGGAAAGTCTGAAACTATAAGACATACGATGATCTGTTCTTAGGAACCATGTCATTGATTTTATTAACAAGAAAAACTGCATTCATACATTAAAAAAAAACCTGTACTCAGCTCGGGAATCGAACCCGGTTGTTTTGAGAGAAATAAACTTACACTATTTCTATTTAGATATCGATTGTGTAGGTCTTAAGAGGCTCCCATACGCCAATGACCTTCGATCTGAATCCCTTAGTTTTCTAATGTTTTTTGTAGCTTATTATATTAACAACAACGGCTTTAAGCAATATAGTATCCCATATTTACTTCAAACTTCATTGTTTTCGAGATATTTGGCATCAAAGTTGAACAATTTTAGGCCAAAAAACTGGTTTTCTGGCCATAACTTTTGTTTTAATTGGTTTAAAATTAAAACCCTCTGCCAGTTTTTAGAGACGTCATAGACGAACCCAAATTTGTAGATTTCGTATATGTTAGATCTTTCACGTCAATAGAGATGCGAAATAAGTGTTTTTTTAGACAATGTTTAAAAAAATCATACAAAATTAAGTATTAATTTGTTTCAAAATCCGGTCTGTCAAAATGGAGATAAAAGATTGAAGAACCGATAGCCGTTTGATTTATGATTCTATCTGTAGTGCAAAAGTAGTAGATACGATTCAAAACTTGTCAAAAATCGATGAAAACCTCGGGTAGCCCCTTAAGCAGTAAATGGCTCTATGAAACATGATGTCTAAAATGAATAAAATGCATTGTTACATTGTTATATAATGCAAGTATGTGAAGTTTAATTTATTTTAGTAGGTGTTTGAAGTGACCACGGTTTTTTTCAATATTATATATATATAGTTTTATAGGTAACGATCTTACAATTGCATTTTGTATCTTCATGTGGTGAATTTGCGTTAAAATTTACTCTATGGCTGCTTTTAGGTCTTCAACGGTTCATAGCTTGTTATGTACACTTCATCCTTAACGTAACCCCACAAGAAATAGTCAAGAGGCGTTAAGAGGCTGACAAGACCTAATTTGGTGAAATTGACGTTATTTAAGCAGTTTTTTCAGAAAAACTATTTGTTCTAGCTGCTAGATGAATGCTAGCTAATCTAGCACATCAAATAAAATATATGTTAATATTCACCATAGTTCAAAGACCGTAGACGGGCTCGATACATAATTTGACGAAATCGGCTCGATAGAAAATAATTGCAAAGATTGGTCTTAGAATCACATTAAACGGTCCTATGTCTTTATTTTTTTGACGTATGGGTCTGCAATTAAAGACATGAAGTCAACATATTCATACCTAAACCGCTAGCGAGTCATATTTCACAAATAATCCACCCTTTTTTTAATTTTATTTATATATATATATATAATTATACATTTAATTTCAATATTTATAAACTTATCTTCAAAAACCGGGCCGCCCAGTAACACTCGCTCTCGTTTACTCCGATACAAATAGACAGTGTGCGCGCTATCCAAAATCCTCAAGGGCATTTTGGTGTTGACAGCGTCTTTGCGGGCCATTTGATAGGGCCGTTCGATCCATTTTTTGGCAAAGATCTCATTTAAAAAGTCTCTAGCTATGCGACTATTGTGAGCCGGTGCTCCGTCCTGTTTAAGCGGTGTATGTAACAAGTTGCGACACCAGCAAAGAGGTACAAACAACCATAGAGACAATTTTACATGCCTGACCTTGTTGAATATTGTAACGGTGGTCACTTCGAACACCTACTAAAATAAATTAAAGTATGTGAAAACAATGCATTTTATTAATTTTAGACATCATGTTTCATATTCATAGAGCCATTTACTGCTTAAGACCTACACAATCGATATCTAAATAGAAATAGTGTAAGTTTATTTTTTTCAAACCAAATGGGTTCGATTCCCGAGCTGAGTACAGGTTTTTTTTTAATGTATGAATGCAGTTTTTCTGGTCATTAAAATCGATGACATGGTTCATAAGAACAGATCTTCGTATGTCTTATAGTTTCAGACTTTCCCATACTGACCGATTTAAATGAGACACCCTATATGTATACAGTCTGTAAATATTATACGGGCATATATTTTAACCAGCCATAGTTTTCGACCGTACAAATGAAAAAGGTATGTTAATTAATTATGTTAAATAGCTTAATTAATAAAAGAGTATTTTTTTAAGTACGTCCGAGCAGCAATGTATTACGTCCGAACGGTTTTGACTTTAAATGGTGTCGTAAACAAATGACGTGACGTGTAGTGAATATGTTGCGTGCTCAATAGGGGCGTAGACAATAAAATAATCAATAATGTCATATTTTCTCGAAGGAGAATTAAAAATGTAGTCGAATAGAGAAAAAATCAACGCAAAAGGTTAAATATTCACGAAGTTATAAGTGTCCAAAGTTTTAAGAAAGGGTGTGTTCTGTCCCTTTTTCGCAAAACGCAACTTCATATGAAACGATGACGCTGGAAGATTGTGACGTCAACTAGAAGACGGCAATGTGCCGTGCCCATCGTGTTCGGCGCCGCCGTCGACGCGGCCCCCCAGCAGCCTTGTGTAATGTGACGTAACACACTGTTTGCGTTTTCTCTCTCTAACAAGCAATATTAAAACGGTTGTAGCTTCGTATTTTTTTGAGATATCTGAATGGGATTTTCGTCAGTAGGCATATTTTTTTGCCTTCTTTCTTTTGGAGTAATAATAATTTTCGAGTCTACACCCCTATTATTTAAGAAAAAAAATGAAGCAGTTAGTTAACGAAATTTATGTAAATGTGTTGTTTAGGACCGGCACTAATCGTCATCAAAATATTTACCCGTATCATACACGCTGTATTTACCGGGTGTGGCCTGTAATAAGAGCAAAAAATTTAAAGGATGATTCCATAGAATATCCGCAGTTATACTATCATCATCATTGTCATCATCAACAACTATCTTGGTAGACCACTGGGCACTTATGTCATAGTGATTAATAGTGTCTTTGTATTCCATCAATTTTTGGAGTATTTTTTGGCATTTTGCAAGATTTTTTTGTATTTGAATTGTTAAATAATGTTGATAGTATTCCAGTTAAGTAAAAGAAGCGAGGCTGTTACATTAAAAAAAAAGTTTTTTTCTTGTTTTTTTTTTCTTATACTACTTACTTGGAACTGATTGCTGATTGGCTTAATAATCTATCGTTTAATTGTTTGATCCTATTACAGGCCACACCCTGTTTAAAACATATTTTTGTGAACAATGTACGGTCAAACAACTTTGGGTCATATTTCCAGCGAACAAGTTTCCAAATATCTACTATTAGTTAAAGCAATGACGCGTAATTCAATGTTGGAAAGGCAACCGGATGGCTCGCAGTATTTGAGCTCCCGAAGTGATGTGGCACCGTGTGAAAAAAAGAAAAAATTGGCAGGTAACCGCATGAAATTGTCTGTATGTGATGAAGAACAAGCGTGCCAATTTGCAAGCGATTGTCTGCCAATATTTTTTTTTGTTCGCTTGCTTACTCGGCTCCGGTCGCACTAGGAGGGATGGCATAAACATTTCATTATATAAACAGCGTACACACTTTCAGGCTACCGCTTGTCATATATTTTTTTTTTACCACCCCCCTCCTATTTCCGAACCAGTCACAGTTGGCTCATTTCGGGTTGCACAGGGCGGTTCCACATCACTTCAGGAGCTCAAATACCGCGAGCCATCCGGTTGCCTCTCCGACATTGAATTACGCGTCATTGCTCTGAATATATATTATAGGTAGATACTGTGACGGTTTATTATAATAAATGTGACATGTTATTGTACTCATGTTTCTTCTCAATAAACTTTGAAGAACACTCGTATAAAGCTACGCTCGGATAAAAGAACTTATGTAGACTATGAAACAATCTTAACTGGCGCAGCCGGTAGGAGGGTAATGTTTTCGACATGTCCATTGTTCGCGTTATCTACATTTCAACTGATAACTTCAGCAAACTTCTATCTAATCACATTGTCCTAAAAGCTGGCTTACTCGTTGTGAATAAGGATCAAACTAAAATGAACATGCTTGGAATATGTGAGGTTTTTGAAGTAAGTAGTTGATTTCTTTTATCGTTGCCCAAAAGGCCGAGATTATTCTGACCGTCTGCCCGCTTTGGGTAACTTTCCCTCTTATAGTTCCTTCAAAAGGCGGCGTTTTCTTCCTTGGGACCTAAATGTTAATGTTTTTAAAATACCACGGTGTCTGAGCAAGAATAACGTGTCGTGTAAAAGTGTGAAGCTTTGTAATTTTTTTTTACATTTTCAGAACAGTTTCAACTGCAATGTTTTTAATTGCTAAACGTTGATTATTATGGATCAAAAAAAAGTATTACGATGTTTGATTTGATTTATGCAATATAATCATATATGTATTTTTCTCAAAAATGGCCCGCAAAGTGAACATAACTCGCTACATATTGGAAGGTAAAGTGTATAGTTTAAGGTCAGATCTAAATAATAGTACATTACTTACCAAGGGCTGTAATAGAAAGAAAGCCCGAAATCGCAGGTATAAATATGCGATCGGGGGCTTTCTTTTTTACTGCCTGTGGTGAGTACACAATTTTACACCTTCACCTGGCCACAATGCGAGTTTTGCCGTACGCGCAGCGTGCGGTAAAACTCACATTATGGCCAGGTGTGACGTAAAAAAATAAAAAACATTGCAGGCCGCCTGGAATGTTATATATAAATTCCTTTATTTGTCGAGAACCAAATTTTTTTAAAAGTAGAAACTGCCATATAAAAGACGGCACAGCTCGTATTCAGCCAATTCAAACCGTATTTTTCTGTTTCAATTCAAACACGACGTTTTTGTATGTGTCTCAAATAGTTTGCGTTTTTTGGTGGAAAAATATACTTGCGATTCTGTTTTAAAAAAACGTCGGGAAATCGTGAATATTTTCACGTTGTGCAACGATATTTAAAGTTTATATAAATTTAGTATTTTTTACTCCCCCATTTTTGAGAAAAGCACTATATTAGCCTCAGCCGGAATGGCAATTGCAGGCTTCGTATTATAATTAAACGGACTCGCAAGCTCGTCCGTTTAAACAAATACTCAGCCTGCAATTGCCTCCTTCCCGGCCACGGCAATAATGTACTATTACTAGGTGTGCTTGAGTGAACATAGAACAACAGTGAAAAATTAAAATTGATGTATCATCTCATCCCATTGCTGGGCACAGGCCTTCCACCCATGGTCCTCTCGCTAGCCCTGTGATTTTTTTCCACACGATGTTATTATTTTTCCTTTTAGTACATAGGACATACATATTGAATTTCAAATCTCGCCATGAACATGTGAAACCCGTATACATTTCGATGCTGGCGAAAAGCTATTGATAAATAATTTACTTTGCAGAAAACAATGTTTAAACCGATTTCAATTCAGTACTGCGCCAAGCCCCATAGGTATATGACATTTTCCACATTTCCTTTCTAATTTACCACATGAACTGCTTTCCGCGACCAAATGCGTTGATTATTACAGAAAACGTAGGCTAATATTTGACGAGTTCCTGTCAGAATCTTTGACTTACTTTACATCCTTGAGGAGTTCCATAAGTCATCTGTGAATATCTTGGAAAATCAAAAAATCTTTTAGTGGAACATGGTTTTCGGAACTATGAAATTTGGTAAAAATATGTTTTCGGTCAAATGATATGATATGATATGATATGATTTATTTATCTCACAATATACAATTTCACTTAAAACTTTTACTATTATTTTAGGAATTTATATTGTGATTGTCAGTTATTTTACATTAAAAAAAAAAAAAAAAAAAAACAAATAATCAAATGAAAATTATAATAACAAATATTTTTAACGTATTGAATGATTGACATAGATACATGTCAACAAGTTACAAAATGATATAAAAATAAAATCACCGTATGCGGGTCGTTATTGATCTAAGAATATCTAAACAATTCAAATTGAGTATACAATTCTGATGTCAATAAAGATACAATTTAATATAAGTAATAAATCTAATTAGTGATGCCATAATACTCATCTATTGAATATAAAGGATTGTCCAATAAAAAGTTTCTTAGACTGAATGACTCTTCGGAATTATGTAGTGTATGTACCCATCACTACCCAAATTAAATTATACACAAGTTCCAAACAACTCATTGGTCCGAACACAGATCATAAAATTTGATGGTCTGAGAGTACGAGCCAGGATGTTAACTGCCTTTTGGCAGCAGTACCTATGCTTGAACCACTATAATACCAGTGTTACCATAGCTTATCCTTTGGTTACGGAACTCTGAATTTGTGAAGAATGGTCAGTGACTGTAGTTTCGCTGCAAATCTGGTGGACCAAGTTCAGTTGTAAGTTACTTCGGTTTAGTTAAGTTAATCGCAAGTTAGCTCGCCGTCTGCTAACTTCAGTCCGTATAAACTGTCTTTTTCGCTTTATCGGTTCTCCTGGTTACTAAATGTAGGGGATATCGGTATTTATTGATCTACGGCAGCGGTTCACATCACTATTTTTTAATAAAAAGTCTACCTAATTCAGTTCCGTATAATAATAGTTAATACTATATTTTAATAATATTTAATATTTTATATGGCACGAGCGTATGACCCACGTGGTAAGCGGTCACACTAGTCCCAACATGTAAGTTTCATTTGAGATTACCTAAGTGTGCCATAAATGTCATCAACACGAACTTCAATGAATGTTCGCAATTAGATTGCAGGGGATCTATTCGACTACACGTTTTATATTGCAATTGGGTTTGTATTTACTACGCTGTGACGCATCTGAACAGGACGCAACATAACTTGTTTCCTAAGCCGCTGTTAATATTACAAGCGATATCTACCCACATTGCCACGTATTTAAGAATTTAAATAATATATTGGTCCCTACACATAATGTTATTTTTTATCAAAGTAAAATAGTAAACTGCACGCTATGCATGCCTTTAAATGTTTTTGTATATAAGTGTATCTCATGTAAGTGAATTTTGTAAATTCTTTATAAGATAATAAATGTCTTAAACCATATTTATCGCACGCACGTTCTATGCGGCAAGCGCAAGTGTTTGTGACTCGAGAAAAGGCGCGCTTCATGTTAAAAATAACATGCTTGGTGGCCCTACATGGATATTAAAATTATCACAATAAATTGCAAAAAATAAACAAAATCATATATGAATATATGGGTCTTCCAAGATTCCATACAACGATTAGTATCTACGGATATAAAGATACAAAACCATAATACGGTTGCAATTAGATTGTAAGATTTTGACTCTTGTTTTTGCATTTTGTTGTGTACTAAATACGGGTGTAGACTCGAATATTATTATGACTCCAAAAGAAAGAAGGCAAACAAATATGCCTAGTGACGAAAATCCCATTCAGATATCTCAAAGAATTACGAAGCTACATACAACCGTTTTAGTATTGCTAATTGCTGTCCGAGTCGGTTTTGCCACTAGAATCAGAATCAAATTCCGTAGTAAGATTGTACTTTTACAATTTAGAGTGCAAGTTAGTATTTTTGATAAACAATTCGTATTTTTGTTTTATAAATCATATATCCGATGTACGAACCATATTTTTGGTGTGAATTCGATAAAAAAGGTCATCTCGTTTTGAGTGATTTTTTTGTAGGACATGTCCAGTTAATCAATTGGTTTTTTTGCAAAGCATTCATTTTTCTGGTATGTATTCAGTTGATTACTGGAGTTACCTAGTGTGCTGAAAAATTATACAGATGTACATTTAAAAATAGCCCCTCAACCTTTTGCGTTGCTTTTTTCTCCATTTGACTACATGTTTAATCCTTTTTCGAGAAAATACTACATTTAACCCCTATTGCAGTTCGTCGCCTACAAACTTTTGATCGTCCTTTAAAAACTGTTTTGAAATGACTTCATGAAACCAAAATCTAGTAGGTAACCAATTAAAAGTATGTCGCGATTTTTAACGCTACTCGTGCTAATAAGTTTGTCGGCACTATGCATGTCGGTTATTTAATGTACTTGTAACACAATCGATAGAAGTAATTGGAAAGAGCCGGCTTCTCCTGGATAAGTGCAGGTCAGAGTTAACTGTTAGACATTAAGGGCATTCCCTAGAAAGTTTCAAGTATCGGATGCTACAGTTCACACTAAGGCTGTGGTCTTTCGGGGCTTCTTCATTTTCAGGGCGCTCCATTAAGGCCACGTTATTCGAAGTCGAGCTATTTTACATTCAATAATAAACAATGAAATACTAAGTTTGTTGATGGGATATATTTTTTTATTTTTTTTATTTTTTATTATTGAGTGATAAAAGCCGTGTTCCGAATCACGACAAACTTACGATCGGACCGATTCACGCTTACAACGCTCACATAAATATCGTGACGTCATTGATGATGTCATGGACGACGCCATGTTGGCGCTTACGGTGCTCACACTCCCAGGCGTAAGCACCTTGAGCCAAACGTCAAGTTGACGTTTGGTTTGGTTTGACATATGACACAAATTTTTTTATAAGTGTCATATGTCATTATATATTCATATGCGATTTAACTTTTCTACTCAGAACTCAAAACGTAGTGGTTATGTTTATTCTCTTTGCTCAGCACCTCAGACAGAATTCAAATGAATGTGCCGTTGACATTGACAGTTTGACACATGACGGTAAACGCGCTCATGACCGGACCGAATCAGTACACCACTTACGCGGCCTTGAGCGGCCTTGAGCGCGCTTACTGATTCGGACCAGCCGTAAGCACTGTAAACGCTGTGATCGTTGTTGTCGTGATTCGGAACACGGCTATTGAGATATGTTATAGTTTAATAATCGCCCTTGTTACTTTTACGGACCAAAAAACGATATTTTATACTTCGCTCGATCATATCATACCAAGAAAAAAGGGAATATTCTGATCTTATTTCGAGTCATACATAAAGTAGGCGCAAAATTGACTCAAGTGAATAATGACAAAAAATAGACAATGACGTAAAGAAGATCTTTTTACGGACACTTTCTTTAAAAATGGCTTTATATTTATCTATACACAATTTATCTGGGAAAGTGACCTGCGCGTCTCATTTTATTTTAGTAGACACTGTAGACAGATGGCCATGCGGCCTCGGGCTGGACGGACGTCTGTAGCGATTTTTTCATTTTGACAACCGTATTTTTCGCAAATTTAATACCAGCAACCAGATAATAATATGATTTTAGGGAAAAAATAAAAAAAGCGGCCAAGTGCGTGTCGGACTACGCACAACGAGGGTTCCGTGCCTATTAAAAAGGTCGTTTCGTTACTGAAATCTTATGGCACTTACGTCCTTTTCTTTAAGGAAGGCAGTTTTTTAGGAATATCTCAAAAACCTTTAAACCGATCTTGTTCAAAACAATTTTCGCTGAAAGAATTTAATAAGGCCTATGAGCATGATTTTTTTCATATTTTTAAAATACACGGTTCAAAAGTTAGAGGGGGGGGGGGGGGGACACAATTTTAGTGACTTACGAGGCGAATATCTCCGACTCTATTCACTTAATTAAAAAAATTGCTGAGAAACCTTATATTTATTTTGAAAGGCCTAATGATTGATGTGCCACACGTGAAAAATTTTTTTTAGTAATTAAATTACAAAACTATGTAGCGGTTAACAAAATACACCTATCCTCAAAATTTTATTCAAATACACCTTATAGTTTTCGAGTAAAATGCCTGTGACATACGGACGGACAGACAGACAGACAGACATGACGAATCTATAAGGGTTCCGTTTTTTGCCATTTGGGTACGGAACCCTAATAAGATGTAATGTGGTTGGATAAGCACTCAAACTAGATGTTATGGTATTTTTACAATACGCACTAATATAAAAGTTCAAAAAACATACCATTACAACGTAATTTTCCACATTTTTCTTCTTCGAGCCTTTTCTTTATGTAAAAAGTTTCAATTCGTTTCGTTAGTATGAGGAGTATTTTTTATTACACAGGCCACATTGTCTTTTACGCTGTATAGGTGTATGTGTGTGTATTTGTGATAGATTTATCGTAACATCTGACATATTAGGTACGTCTGACATTTGACATTTATGTCATGTTGTCTTACGCAACTATTGATTTTGCAAAGCTAATATTCTAAATAAATAATATGAAGTACAAGGAGCACCGTATCGTGTACCTACGAAATATGAAGAGTTTGCCATTTATGATGCTGTAATTGTGATCCTGCCATTATGTTTACGCCACCCAGTGAAGTATAGTGCTGCAGTGCCAACGGCTTGAATCCTAATCATTAAGAGAAAGACATAGTCACAATATTTATAAGATCAACTCACTCACAACTACAACTGGACGTTCCACTGGTCTCCCGCTAATACTTCTACTGCTGCAAAAACTATCGAAGACATAGTATAGCAGGCCCCGTCATGATGCTATCGAACAAATTGGGACAATACAAAGCGACGCCATTCGGATACAGATCTTCAAAATACTAATCTAGCTACCAGCACACTTCAACCTCTGCATGTTTTTAAACTGAAAGTAAATGAAGAAGGAAGACCACCTAAAACAGTATTGCGTATACATGTGTAAATTTTGTGACCTAACATAACTCATAAACCTATTTTATTCTCGAATTAAATTGTGTCATTATATGGTGTAATTTACTTAAAGGCAGTTAAGTAGCTACATATATTTATACTGTGTACTTATTATTTTCGTATAAGTATATTATGATAACAACGATAGCGGAAGTAATGGTTTCATTTTCTTTACTCTGACTCTGAGGCTAAGGAATGGGCCTACACGATGGGCGCGGCACATTGCCGTCTATTAGATCAATAGTGGGACCGGATTTTTGCCCTAAAAGTTTTGATAATTCTAAAGATGGAAAAGTGATGCTTATATGACATCGGACATATTTTTAAGTATATTTGCAATATATGATGAAAAGTTAGAACGAGCGTTAGGTATAAATTAGGTTTTATTATATTTTTATTCATAATTTGTGAATATTGAATTAAAGTGCAAAGTTTTAGCTTCATCGTTTATAATATGTATGACGCTATATGTTATTAAGTTTGTAGAACTTTTTTTACGCAGCTTCTTTGTCAAACCAGAATTAGGTTATTACTTTGTCGATATTGAATTAAAGTTTAAAAATCCTCAACAATATCTCTAATTTCTTAAGTTAATAGACAAAGCTAAAAATGTAGAAGAATAGGATACATGCTATAAAAGTAATATGCGTTTTTTGTCCTGTAAGATCTAATATTGAATTAGAGTCTGTAAAAATAAGTCTAATACTATAAAATAATATATGCAACCATATTATGAAAAGTAAGAAAATTCTGTGTATTGCTTGCATTCATAATAGTATAATTTATTTAAAATGGCGCGAAATTCATAACCACGCCGCGCTGGCCCTTCAACGGCGGCGCGCGGGGGCCGATCGTAGCCGACCTAGCGAGCGATACCTCGCCCCGCCCTCCCCGCATTACCGCGCAAGCGCTGCTGTTGTCTTTCAAATCATTCATTTGTTTGTTTACCGTGCACATTATTAGATGCAATTTTTAATACATTTGCTCAAAAAGTTCTACTTTTACGTAGCTGTTTAGCGTGCGGAAAGTTGATTTTCACGAACTAGTGCTTTTCACTTTTCGCACTCAATAATCGTACAAATTGTACCATTAATTATTATGTCAATAAAAAATAAATAAGATAGAGCTGTACTAAATAAAATGATTTTTGAACTTCATCATTTTTTAACTGTATTACAATGACGTTACAGAATTAATAATATAAAAGTTTCGAATTCCTTACTTGTTGTTTTTCTTATTTTTTCGCAACTGTATTAAAAAACGTCGTTGTGTAGATTACTATACATTGATTCGAAGGCTATATCGGCGCACAAAAGAAGAATGGAGATGGAGGCACCAGTAGCACAGCCTAGTGACGATGAGGAATGCTTTGATTTTCAAAACTTTTGTTTTTTTTTGCAACGAAGCTGCCAACGAAGTGTCAGGGTCAACTCAAACGCCCTGTTCAAGTCAGAATCACTGTCAGCGAAATAAAGATATGTACTACACAGATGTTGTTAAACGCAGCTATAGCTGCTCGCCGCAAGCAAACCAATGTTAGTTTGCCCCTGATTACGGATTGCTGTTACGAACACCAGGGTGATGTTGCAGGGTAATATCGCCGGTTAGCGACCACCTAATTTATGGTTCCGGTTTGCGACCACTCATTTCTATTGGTGTCAGGAATCTACCGCAAAAAACGACAATATATCCTTTCAGTTTTTTCAATAGATTGCATACATACATACATATACTCACGCCCGTATCCCATTGGGGTAGGCAGAGACTAAGGAACGCCAAATACTACGCCTGAAATACTTCTTCAATAGATTCCTGTTTAATAATTACTTTAAATAATACATGCAGGGCACGGTTTATTTAGAGTGCGTTGTAATGTCATTTTATTAGGTATATTTAATTGAAAAAAAAAATACGTTGTCTTTCACGTGGCGCTAACTGAAGCTGGTCGCGTAACCGGGGCGGCGTATTGACCCAACGTTATTAAATTAAACATTCCAATTTACGTTAACACTTAAAATAGGCCGTTTCTGCTCTAATAGTACCTGATTAAAGAAAACTTAGAAAGTATATAATTTCAATTTAAGAGCATAATTTAAACCAAAACAGTGAGAAATATATTCTTTGATTACAAATATTATTTGTATGCAGAATGTAATGATAGTGAATGAAGCAAGAAAGGTTTGTCAAGATCGTAGCAAGTGGAAATCCGTGATCTCTGCCTATCCCTCCGGGAAATAGGCGTGATGTACATTTGTATGTATGTATGTATATTATTTGTAGTAAGGTAAATCTCCAATAACTGGCCACCCTTGAATAATCGGCCCCCTCATACTAAAAATTTACTCTATTCACGTATAATAGAATAGATATAGATAGTATGAGGTGGCCAGTTATTGACGATTTACCCTACTTGTTAGGAATATTCGAGACAATTAAAGGTTTACTAAGCAGAAACGTCTGCTAACGAAGTTCTAAAGGACAACGCTCCCTAGGATGAAAAAAAAGTTGAAAATTTTGTTGAAAAAACTATTTTGCGTATTAATGTGTATTATTTCAAAAAAAGTGAGTACCTTTACATTTTGAGGAAAAGAAATGTGAATGGTGACCCAGATTTGAGCTGTATAGTAAAATGTATGGAGAAAAAAAAAGTGGTCAGATTGAAATGAAAATAATGTATGTCATAAGAATCGTTTCAAAAACAACTTGAAAAAAAAATCTTACTGGTAAAAGTAGGAAGAATCTAACCACTTATTTTTTTTCTTTTACATTTTACTATGAAGTTCAGTTCTTGTTCAGTTAACAGTTTTCACAAAATATATTTTATTGAAAAACTAATCCTTACTTAAAAAGTTTTTGTACCTTCATTATTTTTAAACATACTTATATACACAAAATAGTTTTTTTTTATTCAAAATATTCAGTTCTTTTTTTACATACTAGGTGTGCGGTGTTTTTTCGATCAGAATAAAAAAAAATCGCCAGTAGCCTTTTCAGGTTTGCGTAGGCAACAAGGAACCCTTATAGTTTCGCCATGTCCGTATGTCCGTCTGCGGCTTAGCTCAGTCACCCTTACTACTAGAAAGTTGTAAGATTAGAATTGAAGACTTTATTTTATTGCACTTCGAAGAATCGAGATTAAACTGTAAAAATAAGAGTTCAATTTTAATAATAATGAAAAAAAAAGTTCCGTCTTTTAATTATTTTAGTTTTTTTGTGAAAAAAGCTGCACAGAATAATGAGAAGTCGCAGAAGTTCACTTAGAATTGTCATTAGGTGTAAACAAATATGAATGATTAATACTTATACAAGTAGGTATACTTGCAATTTTATTATAATGTTGTCGTAAATGATTGTATTTTTTTGTAATTTTTTACTATTGTGTTAGCCATCCATACTGACTTTAATATAAAACAATAAGTACTTACTTTATAAAGGACTTAACGTCGAAAATTTATAATATTTCGACTGAAAATTTTATTCTTTGACACTTCGAATAATCGAAATTATACTGTATTAATAAAAGTTCGCTGTCAGTTATATTATAATGTGAAAAAAGTTACAATTATTTTTTTTGACTGTTATTGTAATAAAAATATACGAGCTATTCACAACTATTTCTATTATTTCTGTTTATCCTGGTTCCTATTGTCATATCTTGTCCAGTCCTATTCGCCGTCATGTATTATACTTACCCCACCATATTATACGGTCATTACGCCGGTTACGTGACCAACTTCGGTTAACGACCACCTTAAGGACTAGGTTGTTTTTTTCAATTAAAGCTATAATAACATTTAAACAGGCTGTAAAAATGCCTCGGTATGTACGCAATTTTTAAAGCAGATATTAGGCAGGAATCTTCTTAAAAAACGAGAAAATATTCTCTCGGTTCACCATTTATTACTCCCGAGTGGTCACAAACCGGCACACTAAATTAGGTGGTCGCTAACCGGTGAAATTACCCTACATCCTAAATATACAATTTCATCTAAGGTAAATTGAGTTTAACTATAGCTTATTGCTCACCACGTCGCAAAAATATATGTAGGTTATTTGTTAGTAGGTATTTATGCAGCTGGCTTAAAGGAGTAACAAAACATGGAAGAGTGGTCATTTGTATAAGGGGCGATCCCTAAAATATTTTTAAATTATGTGTGTAACGCGATAACCAGTTCGACGAAACCGCGGGCAATCCCTAGTATAGTTGGTAATAAATAAGGATACATTTCTTCTTTGTATTTCCATTAACGTACGTATAACAAAATAACATGTGTTTCGCCATTGATATTTATTCTTTGTGGATTTTTTTATGGATCGTGGACGCAATCAAGGGCACTCCTCTACCGTTGCGTTGATCGCTGCCTGCTGCCACAGCGCACAGCGCGGCGCGCGCATACATGCCGCGCTTTTTAAATGTATTCATTTACGCACGGAGTACTTAGGTATCAATATTTAGTGTCGCCGTAAGTTTATTTTTCTTAACTTTTGTTTGGTAACTGATATCATTGTCATGATCGTTTACTATTAACTCTACAAACTTTAATTCAATATTGGCTATACTGTTTAACCGGAAATCAATATCTAGACAAGCCGATTGTCTACATTTCTAACTTTTTTCCAGTATGTTAAGTGGATCGACAATATCGTAACTTTGCAATATCAGCTACTCTAATTCTTTATTTACAAAATTATTTGCATTTTTACGTTCACCAGGATGCAGAAGTCCCAGATTTCTAAAAACAGAATATCGTATATAAATTAAAGTGTTATTGGATATGTTACAGTTTTTTGAAACTCTAATTCTATATTGACATAGTTATTAGCAAAAACTAAAATATTTCAATATAGCCGAAAGCTCCACCTAAAATTTTCTAACTTTTTACATAAGTATTATTTAACATGCCTCCAACGACATATCAAAAAAGAAAAAACTTTAATGTTGTAATAACCCATTTTTGTTCAACCGCTGGTCTATATTAGTGACGTCACAATCTTCCAGCGTAATCGTTTCATATGAAGTTGCGTTTTGCGAAAAAGGGACAGAACATACCCCTTCTTAAAACTTTGGACACTTATAACTTCGTGATTATTTAACCTTTTGCGTTGTTTTTTTCTCCATTTGACTACATGTTTAATCCTTTTTCGAGAAATTTGACATTATTGATTATTTTATTTAGTGTCTACACCCCTATTGTATGTCACCCACTGAAATGTATATAAGAAACATACTTGGAATAAATTACGAAATGTCATTTTTCAGTAAGATGTTTTGACAATTTCTGTTTTCTCTAAGGAGGTTGGTGACTGGTTTAAATTCTTAATGTCACCAAAAAAATAATTAATCGTAGGGCAGTGACCTTTCACAGTAAAGTGAGATAGTGTGCGTGAAATGTAGTGGTGTGCGTTACTGGGGAGAATTACGATAACGTTGCGCCGCCTAGCGGATATTATGGGTCGCGTATGTAGCTTTACTCGAATAAGAAAGCCAGGTAGCTAACCACAATTGAACCACTAGTGGCTGCCACAAGCTGCGGACGAGTTCTTTCATGCATTTTGAAAAGCATCACCGCGTTTGGAGTTTAGTGGCCGCGTCCGAGCCACACGCTGCCAGAGGCTGCGTTTAGTGGCAGCCACTAGTGGCTGTTATGTGCAGGTGCTCTTAATATCTATGAAAAGTAGCTAACCACTTAGTGGCCCCCACAAGCTGCGGACGTGTTCTTTCATGCATTTTGAATAGCATCGCCAGGCGTTTAGTGGCCGCGTCCGAGCCACAAGCTGCGCTGCGCTGCTAGTGGCTGCGTTTAGTGGCAGCCACTGGCAGCGCAGCAGCTATGGCTGTAATGTGCGGGCGCTCTTTAAAAACGTCTCCACGGAGCCATGCTACTAATATTATAAACGGGTGTAGTTTGTAATTGTGATTGTGATCAAATCGTGTATAATGAGGATCGGACTATTAAAGTATTTTCTTACTCTAACCTCTCGCGAACACCCCGCTTCCGCTGTAGTCTCGCCACAGCCCACTTTCAACTATTGTCTAACCACTCATTTGCCAGCATGCCGATGCCCCGATCCATCTGCGAACAGCACTGAACACATTAAGTCCTAACTCTCCCCTGTTTCCACTTACATTCGTCTTTTGTAAAATGAATGCAATGTACTCCATACATCATCAATATTAATTTCAAAGGGTAGATGCAATTTCAGTGTATACTTTCAGACTTGCGACGTGGGAAGCATGACATATCGTTATTTTGGTAGCCGTAAATACGTTTTACCTTAAGTTTCTTAATAATCGTTGTCGTCGTAGAGTCGAGGATAAAATGGGTTTTATACACAACTTATAAACTCTGCTCTTCACTTCGATTTCGAGTAAATAAATCAAATTTAAAATCTTTAAGGTTATGTAGTCAGGTTCAACTCGACGTCGTGTGTTGGTATGGTGCAAACTTGCCGGAACGAATTTTACTTTACGCACATCATAAAAAGAAGCGGGTTGTGTCGGAGATACAACCGTTAATTAAGTTTGAGTGGATACTTCTTTGTTGGCTATGGAACCCTAATAAAAAAAACCGCCCGAGCCTGCTAATGGTGTACCCGTAAAACTGAATGAATTCACTAAAATCCGTATAAGTACAGATAAATCGGTACATATGGCAACATTGACTGACGTAGCTTATTTTATTTGACATGCGATACATTGAAAATGGCGGTCATTTAGCATTATTTTCATGTCCGCCACATAAACGAAATAACATTTTGTGATTAACAACTAACGGCAAATAAAGAAGGATTAAAACATGTAACAAACAATTATTTGAAATCAGATTAGGCTTCTCTACAAAAAGTTAACCCGGAAGTCAAGTGATACATTTTAAACTGTACCCCTATACAAGAACGCGAGCAAAGAAGTATCCACTTCAAAAAACAATTGTATGCAGTACACACAACGTAAAGACAAACTTTATGAGCATGAGAAGAGAAAAATATCTGTGCAGGTTTTCTCACGATGTTTTCCTTCGGTGAAGCTAATTGCAAATATCCAATGATATTCCAGATCTCTTTTCTATTGACTTAGTTAGGTAGAGGATTAATGTGGCAATAAAAAAAAGACCGGGTTGCACTCCGGGAGTGCCGGCAGAAGTGAAAACTCAATAACATTGTAACAGCTTTTCGATCAGGTCACGTGACATTTTACGGTGTCACCCTAAAAATGAATTTGACGCAAATTTATAAACAATTATCAATTATTTAGGCGGACGGGCCGCGGGCGCGTTGGGTGCGAGGGATATAGGGTAAACACAATACCAATTTGTTTTTGCCATTGCCAAATATTTTTCAAGGCTTTATATCTTTAGGAATAACGTCTAAATTCGAACTATTCGAATTTGCAAGAACGGCAGACGGCGGTGGCAACCAAAATATCAATTTGTTATTGCAGTTGGTAAATATTTTTCTAAGCTTTATCTCTTTAGGAATAACGCCCAAATTCGAACTATTCGAATTTTCTCAATAGCAAAACGGTGAAGGACGCGTTGGTATGATTACAAATTTATTTGCAGAATATGCTATTGCAAAAAGTGTTTAACGGCTTTATACTCTTACGAATAGCGTTCAGTTTTGAATGAAGTCGAATCGGCTAGCAGCAAAAAGTGACCTCCTTCACATCTGACGTCACAAAACTCTGTCGCGTATTTAACATTTTTTCCCCATCCCAAAAAGCCTCCGCCGCTAAAGAAGTTTTCACTTCAAAAATAAAAACCGCAGTCTATGGAACAATTTTACAAAAAGTATACTTGTTTTGTTGTTGAATTGCGAAACTGACATTTTAGACATTGCAAATGAAAAAGGTTTTACGCGGAATATTTCCCCGCGACCATATACTTTATTTAGTACCAATCGAAGCGTAAACTATTAACGTTTTAAATAAACATAAAAAATACACATGTAATTCAGATTTAAAAAAATATATATATTTCTGGCATAAGTCCCTATTCAAAACTGTACCTACGTCAACTTTGTGATTTTTTTAATCAATTTCACTATTTTGATTTATTTAATTATTTATATGAATAAATTGCCCGTTTCTTTAGCTTTAAACGTAAAAAAAATCAGATCAAAAAGTTCAGTGAAAGCCAAGCAATTGATTTATTTACAAAACATGACACGGCGCCGCTGGCGCGCGGCAAATCTTAGGCACTTTACAGCACTTTTTTTAAAATCGCGAACACATGTGGATCATTAGTTACGAAAATCTCACTCATTGGTGCAAGTCTTGAGTTGCACTCACGGGCACCATTTGACAGCCCTATACTTGAACCACTAGGCTACCATAGATTACCGTAGCGTAGGTCATAATTTATTATGAAAACAATAAATAAACGAATTACAATGGTTATTTTATTCGAAACTCTGACTTTGGTAAGAGTAAAAAAAACTTTTGGTGAAATGAAACGTCATTTATGATCTAGTACTCTGATCCAAGTTACTTTCTATGTGCTATATGTATAGGTAGGTATATAAATAGTATAAATACACCTTATTTTACACTTAAGCAAGTTATTTTCCGAAGTGTATTGAACCCGGAAACTCTATTCCATCGGGAATTTACAGTAAGTGCCGCGTCGGAGCCGCGTGTAGCGAAGTGCAGTCTAACGGGGAAACTAGTTGGATTTACTTACATTCCGATACCCAAGTTTTCAGGTCTGAGTAAACTTTAGTGTAATTGGGGTAAAGAATTAGGTTTATTACTTACTTAAGGATTATTTATTCTGTGCTTAAGGCGAGCGGGTATGCAAAATGTTGGTCTGGAAACCAGGGATGTCACGAATGTCAGTTCTATTATATTCGCGAATGCGAATGTGCGAATGCGAATGCGAATATTAAGAAAGTACCTACACTAAAAACCCTACGTACGTAATCATTTTTTAATCATTTTATTTAACAATCACAAGCATAAAAAGCAATCACAAGTCACTAGTCTCACTACCCAAGTAAAATTGCTTTCTATTGGTCGAAATTAATCACGTGATACGGGTTGGCGCGCTTTGCGCATGCGTGAGTCGGCGACAGCGGCGCTACCACGAAGAAGAAGTCGAAGTTCGGGTATTTCCATCTCTATCGCACTCCCTTACTCGAGTGACAGGGATGCATGTATTACGAACTTCGACTTTCGAAGTTCGTGGTAGTGCCGCAGGTGGCCAGCGCGGGCGAAACACGCCACGACTTGCACATATTCGCATTACGTTTATGTAATATATACATTACATTTACGTAGTTAAACAAAGTGTCAGTTTTGTGACGCAAATTAAGCAAATTAACAAGTAACTCCACCACTGTCGAAACCTCCGTGTCTCTATTTACTAGTCTGTGGAACAGATCATACCTGTCCAGTTTTAGTCAACAATTCAATATTTGATGCCAAGTTTCCGTTACCAGTTCGAGAAATTTCGATGGCGATGTTTTAATTAAATAACAAATTGAGTAAACTAGAATTGAAGGTCTATTAGATATTATGATTAAGAGAACTAGATTAAACAAAGTTATATTGACAGTGTCCTGACCTCTACTCTAAAATTAAATTTGAAGGAACCGAGTTGGTTGGTAACGAATGCGGCGTAAATTCGAGTAGAAACGAATAGTTTTTATTCTAAGTTCTGTGGACAAAATTACAACGGCTAATCTGAGTTTATTCTTATTCAAAGTTTTGTCTAATCAGATTATTCAAAATATATAACATAATTCACGCCTGTGTTGCAGAAGAGGTAGGAAGAGCACATTAAATTCATTATTCAGTGCCAGCTCTAGCAATTTTTAATGCTAGTTCTAGCAATTTTTGTTACACTACATAATTCCGAAGAGTCATATTTGTCCGAAAACATTATTAATTATGACTTTCCAGAAAAACCATCTGCAGCTGAAGGATTTTTAGATTTTTCGGGATATAATCTTAACCTAACCTATTTATATATTCCAAATTTTCGTTAAGCGGAAAATGGCGTACTTACGGTTGGCTGTTCCTATTTGTAACTATGACAACCGATTTTCAAGGGATAAGCCGCGACCGCTGCGCCTTTTTTGTTAAATGTGGAAAATTCACCAGCATACTACGGGCCCTCCATTATGCCGTGCCGTTAACAATTTCATTCCTATTTTTTGCAAACCTATCTCGATTTCACTTTGGGTCTGAGGGAGAAAAAACCAAGACGATTTATCGTCTGGTCAACTATTCGTGTCACTGGAGCTGAACTTATGGGCTAAATCTATCTCTCTCGTTCTATTATTCAAGAAAAAGGAACAGGACGTGTTGGTAAGTGGCTCTGTTACTGAGAAAGTTACTTGGTGACGAAAGTATATAAAGAACGGCGTCAGAAACGCGTTTCCAAATTGGGTCACAGTTAGTTAGCTTAGCAGGCTCCAACCTTATCATAAAGCTTTGCTGTCTTACTCATATTTCTGACCACACGTACATACCTATGTTACACAGGGATTAAGAAAAATGGACTTCGCATTTCGCTTAATTAATAATTCGCTGGCGCAGCCTTGTTCGGATCGGGGTGGCTGAAAATTTAATGAACTCAGGTCCGCTCGCAGCCCGTATTTCGGGTTTTTCGAATCGCTCTCGAATTCGCGCCTATTCTCATAACCTCACTTCACTTGAACGCTGTACATTCCAACTCGAACCTTAGTCAGAACCTGGTAAGGTCGTTTTCACAATCGCGACGTTTGATAAAATGCGAGACGTGTTCGAATTTCAAATGCTCGTTGCTCAAAATATCGTTTCTGTATGTTCTTCAGTTTGTTATTATGGTATTTATTATGCTAGTGATGAGGTTGAGTTTGGAATGTGTGATTGGATGTGATGAGAGCTCGGGGAAGTTAATGGATTTGCAATGAATTCGCGGTTTTGCTGGCCCTTCGAGAATAGGGCAATAGGTTTGTCGTAGGGTCGGGTCAGGAATTTCTTAGTGCGGTTTTTAATAGTTAAACGCCAGTAAGTTAGTAAATTACTAGTTTTGATCTGCGTGTACCAAAGGGGGTCCCATATTATGTTCGGTTCTGGCGCTTCGCCGGCTCCCTCGGCTCGCGCGCTGTAGGGTTGCAGTTCTACCTAACCCTCCTCCTCGTTTGGCTCGTCGTCGTGCCTAACAGAGACCTGCTCTCTTATTCTGTAACTTGTTTTAGCTCACGTCATCACTTACCCACAAATATATCTTGACACTGCAATGCATAGTAACTAATCGTAGGCAGAGGTCTAGTTTCGTGACGGGAGACCGGCGGGGTGAGCCGCAGTCGGCAGTACGTAGCGCATAACACCCCGGCCTTGAATAGGATAGATTAGGTAGGCTACACTGCCGACAGCGCAGCTTTTGATCTTGCAGTAAGTTCAGCCATCAAAGAATTGGAGCAGCCACCTATTTTTCGTTAGTCAGGAAGGTATGCTAGGACCATATTTACTAGTTTCTTTCTATACCTAATTTGATTTTATTAACGAACAAACAGGCCAAATTGCTGAATATACCAATTAGATGTTCAGTTTCCCTGACCACGAAACGGTCAGAGTGAATTTCATCAACCAACACGCGGTTGCGCTATTTTAAACGAAAATCGTATTAAAAATGCACGGGTCACATATGCACTTAAGTCACTTAGGCATTGAATGGTCTGACCGACCGAAAGCCTGTATTAGTTTAACATTTGCGTAAATACTAGACTAAACAGTAAAATCCAGTTCGAAGCGGATTATGAGATTGTTCAAATATTAACTTTGAGCGGCCACGCGGCAACATTGCACCGTTTGCACCTAACTTAGTATATTCATGAAACTTGGTCAGTTTAAATTAAAATCCTTTTTTGTGTCTTTGGGTCTGGGCGGGTCAATGATGCTGCCTGCCGGTAATGTGCCAGTGACATTTGGAATTTATATGGGAAATTGGTATTGACAGTTCATTGATTTATTATACAGGGTGTCCCAAAGTCAACGTCAAGCTGAAATCTGGCGAAAGGCCAAGTCGCAACAGTATAAAAAAAACCGGCCAAGTGCGAGTCGGACTCGTGCACGGAGGGTTCCGTACCATTATCTATAAAAACTGCAAAAAAAATCACGTTTGTTGTATGGGAGCCCCCCTTAAGTATTTATTTTATTTGGTTTTTAGTATTTTTTGTTATAGCGGCAACAGAAATACATCATCTGTGAAAATTTCATCTGTCTAGCTATCGCGGTTCTTGAGGTACAGCCTGGTGACAGACAGACGGACGGACAGCGAAGTCTTAGTAATAGGGTCCCGTTTTTACCCTTTGGGTAAGAAAAAAATTGTAAGTATGTAAAAAAATATAGGCAATAGAAAAAAAAAATGTCATGTATGTCTGAGATATATTTTAAGTACTGCGGCTGGCTACAAATCTTGTCTTTTTTTTTGTTGTTTAGACGTAAATTTGTTTTGATTTTAATTAATATCATTTATTAAGTTTTATTGTTAAGTTTTAGTATTATCTAGTGGCAATAAATAATTTTCTGATTATTATTCTGAATAACTTTTCCATAAACTAAATACAAAACTTAAAACGCAAAGTGTCAAAACACTTTTTTTCCCAACCGTGTAAGGAAAAAAAAAAAAAAAATTAAATCTATTTATTTCAGATAAAAAGTACTGAATTAAAACACATATTTACCCTACCAGTAGTTACCCTTCCTACTTAAAATCGTTAAACAACTAACTATACATGACTGTACTGAAAAAAGTAATATGTTAATTTGGCAAGTATGTAGTTAGGCTTATTTAGTCAGGATTCCAAAATGGTATAACACTTGCTAGATTTCGTCTTAAATTAAAAAACAATTCGTTTTATTTTTAAACAAATCCGATATCAAGCGTATTTTTTTTCTCCGAAGAATCTGTTAAACTTTATACTTATAATTATTACGGTTGAAGTAACGTATTAAATGTCACTAGGGGCGACATGTTTCGAACTCTTCAGGAGTGTTCTTGCGGCCGTATCGTATTGTCAGTATGGCCGCGAGAATTACGAATACTTCTAAGATATTGACGACCGCTTTAGCCTAGTTGGTAGTGACCCTGCCTACGAAGCAAGAGGTCCTGGGTTCGAATCCCGGTATTGGCATATATTTGTGTGATGAGCACGAATTTTTGTTCCTTAGTCATGGATGTTTTCTATGTATTTAAGTATTTATTTATCTATATAAGTATGTTTATCGTCGTCTAGTACCCATAGTACAAGCTTTGCTTAGTTTGGGACTATGTCGATTTGTGTAAGATTGTGTCCCCTTATATTTATATTTATTACTATCTTTTATATGTTTTGGGCTGTATGCTTGTTTTCCACCATTGCGATATGTTGGTGGAATCGAGGCCGCCCTTTAATTCATCTGTCACTGTCTATTAAAGCGCGTCAGAAAATGACGAAAACCTAAACATACGTGTATCGTGTTTTGATCGAGCGATATTATAACGAGGTTATAACACAGTCAAACAATTTATTTCCAGCTTTCCAGGGATTATACTAATCCGTTAATCCGATTAACCCGCACGGGTCACCTAATTAGAAGTTAAGATAAATTAAAAATGTATTACCTGATGTAACTCATTAAATTTTAGGGTACATTTGGGTAATGCCGTTCGAGTTTTTACAGCGCTTTGAATTTATTATACTGTATGGGGCTGTTAAAGTACCAAAGTTTGTTTATTATGTACAGGTAAATTACTTTTAGGTTGACGGTGCGTTAAAGCAACATTTAATCGAATAAAGTGTTCACTTCTTTTTATGCTCGTAAAGTTCGTCTGTATGCTGTGTGCGTAGTTTTCGTGAGACGACCTAGGCCGTTTTTATAGGGTTTCGCCATGTCCGTCTGTCTGTCTGTCTGTCTGTCCGTCTTCGGCTTAGCTCAGTAACCATTACTACTAGGAAACTGTAATTCGGCATGGGTATATAAATCAATCACGCCGACAAAACTGTACAATAAAATCTTGAAAAAATTTTTTAGGGTAGGTACCTCCCCCACACCTAAAGCGGGGATGTATTTTTTTTCGAGTTCAACCCATGTTGTGGGATATCTTTGAATAGCTCGTTTAAATATATTATTAGTTTCCTACAACCATTTTTCAAATCAGTGGTTCGTTTGCGAGATATTGGGCTTTAATGCCCTAATTTTTGTTCGCGTTATGTGTCCCCCCCCTGCCGGCTAAATGGCTACTACTGGGTATGTGAAAAAAATCGTGGTATTAGTACATATAATGAATTTAAAAGGAAAACTATCAAGGACAAGTAGGCATAAGTAGGTACCGAGTAATAGTCGACCAACGTAATGTGTACTTGGAAAGGCCAATTTTCGTACAAATTCGGCCGACGCAACCGATGTAACTAAGGCAGACAGGCAACTACGGAACCCTACGCTGCACCGGACACGCACTTGGCCGGTTTTTTTGTCTTTGCCAGTCATAGTTAAAGTAATGACGCGTAGTTTCAGTATCCTAGAAGCAACCGAACGGCTCGCGGTATTTGAGCTCTCGAAGCGTTGTGGAACCCCCCCTGAGTAACCCAAACTGGGTCAACTTGGATTCTTAGCATGATACGAGTAGGAATTCAATAGGGGTGTAGACACTAAATAAAATAATCAATAATGATGTATTTTCTTGAAATAGGATTAGGAATGTAGTGAAATGGAGAAAAAAATCAACGCAAGATGCTTAATAATCAGAATCACAAAGTTATTAACTGTCCAAAGTTTTAAGATACATACCCCATGTTCTGTCTTCTCCGCAAAACGTACCTTCATATGAAACGATTCATTATGACGCTCGAGGATCGTGACGTCACGATCTGCTAGTAATGTTTTGAGATATTTGAATGGGAATTTTGTCATTAAGGCATATTTTTTGACTTCTTTCTTTTGAAGTAATAATTAATTTTGAGTGACTGTCACTGTTGTCTCTTGGCTTACCGCGGCAGGATAACAACAAGCAAAAGTTGATTGACCCGTATTACAAAGTTAATTATTCAAACTGCAGGCACGGCGGTATACATACGTTCCGGTCCTCTCAGTCTAGAATTCCCAACACAGCCAGCTCCCTAAACTAAACACAGTTTGTGATTGACCGACTGATTGACAAGTTTTTTCTTCTTTTCCTCCCTAGCCTTCCAAGTTGGGCTGAGGGGCCCTCAACTAATTGCCAATTTGGTAAAAATACTCACAAAAGAAAAAACATTACAGAGAAACTATAATAGCAACCAAAAATGTGGAACGCTTCACGATTTTGCGTGTCATGTTAGCGCAGGGGCCTTGTTAAGAGGAAACACAACAGCCGTTTTTCCATAGAAACGTAGACCCCTGTTTTCTCCCTGTATAATCGCAGTAGAGCAAATTTTTTTTTCCGTAAATCTATGGCTACTATTAACATGTTCCTATGTTTTCCCTTTTTTCATAAATTTATTGTTAACCTTCAAAAACAACAAAAAAATGCCAGATTTTCCGCTGTGTTCAAACATCCAGAAAATAATTTTGACTAGATTATTAAAAATAAAGGAAAACATAGGAATACAGTCAGTCTTTTTTTGATTTTTAATAAAAAAAATAGTTAAATAGGTTAAGTTTCGGAGAAGAAATCAGGGGACTAAGAAACGTTGATTCCATGTTCTTTTAATAGGTATTTTCGGTCCAAGCTGCAGTTGTCTCTATCGCGCTCTGCGGGGGGAGGCTTGAGGTTGGCGCGACAGCAATACATTTTACAAATACCTATTTCTTAACTATCTCCACCTTTTTGTTTCCTCTTAATCTTCGCTGTATCGTTCTAATTTTAGTATTATATACTAAAATAACCAATATACATATGTACCGCCGAAGCCAGCACAGATTGACAAATTACAGTGAACCAAATAAGTAGGTACCTACTAGGTACATAAATGTTTGCTATAACTTACTATTTGTCAATTGTCACTTTAATAATGGCAATGGGGACTCGTGTCGAATTTGTAACATTTGTGGAACTTCAGGGAAACTTTCCATTCCGTCTCCTACACTGCGGCCGTTTCAGCGGGCTGTGTGGCCCGTTATCATGGAGACAGGCACATCATGAATATTGCCGCGCCGCGGGCGGGACCCTTTAGATTACTCAGTACCTACACATTGTTCTGTACAATGACGAACTTGATATCTGACGTCACAAAAATCTGTCGCGTATTTAACAATTTTTCCCCGTCCCAAAAAGTGCTCAGCGCCGCTAAAGAAGTTTTCACTTCAAAAACATTTATTCGTGGCACACACAGCACAAGAAAATTAATAATTAACGCGTCATGAAATGGTCCCGGCTCAGCATGGTGCCGACCTAATTGGCCAGCGCTGGTCTTCCGTCGGGGCCCACTGGTGACGTCACGGCGTGCAACGAGATTAAGGCGGTGCATTGGAAATTATCGCGTGCTTTGAAACGCCGTTCTGACTAGAATAAGAAATCATAAGGTCTGATTTTCAGATATATGATTCTTGACTATATGATTGTTTATCTGATTTGATCGATACATGATTGCTTAAAATTTCCTTGATAATAAAAAAAATCCAAAGTTGTGTCTGTAGTTTCTGTTTTTTACTCAGCCTACTAAAACGATACATTACTTTACGACACAATCAAATTAATACTATAGTATTTTACGAGTATCTCATCTAAAATCTCACTTGATGAAATTTAAATAAAACTTCACTACGTTAGGTATTTATCGAAATTTGTCCAAAAAAGCCATTCCCGAAGAGTGTCTCATTTTTTTTTCTCGTGCGCGGAAGGCATAAGCGTGTCTTTGTCTATGGGGCGTGTTCGACTCAAATCAAGAAATCCCCTTAAAAGGAAGTAGTATAGTAGTAGTAAGTAGCTCTCATACTAGGTTCTGTACCAGACCCTGATCATTGTATCAATACTCATAGATTGACCTGGACATAGTTTTGTGAAGTTGATCCAAACTTTGCTCGCCAAACTTAAAGTCACTGTGTCTCCCCACAGATAAGCGCGGTATTCCGGCCAATCGGTTGAGAACTGGCGCTCTCATCCCATAGGAATAGTAAGGAGATCTGACGTTAGTCATAAGAGTTTATTTAAAAAGTTATCTTTTGACTGAAAAATCTTTGTACGTCTAATGGAAGTTGTTTGTCGAAGTTGATTCAAATGTTACTCATCAAACACAGTCACAAGTAAGCCCGATACGGTACCGTAAAACGGGGTGAGTAGAGACAAAACTGACATTCAAACCTTGATAACATTTTATTTTTACATATGCAAGCTGAATGTGTATATAATAAGTGTTCCGGACATTTGTATTTTAGTTTTTTTTTATGATTTTGGGTAGTTCCTTTTCATAACTTTAACGATAAACACGAAATCCTACCTCACCCCGTAGTCCCTCGTAGTTGGGATGAGATGGGTTTTCATACAAAGGTGATTTTGGAAGATTGTTGGATCGATTTTTTTTATTATGAATATTATTATAGCTGCCATGTCCTTTTTGGTCTGCCTCTGCTCCGGTGGCCGTCTTGCGGAGTCCATTCGGTACTGATCCTGGCCCATCTTTCCGGATGCATACGGCAGACATGTCCCGCCCAGTCCCACTTGAGTTTGGCGGTCTTGGCGCTCACATCTACAATTTGTGTTTTGGAGCGCAGTTCCGTGTTTCTGATTCGATCAGTTCAGTGAAAGGAGATGGCGGGACGATTTGGACGCGTTCTTCTTGGACTGGCGGGAGCAGGCCAGCAATAGGGCCGAGTGGAGGAAAAGAGGGGAGCCTTTGCCCAGCAGTGGGACACCCAAACAGGCTAAGAAAAAAAAAATATTATAGCTCCATTTTAAATTGGAATACATTATTTAGGTAGCAGTAGCCTTAAAATCCCGTCTAACCCCCCTTTCATCCCTTCTCTCCCCATTTAAATAATAAATAAATAAATAAATAAATATTTAGGGGACAATCTTACACAAATCGACCTAGTCCCATAGTAAGCTCATTAAGGCTTGTGTTATGGGTACTAGACGACGATATATATAATAGATATAAATACTTAAATACATAGAAAACTTCCATGACTCAGAAACAAATATTCATGCTCATCACACAAATATTTGCCCTTACCGGGATTCGAACCCAGGACCTTCAGCTTCGTAGGCAGCGTCACTACCCACTAGGCTAACCGGTCGTCGTATAACCCAACTCTCCTCGCGATCCCCACTCACCCCATTTTACGGTAGACCGGGATACTTGGTCGAGGACGGACTAGCACGCTCATGCATCCCATCATCAACATCAGCTGATCGATTGTTGTAATCACCCAAGACCCAAGACGAGCCAAGGGAAGCGCAAGCGCACCTACCTGTTCTCGAAGCGCTTCGTCGTATTTTTGAACCTTCTTAACTTGGGTTCGGATTATACCAGATAAACAAAAGTTCAGCACGGCTATGACAGGACGGCCCGCGAGACGTGTCGCGGTGACACCCCATTCACACTGCGTCCGTTTCCGTGTCCGGGAGGCATCCCGGACACGGAAACGGACGCAGTGTGAACGGGGTGTGACATAGACTATCCGACGCTTTCCAAGCGTTCTAATAGGGAGTATTTCTGCAATGTTCTGCCGCCAGAGTGCAGCACTAGCACATACCGTAAACCGTTTTTAAATGTCCGTAGGATGCCATGATAACTCAATACAGCTTTTTTACTACATGAATAATAATAAAATTATCATAATTTAACATATTTTCACGAATTATTTGATACTAGCTTCCGCCCGTGACTTCGTCTGCGTGGAACCGAGATAAAAACTATCCTATACTTTAATCCAGGCTATAAACTATATTCGTGCAAAATTTCATCCAAATCGGTAGACCCGTTTAAGCGTGATTGAGTAACAAACATCCAAACATCTAAACATCCAAACTTTCGCGTTTATAATATTAGTAGGACTAATAAATATGACATATGACATGATGTGTCACGGTGCTTTGTTTACGTATGTGCTACCCTACCCTACGCAGAGTTTTGAGTAATATTCCCTATTAGAAAGAGATGGATAGTCGTGCACAGATCTGATAGTCCATTTTGTCACTGAAAACGGCCGTAGTCTTTTATGGCAGAACATCAGCGATGTGGCTCCTGAATCGGTCGCTGTCTCAGCATTATGCCGAGGTGTCAGACAGACACCTACAGCGCTGATTTTCAGAGCACCGTACGTGACCCACGGAACGCAACACAACATACCGCCGATACAACCGTATACACAAAATACATAAATAATTAATATACTAGTAAAATAAGTAACACAAGCACAATGGGATGAGAGACATGTGAAAAACGCGAAACGGGTGGGATGTTTAATAAAACAAAATGGATAAAAATTAAATAAAGTGCTGGATGGGTTAGGGTTGGGATTTTTGGAGCGTCAACAAATAGCCCTTAAGCTGGCGCCTAAAGGTATACCTGCTAGACGCTCCTTGGATAGGTGGGGGGAGATCATTCCAACACTTGGACGCCGCGAACCTGTTGAACCACATGGCTCACATGTTGTACCTAATGTTATTTTAATTTGCTGTTACTTAGTATGTTAGTTCTTAAGGGGATGCCTTGATCTGAGTCGTACACGCCCCCTAGACAGAGACACGCTGATGCCTTCCGCTCACGAGAAAAAGAAATGTAACACTCTTCGGGAATCGCTATTTTGGACAAATTTCGATAAATACCTACATAACTTAGTGAAGGTTTATTAAAATTTCATAAAGTGAGATTTTAGATGAGATAAAATACTATAGTATTTACTTGATTGTGTCGTAAAATAATGTATCGTTTGAGTAGGCTGAGTAAAAAAAGAAAAATACAGACCCAACTTTGGTTTTTTTTTCTATCGAGGAAATTTTAAGCAATCATGTATCCATAAAATCAGATGAACAATCATATAGTCAAGAATCATATATCTGGAAATCAGACATTATTGTTTCTTAATCTAGTGAGAACGGCGTTTCAAAGCACGCGATAATTTCCAATGCACCGCCATGTTCTCCTGTTAATTTTTATGTATATTGTGGGTACGAATAAAGTTTTTATCCGTCTATCTATCACGCGGTAAACGTGACTATCAAGGCCGCAAAACAATGATATTCATAGCGATTAACGACATAAAATGCGCCATGTTAGGTTAGGATATACTGTATACTCGTACCTATTCATATAACAAGGTATAAATAGAAATAACAATTGAACGTCCTAGTCACTTTTGCTCACTCAAATTATAATAAGCGACTCGAAATTGCTTTTACTCATTAACAATAAAGAAAACAACTTGGAAATGAATTCCATTACTCCACGAGGGCGTAAAATGGAATTTTATGTGAGCAGCTAATTGTGAAACAAATTAGGCCGAGCTCGTATGATTGCGATTAACTTGATTATAGCGGGTGATATACGGATTGTGATCCATTCGGAGCAACGACTCAGATGTATCCGGACCCCTGGGTATTCATATTTAACGGAAGCAGGTTCCAGAATTACTAACCGGCCCCTATTATCATTTATCGCTGTGTAGAGGACACATCCACAGGTCCCTGGTTCAGATCCGGTTCGAAGGACCAATGTGGGTGGCGAGGATGGTGGGTGAATGTAAAAATCGGGAAAGGCTATAAAATGTTTATTAAAACGGCTACTACACAAAGTTGTTATTGGCTAAGTTAGTTCAAACGTTAAATGATTGTTTAAATGTTATAAAATATGTTCGAAAGGACCCAATGTTAAATTAATTCTCGACGGACCACATACTTAACTGAACATCCAGAATACGGGTGTAGACTCGAAAATGATTATTACTCCAAAAGGAAGAAGGCAAGAAATATGCATACTGACGAAAATCCCATTCAGATATCTCAAAGAATTACGAAGCTACAACCGTTTTAATATTGCTTGTTTTGAGAGAAAACGCAAACAGTGTGTGACGTCACGTTACACGAGGCTGTCGACGGCGGCGCCGAACACGACGGGGCGCGGCACGTTGCCGTCTATTAGTGACGTCACAATCTTAAAGCGTCATCGTTTCATATGAAGTTGCGTTTTGCGAAAAAAGGACAGAACTTCTTAAAACTTTGTGCACTACAGAACATACGCCTTCTTAAAACTTCGTGATTATTTAACCTTTTGCGTTGATTTTTTCTCCATTTGACTACATTTTTAATCCTTTTTCGAGAAAATATGACATTATTGATTATTTTATTTAGTGTCTAGGTACACCCCTATTATAATTGATTTAGTTTCTATGTTTGTTATCAAATGAATCATCCATTTTGGAAATAATAATATAATACGATAATAAAAAAATGCAATAGCCGGGAAGTCCGGAGTAAGTAAAACAATAAGTACATGAATACAGATGAAGTTTTAGCAAAACAGTTAATATTTTTGTTTGTAATGGGATTACTTCTTTCGTCAAATATGACGAAAATAACAACATGTTGCTAATAAGCAACAACTGATAAATTGAAATTCGTATTAATAAGGTATGTGCGATTAATGAAAATATGTTGTTACTACGTACAACGGAACGTGTAAATGAAATCTCATTATGTGCGATGCGATACGGTACAGCTCTACTATCTAGTATCTAGTATAGCTAGATCTCCACAGGAGGTTACCATAGATAAACGTCATTTCGCGCCAAAATAACAGTGGGATAGGCCTGGTATACATGGGTTAATTCCAGTAAACGAAACATCCGCGTGTTCTTGAAAAGTAAAACAAATAAATTTACACCAGAACAGCTTTCATCAGAAGACAGTAAAATTGTAATTTCAATAAGGGGTAATTGCTTAAAATTATGTATAAGTAAGTAGTTTGAGTAGATGTGAGTGTTCGAAGACTAGTCATGTTTGTCTAGTAGAAAACAGTCACTAAATATACTGCTTAGGTACATTAATCGCGAGTAAATCTAGTAATATTGATGTTTTTGTTGGGGTCGATATGTCTGACGAAATATAAATAAATGAAATAATAATAGTGCAGTGAAATGAAATAGTTTGCAATAAATAAAGATACCTTTTCTGTAATTTCAATATATTCATCGTACCTAGTGCCTGCCTTTTTATATTCCAACGAGAAATCGTTTTAATTTAAAGTGGCCGTTGGAACGGAAGATTTCATTCCATTTTCAAATTGTTTCATATTTCGAACACCTTCGCACAGATAAAGCAGCCAACCGAAAACTGCTAAAAACGGCCAGTCGTGCATTGAATAAATCAAAAGATCAAAAATAAAGAAAAAGAGGAACCTTTTTTACGCAGATCGTAAAACTGCTTTCGTCGTAAACCTGGGGCCATGGCATTGTATCGATGATACGTTTGTATTCGTTCATTCGTTCTTATATTTCCATTCGTTCACTTGCATTTGGCTTATTTCTTTTTTTATTTACAAACCATTATTGGGGCAGTTGATTGATATAAGTCGTTTTTCTCCATTAGGGTATATAGATTCTACAAGCCCATAAGAAGCGGCACCGCTTGGGGCTGAGATTGAACATTTTTTCAGGCGTAGGCGTTCTATGGATGACGACTGTGGTATAGAAATGTTATGGAAACATAGTGAATTGGGTAAGGACAAACGGAAAGAGGTCTCCTAAGAAAACGAATATCAATTCAGTTGTATTTTAAAAAATAGTTGCATCAGTCATCATTTTTTAAACCTATTTTGAAAAATCTTTTTGGGGTCCAATGATGAAACCAGCGACAGAACTTCTCAATTAGTATTTGTACATAGTACATACGTCTTAATATATTTGTTTCTATAAATGTTGCATGTATTTGCTGTTGAAAACATCATTCTCGGCTCGAATCGGATTACTTGTAGTCGGAAGGCATAATCTTTCTCTCTCTCTCTCTCTATCGCCGGATAATAGGGTTTTTAAAGCTCCCTAGGTTTAATTATGACTTTGTCATCCACGTTACACAATTTACGATGACCGCACTCAAGGACTTCAATTGTTGAGCCATTTAGGTGTCATTTTATTTTGGTTTTTATTAAAAAAACAAAATTAACTAACTAGCTAAACTATTAAGCTAGTTAAAGTGTCCAGTATAAAGTGAACTCTCAACAATTAAAGTACCTACCTACTAACAAAAGATCTGCAGGAAACGAGAAGAATGGAAGAATGTGATGTGGGACCCCTGCCGGGACAGTACCTATCTTAAGGTCCAAACTTCCGAATGAACGCGATGAACGATCGACTGCCCGCGCCTGTTTCCGGCCAGGCGTCCCATCATACAAAAAAAAAACATCAACATCAACTTACAAAAGTTATGAAACATAAACCGGAGTTGCAGATGTTCGTCTCATACTATGCGTTTTTTTGAAGTGAAAACTTCTTTAGCGGCGCTGTGCACTTTTTGTGATGGGGAAAAAATTTTAAACTCGCGACAGGTCACGTGACCGACAGATTCGACAGATTGAAAACTCGTAAGACGGACACGTGACCTGATCGAAAAACTTTAACAATGTCATTGAGTTTTCGCTTCTGCCGGCACTCCCAGAGTGCAACCCGTTCGTTTTTAATATTATATATATATTTTTTTATTACACCTATTTTTATTTAAATATTTCAATATGTCTATCATTTTGTTTTTGTTCGCGGCTCTTATATTATACAATTGTAATGCCTCATATTTTTGAATGATCGTTACATATTCTCGGTTTTATGGTAAGTAAATGGACTTCAAAGTAACAGAGTCGGCAAAGTGAAAAGAAATATCATGTGCACAGAATGGATATAAAAACTTTATTGCCTGAGCAATTAATAAAAAAACACACCAAAAGCCTTTAAACCGGATAAAATATTTCAATATCCATTAAAATCGTTTCCCACCCTGGTATTGAAAAACAAAAAATAAAAACGGTGGATATCATTTTTACTATAAATTCAAAGCTTTTCGTTGTGCTCCTATATTGAATTTGTCACTTCATACCAACTACGCTATTAAGTTATCAGAACAACGCATCAAATTAAACAGTGTCGAGTAATACACTGTTAGTTTTTCTTTTCCCACGGCTATATTTTTTTCGTTGCTGCTTTTTTTTAACCTGCTGTTTTGTAACGAGGTAAGTAAAGTAGGGCTTAATTTTAGCGTTTATTTTCAGTTGTGAATTACTGAAAATAACTCGCGACCATTTCAAACAAAAGGGGTTTCCATGAAAAAGCGGTCTATTAGATGTGTCCGTCCCACAATTTGTATGACGTTGAGAGAGTTGAGAACTCTCACCTATTGCATTGTCCTATTTGATTGTTACGTACGAGTATCTCGAGAATTCTTAGGTCCTTTGACCTCGAGAATATAATATATGGTCACACGCATCACCATATATGCTGTCATAGAATCTAATGAGTGATTGCACATTTTTTTTTTAAATACATTATAAAACGTCTACAATAACTTACTAAATAATTCAATAAAAATAAACAATTCATAAGAGTAAAATAATAAAACGTCAGTCAAAAATAAAAATAGATAATTTCAAATGTCTTTGTCTTGTCTACATTCTTGCAAAGAATAAATGAGTATGATTATGGTTATGGTCAGACTTTCTGCGAATTCCACCAACATTATATATCCGCTACCCAAAGGTTGTCTGGAAGAGATCGCTCTTTGGCAATAAGATCGCCCGTTGTTAACCTCTACTTTTAAGTTTATATGCTCTGTATTATTTTTATAAAGTGCAATAAAGAGTAAGTACCTATTATCGACGAATATATCGATACTTATTATAAATGATTGTCCCCGTCGGACGACACTTTCTAACCCGACACCACGTCCTCCCGTGGGTGTCGTAAAAGTCGACTAATGGGAGCAGGGTTGAAATGTGTAGTGGGCTATGGGCTAGCAACCTATCACTGCGATATCACATTTTGTCGATCTTTTACTCCCACAATTAGGCTAAAAGTGGTGCTGGAGCCCAAGTTTCTTAGCTCTGCCTATCCTTTTTGGGAAAAAAGGCGTGAATTTATGTATGTATGAATATTTGAAGTGTGTTCTGCATCCCACAATCTGTCGCGTAACTCCGCCCGTATACATAAATGAGATCTCAAAACTGACGTTGACATTTCATCGAACAGAATCGCACGGTAGATGCCTCTCAATCGTACGCCCACGGATTCCAAAGACTCGACATTCCGTGCAAAATCGTACACAACCAATTTTGCCGAATCCATGGAGAATCGGTGTCCACAATTCCGCGACTAAGTCCTGAACGGCGCAGTAAAATGTCGGGACAGGCTCGGAATGGGCTATAAAGCTTAGACACCCTACGTGCGTTAACTGTGTCTGTGTCAACGAATTTGGGACGTTTTTATTCGGATTGCCGGCGAAATGGGGACGGATTTTCGTTAGGAGTTCGACGGTTTTTCGCAGGAAATGTAGCTGTGAGCAACGCTGATGATGATCCGTGTTTTTTAACGGAGTTTTCTTTTGGTTACCGGTATATATGCCACAGTCGAAAGGAAAGGACTGCCAATGCAAACTCGCGTTATAAAGTCCAAATTTAAACAATACTCCTATCTGTGGACTCAACTATCCTTTAGATGGTATAGTAGTCAGCAGAGGTCATAGGGTATTCCACTTGTCCAAGATCTTTGTCCAATGTGCATTGCGTATCACTCACTCTTTATGCAAAATGTGAGACGCAAATACATATTGGTAATTTTTTTTGAGCAGTATCTGTAAACAACTTAATAAATTCTTTATTAAAAAATGCCTATAAAACCGCCAAAAAGTAGCAAAATGTGTATCTTATAGCTACATTATAAAGAAAGAGGCTTAATATCGAAGACAATGCCCGAGTAAACGCCGCTGCCAACCAATCAGACTCCGTATTTTGGAAATTCAATGTTATTTTGTTCTCTCGTTTTATTTTCTTGTTTTGAAGGGCTATTATTTGTTAAAGTTTAAAATAATAATGCCTTTCAGACATGTGCACAATAAAGTATATTTTATTATTATTCTCTTTATTTATATTTCGTCTTAGGCTAGGTTTTTACAATAATTACATAAAAAATAAAATATTAAACTTAGATACAAAGCATAACATTATAAAAACCTAATATTAGGGTGCCGCTGGCAGCGAGGCGAGGCCTAAACCACCGGTGGTCAGGGTGACAAATAAAGGAACCTACTGATTATTAGCGCAGTGACCAGGAATAGGTACCGCCTTCTGTATCTGACCCTTGACCCAGCCACCTAGCGAGAGTCTCTTGAGGTGTTTGTCGAGACTCTTCGCTATTAGACCGTTCGCAGAAACGACTATCGGGACAATTATCGTCGAATAAACATCCCACATGGCGGTTACCTCGTGAGCCAGGTCCAGGTAGTTTACTACTTGCTGGCTTTGTCCTTCTCAGCCTTCGCGAGTTTCTCATCATGGGGGATGGTGATGTCGCCGAGAACTGCCTGGCGTTTCGATCGATCTGTCAGCACGATATTAGGCCTATTGGCTAGAATAGTCCTGTCCGGGATGACAGATCAATCCCAATAGAGCGTGGCACGACAATTTTCGAGAACTGGCGCAGGTGTGTATTTATAGTACCGCACTTCGCGGTCCACAAGGCCTTGGGACGGATGTACGGCCGTACAGAAGAGCAAGATGCTGGAGAACTGTCCTGGCTACAAGGTTATGTCTGTGCAAGTACTCGCCGTAAGCAAGATGACTATAACCGGGAATGATGAGCCTGAGTGACTTCCCGCGGTGCAGGGCAGGATTGAGGGCACAAGAGCGCGCGGCAGATCGCCTATGAGATGGCCTGACCAAATCAGGGCCGCGCTAGACGCACCCCTACATGTGTGCACAAGGAAGCTGGCCTTGAGAGACGAATGATTGTTAATGATTATCTAAGACACATCACAGAGAAGGATCTTCTAGTATATATTTACAAAACCCTCGTACAGTCCATTGTTCTCCTGTACGTCTTGTACTCCTGTTTACCTGTATGGGGAGGCACTTACAAGAGTAAATCAATAGTTCTTGAACGGGCTCAACGGGCTGTTCTTAAAGTTTTATTAGGTAAAAATATAAGATACAGCACCGCTGACGTTTACAATGATGCCGACGTTCTCTCCGTGAGAAAGTTATCCATCCGCAATTGCACAGACCCGACCTTCGGTTTCCCTCAAGAGATCCCCGAAAAGTAGCCAGTTCACTTCACCGACGCGAGCAGATCTACATCTGGTCCCGTGAGGGAATTGTAGAACCGCAAAGTGTGCCATAACGTGACCTCACACAGTACTTCAACGGGCTGTATCTTCATACTTTTTTGTTTCGTTGACAAATAAAAAAAAACATGTCAAATATTTTTTGATAATCTAACATTTTAGGAAAGAACCCAATTCCAGCTAACCCTCGAGTAATAGAGAGAGGTGCATCTGTAATCGTTCCATGATAAATGCTGTAATGAACTAAAAGATCCATTAAGTAACAGTGCCTCCTGAAAATTGCGTGCGATGCACTTTGCACCACGACTGTATCGAGTGATTAAGGACACGCTTCAGCGGGTGCGGTTCACTAATTAAAACTCATCTTTGTAAAGGCAGGTATAAGATACGTATTTAAGGTGTTCAAACATGTGAAACCGCTTTATTTTAATGTTGTTGTCACTGACATACCAACATCCAGGTTACAATTTGTCAGTTAGGCCAGTCAATAGATCAAGCACCTCAATGTTGCCAATTTAGACTTGTAAAATTGTAACTTGTAGTTCCGTTAACCCACAGGTACAACTTGCGTAAAAGAGCTGGTGAATAGGTATTTACTGCTATTTAAGTAAAGATTATATTTATATCCTTGTATTTTTTCTTATATTAATGAAACTAATAACAAGATAACAACATAATAAATTAAAGCTGACTTAAACATAAATACAAGATAAATCATAAACATTTAAGTAAATAAATATTAAATTAATAAACCTACTTATACCACCCTATACTAACTTAAATTATACAAACTTTCACATTTATAATAATACTTCTTCCTTCTTGCTTCCTACTAATACGAGTAGTATTAGTAGGAAGCATTTCCTCGTTTTTTTTTTAAGTAAAATTTTCCTGTTTTTTTTTTAATGAATTGTGTTTTGACGATCCTGATTAGGTGATACGAAAAAAAATTATTTGTGATAAGTACCTAATTGTGCTTATAATCATCTTGGATATTGTTATTTTATTTTCAGACGATCGTGATGTAAATTCTTATTATTTTGACTAAGGCGATTTAGTTAAATACCTACTGTACCTAATTTATCTCATGAAATAAATAAATTTTCTTAAACATCCAATGAAATATATTTTTTTTTTTTTATGATATAGGAGGCAAACGAGCAGATGGATCACCTGATGGTAAGCGATTACCGCCGCCCATGGACACCTGCAACACCAGAGGTGTTGTGAGTGCGTTGCCGGCCTTTAAGATGGGAGTACGCTCTTTTCTTGAAGGTTTGAAGGTCGTATCGGTCCGGAAATACCGCAGGCGACAATCCATTCCACAGTTTAGCTGTGCGAGGCAGGAAGTTTCTGGAGAAGCGCACAGTTGAGGTCTGCCAACCATCTAAGTGGTGAGGATGGTAATGTTGTCGATGTATTGACGTTGTGTTGTTCATAATGGGCTTCGAAGTGTCACGTTTCGGGCGCAGCGAGACGAGAGACCCGTAATGGCAATTCATACAAAATTGGAGGCCTGCAAGATGGTCTTTTTCAATTTCCATCCCAAAATTTGTGGCACAGGATCACGGCGTTCAGCCATCAAAATTAAAGTTATATACAACGAAACACAAAACTTAAAATAATGTAAAACAAACAGGTTTATGCACAGAAAGTGCATTGCAGCAAAACAAAAAGGATCCGACTTAGGGCGTAGCTTTGCTCGCAATTGAACAAAACTAGTATTCTGTTAGAACCCAGAAGAATATATGTGTAGAAAATATAATATGGAAGGACAGACATACCTAAAAAATCATAATTGTGTTAGTGTTAATTGTAGGCAATAAAAAAAAAACAATCCTTATACTAATATTATAAATGCGAAAGTGTGTGTGTTTGTATGTTTGTCCTTCTTTTACGTCGCAATGGAGCGTCGTATTGATGTGATTTTTTGTATGGAGATAGTTTAGAAGCTGGAGAGTGACATAGGCTACTTTTTCCAGCGGGAAAACATCTAATTCTTACGAGAAAATTCAATATGTTACATTTTCCTATAACCACGCGGGCGAAGCCGCGGGCATCAGTTAGTTACTTATAATTTTACTTATCTAAAAATATCTGAAAATAGTAGGTAAATTATATTATAATAAATATAATTATAATTGTATTACTAAAAATAAAATAGCTACATAAATAAACCTACAAATACACGGTGTTCTTTTAACCGTCTTAGAGCCGAAGCCCAGTTAATGTATACATTACAAGGAACTTAAAACAAGGTTTTTTTTTGTTTTTTTTTAATCATTTGTAGTGTTTTTTTTTATTAATATTAATTTTAATCATCCAGGCGAGTGACCGCAGTGACCGCTAGCCACTATCTTATGTAGATAGGTAAGAACTCTAACCGGGTGAATGAACTTCGCACCGTGCGCCATACTGGATTTTTCGAACTTAATTACGTTTTATTACTAAAAACTTAACAATTATTTTTTTTCACAAATAATTAGTACGTTTTGGATACTTTAAGTGGGCTTCGGCTCTAAGATGGTTAAAAAAACACGTTGTGTATGACGAATGGCCATTAGGTATGATAAAAATGCGTTCGACTCTTTCGCTTTTAGGCTAGAAGGAATTTATACTTTACTAGATGCTTGCGCGGTTCCGTCCGCGCATTGCGAAGAACCCAGTCAAACCCGCTGGATAAAATATAGCCGACTAGCTTCTGCCCGCGACTCCGTCCGCATGGAACTCGTTTATATCGTAGCTCCATACAAACTTTCACCCCCCCCCCTTTAAGGGAAGTGGGGAGTTAGAAAGAGACAAAAAGTAGCCTATGTCACTCTCCATCCCTTCAACTAACTCCACTTAAAAAATCACGTAAATTCGTCACTCTGTTTTGCCGTGAAAGACGGACAAACAAACAAACAAACACACACACTTTCGCATTTATAATATTAGTATGGATATGGATATGGATATGGATAACCATCCAGGAAGTCCATTCTACACGCAACATCAAATAGTACATTACTTACCAAGGGCTGTAACAGTGCGATAGAGGGCTTTCTTTTTTACTGCCCGGGAGTACACAAAGTTGCGTCTTCACCTGGCCATTATAGCAAGGTGTGACGTGAACTTTTTAACATTTAAAAGTTACAATCTTACAGACTTTTCCTCTTTATAATAGGTATTAAAGTTTATATTTTATCACCCAACAATTGTGACCATAAGGACAGGAGCCAGGCCCCGTATCATGGTCGGTTTTTTCACGCGATAAGTGACATAGAGCGTCCGTCACTGGCTGACACCGTTCGATAGAACGAAACTGACGCTCTACTCTATCTTGTCACTTATCGCGTGATAACGCCGATCTTGATACGGGGCCTGAAGTGGCCTAACGCCGCATAATTATAAGGTGTAATGTTTTGCACCTAACGATTTCTACATAGATCTTGCTGCGTAAATTCGGCGTCAGCGTATTTTAAGCTTCGATGCGACCGGATACGCCTTCCGTTACACGCCCGGTCTGTGGCCACAGCCTTATCGCACAAAGCCTGCCGAAGCGATTAGGGCGCGGTTGCTGACGCTGCACCTTTAATTGACGGCGAAAACTAATTGTTTTACCGTAGGTAAAATGCTATCGGCTGTGCTTTGGTGAAGTAAAACATCGTGAGGATACCTGCATGATACATCTAAGAAGAAATCCGAAGATTTATTGTGAAGTCCCCAATCCGCACTGGGCCAGCGTAAGGGTACGTATATAGGCTGATGATGAAAATGATATTGATATTTATTTATCTCATAATATATATATATATATATATTTATTTATAAGGAGATCAAACAGAGTTAAATGTACAGAATACCTTAAGATTAATAAACCACATAGCAAACATGCATTTAGCTCCTCAACAGTCCTCACTGAGATGTATGGTTTAGTTTACTTATTCTACTTAGATATTAAGAATGTTACATACTATTTTAAATGTTTCTATGACTGTACTACTGTCATTATCTTATTACTTACTTTATATTATATTACTCCAACAAAATATTACCAAGATAACAGCTTGAATTGTACATTCATCCGTACTTTTATATGAGTAAAGTGATGATTTGTATTTTATTACAGTGCATTATATAAACAACATGATTGCTATAGGTAGTTTCATTTCAGTAATTGTGAGGTGTCGGGAATAACTATGTGAGGATGCGGTCTTGGCATATTGTCGCTTTTGTTTGAGAAATATGGGTTTTAGGCGAGGAACAGTAGGAACAAACGGAGCGGTGCGGCACCGCTCGCCGCGGTGGGTTCTGCGCCTTAGCGGAGCTTGATATTTTTGAAGCAGGGTTGTACTGAAGTTGATATAAAGAAAGGGTATCAAAAGGTCTGATATAAACTGTGGACAAAATAGAGGGCAAACAAATCACTTTCATCCAAATATTAATCACTATCAGTAAAGATAATTACCACGTTCGGAAACCTCAGAGGTCAAACGAGGCGGACTTATCAAGCATCTCTTTCAGACGACTTGTCAGCGAGGAATTACGAATTAATTCCCGAACGCTCCCGCCTTTGATCTTTGAATGGGCCAACTTAGATTAATTTCTTGGAACTTACAGCATTGTATGGGATATTTTTATAGTACAGGAGAGAAACGTTGTTTTAGATAAGTCATTGGATACAAATTTGATACGCAGCAGGCTAGCTGTTGTAGTGACTAACTATGAAATTAACTCCGTTAAGGACAAATATTTCTGCGATGTAGGTAGGGATTATTAATTAAGCATTAATACGAAATTGGATAAATAAATACATAATATCTTACTCTTCTTTTGGTGTCGCTCCCGGTTGCATCCCAATAAACTAGCAGGTAATTACTTAAATAAATAAATTGAGCCGTAAAATGGCTGAATGGATAATTACAATTGTCTCATTGAGGCAGGCAGCAAGCAAAGTAAATAAATAAATATTTACAGAAAAAATACACAAATCCTTCTAGTCTCAATTCAAGCAAAGCTTGTACTAGAACGATAAACATACTTATAAAAATAAATACATACTTAAATACATAGACAACATCTACGACTCGGGACCAAATATTCGCGCTCATCACACAAATACCGGGAATCGAACCCAAGTCTTCTTATTTCATAGGCAGAGTACCAACTAGGCTGCAAGCGGTAAAACAAACTAATCCACATTATAATTTTCAGCCTGTAATCTAGCAGCCTACTTTTGAGCATAGACACCTACGCGCGCTTGAGTACGCTACGCGTCCTGAGGGGTCATCACGTAACTTTTCGAACGCACGTTAGGACAACTTAACTGTCATTATGCCATACAAGAAGTCATTAGATTTATCTGACGTATGTACAATGCGTAACGCAATTGACCGGTTCTGAACTAGTCTTATCCAGTAGGAACCCGTTACCTAATACTATCAACCAACTCATCGAATTGGTGGTCGACTGAGCAATCCACAAAACAATAAACAGGTAAAATTAATTGAAAGGAAAATTGATAACAAGGCATAGTCATGTAACTTACCCACAGAGTTTACCACACTGCCTTGTACTAAACAAATTGCTCACCTAGACTAACTGATGTACCTACACAGCGAGTAAATAATATCAGAGAAGCTTCCAAAAAGCGAGTTGGGCGAGTCAATTTGTGCACAATGTTTAGAAAGTGGCTCGGATCGGGCTCAAGCATCAATCAGGCCCCAACTTTTTCGATTTGCTTAAAATGTAAAGGGACCACTTACCGTCGTGTGTGGCGCGGGCGGAAAAGTGCGGAGATTATAATAGGAGGATTGTGTAGCCAAGGGGTAAGGCGATTCTCCCACTACACCCCGTCCCGTCGCGGTGCGCGGAGCGGCAGATTTTTTTACACGCGCATTCACGCGCAGCGCATTGCCGCGTCGGCAGTGTGAAGGGCGTGTTTTCTATATAAATTGAGATTCTTGCATACGATGGCAAAATCTGCCGTTCCGCGCACTGCGGCGGGACGCGGGACGCGGTGTAGTGGGAGAATCGCCTTAGTGTTAGTAAACCAATCTTAAGGGGATGCCTTGATTTGAGTCGTACACGCCCCCTAGACAGAGACACGCTGATGCCTTCCGCCCACGAAAAAACGAGATGTAACACTCTTCGGGAATCGCTGTTTTGGACAAATTTCGATAAATACCTAATTTAGTGAAGGTTTATTAAAATTTCATAAAGTGAGATTTTAGATGAGATAAAATACTATAGTATTTACTTGATTATGTCGTAAAATAATAATATATGAGTAGGCTGAGTAAAAAAAGGAAAATACAGACCCAACTTTGGATTTTTTTTCTATCGATGAAATTTTAAGCTATCATGTATCCATAAAATCAGATGAACAATCATATAGTCAAGAATCATATATCTGAAAATCAAACCTTATTGTTTCTTAGTCTAGTCAGAACGGCGTTTCAAAGCACGCGATAATTTCCAATGCACCGCCTTAAAATGAACACGCCTCATCAGCCTCCACTGTTTACCCGACTGCCGAAGGAACGGTGTATGCGTGTATGTCTTATTTTTTGGCACGCCCTGCAGCCTAAACCTTTTGACGGATTTCGACATATGAGGTTTCATTGGATTCCTCTTAATCGTGGGAGCAAAGCAACATAAGCTCTAATATTCTGAAAATAGTCTCTTATATTGAAACTTTTCCATTAGTGGAAGGGTGCTGATTTTAAGATTGGTTTTAAGGGGCTCCTAGCTCCCAATGACCTTCGATCTATAACTGTCGGTTTTTTGTATTTTTTATGGCTTATAGTATTAACAACAACGACGCTTACCGGAATAGTATCACATATTTACTTCAAAACTCACAGTTTTCGAGATATATGGCACCAAACTTTGGCAATTTCAGGCACCAACACCGTTTTTTGGACGTAACTTTTGTGAAAAATGAGTTAAAAATAAAAATCTATCGTGGGTTGTTAGAGACGTCAATAAGGAACAGTTATATTTATATTTCATATAGAAACATGCATAAACAACATACTAATATCGAAAACAGAGCTTTTTTGGACCATGTTTGAATAAATCATAAAAATAAAAATATTAATTATTTTCAGAAAATCTCTGGAAAGGATTGAAGACCCGATAAGTGTTTGTGCCATAAATATATCTATAGTTTTGACGGAGGAGTATCAACTCAAAACTCGTCAAAACTAGCCAAAAAGCGCGGGGAGCTGGTCACTCGTCACGAAACTAGACCTCTACCTACGGCTAGTTACTACGCATCGCGGTGTCAAGATATATTTGTGGGTGACCGTTGAGGTGAGCTTAAAACAAGTTACAGAATAGGGGGACTAGACTGGTGTCCAAAAAGGACCAGTTTTGTCAGCTCCGCCGCTCCGACCTCCGTGGTTAAACTTAAGATGGCATATCGGTCTCTTAACTGTCCCGAACAATGGCACATTATTTATTTATGGCTTTCTGGCCAGGGCTGCCTGGCTGCCTCGTTCTCTGTAATTGGCACATTTGGACGTTTACGGGCTGGTATGCGTGACTTATCCGGGAAAAAGGATAAGGGGTATCCAAACGTATTGGATCGGTATTGATGCATTTGTTGTGGCACAGGTTCTGACAGGTTTTTCTCCGGTGCATCCAGATGGTTATGCGGGGTTGACTGTGATCCATTATTATAGTTCTCTATACTTCTATACTTAATATTATAAAGAGGAAAAGACTGAGATTTTAGCTTTGTAACCTTGTTATGTTTTGGGTAATCTCCGGAACTACTTGTCCGATTTGAAAAATTCTTTCACCTGCGTGTAGATTGGATTTTCTGGATAGTTATCGATCTATCTTCAAGGGCTCACCAACCCAAAGTGGGTCTTGGCCTCCGACACGAGTTGTCGCCACTTGACCCGATCCTGCGCCATCCCCTTCCAGTTCATGGCTTTAAGGTCGCGCAGGCCTAATTCGTCGACGTCGTTCCAGCGATACCTGGGACGTCCGACGGGTCGCCGCCCTACTGGATGTCCCAAATATGCCCGTTTGGCACCCCGATCTTCCTCCATCCTTTCAACATGCCCAAGCCAGCGGAGACGGTGCGCTTTTGTTTCTCCAATAATGTTGGGTGTAGCCACAAGATGCTCAATTTCGATGTTCTTCCGGACTCTGAAGCTTCCGTCACATTGTAACAGTTTCCCCCCCTCAACTACGCACGCAATACGAACGAATACGAAAAGACCTAACAAAAGACCTAACACGCTGAAGAAACTCCTCGTCGAAGCTCGAGAACGCTGAATAATTTTAATAAACTCTAACGTAATGTAAAACCCTAGACTTTACTGTAATTCGCACTCTCTATTTTCCTACTTATTAAACCTTCTTTCGTTGTGTGCTTTCATTACAAATACCTGAAGATATGGCCAAATTTGTGATCGCTAGTGGTAGAACCCTGAAGTGTTGTGAACCGTAATAACCCTAGGTACTTTTATGAAAGCTTGACAGGTTTTGGACTCCGCATTCTTAATACAACTAAAGCTAGTCTATCTGTATATAAATAAGCCTATCTATACACTAATTTCCACTGCTATTTTCCTATTTCTTGATATAACAAAGTCCTAAAACTTGTTATTATAATTTATTCTTTATTCGCTGTAAGTTACTTTATGATTATAAATATATTTTGTTTTTGGTAGAAGATCTCCTACCCCCTATTACATGTCCGGTTGAACAAGGAGTAGCTCTTATCAAGATCAAGATTATTTATTTAAACCTATAATGAGATAAAAGACTGCCCTATACTTGTATTTTGGAACAAAGTTCTATCGACGGGTCGTGCGGTAATCTTTTACTCACACTTGCTACTCTCTTGTTTGGAATGGAGTCTGGACATCCTATACACGTTACTTACCTAGCTATCCTATGGGTTTATGACCCAGAGAGTGAATCTACCAGCGTCTCAAACCTAGCGGTCAGTTTCGAGAAGAAACGCCGAAATAAACTCGTCTGACCTTTTTTAGTATTATTAAATGTTCATGTTGATAGCTTTTATGGCCCATAACCTGAGACCATTCTCTACCGACAACTATGGTGGGTAATGCCGAGGTAATCCGTTCATTACATGTGAAATATTCTACCTAAACCGTACCTTAAATGAAGAGTATCCACTCATGATAATAAATACCGTGAATGAAGAGTATCCATTCATGATAATAAGATATTGATAAGGATTTGATGAACTGCTCAGCCTGTCATCAAATCCAGAATTATTTCATCTTTCTGAAACAATCCTGATATCTCAATGTCACGAATAGCATTATAACCTTTTGATGATCTTTAATAATTGTCACACCTTCATAATATTTTACATGTAATCCACGGCAACCCAACACCACTTGCCCACGCTACTCAAATGTCACATCAGTTACTCATATTAATAATTTAAACCTTCATTAAATCTTATTGGAATAGTGATTCTACCTTTAGTGGTCCAAGCAAACCCTTGGAATATCTTAAATTAGATATAGTTTTTAAGCCCTAACACCCCATAACGCGTGAGTCTACTTCTACGTCTACCCCACAGTCTCTATTCTGCTTACTTCTAGAACCATACCTTAGTTCAGAAGCAAGAATGTATCCCTAGTTAAACTGTAAGTAGTTCAGTCGGCGAAACTGAGATAGCAACCCTAGCAGCCTGTGTATTTGCCTCCCCCCGCTGTGCTCGACAGAGCTAGAGGGATACAGCGAGTAAGGCGCCCTAGCTGGGAATATTACTTGTATATTTACATATATTTAATGCTGAACGACCCCTCAGGCATCCGATCGATTTCAACGAGCGGAGTATCCTCCTGTGCTTATCACATGAATGACCAAGCCTCGTCTACGTCGTCAGCTGTTCTGAGAGACGTGAGGGCCCCGATTAAGGGGTTTCGTCTCCTATGTCGGTAAAAAGGTAGACGCCAGACCACACCTCAAGTCTGGTTGCTAAGGACACGGACTCAGTCCCATTTGGCACCGTTAGGCGGGACTGACTTCGCAGATATACTGATTCTTGGCAGTGTTCCGGCTGATTAGGTAGTGAGAATTAACCCCAACTAAGCTTCGAAAGCAATCACTCAAATATATCCAATCCCAGAGAGTACTCGGGCACATTAGCTATATTTGATTAACCATATGAACCTCCGGACTTGATCCGTTACGGTAAATAACAGTTTCGACTGAGTTCCGAAACTACTTGTCAAACATGCCCAATTCCAAAGAGTAGCCCTGGCGAATAAGACATGTTTGAATTAGCCATATAAACCCCACAGAATATTTCCGATAAGGTAAACATAGCTTAGGCCCTAATACCCCTTTAAATATACCAATGACTATAAATTTAAGAAAAACAAATGACTCATAATTACGGAGAGAGCTTCCCCATAACGACGAGCCATTCACCACAATAAAGGTAACACGCACCAATAATTTCCTAGCCCACAACCAGACACTGCCAGTCCGAACGATGTGAATTGAATCATCCGGTACCAGTCCGGCAAGCCCTTTTATACTCTTCACGAGGGTTACGAGGGTCACGAGGGTCAGTAGGGTTACGAGGGTCAGTAGGGTCTCGAGGGTCAGTAGGGTCACGAGGGTCAGTAGCACGAGGGTCACGAGGGTCAATAGGGTCACGAGGGTCAATAGCACGAGGGTCACGAGGGTCAATAGGGTCACGAGGGTCCGTAGCACGAGGGTCACGAGGGTCAATAGGGTTATGAGGGTCAGTAGGGTCTCGAGGGTCAGTAGGGTCACGAGGGTCAGTAGCACGAGGGTCACGAGGTCAATAGGGTTATGAGGGTCAGTAGGGTCTCGAGGGTCAGTAGGGTCACGAGGGTCAGTAGCACGAGGGTCACGAGGGTCAGTAGGGTCACGAGGGTCCGTAGCACGAGGGTCACGAGGGTCGGTAGGGTCAAGAGGGTCACGAGGGTCGGTAGGGTCATGAGGGTCAGTAGGGTCACGAGGGTCAGTAGGGTCAGTAGGGTCACGAGGGTCAGTAGGGTCACGAGGGTCAGTAGGGTCACGAATGTCAGTTCACGGGAAATGCGTGAGTTAAAACGTTGGTTGTATCATGAATCTCTTCAACTCTCCTTAATCTTTTAGCAATAAGTTGATTTAGCTTCTAATGCTCTAGCTATTAAGATTGAAATTCGTATTTCACCCTACGCTTCCAGCCATGACGGACTGTCGTAGTATAAACATTATTTGGGTATCTATATTTTAAATTATTCATACAATGTTCATAATTAAAATAAGTTTCCAATACTGATTGTTCACACTGTTGAATGCTAGCTTCGTTGATTTTCTTCTCCCCTTTAATTATTACGTCAATTTCCCAAACTGAAAGGTATGAAGCAATAGTTTGGCTTCCCCTCTCTTTCTATATCAATAATTGTATAATAAATATTCAGAAATCCGCTAGCGAGCATGCCCATTCTGTTTCAACTCGCCCCGATGAATATTTCGCAATGCATGACCAGGGTCATGCATGTAGAATCTTCATCCCTAGACCTAGATTTGTCAGTGACAATCCCCTCCCTTTTTTAAACTCGTGATGTGTATTTATCCAGTACTAAATGATCATCAATGACTTCGTCAGTTAACACAATTCCCTTGAACCATAACAATGAGTAATGACTAGCTTTTCCTCAAGGATTTCTGTCTCATTCTGGGATGATAGGTTGTGAATCCTATCAGGTCCTGTGACCCAATCTTCGATGATTTGACCTCGGATCGGTGATTACATTGCTCAATCGGTGATCCTAGAAAACATTGCTCTTTCTATAGGTAAAGCACGCAAAATTTCCCCACATAAGACAGAAGCTATTTGGTGGGAGTACCGAGATGTTCATTCTCCAATGTATAAGCTCGAACTGTGCCCTCAGATTCCATCATTAATAATCAGTTTCTTGGCGCTTGTTTCAAGTCTTATAAAATAAGTCAATTCCCTTAAGACCAGTTTAACTAATGTAAGAAAAGTAGATTCCCGAGTACCCTTTACTCAGTTATTTTTTTCATTCGCGCGAAATACCAGGTTGTGAAGCTGATAGAACCTATTGTTCCGAGTTTGCAGTATCAAACTGAATCTTTGGATCTGGCTGGGCATCCTCCAATTCTACCCACATTGCTCGGACATGAATGATGCCACAAAAACTTCCCACGCAAACCAAAAAAAACTTTTATGTAAGAATTCAGGCATCCACTATTCCTTAACTAAAATTCGAACCAGTCAACTATAATGTTACGCTTCATTATTATTTATAATAACCTCCTGCTCAGTTCTATTGATTCGATTGTGATTTCCCCACAATTTTGACTTATTTTAACCGACATGAAGTGTGTATACCCTTGCATAAAACATCGTGTGTAGTATAAGTCCCCAAACAATACTCTATACTAAGAGTCGAATCGCTTTCACGATTTTAACCTATTGATAAGAGTCTAGGGACTTATTGTTTTTTTTTTTTTTTTTTTTTTTTTTTTCCCAACAAAACCAACAAATCCAGGTTATTTGATTACACTCCAGCTATTGCCTAACTGTAGCAATCCACGTTTACAGAAAATCTCAGACATGCCTCCCCCCCCTATAATATCTTTCCATTCATCACCTTCCAATACCCCCATTAATATGTTCAAACCATCACACCTTTCATCCCTTCCTCATTCGCCTGTTCACTCGATTGCCACAGATAGTCAAAGCTTATGACGTGTAATCGTTTCAATTCAGATTTAAGACTTATTAATCCTTAATTTGTATAATATATATAATGACTCCCTTAAAAATGTTCATACTCGCCATCGATTCATCTACTATAAATAAGTAAAATGAAGTATATTGCTTCACCTTTTAATTCATACCCAGAAATAGGCACATTATAACTATCAATTTCAATATGAACCTAAATTCAAAAATCGCAACAGCAAATGAATTGAATTTGATAACCATAATCATTTTTTTTTTCAAAATAGCCAGATTTGTCACCTTGGATCCGAAAGTATGCCCAAAATTCGAAATTAGCATCAGCAAATTAGCTAAATTTGATATACATGACGACTTTCCAAAAAGTCAGATACGCCATCCTGAATTTAAAATTTAATCCAAAATTTGAAATTAGCATCAACAAATTAGTTGAGTTTGACATACATATCGACTTTTCCAAAAAGCCAGGTAAACCATTTTTGTGTTTAAAATCTAACACAAAATTTGAAATTAGCATCAACAAATTAGTTAAATTTGATATACATGACGACTTTCCAAAAAGTCAGATACACCATCCTGAATTTAAAATTTAATCCAAAATTTGAAATTAGCATCAACAAATTAGTTGAATTTGACATACATATCGACTTTTCCAAAAAGCCAGGTAAACCATTTTGAATTTAAAATCTAACACAAAATTTGAAATAAGCATCAAGAAATTAGTTGAATTTGACATGCATATCAATTTTTCTAAAACATCAGGTAAACCATTTTGAATTTAAAATCTAACACAAAATTTGGACCAAGCATCAAAAATTAGTCGAATTTGACATACATATCGACTTTTCTAAAAAAATCAGGTAAACCATTTTGAATTTAAAATCTAACACAAAATTTGAAATTAGCATCAACAAATTAGTTGAATTTGACATGCATATCGATTTTTTTTTTTTTAAATCACGTAAACCATTTTGAATTTAAAATCTAACACAAAATTTTGGAACAAGCATCAAAAATTAGTCGAATTTGACATACATATCGATGATTCTATTTTTCTGAATATACACGGAAGAGACAAATTAAGAGCCAAATCAATTATTTCCCGCCGACTCAAAAATACTAAATTTTGTACTACTCTGCAATACTTCAATTATTATTATCCGGCTATTACGTAACCTGTTTCATGCCATTATCAGTACTCAACCAGAGGTGAAGCTAGTAGTGACAATCTCATGCAGTAATTTCGATTGTACCTCAGTTGACCTACTGTAATTGTGTAATAAAACCCACCGCAAAGTATTTACATTGCTGAAGACGTTACTTGTTTAGGTATATTTCATATTTATAAAATGTTTCACATTAAGAAATGCCTATCACCACCTAAAATCTAGATCCACTTAGATCTATTCCCGATTTTTCATGCTCATATCTTATCGTAGCAGGCTGTACACAGCCTGTCAATCAGTCATAATAAGTATAAAGTAATTTTGCAAGAAAAAATCATCCCAACCGGTACCCTTGTTCCATTTATAAAACACAGGAATTAAATTTACATGCACATAAAAATACAAAAAGATAGGTTCGCCGAGAATTGAGCTCAGGTCCACGACTTGGAAAGCCAATGTTCTTCAACCGCGCCACCGTACAACTATGAGCAACGACCGAAATTATGCTCTACATTCGTTTAAAAATGTCAAATGTATGCCTACTTATTGCATGGAAAATATTTAGGTATTAATGTTTCACCAGTGTTTAACTTCTATTTTCTTTGGCGCATACCCACAGGATGAAATATTTGTTATTTTAAATGAAATTTAATTTAATTTTAATTAACTACATGTTTTTAATGATAATATGGGCAGCGGCCCACAATGATAGTCTAGTTATTTTTTTCACATTCCCTTACTATTTAAAATGTGATATTTCATAAGATCAAACAAGTGCAAGCAACAATGAAAACCCAAATAAAACCATTATAATAATTTTCAAATCAACACAATAATTCATGATTTGAACGCTCACATATAGGTACATATATATATAATGGCAATTAACACCCAAATGCGTTCCGCTGACTTGAATGTTAGATAACCCGGTCACAAGTTAATATTGTCAATATTATAATCTAGTTTGTCCCAATAACCACCCTTTTTAATATTTACAAACTAACGTTTAGGTGTCTTTCTTTACCAATAACAAATATTTAAATTAAAACTCAATTGTCGGCTTTTTAAAGTTGTAATAACAAAATTTTCAAATGACTGACGCTCCGGTTTAATTAATCAACCCCCATAGTGGTCAGTTGATTTGATACCGAATTTCCAAGTTGTTAGAATAATAAATGAAGAACGGATTTTGTGTATTTATTGGGTGTTTAATTTACTTACGCGACCCAAAATCTTGGTTTGTGTATTCGTAACATCGAATTAAGCGCCTCATTCAGTATAAATTCACAATTATGTGCATTTATCCCCACAAGTGACTGTATGTTGCTTGCTCCAACTCCCTTTAATAAGGCATTAGGAGCGTTTTCTAAACTTTCAAAGCTGTTGCATGGTTTAACCTAGAACCGACTTGCATTCTGAGTAATTTACAACGCTTACCCATAGTATAACATATTCACTTTTATTTGTTATAAAACACAGCTATTGAAAACTACCACGAACACAAAATAACACTTCAACCCACCGGTCACTTTTCTTCCACGAATTTATACAGAAAAACGGATGCACATTTCAAGTTTGACGCAACTATGATTTATCCGCAACGCATTTATTAAGAATCTTCACCTATTTCCATAGGAACATAGTTCGTTTAGTTTATAAACAATAATCGGCAAGCACACACTTTGATCCAACGAATAAACTTTGCCCGTAATCGCACCCGCACTGGTCCTATGGCCATCACACGAATTAACGTTCCTGTATGATACTTTATTCGGATAGCATTATATCAATTGGTTATTCACTCATTTTGTCCCGAAAACAGAAACTTACTTGTACAAAGAAATTCAATCCAACTGTCAATGTCTGTTTCATTCCTATTATGGCAGTTTGACGTAAAATTTCGTTCGGAAATTCATAACCCTTTTCTAACCGCAGTAATCATATTAAACTGAACCCTCTGCATTATTGATTCACAAATGCGGTCATTGATCATCAGACCTCGGACAGAGTGAGCCATTTTTACGTCATTAATGTCAAGTGTAGATGTTAATATAGATATGCCTCAAGATGAAATATTAAAAAGAATTCATGAATAATAATTAAACAAAAATGACAGTGCATTATGTACAAAACGAGTAAGTATTATTTATTTATTCAAATTTTTCTTTGTTATTGGTTATTGTAATAAAGAACTATAATTTTTTCTAGATTTTCAATTTTCAACGCACTTCTTCTTGAGTTTAATATCCACTTATAGATGGAAAAAGACCTTTCTACTTCCACTGAAGTGAGCGGAGTGAAGTTGTACATTAAAATACCGTCCACATCTGTTCCTTCCGAAATTTTTTCAGCATAGTCCCTAAACAGATCTAAGTCTGGGTTTCTAGCTATGACGTCTTCTAATTTCTGACTGACAGAAGCAGACGAAGACCAGCTTATAACAGCTCTCACTTGGTCCAACGTTAAAAATGTATCTACGACGGATATTTTAGATTCCTGTAATTTTTTTAAGGCATATTCAATTATATGGAAATTCACAACAATATATTTTAGATATTGTTATTGTCTATCTAAAGAGGTATGATATCATATCAGTTATATTACTTTCATATGGATATATGTAATAATATGCTTATCATTTAAAGAGGCTTGCTATACAATTAATTTGTTTTGCTAGTTATGTAAAGATCTAAATAGAATAATTTAATTCGTTATTCAATTACATCACATCTGCCATTGAATGACTACGTAGGTATGTCCATATTATGCAAACTCTTAAAACAGCTCACCCTGTCCGAGGTCTGTTGATCATCTATTTGAAAAGATAGCTCTCGGCAATTTTTTTAGTTGTTGTTATAAACACAAGCGACAAATCTGTCGTAAGATTAAATTATAAAACTGCATCTTCCTGCCATCTATCGTTGAGTTAAGTATTTCTGAGCATAGATTGCAGATATTTTTAGTTTCCTCATATGTGGTGTCACCCTCTACCGATGAGTAGCGAAGATAACTAGTGACGTTAGTCTTCTGACATTCCCATTTGTCGTTAGATGGCGTCCATAAGGATATACGATCATATTTATTTATTTTTGTAATAACAAACTTCATGCTGTCCAAAGCTAATATTTATGTCTTTTATCAGTGATCATTTTAAATAGATACTCGATTTATGTTCTTAAGACCATTAGTAAATGGAACCCACTCATCGCTAATTGTATCTCATTTCTTACCCACGGCGCCATCTATCGTTGAATAGTGAAAATAATTAGTGACAGATGATCTCACAATGTAATCAATCTTGACAATATACGATTCTATCAAAGTTTTAGTTACAATAAAATATTTCAAGAAAATATCATCTATGTACTCTGGGCTATGTTATTGTTAGTAGGTTAGTAACAACTTTGCACTAACACTTTAAACCCAAACGACGCGTCACTTTTACCCAACAGCCAACACTGAACATAGATGTCGTCATACGATGTCCCTCAACCACTCATTATTTATTAATGTTTTATGTAACTAACGAAAATTAAAAATTGTAATTGTTAAATAACGTAGAAATATAATTCTACAAAATTTAATTTACTGGAGTGGAGTTACGCGAATATGGTCTAATGAAACGTTTTTCAGTTTAGCGTGGCTTCGCTTCATTGTCAACTGTCAGTTGTGCGTCTTCCCGTATCACCCGTATGAGTTGTTTTTGTAAACGATTTAATTCGTTTCATAGTTAATTTATACTCTCACTGACTCTAGCAAAGGCCCCAGATGATGCCACGTCTCTCTTATAATAATAATAATGGATCTAATGCAAAATCATCAAACCAGACGAATAATACAAAACAACACTCCAGCTCTCGCTACAGGAAGCCGCCACTTGTTAGATACACGGATGTTTTCTTCAAGGTATGTACCATCTCTGAATGTCCTTTCATTTCGCTTTATCATCAAATTTTCCATCTCGCCTAGACTTACTGTCTTTGTTTGAGGCTATGCAATAAGTATTTCAACGTTACAAAGTGTCATGGAACTCGGCAATATTTCGGCAAACAATAGCACATCAGTGTTATTTGTGATCATTTGAAGATGGCCGAACAGGATCTCGCTACCATCTAGCTTTGAGCCATATAGTACTTGACTACTCTTCGCGAAATAGTTAAACACAACCCGTTTCAATCTGTTCTTTAAAATAACTAACCGTTCCTTGCTGTGCCATTGTTATTTTCATAATTTCTTGTCATGACGTTTCTAGGAATACAGGAGCGTTCCCTCAATCGATGGTCTAACAATGCAACAAGTGATTTCAATCATGAATGCCATAGAAGGGGTCCGTTACAACATCAGCGATCCCAGTGAAACTGACATGTTCAAAACATAGGAACGATCTTAAATTGTAAGTATGTACATATAATTGACCTATAAATGTATATATCTCTCAAACCATTTTATAATTTCATCCCAATTTCAGCGTGAGTAATTTGTTATTAAGATATATTCCCATTTCACTCTTTTTACAAAATTATACCTTGTATCAACTGTCATAACTATATATGATTATATGAATATTTGCGTTATTCCCACTTAACATAACCCTTCTATCTAACTTTACAGCGGTTTGAAAACAAATGAAGGCTGCTACTCTTCGCAACAAGTCTGGCTTGTCGGACCATTCATCCAACATTTCAATCTTCCTAGCGTGATGGTAAAAAGGTAATTATATGTATTATTTCTTCATATCACTGATGTATTTCAATGATTCTGTGCGCGCTTAGTAATATGATCAAAAAAACTGTGTATGCTCGGCGCTCTCTTCATAGTATTGACAAAATGTATGTGCTAACAAGGAAATTTGTAAATCCATGGCCATACGTTTACCAAACCAGGATATCACTGTTCTGTAAGCGAATCAAGGCTTGGAAAAAATATGTTTTCATTATTAAATATCAATAGTTACCACAAATTCCACAATTTAAACCCAAATCAAGATATTTCCTCACGCCCCCGTACCATGTTATTTTCTTTAATATATACTTAATATTTAAGGAACATAATTAAAGCTTAGAATGACCCCAGTAGTACTGCTACAACTAAACGCTCTCCCATATCATAACAACGTTTGAAGCGACACTGGAAAAACCCAATGGTTCCTGTGCTCTGTGAATAATTTTCGTGAAAGCTTATTCTATTATACGGAGAGTAATATTTATTTTTATGTTTCCAGGGACGCCTACAAGCTGCCCTCCCGAAACTGCATGTAAAAACTGCCCTACTAGCGTGCTGAACCGGCATCTGAACAAACATTTCGAGTGCCTACCAGGCGGGCTCTCGGTTGCGAACGTGTTAAACCCTTATTATCAGAACATCCAATCTTATGAAACACTTCGAGCTGAAATCTGGGAAACCTCACTTGTTAAATCTGCATAAATAAATAAAGATTATCTCTTCCTTTTCTGCTTTTCGTGATCTTAACATTTCCACATCATTTTGTATCGCGTTTGAGTGTAATAACGGTATATTCCCTAACATATATTTCTTGAATACCTATAAACCATAACGGGGCGTTCATTCGCACTTCTACTAAGCTACTCATGGTACTAATAACCATTATATAGTTAATTTTATACTAGCGACCCGCCCCGGCACCGCACGGACGCCATATTACACATACAAACCAGTGGAAAGTGACCCTGCCCTATACTATGTAGTGATATTTCAAATAAGCTTCCTTAATTGTATAAGATAATGGATATGTATGTTGATAAATGTAATGTATGTTGGTTGTATGCTATTTTATATATAAAGTATGAACCAGAAAATTAATGTCTATGCTATGCACGTCGTGTGACTTTTGTATGATAATATGATATACTGGGCCATGGACTTTCCATACCTCCTTGTAACCAGACGATATAGTGCTTCGCATACACAAGCGTATTCATTATTTTATTTCCTCCCTCGCTAGCATGTAGCTTTACTCAAAACAACGTGTCGTACGTTCAATGACGTCATAGATTCTATTAATTGCGACTTAGCTACCAACTTGACCCATAGGTGTATGTCGCAGCTTTGTAAGTATCAAACAATCTTCAAGAACCAACCAGAATAATAATTTAATCCGATTCGCGATTCAATATTTTCCTAGTGTGTTACCAAAAATGTCGCTACATCCGTATTAATTAAATAATTCTCTCACGTTAATTCATCAAACTAAATTCAATATAATCTATTGTATCCACGTATTATTTAAGTCCTGAGCTATAACCACGATCTTTGAAAGTCGAAACCCGGGTATTCCTGTCTCTATCGTTCATGATACTGAGTGACAGGGATGCATGTATTCGAGCCTCGACTCTTGGCAGCGCTGCTGCTGTTACTAAACAGTGTTCCCACAGTCGAGCAACCCGTACTGCAAGCTTTCCGTCCGCCCTATCAACTCGTCATGCCGGAAAGAGGAGAATATTTTGATTTCTATGTCTAATTACAACACATTGCTGCGACAAGTTGTCAGGCGTGTAAGACCGTTTTATGTCTGTGGCCCTTGCTCTTAAAAGCCTTCTACACTAGCGTTTTGGTATAGCAACAAATTGACGTGATTAATTACCTTTATCTATGAAATCTCGATCTAAGCTAATCGTTTTGTCTTTGTATTTTCGTATATATTGTCTCACTAAAGTGATTTTAAAATTACGTCTTTATATCAAATCATAAAATAATGCTAGATAAAGTTTTGCGTTGCATAAATTAAATAATTATTATAAGATAATATTTCCGCAGATCTTTTCTATGAAGATAACTATAGGAGTCTTAAAATGCAATAACACCTCGTGGTTGGTGGAACCTAATAATGCAAACCCCAACAAACGCACAGATTATCGGGCCGTACATTACCTAGGCCGATTATCATGGCTGTACATTAACCGGCACCTGTTTGGCTATTCTGTGGGTTTATTTTTCTTTTCTCTTTGCCTCTCCTCGTGTCGTATTATAACTTAAATATCTTTCCCGTGATTTGGCTATTAGCCTCCATTGATTTTTCTCCTAAATTCTTTAAGTTGAAAACACAGTGAACGGACGTTGTGAGTTTTGAGTTATCTTTCGTGGCCTTTTGACGTACATGCATTACTAAGTATTTGTATGCGCCTGCGCCATTTCCTACACGGAATTATCTACAGTTGCCGGCCTACAACTTGCAACTCTGGTAAGTAAAACTTTTACTCTTATCTACATTAATATAAAGATGAAAGATTCGATTGCCCGTTTGTCTGCATTGAATAGGCCCCGAAGCCACAGGACCGATTCGAAAACCCTTCCGCCATTAGAAGCCCACTACTCCCGACGAACACAGGTCACTTTCCACCGCGGATATATAACAATAGGACAACGGGTAATTAGAATTATTCGTGCGTTACTAACCGTGCGAAAACGGGCCGGGCAGCCAGCTATGCATTCCCTACGTTTTTGTCATGGTATCTATTATAACTAAATTGTCGTTCTTGAACATACTCTTTCTTAGAGCTCAGAAAGTTCTTGCGAGGAAGTGAGGCTATACAAATTTCAAGGTTTTCCTAACTACTACGTACAATATAGTGTACATAAACCCCTTTGAAACTTTATTACCTTACCCTTATGGACAACTAGTAAAAATTATTCTTATTAATGGTTTTCGTTTCAGGCACAAGAAGTACTAAGAAATAACCAGCTAAGACTATCATTCCAAAAGAAAGGATTGTTTGAGGTTGTTCTATCATTGAAAATTCTCAACAATTAGAATAAAATTAGTGTGCATACATCACTGCAGAGATGAGGTCACCTGAGCCTCCACTAGTTCACTGACATCTCAAGGTACACTTCAAAAGAATTTAATATACTAGTCACATCTAAGCTTTAAGGTGCTCCTAACTTTTGAATAACTAGGTTTTGTTTCTACTCACTAGTAGAAATCATCACTATGAACATTCGCCCCTAATAAATAAGAATTCATAAATATTGCCGGAGTCCCTACTAAATTCCTAATTATTTCAAAATGCAATTCCTTAGTTGTACAAAACACTGGTCCTTTCCCCTTGGTATATTAATAATAATAGCATATAAGTAAACCCTGCACAAGACCTAGGTTTTATATTACAAGCTTTTATCTACTTTCACCTGTCCGTCGTCTATCTGCAATCTTGCAAGTCAAATTTGATCCTCCTCCCGGCCCCCGATTGAGCTGAAATTTTGCACGAATATGCAAATCGCGTGACAATGCAATATTATGATGGTGTGGAGCAGACCTGATGATGGAGCTAGAAAGCGGCCATAGGAACTCCGTAATAAAACCACACAACCCCATCGAGTCTGGGCTCGCCGGAATCGCCCCAACGAGCAGGTGATGATGGCACCCAGAAAAAGTGCAGTCGGCAACAAAAGCCTGCACCAAAATAAAAATTTTGACAGTAACTTGTTTATAAGACTTAATTTCTAATTTTATGAACTATATCACACTAAAACTATTATTTTTGTTTTTAGAAAACTTGTATACGCCCCCACATATCTATAATTTAAATTATTTGTACATTGACGCCCCCCAGAGTCATTGAATTTATATTTTTTTATATATTAAGGTCCGCCTCAATTTATAATTTTACTGATATCATGTGATATATACAAATAATTATCATAATCACCCCCCGAAAGACCCCCACCGCCGGACACAGTCTCCCCCAATGAGTGCCACACCGAAACACAGCCTTAGTTGCCTGAAATAAATGTTTTATTATTTTATTATTATTATTACTGACCCAGTGCGGGTTGGGGACCTCACACACATCGTTGAATCTCCCCGCGGACGCATGCAGATCTCCTCGCGATGCTTGTCCCCCACCAAAAAGCCCACGCCGAACATCAAATGACCCGTACACATGCTCTGAAAATCTTACCGGCACAACCCCACGACCGCCGCTCGACAGCCGTACGCCTGAACCGCTAGGCTACCACCCCTTAATTTACTTTTTCTGATTTCCAGCTTATATGTGTAGACCAAATTGAAAAAATCAACTACTGATCAACCAATAAAACGTGGAAGCTTCGCGATCTTGTGTCCTACTTATGCTGAAACGTGAGTATATTTGACTTAATTTTTTTTTCTTGAATCCTGATTATACTCCTTTGCGTTTTCAACCTCCGACGCAAAGAGAGGGTGCTATAAATTTAAAGTGTCCGTCCGTGCATCCGTCCATGGCACTGCAGCTCCTAAACAGATGAAGTGACCTTCGTTTAGCCTTTTTTTTTCTGTCTTAGTTAATTTTATCCCGAGTGTTCTTAGCCATGTTTCATGAAAATCGGTTCAGCCGTCCTTGAGATATTGTACCTTGAAATGAACAACTTTTCTAAGTTGTAATTCTATTCATATTTGTTCTACAGCTCTCTTTCTTTGTTCAAATGTCTATTTATTTTTATCTTATCTTATTTTTATTGGCATACTTGATCACTACGAAGTCTACCAATGCAATGTTTCCTGCTTCGCTTGTTACAAACTTTTATTTAGCCTGCACCGTTCGTAAGTATGTATGTAAGTACGTTGGGCATCAACTCACGCTATCCATCCGTTAGTCACCATCCGTTATTCAACTGAGTCGAGATTCTTTTTTTTTTTTTGAAAGACATTGTCTGAATTGCAACTTGATACGAGGACATCATCCAGCCGCTCTGACGATGGGGACAGAAATTAGCTACGAGAATCCAGCATCCCACCGACGCAACTCCACCGAGATGGCAATACACAAGAAAAGTACAGTAGGCAACAAAAGCCTGCACCGACTATGAATCCTTGGACGGAACTATTTTTCATATTGTTTATTCCCGGCTTGTCCAGGTTTTTCCGGTGGTGATTGGGCTTGTTGTTTTCCGGTGAGGTGATTTTCCACTCTCGTCTTCGTGGTCCACCCTCTCGCGGTCTCTTTTACCAAAGTAATCGATCACAACTTTTCTATATATATATATATATTCAAAAAAAATTTAATTTTTATTTTTTTAAACCCCTACCGAGCCGGGTAAAATAAGGATAGATTTGCTAATTCTCAAAATGGTTGTTACCTTTTCATTGTTTGCTAGAAATTATGACCGAGAATCGCAAATGAATTCTTATTCTGGATGGGGTCTGGCTTATTATTTATTTATATTCTTTTTTTTTTTTTTTTTGAAAGGAACCACACAGATGTTGCAACAAAACTATTCTTATCAACAATTTGTCATTCGACAATTGACCTTAACCTATAACATCAGTTAACTTTTCATACTGGTTTCTACTAGCTTCTACTAGTTTCCCGAACCATCTAGATCCACATAATGCATTGTGGAAACATTTCCCTCCGGCCGCCCCCAATTTGAATACCTATTGCGTTTTCTTTTCCCCAGCTTTTGATGGGCCTGCATTATTTTTGGTGTTGGTCCGAGGCTCTTGTTTGTTTACCTCGTCCATTGAACGTAAAAGCTCCGCTGCTTCTAGAATTGTTGATGGCTTTGAAGTGACAAAAGCTTGCTGAATATATCGCGGGTAGTGCCCCATAATGTCGGATATTAGTTGTTGCTCTGGCATAACATAATTAAGCATCTTCGCTTGTCCCACTATTTGAATGAAGTAATTGTGCATGGAGGGTTCTTTAGTCTTTTCCCAAATGCCGTGCACTATGTTTCTTCTTAATTCATTTTGTTCGTAATCTCCCCAGTGAAACTTCAAAAAGTCGGTTCTAAAATCGGCGACACTAGTCCAGCGATTTTTGTAGATTCGAGCCCAGTCTCTTGCAGTGCCCTCGATTGTTTCTAGCTCGTGTCCGGCTGCGTCCACTTTTCGTAGATATGCATCTAAATCTTCTAGAAATGTGACAGGATGCATGGCTACTTTCCCAAATTTGGGACGTTCATGGTTCACTTGTCTAATATTGTAAATAACATTTCGTTTTTCCTCTGGGGCTAAGCTTCGTTCTGCCGGTATTGCGGGCACGCCCCCAGCTTCATCGGGTTCCATAGGAATTACTGGATTTTCGTCCACGGTGGAACATATGGCAGTGTGCAACTCTTCCCTTAGTTGCCCTAAGCCTTCCGTCACTCTTCGCTCCGTCCGCTTCAGCATATAACGAAATAGCCCCTGTGCCGGTCTAGCCTTTTTAGCGATTATTTTTCGCAGCCGTCGTCTAGCCGGTCTTATAATAGCTTCTCTCGATACCGGTGTTACATCGTCGCGTAATTTTACAGGGGTAGTCTGCACGGTCCTACGAGTCGCTTCTCGCAGTTTTGCAGTCATGGTTTTGTTTCTGACAGGTCTACTCATCCTTTTGGCGCCTAAAATCGAATTTATACTGTCAAGGTCTAAAATACACCTACTGATTCCCATAGTACCATGTTTTATACATTATCGCCCCGCTGATTTTATGTTATTATATCCTAAAGATTATACTCAAAACATGTGTCATATCCGTAATATAGTAATGATATTTATTTATTTCTATTTTCAGATGGAGTCCTAAACCTGACCTCGCGGAGTCCCTAGCTGATGGTTAAAAGAAAATAATGAAGAGTCCAACCCCTATCAAGCTCACCTCCAACTTCAGGGCAACAAGCTGTAGCCCTCCTGGAGGACCTGGAGGCCTGGAGGGCTACTGAAAATCCGGGTCAACGTGCACCAAACTGTAACAGATTCCCCCCCTCAACTACGCACGCAATACGAACGAATACGAAAAGACCTAACAAAAGACCTAACACGCTGAAGAAACTCCTCGTCGAAGCTCGAGAACGCTGAATAATTTTAATAAACTCTAACGTAATGTAAAACCCTAGACTTTACTGTAATTCGCACTCTCTATTTTCCTACTTATTAAACCTTCTTTCGTTGTGTGCTTTCATTACAAATACCTGAAGATATGGCCAAATTTGTGATCGCTAGTGGTAGAACCCTGAAGTGTTGTGAACCGTAATAACCCTAGGTACTTTTATGAAAGCTTGACAGGTTTTGGACTCCGCATTCTTAATACAACTAAAGCTAGTCTATCTGTATATAAATAAGCCTATCTATACACTAATTTCCACTGCTATTTTCCTATTTCTTGATATAACAAAGTCCTAAAACTTGTTATTATAATTTATTCTTTATTCGCTGTAAGTTACTTTATGATTATAAATATATTTTGTTTTTGGTAGAAGATCTCCTACCCCCTATTACATGTCCGGTTGAACAAGGAGTAGCTCTTATCAAGATCAAGATTATTTATTTAAACCTATAATGAGATAAAAGACTGCCCTATACTTGTATTTTGGAACAAAGTTCTATCGACGGGTCGTGCGGTAATCTTTTACTCACACTTGCTACTCTCTTGTTTGGAATGGAGTCTGGACATCCTATACACGTTACTTACCTAGCTATCCTATGGGTTTATGACCCAGAGAGTGAATCTACCAGCGTCTCAAACCTAGCGGTCAGTTTCGAGAAGAAACGCCGAAATAAACTCGTCTGACCTTTTTTAGTATTATTAAATGTTCATGTTGATAGCTTTTATGGCCCATAACCTGAGACCATTCTCTACCGACAACTATGGTGGGTAATGCCGAGGTAATCCGTTCATTACATGTGATATTCTACCTAAACCGTACCTTAAATGAAGAGTATCCACTCATGATAATAAATACCGTGAATGAAGAGTATCCATTCATGATAATAAGATATTGATAAGGATTTGATGAACTGCTCAGCCTGTCATCAAATCCAGAATTATTTCATCTTTCTGAAACAATCCTGATATCTCAATGTCACGAATAGCATTATAACCTTTTGATGATCTTTAATAATTGTCACACCTTCATAATATTTTACATGTAATCCACGGCAACCCAACACCACTTGCCCACGCTACTCAAATGTCACATCAGTTACTCATATTAATAATTTAAACCTTCATTAAATCTTATTGGAATAGTGATTCTACCTTTAGTGGTCCAAGCAAACCCTTGGAATATCTTAAATTAGATATAGTTTTTAAGCCCTAACACCCCATAACGCGTGAGTCTACTTCTACGTCTACCCCACAGTCTCTATTCTGCTTACTTCTAGAACCATACCTTAGTTCAGAAGCAAGAATGTATCCCTAGTTAAACTGTAAGTAGTTCAGTCGGCGAAACTGAGATAGCAACCCTAGCAGCCTGTGTATTTGCCTCCCCCCGCTGTGCTCGACAGAGCTAGAGGGATACAGCGAGTAAGGCGCCCTAGCTGGGAATATTACTTGTATATTTACATATATTTAATGCTGAACGACCCCTCAGGCATCCGATCGATTTCAACGAGCGGAGTATCCTCCTGTGCTTATCACATGAATGACCAAGCCTCGTCTACGTCGTCAGCTGTTCTGAGAGACGTGAGGGCCCCGATTAAGGGGTTTCGTCTCCTATGTCGGTAAAAAGGTAGACGCCAGACCACACCTCAAGTCTGGTTGCTAAGGACACGGACTCAGTCCCATTTGGCACCGTTAGGCGGGACTGACTTCGCAGATATACTGATTCTTGGCAGTGTTCCGGCTGGTTAGGTAGTGAGAATTAACCCCAACTAAGCTTCGAAAGCAATCACTCAAATATATCCAATCCCAGAGAGTACTCGGGCACATTAGCTATATTTGATTAACCATATGAACCTCCGGACTTGATCCGTTACGGTAAATAACAGTTTCGACTGAGTTCCGAAACTACTTGTCAAACATGCCCAATTCCAAAGAGTAGCCCTGGCGAATAAGACATGTTTGAATTAGCCATATAAACCCCACAGAATATTTCCGATAAGGTAAACATAGCTTAGGCCCTAATACCCCTTTAAATATACCAATGACTATAAATTTAAGAAAAACAAATGACTCATAATTACGGAGAGAGCTTCCCCATAACGACGAGCCATTCACCACAATAAAGGTAACACGCACCAATAATTTCCTAGCCCACAACCAGACACTGCCAGTCCGAACGATGTGAATTGAATCATCCGGTACCAGTCCGGCAAGCCCTTTTATACTCTTCACGAGGGTTACGAGGGTCACGAGGGTCAGTAGGGTCACGAGGGTCAGTAGCACGAGGGTCAATAGGGTCACGAGGGTCAATAGCACGAGGGTCACGAGGGTCCGTAGCACGAGGGTCACGAGGGTCAATAGGGTTATGAGGGTCAGTAGGGTCTCGAGGGTCAGTAGGGTCACGAGGGTCAGTAGCACGAGGGTCACGAGGGTCAATAGGGTTATGAGGGTCAGTAGGGTCTCGAGGGTCAGTAGCACGAGGGTCACGAGGGTCAGTAGGGTCCGTAGCACGAGGGTCGGTAGGGTCAAGAGGGTCACGAGGGTCGGTAGGGTCATGAGGGTCAGTAGGGTCACGAGGGTCACGAGGGTCAGTAGGGTCACGAATGTCAGTTCACGGGAAATGCGTGAGTTAAAACGTTGGTTGTATCATGAATCTCTTCAACTCTCCTTAATCTTTTAGCAATAAGTTGATTTAGCTTCTAATGCTCTAGCTATTAAGATTGAAATTCGTATTTCACCCTACGTTTCCAGCCATGACGGACTGTCGTAGTATAAACATTATTTGGGTATCTATATTTTAAATTATTCATACAATGTTCATAATTAAAATAAGTTTCCAATACTGATTGTTCACACTGTTGAATGCTAGCTTCGTTGATTTTCTTCTCCCCTTTAATTATTACGTCAATTTCCCAAACTGAAAGGTATGAAGCAATAGTTTGGCTTCCCCTCTCTTTCTATATCAATAATTGTATAATAAATATTCAGAAATCCGCTAGCGAGCATGCCCATTCTGTTTCAACATCTCTCATCACCGGACCTAAAATTTTTCGGAGAATTTTTCTCTCCGCCACCAGGAGCTTATTTACTTCTTTAAGGGCCTGTTTCACAATCGCCGGATAATGTTATCTGCCAGTTAAAATTATTGCTATCCTTTTTACCCGACATATAAAAGAAAAGTGACAGCCAACATTTATCTGACGGATATGTTTTAACTGGATATTGTGAAACAGGCCCTAAGTGTTAGCGTCCAAGTCTCACATCCATACATGAGTATTGGCCTTATGACCGTTTTATATAATATGTTTCTTTTGTTTTAGTTTTGTTCTGGATAGTAATAGGCTATATGACGACCGCTTTAGCCTAGTTGGTAGTGACCTATGAAGCTGGAGGTCCCGGGTTCGAATCCCGGTAAGGGCATTTATTTGTGTGATGAGCACGAATATTTGTTCCTGAGTCATGGATGTTTTCTATGTATATAAGTATATATCTATCTATATAAGTATGTTTATCGTCATCTAGTACCCATAGTAAAAGCTCTGCTTAGTTTGGGACTAGGTCGATTTGTGTAAGATTGTCCCCTAATATTTATTATTATTATTTATTATATTTTATTCCGCGGGTTGGCCTGCGTTCTTTGTAATACGCGGGCGAAGGACGGACGGACGAACGGACTGCTAGTATAATATACATGTCAATACAATAATTTGTCATCTAGTCCTGTACGCGAACACTGTAAATTGTCGTCAAACTAACATAACTCCCAAGTCTGAGTACATCTGATGATGATGGATTAAAACTCGTCAATGGCTATTAGTAAACCTTCAAGTAAGTATGTACAAAACGAAACAATAAAACATAAATGGTTAAATAAAACATAAATGGGTGTGGACCAAATTGGTGGCCAGTAGTTAGCCTGGTTAGTCTGTAGTTAGCCATACAAACTGAAAAAGTGAACAAAGTTCCGTTGTGACACAAAAATGAACCATAGAATTGTATGGTTCATTTTCGTGTGACAACGGATTTCTTTCATAGACAATTTATGAGTGAGTTAAGCTGGCCAACAATTTGGTCCTTACCCAAATAACATAAATATGCGAAGGGATAGGGATCTAAAAAACATCGCAGGCGCACGGATTGGCTTGGCTACAATGTAACGCATTCGGACGGCTATCTTTCTAACGCGTTTTTCTAACAATAAGTTAAAAGGAGGGCTTTATTAGGGTGGTCCTTTAAAAATCGAAAAGTTGAAATTTCATTGAGGCACCCTCTTATACATATTGTTCTTATAATTACGTGAAATAATAACCGCTTTATAAGGTTTAAGGTTTAAGATCATTTAATCTCATAAAGAATTTTACAATTCACTTACATGAGATAAACACATAATTAAAAACAAAAAATTGTTTTGAGTGCACAAAGACACTAAAACTATTAAGTAAAAACCGGCCAAGTGCGAGTCGGACTCGCGCACGAAGGGTTCCGTACCATTATATATAATAATAAGTTACAATAGAATTTGTACGAAACTATTACTTCTTGAAGTACATTTTATAAGTTGGTCGACTATTACTCGTAAACGTGTAAAGCCTACTTAGCTGTGATAGTTTTCCTTTTAACTTCGTTATATGTACTACTACCATGAATTTTTTCACATATCCCAAAACAACCATTTAGCTAGCAGGGGGTGGGGACACTGGAGTCTAACAAAAATTAGCACTTTAAGGCTTAATATTTCACAAACGGATCGTTTAATCGAAAAATTGTTTTCACAAACCCCCAATATTTTCAAAAGACCTATCCAACGACACCCCACACTATGGGGTAGACGACAATAAAAAAAATCATCCCCACTTTACATGTAGGGGAGGTACCCTAAAAAAAAATGTTTTTCAAGATTTTATTTTACCACTTTGTCGGCATGACTAATATGTATATTCATGCCAAGTTACAGCTTTCTAGTACCAAGAGCCTCTGAGCTAAGCTGCGGACAGACGGACGGACGGACGGACATAGCGAAACTATAAGGGTTCCGTTTTTGCCATTCTGGCTCCGGAACCCTAAAAAAGGGTACTTGCACATAATATAATGATCGAGTGCCGCTCGCACTGCACGCAGCTTTATTACTTTTAAATATCTACCAAAAAAAACAACTGTAGGTATATTAATGATTATTTGAGTTGGCCGAATTGCCTCAAAGTAGCCCATTCAAAAACCAACTGTGCCGTTTTGGGCACAAGATTCCGATTGCGACGACATTTTTATAAAAAGTCGCCTACATAGTCTCATAACCGAATAGACAATATAAGTCTTACTATTCAATATCAGCTTAATTTGAACATTGCACGTAGAACCGATGGCCGATGGGACGGAAAGGTTCTCGAGTGGCAACCACGTACCTACCGGAAGGCGCAGCGTGGGTAGACCCCCCCACAAGGTGGACTGATGACCTGGTAAAGGTCGCAGGAGTCCGCTGGATGCGGGTGGCGCAGGACCGGTCATTAAGGCACTCTTTGGGCCTCTATGTTCAGCAGTGGACGTCTTTCGGCTGATATGATGATGATGATGATCAGCTTAATCGTCATTACTGTCATCAGCCTATATGTACGTCCCACTTCTGGGCTTTTACCTCCTCTCACGAATGGGCCAGTAGTCCCCTCGCTGGACAAGTGCGGGTCGGGCAGTTCACATACACATTTGAATATCTTCTCCGATACATGCAGGTTTCCTCACGATGTTTTCCTTCGCCGAAAAGTTCCTGTTATCCCTCATAGGTATGTCCATAGGACTCGCAAAAGAATTCCTCAGTTTACTCCATCTTGCGCGACTTCTTCTAACTCTTTCCAGCCGAGACCAGTTGGCTGGCTCTTTCTCAACTGATCGCCTCCATGTATTCCGAGGACGTCCATAAATTGAGAAAAAGTCATTGGTACGAGCCAGGCTTTGAACACACGACCACCGTTTGACAGGCGCATGCGTGAACCATTAGGCTACCGTAGCAGTTACAGCTTACTGAAATAGAATTGGCTTTACACCCTCTAAGTTAACAAGCATAAACACTTCAAAACACTGAAAAACGACTGAGTCAGGCTACCTTTTATATCTGAAAAAGTTATTTTTCCATATCTAAAAGGTAGCCTATGTCACTCGGATAATAATTTATAATCGATTGCTACCTCATTAATCGAAATCAGTTCAGCACTTAAACGGTACGGTGGAACACATGTACAGACCAACATACTTACGACGACGCTTTAGCCTAGTTGGTAGTGACCCTGCCTACGAAGCAAGAGGTTCTTGGTTCGAATCCCGGTAAGGGCATTTATTTGTGTGATGAGCACGAATATTTGTTCCTGAGTCATGGATGTTATCTATGTATTTAAGTATTTATTAATCTATATAAATATGTTTATCGTCGTCTAGTAACCATAGTACAAGCTTTGCTTAGTTTGGGACTAGGTCGATTTGTGTAAGAAAAATACTTAGACGGCTAAAAACGTGTCCCTTCCTTTCTACCGTAGTCGGGCAAAAATCACTCCATTATACTAATAGTCTTAAAATCCTCATTCCCCTCCCAGCAAGTTCACATTCAAGGTTTATATCAAGCAAAATCCATTCAAACCGTCGGCAGAGGCACAAAGAGGCATTCACGGGTCGCATAATAAGGATATCAGGTCGATTACTTATCTATAATAAGATCTCATCTGCACTCGACCACAGGCTTTGTATAGGTAAGCGCGGACTATTCTATCTTGACAATGTTTGTTCTGAACAAATGCTGGGTCTTTATCGTCCTTGGGCGAATGTGTGAAGTTATCTAAAACGGGATTAGCAGCTGAAATTGAGAGATAGGTATTTTTGAAATGATGATGGGATTACTGATGAGATACGTCTTCCTTAAGTAAATTTATACACCTCTTCATATTTTTCCTTTTGATACAAATACATTTTGAAATTACCGAGGAAATACCGCCAGCATCCTTGGTACAATGCCTCGAGGGCCTTTTAGGGTTCCGTACCCAAAGGGTAAAACGGGACTCTATTACTAAAACTCCGCTGTCCCTCCGTTTGTCTGTCCGTCTGTCACCAGGCTGTATCTCATGAACCGTGATAGTTAGACTCAATATGGGGCTCCCATACAACAAACGTGAATTTTTTGCTGTTTTTATATATAATGGTACAGAACCCTTCGTGCGCGAGTCCGACTCTCACTTGACCGGTTTTTTAGTAGCTTAGTTTTAGTGGCTATAAGGGTATAGTTTATGTGAATTATCATCCCGTTAATACAATTTAGTAACAGCATTTTCATTTTTATGTACGTATCTCTTACCTCTTCACTCTTAAACCGCTGAACCGATTTAGATGATATTTGTTATGGAGATTGGTTGAATCCCAGGGAAGGACATAGGATAATTTTAATCCCGGAAATCGTCCCCTGAGGGGTTGAAGTGGGGGCTGAAAGTTTGTATGTAGCTATGATATAAACGAGTGCCACGCGAATAAAGTCGGGGGCAGTAGCTAGTACTTTATAATTTTGTGTTTATAATGTACTTAATTGGTACAAATTGGTACAACTTTGACATCTTTTTTTGTCAGTATCCTGCCCACATTTATCAGCTGGACCTAAATATATTTAATTATGCAGAACAAGCGGTTTTTTTAAATATTTTAGCACACCTATAGGTACAACATACGCGTGCACCGCGACAGTGAATTAAAATGGGACGAGAACTATGGATTTATGACCAGGATTGCCAAGAGGACCGACGCGTTTGTATCAATGAGGAACCCGGTCATTAGTCTATATAAGTATCAGGGTGTGAAATAAGTTACCTGGCTTAACCTCTTGAGTTGGGGGTGGTACAGGATCCAGCAATAAAATAACTGTTACACAGGTTACCAGTTTTTTTTTCAAGCCGAATAAGTGGTAAGGAATTAAGTAATGAAAAATAGCTAAGTAACATCACGACGGACAAGATTGAGATTTAAAAAACACCGCATTCAACCGAACCTGAACTACTAATGATGACTATTTGATGTATGGGAATTATTCCCAAATCCCCTTTACTCATAAAATGTTACAACCTCGCTGCCAATTCACCCAGTTACATATAACTTGGGTCTTTTCAAGACGAAATTGAATAGGCGCAATCTAGGTATGCATGTAACACCCTCGACCTCATCATCACTTATCATCAGGCGAGATAGTGCTCAAATGCGTAGCTATACGCAATAAAAAAAAGACCGGGTTGCACTCCGGGAGTGCCGGCAGAAGTGGAAACTCAATGACATTGTTACAGTTTTTCGATCAGGTCACGTGTCCGTCTTACGAATTTCACGTCACGTCGTCAGTCACGTGACCTGTCGCGAGTTTAATTTTTTCCCCATCACAAAAACTGCACAGCGCCGCTAAAGAAGTTTTCACTTCAAAAATACGCTTACCACGTCCTCAAAGAGAGAAGGAAAACAGTTTATCAAAATATTATCAACCAATTTCGTATTCTGGCAGTCAGGTAAAAAATAAAACATTAACTACATATTAAAATATAATTATAATAACCAGCAAAGTTTTAAACGCAATCCGTTTTATCAAATAACCTTTGAAGGTGTTTCATAGTCCGGGTGCCGAATGCAATAAACGGCAATAGTTATTATGCCTCGAACCGTAAAATAGAAATGGCGCTGGATTCTGGATTTAATTATTTTGCTTATTCTGTTATACAGTGTTTTTTTTAAATGGGACAGTATGGGGAAATCCGAATCTAAAGGAGATAGAGGAAAAGTGTCCAAGGAGAAATTAGGTGTTTTTTTTATGTAAACAAAGTTGGCTCATTAAAATTTTTGGTCAAGCGTGAGTTGTTCTTAAAAAAATATAAAGTTGGTCAATTTTTTTTTTGACGCGGGTCGGCTCTGTTTCATGTAAGGATTATTTCATTGTATGGAAAGAAAAAAATCTGAACAGCAGAAGTTGGTCAAATTTAATGAAAACTAATCTTCATACAGTTGGTTTATTACTTGAGTAAATGTTCGATGTGGCCGCCGTCTTGTCTTATGCAGGTACGAGCACGCTTCAAGACACTTCTAGTTGCATTTAACAGAGACTTATGGTGAATTGTGTTTAAAGTGTTGTAAACAGCATCTTTTAATTCTTGTACGGAGTTGTATCGGGATTCATAAATTCGACCCTTAAGGTAACCATAAGAAAAACGCCATGATGAATAAAATTACAAGCATGAACTGATTGGAAACAAAATCACAGCTGCAGAAATAACTTACGTTCCAAATTTGAATTCTTTTTTTTATAATTTCAAGACTATCGCGTGCCATGATGTTTACGAAGATTAAAAAAAATGTTCTTCTCTTGAATCATCTGGAGCTCTTATCGATTATCGAAATTTAAAAATAGAATAATTTTAAATATTTTTTTACACTAGGCACTTGCAACAATATTAAAAGGCGAATACTGCAATTGTATGAAGATTAGTTTTCATTAAATTTGACCAACTTCTGCTGTTCAGGTTTTTTTCTTTCCATACAATGAAATAATCCTTACATGAAACAGAGCCGATCCGCGTCAAAAAAAAAATTGACAAACTTTATAATTTTTTAAGAACAACTCACGCTTGACCAAAAATTTTAATGAGCCAAATTTGTTTACATAAAAAAACACCTAATGTCTCCTTGGACACTTTTCCTCTATCTCCTTTAGATTCGGATTTCCCCATACTGTCCCATTTAAAAAAAACACTGTATAGCTGAATATAAGTCCTAGCATTTGTTGGGACTTAAAAGTAATGCGCTTATTATTTATACTATATAACTGTATTGCAGATAATTAAACTAAACTGTGGCTACTTTGATTCGAGGGGCGACTTTGATCAACCTGTTTTTAATTGTGGGTGACCTGTGACAGTGCATATATTAGCATAGCTCTATAGTTACTTGATAAAGTCTCAATTTTTCCTAAACAACTTATGCGAGGATATATGAGTATTGTAACCGATTGTTGTACATTATTAGTTTGAACAATAAGACATATGTGCTATTTTGAACGATATTGACCTTAAGGATGAGTTTAATTATTCATTAGAATCGAATATAATATGTGTGTATAACCTAATTAGATCGATCGTTTGATCTGTCTTTGTCTCTTTCAATAAGGCGCGCCGAGAAAACAATCAACCATTTGCTATGGAGACGACAATTCAATGCCTTCAACATTTCAAGTCTAAAAAGGATTCAATGCATTTAGTAATCTTTCCATAGGAGTCCCTCGTGCTATTCAAATTAGGTTCATATTTTCTTGATCTGGTTAAGGGATTTACTATATTAGTAGTAAGAAGTTAGGTCGTTTAGTGGCTTTGAACGATCTAATTCTAAGTGGATATGAGCGTGAAATTACTAATGAGGGGTTTTCTCTATTCATTGGTGGTAGTTTTTGATATCGTACTTAATGACCTGAATATATATTTGGCTCTAATTAGTACTAATGCTACTGCCAGTTTCCTCTCATCCATGAGAGGAGGTCTGTGCCCAGCAGTGGGACGTATATAGGCTGATTTATTATTTATATTAGTACCGATGCCATATTCATGTTTTTAAATAACACGACAGTAGCAAACTAGCATACGGCCTGATTGTAAGCAGACATAGTAGCCTATGGATGCTTGTGGCGTCATCATGCGCGTTGATTTAGATTATATACAAATATGTTTCTTATCAGGCCAGTTGTTTACTGGAAGAAAATGCCTTAAGGTATTAATTAGGTCCATCATCCGTACCTTCAAATATCGTATAATAACTGCATTAGTCCGCAAAAGTGTATAAGGAATGGCGCCTCAAATTTATAATAAAATACCGATAGACATAATTGAACTGGAGAAATAACCTTTCTAAGAAAAACTGGTTGAAAAATGTTAAATTAAAATTAAATTTTATGAATGACACAGATCTATATTTTATATTCTAATCGACATTTTTAAAGTACTGATATGCTCGATTATGTTATTAATTTGTAACTTCTTTGACATTGATATTTATATGCCAATTGGCAACATAGAGGTTCATGTTACTTATTATGTAAGACCAATTTTGTATTATACCTATGTTTCACAAATAAAAATCTGGATCTGAATCTGAAATAATGTTTAAAAATAAAACATTGCCCAACCCCAGGTTGGATCCCAGGACCGCCAGCTTCGTAGACAGGGTCACTACTACGCTCCAGTTGTCAAATAGATGAAACAAATCATGAACCGGGGTGACTTGGAAATCATGCGAAGTTAACAATTTGGTCGTTCAAAATTGCTAAAGCGATTTATGGTGCAAATAAACGCCTTCAATTGTTTCAGTTTAACGCAGATCGGACCATTATTAGTAGGTACTGTAAGAGAGCTAACTACTAATTGCCGTTGCAGCAGCTAATGCAGCAATTTCTGTGCTAGGCTGGCATCGTTACTGGCTACACCAAATTCCACCGTTTTGGAAGAAATATACGAGTCATTATTTTGGACGTACCCGGGTCACAGAGATTTTGGTTCGAGCTGTGGACATTGCCCGAGTTAAGGGCTATAGAGCCTGAGGTTGGAAAGTATGATTTCATGCAAAAAAATAATATGCACGGAATTCCTTATAATTCAGTCATTATAGATTTTGACCCGTGAATAATTAAAATGGGGTGAGTTGATAGATTTGTGACGGGGCGACTACAAACAGGGCGAGGTGATACGTTTGGGGCGCGTTTGTACAAATGGGAAGAGATGATAAATTTGGAACGGGTTGATGATACAAATGGGGCGAGGTGATACATTCGGGACGGAGTGAATACAAATGGGGCGAGGTGATATATTTGGGGTGGGTTGGTACAAATGAGCCAGGACGATACATTTGGGATGGGTTGGTACAAATGGGGCGAGGTGATACATTTGGGGTGGGTTGGTACGAATGGGCCAGGGCCAGGACGATACATTTGGGGTGGGTTGATACGTTTTAGCGGGTTGATACAAATGGGATGGATTTATCAATTTGTTGATGAGTTGAAACATCTCGGACGATATATTTGGGACCCAGCCCTCCTTCCACTGATCACTCTAGTAGACAGGTTCATTACGTCTCTTAGTTTTCTTATTATTGTATACTAGCTCCGCTCGCGACTTCGTCTGCGTGGACCCGGGATAACAACTATCCTTCGAATCCAGGCTATAAACTAACTTCGTTCAAAATGTCATCCAAATCGGTTCATCCGTTTAAGCGTGATTGAACAACAAACATCCAAACATCTAAACATCCAAACATCTAAACATCCAAACATCTAAACTTTCGCATTTATAATATTAGTAGGATATTATTAATGCCACGACGGATACTTCTGAGAGGATATTATCATCACCATAAACACAATAAACCCTGAATTTATCAGCTGCGGTTAAAATGAGGTAGATTCCTGTGTGTTTCCACGACTATTCTCTCCCAGTTTAGCCTAGCTATTAAAGACAACGATGTGTGTATCTGCTCTAATACATATTAATAAGGAAATACAGTCAGAACACGTTGCTAGACACAATACAAGTCATGGAAAACAATGGAGATGCCGGTTGCGCAGACATTCCTTTGTATTCCTCCTAAGGCCCAAGGGCCTACTCATAGGACTTATTCTGTCGAAGTAATTCAAATTATATTCAACTGGAATAGAGTTGCCTTTGTTTTTTTCCGGGCACTTTTTAAAACAAACGAAAGTGGACTCTATTTCCGACACAATACGATTCCAACTCCAATGCCATTTTGTGTTGTATGGTGGGCCTGGTGGCCTTCGCCCGCCTCTTGCAAAAAACGCAGCCAAATCTGCGAGATAAAACTATGTATCTACATTCAGAAAGTGCCCGGAAATGCCATAGGCCAACATACTCCAAGGCAAAATGCTTGGAGTATCTTGGACTGAATTTCGTACCAATGAGTCCTTACTGAAGGAACTCGGCATCAAGCAGCGTCTATCATCCGTATTGTATCTGTATTCTCGCATTCTATATAACTTTTTCGGGCACGTGTCGTCGAGGAGACGTAGCTATCGAGCGACTCGTGACCCAGGGAAAGGTCGAGGGCACCAGACCGTGAGGCAGGTCACCAATGAGATGGACAGACCAGATTAAAGCTGCAGTAGATGCATCGCTACACGCAAGCATAAGGAAGGCGACTGTCAGAGGAATGGCGGCGTGTTGTGAAGCTTGCTACCAACACCTGAAATGATGACCATGACCACTCTGTCAAGAGTGAAACGACGAAGAAAAAAAAGTTAGCGCTCCAATGTTTCATTTTGAGTTTGATGGTTCAATAAAAAATTAGGAATTCACATTCAATAATGATGCATAAATTAATATGGCTCATCAATAGACTTTAATATTATAAAGAGAGAGAGATTTGTAAGTTTGTATGTAACCTCCGGAACTATTCCACCGAGTTCAAAACTCCTGTCACCTAGTACACACACACTTTTGCAGGTGGAAATAGACTATGGTTTATTCCGAGGGTTAGCTGCGGTCTTCTCAATACGCCAGCGAAGCCGCTCGGGCAGCGAGTATCACTATAAATAGATGCATCATTCTCCACAGCACCTCCACCTCACGCACACCCGTCACCTAAATACTGCACATTTCAGCTCAAGGGCGGTAAAATCAGACGATAACACCGGATTGCGGGCGGCTGTCAAAATCGAATCAGTGTAACATGTCATTAACACCCGTATTATTGAATTCGTTCGTTCGTTTTAGCTTTGCGGTTTTAAAAACGACTTTTAAATGGGTAAGAATAGCAAGACAAAAGTAATACGGTTCGCGGATTAAGCAATATTAGCATTTCGGTCCAGTACATAAGCGTGTTCACACGCGCGTTTTTCATTCTATTTTCCTATGTGTGAAGGGACCTAATACTGTTTGTTACTGAGACTCCACTTTTTATAATTAGGAGTGAGTTTTGATCATGCGGGTTAAATATTAATAGTTGCTGATTTGACTATCAGTAAAAGGCCGTATTTACCTTTTCAATAACTTTAGGTAAACGATAATCGATTTCTATCGAATTTAATACACGAATTGAATGGTAACCGACTTCAATTCAGTATTCCGCCAAGCCACATTTAAGTATATGAATATTTCCACTTTTCCTAAAAAAGAATTGCTTCAAGTGTGTTTAGCATGCTATAGCATACATTAACATATTATAAGGCAAAAAAATTAGAATCTATGTAACCTACTACCCAGAAATGTAACTAATTGACTTGTAAAATGTTATACTTTTACCAATAAAGTATATGAATATAAGTAATATATACAAATTTAAGAGTTCTCTCGATTTCTACACGATTCCATTATCAGATCCTGACCTTGGGACAACCTTGATCCTATTTTAAACATAAAAATTATATTCCAAATCGGTCCAGGCACATTCTAGCCGGGGAACATTATTTACATAAAAAAGAATAGTAAATTGTATGACAATGAACAGGCCTATTACTTGCCGCTTCGGCTAAACTCGACGGCATCTCCGAAGAAAAAAAATAACTTTCGCACGGCCGGCCTTGCGTCACAACGATGACGCACTGCCAAACTAGACGAAAGAGCGCGTTCTATGCGACAGAGCGGGATGCCGAGATTTTAATTGTTTTGCTATTCATTTTTAGGGTTCCGTACCCAAAGCGTAAAAACGGGACCCTATTACTAAGACTTCGCTGTCTCTCCGTCCGTCCGTCCGTCTGTCTGTCACCATGCTGTATCTCAAGAACCGCGACAGCTAGACAGTTGAAATGTTCACAAATTATGTATTTTTGTTGCCGCTATAACAACAAATACTAAAAACAAAATAAAATAAATATATAAGGGGGGCTCCCATATAACAATCGTTTTTTTTTTTTTGCTGTTTTTATAGATGATGGTACGGAACCCTTCGTGCGCGAGTCCGACTCGCACTTGGCCGATTCTTATTTCTTCCGCAAGTACTATAATTATGCTGTTTCATAACGTTCATTAAAAATAAAATAAAGGTGCAACTTCCAACATACTTATCAGAACGTTTATTCAGTCCCACGGCTGTGTACATTAATGGGACGGCGTCCCAGGCCCTCGTAAATAACAGCAGATAGGTAATCCTGCCTGATTCTATTAAGATATGTCTGTGTGTATGTGTTAGCGGGCTACTTGGGTTTCAACGCTTAGCCTGTATAATGGCGTGGCTTGAGTGAGGGAAGTGTGAGCGCTTTAACTTGGTCTACTCTACATTAACCGTAATTGCGAAATGGAAATGTGGCTGGCGTTACGCGTAAGTATAATAGCATAGAGTAGAGTGATGAACATATTGTATGCCCGATACTTTGTACTACCGTGCCAACTTTGTACACTCTACTTACACAATTATAAAATAAATATTTCTAATTCTATAGTCAACTTCGGGGCAAACCAGAAATAATGTAGGTGGTGCATCATTAGGTACACGTAAGGTTTAAAACGAAGCAAGGAGAGAACAAAAGTTAAACTAATAAAATATGTACAAAAAAAGATTACACCTTCCGGAACCCTAGTTAGGACGACTGAATTCTGGACAATTTAATAACCGCTTAAGCTAGAGACTGTTGCATCATACCGCTCTATAACATCAATTTCAACAAACTGCGTCTTACCCTCTTTAACAATTTGTGAATACAGTAAACAACATACAAACACCTGAAAATTTAAATAAAAATAAAAAATACAAAAAAAAACAACGATAAAAGAACAAGTAAAACAATTGTGGTATGCAAATAGAATTATAAATTAAATTTAAGGCATACTTGCGCGTTGCAATAATGCCAAAAAGGTAGGTACTAGCTCAGTTTTGCTTTGCTCGTGTGAGCAAGCACTGATATTCTGCCAGTACCTAACTACCTACCTAAAAATGGATATGAGGTATTTTTCAAAACGGTGGGTGGATTGGCTGGACGGATTGGAGGTTGGTTCTCTAATGGTTTCGCACCACCAGATTTGAAAGACAGCTAAAAACGCTAGCCCGCAGGCCAGAAAGGCTAGGGCGGTTTCAAAAAATATTAGACCACACAGCGCCATTTCTAAAAATAATTTGTAAAAAAATTAAATATTAATGATGAAATAGAACTAAATAATAATAGACGCACCACTGTCATATAGCTGATTTTTTTGTTTTTGTTTTTACGGCATCCCTCATAAGACATTTCTGCCAGCATCACGTCAAGAAATGAACTAGAGGAAGGGAGACGTTTTAGAAAAGGGGAAATAAAATTAAATAAAATGCATTTATTTCGGACAACTTCGATCCATAGATTATTAGTATTGTTAAGGATTATGTATGTACACCCTTATAACCAGAGCTCGGACAGGGTGAGCTATTCTTATGTCATTAATGTCATGCGTTAATATTAATATGGATACACCCTGAAAATAAATATTAAAACAAAACGAAACTTTAATTGATTATGATTAAACTATTATGATAATGCATTGCAAAAAGAGTACTCTCTACGATTTTTAATTTATTATAAAGTTTCTGTGTAAAAGAACTATCAGTTTTTCTATATTTACTATTTTCAACGTATTTCTTCTTACGTTTGATATCGACTTAAGTATAGATATAATTCAACAAAGTAAGGTACCTAATTAAATTACACTTTGGACAAATACCATTGACAGGTATGTCCATGTAATGCAAACTCTCAAAACAGCTCACCCTATCCGAGCTCTGCTTATAACATATTGACTTCATAGTGTGTAGCCCACTTAAGTAGTGCTCTATATTTTCATATTTTGTCTGTTGGATCACTCGTCCTCTTTTGCCGGATCTTTGCTGCCGAGCAGATGCATCTCCCATTATATTAAATTATAAAGACTGAACTCCACGTAAGTCGTGTGCTGTGTTGTTACTTACCATTAGGTAGGTAGGTACCTGATGTTTTACTTCGTAGACCTGACGGACAAATGCGTAACTGTTCGAACGATCGTTAGGACAACTCCACTGTCATTTTACAAGAAATTGCAAGTCCGCAGTAAGCTCGGCCGAATTTCACTTTCCCGTACAAACGTAATTACGCTCTCATTTTAAAACTACGTGTTGGATTGTGATGAAACTGCATATACAATGACATGAGGTATATCTATGTCTGTAATTAGTTTATGTGGTTCCAGTTTATTAAACAAACGAATGCAACAAAAACCAGTTTTGTATGAAAAACTTAAATTCGTTGTATTTTTTTTACTATGGTATCTGAAGCTACATAAACTAAGTACAGACCTGGATATACCACATGTCATTGTACGTGCAAAGTTTCGTTACAATCCAACACGTATTTTTAAAATGAGAGCGTAACTACGTTTGTATGGACATCGAGATTCTTTTCTTTACATTATTCGTTGTGCTGAAAGCGAAGTAGCCAACCAACACATAAGAAGGAAAAGAATTACAAAAAACGATAAATTAGGCGGAAGCAAACTGTTAGTACGAATACAGCGGTGCGATTCACAACCAGTCTCAACTAGCGAACGAAAAAACCATAGAATTCGAGCTCCTTACTAACTACCCGAACACGTGCCTAAAACCCGGTATACGCATGTTCGAACTAAACGGCTGCCTGGCATCGTTTTGACACCCCGCCCCCATCCTGGCATAATGGCAATGGCACCCATTCCGTGGGGCCATTTTGCGGCGCTACTTAGACTTCTGCGGTTTTTTCGTTCACTGCTCTCAACGCACCTTTCACTACCGTCCCTAGTATAACCACACTAATATGTAATTTACTTACATTAAGCGTAATTAAACCACGTACAATTTCTAACAACAATTGTTGTAATCTACCCATGTCTGGGAAAAATCGTTTTCTCCGTTCTTTCTCTATTTTCACCCGAGCAGAGCTCGGTCGCCCGGGGTCTTATTTATTTATTTATTTATTAGCTATACGCGTGCCACCATTAGGGACGGAAAGGCTCCTATGCAGCTAAATTAGAATACAGGGTGTGGCCTGGAAAAGGAGCAAAAAATTTAACGGTAGATTATTGAGCTTGTGAGCAATTATTTACAGGTTGTATTCATTGAAAATATATTTTTTTTTCTTATAAGTAAGTTTACGTGTAATATTTACTCTTCTGGGGTGACACAAGTAGTTTATTTTATTTAAAAACAATAAAAAATAACAATATAAATAAAAGATCACAAAAATATCTTTTTCATCACACTTGCTCGAAAAGGGCTTCATAATGCGCCCACGGGCGTAATGGTTATTTTTTCTAAATTGTATCTGTCACTCATGAAGTACTCGGCAGTTACAAAGCAAAGAGGTTTTATATCAAATACGATGTCTGAAACCGTATTTATAAATAAATTTAAACTTAAAAAACTACTTAAACTTGTTTAACTGAATTATTTACTGACTTAATATGTAGTTGTACTTATTATGCTAGATGTACTTAACTGATACTCATTTTGCTACAATTATTATTTGCTTCAGTTAAAATCCTGACCATATTGTAATTGAAGCACGATCTGTTAACCGCACTCGCAGTAGGCCAAGATACAGGCTCAGCCTAGTTTGGTCACTGACGGACAGCCCCGATTTAATGTAATATTTGTTTTTGTGAAATAAACTATTTTGTATTTTTTTTTTTAGTTATTTAGTGTCTATGTAAACTGTTTTTTAGTGTTTTCAAATCGGGGCTGTATACCGAAGGGTCTTTGCCATATGCGCCTCACGTCAAATTCAACAAAATGGACGACTGACATGTTGCAGTTTTTATTACGATTTGTATTCATTTCATCTAAAATGTATTTGTTTCCTCGCAAATGTGATGAAAAACATTGATATAACACGGGCGTAAGAATATTGCAAACTCGACTCATCAAAAGACTCTCGTTCGCAATATTCGACTTACGCCGCTCGTTAAACAATGTACTATTAAAAGCAAAACTACTAAAACTAGTAATGACTCATTACATGATGTTTCCTCAAAATCTGCATTGACTGCTGTGCTGTGCTATGATCTCGTGGTGCCGAGATACATTACTTGGAGGTTGGAGGTCATAACTTTCAAGATCAACATTTCTCCGAATTATGAAGTATCATATCATATCCGGGTTAGTGCAGATGCTCTAAGGAAGCGTCCTTTTAAATATTTGCTCCTGTTACAGGCCACACACTGTAGAATAGAATAGAATATAAATTTATTCGGATAACAGAATTCGGAATATTAAGAATTGGTCTTAAAATGGCTGACGGCTTACCATAAACAACATACTTAATTTGTGCGTGTAATGGTTTAAGTAACAACCTCATACTAAATGAGTTGCAGCAAATAAAAAAAAAAGTGGATCTATCTATCACACTTATTGAGATTTGTATATTACCGTCTCGCTCGATCGTCGTGTTATTATTAGTAGTACCTTCTTATATTACTTTTTACCACAATGAAGAGCGGCGCCTTCCGACACAGGCATTATCATGCTTAAAGGGAGGCACCATCCCTTGTGTAATGTAATTGAAGTGTTTTTACCAAATAAAGAATTTTGTATTTTTTGTATATTTGTATTATTACCATAGCTTGTCCCGAGTCCCAAGTAACCATATGTTCATAATGCCGCTATAGTATACCTTGACGAATAATCTAAAGTCTGACTTACACTGATCCGCCTGAGATCAGCTGAAGCATAGTGAATACCTGCGCGGCCTCGTTACTGTAGGTGTAACGACGCACCCGAACAACGCCGGCAGTTACATTACAGCACAGCCTCTCTGACTCTAACGACTTCGTGTAGTTATAGTGCATCCTTTCTTGTATGAGAGAGGATTAGAGGACGGATAAATCGGATATCTCAAGTCGGGGAATACCACCCGGTATTTCCCGTAAAATTCGGCAAAACCTCAAATCCTCATCGCTTAGTTATTATACATCCATCCATACTAATATTATAAATGCGAAAGTGTATGTGTGTGTTTGTTTGTATGTTTGTCCGTCTTTCACGGCAAAACGGCGCGACGAATTGACGTGATTTTTTAAGTGGGGATAGTTGAAGGGATGGAGAGTAACATAGGATAGTTTTTATCCCCGTAATCATCCCCTAAGGGGGTGAAATGGGGCGGTAAAAGTTTGTTTGGAGCTGCGATATAAACGAGTTCCACGCGGACGGAGTCGCGGGCAGAAGCTAATTCAATATAATTTTGCTGAGTTCTTTTTTCTCCTTTTAACCGACTTCAGAAAAGGAGGATTTTCTAAATTTACATATAATATCTTTTGCACTTCTCATGGTCGAAAAGTGTGTCATATGAAGGCTTAGCAAGCGGGGCTAAAGTAGTACATTGAGCCCCTAGGGAAAAGATGCATACATGTTTATGATTTTTAAAACATTTTTTTTTGTTTTTATGATATTGGAGGCAAACGAGCAGACGGATCACCTGGTGGTAAGCGATTACCGCCGCCCATGGACACTTGCAACACCAGAGGTGTTGTGAGTGCGTTGCCGGCCTTTAAGATGGGAGTACGCTTTATCCGTGGAGATCTTTTTTCCGTGGAGAAAACCTGCGAACCAGGTACCCAGCTCTAGGGGCAAGGTTATGTAGTATTTCTAGTATTTCTACCCAATAAAAACTCCATGCACGTCAGCCGCTATCTGCGCTAAGTAATTCGGAGGTCTCAAGGACTCCTCGCGCTGTGCCCTGCGGGATCGTTCCAGGCATCTTCGTCGTCTGGACCGGATCCTACAGGGCTGTTATTCGCTACGCGCTAATGCGGCTAACCCGCCGGTCACCCGTCACGAAACTAGACCTCTACCTACGCTGAGTTACTACGCATCGCGGTGTCAAGATATATTTGTGGGTGAGCGTTGAGGTGAGCTTAAAACAAGTTACAGAATAGGGGGGCAGGATACAGCGCCGTGAGTTGAAGAATTCGATTCCAAGCGAACATCCACCTACTTGAACCTATTTCTGTTTGAAATTGGTACAAAATGCGCCATTTATCTTTTACCAAGGTTTCAATTATTAGGTATAAAGGTAGATGAAGTTTAAAATAGAACCATTAAAAAGCGATGCCTCGCTATAAAATTCGCTACAAGTTTATTACTGTGTTTAATATAAAAGTGTTGCATTCGGCAGCCATACAAATGGTTTACGGGTATTATTTAGGTAAATTACGTGAAGCCACGGTAGTTCAGGCATGCGAATGTCAAGCGGCGGTCGAATCCCGGCTCGTACCAATGAGTTTTTCGGCATAAGTTCCGAAAAACTCACGGAATATTTACCATTATGGAAAACATCGTGAGGAAACCGGTCTTATCCCAATAAGGTCTAGTTTTCCCTCTGGGTTGGAAGGTCAGATGGCAGTCGCTTTCGTTAAACTAGTTATGCCGAAATCATGGGATTAGGTGTCAAAAGCAGACCCTGGGCTCCTTTAGGGGCACAACCGGGAATAACGCTAGGAGGATGATGATGATGACGTGTAACTATCGGATTTGCTATCAGGTGTAACAAAGGTCAAACACAATATCTTTTTATATCTTGTATTTTGATTCCCTTTATGTAAAATCTAATACAACGGCCGATAATTCACAGATGATGAATTTCTTCGGCATAGCAGCTGACTATTAAAACTTTTTAGGGGCCATAAGTATACATGGTGCAAAAACTCGTATGCGATTTTCATTACATTACGGGGCTGCGGGCGACCGATATACGAAGAAGTCAATCAAACCCCGCAATGTAACAAAACTCGCATGCGATTTTCATTACGTTACGGGGCTGCGAGCTTGATGTTTGATGAGACCTTGTATGTAAAAAAATAGTTTAACAAAAATGTTCGCTACTAGACCGGGCTTGCAAGACTCTACTCGGTTGATGCCAGGGCTGGGCCCGACGAGTTCCTGACCCTAATAGAGGCCTGGACTAGAACGACCTGTATAACCCCGCTAAGCTATAGCTTCCAAGAAGCGTGGCATACCGAAGATGCGCCAGGTATCGGTCCGATACAAAACAAAACGTGTTTTTAACTTGATGGAAGCTTCATCCGCCGTTGTACAGGGCGGCTTCGATATGTGTATCTGTATGTCTGAGTATTAGTGTGTGTGTCGAGGCCGTCGCGTGTCCTGGTGAACACTTCCCGGCTCCTGGATGACCGCCCAACACGTAGGCGCACCAATTTATCACTTCAGGCTCCAAACACGGGCAGGCAAACACAAAACTCCTCGATAGGAGCGCCTGGCCTCAATTATGAACTGATTCCAATTAACATAAATCAAATGTCCCGAATGCTTTCTCAAAAATCAAATAAAAATCAAAGAATCGCGTATTTATGACTAAGGAAATGTAAATTGTTCTCAGACTGTGAGTAGACGACGATCGCTAATATACGTTTAGATTGTTGATGTTTTATTTAATTATTATTATCCTTTCATTATAAAGTGTCATATAAGTCATAGATGCGATACTCAGGTTAGGGTAAATATTTTCAATAGATAATTAAATCAAAAAAGTCTGCTATTAAGCTTTGTATGAGCAAGCGGGCTCTGCCGTGTACAATTTACTATAAAAATAGAGTTATAATAGTAAATCAAGTGAAATAGTGTAGTTAGGAGCTATAAAACTTTCAGCATGCCACGTTAATTGGAAAAAAAGTCGTTAATAACAACTTAACTAACTGAAGAGTGTTGCGGGCGATAGGGACCTATCACTGCGATATCCCTTCTCCGTATTTAATCGGTCGTACTGTAGGGTGGCAGTTCACCTAACACTCCTCCTCGCTTCGCTCGTCGTCATACCTACACCGACCTGCCTTAGAGTCTGTAAAACTACTTTGAATTTCACTAAAAATTAGAATTTGGCTAAACGTATGAAATGCGGAAAGTAATGATGGATAAGTAAAAAAAAATTGGCTATGAAACAAAAGTTGTAACAAGCCAAAGCTCAAATGACTGTAGCGGTAAAAGATTTTCGGACAACTGAAACATTTGGATAACATCAAATGGTAAATGAAAAAAGTAATGAATTGTATATTCGGAGAACTCATAAAAAGACGAAAAGTTTTCGGGCAAACGATATTCGGTCAATAAGTTTTAGTGATTGCGATAGGTTACCCGGGAAAACGCTAGGATGATGATATATAAGAACTCTATAATAGCTCCTTAAATTTTGTCGATGTTTTATACCCCCATTTATGCCAAATGTGGTACTAAAACATATGTTAAGTACATGTTCTCTGCCTACCCGTTATGGAAATAAAGGCGTGAATCTATGTATTTAATTAACAAATAAGTGTTCCACTCCTAACCAGCTAACCTATAGACCAACTTGAAAGTGAGCACTAATACAAATCAATTGGAATCCGATAGTATATTAAGAATTAAATAAATAAATAAATATTAGGGGACAATCTTACATAAATCGACCTAGTCCCATAGTAAGCTCAGTAAGGCTTGTGTTATGGGTACTAGAGGACGATATATATATATAATAGATATAAATACTTAAATACATAGAAAACTTCCATGACTCAGAAACAAATATTCATGCTCATCACACAAATATTTGCCCTTACCGGGATTCGAACCCAGGACCTTCAGCTTCGTAGGCAGCGTCACTACCCACTAGGCTTACCGGTCGTCAATTATTATTATTTTTTTTGTATTTCAACTGTCTCCATCATGAGTCAAAAACAAAGTCGCATCGCGTTCCAGTTAATAAGTATGTACGGTCTGTACAAAGGTGTGCATTCCGCCCGTCAGCATTTTACTTCACGTAGCATATATTTCATTCCTTTAAGACAGTACATGTCCGACCGCCGCGGAGTGTATTCCCATCAAGCCTGCAGATTGTATCATTTCAGTTCGTTATCAATAAATCATAATTTCGGTGGAAAACAGCAGTGTTATCATTATCAACTATCATCTCAAGAGTGTGCGAGACTGTCCCGTACATCTTTATGGTCCTTCGAACCGGATAGACTTCATAGACTTGAAAAATACTCTGGACGACGAGTTCTTCAGAACTATATCAGAAATGGAAATTGAATGGCACTTTAATGCTCCATCAAGGCCAAGTGCTGGAGGTTTGTGGGAAGCCTCAGTGCGAAGCCTCAAGCATCATCTCCGTAGAGTTATGGGTGCACAGAAGCTCACATATGAAGAATTATCAACACTCGTGACACAAGTAGAAGCATGCCTTAACTCCAGGCCCTTGTGTTCTATCACGGAAGACCCGGACGATTTGGACTTTCTAACGCCTTCTCACTTTCTATCAAGTGGTCCAAATTTAACAATTATTGAGACCGAAAAGGACGAACGAACGAGGTGGCAACTCGTACAAAAACTATTTTCGGACATATGGAAGAGATGGCAGTCAGAATATCTATCTCAATTATCACAAAGGAGTAAATGGCAAAAACCTAAGGAAAACATGAAAATTGGAGACGTTGTTATCATACATGATGCCAATTTACCCGCTGGAAAGTGGGCACTTGGTAAAGTTGAAACCGTACACCCGGGACACGATGGGTATGTACGTGTAGTATCAGTGAAAACGAAGAACGGAATTATCAAGAGACCTATAACGAAATTATCAAAATTGCTCGCCACACAAGAATGCGCTAAGGAAACTAAATCGGAACCAGAACCCGAAAAGGCCGCACCCAAAGTAAAAAGACGACGAACCAAAAGATCAGCTAATTTACTGACACTGGGACTTATGTTACTGTTTACATTTATATCACCAGCACAGTGTGAGCATAGCCTTACGAGTATAAATAAACATCAAGGAGTTTATTTCGACAAGATATCAAATATGCACCTTATTCGCGACGAATGGAAGCTGATTGTTTACTACGACATGGGACCCTATTGGCAAGGACTAAAAGTATTTCAAGAATATCTCCGTACCTTAGAAAATACATGTATCAAGACAGATAAGTTATCAAAATGTGACGTAGTACTCATACAGCTACGTCATGGGTTCTCAGAACTGGAGTACTACAACAGCATAATGCTCGCTCAGCAACTGACACGCTCGACCCGCCATCGGCGGGGCCTTATCAACGGAGTCGGATATCTAGCGAACAGTTTGTTTGGAATGCTGGACGATAATTTCGCCCAAAAATATGAAAAAGATATCAATCTTATCAAGGACAACGAGAATCATCTGGCTTTGTTATGGAAAAATCAAACCTCAGTGGTCGAAGCTGAATATAATTTACTAAAAAGAGTAGAAGAGGCTATGGCCAAGCAACACAAGGCGAAAATCAACGTGCAACACACCACTAATACGGGAGTTCACTTATCAAGACCACAAGGATTGGACAAGGCCACGTCACCCATCATAGGCCTGCGATTCGCTGCGCGTGAATAGCAGTGAAGCAATTTATTTTTTATAAGATATTTGTTTGTATTATAATTTTGTAAGTTTCATCTTCCCCCATCTCGCGCCCGGGAGCATGTACGGTCTGTACAAAGGTGTGCATTCCGCCCGTCAGCATTTTACTTCACGTAGCATCATCGTTCGTTTCATTCCTTTAAGACAGTACATGTCCGACCGCCGCGGAGTGTATTCCCATCAAGCCTGCAGATTGTATCATTTCAGTTCGTTATCAATAAATCATAATTTCGGTGGAAAACAGCAAGGTTATCATTATCAACTATCATCTCAAGAGTGTGCGAGACTGTCCCGTACAAAGTACGACACACGAAATCGTTCGAAAGAGTCGTAACGTCGTAAGTAGTGTCTAGGTTTTCCTTATGTCGTATATAAGTACATAGCATAGTGATCGCATCGTAAGACCACTAAAACGTCACTTAAAACAAAAGGGCGTTATTCATTAATACCTACATTACAATTAACTGTTTAACCCTTTTTTTTTTTTTTTTTTATTCTCATTTATTTTATAAGCCATACATCTTATGATTAAGTCGGCTTAACTGTTTAACCCTTCATTTTGTACAATAAAGACGCAAGTCGTGACGTAGCTATGGGCTATGAGATGAGTTGGTGTGGTTTATTTTATTGGGTTTACCCTTGTTTTACGGACAAACGTTTCATCAAATGCATGGTTTCGCCGAATTTTCATTTCATCGAAAACATTTTTTTTCAGAAAACAGTTAACATTTCTGAATTTTTATAAAACAAACCTCATCTAACCTAATGGGTTCTTCACGATGACCTTTTATTTAAATCCAAAAAGTTGACGATTTCTGAGAAAAAAGTTCGATAAAATTAAAATTCGGTTTCTCCGGGGGGGCACCCACGCTGCGCCATCCGGTACGTGGTCGCCACTCGAGAACATTTCCGCCCCAACGGCCAACGGTTCTACGTGCAATGTGCCCGCCCACTGTCACTTATGTTTAGCTAAAATAAAATTAATCTGTCATATAAATTAAATACCTAATAATTGACAGTAACCAACAGAAACAGCGGCTACCCAAATGAGCCGAGCCAAGATGAAAACTTGCAGTTCCTCCGTATAACTGTCGCCGAAACGGTATAAGTCCGCGGATTAACGAGAAAACTTTTCTGATCAGCCGCCGCAACTGCTAATCATAAGTTGGCCGATCGAGTTACACTGACAAGGTTACTTAACTCGTTGTTTGCGTAACACGATTGCGGTCCTAGTTCAACGGGCTGAAGCTTTAATATAGGTAAGAAAGATAAAACAACTGAACAAAAACTACGGCTGAGATGCGCATCATAATACCAGCTACTCGTGAACGAGTGCTGTTTGTGGAGTCCGGTCAGATGTTTGCAAGGGCGACAAGAATAACTTTATAACAGTGTTCAGCGGAATTGACATGAGACCCTTTACTCTGTTCTCATTTGATTATATACATGTATTATTTAAAATTTTACCCACAGAGACCTTACGAATTGTAATTTTTTCTCTTATTTTTTACATATAAATCATTGATAATGTAATTTATTTTCTTATGAATGATGTGAAATTTAAAATCAACAACATAAATATATTGATTTTGGCGCCGAAGAACCCATAGGCCCAGTTCAGGCGGCAGAGGCGGGAAACGTTATAGCCGCCTGACAGCTCGAGCGTCGTGTCGCTCAACTTTACTCCTGTGCCTAATACATTTGACACAATACGCAAAACTTGAGGCACATATTTGTAGAGATGTATAGAGTATAGACTCTATACATATCTTGGCAAAATATGTGCTACTCGTAAAGGACTATAGTGTCCGGGTCCATCACCATATAATTAACCTAGGCTATAGGTACCGGAAGGCGCGGCGTGGGTAGGCTCCCCACAAGGTTGGACTGATGACCTAGTAAAGGTTGCGGGAGTCCGCTGGATGCGGGTGGCGCAGGACCGGTCACGTTGGCACTCTTTAGGGGAGGCCTATGTCCAGCAGTAGACGTCTTTCGGCTGATGATGATGATGAAGCTATAGGTGGCTTGGGGATGTAAAGGGTCCCATTGGTCTCTCTGGGTCTCGTATATTTTATCCTTCTTTCTAAGTCGGTCCATGAATGTCAAGGATCGTGATCCTTTCCTAGGGTTTTTCGGTATGATTACAATGCTTCAAGATTCCGCGCTCAAGATAAGGAACAAAACATAGTTGTAACAAAGGTAACTGCTTTAACTAGAACCTTTTATCTAACCATCGGCAGTAAATGTCCGTGTCCACAATTCCGCGGTTAAATTAATTTGGTTGCGCAAATAGTGTGTGTATCGGTACACGTGTACGCAGCAGTAATTAAAGCGTAATTCGGATGCGGAGCTGTTACATCCGATATGTTGTTTACTATTCCGTGAAGGCGCGCGGCTCCATGGCCGTGCGTTAAACGGATGCCGAATTTCTGAGGATCGAAAACGAATCTCGAAGTTCATTTATCTCTGTCTCTCTCGCTCGAGTACCATAAACCATAAGCGAGATATACGAACTTCGTGAATCGATTTTCGTACGGCAGCTCTGTAGCTGTTCCTGCTTACTTTACTTACTTTACTTACCGGTTACTTTGGCACTCTTTGGGGGAGGCCTATGTCCAGCAGTGGACGTTTTTTGGCTGATATGACGTACGAGAAGGGCTTTACTTAAATGTTCTACCTATACCTACGTCATGCTGCTGTGAACAGGGTTTGTGGTCGACGTGTAAGTCCATACGAGTAAACCTACAAAAAGAAGTAAAACAAATATTGTTTTCTAGCTTATGACCGGGTCACGAAATTTTTTGCTAAATTATAAATAAAACCGAGCAGTTCCAGACACTTCAACGATATGATCATAATATCGTGGGGCGACGGACACGCGCAATTCTCTCAAGTATCGCGAAATGTTCCCAGCTAAGTGAAATTGTCTTCCTGTACTTTATTACGAACATGTCACCGCGTGTGTAGTGAGACTTTATTGCGGATACCTACGTATTGTATCACATCATTTACATAGTACCTGGAGGCTTCAAGTGTTTGTTATGATTTGATTTTAAATACAACAAGTCAACTTACATAGGACTTCAAGTGTTTGTTATGATTTGATTTTAAATACAACAAGTCAACTTACATAGGAATAATGCTAATAATTACACGGTTCAACTCACATATTTAAATGTCACTAGGTACGGGAGACAAGTTTCCAATTTTTTCTTGCATTTTACTTTTATTTTAGGGCTTGTGCACAAATCACGCGAGGATTTCTCGGCTACTTTTTGACCCCCCCAATTTTTTTCTTAGTTTCGTTCACTGTAAAAAATACACGTGAGGTCTCCTTATACCCCCCCCCCCCCCCCAACGTGATCTGTCCTGATTTTTTCCTGACCCCCCCCCCCCCCCCCCCCCTCCTCCTATCGATCGCGTGATTTGTGCACAAGCCCTTATTGTACATTTTATGGGTGTGTCTTGCCTGTCCAATAAATAGCACTGTTTTATCATTTAAAGACCGTGTGAGTTTAAGATTTTGTAAGTTCCTATCAAGTCATAGAAAAAAAAAACGTAATGTTTATTTTATTTTATTCGGGTATCACAATGCACATTTAGGAATGTCAGCTAGTTAACTAATGAGAACAAACCGTATCACACTGGAGCGGCCTGCGGTGGCGGTCAATAGTAAATTTGACAGCTAATGACAAGTTTAGCCAGCCTATTATTATTATTATAAAAGAGAAATGGCAGCCTCGAGGGCCTTTGCCAGAGTCAGTAAGCGTATAAATTAACTACGAAATAACGAATTAAACCATTTATAAAAACAAATAGATGTGACTCTCGCCAAGATAAAAAAAGGTCCGCCAGTCTATGAGAGGCCTAAAACGAGATTATTCCACAAAAACAATGTCAACTCGATGTCAACATCATTAGCCGGCACTTAATTGGATGATTATATCATAACTCGTCGACATTCCTCGCGATGAACTAGATCTACCTTCATCTTAATTATACGGCATACCTATGTTTAGTGAAACACGGGTCATCAGATACATCGATGCGAACAGGGTGCTCACAAATATCTGAGCACGGTTCTGTTGTCGAGACATTAGCATAGCATGTTCAGATATTTTGAACACTGAAGAGTACAGATATTGATGGTGACTGTACCTGCAGAATCCATGCAAATAATATAAACTAGCTGTTTCCGCGTTACCTGCGTGTTACAAAGATACTCGTAAACGATAACGCAGATAAAACTCGCGGGATGAAACATCATAGCCCATCATCTTACAAGTATCTGATTTTTTTTGAAGTGAAAACTTCTTTAGCGGCGCTGTGCACTTTTTGTGATGGGGAAAAAATGTTAAACTCGCGACAGGTCACGTGACCGACAGATTCGACAGATTGAAAATTCGCACGCGTCCGTCACGTGACCTGATCGAAAAACTGTAACAATGTCATTGAGTTTTTACTTCTGCCGGCATTCCCGGAGTGCACCCGTTGTTTGTTTGTCCGTCTTTCACGGCAAAACGGAGCGACGAATTGACGTGATTTTTTAAGTGGAGATAGTTTAAGGGATGGAGAGTAACATAGGATAGTTTTTATCCCCGTAATCATCCCCTAAGGGGGTGAAATGGGGGGTTAAAGTTTGTATGGAGCTGCGATATAAACGAGTTCCACGCGGACGGAGTCGCGGGCAGAAGCTAGTGCTATTATAAATTGTCCTCGTTGACAACCGGTAATATGGTTTATTTTTCCACTAGGAAAAATATTCGTTTATAAACAGTAGATAGGGTCCGCAGGCTCTTATAATAATACACTTTAGGGGTAGGACAGCCAAGACGCGGAAAAGGAATGCTCCGATTCGGTTTTCGTCACTTTTTGACTAACTGGCACAGTTAATTCACCATCTAACAAGGGCTAAAGTAAAAAAAGGGAGAATTTCCTTGTTAGACCTAACTACTTTAGCCCTAAATGCTTCTTTTGACCTTATTTTTTCTTAAATAGTAAAGTTTTTAAGAAAATTGCAAAACAAACTTACAGACTGACTTCTATTTGATGATATTTAAAGAAAACCAGAAATGTTCACTTTCACTGTTTTGAAGAAATATGCATTAATTTAGGTCTAGTCAAACATTAGAGCAAAAGCTAATAGGTCAAGTGACAGATAGGTGTGACGAAATTAGGTGTAGTGAACATTAAATATAGTAATCATTAGGCACATTAATCATTAGCCTTAATAATCATTAGGAAAAATCATTATTAGTTTCTAATATATTAGCACACTTGATGTTTAGACAAGCATGCTTGATGAAAGATTAGGAGGTATGAAATTAGGCCCAGCAAATAATTATGCCATATAAGATTAGTTATCCGAATATTAGGGCTAATGAAAATTATATCGAACGTCGGTAGGTGTAATGAAATTAGCACTAACGATGTTAGGTTAAGTGGGGGTGAACCGTTTGCGAGATATTTGGCTTTAAGGCCCTAATTTCTGTTCGAGTCATGTGTCCCCCCCCCCCCCCCTCTGCCGCTGCCGGCTAAATGGGTACTACTGGGGATGTGAAAAAAATCGTGGCAGTAGTCAATAAATATAATGATTTGAAAAGGAAAACTATCACGGGTAAGTAGGGATAACCTGGTTACCGAGTAATAGTCGACAAACTAAAATGTACTTACTTGGTAAAACTTTCGTACAAATTCAGCCGACGCAACCGCACCATTTAGTTGGCGCGCGCGTATCGATGTAGCTAAGACAGACAGGCAACTACGGAATCCTACACTACGCGACACGCACTTGGCCGATTTTTATATGGGAAAATGACAGTTGGATCTAACTAACGCGCGTTCATAAGTTTACGTGATTACCCCTTTGACCCAATGCTTTGCACGAAACTATACCAAATCGTATCATTTCCTCTTTTAACATGACTGCGGCAAAGCCAAAAGGAAGTATTATGATTACAGCAGTCGTTTTTTTGTTTGTCTGTCTGACTGTCTTTTATTACCACATACTTAACCGATGTAAATTAAATTAGGCACCTATCTTGGTAGAGTCTCGAGAAACATACTACGAGTATACATACATATTTATCCCTGAAATTATTCTTCAACAGGGTGGTCCAATTTTGTTGTTTTTATTTTTCACTTCGATGGAAATTTAGCGTACGGCTCTCTTGATGCTAAGCGGTCGCCGTAGTCTATGGACACTTGCAACTCCAGGGACTACAAGTGACACATTACGGACGAGTTGAATAAGGGCTTATACACACCGCGCTTTTTAAACGACGGCGCGTTTTGTAATAATAATATTCTATTTATTTCAGGCATCTAAGGCCCATAGTACCCAGTACCTTAAAGACTAACATACATACAATACAATTATCAAATTAAAAAACGAATTATTTTGTTTAATAAACGCGTGCATTGGCCCTAATAACTGCTTAAGTGACAGATCGCACGACACAAGTGTGACACAACAATGGATGCTACTCTAACCACTTCCTCGTCATATGGCATTGTGCACAAACAATCAAGGAAATTATAACATTCTTCCGTCCCGTCCGTACGTGTCCCGCATTTGTATGGAATGACCGCGCGGACAATGTAAGTATGTGCCAGTATTGCAACTTTACGATAAGGAAACAAAGAAAGAAAGAGTGTTTATACGTAACAATAAAACTAATTATGGACACATGTACATATACATATTTGTCCCGAAATGGTCACAACTTAGTGTAATGCTGGCAGGGTGGGCGCTGGTCTTTCATTGTGACCATAAGGTGAGAATACCTGCTAAATTCCGACGGCACTATGATCATAATGCTGTTAGTCAAAATACTGGATCTATATATAATATACTGTGACAAGCACAAAGGATGGCACGCAAACTTATGTATGCACGTGTTAGTGTCGTTTTTCTAAGAGCTGCTTACTGATTACTATGAGCTGACGTTTGTTTTGAGTTTATCGACCGTTTTGGTAAGTTTGTTTTAAGGGCAAAGACACTAAGATGGGGTTCAGGAATCGAGTCTTTTTATTATTACATTTTCTTTTGGATTAGTTGGGATTCTGCGGTCTTAAAGGCCAAAATATGCTTAAATTAATGTTACAACATAAAATCCTACTAATATTATAATTGTGAAAGTTTGGATGTTTCGATGTTTAGATTTTTAGATGATTAGATGTTTGGATGTTTGTTACTCAATCACGCTTAAACCGCTCAACCGATTTGGATAACATTTTGCACGAATATAGTTTATAGCCCGGATTAAAATATAGGATAGTTTTTATCGCGGGTCCACGCAGCCAAAGTCGCGGGCGGAAGCTAGTCATCAATAAGGGGCTCAAATACACGGCAATAGAAAGCAAAAGTAGCAAGTGGTGGGATTATTGCAACTGATTGCGACATTATGTTGACAATGGTTGGTTGGGTTCGTTTTTATATCAACTACTAACTAGACTGATCCAAGGAAAGCAATATCCACATGACGAGTAATGTAAGGCAACACCTCAGTTCCAAACACTGGCCCTAATAGTTGGCACCTTGCATCTAAATTCAAAAGAAGCAGTACAAGTTTCAATTATCGGAATAAGGGTGTCTAACATTGGGACGTTTACCTTAATTTACGTAAAGATAGGGATTTTTGCACTTCTTTATTTACAAAATATTCAAATTAGGCCCAGACAAAGTGTAGGAGCGAGATAACAAATTACAGCGTGTAATAAGTTTAGGATCAAGATAGGTACGAGTTTTTATTGTACAGTAAAAAATAACTCCCTTTTTGGGACTCTTTAGAAAGTCAGCACAGAGTAAAAATCTCTGGCCGAGATTTAGCTGAGACAAAGATGGCGGACGGTGCCTTTCAACCGATTTTTTAAAAGCGCCCTTCAGTTTTATTATTATTTATACACTTATATCGAGTGTATTTTTAGGGTTCCGTAGTCAACAAGGAACCCTTATAGTTTCGCCATGTCCGTCTGGCCGTCCGTCCGTCCGTCCGTCTGTCCATCCGTCTTCGGCTTAGCTCAGTAACCATTACTACTAGAAAACTGTAATCCGACATGAGTATTATGTATTTTTGGTGTACCTCTCCCCTACACTCAAGTGGGAATGTAATTTTTATTTCTCGTTAAACCCATAGTGTGGGTTTGGATAGCTTGTTCAAAAATATTATGGGTTTCTTAGTACGGTTTTTCAAATTAGTGTTTCGTTTGCGAGATATTGGGCTTTAAAGCCGAAATTTTTGTTCGAGTCATGTCCCCCCCCCCTAAAAATAGGTACATATACTTAATGAATTTAAAAGGAAAACTATCACGGCTAAGTAGGCATACCGAGTTACCGAGTAATTGCCGTGCTAAGCCATATGGCGCTATCTCAAAATTATATGTCATTGTAAGTTATGTCATTAATCGTAGATTATAAATAAATTGAATATATTCGGAGATCAGTCGCTTAATGACTAATGCAATTAAATTGCATGTTCAAATGACATTTCATTTTGAGATAGCGCTATTTGGCTTATGAGGGCAGAACAGTCGACCAACTTAAAATGTACCTACTTAGAAAGGCCAACTTTCGTACAAATTCGGCCGACGCAACCATTTAGTTGGCGCGCCCGTGTCGATGTAACTAAGAAAGACAGGCAACTACGGAACCCTACACTGCGAGTGGCCCGGAACGGACTTGTTTCAATGATGTATTTAATCGTAGATTATATTTTGTATTGTAATTCAATTAAACTGTACGGTCAAAGTCAAGGATCTGAAACACTTTTGCACCTATTCCTTTGTAATAAGGCAGAATACTAGTACACACTATTTTATTTTTAGGGTTCCGTACCCAAATGGTAAAAACGGGACCCTATTACTAAGGCTCCGTGTCACCAGGCTGTATCTCATGAACCGTGATAGTTAGACAGTTGAAATTTTACCCCGATCATAATTAATTTAGGAAATAAAAGCGTGAAAACGTTAACTTTTTGCATTATTTAAAACCTTTAACATTTTAGCACTTAAGATACCGTGCATGGCCCATTAGGTTAGGTTTGTTTAAAACAATACCAATTTAGAAATATTTATGTTTCTCAAAAAAAAATGCTGTTGGGGTTAAAACTTAGTCAAAATTAATTATTTGGGAAACACCGTTAGTCAGCCAAACCCTTTATAAAGTCAAGGAAAACGGTTACATAAATATATTAAATACTTGTAGGTTAAGGAAATTAATTGAACTTTCGTAAAAGGGACTAACACCATTGTGTTATTTTGGATGACACTTTATTTTCATTGAATTACCTACAAACAAAAGTGCGTCAAAATTCCAATTTGCTCATATTTCTGGTACAGTCAGCATCAAAAGTAACTGCGCAAACAAAGACGTCAAAAGTCTTTATTAAAAGGGAATAAGAGCTATTGACGTCTTCGATTGCGCAGTTACTTTTGATGCTGACTGTACTAAAAGTGAATAAATAATTCACAATAATATTCAGACGTAATTGCATTTTCGTACTTTATGTTGTTATGTAGGCCTTATGTAGTTTAATATAGGTAAGCTAGGTCACGCTTGTACCGTCACAAAATGTGCAAAATTTAGTGTCAACCCTATCAGGTCCAGTGAACTGGTTTATATAGGATGGTCAGTTCGCTAGTCTTTTGAACGCGATTACCGACTGCAGTGCTTTATACAAACGAAATGCATTTTAAACACAGATAGAACTGTTTTAAACAGTTTAAATATGGATAAAACATATTATCGTGATGACTTCACTCAAGGTTAGTCCCAGTTGATAATAAATATTTAAACAATAGTTAAATCAAAACAGACGTTAAATGAAAACACCTTGCATTTATTGATGGCATGATACATTAAGATCAAGACAAATAAAATCAGTGTCCGTCCCTTTTTATCGAAGTTGTTAAAATAGGTAGGGTCTTTGCACTGGTTACGCGTCCAGCTTCAATTAGCGACCATCCGAAGGACAATGTTTCTTCAATTTAAAAAACACCTCTACAGACACTAAATAAACAGGAGTTATATATGCTAAAATACAATATTTTATCGTTTATTATAAATAATAAAAATAAATAAATAAATAATAAATAATTTATTATATTAAATAATATCAGTTGACTAACTCATCTAAATTGTTGCAAACCGGCACACTACATATATTAGGTGGTCGCTAACCGGCGCAATACGTATCAGATATGTTTCCCGCTTCGTTCGGTCAGATATTCATGTACTCAGTGATTGTACAGTTATCAGCAAAAATATCTGACAGGTCCTTACCTTACGGCCCGATAAATATGGAGGCGTGTCAGATATTTATGCACGTTTTGTTGTAGCATAACTCTGGTGACTGTAAAAACGCAAAAACAAACTTATCCTAATAATTTGCTAGCTGCTAATGGCAGTGGGCGGGGCACATTGCACGTAGAACCGATGGCCGTTGGGGCGGAAAGATTCTCGAGTGGTGACCACGTACCGGAAGGCGCAGCGTGGGTAGACCTGGTAAAGGTCGCGGGAGTCCGCTGGATGCGGGTGGCGCAAGACCGGTCATTATGGCACTCTTTGGGGGAGGCCTATGCCCAGCAGTGGACGTCTTTCGGCTGATATGATGATTATGATGAATAATTTGCTTGCTTTTCAACTCATTGGAATTAGTTTTTAAAGCCAGACGCAAACAGAGGGGTGTTGGACGCGTGTGTCTGTGGCATCGTAGCTACTAAACGAATGGACCGATTTTAATGTAATACCTACTGACATAGTAGTTTTAAGACCTTTATTACTAACGAATTATGGAAACACCTCCGAAATAAATGATTTGATTTGATTCCTGAGTTTTTTGTACGAGAGCTGACGTGATCGAGATGGTTTTTTGCTACATTTCAACAAAATCGGTTAAGCCGGTTTTGAGATATTGAACGTTGAAATGAAAATGTCGGGGACTTTTCGAGTTTTTTAACGATGTTAATTATATTTAAGAAATTAATGATGGAAACTGTCGCAATGAATAAAACAATTCTTTATTGTCATGGACAATGATGTTCATACTGCACTTGCCTACTTACGGGAAAATAAACAAAGTTACCTTATACTTATTCTTACTCATGCGGGTAAAATTAGGTGTATTGGACAATTGTTGCATGACTTGATGTTACATTCAATTATTAAGTAGTGTATGAAATGTGCTATATATGAAAACCCTGAATCGGACGTTTTCGGCCTGACACAAGTTATAATTCATAAGGAAGTACGTAATTAAATTATTAATTCAGGTAAACCCGGTCGCGTATTTTATAGGTACAGTCAGCATAAAATGTAACTCCGCAAACGAAGACGTCAAACGTCTTTATTAAAAGGGAAGAAGAGCTTTTGACGTCTTCGATTGTGCAGTTACTTTTGATGCTGACTGTTTCAACGCATTTTATGATTTCGATGCTATATCGTTTTGGTTTATATAAATGACTAGCTTCTGCCCGCGACTCCGTCCGCGTGGAACTCGTTTATATCGCAGCTCCATACAAACTTTTACCCCCCATTTCACCCCCTTAGGGGATGATTACGGGGATAAAAACTATCCTATGTTACTCTCCATCCCTTCAACTATCTCCACTTAAAAAATCACGTCAATTCGTCGCTCCGTTTTGCCGTGAAAGACGGACAAACAAACAAACACACACATACACTTTCGCATTTATAATATTAGTATGAATTGTTGTTTGTTTACGTTAACCAGATCATAATATAATTAATTTACTTATTTTATATAATTACATTTTAATGACTATAAGTAATAACTATATTGAGTAATTTACGTGTATATTAGTAAATATAATAAATGTAAAAGATTTATGGTTGCGAACGATCATAATAATAGTAGATTACTGCAGAGGCCGTGAAGTAAGGGATTGCTGGACGAGATTGGGGTAGACGGCCGAGTCGTAGACGAGGCCGAATACAACGAGTCCAGCAATCCCTGTTCCGGCCGAGGATTGTATAGTACTTTTCTCAAACGATGTGAGGAAATATTAAAATTAAAATAAATACTAGGTAATCAATTAAATAATAGGTCATTTGCGCCTTTTTTATTTTTTAAACATGCCATTTGAACAAGCCGTTCGAGCACCATGTTTAACCGCACATAAAGTATAGTACCATAGATTTTTTTTTTTTTTTATGAAGCAAGTATGCTTACAGTGTCTAGTGGTGGTTGGCAGTATGTAAATTTTCCTTTGTCAGTTTAATATTAGTAAGCAAATTTAAAAAGTTAGAGTAGCGGACAATAATGGTTTTACTTAGGGTTTTCATACATTACTTCTTGGCCTAAGGCCAAGAAGTAATGTAGGGAGCCATAAACAAGAAACTTCACGTCTTCATTTCGTGATATTAACGCGTACATTTCCGAGCATGTTTGAGAAAATTACATTATATTGACTGTTATACATATATAACGTTGACACTTCTTGGTTATTTTGAAACAGATCGCATTATTAAAAAAAAATTGGCAAAATCAAACTCAACTTTTAAAATTTTTATTATTTATCAATTAATGAGTAGGTATGCTAATATCATTAGATAATCAAACTTCTTAAATATGTATAGAACTAAATAATTAGAAAACCTTTCATTAGGTATTATTACTCCAAAGTAATTGCAATGGCTATTCGATAACTTCACTATTTACTACAAAATATATAGAGTAGGGATAGACTCGCTTACACTCTTCACTGACTCGCGAGCGAAAGTGAGAGGTCCGGTGTACTGATTTACTTAGGTACTTGCAAGTTGCAATTTAAATAATTTATTTTCCAGTGAATCTAGAGTGAACAATGAAATGCAACAACGATTTCAGGATTCCTTAAAGATCGCCCATCGGAGCTTTGCTTTAGAAAAAAAACGTAAATTCGAATCTTTGTACCTTCGTGAAAGAAATCGACTCCGTTGAAATGGCATCTTACTGCTTTATTTAAGAAGTGTGTACATGGCATCGCATTTTTTGAGGCGGTTTGTTTGATATTTTTAGCGTACAAATTAATCAATCATTTGGATAGATATCCCCCGGCCGTCTTGCTTGTGGTATATGCGATTCAATGCTATATGGAACGAACTATGAAATAAATATCAATTTAGTATTGCTGCTAGTTGAAGTTCTAGTTGAACTAGTAAAATTAAGTGCTAAATACACACAGACACACAGAACCCATTACATGAAGTTCACTCGATAGAAAATCGAAAAGCAGATCAAATCAGTCTGGTAATATCCATCTAGCCTTGCACAATATATTGGCTGATTGTGTCCGGTTTATGTCTATGCAATTTTGGGGACTATGCCAAAAGCGGATGTATGGATGTATTAAGAGGCAATATTATTTTGATATTTTGAGTAGACAATTAACCATATATTAAATTAAATTTGAAATGACTACTAAGTAACCAAAAGTAAGAACAAATGTACTTCTACATAAATTATCTGTGGAATGACGAAACCTGCGCTGTATATCTTGATGGTATGTAATGGTTCAGGTTTTATTCTTTGTTGTTCCTGATAAACGATTTTTTTTCAGAGAATTACCTGTTCACCTAAATTACTTTTATCAGTTTTTTTTTTATATTCTCAAACACAAATTTCAAAACATTAGAGAAAGATAAACGAAACTTAAACTTTTTAGCTAAAATAGCTTTGTTGAGAGTAATACACTTTTTTTTTTTTTTTTTTTTAATTTATTGATTAAGACAAAAACAATGAATATCATTACAAAGCCCATCTAGGCAAAACTTTGGAGAGGTTTGTGTGCCGATGGGGAGTTCTTATTATTCTTTTGATCTAATTTATAGCTAAATTAAAAACTAAGTATTTTAAGTAGGTTAGTTAGTACAACTTAGTTTACAGAATATAGGTTACATTATTGCATTTTAAAAAGTGCATCTTTAATATTTTTCTTAATTTACAGCCTTTCACATATAAGTTTTGTACATGTTCAGGTAATTCATTTATTATTTTAGGCAGTAAGTATGAGTATTTTCGAGCACCATATATATTATTATATTTAGATAAACAAAATTGGCTTTGGGATGATAACTTTCTTAATCTAATACATCTTTTCTTAGCTTTGAGTTTTGTAACATTGTGATATTCTTCAATTAAGACAGCTAGTTTAATTTTTTTTTTGTACAGGAAGTAGATTACAGTATTTAAATAGTTGTGAATAGTCGGTTACATAATGCTCTTTAATATTTTTTGGTACAATAGTTTTGAGTATTCTAATTTGTAGGTTGTATATTTTTTCCATATAGGTCTTAAAGGTTCTACCATAGGTACCCAGGGCGTATCCGATCACAGAGTCAGCGAGGGCTAGGTATAGCAGACGTAGGGTTCTGTACGGTACTTTATGCTTTAAAATGTATAATCTACTCAAGATAGCTCTCAGCTTATCGCATACGTAATTAACATGAGGTCCCCAGTTGAGCCTGTGATCTATTATAAGTCCAAGGTACATGTGTTCCTTTACCACTTGTATATTTTCACAGCATCAGTCTGTACTCGTAAATCTACTCCACAGTCGGTTTAGCCAAACCATTGATTCTACCATACGCGCACCCCGCAGCCGAATACGTGTATCGCATTACGATAGACTACAGGTTAGTCATGCTCCGCAAGTTTTCCTGTACTCCCACTTTATATGCCATACGAGTACCTGTGCTGACCAGGCATTAGTATCGGGAGAGCCAGCGAGCCCTGTGCGCGCCGATACACGAATACTGGTAAAACATTTGTTTACATTTTTTGCGTCAAATTATAGCTTTACAATGTTATTATAAAAAAACAGTTACTAAGCAGATTTGCGTAAATTTGAGTACGCTACTAGCGTTTCAGAACTATGGTTCGGTTAATGCCTTATTCATAATCGGCCATTAAACCTATTTTAGCTAAAATTCGTTTGCCTTTATCTGACACTTTGCAATTTGTGTTTGTGCGGAACGGACGAAACACATTTAAAGTTAACAGAGGATTGCACAGTTTTATGAATTAAGTAAGTTCATAGCCCAGCAGAAAAAAAACATAAACTGAACACGATTTTTACACATTTCTGCTTAACGCCTAACGTTTTTTTAATTAAAAAACTTGTGAAAATAATAAAAAAATCCTAGTTTAAATTACAAAATAAAATGTTATTGGGAAAGGCCAATACCGATTCCCTTCGCACGGCATACGAATCGAATTTGGACCAAATCGAAATTTAAATTCGGAACTTTATTGTTTAACCGTTACGCTTTACCGTTACTGTCCCTTCGAAAATCGAGAGCACGGAGCCTGTAGATGCAGTCATTCGAATTTGGATTTTAATCCGAGGTGACAAGGGTGAAAATTGGATGAGCATTAACTGTAAGTCGAACAGTTTAAACCTTAAATTAACCCCGAAATTTTATCTCAAACGCGACCTAATTACGGAATGTAAAGTGATTTCGTAATGAAATTGTATAAAATTATGTGTGTAATTTGTGTTTAGATTTTTTTCTTCTATGAAATTCATTAACTGTTTGGCGAGTATAATATTTTTTATCCTTTTGACATTTATTTCTCTCGTCGATAAAATATAAACCATTCGTGATCCGATTGCTGATAGATAACAAAATTAATGAATATGACATAATTCGTACCCAACCAAATACTTTCACATTATTCCTACCTAGGTATAATGTACAAAAGTATAAACCTATTTTTCGCTCTGTTGTGATACATTTAACTTCGCATCAAAATTAGTTCACCAGTCAACAAATGCACTAGCAATCCTCCCAAAGAAAATATTTAAAAAAAACACTTATTTTTTTGGAGGCTAGCTCTAGGCTATAAGCATCTCCCACACATTATTATATTTTCACAATTTAACCGACCTCAAATTAAAGAGGTTTGACTGCCATTGTGTATCAATCAGCGCCATCGGCGCTCTATATTTAGGAAGTGTCACGAAAGTTGACATTTCAATGGTTCGTCCGTTATGATGACCTGCATGCGATACTGTGATGCATCGGTCCACATTGTGGGTAAAGCCGTGTTCATACACACACATAATTACAAATACTTACAAACAAAACATGCAGTAAATAATCCCCCAACAAAATTATTGACTGACTAGCAGCCCGGCCAGCGGCGGCTTCGCACGGATTACCCGTTTTCCCGTAGGAATGAAGCATTTTCCCGAGGTAAAAAGTAGCCTATGTTCATCAGGGATAATGTCGGCTTCTAATGGTAAACTAATTTTTCAATTCGGTCCAGTAGTTTTGGGGCCTATTCAATACAAACACACAAACAAACAAATCTTTCCTCTTTATAATATTAGTGTAGACTACTATAGGTACGAGTTTTTTTTTCATATTTTATGTATGTACGTTTTAAATGCCACTTGGAACCTCTTATGACCTGAGATTTTTATATAAATACATATCTACTGTACCTAGTCCATTAACGTAGTCCTATTATTAAAAAATACTCCCCTTTTTATTTATTTGATAGAACACCATTTTCGCGAATTTCAAATTTCTATTATAAACAAAAACACGTGCCTTCATAATGTACCAATTTCAACAGGATGCTTCACAAAGATATTCTTCTATTTATTTCCATATCAAAACGGCTTATGTGCACATAAAGTTTCGTTGCACTTACGGCCTTATTTATCTGGATCGCGCAGGCGCGTTAAATGCTAGTGGGGCATAGGGCAGCGAATTACAATCTTCTAACAATAAATAAGCTAGCATTTAAACCAATGCCACGTGCTTTAAGACGAATGGTTTTGTTTTAATCGGAAACGTTAACTGAATTTATTTATTTACCCAGCAATTTACATGTTGCAGAATATTCTCAAAAAGAAAGGAATATTCTCAGAAGTTTCTAGAAACATTTCATATTGTTAGGAAAATGTTATTATTTTATATACCTACAGCATCATACATTTTTGTTAAGTAGATATTTTAAAAATTCATTACTTTTCTTGATTCGAACCAGAGATCCTTTTTTCTTTTCACTTTATTATGGTTCAAATAAATATCAAATCAAAATAGATTTATTATATTACCAAAAATACAAAACGAGGAGGCAACCTAATTTAAAATTATATCTTATTGCTTTTTAGCATAGTATTATTTAAATTAGAAGCAAACTTTCTCTGCACACACATGTCAAACACATACGCCGTTCTGTTGCCATATGAACGCTGCTCAAACCCTTGCACTTGGGCACACAACCTGATTGCACGGTCGTTGACACGAAAAAACGTAGCTCCCAACAATAAGATCCGATCTGCGCGTGCGACGAGGGCACTTACGACCTGATGCGCGGTAAGCGCGGCATTGTATGCAAATGTGCAAAAAGTCAACAACCCAGATACTCGAGTATTTAGGGTTAAGTGCAAGGATCAAGATTTCTCAGTATTTAAATATAAATGAGGGGATATTTGATAGTTGGGCCAAAATTCTGTCGAATGACCGGATGTCCGGCTGTTCCCCACTACAGGTCGCATTTCTCAACCGTTTCTCGTGAAAGTTTGTGAGCTGGTTCAATAAATAAATAAAAATAAATAAATATTAGTGTCACAATCTTACACAAATCGACCTAGTCCCAAACTAAGCAAAGCTTGTATCCATAGGGGTACTACTACTACTATGACGACGATAAATAATTACATAGATTATCGAAACTAAATAAAAATAATTAAAAAAATAGGCTCGTGAGTTCTACAGTTTACGGAGCCCCTAGTACGGTCACGGACATTTATTGTTGATTTAAAGCTCAGCTTATACTGGAGACTTCAAAGCTTAACTATTAAAAAACCAAAATTAATTGACACCTAAATGGCTTAACAATTAAAGTCCTGGACCGTACAACATTACTTACTAGTGTGTGTTGAAATTGCGTAGGTTAACTTTCACTTCTCATCACACAAATTCCAAGACAGCGTTGATATAGGCATAGTCAAAAGGTAGGTATAGTTAGATAAAATAATACAAATATTATTAGCATCTTTCTCTAAGTCTCACCGGTTCCAAAGCGCCTGTAAATCAAAGAAAAGAGCGTTTGCTTAGGTGAAAAATAATTAGAAATGTATATTTTATTATGTACTAGCGACCCGCCCCGGCTTCGCACGGGTACTATATTATACATATAAACCTTCCTCTTGAATCACTCTATCTATTTAAAAAAACCGCATAAAAATCCGTTTCGTACTTTTAAAGATCTAAGCATACCTACAGACAGACAGCGGGAAGCGACTTTGTTTTTGTTTTGTTGAATGTTGTACAGAACCCCTGAAAATCTAACCAACATTGACTACTATGACTGCATTGAAAACTTTCATAACAATTGCCTTATTGTTTCTTGTGACCCGTATTTTTTGCAGCACCATGTAGATGTGATTCTTTTTAATGTCATCTACCAGAGAAAGGATTTTGTAGAGCCACAATACATAATAATAAAATGGTACCAAACAAATATGTATATACATCATACAATACATCAGCCTATTGCAGTCTACTGCTGGACGTAGGCAAACAATTATGTATTTATTATTAGCATGGTAAAACTGTTGCTTTTTTTAGAGTTTCGTACCTCACAAGGAAAAAAATGGACCCCTTAAGCCGGCTGTACACATTGGGCCAACGTTGGCGCGTGAGCAGATGCAGCTATGCGTTAGAGGAAGAGGACCACTGGTTACATATTTTTGCACATGACGGCACTACGAAATACATGCATATAGGTTGAACCGTTAAGCAAGAAAGTGGAATAAGCAAATTAACAAAAGCAGAGAAAGGATAGAGCAAAGGATGTTATTTGCATGAATGAATCAACTCTCATTATGCACCCATACGACTTTGTTAAACAAACAGATTCGTGAATAAATTTAATTTATCTCTCGCGGTGTAAATTCAGAAACAACACACATTCACGGTTGCGTTCCCAAAAGTGGTAGACAGAGCACATGAAATTAATATAACAGGGCTACTTCTAGTAGCTATAAGTATACGATGGAGAAAACGCGATATTGTAGTTATAGGCTGCTAGCATATCGCCCACAACACAGTTGAACCCTATTCCCAAACTCGAAGAGTAAGGGGCAGGGGATTTTTAAACAAGCACTAAGATAAAATAGGGAGAAGACTAGATAGTAGCCATCATTATAGATATTATTATATACAGCCGGCCATCTGGACATCCGAACATAGGAAAGGGTTTTGGCCCAAGCTGAAACGAAGAACTTCGTTCTCTTCGCTCAGTCGTTCAATGAAAGTTACTTTCACTCCACAAAAGTTTTGATATGATATCACACATTCTCAAGGAACAAGTATAGTAGGTAATTTTTATTTAATTTACAAGGGCGCGAATGTAACGCGGAAATAGGCAAACACGCGCGACCAATGGAGTGCGTTGTAAAGTACGACTTACGCAGCGTAAAACATTCGCGTTTAACGCAAAAACAATGCCCCGTAATTGGTTTTTGTGAATATATGAAATGATGCGCTTAAACCCCATTTTTTGCGCTGCGTGTACCGCATAAAAAAACCACGTGCTAGAGCGAGGAAAAACGGAACGGATGGGAAAACGCCACAATGCTGCCATATTGTTCTGCACTCTGCGGGGCCGATCGCTAATACGCTGGACGGACATAATAAAAAAAACTCACGGAGCCCAGAATAGTCGTCCAGTGCTCTCGCAATGCCACAACCGCTGAAGTAGCCCATATCTCAAGCTGCGACCATTGGCAAGAGTGAGAGAAGTCAAGGAATTTGATTCGCCTACCGTTTCGCTGATTTGTTGCTTGAAATGGACATATCGCTTTAGCAAGCGAAAGTGTTGACAACGACAATTGATGACGGGAAAGTTCGGAGGCTAGTCCGGAATTGTTGACGTTATCATAAGCAAACGTTACCGGCTAACATTTTCAAATCACCCATAGCAACCGCCAATAATGATAGTCATGGTCAACCTGTTCATCTGTTGCTGGTAGTAACAGCTAATCGGACAAAGTCGGCTATATTCGATTGTGGTAAGAAATCAAATCAAATCAAATCAAATAATTTATTGCACTCATGTTAGTATACAGTTCTTCAATTAGAGATTACAGTTCAACATGAACCCTGTAAGGGCAACTGTTACATCATGTTAAACATCATTATTTAATTTTATTACATTATATTTACATTAAAAAATAAATCAACAATGTCACAATCCATACTAATATTATAAATGCGAAAGTGTGTCTGTCTGTCTGTCTGTCTGTCTGTCTGTCTGTTACCTCTTCACGCTTAAACCGCTGAACCGATTGCGATGAAATTTGGTATGGAGATAGTTTGAATCTCGGGGAAGGACATAGGATAGTTTTCATCCCGGAAATCACCCCCTAAGGGGATGAAATGGGGGGTTATAGTTTGTATGGAGCTACGATATAAACGATTTCCACGCGGACGGAGTCGCGGGCAGAAGCTAGTAATTAATATATAATATTTGTTACAATTACAAAACGACTTTGCTCGCCTACTTCAATTCAATTAGAGTTATCACTTAAGTATTCGTTGACTGAGTAGTAAGGTTTTTTAACTAGAAATCTACTTAAAGCTCTCTTAAATTCTACAACAGTTTCTTTATCCTTGATATCACTAGGTAGATGGTTACAAATTCTTGGGGCCATTTTATTTATTTATTTATTTAATCTTTATTGCACAAAAGAACAACTTATAGTACAAAAGGCGGACTTAATGCCGTAAGCATTCTCTACCAGTTAACCTTTGGGCAAACCAGACAAATTGTGGGCGGTGCAACTACAGATATAAACACACATTAAACATACATTTACAATAAATAACAACAATAGACAAATAAATAAAAATACATACAAATATAAATACCTACATATATAAATATATATATATATATATATACAGACGAAAATAGTGAACAGAAACACTAAGAATCTACGGCTCTGCTAGCAAACAACTTGCGTAAAGATCTTTTAAACGCGAATCTGGTCGAAGACTGTCGGATTTTAACGGGTAGGCCGTTCCAGAGGCGAGCGATTCGAATAGTAAACGAATTGGACATGAAACCAGTTCGGCGAAGTGGAATAGCGAGAGAAAGATTGCCTGAAGAGCGAAACTGACGGGTACAGTTCACGCCATGGTACTGGAACAAACTTTTGAGATAGTCGGGAGATTTCGGGTCCTGGAGAATTGAAAAAAGGAAGCAAAGCATACGAAGATTACGGCGTTGGCGGATGGGTAACCAACCAAGGTTAGATCGGTAGGAGGAGACATGATCGTATTTACGGAGGCAGAAAACAAAACGAGTACAGTTATTAAGGAGACGGTCTAGTTTATTTAGGAGTTCCTCGTTTAAGTCCGGATAACACACATCACCATAGTCGATTATGGGTAGGATCAAACTTTGCACTAATAAAACTTTGGTTTTAATAGGCAAGAAGTGTTTGAGTTTATTGAGGACATGAAGGGAGCCGATCACCTTTCGGCTAACTTCAGCAACATGGGTCCTCCAACTCAGGGTGTTGTCCAAATATACTCCTAAATTCTTTACCTTCTGGCTTCTGGGATAGCAGTGCCATTGAATTCAATATGAGGAATAGAGTTGAAATTCCTATAATACAAAAGAAAAAAAATCTACTACCGTCTTTGTCATACCTATGCCATGTTTTTTTTTCCAATGACGTCAAACGGTGACATGAGCTCGGAAAAGCTCGGTAAATAAACATGTCATACTGCGGCACAAACGTCAATCAAATTCCTTGACTGTAATCATCATCATATCAGCCGAAAGACTTCCACTGCTGGACATAGGCCTCCCCCAAAGATTGCCAAAGTAACCGGTCCTGCGCCACCCGCATCCAGCGGACTCCCGCAACCTTTACCAGGTCATCAGTCCACTTTGTGGGGGGGGGGCTACCCACGCCGCGCCTTCCGGTACGTGGTCACCACTCGAGAACCTTTCCGCCCCAACGGCCATCGGTTCTACGTGCTAATTAATTAACAACGTAGAAAAGTTGATAACCACCGACATTTACATTTCAAAGTTCCACATCTCAAAACCGTTTGAACAAATTTTGTTGAAACATAGCTTAGAGCCATCTCGATCACGCCAGCTTTCGGACAAAAAAAAATGCATTAAAATCGGGCTATTCGTTTAGGAGCAACGATGCCACAGACAGACACACAGATACACAGACACATTCACGTCCAACTTATAACACCCCTATTTTTCGGTAGGGGTTAAAAAGCAAGTCTACAGTCCAAGGTAAAAGATTATAATTCCATCACATATTTAAAAAGTCGGCTACTACATTAATCTCACTCAACCATATAATGCGTAAGTACATTGCTCGCTCGACGAGTAAATGGTGGCGGTCGATAGTAAACTTGACATTAACTGTGATTCAGACCTAAAAGGTGGTTGTTGGACAGCATGATTACTCGTCGATTCAGCACTGTTAAGCCTGCTGTACACATTGGGCCAACGTTGGCGCGGAGCAGAATGCAGCTATGCGTTAGAGGAAGAGGGCTTTATTTCGTTCTCATGCGTTTGCATAGCTGCATCCTGCTCACGCGCCAACGTTGGCCCAATGTGTACAGCAGGCTTTAGCACAAGACGGCGCGCGAGCTCTCTCTCTCTCTCTTTCTCTCACTATGCGTCTCTCTATTATTAGAAAACTTAGAAAGAGATGGTAGCGAGAGAGAGTTCGCGCGCCGCCTTGTGCTAGCAGTGCTGAAATGTAGATGGAACGTGACAATTCAAGTTAAATAGGTGCCTGTACGTCTAGCACAACGCAACTAGCTTCGCGCGCGACTGAGCGTCTCCTGTCTCACTCGCACCGTGCAAGTTAGGAAGAGGAGGCGCCAGATGTGCTAGCCCCCCTGGTACTGGTACCACAAATGCACTAAGTGATAGGTATTTATAAATTGTCAGCTTATTTGTAGGAAAAAATGTTGCCATTTGAAAATTTTGCACGCTGGTCAGGCACGCACTATAGTCGACATGTTTTGGTTTTGTCGACCATAGTAACGTAAACTGTAGTTATATAACCAGCTCGAGTTCGTTGACATACGATACACCAAGTTCACATTTACATACATAATCATATTTACATACTTGATGCTGCTAAATATAGTGACCTGGTTTAAAATTTACGTTTTAGTGAAATCACGATTGAGAAAGAAAGTCAAATTTCACTTTTCAATAAGCATAACTAATTTGGAGTGGCTTAGAAAAGGATACTTCTTATAATGTTTATCTGAGATTGTCACTGCCAATTCGGTAGGTACTTTCCTTAAGTTAAAATTGCAATATATAATTCAAATCATAAAAAGGGCTTAAAAGTGAAAAAATATCGTCCGAAGCAAAATTAAAGATGCCAATAGAATACTTAAAATTTCATAAGGCAATTATTGTTTTATTATTTATTAACTACCTGTGTACTTAAACACAGTATTTTACAAACAAAACAAAAACATCAATAGGGAAGATGCAATATTTTTAGTGTTATTTTTTTCGTATCGATAATAAGTTCAACAGCAAACTGCAAGATTGGCTAAAAGTTTCTTGTAGGTTTTTTTTTTGTTTTTTTTTTGTAAAAATACCGTTTTAAATGGTACAGATCATAAGATTATATTAATATCATTTAATATTAATGATTTGGTAGATATATAGATAGATGGATAGATGGATTAATTTATTTCATATTGATAATTTACAATGTCATTAACAAAAACTGGCTGTGACAGACGGACAGCCTCCGAGTGATCGCATAAGTGTTCCGTTGGACCAATTTTGGTACGGAACACTAAAAATTAGCAAGAATTTACAAAAAGATCGTCAGTGTATAAGAATAATAATAATATAAATGAAAGTCAAATCAAAATACATTGCAAAATGAAAACAAAATAATATAATAAGGAAATTTTTTAATAATATTAACATGGTACAAATATCAAGGAAGTGTGTTTAAATGCCAAATTATGAATAAAAGCTAGGGCATCCTAAATATAAATTGTCAAAAGTCAAAAAAACATAACATTTGTGCGACAACCATACAAAACTTTGTAATAAATGTAAATGAATCACATAAAGATATATCGAGTGATTATAGTTTATTAAAAAGCAGTCCCTGGGTGATCGAGCTCTGCTCGGGTGAAAACAGAAAAATACGGAGAAAACGATTTTTCCCAGATATGAGAGCCAGCTACATCGATTTTTCGCCTCCATGCCCTCTACACTCCAAATTCCTTTGAAATCGTTGGAACCGGTTTTGAGCATGTGATAATGTGATTACAAATATATATACAAATATTGCTCGTTTAATAACATAAAAACATAATGCATTGTACCTACACTAAAATTCATTCGTTCACTCATTCGTTCATTCGCCATCTTTTTGCAATTAGTACTCGATGTAGTTGTGTGTTTATTAACCTCAACTCTCCTGCCTAAACCTATATCTCGCTTATTATTTAATTCCCAGTGTAAAATATATTTGTTAAAATCTGTTGGAAATAAGTTTTACTTTTAATTTAAACTAAAAAAATGATTTTATTTATCTTCTCTCATCTGGCTCCTATTTCTCCAAATTGTAAGTGTGTAATTGTAAGTTGTTGTATGTTGTGTCACTTGTGTCAGTGTTGAGTATGTGGTTGAGCCACGTCTTGTGTGATAGAGACAGTTCATCGTGCATTTCTGGGAACGATAAGTAAAGTTCTGGCGCGACCTTCTTTGCTTAGGTATACAACGTGTTAATAAAATAACGCAAAACCTGAAAACAGTTTGTTCAGAATCGAGAGTAGAATGGGAAAAAAATAAAAAAAAAATTTTTTGACGCGATTTATTTTTTACTTTTGTATGGAGCAGGTCGCCCCAGTCGGCCAACACTCCATACAAATGTAAAAAATAAATCTTGTCAAAAAATTTTTTTTTTATTTTTTTCGCATTCTATGCTCGATTCTGAACAAACTGTTTTCAGGTTTTGCGTTATTTTATTAACACGTTGTATATCTAGACCCGAAAATGTACTGTGAATCTTCGCAATTGAATTAAAGTAATCTTCAATGAGTTTTAAGGTTTTTATTTATTTTATGATATTTAAAAATATATTATTTTATTCGTAATAAACACATTAATTCATTTAACATTACACTACAATACAAAATACATGTCACACAATAGAATAAAAATAAAACAATACATTAAAATTAGAAACCTAAGCCTAAAATACCCTACTAATCTAAACTAAAAACTAAGTATCGAATAACCCGCCCCGCGCCACTCCAGGTGCAAAGGTTCCCATCACGCTAGCCGCATTGCCGCGCTGCACAGCTATGGCTAGCCTTTGCACCAGAAATGACCCAGAGCGGGGATCCAGGCCTCTCTCCTGCAAACGACGCCCCACTTCCCTAAAAAAGGTTTTGGCCTCCGAACACCAACACCCAGTCGTTTCCACCGCAAGCGGAACAAATAAATAATTGCATAGGCCTGAGTATTTGTCCCTCTTCCGCATTGCCGCCAGCTCAGCCGCTGCTCCAGGCGCCCGCGAGGTGCGACTAATGTGAGAAGCAGCAAAAGTGCTGACACACGTCGCGTCCCAGAGCAGACACTTGCCTTTCTGCCAGGGCACCAAGGTCAAACCGTCAGGCCTTTTGCCGTCAGATCGGCTAAGGCCAGGAGGTTCCAGCATACACGGCACATTTGCTGACACAAGCGCCCTCCGAACAATATCATTAAGGGCGTGGTGACGTGGGAACCTTCCTGCGCAACGACAACAACTCAGTGCATGATGACCGCTGCTCTCCACCATAGCGCCGCAGATGCATATGTGTGGTTCACAAACATCACAGCCCAGGCGAAGAGCCACGGCCACCCGCAATGAGTCATTATCAAGAAGCGTACCCAAATGCGGAGAAGGGAGAGCGTGCAGCCACGCCCCAGACTCTGGCCTTGATATTTAATAACCCTAATAATTTAGATTAAGACAAGCTACGGTAGCCTAGTGGTTCAGGCATGCGGCGAAAAATATGCTTTCGGACAATTTTTTTTCTTACTCAAGCACTGGCTTGCACTCAAGCAATTGGTTTTGATATAATGATATCCTCTCTGTTTTCAGTTTCAACCGTTTATGACGATATACTTCACTTCATCCGGCGTGAACTTTTAGGAACAGTAAAATTACATTTCATTATTTCATACTTCCATTTGCTGTCTAATTAACATAGCATAGCATATATAAAAGTTATCAGTATACCTATCAGTCAACATCCCTAATGCAAAGACACACATACACACACACACACACACATTAGACATTGACTGATATACTTAGGTATAAGATACTGATAACTTTTTATGAAGCGTCAAAAACGCTCTGTGTGTAAGCAGTTGGTAGGGAAAGGAAGTGCAAAGAATTGCATCCCGACGTGTGATTTAATTGATACCTCATTCATCAAAATCGGTTCAGTAAGTATCTTAAATGGCACGGTGGAAGTGGAACATTTATTTAAGATGACGAAATTGCATCAAAAAATCCAATCGAAAAGCAACCCTACCATCCAAGGTAAAAGATTCAAATTTTTATAAAAAAGTCGATATCCCTTCCTTGCGGCTGTACCGTAGTCGGACAAAAATGTAACAAGTGATGGCACAGGTAGCTATGCTATCTTTGAAATGGCAAAAAAATTGTTGAAGCGGTATTTTTTTAAATCTTTTGTATTTTGTTTAAGAGGCTGACGAGACTTAATTTTGTTGAAATTGATGTTGTTTAAGCAGTTTGTTAAGGCGCCGTAGGTTCAGCGAAGTTAAACGGACAGAGTTTTTGAAACAATATAATGCGTCTGTTTATAAAAATATGGTTCCAAAAAAATACGAATAGTAATCTTGAGGCTTTTCTGCAGCGAGATCAGAGATTCGAAACATGATTAAGCAATTTTCGCTCGATAGAAATAAATCACGAACATAGGTCTAAAATACACTTAAAATATTCGTAACAAATTATGCACAAAAGCTAAAAATATTAAAATTGCTTCTAAAAATCGGCAATATCATGTTTGAGAGAACTCAGTGATTATTTATTTATTTATTTAACGCCCAAAAAATTTAAATTAAAAAACATGATATCCGCGCTTCCGAGCACGCACCTCCATCTCGCTCACGCTTATGCTCAGTGAGAGGGAGAGCTACGGCGCCTTAAGAAAAACTATTTCTTCTAGCACATCAAAAAAAAAAAGTTAATATTCACCATATTTCAAAGACCGTAGACGGGCTCGATAGATAATTGGACGAAATCGGCTCTATAGAAAATAATTGCTAAGATTGGTCTTAAAATCATCATTAAACGGTTCTATGTCTTTACTTTTTTGACGTATGGATCTGCTATTAAAAACATGAAGTATATTCAATATTTATTTTCTATTATCTTCAAAAACCGGGTCGCCCAGTAACACTCGCTCTCGTTTACTCCGATACAAATAGACAGTGTGCGCGCTATCCCAAATCCTCAAGTGCATTTTGATGTTGACAGCGTCCTAATGGAAATGTACAAATAATGTGTCAACATATTTACCACCAAACCGACCCGCTGACTAATTGACGCATACCGATTCCGATAGGTACGCGTGTGTATTGTATAATGTAATCTATTATCGCCAACTTATACCCATTGATTTTATCGATCCACTATCATTAGTTCGCGGTTACAACGTATTTTAAGTATGTGTAATAGGTACGGCATTCATTACAATCACGTACGGTGTTTCTTGTTTACCGTAGTAGCATTGTTAATGAGTATGTAATAAATCTCATCAGAGCCATTATTACAGTTAGCTATCAATCCACGAGGCACCTCGCTCCTTCTCATATCGAAAACTATAGGTACAATACCTGTATGGGTACTATAGGTACCTAAGGCGTCACGAGACCGATTTTAGAAAAAAAAAAAAAAAAAAATCATACAGGATCGGGAATGTAATCTGACTTAAAATCGGAAATCATTTTTCAGCTGCAATTGATAGTGCTGGTTATAGGATCAATTTTTGCTCAGGATCCCTGTGTGATCGACGATCGTTATGATGATCGAGATGATGTATGATCAAACGTTCAATTGTGTTTTACGTCATACCAGAAAGTATTTAAATTCATAAAAAGCATTTTTCTCAAACCTTTATGAGATAAAGTAAGAAACAAAATTAAAATGACCGTGTTTTATGCTGACATTTTCAAAAAACATGAATTTTGATGGAAAAAATTGTATTCGTATTCGAAACAAAAATCCTGTGAGATCAAACATTGTCAAAAAAAGAAAAGAATGCTTACCTATCTATAAAATATAAAATCCATGTGTAAGTCTGCATGTACTTATACTTGTAGTTAAATAAGTTTCTGTCAAAAAATTCATTTTTGGTACAAGCTTTTATTGCCGACTGTACTTTTCTGTATACCATCATCAACTACTCATTGAGACGAATCTAACGAACTCAAACTCAACGGGGTTACGTCGGTTAAGTACTGAATTCCCATGGCCACCTTCTGTCTCCATCATCAGATCAGCTCGATGGTACCATTATATTGAATTGTCATCCAAACTATACTTATACCCAAACTTTCAGCTCAATCGGTCACCGGGAAGTGGGTCAAATATAACTTGCAAGATTTGTCCCATACTAACAGTAAAGTAAAATATACATTAAAGGTGCAATGTTCAAATTTATTTTCACGTCAACTGGACAAAATAGGACCGTGAATTACGGTTTAGAGATGCTTTGCAACTTAGCAGATTTAATCAAAAACTCTCCTTAATTAAATTAAGTTTAAGTTAAAACAAGCTTTGGTAATTAGATTCTTCAATGTGAAGTCTAATGTCAGTTTAAAAAGGAAAATTAATTTGTTAGTTTTACAAAGAATACTATATTGCCTTGTATAAAATTAAATTTCAAGTTTTTATTTCTCACGTTTATTTTAATTTGATAATGAAAGTAATTTATCAAGGAAACTCTAAAAAATAAAGATGATTCAACATTTGAGTAGGCATTTAAAATTGTAGGTTTATTTCCAACGAAAGGAAAACACTTAGAAAGATAACAAAGGCGTTGATTCATTTGTTAGTCATCATCCATTAGCCTAAAAGGAAAACAAAAATAAATCGTCAATAAAAAAAAACAAAACGTTTTGTTACCTTGGCTGCTCTAGAAAATTAACCGTGATACAAAACTGTGTAAAATATATTTGTTAAAATCTGTTGGAAATAAGTTTTACTTTTAATTTAAACTAAAAAAATGATTTTATTTATCTTCTCTCATCTGGCTCCTATTTCTCCAAATTGTAAGTGTGTAATTGTAAGTTGTTGTATGTTGTGTCACTTGTGTCAGTGTTGAGTATGTGGTTGAGCCACGTCTTGTGTGATAGAGACAGTTCATCGTGCATTTCTGGGAACGATAAGTAAAGTTCTGGCGCGACCTTCTTTGCTTAGGTATACAACGTGTTAATAAAATAACGCAAAACCTGAAAACAGTTTGTTCAGAATCGAGAGTAGAATGGGAAAAAAATAAAAAAAAAATTTTTTGACGCGATTTATTTTTTACTTTTGTATGGAGCAGGTCGCCCCAGTCGGCCAACACTCCATACAAATGTAAAAAATAAATCTTGTCAAAAAAATTTTTTTTTATTTTTTTCGCATTCTATGCTCGATTCTGAACAAACTGTTTTCAGGTTTTGCGTTATTTTATTAACACGTTGTATATCTAGACCCGAAAATGTACTGTGAATCTTCGCAATTGAATTAAAGTAATCTTCAATGAGTTTTAAGGTTTTTATTTATTTTATGATATTTAAAAATATATTATTTTATTCGTAATAAACACATTAATTCATTTAACATTACACTACAATACAAAATACATGTCACACAATAGAATAAAAATAAAACAATACATTAAAATTAGAAACCTAAGCCTAAAATACCCTACTAATCTAAACTAAAAACTAAGTATCGAATAACCCGCCCCGCGCCACTCCAGGTGCAAAGGTTCCCATCACGCTAGCCGCATTGCCGCGCTGCACAGCTATGGCTAGCCTTTGCACCAGAAATGACCCAGAGCGGGGATCCAGGCCTCTCTCCTGCAAACGACGCCCCACTTCCCTAAAAAAGGTTTTGGCCTCCGAACACCAACACCCAGTCGTTTCCACCGCAAGCGGAACAAATAAATAATTGCATAGGCCTGAGTATTTGTCCCTCTTCCGCATTGCCGCCAGCTCAGCCGCTGCTCCAGGCGCCCGCGAGGTGCGACTAATGTGAGAAGCAGCAAAAGTGCTGACACACGTCGCGTCCCAGAGCAGACACTTGCCTTTCTGCCAGGGCACCAAGGTCAAACCGTCAGGCCTTTTGCCGTCAGATCGGCTAAGGCCAGGAGGTTCCAGCATACACGGCACATTTGCTGACACAAGCGCCCTCCGAACAATATCATTAAGGGCGTGGTGACGTGGGAACCTTCCTGCGCAACGACAACAACTCAGTGCATGATGACCGCTGCTCTCCACCATAGCGCCGCAGATGCATATGTGTGGTTCACAAACATCACAGCCCAGGCGAAGAGCCACGGCCACCCGCAATGAGTCATTATCAAGAAGCGTACCCAAATGCGGAGAAGGGAGAGCGTGCAGCCACGCCCCAGACTCTGGCCTTGATATTTAATAACCCTAATAATTTAGATTAAGACAAGCTACGGTAGCCTAGTGGTTCAGGCATGCGGCGAAAAATATGCTTTCGGACAATTTTTTTTCTTACTCAAGCACTGGCTTGCACTCAAGCAATTGGTTTTGATATAATGATATCCTCTCTGTTTTCAGTTTCAACCGTTTATGACGATATACTTCACTTCATCCGGCGTGAACTTTTAGGAACAGTAAAATTACATTTCATTATTTCATACTTCCATTTGCTGTCTAATTAACATAGCATAGCATATATAAAAGTTATCAGTATACCTATCAGTCAACATCCCTAATGCAAAGACACACATACACACACACACACACACATTAGACATTGACTGATATACTTAGGTATAAGATACTGATAACTTTTTATGAAGCGTCAAAAACGCTCTGTGTGTAAGCAGTTGGTAGGGAAAGGAAGTGCAAAGAATTGCATCCCGACGTGTGATTTAATTGATACCTCATTCATCAAAATCGGTTCAGTAAGTATCTTAAATGGCACGGTGGAAGTGGAACATTTATTTAAGATGACGAAATTGCATCAAAAAATCCAATCGAAAAGCAACCCTACCATCCAAGGTAAAAGATTCAAATTTTTATAAAAAAGTCGATATCCCTTCCTTGCGGCTGTACCGTAGTCGGACAAAAATGTAACAAGTGATGGCACAGGTAGCTATGCTATCTTTGAAATGGCAAAAAAATTGTTGAAGCGGTATTTTTTTAAATCTTTTGTATTTTGTTTAAGAGGCTGACGAGACTTAATTTTGTTGAAATTGATGTTGTTTAAGCAGTTTGTTAAGGCGCCGTAGGTTCAGCGAAGTTAAACGGACAGAGTTTTTGAAACAATATAATGCGTCTGTTTATAAAAATATGGTTCCAAAAAAATACGAATAGTAATCTTGAGGCTTTTCTGCAGCGAGATCAGAGATTCGAAACATGATTAAGCAATTTTCGCTCGATAGAAATAAATCACGAACATAGGTCTAAAATACACTTAAAATATTCGTAACAAATTATGCACAAAAGCTAAAAATATTAAAATTGCTTCTAAAAATCGGCAATATCATGTTTGAGAGAACTCAGTGATTATTTATTTATTTATTTAACGCCCAAAAAATTTAAATTAAAAAACATGATATCCGCGCTTCCGAGCACGCACCTCCATCTCGCTCACGCTTATGCTCAGTGAGAGGGAGAGCTACGGCGCCTTAAGAAAAACTATTTCTTCTAGCACATCAAAAAAAAAAAGTTAATATTCACCATATTTCAAAGACCGTAGACGGGCTCGATAGATAATTGGACGAAATCGGCTCTATAGAAAATAATTGCTAAGATTGGTCTTAAAATCATCATTAAACGGTTCTATGTCTTTACTTTTTTGACGTATGGATCTGCTATTAAAAACATGAAGTATATTCAATATTTATTTTCTATTATCTTCAAAAACCGGGTCGCCCAGTAACACTCGCTCTCGTTTACTCCGATACAAATAGACAGTGTGCGCGCTATCCCAAATCCTCAAGTGCATTTTGATGTTGACAGCGTCCTAATGGAAATGTACAAATAATGTGTCAACATATTTACCACCAAACCGACCCGCTGACTAATTGACGCATACCGATTCCGATAGGTACGCGTGTGTATTGTATAATGTAATCTATTATCGCCAACTTATACCCATTGATTTTATCGATCCACTATCATTAGTTCGCGGTTACAACGTATTTTAAGTATGTGTAATAGGTACGGCATTCATTACAATCACGTACGGTGTTTCTTGTTTACCGTAGTAGCATTGTTAATGAGTATGTAATAAATCTCATCAGAGCCATTATTACAGTTAGCTATCAATCCACGAGGCACCTCGCTCCTTCTCATATCGAAAACTATAGGTACAATACCTGTATGGGTACTATAGGTACCTAAGGCGTCACGAGACCGATTTTAGAAAAAAAAAAAAAAAAAAAATCATACAGGATCGGGAATGTAATCTGACTTAAAATCGGAAATCATTTTTCAGCTGCAATTGATAGTGCTGGTTATAGGATCAATTTTTGCTCAGGATCCCTGTGTGATCGACGATCGTTATGATGATCGAGATGATGTATGATCAAACGTTCAATTGTGTTTTACGTCATACCAGAAAGTATTTAAATTCATAAAAAGCATTTTTCTCAAACCTTTATGAGATGAAGTAAGAAACAAAATTAAAATGACCGTGTTTTATGCTGACATTTTCAAAAAACATGAATTTTGATGGAAAAAATTGTATTCGTATTCGAAACAAAAATCCTGTGAGATCAAACATTGTCAAAAAAAGAAAAGAATGCTTACCTATCTATAAAATATAAAATCCATGTGTAAGTCTGCATGTACTTATACTTGTAGTTAAATAAGTTTCTGTCAAAAAATTCATTTTTGGTACAAGCTTTTATTGCCGACTGTACTTTTCTGTATACCATCATCAACTACTCATTGAGACGAATCTAACGAACTCAAACTCAACGGGGTTACGTCGGTTAAGTACTGAATTCCCATGGCCACCTTCTGTCTCCATCATCAGATCAGCTCGATGGTACCATTATATTGAATTGTCATCCAAACTATACTTATACCCAAACTTTCAGCTCAATCGGTCACCGGGAAGTGGGTCAAATATAACTTGCAAGATTTGTCCCATACTAACAGTAAAGTAAAATATACATTAAAGGTGCAATGTTCAAATTTATTTTCACGTCAACTGGACAAAATAGGACCGTGAATTACGGTTTAGAGATGCTTTGCAACTTAGCAGATTTAATCAAAAACTCTCCTTAATTAAATTAAGTTTAAGTTAAAACAAGCTTTGGTAATTAGATTCTTCAATGTGAAGTCTAATGTCAGTTTAAAAAGGAAAATTAATTTGTTAGTTTTACAAAGAATACTATATTGCCTTGTATAAAATTAAATTTCAAGTTTTTATTTCTCACGTTTATTTTAATTTGATAATGAAAGTAATTTATCAAGGAAACTCTAAAAAATAAAGATGATTCAACATTTGAGTAGGCATTTAAAATTGTAGGTTTATTTCCAACGAAAGGAAAACACTTAGAAAGATAACAAAGGCGTTGATTCATTTGTTAGTCATCATCCATTAGCCTAAAAGGAAAACAAAAATAAATCGTCAATAAAAAAAAACAAAACGTTTTGTTACCTTGGCTGCTCTAGAAAATTAACCGTGATACAAAACTGTGCTAATGATATTTATTTCGTATCTAAAATCGCTCCAGCATGTACTTTCCACCACAGAACCTATACGTCGGATGTCCCGTGCGTGTAAGCGTCACATCCGTCGTATGGGCTTTGTTGTGAAGTATTGATACAGGCTCTCGTACTAGCGGTTGGCCTACTATTATCAGAGTATATAAAAGATCCGTCTCCATATGCAGGTTCAGTTCGTGTCGTCGCTTAACGAAGTTCGCGCGTTGAACTTTGGGACCGGTTATGGGGCATCCAGTCGCGTTAGTCATCGTCGCAGCGCTTGCGTGTGCGCAGGCCGCCCCGCCGGGGAAACCATCCCTTGGCTGGGGAGAACGCACATTCGCCATCGTCGAAGTCAACCAAGCAGCCACAGCCTACAACCAACTCGTCAAGCGACACGACGCCGCAGAAGTCTCCGTCACGTGGAACGTCTGGTCCGGAGACACTGCTGAAAAGTCTAGGGTTCTTCTAAATGGAAAGGAGTTCTGGTCAGGCCCGGGCCAAGCGTCAGGCTCTGCCGCGTTCAAAGTCAAGAAGGGAGGCCGCTATCAAATGGTGGTAGAATTATGCAATAAAGATGGATGCAGTTCTAGTGATCCCACTGAGATTGTCGTTGCCGATACCGATGGCAGCCATTTACCGCCGTTAGATTATAAAATGGACGAAAAGAACAAGCCGTTCAAGCAGACTTCTGGAAAGGTAGTTGGTGCGTATTTCGTTGAATGGGGAGTGTATCCCAGGAAGTTCCCCGTGGACAGAATACCTGTGCCTAACTTGAGCCATCTTCTATACGGGTTCATTCCAATCTGCGGTGGAGACGGCATTAACGACAGTCTGAAGGAGATTGAGGGAAGCTTCCAGGCGCTGCAGCGATCGTGCAGCGGTCGAGAAGATTTCAAAGTGTCCATCCACGATCCTTGGGCCGCTCTACAAAAACCTCAGAAGGGACTGTCATCCTGGAATGAGCCTTACAAGGGTAACTTTGGTCAGCTGATGTCTCTTAAACAAGCACGACCTGACTTAAAAATCCTGCCTTCCGTCGGCGGTTGGACTCTGGCTGATCCCTTCTTCTTCTTCGACGACAAAGTTAAACGTGATCGCTTCGTTGCTTCGGTGAAGGACTTCCTCCAAACATGGAAGTTCTTTGATGGTGTGGACATCGATTGGGAGTTCCCTGGAGGCAAAGGAGCTAACCCTCACTTAGGAGGCCCTAAAGACGGCGAAGTCTACGTCACTCTTATGAGGGAACTGCGCGCTATGCTGAACGAACTCTCTGCTGAGACTGGTAAGAAGTACGAGCTTACATCGGCTATCAGTGCTGGATGGGACAAGATTCAAGTGGTGAACTACAAAGAGGCTCAGCAATACATGGATCACATCTTCCTCATGAGCTACGACTTCAAAGGAGCTTGGTCCAATGACACCCTTGGGCACCAGACCCCTCTCCACGCGCCTGCTTGGAGGCCAAAGGAGACTTACACCACTGACTTCGGAACGCAGATGCTGTTAGCTCAAGGAGTGAACCCGAGGAAGATCGTCGTTGGTGTGGCTATGTACGGCCGAGGCTGGACCGGGGTCAACGGTTACGAAGACCCTAAGAACCCCTTCACAGGAAACGCCACAGGGCCCGTCAAGGGCTCGTGGCAGGACGGTGTAGTCGACTACAGAGACATCGCCAACGAAATAGCGCAAGGGAAGTGGGATTACACGTACGACAGCGTCGCGGAAGCGCCATACGTGTTTAGAAAGGAAACAGGAGATCTCATTACCTACGACGACGCACGGTCGGTCATTGCCAAGGGTAAATATGTGAGGGCAAACAAACTTGGTGGACTATTTGCCTGGGAAATAGACGCTGATAACGGCGATCTCCTAAACGCTATGAACATGGGCTTAGGTAATAGTGCGTTTTAAAGGACCTGAACTTTATGTGATCGTAATTTTAAGTAATTTAAGTACTGTAAGACTGTAATTTAATGTTTCGCGACTGCAAAATGAAACATAAATGCTGAAAGGTTCGTGTATTTTTAATTAATTTCCTCTTACCTGCGCAAAGAACAAAGAACTAATTAGTGTGATAGTGAAAAAAGCTGGCTCTCAAAACAAATCGTTTAATACAAGGAGTGCTATAGGTGGCTGTTAAATGAAATTGGATTTTATTCTAGCTATTTAAAGTTAACTTTAGCACAGCAACGATTTTATTGTAATATTGACATGATTTTGCAGACTTTCTTTAGTAGTAGTTTTAAACTCGTTTATAATGTAATCATGCAATTTAGCCAACACAATTTAGATTTTAGGCTATTTTAGAGTGAAGGCGAACGACCACATGGACCTCCTGTTAGGAATTGAACTCTAAGGGCCTTGGGTGTGCAATGTTAAGGGCCTCTATACACTTTGATTAATGATTAGATAGATACATTTGCTGTCGGTAAGTGCGAGTATTTTGCACGGACTCGCACTAATGACTAATCACTGTGTAAACAGTTCGGGCCTGTTAATGATCAGTGATTAGTGCAAGTTCTTACAAAGGCTACTCGAAAAACAATTGAACCTAATTTGTAAATTCGCACAAATCACTGGTCACTTGGTTGGACAAACATTAGGTACTTAGTAAACAGTTAGAACGTACGCGGTCCACGCGTCTTTGAGTGATCGGGGAACATAGATAAAAAATAAAAGGTCCCGAGGGATTGAGAACGTCTCCTTTTTTGAAGTCGGTTAGAAATACCTTCAAATATTAGTAGTATAATAGTAGGTACAGATTAGTAGGTATAAAAGAGCATCAAACCATCAATATATTCTATGATTGACATATCAATGCATATTTCCAAGTATTAAAGTACAAATTGTATAGTATACATCGTATTACGATGCATTTGTTTGTCGATGCACTTTAGTATTAAAACTGTGATAGGTATTTGTATAATAGGGATGATGACTAAGATTTTTTTGTGACGTCATTCGAACCAGTTTTTGGAGAGGAACAAATGTTTGTATGGGAGTAACTACAATTAAATAACATAAATACCTAAAAATTTGAAATAAAGATTGACCTCGCTGGCAGCAGCGCGAAACGCTTCATACTGTGTGTCTATACAAGTGTGACGTCACATTTGTATATTTGTTCTAATCGTAGTATGGAAAATCAGGTATATTGTTGTTTCGGTCGCGAAATACTGCGTTTAAGTACATAGTTGTCATACAATTTTGTTTCTAGAAAAGCGTAAGGATTCTATTGGTAGCTTTTAATTTACAATTGGAAAATAAAAAAAATGCATATTTTTTCTAAACTTTCAAGGTTCATATCTTTTTATGATTATAATTATATTTTATAATTTATACTTTATTACGATAATTTGATGGTTTACTATCCATTTAGCATCACTACGTTATCAATTTGAACATGAGGCATCATGCCTATTGAAATAGAGCCCGCATAGTGCTATGCGCAGTGAGTTATTTGTTTATCTAGGTGTAGGCAGTTTTTAACAGCTGTATTTAAACCGTTAGTTAAAACCAAACAATACCTATAGTTATTTTAATGGGGCGAATCAACTATTAGATCGACTCTTTTCCGGTGACACAGGAGAGAGTTAAGAGTGAGAGACTCTTTTATCTCTAGCTCTCAAAGAACGAATCCTCGAATAAATAAAGGGTCGGCATCGGGTTTAAGATGGTGCCATTTTATCACTATTATCGTTGTATATAAGACATCCGTCACTCTCGCACGCATACTTGTCAGAACGAGACGTACGTCTTATCGACAGCGATACGTGATAAAGTTTCAACCATGCTAGGGCCGCTGGATTAGCATTCTGAGCACTTGAGCAGACAGGCTATGCGGTTGTTTGCCACCATCGTAATAACGCGATGGCACCAATAATCGACACCTACTCAATGTTTAACAGTATTTTTTTTTCAATTGCTTTGCCCTTCCAGGGTTCATGTTGATCTGTTACCATTACTTTAAGAACTGTAACGTTTCTGACGTTTCTGACGTGTTGCAGCGTATAGTCAGCAATTCAGCATCATATAGTTACTAGCAGCCAAAGTATCCAAATATATCGGAACATGTCATTATTTCTATGGGAGTAAGGATGTGTTAAAGGTGGTAAAGGTTGCGGGCGTCCGCTGGATGCGGGTGGCGCGGGACCGGTCACTTTGGCACTCTTTGGGGGAGGCCTATGTCCAGCAGTGGACATCTTTCGGCTGATATGATGATGATGGATGTGTTACGATATATTTGGCTACTTCGGCTGCTAATAATTATATGATGCTGACTGTGCCTTAATGAAAATCAGTGCTAGGATTCCGAGAAAAATATTACTTATCCTAATACTTACGAAGATAATGCATGTGTAATGCATAAATTAAATATGATACGCAAAAATTTAAATTCGACACTTAATTTTGTTAGTAGGTAGGTATAGGCCTCCAGGGCTATTTTACCTACAAACAAATACAATAAATAAATAAATAAAATAAATAAATATTAGGGGACAATAACAAAAACACAAATCGACCTAGTCCCATAGTAAGCTCCAATAAGGCTTGTGTTATGGGTACTAGACGACGATATATTTAATAGATAGAAATACTTAAATACATAGAAAACACAATGCCAATGCTATACTTAAATACAATGATCTCATTAAATGACATGAATAGATACCTACACAGCAACAGTGAAGCAATAGTCAAATACCTGGGCACATAATTGCCGAGAGATATAGTATCCCGGGGTTTACTATATTGTAATGAATCCTATGATAAAAAGATGTACAAAGGGTTCCGTCGTCAAAAATAAAAAAAAATGGAGACGTAGGGAGTCTCCATCCCCATGGTCCTTAATCCCTACCTGCAATCAGGAAAAGCCAATTGAGTAGGTATCGACGCAGCTCAGAACTGTGACAGTAGCAAGATACCCCTGCAGGTCGATCACGAAACGGAATGTACCTACGTAGGTACGTTAGGTAGATCCAAATGTCAATTTTTATATGGAAAAATTACAGTTGGATCTGCCTAACGCGCGTTCAAAACGTTACGTGATACTTAACCCCTCTGAACTAAAAATCATTCGGACAGAACACCTAATTTGAGGTCAATAAAAGGCTTCAAGATCATTTTCACCTCATTCTTTTTAATGAGCATAAAAATAACGTTTTGAAGCAAAGAAAACTGGTTTAAAAGCGATCGTTGAACCAGAGATTCAATTAACCTGAATGCGAGAACATTGATTTTATTACAATGCGCCTTTGAGCGCCTGCCGTAATAAAATAGCAAGTTTGTTATTAATAGCTATTGCGGAAAAATAAATGGAGGCGTAACATTTTTGTATGACGTCGATTTAATTGTAATTTAATCGTAGGATTCAATAATATTTAACAATTTGTTCGCGGTTTGCTCGATCATTAGCGAATGAGATTGAAAACATTAACAAGTTTATGTTTATTCTGGGATGTTTATAGGTAAGTAATAATATTAGTTTTTGCCGTTGAACTACAAAATCTAATGAAGTGGTAGTGTAAGAAGCTGGTAATACAGAGAACGTATTTATTTATTCATTTACTTATTAGGTCTGCCAGCAGCGGTTACAATTTATGCAGGTTTAACGTTTTATGATTTCTTAACTTATTGCTCAGCTAAATATCAATGATGTTCTAACATAGTAAGTTATTAGGCTTAGTGTATTTGTAGGTGGGTATACTAACATATTTTATGGACCTGGTCTGAATTCAATAAGTTGAATTGATTTGAAATAAATATATTTGTGACTTTTTGTAGCGATACAAACATTGCAAATCGCGACTGTATCGCGAGATCGCATATCACCTGTGAAAGTCACCTGTATCGATACTGTAACACCCCGTTCACACTGCGTCCGTTTCCGTGTCCGGGAGGCATCCCTCTTTTTCTCGCTTGCGATGTTTCGCCCGAGTGCGAAAGAGACGGATGCCTCCCGGACACGGAAACGGGCGCAGTGTGAACGGGGTGTAACGCAGCGCAAGCCTCCCTAGAGGTGTAATGTATGTAAAGGTACCTATTCTATATACTAATATTATAAAGAGGAAGTCTGCGAGATTGTAGTTTGTATGTAATGGGTAACCTCCGGAACCGCTTAAACCGATTACAAAGAAGCTTTCAGTTAATTACCTATGTAGAATGGGGTTTCTGTATGGTTGACTGAGTTCTTTGCAATACGCGGGCGAAGCGCGTAGGGTGACCAGATGTCAGGAATTTTCCTGACATGTCAGGAATTGTAGACATATGTCAGGAATGCGGCCGGAAAAGGGAAATGTCAGGAATTTAGGAAATCAGGAACAGGAACGCCCCTTCCTCCGCCGCCCCGCCGCGGCCCGACGTAATAATAATACGCCGCGAGCACGAGCGCGTCAAGCTTGTGTCAGGATTTTTGGCCGAAAATCAGGAATTTTGTCAGGACTTTTGAAATTTGTATCTGGTAACCCTGAGCGCGGGCATCTAGTGACTGATAAAGTCACAATTTTTGAACATGTGCGGCCTGCGTCAATTAATTAGCTACTATGTGGCCCTTGCCAGGTAAAAGGTGACCAATGGCGGAACGCGTTTGTACTTTGTATCGCTGCAAAAAGTCGCGGAAAGTTTTGGATATTACAAAACATAATAATATTTAATCTTAGGTAAAATTTTGCCGTCCCAAAACATAATTAGGTATTTAATTATTGATAATACAAACAGTAAACAGCTTTGCCGATTAGTCATGAACGACGGACGGTACGAGTAAAACTGTACTATCGACAACACAGCTTACTGACCATCCGTGCACTTTATGTGCATTGTAATAAGGTTCTATATAAATACAGGATGGTCAGTTAACTGTGTTGGCGTTTGTACGATATTCTTATAGATATGCCATAGCAACATCATTGAGGTACAACCAGTCGTAAGATAAACAAACATGATCTTGCCTCGACCTCAACGAGGTAGGTAAAGTGTATGTTTAATATTCATCTATCTATACCTTAGCTTATAAAAATACAGCGTGCAGGGGTCGGTAGTGCATAAGGTGAGTCGGGGTAAGAGTATCATACTTTTTTGAAAGTTAGATTCAAATAGTCTTTGTGATCTTATTATTGCATTAATTCGCATAATAAAGCGATAAAATATAAGTAAATTTAATATATTTTTAACTGAAACTACTTATCAAGCAAATAAACTTTTAAAACACGCACTAATTTGTAAAAAATAAAAATCGGCACGACTGTTCCTCTTGCCCCATGACTGGGGTAAGAGTATCGTACGTACCTAACTTGAACTAGGTTAGCTCCAGTGGATTTACGTATTTAGTAACACAATTGGTAGACGCTGTCAAGAAAATGAATACCTTAATAAGTTGAAAAACTCTTCAAAATTCTGAGAAACTGCGTTTATACATATTCTGGGGCAAGAGTGTCATAGTAGGTGTTATCAGGGGTGACAAACCACCTAACACTTAAATAAAAAAAAAATGCTTTGAATTTTTTAATTCACTTTGAAAACTATACTTTTTACGAGTACCTATACTCGTAGGTATTACAGTAGTAGTATTTAGTATTAATGCCACTCGTGATTACTTTCGTCTTTAACCAATAAAAATCTTTCTTTTGTTTTTGTTATACATATACCAATTTGCCGCATTTTATCAGGTGACAAGAACTGAGGCGATTTTTTTTGTTTTGTTCGTAATTGTAATTGTGTCACGATATGGTTGATTATTTATGTTTTTGAGTGCTTGAACCCAACATCTGCATCGTTAAATGGCGAAAAATCGCATACGCACACCCCTGAATTAAGCAGTGCCAATTTGTAATAAACATGACAATTTATAAAATGTTTGACAGCCCTGACATGGGGTAAGAGTAGCATATGACTCCCTTCCCCCGGACTGAACTGGCACTCTTGCCCCACTTAAATAATTTGAGGTTAAAATTGTATTGGCTTGATGAAAACTTATAATCGATAGGAATAACAGAAAATAACGATGTAACATAAGAAATAAACTATAAATATTCGACTCACCAACAAACAAATCCGAATTAACAGCCATAAATCTCACAAAACCGCTTTTGAATTATACACGTGCACTTCCACTTATCACAAGTCGTAACCAGTCAAAATAAACCACGTTTTGTTTCAATATGGCGTGTGAAAGAGACGTCTATGATTTGACGATGGAACTAATACACGCCTGTCTGTTTTACTGACGGTACAAAAAGGCGCTCAATTCAAAAGAATTCGCTGGAGAGGCTTTTGAGCCTCTTCCCCCGATGTTACTCTTGCCCCGACTCACCTTATAAAGATTTTATAGCGCTCTGGCGCTCCGAATGTATTGGGAGCAAATGTTAGATCCCATTTCCACCGACCGTTTTTGCGTTGACCAGTTAAATTTGTTATATAGGTACCTTAAATGCTACCCTTTGACAAATCAGTAAATGGATCATTATACAGCCCAACAAAACAAAAGTCTTTCTTGTGGGAATAGTTAAGGGCTTATGTGCATATATAAGATGTTTTAATAGTATATAATTATAGAAGAGCTGGAGTCACCATTTAAGCGGACTAAGAGAACGTTGTCTCACGAATTGACTCCAGAGGTATAAGTTTTACCGAAACAAAACGTTACGACCGCGTTCGCGTTTAGCTGTCAAATCCCATGCAAATTGAGGGTAAAACGCAAACGCGATCGTAAAGTTTTGTTTCGGTAAAACTTATACTAGAGCCTCTGGACAGATGTTTTACAGCGTAAAAATGTATCTCGAGTGCAAATAGGTTTAAGATTTGACATTTGTTAGTTATTCAATGCCTCTTTATAATATGTATTATCTTACTCAATGGCTTCTTGTGTTTCTTAGTACCATTTATTAATTTATTGACATGTATTTTGACATTTTTAACTGTATTTTGACATTATTTATTGTATTTTTTTTACTCATCATCATCATCATCATATCAGCCGAAAGACGTCCACTGCTGGACATAGGCCTCCCCCAAAGAGTGCCAAAGCGAGCGGTCCTACGCCACCCGCATCCAGTGGACTCCCGCAACCTTTACCAGGTCATCGGTCCACCTTGTCGGGGGCCTACCCACGCTGCGCCTTCCGGTACGTGGTCGCCACTCGAGAACCTTTCCGCCCCAACGGCCATCGGTTCTACGTGCTATGTGCCCCGCCCACTGCCACTTAAGTTTAGCCATTCGGAGGGCTATATCGGTTACCTTGGTTCTGCTGCGGATAGCCTCATTTCTGATGCGATCACGCAGAGAAACTCTCAACATAGCCCTCTCCATAGCCCTTTGGGTGACTTTGAGCCTTCTTATGAGGCCCATAGTAAGCGACCACGTTTCAGTACCATATGTCATCACTGGCAACACACACTGGTCAAAGACTCTCATCTTGAGACACTGCGGAATATTGGACGAAAAGATGTGCCGTAGCTTCCCGAACGCTGCCCAGCCGAGTAGGATTCGGCGATTGACCTCTTTCTCGAAGTTGGACCTACCTAACTGGATAGTCTGTCCTAGGTATACATAATCATCTACAACTTCGAGCGTAAAGTGTCCGATTGTAATGGGAGTTGGTACAACATGGGCATTTGACATGATCTTCGTCTTATCCATGTCCATTCTTAGACCAAACTCGCTCGGAAGCTTTACTGAGGTCATCGAGCATCGCACTTAAGTCCTCCATGGTCTCAGCCAAGACTACTACATATATCGTCAGCAAACCGAAGGTGAGTGATCTACTCCGTTGATATTGATGCCTAGCCTTCTCCAGTCCAGAGTCTTGAAAACGTCCTCCAGTGCAGCGGTGAACAGTTTTGGAGAAATAACATATCCTTGCCTGACTCCCCGCTGCAGCGGAATAGGTTTCGAGTTCTGGTCCTGGAGTCGGACTTTTTTAATCAACAACTAAATAATTGGCACGCCTTCATGCAGGCTGGATACAATTGGAAAATATTGTACACCATCTTTAAAATGTACAGCAAATAAACGATTTGAATTGTGTGTTGTATTCTCAAACCAAAAATGTGGCTTTATATCGAGGGCTTCATGCTAAAGGGGCGTATAAGCAAGAACCCTATTATTGCTTATACGCCCCTTTAGCATGAAGCCCTCGATATTATTCGTTTATTATTTGTACAGGACTCTATTGTCAATGACAAAGAGACGTGTACAGATATTTATGTACGTGTATTAATACCCCTGACTGTACCTGTGTGTATAGGTAAAAAACGTAGGTAAAGCCCCTCTCGCATGTAGGTAAGTGACGTGTTCGAATAGGCATGGGTTATGTTTGTGTTAAACAATTTAAATATTTTATGTCTATTCGAATACGTCGCCAGTACAAACAAGAAGGTTTTTACTTAAGTTTTTTTACCTTTATGTCTTTGTTTGTAGTAGCTCGCAAACACATGAACTAATTTCAGTGCAGTTGTTCAAAATCGAAAGCTATATTTATTGTGTCAGAGGCGTTTCAAGTGTTTAATTAATGTAGTTAGCAGATAGCACCATTTAAATCTCTAAATATCTTTAGCATTTGACGTCTTATTTGATACAAATAATCCTAAACTGAATCTTAAGGCCAAGGCTTAGTAAGTTTTTTGATAAATAAATGGAATAATACATTCTTGATTCAAAACGAAAAACATTTCAACCTCAAATTAAAATACGTGGGATTATCTTCCAAGTATCAAAATAGGTTTGTCGTAATTGCTATCGCTGATCAAATTAAAATAACCACAAACTAATAACAAAATTAACTATATATTTAACTCCAAACCATTAGGTAATTGGCTCATCTAAGGAACCCTCGGCTCCGCAAACATGTTTTATAAACATTGATTTTATCTTTGCTTGTTTCGTTCTATAAATAACGAAATTGCACTCTGACTGGACAGTGTCCGCTCGTCTGTCTACGTGTTAAGATCTTTGTCATTTTAAAACAATATTTTAACAATAATGAAGTTGTTACTCTGCTTCGTGTTCCTGGGCTTGGCTTTGGCTAAACCAACAACAGACGAACAGCAGAGAGGATGTAGATATATAAATGGACGATGTAAGTGGTATTCATTTTATTTTATTTTCATAAATTACGTGGAGCTACCTACGTTAGCCTATATTGGTTCAGGCATGCGGCTGCTAAGCGGCGGTCGTGGGCTCAAATCCCGGCTCGTACCAATGAGTTTTTCGGAACTTATTTACGGAATATTTTCGTACCGTTAGCTTTTCGGTGAAGGAAAACATCGTGAGGAGGCCGGTCTAATCCCAATCAGGTCTAGTTTTCCCTCTGGGTTGGAAGGTCTGGTGGCAGTCGCTTTCGTAAAACGTGCCAAATAAAATCTTCGGATTAGGTGTCAAAGCGGACCCAGAGCTCCTTTAGGGCACAACCGGGAATAACGCTAGGAGGATGATGTGGTGTTTAGAGCGGTTACAGTCAGCAGCAAAGGTAGCGCGGGTCAAGTGCTCAAATGACCTAAACACGACTCTAATGTCAAGAGAATAAGGACTGTCTTGCAAGACAGTCCTTTGATACTTTTGAGCGTGTTATTTTGCGTAGCCACTTCTGCTGACACTTTTTGCAGCTACAAACGCGATACAGTATCGATGTCATCGCAGGACGGCCTGCGGCGACTCTATCCGTCTCTTTCTTGTTACAAGGCTTAGAAAGAGAGGGATAGTCTATGTCGCCGCGACACAACTCGCGGGTCGTCCCGTGACACCTGTGCAATTTCTATTCTCGCCTCTCCTCGTCTCGTCTCGCCCCTCCGTTGAAAAATCAGCTTTAGCCCTTGTACGCACTAAGCGGCTAGCCGCGTGCGGCTTGCCGTACGGTTGGACAAAACATATGAAACCGCAAACGCAAAACCTCTACGTACTAAGCGGTTGGCCGCAACCGCACGCGGCTAGCCGCTTAGTGCGTACACGGGCTTAGGCCCGCAGCACGGCTTTCACACGGCCCGCGAGCTGTCTCGACTGTCCGTCTTATTCTAAGCGTTCTAATTAGAAAGATATAGAAATCTAAGGTCTCGAGCGTGAATCGCGCGTTTGTATCGCAACATAAAGTTGCCGTGGTCAACCATTCCCACTATCTGTTATTACAACACTAACCGTTGCTAGCGTTTTTTTTGCCCAAGCTGAAATAGAGAACTTCATTCCCTGTGCTTCGCTCGTTCAATTAGGATGAGTGGAATCGCGGACAAGCATGCAAGCATAGATGCGCCCACAATTTTGATACAGGCCAGAAACATTTACGTAGGTATATATATGATCCGTGACCTTGACAGTATTATCTCGATTGACCTTTCTTTGATATTAAACATATCAGAGGTTGATATAATGTCAATGCAAGAACACAGATACGCGAAAAAAGCAAAAACATCGTATATCACATTAATTCAGGTTCACAATCAGCAACGCATAGCTATGAATCATGTCACGAAGGACAAGACTTTCGATGTAGAAAAAAATCGCATTCAAATCGGTTCATCCGCTTGGGAGCTAAGATGCCACAGACAGACACAGAGATACACAAATCTTAAACTTAGATCGATAGATAAAAACTTTAGTCATATCCACAAAATACATGGCATTAACATGATATGGAATTGACAGTAAAAGTTGTAAAGTGACAAAAAACAAAAGAAAAAAAGCATGCGACTTAACCCAAGGGGTTGCCAAAAATGCGGATGTAAAAAATTGCTAATCAAAATATGAGAGATTGAAAACTGTAGGTTCAAATGCTTGGCACGGATCCGTGTCTAAGCATACAAGGGGTTAAGACTAGATATTTAATTTTATATATTTTATAAGGGAACAACAACTTGCCACTGAAAACTAAAATTCTATGAAAAACTAAATGAAAATAACCATGGGTCGTGGCAGAGCATTGGCGCTGGCTCAGCATAATGGTGTGGCAAGCCACATCGCTGATATTCTGACAGAAACTTATTCTGTATGCCATTGTCACTAGTGGCTCTGGGGGCTGTAAAACATGGGAGTTATATGTGAATTTTTGGGAAAAATCTGTTTCAAAAAATAACAAAAAAACGAACCTGCTTACAAAATTTCAAAGTAGTCTAAGAAATGCAACATGTAGAGGTTTCCTCCGTAAAAGAAAACGGAGCTGGACAGCCGGGCATACGATTTTTTTTTGGTCCAAGCTAAAACAGACTCGCTCGTTCAGTTAGGATAAGTGGAAGCATGCAAGCATAGATGTACCCACAAATTTTGATACAGGCCAATAACTTTTACGTATAATATATGGCCCGTGACCTTGGCAGTATTATCTCAATTGACCTTTCTTTGATATTAAAAATATCAGAGGTTGATTTAATGGCAATGCACAGATATACGAAAAAAGCAAAAACATCGCATCCTGATAGAGACGTTCGTTTTCTTTTTGGTTTCGACAAAATACAAGCGAGCGCGTTCCTATATTACATAAAAAATAAATAAAAGACTCCCAATACCAAAACGCATAGCTATAAATCATGACGAAGGACAAGAGTTTTGATTTACAAAAAAATCGCATTCAAATCGGTTCATCCGCTTAGGAGCTAAGATGCCACAGACACAGATACACAAATGTTAAACTTAGATAGATAGATAAAAACTTTATTCATATATAGATAAGGTGGTTCAACGACCACACAAAACGTCTTTTTTGACATTCGCAGGCTAACAGCGTGATATTTCAAGAAACTTATGTAACAATCTTTCATAAAATGGCTATCCATTTGCGCGAAATTGCCCATTTTCTAGAATAAACTTGTATATAATAGAATAATTTGAGAATAATCGTTTTCCCAAAGTATCACTTGACAAACTAATTTCTCCAATTATTCTAGTTTATACGATTAACATGAAAAACAAAGGAAAAAAGCGTGCGACTTAAGACTAGATACTTAATTTAAATTACACTAAAGGTAACGTGACACTAAAAACTAAAATTCTATTTATATTGGACTAAATGAAAATAACCATGTGTGGTGGCAGAGAAATGGCGCTGGCTCAGCATAAATGTGGCAAGCCATATCGCTGATATTCTGCCTGGAACTTATTCTTAAGCAAAGCAAATATAAAAACTTAGTAGTGTAGGTTATGTTAGTGTGACTTGGTGTCATTGTTGCGAAGATATACAACACGGAGAGTGAAACAGTGTTAGTTAAGTCGGCAAGCGATACAATATTTATTGATAGGATAATAACTCTATTAGTTGAACAAGCATGCAGCATGGATACATTTATTTTAAGGAAAAAATAAATATTATATACTACTTATGTAGAATCTAAGTAACCTACTAACCAGAAATATAACAAATTGGTAAAATGTTATTTATACTTTTTCACGCCTGCTCTCGAACAAGCATATTTTGCTGCGTGAAAACAGTGTGCCAATGCGATTTAACTCACTCCGTGAGACAAAGTGGCTTTTTAATTTTGATGCGGAGCACTGACATTTCGTCGTATGGGGTCTATTACAAGTTCAGAATATTTGAACTTTATTAGCGCTGTCCCTTTCTTTCCATTACGAAAAAAGAAAATGGCAGACATAGGTCGATCCATAGTTCGACCATTGAATTTCAAAGTAGACCCCCACATAACGCGACACAAGTAACACGTTCGAAAACTATCAAATTAACAAGTTTAAATTACTAAAATAATTATACAAAGGAATTTTCTATTGAAGATAATTTCAATAAAAATATTTTTGTCCAGGTGTGGAGGCGTGTCCAGTGGGCACCCACGCATACACTACGGGTTGTGGCCACCTCACTCCAGAGGCGACGTGTGCGCAGCCGACCCCTGTGACTGACACGCGCGGCAAAATCTGCGACTACTCGGCCTGTTACTGCGACGCGCCCACCGTGCGCGACGAGAAGACTAGACAGTGCGTCAGCTTGGACAAATGCACAAAATGAAAATCGTCTCAAAATATCCCGAAACCTTGTGAGATATTTGTGAAATATCAATGTCATTTTTATGATGAATAAATCGAGTTAATCTGCTGTCAGTTTATTTCAATCATTCATCTGACTCATGAGTTACTGGTTTGTTTTACCTCTCCACCGGTCTACGAGACGACGCGTCTTTATTTTCGACTCTTACCGCGTCACTTCGGTAAACCTAAGATTTACCAAGGGAACAGTGGTACGAGTCCGAAGTGAACGATAACTACAAAGCATTTCAGACTTTTACCATCCCATGTTGGTAAATCTTAGGCTTTACCGCTAAATCCTAGGATTATCCGCATTTCGGCCTTTTACAGTAACATATACTCGTAGATATCTTAATAGACTAAACCTTGCAACATTTCATATATTTCTTTTGTAGGAATTTTGATTTCTGAAAACAAGAGCGCTCAATAAAACGTACATCAGCTGGTTGATTACGTAAGGCATTGTAATGCTTCAGGTAGAAAATTTAACTCTCACTTCGAAGCTTTGTTTCCTAAGTAGCTCTCCTAAAAGTGACTTCTCGCCAGGCCAAATTTGTCCATTGTCTACTATCACTTCTACACCCACATGTCCCACATTCACATCTTAACACTCTCACACACCACACTCCACACCAAATCATTTACACACACTTACAGGCAGTGAAATATAGTTTTTAATGAACACCTGTTCTAACATTTATTTGTTAGAAACTGTCATGTTATTGCGTATTTTTTTTACTTATTGTATGGGAAAATTAAAGTTGAATTGCCCTAAAACGTGCGTTCGAAAAGTTACGTGATCACCCCACAGAGGGATCTACTTGACGCGCGTACAATGCGTTACGCGATTACCCCTCTGGGCACGCAACAGAACAAAGAATGCGTAGGAAAGCCGTGAAACGGTGTGACCGTGTCCACCAGAGATGTGCGAAAAAAATCACCGAAGCGAGGATGAAAGCGAAACTGTGGAATATGTGCAGCGGCGCTACCACGAAAACCGAATCTCGAAGTTCGTATATCTCTATCTCTGTCGTTCGAGTAACCATAAAACATAAGTACGTTAGAGACGGAGATGTTCCAACTTCGAGATTCGATTTTCGTGGTAGCGCCGCAGATGAGCGAGCGACCGCAGAACACCATTTATCGTATGTAGACTAACAACAACATTAACAATCAATTTGACTCTAAGTTATTTTATACACATTGATGAGGTGTTTATATAATATAACTAAATGGCTTAGAGTTAAATTGATTGTTAACATTGTTGTTAGTCTACATACCAATAAATGGTGATCTGCGGTCGCTCGCTCATCGAAACCACTGAATGCAGTTCTTGTATATTCGAATCTACCCCAAGGGAGCAGTGGTGCACACACCAGACCAGCCAGCGCACTGGTAGTTGGCGACGTCGGCTGATGGAGTTCCAGACTGAAAAGGACGGCCGCATCAGCGTGTTTGAAGTAACCTTCCCCTTCCCCTTCTCAGATATGTTTTGTGTACATCGATTATCTCTCTCTATAAATAACAAACTTAGACTCTGACTGCGTAGTGACAGCTCGTCTGTCGACGTGTTAAGATCCTTGTCAATTTTAAAACCTTTTATAATGAAGTTGTTTGTTTTCGTGGTGTTTGTTGGCTTGGCATTGGCTAAACCAATAACGGACGGGCAAGGATGTATATATATAGAGGGCAGATGTGAGTTATTTTATTTTTGATGGAATACGTGATGTTAACTATTTATTACTACAGCAGTAGCTGCTGTTCGTAACCTTGAATGCGTAAGAAATTATATATTACGTTCTATAATTTCTTATCCCAGTCAGGTCTAGTTTTCCCTCTGGGTTCGAAGCTCATATGGCAGTCGCTTTCGTAAAACTAGTGCGTATCAAAGCGCTCCTTTAGGGCACAACCGGGAATGAATAACGCTAGGAGCATGATGATGATGTTCTATTCTGATGTGTAAGCTAAGCTACATTACTGGATTTGTTGCGATTTCGAGGAACATACATTGGAACAGACTTTGACGTTTGTTACAAATTCTACAATGAAAAATCTGATATTGTCGAGCAGCGCAGACGTCACGCACTTGCTATATCGTCGTTGCTTGCGGTTTTGAACCATCGTGTGTTTGTGTCGCAATTGTGTATATATTTTGCTCCAGCGTGCACTTTTTGTCCAGGTTCGGAGGCGTGCCCAGTGGGCACCCACGAGTACGCTGTCGGTTGCGACTACATCACGCCCGAGGCGACGTGCGCCAACCCGACTCCTAAGCTGGACACGCTCGGCATGATCTGCGACTACTCGGCCTGCTACTGCGACGCGCCTACTGTGCGTGACGAGAAGACTGGACGGTGCGTCAGTTTGGACAAATGCACAAACAAATCTGAAACTAAGCCAGCCGTAACCTTGTGAGATCATATTTGTGAAGAATATTTTTAATAAATGAATCGAGTTTGTTAATCTGCTGTCACTTTGTTTCAAAAAACATCAACTACTGTGTACTGACCTATGTTCTCCGTTTCTTGAAAATCAAATTATAAACAAGGTACTAGCTGTTCGCGCTCCTTCACCCAAGCGAAGCCACGGGATTGAATATAACCTATTTCGTTCCCACTGATTCATCCTATACACTGGTGAAATAATTTTTGAAATCAGATACTTTCAGACGACCATACGAATATAGAAACTTACACCTCACAAACTTTACCGCTTTACATTACACAAATTGAATGCCATAATTCCTACTAACAAATATTTATGATAATTGTACCGTACTTACAACTTTATGGGCTTCGACCTGAAATAAATAAATAATAATTATTATTTACACTATTAGTAGGTAGGTTAGGTACTTAGAGGTACATATTTAATTAAAATACGAGTAGGTACATTCACTTCGTTCTTCACATAAACATGTAAGTAGATAATAAACCTGATGATGTTGTTGAAAGTTTATCTCACTAACCTACCTTTATAATTACCAATTCGCTTTATTAATGAGTATCATTGTTTTTAATTAGCAGGTGATATAGTAAGACAGAAAAACAATTTGATATTATTCAAATATAATAGCTACAATGACAAATTGTAAATGTAAGTACTTATACTGAAAACCCTAGGCCCCCAAATGTTTTATTAAGTACTAGCTTCTGCCCGCGACTCCGTCCGCGTGGAACTCGTTTATATCGCAGCTCCATACAAACTTTACACCCCCATTTCACCCCCTTAAGGGATGATCACGGGGATAAAAAATATCCTATGTTACTCTCCATCCCTTCAACTATCCCCACTTAAAAAATCACGTCAATTCGTCGCTCCGTTTTGCCATGCAAGACGGACAAACAAACAAACAAACAAACATACACTTTCGCATTTATTATATTATTATGGATATGGATTTTAAGTTAGAATAATGCGTCTATTTACGAATACGTTAATTATTTCAAAATATATTCGTAGGTATGTTTGAATTGCTAATTGAGCAATTCTACTTCATTTATTAATCTACATTTGTAAATTAGTACCTACTTATATCGGTGACATAGAACGTGACGTAGGCGATAGAGGTACTGCCTAAAAGGTCCCACAGATTAACAGTTCGCCGGATGATATAACACTGTGGGTTAATATGGGTTAGTCAAGAACTTCCCTAAATATCACAAACGGGGCGGAGGGGGGGTCAACAAGTAGCCGAAATAACCTCGCGTGACTTGTGCACAAGCCCTTTGTTATAAATCCTTATCGCTAGAGAATATACACTCTTACGCATTAAAGCGGTTTTTGCTGGGGCTGTGCACAAATCCTCCCTATATCTTTGCCCCAAACGTTTGCTGGTACGTATCCGTTTTGCATCAAAAACTCCACTAGTCTCTCGGAATCTACGACTGCATTTTTATAACGTTAAAACGCGTTCATAACAGTGCGCTGCAGCGCAATGTAAATAGATCCAACCTGATGTGTTGTCCTCATGGCACCGACTTTGCTACGAAGCGCGACCATCGCATGAAAATCGGATTTGTCGAGCTGCGCAGACGTCACGCAGCGAGCTGCTGCGAGAAGTCTGCGCAACTCGACAATACCATATTGTTTCGGAATATCAAACGTTAAATTTTAGATAAATATACCAGTTTTTTTGCAAGAACGGTTAATGAAAAAAAAAATACCAATGTGGTTTAAAAGCACTTGCAAATTTTAAGTTGAAAATAGCCTCACTTGAAGATTTTTCTAGTCATAAACGCCAAAAATGGTCCTCTTACTTCGAATTCAAGCCATATTGCTTAGACATAGAGTACCCATGTCATACACTAATGCAACATCTAGTACTAGAACCAATATTTAAAATGGGAACTTGAGAGATGTAGTTTTTTAAAATTTAAATAAATTTAAATTTAAATATATATTTATTTGCATAAATAAGGGTATAATTAGGTTTTACAATTTAATACGTCCTCCTTATTTTACCATAAACTGGTGTACAAATATTTAAGTCAAATGCGCCTTAATTACATATGTCAAGTGTGTAGAATAATTTAAATTTATACAATCAAAAACACCTTAGTCAAAAGTTAATAACATCTTAAATCAAATGATAATAACATTTTTTAATAATTATATAGTTTTTGTAGAAATCAACAAAATTTTACTGAAATCAATCGGTAAAATAAGTCATTTAATTTAAGTTCAACACAGCATTTAATAGGACCAGGCATGGCATATAGGGGCATGTTGATAGCAAAACAATAGGTGCTACCTTACACGATTAAGTACAGTAAGGCAGTGGGACAGCAGTGGGTTTCGGCGGTACAGGTGGCCTAGGCCCTAGGCGTGACCGGGGTCCCTTAGGCCAGCAGCAGTCCTTGGTGTAGCAGGTGTCCTTGGGGTAGCAGGTGTCCTTGGGGTAGCTGGAGTCCTCGGAGTAGCAGGAGTAGCTGGGGTAACGGGAACTATTGGGCAGTCTCGGAACTTGACGCATTCCTTGGTCTCCTCGTTTCTGACCGTGGGCGGGCTGCAGTAGCAAGCTTGGAAGTCACAGATCATGCCTCCCGTTTCCTTTACTGGGCACGGTTTTTTGCAGGTTGCCTCGGGCAGGAGGTAATCGCAGCCCGGAGCGTATATGTAGGTGCCGGGCGGACATTTTATCGGGCCTGGAGAAGTGAACATCATTTTAAAAGACAGTCGATGATTGTAGATGGCAAATTTGTGTGTTATGTAACAGGGGGTTATTATATCTAATTCTGGAACTACTCCGGATAATAAGTAACTATTTATCAATTGTATATTCAATACGTTTGGATGGCAAAATGACACCTACATAGAAAGCGTTAACTATCATCAGTATGGTAAATACATAAAGATAAAGTGCCTATAGGATAGAACAGAGGGTCTTTCTCAGGTCAATGTATCCTAATCTACAGATATTTTTAATCTACCCTTTCCAGATCTTAGAAATTACGTGAAAAAACATTGATGTCAAAGACTTACAGGGTTGAGGACTATCAAACTGACAGAAATGCATGGCCCAAACCAGAGCCCAAAATAGAATATATCTCATTTATAATTTTAATGTCATTATAACACGCCTAGTGAAGTAAATGACAGTGACAGTTCCTGCAATAAAGCAATATATCCAAAGATTCAGTTAATAGTCGGTCTTTCGTCGGGGATGCTTTTTTTGCTCCTTAAGCGGAGCTTCTGACGCTGATTGCGTTATTGACGACTGACCAAACTACCGAACAACGTCGCTTTATAAGCAAACTTGGCATTGGCGAAATCATCTTAACTTAGATGGAAGCCATTTTTAAAAGAAGAAGAAGAAGAAGTTAATAGTCGCATTTCTACAATTTTTGATAATGCCTTATATTCTGTAACACATTTTCGGAAATGTTTTATTTAAAACAACGCATTATGTTTTTTATCTTCTTTCATTCCTATTCAGATAAGCTTAGTTTTGGCACAAATGACTGACTGTTGAGTTTGTTTTCGACGTTTCTTCTCGACAGAGGTCTTTTTAATCCCCGACGCAAAGAGAGGGGTGTTATAAGTTTAACGTGTCTGTCTGTGTATCTGTCTGTGGTATCGTAGCTCTCAAACGGATGAACTGATTTTCGTTTTGTTTTATTTGTTTCATAGATAATTTTATCCCGAGTGTTCGTAGCCATGTATTATGAAAATCGGTTCAGCCGTTTTTAAGATATTTATTTATTTATATTGATCTTTGAAATGAAAATGTCGGGGGTTTTTCAACTTTTCTAAGTTGTAGTTATTTTCAGAAACGCTGGTAAAATGTGTCATGTAAAAGTGCCACAATTGGCCTACTTGCAGTATAAAATTAATTCAAACTTGGAACCGGTCTATGACTTCGTCCCTCTTGCTGTCGAAACGGCGGGTCCTTGGTGTGTCGAAGCGAAAGGTTTTATACAGGCCTTGGGGAAACGTTTGCGAGATAGGGGTTGTGACCCAAGATCTGGTGCGTACTTGGTGCAACGTATTTCTTTGGCTGTCCAACGCGGCAATGCGGCGAGTATTTTTGGGACGTTTGCGCCAGGAACGTATCTCGCAGGACGATAGGGTTGGATCTATGTGGTGTGTATGTATATGTATTATAGTTTTAGTTGACGATGCGTGTTGCGGATTGTGTGTTGTATTTATATTTTACTGACGAAACCTGTGGTGGATGCATTATCTGTGGAATGACGAAACCTGCGCTGTGGATCTTGATGGTATGTAGTGGTTCAGTTTTATTCTTTTTTGTGTTTGTTTTTCCTGAATAAATTTCTATTAGAAAATGTATTTAAGTTATAAATAACTTGAATAAGTCATCTTAGTAATAAAATATGCCATCCTAGTCAAGATTAGACACGAAATTAAGATTCTGGGTGGGGAATCCCTTCTGTGTTTGTGTGTGCGTGACTGAAGTATGTGTTTTGTTACTGCCAAATAAAAAATAAAAATGTGTATTATGTTTAATATATAAAAAAAAAAAAAGAAATTAATTCTTTATTTTATTTATTTTGTTTGAGATACTTAATATATTAAAATATTCAAAAGTACTTTGGATCGCGCAACCGAAAAATACCGACCATGTACAGCTGTGTGCACAGTATTTTATACTATACTGTGCACACAGCTGTATTTGGTAAAGGTCATGCACTGGTGACTGTTATGGTTTCAGGTGTGGCAGAATGTTCCACGGAACAATTAAAGTATTTAAATTATATTTTATAGTACGGTCAACGAAGATCCGAAATTGGCAAATAAATGCAAAAAATCGTGTAGGATTATTATTTTTTACAATAGGGTTGACCCCCAGGTATAACATACTGAAAGTCCCCAGCCAAGGGCCTGTTGCTTTAGGCGAGGTGGGGGGGGGGGGGGGGATATGTCCCATATTTTAGTTTTTCTTAAATATTTCAAACACTAAGCGTCGTAGGAAAAAATAATTTTAAACCGTAACGAAGCTTATTAAATTTCTTACTAAATGATATATTAATTCAGTAGCTATTTTACTTATTTACAACGAACTAAAATCACATAACTCAGAGTATGTTTAGATATTTTGTAGATTTTTAGTGTTGTTTGTAAGGTAATGCAATCTTACAATTTACTAAGAAAAAAAAATATTATTTAAATATGACCAGAATTAGGATGTGGGATGACACTTTCGCGTACCCTTGTTGGAGTTTAATGTTGGAGCTGTTCTGCCGGATAATGTATGGGCAAAATACTTTTCCCAAAGTATCACATCCCAAACAGTTTTTCTCAAATTATCATTGGGCAAAGTATCATTACTTAGTCAAAACAACTAATTGCAATTTTTGCAGGTTACCAAAACTTTTTTGACAAATTATTGTTTGATATATTAATAAAAAGATATATTAATTGTATTTTTTTGACAAATACAAAAGGAAATTCAAGGGATATAAACGTGATACAAACTGAAAAAAAAAACGAATTCTTGCCTTAAAAATTAATGTTTATTATTCCATCATCATCATATCAGCCTAAAGACGTTCACTTCGAACAAAAACAACGAAGAGTGAAATTTTGGGGGTTTTTTAACTTGCCTTAGTTGTTAATTATTTAACCCATGTTGCGACGAGGGGTGTTATATTTTAAACATGTGTATCTATGTGTCTGTCTGTGGCATCGTAGCACCCAAACGGATGAGGCAATTTAATTTGCTCTTTCTATCGGAAGTCTTGTAAGTTCTAGCTAGAGCTTGTTTTTAGGTATATTTGATGAGAACGGATGGTATTAAAAAAAAATTACGTTAGTTTGTTTTCAGTATACATTAAAGCTGGATGGATGGATGGTCAAAGATGGAAAAACACAGGTGCGCCAAAACATCGTACTTTCGTAGAAAAAGAGATATGATAAATAAGTTTCTGTCATAAATTTCATTTTTGGTACAAACTTTTATTGCCGACTGTACTTTTCTGTATACCTGTATCCTTACTATCCTTACTAATATTATAAATGCGAAAGTGTGTGTGTTTGTATGTTTGTCCTTCTTTCACGTCGCAACGGAGCGTCGTATTGATCTGATTTTTTGTATGGAGATAGTGTAAAAGCTGGAGAGTGACATAGGCTACTTATTCCAGCGGGAAAACATCTAATTCCCACGGGAAAATTCAATATGTTACATTTTCCTATAACCACGCGGGCGAAGCCGCGGGCATCAGCTAGTATATATATATATATATACTTACACCAAGGCCCCCGACAATCTGGAGGATCTTGAGCCCTCACTGACACAAATAAAATCATGAATATCACAAAACACTTCATTTTGACCAGCGGCACTGAAAAAGGGTATGCCCACTTGTACTTATTAAGAGAATTACTGGCTGCTTTAAAGAAAAGAAAATATGTAAAGCCTTTTTATACCCTATATTTCAAAACATGCGCAAGCTTCTGTAGTGTTACTAGGAATTATTGTCTTTATTGCTATCACAATAAGTACTAGAAATGTGTAAACATTTACGGTGACTCATAGATTCTGGTTGCAAGGTGCACATTGTGTTCTTTGCCTTTATTTTTCTTTTGAATGTTATCGCTAACTATGTTAATGTTTGTTTTTGGTACTTGAACGTGTTTTTATACGGACATTCATTTCATCAGGGTAAATACATTATTTATATAATTAATTTATTTAAGCAAACGTTTTCCTTTGGCTAATATTATATTGCAAAAAATGTTAGTTCGTATAGTCACTTCGGACAAAATGTCAGTAAGGAACGACGACGAGTGAAGCAAGGACGAGAGCTAGGAAGAACTGTGACTATACAGCGCGCGAGCCGAGTGAGCAAAGTGAGCGTGCCGCGGCAGCGGCTGGCAAAGCGACAGAACCGAACCTTTTTTTTTTAAATTACAAAACAAATGTCGTACAAAAGAATATATTATGTTATGTAGGTACCTACAAAAGTCTAGAGGATTTTTCTAGTATGATGAGTAAGCAAATAATGATATTGACTATATGTATTACAGTAAATTGTACAGTCAGTTAGACTCAAGATATGTGTGGATTTGATTGTTATATTATATGAATATTATAGAATTAGATCTCTATACAAATCGATGTTCTATGCACAGTGCAGTAGGTATATACGATGCCATGCAATAATGTGGGAAAGGTTATTAATGCACACGATGCATTAAAAATAAACGATGCGTAAAATGAAACTTGAGCAAAAAAATATGTGTTAAACAATAATTTGTCAAAAAAGTTTTGGTAACCTGCAAAAATTGCAATAAGTTGTTTTGACTGAGTAATGATACTTTGCCAAATGATAATTTGAGAAAAACTGTTTGGGATGTGATACTTTGGAAAAAGTATTTTGCCCATAAATTATCCGGCAGAATAGCTCCAACATTAAACTCCAACAAGGGTACGCGAAAGTGTCATCCCACATCCTAATTCTGGTCATATTTAAATAATAAAAATTTGTTTAGTAAATTGTAAGATTGCATTACCTTACAACACTAAAAATCTACAAAATATCTAAACATACTCTGAGTTATGTGATTTTAGTTCGTTGTAAATAAGTAAGTAAAATAGCTACTGAAGTTACTGGTCAAGTGAACTCAAATGTCTGCTAAAGATACATTATTGGGTGTATGCAGAAGTGATCATATTATCATGTTTTATGGGATTGATATACTCTTTTGTAGGAGATGTGGGCTTAAAATCGGACTATGGTAAACGAAATTCTATGTGGGAGCAGCCGGCTAGACCTGAATCGTCAAGATTTAATTCAGTGGTAGAATGAAGAGACTTATAACAAAATTTAAAATCGGTGCAATTCCAAGCCAAGGTAACCTACCTGACTCTGCTAAGGAACCCTCGTCTTGTCTATAAACATTGTTTTTATCTCTCTCTATAAATAAAATAGTCTGACTCCACCTGGACGGTGTCACCTCGTCTGTCTACGTGTTAAGATCTTTGTATACTAAACCTTTCAATAATGAAGTTGTTACTGGGGCCACACTAACAAGACATGCCATTAATTATCGCGATAATCGTGGTGTATTATCGCGATAATTAATGGCATCTCTCGCTAGTGTGGCCCGGGCATTAGCATTGGCTAAACCAACAACAGGTAAAAAGGGTGTACTTATGTATACTGGGCAGAATGTAAGTTATTTTATTTTTATGGACTATGTGATGTTTACCGTTATCTTTTCGGTGAAGGAAAAACATCGTGAGGAAACCTGCATACATCCACGAAGAAATTAAAAGGTGTATGTGAAGTCCCCAACCCGCACTGGGCCAGCGTGGGGACTACTGCCCGTTCCCTCTCATCTATGAGAGGAGGCCTGTGCCCAGCAGTGGGACGTATATTGGGTGATTTGTTTTTGTTTTGAATTGAAAACTTCTTTAGCGGCACTGAGCACTTTTTGAGATGGGGAAAAATTGTCAAATACGCGACAGTTTTGTGACGTCAGATGTGAAGGAGGTCACGTTTTGCTGTTAGCCGATTCAACTTCATTCAAAACTGAACGCTATTCGTAAGAGTATAAAGCCGTTAAACACTTTTTGCAATAGCATATTCTGCAAATAAATTTGTAATAATACCAACGCGTCCTTCACCGTTTTGCTATTGAGAAAATTCGAATAGCTCGAATTTGGGCGTTATTCCTAAAGAGATAAAGCTTAGAAAAATATTTGCCAACGGCAAAAACAAATTGGTATTTTGGTCGCCACCGCCGTCTGCTGTGCAAATTCGAATAGTTCGAATTTAGACGTTATTCCTAAAGAGATAAAGCTTTGAAAAATATTTGGCAATGGCAAAAACAAATTGGTATTGTGTTTGCCGCCGCCCGGAGCCGGCGGCCCGTCGCACCCAACGCGCCCGCGAGCCGTCCGCCTAAATAATTGATAATTGTTTATAAATTTGCGTCAAATTCATTTTTAGGGTGACACCGTAAGATGTCACGTGACCTGATCGAAAAACTGTTACAATGTTTTCACTTCTGCCGGCACTCCCGGAGTGCAACCCGGTCTTTTTTTTAATGTGATGTTTACTATTTCTTACTACGCCTAAATACCTAAAAGACTGAGTCGCGAGATCTACAGCTCCACACAGAACCATGAAGTAAGACAAACCAAGAACCAAGTCTGAAGGTCGCACTTCTGAACCGATTCTCGTGAAATTTTGTGAGCAGGTTTGATAATTACTTATTCCATGGAACGTAAAACTGAAACAAAATTGTACAAACGCTGAAAGATTCAGATTCAGATATTTATTGATAAAATGCGATATTTTACATGTCAGGATAGTAAATACATATAGTGGAATTAAAAGTGTTACATTTATACTTATTTTATTTAACATTACACCACCACAAGAAATTCGTTAACGCCATAGCACGCTAGGCTGGTCAATAGCGTTTTTAAATGTTTGCAAAAACTGTGTTGTTTTGCACCAGTTTTAAATCTGCTGGTAGTGAGTTATATAATTTTGTGCCCATGACACCGAGTGATTTCCGAGTCTTTGCAAGTCTACAACTCGGGACGACCAGCAGTTTGCATCGACGAGCACTGGAATGAGTAGTGTACGTATGTATGTTAGCCCTCACGTACTTGCAGGCTGTTACGAGGGCGACACTGAAAGTCTTTAGAACTGGCCACTTGTAATAAATATAATAAAAAAATAAGTTCAAAATTTGAAAATGGAACTCTTTCTTAATATTTTTGTGTACGAATTCCACTCGATTGTCATTTGTTTTACGATTTGGCGGCAAATTGAAAATTGTGTGTACTACGTGAGCATGAATTTAACGCGAGAAAATTTTCGAGCAATGATTTTTTACGACTTTCGATGTAATTTAAGTCAACAAGAAAGTTATGATAGACTTCGATTGGCCTTTCACGATGAAGCCCCATCTCGTGCTACTATTTACAACTGGTTTTATGAATTTAAACGTGGCCGCACTAATCTCACTGATGATCTGCGTGAGGGCCGGCCTTCTACGGCGACTACTGAAGATAAACATCAGTGTTATGCGGCGTATGATAGAGACTGACAAAAGAGTAACCTATCAGCAGATTCGTACAAGCTTAGCCATTGGTATGAGTCAAGTCCACAAAATCCTCCATGAACATTTAGCGGTGAGGAAGCTTTGTGCCCGGTGGATACCTCATAATTTGACAGAAGCCCAAAAAGTCCGTCGTGTTGATTGGTGCCGTGAAATGGGTCAAAGATTCAACGGAGGTGACTCAAATGCTGTGTTCGACGTAGTTACGGGTGATGAAAGCTGGATTTACTGTTATGATCTTGAAACTAAAAGACAGTCTGCTGAGTGGGTGTTTCCTTCCGAGGAGTTGCCTACTAAAGTGAAGAGAGGTCGAAGTGTGGGAAAAAAGATGGTGGCCTCGTTCTTCGGAAGGACTGGTCATTACGCAACAATTATTTTAGAGGATCAAAAAACAGTTACTGCGAAGTGGTACACTAACAATTCTTTACCACTTGTCTTGGAAAAAGTTCGAGAAAAACGGCCTCGCAGTAGGATCCTGCTTCACCACGACAACGCCTCATCGCACACCGCCAAGCAAACGATCGACTATTTGGCGACGGCAAACGTGGAATTACTGGGTCACCCACCTTATAGCCCCGACCTTGCACCTTGTGATTTTTATTTATTCGCAAAAATTAAAGAAAAACTTCGAGGAAAACGTTTTATGGACGCCGACGAAGCAGTGGCTGCGTTTCAAAAGGCCGTCGAAGAGACCCCTAAGGACGAGTGGGCAAAGTGCTTTTCTCAGTGGTTCTATCGAATGCAGCGATGTATTGATGTGAAGGGAGGCTATTTTGAAAAGATATAATAAAAGTAATAAGTTGCTTGATTGCTCAGTTTTAGATTTTCTAAGAACTTTCAGTTTGACCCTCGTAATATGTATACGCTAGGTAGTGTTAGTATCTTGGACTCCTTAAAGAGATCTTTTGCGGGGTGGTCGTATGACTTCCTCATTATGGTTCGAATAGCTCGTTTTTGCATCTTAATTGCCCTGTCGCGATCCGCCGCGGTTGCCCACAAATCAACACCTTGGATAAGTATGGAATGGAAGTATCCATGACGCCTTTTTGACGAAATTTAGTGCGCGTGGACATACGGAAATGAACCGCTTCGCTACTTTTACTTTTCATGTCCACATGAATAGAAAAAAAACAAATAGGTTTGTGTTTTATTTTGTCCCCCTAATAGACAAAATAAAACACATATCGAACTAGCCCCATAGTAAGCTCAATAAGGCTTGTGTTGTGGGTACTAGGTTCGTAGGCAGCGTCACTACCCACTAGACTAAGCGGTCGTCTAATGAAAAAACTGTGTAATTCGTCACGCAGCGGTTGCACACTTAGTTGGCACCAGCATTACCATCGTAAGGCTGCGGTCTGGACACCAGCGGGGAGATGTTTGATAGAGTTTAATCTATGAACGCCCGCTTGTCGGTGCGCTGGCGTCCAAGCGGCCTCAATAAAAAAAAAACCGGACAAGTGCGAGTCGGACTCGCCCACCGATGGTTCCGTACAATTTTCATCCTATGATTGATTACGTCTATATTTGATGTATAGTTTTCAGATTTTTTCCTGTACTTGTAGTAGGTATAAGGCGATATTACTTGCCAAATTTCATAGTTCTAGGTCAACGGAAAGTACCCTATAAATTTTGATTCTCTTGAGAGTGTCGAATTATAAGTTTTTTGCGGCACAAACGGCCGTATCTTTTTTTACAGCTTCAAGGGATTGTAGAGCTAAGTATATGGTTTTAATTTAACTCGATACCTCCGCGTGTTCCCGAGACAAAGGGTCTTGACAGACAGACAGACAGACAGACAGACAACAAAGTGATCCTGTAAGGGTTCCGTTTTTTCCTTTTGAGATACGGAACCCTAAAAAGGTAAAAGACTTGAGAGATGCAGTTTTTTGTATTAATCAACAAAATTTGTTTAAAATCAATAGGTAAAATAACACATTTAATTTAAGCTCAATACAGTATTTTATATGACCATGATCTCATGCTGATTACAAAACGATAGTGCTAAATACACGATTCATTACAATACTCGATCAATTACAGTAAGGTGGCCTACGCGTGGCCGGAGTTCTTGGTGTAGCAGGTGTCCTTGGTGTAGCAGGTGTCCTTGGTGTAGCAGGTGTCCTTGGTGTAGCAGGTGTCCTTGGGGTAGCAGGAGTCCTCGGGGTAGCAGGAGTGGCTGGGGTAACAGGAACTATATGGCAGTCTCGGAGCCTCACGCATTTCTTGGTCACCTCGTTTCTGACCGTAGGCGGGCTGCAGTAGCAGGCTTGGAAGTCGCAGATCTTACTTCCCATTACGTTCTTTACTGGCCACGGGTTTTTGCAGGTTGCCTCGGGCAGGAGGTAGTCGCAGCCCGTAGCGTATCTGTAGGTGCCGGGGGGACATTTTATCGGGCCTGGAGAAGGAAACATCGTTTATTTATTGATTTTATCGTATGGCATACATTATTTTGGCCTTTAAAGTTTGTCACTGTTTAGTACCACCCAGGGGACACGTGCAGGGTTGTGGTAGGTAATCTCCTGCGGACGCGAGTAACAGTTACAACCCCTTTGTCAAGTGAGTGGGCAACTAAACTGTTAGAAGTTCTAAAGCCGCCCGAAGGCCTCTAACTCGGCTACTGTCATGGACAGTAGCCGGGATCAACTGCTTAGCGTGTCTTCCAAAGCACGGAACCGCTCATTTATATTAAACCACTCAAACAGGCGGTCACCCATCCAAAGGCAACCGCTGCCATCTTTGCTTAACCTGCGTTATCGTTTCCGATTCGCAGGCGCCGCTAGGCTATGAGCGCTACTTACACTAGGAAATACCGTTGATAGGTTATTTAATACAGTCAATGATTTTTATTTAATACAGTTTTTTTTTTAACAGTTACCTGCGTTAATATCTATCCTAACAAAGCGCGCATAAATATCTGACACGTCCTTACTGACCTAAAAATAGAGTCGTGTCAGGTATATGATGTTATGACAGATATTGATGCTGGTGACTGTACTAAATTGTGTGTTATGTTCATACACCGGTTTCGCGGGGCAAATCTGTACTGACGTTTAATAGTGTGAGGAGAGGACACATTAAACTAATTTTATTAGTTGATATCGATAAAAATGACGTACAACCGTTGGGTAATTTCAAGAATTTGAATGAAGAAGAAAACTACATACACAAAAATAAACTTTTTGCGTAATTAACTTTTTAAATATTAAAAAAATTTTCATAATATACAATCAAAATTTTCTCCACATTTTCAGACTTTAATCTTCGTCGCCTGGGTGACAATATCCATTTTAGCCAACTAAATGACCTTTCTAGGTCAACTGTAGGAATTGGAGCAAATTCAAACAAATTATAGTATTGATGAATTTCTGCTATATGACTCAGTTCTATTTCTTTTCCGGATACCAAATCATTTAATGTTTTTAAAGTTGAAATGCCGTCGTTTTTCTCTAACACTGTTTGAAGTTTTTTGTGAATAATTTTGCCCTGAGGATTCAAACGTAATCTTGATATATGAAAGAGGTTTGCACATAGTTAAACGTATTCAAACTTAGCCATTAGTTTAATTATGATAATGATGGTTAAAAATTTATTTTTATCGATGTCGATAAACTTAGTCGATTTTTAATTAATCACTAGCACTGGTACATTTTTGCCCCCGCGAAACCGGTGTAGTTATGTTACAAGGGGTTATTATATTGATTTAGACTTTGACGATTTCCACATATATTTTTTACTAAACGGAATTTAATGTTGTTTAATTGGACACAGGCCTCCTCTCATTAATGTGATGACATATTAAGATTATAATATTGCATTTTATTTGTATCATTTAATCTTCAATTATCTATCTGCAGCTTTCATTTTATAGGTTGTAAAGCAATATACAGACTTTTTGCTATGTAAAATATTAATGCAATATGTAACTTGCACCTGAATATTGCATATTTGATTTATAATTGGGTGTGATCTCATACTCATACTCATTTATTTATAATGCACAAATACATTAAACGTCAAAAAGTTAAAATTAGATTAAATTTAATTAATTCTAATTCCATATTAACCGCGTGTATAGTTGAGTAAACAAATATGTATGTACTTACAAAACGGCCCCAGACAATCTGGAGGAACCTGAGCCCTCACAGATACAAATAAAATCATAAATATCACAACACACTTCATTTAAACCAGCGGCACTGACAAAAAGGGTAGGTATGTTGTGTAGTCTACAGTGCCTAGTAAGAGAATTATACTGGCTGGTTTAAAATAATAATAATACTTAAGTAAAGCCTTTTTATACCCGTTATTTAAATAAAAAAAAAATTGTGTCGTTCGAAAGCTAGAGCCAAAGTCTCTGTAGCATTACTAGCAATGATAGTCTATATTACGTCAGTATAAGTACTAGAATGGTGTAAACATTACGGTGACTAATTCTGGTTCTAAGATGCACACGTGTTCGTTGCCTTTATTTTTATTTTCAATTTTATCGTTGTTAATGTTTGCTTTTGATACTTGAACGTGTTTTATGCGGCCTATTCATTTCATCAAGGTAAATACATTAATCATTATAAAATGCATAGATGTAAAGTAGGTATAATGAAATCTTATTATTTTTGCTTACACAGTATCCAGGTATTCATTGAATTCAGTAAATAAACTAAGGTATTCATTGAACTAAGTAACTAAATAACGGAATTCAGGAATTATGCTAGACTTTACACAGATGTGTTTCTTCCTATTTGCTGTGCTGCACAAATTCTATTCACTACATTGGATATCCTTCACAGTCCTCATATTTTCTTCGATACTGTATGACGAATGTACTGAAATATGCAACAGTATTCTGTACTGGATAACGAAAATTGTGAATTGCTTTTGTGAAGAATTGGGTACGTAGCATAATTTATTTAATTTAGAATATCAATATTACAGCTCGAAATTCCTATGGATCAATTTTAGTTTCTGATGTAAAACCATAAAATGTGGATCCTAATAAAAAAACAAAATTGTTTGTTTGCGTAGACACACCATACGAAAAATATATGTATATGTAATGTACATTTTATCTAACGCTGTAAATTCCTGCAAAAGCATTTTCGGGATTATACAGAGTGTAACAAAAATACACTCTGTATAGAAATTTAGTTACACGTCGAATTACAAAGTGGGAACAATGACAAAGTTTAGGACTATAAACAGCGCTATCTCTTACGTGTGATAAAAAGATAACTTACATGCATAACTGTAAGCTGGACCTATTCAAGGCTAATGACTCGCATATGAGTCATGCCCCTACGAGCGATTTCTGCTACATATCGGGAACTTCAGAGAATATTCCCGTGGACGGCACATTTCTAGTCTCGATTCAACTGTCTGCACTGGTCTGGATTCAACAATTGACGTCAATTCATCTTAAAACATATTGTCATATTTCATGGTTCTGTTTGTTTATGTCACAAATTGCATTGTATTATGTATAAGTAATGAGTTTATGAGATAGCTATAAGTATGACTAACACAATAACAGACAGAAGGCCGGTACATTCTGTGTATCAGCATACATGTTGCTGTATGGTTCTTATTAACATGACGTCTTTAACCCATTCGGTGTCATGCCATACTGAATACATTGCCTACCTACGTCCCTTATGACCTGGTAAAGGTCGCGGGAGTCAGCTGGATGAGGGTGGCGCTGGACCAGTCATTGTGGCACTCTTTGGGGGAGGCCTGTGTCCAGCAGTCTTCAAGTGCACTTGGCGAGGGCTCTGTCTTCTCAATTTTCTTGTACAGTGCGGAAACTTGGAGCCTAAAAAGTCGCAATGTTGCCAAGATCGAAGCCTTGGACATTTGGTGTTGGCGAAGCGTACTCCGTATACCCTGGACGGCCAGAAGAACTAACCCGTCCATCTTGAGTGAGCTGAAACTGTCAAAACGGCTCTCCGATGTGTAGCAGTTGAGATTTTTCGGTTGATATGATGGTGTTGCTGATGATGTGCCTGATGGCGTGCAACGGATTATTCACTCCATAAAAATATGACGCACTACGAGTGTATAAAGCCGGATTCATAATTATCTGACGTGTCGTGTCGTAAAGCGGCGGACTGATATGGTGTGACCGATGTCAGAGAGCCACGTCAACTAAGAATGAAGGAGATGAATCTGGCTTAAACCGACGTCACTTGGAAGTTACGGGCGAAATTGCATTCTTTAGTTTACTTTTTCCTTGTTTATGGACAGGTGAAGCGTGCAGCGGCACGACACGCTTCCTGTCAGGCAAATATGGAAATTGCATAGACAAAAAAAAGCGGCCAAGTGCGTGTCGGACCACGCAAAACGAGGGTTCCGTGCCTATAAAAAAGGTCGTATCGTTACTGAAATCTTATGGTACTTACGTCCTTTTCTTTAAGGAAGGCAGTTTTTTAGAAATATCTGAAAAACCTTTGAACCGATCTTGTTAGAAACAATTTTCGCTGAAAGAATTTAATAAGCCCTATGAGCCTGATTTTTTTCATATTATTAAAATACACGGTTCAAAAATTAGAGGGGGGGGGACACAATTTTAGTGACCTTCGAGGCGATTATCTCCGACTCTATTCACTTAATCAATAAAATTGCTGAGAAAGCTTATATTTATTTTGAAAGGCGTATCGATTGAAGTGCCACACGTGTGCTTGCAATGAAAAAAAATTTTTTGACTTTCAGTTTTATGTATGGAGTGACTCCACCATTTTTTTTTTTGTAATTTAATTACAAAACTATGTAGCGGTTAACAAAATACACCTATCCTCAAAATTTTATTGAAATACACCTTATAGTTTTCGAGTAAAATGCCTGTGACATACGGACGGGCAGACAGACAGACAGACATGACGAATCTATAAGGGTTCCGTTTTTTGCCATTTGGCTACGGAACCCTAAAAAGAACGCTATAGATTAGTGTGTGGAAGTATTTCACCGCTGTTCTCGTCTTCAATTAAGGGCGGATTGCATCAACTTGTAATTCCAGACCGATCAACGTTAAATATGCCGCCGGCAGCAGTCATCCCATAACAATCCATAGATCCAGATTTGACGAAGATGATTACAGAACAGACGGTTTGATGCAACTCACCCTAACGCAGCAAAGAGGTCTATTCCCACTAAGTAGTTCATTATCTGTTCCATTGATGGAACTATTTGGAATATTTCTTCCAATTAGTTTTGGACCGGCACGTGCCACGTGCATGGCATAGTGGATGTATAATTGACGCCCATCGGCGAGACTATATTCTAACGTTTCCAGGATCTCGGGAAACGTTAGAAAATTGTGGCCATGGGAGTCGTCAGCATTGAATGGGTTAAATCGACTGTTCTTACATGCGCATTTATTACTAATTATTGAAGTGTTTATTATGCTTAAATGAATAGTGACTTCAATACAATCTGTACAAATAGACGTATTGTTGCATTGTATTTTTCGATACAGAAAATTGCTTAAATAGCGTACTGAGAGCTCTTTCCTTCAGTTTTTCGATCAATATTGGGAGCAGTATTATTTTTAAATAATTTTAAAATGAAGTCCGCTACCATTTGTGTACTCTTGGCCATCCTTGGTTTGTCTGCGGCGGCTTCGAATTCCTATCCTAGAGGTTGCATCTACTCCAACGGAAAATGTAAGTAATCTGTTGTATTCAAATGTATAATTTTAATTTTTCCCCCGTGTGGTGTCGGATTAGAATAGCACCACACCCTTTCTTCCTGTGGGTGTCGTAAGAGTCGATTAAGGGGGGTTGAAGTGTCTTGTGGGCGATGGGCAAGCAACCTGTCACTGCGATATCACATTTTGTCGATCTTTTATACCCACATTTATGCTAAAAGTGGTACTGGAACATAAGTTTCATGTGCTCTGCCTACCTCTTTTAGGGATAAAGGCTTGAGTGTATGTAATTTTTGCGTTGGTCTGTAGGAATGTCTAGTTGAAAGACACTTAAAACCGGATTTAATTGTCCGGTCTCGAATTCCTATTCCCATTCACTGCAAATAAATATTAATTCATTAATTCATTCATCCTATATAGGACAGTACAGGACGCAACACAGTGAAGGAGGGTAACAAAACTTAACATTAAAAAAATGTGCGAAAACTATGAAATGGAGGTACACTATAAATGGTAAAACTAAATTAATACACAGACAGGCCAACCGACAGATACGATTTTTAAAATGATTGAAATGTGATTTATTAGATTTAATTGTTTTTAAAATCCTGATCCTGATCCTAAATCTCAACGAGTTGATTTTTAATATAGAGAAGGTTTATCTTCTACATATACAGGGAGGAACATTTCCTTGGACTAAGCTGAAAGGACAGTGTTATATAAGTGACGTACAAACGATCTATTATAAATGTTAAGCTGGATTTAAAAGAAAAAAAAAACATAAAAATCGAAATATTTTATCTTAGTGACAACCCTAATACATAGTTATTATTTTCATTTGAAATTGACACATGTCACAAGTCACAAGAATCTTGCTGACTTCATTGAATCTGCTGGATAGGGTTGAAACATACAGTTTTTTTCACCAAAGTTTAACAAGTTGTTTCTCGGTAACCGTTAGAAATATTAATATGGTTACTAGGTGAGAAGTAAAGCACTAAACCTGATCTATATCCCATTTGCTTAAAAGTCCATCGATCTGTTCCACCCAGTATATGTAAACGTAAAAGTCCTGACTGACTCACTCACTCACTCACTTATAATTCAACGCCCAGCCCAAACCGTTGAAGCTAGAAAGCTGTTTTTTTTTATAATAGGGTACTAGGTAATATAACGTAAATACCGACTACGAAGGGATTTTTGAAAATTCCACCATCAAATGGGTAAAAAGGGGGTTGAAAGTTTGTACGGGGATAGAATCCAATTTTAAGTGAGAGACTTGAAACTTTGTGTATGGACTCCTTATTACAATACAAGAAAAGTCATTTTAGGGTTTTGCAAAAACCCACCCCTAAGCGGGTTGAATAGGGGTGCAAAGTTTGTATGAACCGATTCAGATGAAATTTGGTAAGTATGGAAGTTTGAGTCCCGGGGAAGGTCAAAAGGATAGTGTTTATCCCGGAAATCACTCCCAAACGGGCTGAAATAGGGGGTTAAAGTTTGAATGGAGCTACGATATAAATGAGTTCCACGCGGACGGAGTCGCGGGCAGTTTATAATATAATTGTAAGTTAGTTGCTTCAATGCACAGATTTGTGCTTTATTCATAAACTTCTTACAAGCCTATTTTAAATAAAAAATAGTTTGTTTTTACCATTTTGACATGTGTTACTGAGAAAGGAACGAAACATATTTTAGTTAACAGCGGTTTGTGAAGTTCTATTAATAAGGGGTTTTGTCTTTCAACTCATTTATTACATGTATTGTTAACCAACAATCATGTTGCATCTGACTGTCTGGTCATATTTATTTATAAGTATGTAATTTATTTATTTATTTAAACATATGCTATGGGAGAGAGCGAGGCAGCAATAAAGTCAAAGTCAATGATTTTTATTCTTCAATTTAGGCATATTACATGCACCTATATAAACGTTGATAAACTACCAACGGCTCGAAAAGAAAACTTCTGCCACGGGGAGAAACTGCGTAAAAATCTCGGAAAATCTGAAAAATTTGCTTTCTACTGGCGTTCCAAATCTTACAGCCTAAGCACTATGAAGGCTTCACTGGACTTATCCAACAGGAAAATATTACATTACCTCAAAATATTTGCTCCACAGGCGTCCAAGAATGTCCAGTAGGAACCCTCAGCTATTCCATCGGCTGCGGCTACGTAACACGCGAGGCCACCTGCCGTAACTCCAGACCAAAGCCAGACAAGTACCAGACCTGTGACTACTCGGCCTGCCACTGCGTCCGCCCCACCGTCCGCGACGAGAAGTCTGGCCAGTGCGTCCACTTAGACAAGTGCCCTGGCGCTAAGATCATCTACACTCACGGACACGGCGGCGTGCCTAAGGTTCAAATACGCCCACTACCACATAAACCAGCTGCCCCACAAGTACCAGTTGCCCCAAGAGTACCAGTTGCCCCACAAGCACCAGTTGCCCCAAGAGTACCAGTTGCCCCACAAGTACCAGTTGTCCCAAGAGTACCAGTTGCCCCACAAGTACCAGTTGCGCCTGTAGAACCATCGGTGCCTACCTACACTGGTTACAATAACGCCAACACTGGTTACAAGAACTACAACACTGGTTACAACCAGGCAAGCAATGGTTACAATGGCAACAATCGTTACCCTAATACCAACTCCGGTTACACCAATTACAACAGTGGTTACACTAATACCAACAGCGGAGCACCACAGGTTGGATACTATTAAATATTATTATTATTTATATAAATTAAAAAAAATAAAACCTGTTTGATTGGTTACTGTGTATTTTAGTGTGACCTCTTTCCCTAATATACAATTTTATTCTTGAGCTCGCATTTTTGTTACATGTTTTTCTTATGTCGTGGTGCAATAAATATTATTATTATTATTATTATTGGAATTTTTCGCATTGCCCTCAATAAGCTATTTGATTTCGGTAGGACTATAAGTAATAGGGGACAATCTACCACAAATAGACTTTTTGTTAATTCCACCACCAAGTATAGAGTTAATTTGAAGATTAGTCGATACAATTTCGATGTTTAACCTTAGGATCTCATACTTGTTTGTTCTAATTTGGTATTGGTCCTAACCTCAGCTACAGGCCTATGTTGGGTTGTTCGTGGTATGGATCGCCTATCCTGATTTATTTTTGTTTCTGTATGGGTCATAATGGACTAACTTATAGTCACCAGCGTTAATATCTGCTATAACAAAGCGCACATAATTATCTGACACGACCCTATTTATTTCTAGGGGCATAAGGACGTGTCAGATATTTATGCAGGCTTTGTTATGGCAGATATTGACAGTGGTGACTGTGACCATAAGGAGCCTTTAGGCATGGAACGCCACATGTGCAAGCATCTGAAATCATTCGGTTACATCAAAATATCAATAAGCATTATGTCTAGAAGAAAGTTACCAATGTAATTTGTTTCCGGCAATACTGTACAACATTAAAGGTAAATTATTATTACCAATAAACAAAACTCACTAAAATACTCGGAAAACAACGCTTCTATTTATTTTTGCTATTTTACTGATTTTCAAATACGTATAGATACGTAACGTGGACACTGTTTGCCAAAGAAAATCGTGACCTTACTTGTTCCCATTTCCCTACAAACTTTATGCTCAGATCATTTTTATCGAATAAAAAGTTGTTGATTTGACTAAAACCGAATGTAACATGTTAAACGATATGATACAGAGAGAAAGAATATAATGGAAAAATAAACCATCTTCGTCTGTAGCCCCCGACAGGAATCGAACCTGCGACTTTTCTATTAATGCTCGTTGCACACGAAGGCAGAACAGTGAGGGCAGAGCAGTGGGCAGCACGATAGTGCTATACTGTTTGAACGCACAGAATAGTACTGTCTTGTACTGTTCTGTGCGTTCAAACAGTAGCAGTACTGTGCTGCCCACTGGTCTGCCTCACTGTTCTGCTCTCGTGTACATCGGGCACGCTAGACTGCTCTACCAACTGAGCTACGAGGACAGTGACGGAAGTTGTTTATTTTTCAATTACTATTACACGGTAGCTTCCTCGTTAAAAATTACACGAAACAAAAAATATTTAATTAAATAATTTGTTTCGTTATAAAGGTAAATACATTTTTGCGGACAATCTTACACAAATCGACCTAGTCCCAAATTAAGCAAAGCTTGTACTATGGGTACTAGACGACGATAAACATACTTATATAAGGTATAAATACTTAAATAGGTACATAAAAAAACATCCATGACTCAGGAACAAATATTTGTGCTCATCACACAAATAAATGCCCTTACCGGGATTCGAACCCAGGACCTCTTGCTTCGTAGGCAGAGTCAATACCAACTAGGCTAAAACGGTCGTCTGAGGTATAATGTAACATGTTTTTCTAACAGAAAAGGGGCGTGAGCAAAATGTGGTTTGTTTAAAATCACATAATACGAGACACTGAAAGTCTTTAGAACTGGCCACTTGTAATAAATATAGTAAAAAAATAAGTTCAAAATTTGAAAATGGAACTCTTTTATAATATTTTTGTGTACGAATTCCACTCGATTGTCATTTGTTTTACGATTTGGCGGCAAATTGGAAATTGTGTGTACTACGTGAGCATGAATTTAACGCGAGAAAATTTTCGAGCAATGATTTTTTACGACTTTCGATGTAATTTAAGTCAACAAGAAAGTTATGATAGACTTCGATTGGCCTTTCACGATGAAGCCCCATCTCGTGCTACTATTTACAACTGGTTTAATGAATTTAAACGTGGCCGCACTAATCTCACTGATGATCTACGTGAGGGCCGGCCTTCTACGGCGACTACTGAAGATAACATCAGTGTTGTGCGGCGTATGATAGAGACTGACAAAAGAGTAACCTATCAGCAGATTCGTACAAGCTTAGCCATTGGTATGAGTCAAGTCCACAAAATCCTCCATGAACATTTAGCGGTGAGGAAGCTTTGTGCCCGGTGGATACCTCATAATTTGACAGAAGCCCAAAAAGTCCGTCGTGTTGATTGGTGCCGTGAAATGGGTCAAAGATTCAACGGAGGTGACTCAAATGCTGTGTTCGACGTAGTTACGGGTGACGAAAGCTGGATTTACTGTTATGATCCTGAAACTAAAAGACGAAAAAGGGTGTTTCCTTCCGAGGAGTTGCCTACTAAAGTGAAGAGAGGTCGAAGTGTGGGAAAAAAGATGGTGGCCTCGTTCTTCGGAAGGACTGGTCATTACGCAACAATTATTTTAGAGGATCAAAAAACAGTTACTGCGAAGTGGTACACTAACAATTGTTTACCACTTGTCTTGGAAAAAGTTCGAGATAAACGGCCTCGCAGTAGGATCCTGCTTCACCACGACAACGCCTCATCGCACACCGCCAAGCAAACGATCGACTATTTGGCGACGGCAAACGTGGAATTACTGGGTCACCCACCTTATAGCCCCGACCTTGCACCTTGTGATTTTTATTTATTCTCAAAAATTAAAGAAAAACTTCGAGGAAAACGTTTTATGGACGCCGACGAAGCAGTGGCTGCGTTTCAAAAGGCCGTCGAAGAGACCCCTAAGGACGAGTGGGCAAAGTGCTTTTCTCAGTGGTTCTATCGAATGCAGCGATGTATTGATGTGAAGGGAGGCTATTTTGAAAAGATATAATAAAAGTAATAAGTTGCTTGATTGCTCAGTTTTTGATTTTCTAAGAACTTTCAGTTTGACCCTCGTAGTTATTTATGATACAAGTGTGGAAAGTAGGTGATTTCCGACGAGTTTCATTTTTATACATGAGCGAGTGAAGCGAGCGAATGTATAATTCAGTATGTATAGTATGTATAAGTCGGAAATCATCTTTACGCGCGTGTATCATACAACGTTTTACTATGCCTTGTGTGAGGAAATATATTAAATGGTGAAATGTCGGTTTAAAATAGATAGGTTAAAATTGAAGAAGAGGTAGATTGTCAGGTACCTACTTATTATCTGGAACTGCATTTAACAACTTCTCCACATCTTTTGCTGTCAAGCTTATTCACTTAAAAGTTAAATCCATTGTATTGTGGTTTTGGAACAAAATTAATTTTGAGTAACTCAATATATTTAACAACAAAAAGTCAGTGTTGGGACCCTTGCTGTTCATAATCTTCATAAATGACTTACCAGACTATCTCTCATGTGGTACGCCATATCTTTATGCCGATGACACAAGCATCATTCTGATGGCAGACAGTTGTGACGAATTTAATAATAAGGCAAGTAAGTGTTGGAAAGATCTCACAAGCTGGTTTTTAAATAATGGACTAAGAATCAATTGTGACAAGAGTTTCTACATGACTTTTCGTCGTGGTACAAAGAGCATCGATTTTCACTGTCAGTTGCCAATAACCAAATCTAACTGTGTGAGGTTCTTAGACCCATACCTGAGATGGAATCATCAAATTAATAAAGTTAATAGGCAACTGGCTAGTGCATGCTACACTCTAAGAACTATCTCCAAAACAAGTGACAAGGAAACCCTACTAATCATCTATTTCTCTTATTTTGAGAGTATAATTCGCTACTGTGTTGAAGTCTGGGGTAACTCATGTAATATTCAATCAGTTTTACTTATGCAAAAAAAAGCTATTCGTATTATTGAGAGGTGTAAACATGTGCCAGTTACTCACAGGAAAATGTTTGTAGAAAATAGGATCCTTACTGTTGTCTCCATTTATCTTTATCGTATCTGTTTGTATGTCCATAAAAATATTGAATGTTTCCCAAAAGCTAGACAGCACACTACTCGCAACCTGAGAAAAACAAATGATCTAGCTCTATCCAGGCCACAGTTTAGACATTTTAATAATAGTATTAATAATAATGCAATTAAAGTTTATAATCATCTAAATAATGATATTAAAGATTGTAATGACATCAAAATATTTGACAGAAAACTAAAACAATTTTTCATAACCAGACCATTCTATACCATTAAGGAATATTTTACAAACGCACTAGATTAAGACAAAACATGTATCTGTAAAAATAATTATAATGATTACCAATAATGTGTTAATTTAATATGTATTTGCATGTATTACTATATACTTATTGCAAATAAAATAATTTTGATTTGATTTGATTTGATTTGACACTGTACCGTCGTAGTTCTAAGAAACATACTGACACTAAAATATATTTCAATTTTCAAACGAGTAATCAGACAAGCCAAAAGAATATCTGTGCAGAGACAAATTGAAAAAGCAAAAGATTCTTCGAAAGAGATATGGAAGATCGTCCATAAGCATCGCGGTAAGGTTGCGTCACAAATCACAGATAATTTGTACCTGAAAGTCGATCAAGAAAACGGGACACAAAAATTGGTAGATGACCCTGAGGAGGTATGTGCCACCCTTTTAGAAAGATTCAATCATAGTGATAAAATCGATTCCTCTAAATACGCTTTACCTCTGCTTCAGGCTCATGTCACGAGGATCGAAAACGACATGGATCTTGACCCAGTCAATGAGGCTGAGCTTGTATTTATGTTAAAACAGTTAAAACCCAAAACATCTTGTGGATACGACGAGATCCCTATTACTGTTATCAAAGACAATATAGATGTACTTGCTGGTCCATTGGTCTATCTCTTTAATGAATGTTTTAAGATGGGTACTTTCCCGGACCAGTTTAAGGTAGCCAAGGTATTGCCTATCCATAAAAAAGGATCAAAAACTGACCCTTTAAACTATCGACCTATATCTCTTCTGCCAACGTTGTCCAAACTTCTGGAAAGACTTATGAAGGACAGACTTGTAAGGCATCTTAATCTCAATAACATACTAAGCGAGAGGCAGTATGGTTACCAAAAAAGCAGAAGTACAAATGACGCAATCACTACCTTGATTGAAGACGCTGTACTTCAACTAAATAGCAAAAAGAAAGTGGCAGGTCTATTTCTAGATCTGAGCTCTGCGTTTGACACAGTTGACCATGGAGTACTGTTGGCAAAGTTGGAACATTACGGGGTAAGAGGTATAATTTTAAAGCTTTTTCAATCTTACCTCGCTAATAGAAAACAGTTCGTTGAAGTTAAGTGGGTCCAAGACAGCAAAGAAAGCATCCACAGATCAAGGGTTAGTAAGTTGACAAGGGGCGTCCCACACATTTTAGGTCCAATCTTCTTTATCGTCTTTATAAACGATTTAATAACATTTATGAAGAGAACCGTTCAGGACACAAAACTTGTTATCTTCGCTGATGACACTAACGCCATATTATCAGCGGAGAATATGTCACAGCTGAATGACAAAGTTAATTTTGCTTTGGAGGCCCTGCATGCCTGGTTTACCAGAAACAACTTGACGCTAAACTGTTCCAAGACCAATGCATTACTTTTTCGAACCACCTCGAGAAATAAAGACACCTTAGAAATTTTATCCCATGGAGTGAAAATCAACCAGGTAGATTCAGTCAAATTTCTTGGTGTCTGGATTGACTCGAATCTTAATTGGAAGGATGAACTGTCGTCTCTAGTGAAATCCATTAGCTCGGCCTGCTACGCACTGAGAAGCCTCAGGGAAGAGTTATCACTGTCTCAGCTAAAAACAGTGTATTTCGCTTTGGTAGAATCCAAACTGAGATATAGTATTAAGTTCTGGGGCAACAGTTTCCAATACAATATCCAATCTGCATTCGTGAGTCAGAAACGAGCGATCAGAACAATGGCCAGAATACCTCAAACAACATCCTGTAAAAGTTACTTTTCTGAGTTTGAAATCCTTACAGTTCCTAGTCTGTACATTCTCATAGTCCTGAGTGATTTAATAAAGAATCTGAACTGTATTGAAACTTTGGAAGAGAGGCAAAAGCGACTGGCAACCAGAAGGATGGATTTACTTCAAATGATAAACTCTAAACTCAGAATTGTCAAGCACTCTGCGAGCTACCAGGCAATTGCTCTCTTTAATAGGTTACCCGTTGAGTTTAAGTCAGTTACGAGTCTAAACAAGTTTAAAACTAATTTGAAGGCATTTTTGTTAAGGAAGTGTTTTTATTCAGTGGACGAGTTTTATCAAGCAGGACATTCAGTGTAGTAGAATTATTGTGAATAATAATTAAATAATTTGATTTTGAATTGTAGATTATTAAATAAATTGACATGAATTTAGATTTTTGAATGTGTGGTAATTTTTTATTTTTTATTATTATTTTATTGTATATTATTGAGTAAAATTTGACAAGAAAATAGATTTTAAAATGTGTATAATTAATATAGGACTAAATTTATTGTTGATTATTTTAACTTGAGTATAAATAATAGTATAATCAATTATTAGTATAAATAGTCTAATATATAGTCTAATATAAGCTAGATTGTTAAAGTGTACCTGATTTGTGTTTTAATGTAAATATTCAAATGCAATGTATATTGTTTACTGAATAAATAACTATGAACTATGAACTATTGAAACGCAATACCTAAATCATTATTATTATTGATTACTCACTTTCACTCGATATTTTTAACTTATTTACATAAAATAACTCCAAAGTAAACAACAATCACAACAATGGCGGGCTTTTTAGTTTTAAATACATGCGCGGTCAACAGATGCGCAATGCGCATGTGCAAGTCGCCATACTGTCGTATCGCAAAAGGCAAAAGAAAGATGCGTTCAGCCAAACACATTAAGTGAATATTTAAAATCAATTAATTTATTGACCAAATTTAAAATTCATAAAGATTAATAAATCATTTTATACGTATTAGTATTTATGTACCTTTTATATTGAAAGAAGACGTGTAATTGAAATATTTGTAAAACTTTTCTCGAGTAATAAAAACTCTTTGCGTCGGGCTGACGACGGACGTAAAAATTAAAAAAAAATTGAAAAGTAAAAAGCACTAGTGCGAAAAAGTGGCACTTTCCGCACGATTTGGATGCTTGGAAAACGCTCTTTTCGAGCACATGCATTGTAAACATGTTTTCCGTCACGGATGGAAAACATTCCCCGCGTTCGTCTGCGGGGGAGAGGGTCTATTACTTAATGTTTTGTTTTTGCATTGACTTACTTGTTTTTGAAATTTTTGAGTTTGAGTGAAGAACTGTAAAATAGGGCATTATTTAATTTATAATTATTTGCAATGGAGTGGAATAAAGAAAAGACGCTGTATTTTATTCAAAGATCAAAGATGACTAATTGTACTGGGACGACGACTGTCAAAATAAAAGTGAAATGTTATGACAAACTCCTACAGAAAAAGGCTATTCGACTTATTTCTGGATGCAAATGCATACCTGACACCCATCGAAACTTGTTTATAGATCACAAAACCCTCACCATTATTTCAATGTACTTGTATCACATATGTATATATATATATTATGTCTATTTAAATAAGAATCTCTATCCTACAGCTGGAGAAATGCATAATTTTAATCTTAGGAACAATAGTCAACTGTCTCTAACTAGACCCAACTTTGTCCATTTCAATAACAGCTTTAACAATATTGCCATTAATTTTTAATAAAATAAGTCAGGATATCAGACAATGTACAGACATGAGAACTTTTGACAGAAAGATAAAAGAATATTTCATTAATAGACCATTTTATACAATTAAAGAATTTTTCGCCAATGCCCTTGACATCACAAATGACATCTATTAAAATTGTATTAAGTGTATTTGCATGTACTTGTACGAATAGCAAATAAATCATCTGAATCTGAATTTAAAACAATACATTGTTCACTGTTTGTTGTTCACTCCAAATTCGCAATGGACGGGCAGTTGTACCTAAACATGTTTTGTAACATATTATTTTGCTAATATGGTTTGTTAGTTTTTTGGCGCAGCGGACACGGCTAATACTCAAAGTCAAAACTCAACTCAACTCAAACACACACGGCCGTATTCACGTTCAACAAGTTTATTTTGACAAAAATGGCGTTAAAATTCGTGTTTCTTTATCTGTCAATTTGACATATGTGTTCTTCAGAAAGGGACAAAGCACATTTTATTTAGCAGAGGCATTTTAAGTTTTATGAATTAGGGGATAATGATTTTCCAAATACACATCAACATCTAAGTTATCAGATACGATTATGTTTTAGGCGAATCTACAGACGTACAGGGTAATCACGTTACGTTTCGAACTCGCTTAGGACAATTCTTTTGTAATTTTTCCATATAAATATTGAAATTTAGATCTCCTCACTCAGGCTATTAATATACGTGAATGTCATTAATGCGTGTACAGATATTTATGTACGTATATTAATAGCCTGAGACTATTACATTTTTAATACCCCTAGCTGTACGTGCAATGCGTTACGTGATCGACATGCAGGTGTACTACTATCGACCTTTCTAACTCGATAGACGGTATAAATATCAGTATAACATATCTATTTAGTTTCAGATGTGAAGGTTACAATGACCTTTACACCATTCAGAATTAGAACTGCCGATCATGAGGGATGTATGTAACCCATCCAGTTGCCCCCAGCGGGGCAATGTTGTCAGTAATTCCCAATGAGCGCAGTTCTCTCGGTTGCTAGCTACATTCAATTTCAACTCACGCTATTAATTTACCTACCATCGCCAACACAGTTAACTGACCATCCGTGCAATTTATGTGCATTGTAATAAGGTTCAATACGAATACAGGATGGTCAGTTGACTGTGTTGGCGTTTGCACTTATATAAACGTTCATCAAACCTATTTTAGACAAAAAACCAATAAAATTGGTTTGTCTTTATCTGCCCCTTAGACAATGTCTGTTTGTGAAAAAGTCCATTAAACTGAACCCAGCCAGACTACTAACAGAGCACTAAATGAAAAAAGTTTTTGATATCCGGAGCATAATTTCGTAAATACAAATTTAGACTGCTAGATAAAACGAAAAACATATCCCTTCCGTTCGGCTCTGCCGTACTCTGACAAAAAGGGACGAATCACATTGTAGTTAGCTACATTAAACGGTACCCAGCCAGACTACTAACAGAGCACTAAATGAAAATGATATCCGGATCATAATTTCGTAAATACAAATTTAGACTGCTAGATAAAACGAAAAACATATCCCTTCCGTTCGGCTCTGCCGTACTCTGACAAAAAGGGACGAATCACATTGTAGTTATCCGAGTTAGCTAGCTATAGTTAGTATTAAAATTATCATAAATATAAAGTTATATTTCCTCAATGGTGATATAAATAAGTGGGCAAATGTTATCTATATGGGTCCTGGTTTTAGTATTAAGAGACAAAACATCGCATTTGTCTCTTAATACTAAAACCAGGATTCGTATCTTTGTGCTGATTTTTTTTAATGTGATAAATACGTCAATGCCTTCATACTGCGCTACTAAAGTTTTGGCATTCATGAACCGACTTTGGTGCGGCGTGGATTGCTCCATTCTTGTTGGAGCGATCGTGAATACCCAGCATTATAGTGTTATACAACCCTAGGTACAGTCAAGATGTCCATGTCTGAGCGTCGCCCATTTCAAATACAACTCTATTTTCTTAGCTATAAGAGCGTGCTTAGATGTCGTTAACTAAACTGTGCAAAAAACATCACCCTCGATCCGGCGGCGGTTGGATAAAAGCGTCACTAAGGCAGCGGTGGAACCGGTGACACGGGCCAAACCCCCCTATTCTGTAACTGTTTTAAGCTCAACTCAACGCTCACCCACAAATATGTCTTGACACCGCGATGCGTAGTAACTAAGCGTAGGTAGAGGTTTAGTTTCGTGACGGGTGACCGGCGGGGTGAGTCGCTTCAGCGCGTAGCGAATAACAGGCCAGGATTAGGACGTAAGATGCTAAAGGTACATAAATGTTTACTTAAACGAGCTACTATATACAGTCGCCATCAATATAATAATATTTAAAGGTAAGAATATCTGTAATACAAGAATATATGTATAGGTACAGTACTGGCCCATAACATACGAACTTCATGCTTGTTTTAAATCGCATTTTTAATACCTCCTGAAATATTTGAATTGGTGCGAAGAGTTTAGACGTCTCTTAAGACTTTGGAGAAGTTCTGGACTGATTCTTCTAGAGTTACAAGCGTAAATAGGCTGCGATGTCTGCTTACCATCAGACAGGTCGTTATGCTGATTTGCAATAGCTTACTTTAAAAATGTCTTGCTCATCATATTTCAACATTTACATCATATTGATAATTTTTCGACCGAAAACGCGTCATTATGTCTTTTTTATGACCTTATCGTCCAAAGCATGTTTTGTATGCACAACTTTTCCATAAACTCAAAAACTGCCGTGTCAAAGAGCCCAAAACATCGAAATAACACCCATTTTTTAACACGTTGTCGTCTGATGCGCGTTAAAATAAGCATGTTTTGTATATAATTGAAGTTTTTAAGTTAGGCAACCTTTTTTTTGTCCAGGTTTTGCTTAGGCAATCTAACACCGTTTACAGGTTATAAAAATACCTTTAAAATCATTAACTATTTATTAAATAACAGATCAGGGTATTTTTACTGCACTCGGTAACCTCTTCAAACCAGGCAACCTCATAGCAGTCCAGGCTGAGGGTAGGCGATCCCTTATTTTCCTGTTCCTTGTGTCATATACTACCAGCTAATGCTTAAATTTGATGAAAAATAATAATTAGAGCCGTTGTCTCATTGAAGCCTCGTGATTCATGCAAACCAGTTTTCACTCACTTAAATGCAACAAGCTTTTGTCATTACCGTCATTATATATATTCGAAATAGCAGTATTTGTTCATGGCAACCAACAATACTTCAAACAGAATTGCCAAGTCACAAATTATAACGGTCGCAAGGCCGCATGTCCAGGCAAAGAAACCTTTTTGCTACACCTAAAGCTCGCCTAAAACAAACTGCTCGTAGCCCTTATTTCATGTGTATTAAGATATATAATAGGTTTCCTAGAGAGATAAAAGATCTTCCACTAAAAAAGTTCAAAAATAAACTATTGGAATGGTTATGCGGGCGGGGTGTCTACTCTCTAAGCGAGTTTTTTTAGTATCAACTGTAAAAATAAGTATATTAAAAGTAGCCTAGATTATACATTTAGTTAGGTATTCATTTACAAAAAGTGACAATTTAGATCTACCTGATGTACGTACAACGCGTTACGTGATCGACCTGGGCACCCTTAGGTGGGAGCTTTGCTCGTAGACGCTTTCCTCTACATACGGTTTTTCGTGTTGTCAGCTACGAGCGTAGCGCTACCAAATTGTTGGCCGTGAATGTGTTCTACGAGTATGGACTAAAGGACAGACAAATTGTTTGCCCGACTACGGCAGAGCCGAAAGGAAGGGATGTTTTTAGCAGTAAGTACCTTTATGTTTGTAAATATTCTCGTGTGTTCCTCCGCAGTGTTTAACACATACACTGCCTAGAACCGCTACGCCGATTCCGCGGAGCGCAGAGCAGTCATTGTGTTAAGATACTCAACCGATTTTGTGTCAGTGTGTCAATCGGTTCGAAATTATGCTCCGGGCTATATAGGCTATGATGCTATCCGCCTGAGACCTAGAGTACCTACGCATTTGTGTTATGGGATTAGGAACTTTCTGACATTCAGAAAAAAATCAGTCAATTTTGGTACAATTTTTTTACGCGGCGTCTTAGGAAGCTATAATGGTGTCGGGTGCGGGCCAGCCCCAGCAGTATCCTGCAGATGTTAGCAGGCAGGGTGGATTGTTCATATATTTACGGAACTGTGGTGATATGCTTAATTTATTAATTTGTTTATTTCTGTTAATTATAATTATTATTCTTATTTCATTTGTGATTGTTAAGCATTTTCATTTTAATTTAGTTTATATTGTATTGATTTGAATGTATTCTTATGGGTCAGTCAGTGATACTCGAATTAAATGTTTTTTTTTATAGGTATGTTATTTTTTCTCGCTCACTTTTTCCTAATCAGATTACAGTTTTTCGACCTGGAGTTAACTTAATGCATCTAAGTTAATTCACCTGGAGGAATTAACAACACTATAAGTATAATTAATTCACCTGTCAAATTCTCAAGATATTTTAAGTCCCTGAGGTGAAATAGGTTCATTGAGAGTATACTTAATGCACTCGCGCCGAACCACGGGTGAATTAAGTATACGGACAGTACACCTTATGCACTTGTGTCCAAGCACTCAATCAACTTAAATCACCTAGGAGAATTAAGGGTGAAGTGATTCCCCATTGAGTGTTCTTAATTCCCCCAGGTAAATCAACTCGGGTGAATTAAGTTAGCTCCACGTTTTTCGAGCTGTTTATGCTTGTTTAGAAACTCAGTATGACCTCTGAACGATCTCCAACTAGCAAACGGGTGACTGTGACTGTTAAATCCATAACCCGTCCCGCCCATTCGCTTTTATTACAAAAAAAGGTGTCCCACACTTAAGCTAAAGCGGGCCCTGGGCGGCTCATAAAAGAGTGTTTCCTTATAAACGCACTATCAAAGGCCATAAATTGCAATCGGGGCGTCGATTTATACGAAGCTAATACGCCGGGGGGATGGACGGGCCCTTAATGCGTAAAGGCCGAGGAATACTGCAAGCGATAATAATAATAATAAACCATTTATTTCAGGCATCTAAGGCCCATAACAACAAATACCTTAAAGCCTAACATAAATACAATACATATAAAAAAAACTAATTATTTAGGCGATAATGTAGGTACACTCTCTTTGACTATGATGATGAAAAAATTATGCCTCGCCGAGATTTTTAGGACGGTTCTTCTCGAAGCAGAGATTTTCTTTCCGAACCGGTGGTAATTTATCGTCCTTCATTGAAAAAATAACGTTACCACTTTATAGAAAAGTAGCTTCTGCCCGCGACTCCGTCCGCGTGGAACTCGTTTATATCGCAGCTCCATACAAACTTTTACCCACCCCATTTCACCCCCTTAGGGGATGATTACGGGGATAAAAACTATTATGTTACTCTCCATCCCTTCAACTATCTCCACTTAAAAAATCACGTCAATTCGTCGCTCCGTTTTGCCGTGAAAGACGGACAAACAAACAAACAAACAAACAAACAAACAAACACACACATACACTTTCGCATTTATAATATTAGTATGGACTAGTATGCGAAGAGAAAGAATTTGTGAGGCTTACGAGGCCACAGGAGCCACAAGTTTTAGTAAGTTGAATGCAGGGAGAGGGAGTCATCTCGGAAACTACTCATACGATCTATAAAACTCTTTCACCAATATACATCCTAAACTAAACTTAAGTGGCAGTGGGCGGGGCACATTGGACGTAAAACCGATGGCCGTTGGGGCGGAAAGGTTCTCGAGTGGCGACCACGTACCGGAAGGCGCAGCGTGGGTAGGCAAGGTGGACTGATGACCTGGTAAAGGTCGCGGGAGTCCGCTGGATGCGGGTGGCGCAGGACCGGTCATTGTGGCACTCTTTGGGGGAGGCCTATGTCCGGCTGGGGTTCAACAATAGGTTATTAAAGGGAAATCTTGAAAAGTGTATTGTTCCGAGCTGGAACCGATAGCTCCGTTGGTTGAGAGCGACTGGCCGCGATTACCAGACGTACGCTGGTTTGAATCCAGCACGGCGCGGTCCGGCTATTCATACAAAGAACCCAAGCAGAGTGGCGCGATAAAATGTAGCATGTTAAAGTGTCCACCCTGAATTTGCTGGCAACCCTGGCCAAGTATACAAAACTAAGTTACAAGTTCCTAGCGTTTTAATTCTAGAAATAAGTCTAAAACACTATCTACATAAACTGCAGTGTTGTGAAAGTATGGGAGAGGTTACTTACGACGGAAAATCCACGAACCACATCAACAGGACACTAAGGTACACTAAATAAACATTCTGTGATAAATCTCAACTTGACCGTTCACTTTGAAAATTAGACAAACTGATAAAAACATAGAAAACATTCAATAAACAGTTTTAGAAGTAACGGTATTAATCAGACACCCGATCAGCTGATTGGCCTACAACACTTAAGTGACAGGTGACAGATCTGCATAGTGTTGCCACTAGAAAATCTTACTCAAGTTGCGTTCAGAAATTGTAAAACGAGTATCGATTACAGAAGTATCGATTCAAAATGGCGAACAACTCTGCATCTAAATTAAACCGGGAGGAATGTGCTAAACCTAACAAATCCACTCGAAGTGATGACTCGTTACAATGTTCTATTTGTGAAACAGTTTATAATTTGTCATGTACCGCTGTTACTGCACGTCAATTTCAAAAAATGACACTGGAGGACAAGTTACTGTGGACATGTCGAAAATATCGTAGCAAAAGACAAAAAAAAGATGTGCGGCAGACTCCGTCCTTTGATGAAACTGCATGCCATAAAAATCAGTCTGCAGTCAATTTTACGCAGCGGACATATAGCGATTTGCGTGTCCAATACAACAACGCGTTCAGGATACTGATGGGTCTGCCACGGCACTGTAGCGCATCCGGTATGTTCGCGGAGGTGCGGACCGACGGTTTCGCGGCCATTATGCGCAAACGTTGCGCGTCCCTGCTAGCCCGGGTACAGTGCAGCACCAACAGGATCCTGAGCGTGTTCGCGGACCGCTGGGACTCCGCGCTCGTGCGTCGATGGACACAGCTCCATGTCCTCGCAATACTTAGATAATTAAGTCAACATTTATTGTTTGTCGCTAACTATAGATTAAGATTTTATTGTATATTACTAACACTTATGGGTGCAAGCCTGAAATAAATGATTTGAATTTGAATTTGAATAAAAATAAATTACCTTTGATAAGACCTTTATCAACTGAAAATCTTACAAATATCGAAAAGCAATTCTGAAATAACTGAGATGACGGATCAAATGGAAAAAGTCAACAATGAACTAGCTAGTGCCCACGGTGAGATCAGTCGGCTGAACATTGATCGGCGAACTAAAAAAGCAAATTGGAGATTATCAGAAAAGACAAAATATTTATAACAAAATACTTATTGAAGAAACCCCAAAAAAACGCACACCACGTAAAGATCCTAGAGTGTTAGCTACAACTGAATCTGAGAAAAAGCTAAAGCAACTTGAAGACGAACTCTTAGTACAGAAAAAGAAAATAATTTTTCTACGAAAGAAAATCAACAAGGTGCTTAATGAAAATGACCAAATTAAAAATAAATCGGAGACTAGAGAAACTATGACACTGGTTCACATACGACGCTCTACTCTAACACTTCAGACAATGATTAAAGAATTAGAACCAAAACCTGAAATGATAACCAATTTAACATCACCTGAGCAAAACAAACTGCAACAATGGCAACATTTGCAGGAGAAAATGAGCATAAACCGCGTACATAAGCCGAAACTGCTGCTGCTGTCGGATTACCATGGAGCAGAATTATTATTACCAGTAGTAAAAGTTACGAAAAATAGCTACGATGCAACTGCAGACATCATTCAAAATGGAACGACCGACCGCATACTTCTTAATTTAAAAAAAAAATAGCGGATTTCAAGAAATGTGACTTTGTTGTACTAATGTGTGGCTCAAGTGATTACAATGTTAATCCAATAACTAAATCGGTCGCCCTTATAAATGAAGCCGTCAAACTTGCAACTCACACAAATATAGTTATATGCGATATTCCGTTTAGTGTAAATGAGTATTCCAAGGACTATAATAATTTAGCGAACTTTAACACGTCCCTTAAAACAAAACTTAATAAAGAACCAAATGTAAGCCACATGAATTGTATAAACTTTCACAACTTTGATTACAAAATCAATGGAAATCAACTTAATTGGAGAGGTAAATATAAACTTGCTCGCTGTGTCAACAACGAACTTAGAAACGTTAATGAACGCTTTTACAATGGCGAGCGTTTTTTAGATACTTTGCCGAATCTAAATCAAAGCAAATAGCAACTAAGGAGCACGATATTGTCGCTCACAACAGCACCGAATCAGTTATGCACTTTGGAATAATTCACCAAAATATTAGATGCCTGGCAAATAAAGTCTATCAATTAGAAGTAATCCTGCAAAGTATGGAATTAATGCATGTTGTGTGTCTGACTGAGAACTGGAAAAAATCGGAAGAATTAACCAGTACTACCCGAACTATGGACTTTCCTCATCATACTGTAGAAAGAATAAAATTCACGGAGGAGCTTCTATATACGTCCATAATACTGTAATAGCGGCCGAACTAAGCAGTTTGGTTAGTTTATCTATAGAGATGGTTATCGAAATTGCTGCGATTGAAATTGCTGAATACAAACTGATAATTATATGTATTTATAGGCCTCCATCCGGCGATGTCACTGTATTTTTAGACAGATCGTCAAAGCTATTCAATCTAATAAATGATGAGCATGTAAATAATAATACACTTGTTGTCGGAGATTTCAATATTAATTTACTAAAAGAGTCACAGAATAAAAATAAGTTACTAGATTTGATGCGTTGCTCAAATCTTATGCCAATAGTAATATGTCCTACTAGATCCCATAACCCTAGTGAATCATGTCTGGACCATGCGTACTCGGACATAGAGAAAATCGATTTTGCACCATTAAAAACTGGTATTTCCGATCATGGTGGGCAAGTTATGACTATTGAATTACAATAAAAAAAATATGGAAAAAACTGTGTTCAAATGACAGACATAAGACGCATCACGCCTCATAAATTGAATTGCTTTTGTGAATCTCTGGACCTATTCAACTGGGAAAAAATTGTGAATTCTGGAAAAGGACCGGACCAAATTTTAGATTCTGTAGTTAATGTGTTCATACATACCTATCAACAAGCATTTCCTAAATGCAAACAGTCGATAAGAAAAGTTAGCACGAAATGGGTTCATCTCAAAAAAGTCGGTCCTATTTAGATGATGTAAAGCGACTGTGTAATGTATTTCCAGAGAACATTTCACTCGTCTTTCGTAGTGAGTACTTTAAGTGCGAAATATCTAAGGCTACTAATAAGGCTAAAGCAATTTGGAATGTTATACGGCATGAATCAAATGCATCTCTTGGCGACATCACCTCAATCGATACCGCGAATCCAAGTTTGCTGGCAGAAGAAATAAGTCACTTTTTCATCAACTCTGTAAAGTATGCTCAGAAACGGCCAGATATAGAGTTGTCAATGCAACTGTTGGGGGCGTATGTGCCCAAGGTTAGAAACTGTGCAGTGTTAGAGCCATTTTCGATTGGAGAGATCTACAAACTTATAAAGCAAATCAAGCCTAAATCCACTAAGGACATCTATGAAATTCCAACGGATTTCTTGTCAAAACTTCCTCCGTCGTTTATTGATGTATAGGTGAACCAGGATCTATTGAGGGTGCGCCATGTTGCGGAAATTTGTTGGTACTAATTTCTAGCAATGGCAACAATTTTAATAATAGACAACATCTACCCTCTATGATAGTTGTCAATATTGACAATGTAAACATTGCTTTGTCTAGTTTCGTGTGAATTATTATTAGACTGCAATAATCATGCCGAAAGTTTTAGATTTTACAGAGAAAAATGTTGTAAATAGTGTATATAGTTATTTATTGGAAAAAAAACGTGCGGGAGAGAAATTTCTTCCATTAGAAAACATAACGAAATTAGAATCTGAATTGACGGGTAAGTTTCAAACTTATGGACAAATGTCACTATAGTCAGGTCGTCACGATTTGGTTGATGTCTTGTAATAATTTGATTTGTGTATTAGGTGTATCGCATGCATCGGTATCACGAATTGCTAGCGAAGGGCGTAAGGGCGGAATTAAACGACCAAACCTAAAAAAAAGAAAACTCTTCCTTCTTTCTCCGGCCTTTTCCCATTTTTAGTTGGGGTCGGCTCTCCCAATTGCCTTTCGCCAGGTTGTTCTATCCTGGGTCGTCAGAGGGTCTAAATCTAGTTCTATAAGGTCTTTATTTACTAAGGACATCCATGAGAGTCGGGGTCTACCACGTCGTCTCGGACCTGACTCCAAGCTCAATATTTGTTTGGTCATGTGGTCTTCAGGTCTCCTCATTACGTGGCCGTACCACCGTAGCCGAGTTTCTTGGAGCTTATCAGGCATTGGTCTTACTTTTAGGCTTCCTCTGATGTAATGGTTTGGCACTTTATCCATAAGAGTGACACCTGCAGACCAGCGCAGCATTCTCATTTTGGCTACATGTAATTGTTGCGTGTGCTGTTTTTTGAGTGGCCAGCATTCAGCTCCGTAGATCATAGCGGGTCGTACGGCAGTCTTGTACACCTTTCCTTTGACTCGAACAGGCATTCTAGTGTCACACAGCACCCCAGTTAGGCTCCTCCATTTCAACCAGCCCGCATTTACGCGACTTATGACGTCTGAGTCGATGTTACCGTCACTTGAGAGTGTGCTACCTAAGTATTTAAATTTGTTCACTGACTGCAGCTCGACATTTTGTAGGTGCATTTTATGCTGGGATTTGCTACCGGAGAAGTTGCAATGCATGTGTTCAGTTTTCTGTCTGCTAACTCGTAGGCCCGCCCCCTCTAACACTGATCTCCAACTTTCCAAGGTGTTTTGTAACATTTCTGGGCTCTCGTTAATGAGGACAACGTCATCTGCGTACAGAATATTCCAGGGTGTCGGCTGCTGGACCTGTTTTGTTATAAAGTCCATAACAATGTTAAAAAGCAGCGGACTAAGAGCCGAACCCTGATGAACTCCGACTTTGACCTCGAACTCTTCGCTGGTTCCTGCGGGGCACCGTACTTTTGTGGTCACATCTGTGTACATGTCCATAACTAGGCTTATATATGATTCTGGAACATTCTGAGATCTTAAGGAGTGCCATATAAGTGGTCTCGGTACCCGGTCGAACGCTTTTTCGAGATCAATAAATACCATGTGCAGGTCCTTTGCGAGTTCTCTGTACTTTTCCATTAGGATGCGAATGGTGTGAATAGCATCGGTTGTCGATTTGCCCCCCACGAATCCACATTGATTTTCTGTGATTTTAGTTATATGAAGCAGTCTTTCGTTCATTATTCTTTCCCAGATTTTAAATGTATGTGTTATTAATTTTATAGCACGATAGTTTCCGCAGAGTCTTACATCGCCTTTGTTTTTATAGAACGGAATTAAATAACTCTTCCTCCAGGCCGATGGGATCCCATCCAAAGAAATTTTATTGAACAGAGTGGTCAGAAACTGTTCTCCTGGCTCTCCAAGTATTTTCCAGAGCTCAGCTGGTATATCGTCTGGCCCAGTGGCTTTGTTATTAGCCATTTTGCGAATGGCCTTTCTGACCTCTATGGGTGTGATTTCGGGCCATGGGCCTTGGATGGGTTTCAGTTCTGAGTATGGCTCACTAGGGTAGGTCTCATTAAGAAGTTCTGTATAATATTCTTGCCACCTTCTCGTAATGTCCTCTTTTGATGTTAGGAGTGTTCCCTGTGAATTCTTTATGTACTTGACATTCCTGGTGTCCTGTGTATCGCGATGTCTCTGTTTTGCAATTTTGAAAAGTTGTTTGTCGTCAGTAGTAGATTCAAGCTTGGCGTAGAAGTCATCTCTATCTCTCGCTCTTGCCTGTGCCACTGCACGTTTTGCGTCTTTTTTTACAGTAGGATACGTTTCACGGTCTTTGTCGCTATTTGTTTCCTGCCAGGTCTTAAAGCTGTTTTTCTTTTCGTGCAATTTGTCTCGTATGTCGCCTTTCCACCACTTTGGATCTTTATTTTTCCTGGCGGAACCCGCAGGGATGCCCAGATGTTCTTTGGCTTTTTGGATGCACAACTGATGGAACTCGTCCCACATAACGTTAGCGGTCTGGTTCGAATGATCTTTATTTATATGTTCAATAAGCTCAGTGTACTAAAAAAAAGAAAACAAAAAAAGAAAATAGATTTGGATGATTTTGATTTATGTGTCATACTCGTACGTCGTAAAATTCACGAATTTTATAGCGTAAAAACCGAAGAAATATCCAAACATCAAACTTCGCACTTATTAAAGTTGTCGGAATAAAACAAAAATCATCTGCCAATTCCCATTGTCCCCACTATACAAATTGTTGCTATATAAAATTCAAAACGAGCGCCCTCTTCACAATACTCCCAAAGTTCTGGTTTACCTATACTATGCCACACAATGAACATATGCCTTAAGGAAGGAAAATACCCTGAAACGCTAAAGAAAATCAAAGTAGTACCTATCTATAAAGGGCAAAGGTCTTAAATCAGATTATGAAAATTATCAACCCATATCAGTGATACCAGCTCTGTCAAAATTTTTTAAATTAGGGATTGGCAAAAGGTTGATGAAGTATCTGACTGGTCAAGAGTTCTTAGCTAAAGACCAGTACGCATATCAATCTCATAAATCAACGATAGACGCCACTAGGGCATTACTAAAAGAAGTCTTCGATAACTTAGAAATGGGATGCAAAGTCGCGGTTGTTTTATGCGATCTATCTAAAGCGTTCGACTTGGTTGACCATAAGCTTATAATACGAAAATTGCATCACAATGGCATTCGAGAGAACTTTCTAGACTTATTTAGGTCATTCTTGAAAAACAGAGTACAGGTGTGTGAAATCTCTGCAAATAGTAAGAAAGGGCAATCTAACTCGCAAACTCTGGATGCTATTTCCGTCCCACAAGGGTCTGTTATTGGATACTAACTTTTTATCATATTAGTTAATGATTTAGCATCAAGTACGCGTTATGGAAAATTAATTGCCTACGCAGATGACAGTGCTTTTGTTATCTCTGGGTCTGACTATATGGAACTGCAGTCTAGAATAAATCAGCTTCTTCTTGACCTCAAAACTTGGTTAACGCTACTTAACCTAGAGAATACCAATATTTGAATTATGCAAATAGGTCTGAGAAGCTTACCAACAATACCATAGTTGAATAACGCTCAGATTCCTTTTGTAAAAAATGCAAAATACTTAGGTTTCACGCTAGATTCTCGACTTACCTGGAAAAACCATATAGACAACCTTTGTAAAAAATTAGGAAAGGTTTGCTATGCGAATTCCAGACTGAATAATGTCGTACTTTGCCTACTTCCAGTCTCTTGTTATTTATGGTATTGATATGTGGGGACAGGCAGCAGATAGACAAAGGATTTTCATCTTGCAAAAAAAGGTAATAAGAATAATGGCTAGGGTGCCATGGGACACGCCAGCCCGTGATATTTTCAGGACAATGAAAATTTTAACAGTCCCATCCCTGTACATATTGGAAATATCTAAAATTGTCCGTAAAAGCTCAAATCAATTTAAAGCACGTGGCCTTGATCAACGTCATGCAGGAAACCTTTTGGTCAACAGACACAAGCTTAAAAAATCTGAGCAGTGTTACTGGTACATGGGTCCTAAAATTTATAATCGCGTACCAAGTAATGTAAAAGAGGCTAAAATGAGTGAGAGTGCATTTGTTAACCAACTGAAGAACTTCCTAACAGAAAAAGCATATTAAAGCCTTGACGAATTCTTAACTAAGAATAAGCAATATTTCTATTTCTATGATTATAATACCTAGTAGCTTAATGTAAAATAATTTGTATTCAAAAATTGACATTGCATTTGAATTGTAATTGTATTTTTCATCACACTTGCTCGAAAAGGGCTTCATAATGCGCATACATACAGAGCTGTAATAGCTTGTGTTACGCCCACGGGCGTAATGGTTTTTTTCTTAAAATGTATCTGTCACTCATGCGGTAGTTACAAAGCAAAGAGGTTTTATATCAAATACGGTGTCTAAAAACGTATTTATAAATAAATATAAACTTAAAAAACTACTTAAACATGTTTAACTGAATTTTTTACAGATTTAATATGTAGTTAGTGTCAATGTAAAATGTTTTTAAGTGTTTTCAAATCGTGGCTGTATACCGAAGGGTCTTTGCCATACGCGCCTCACGTCAAATTCAACAAAATGGACGACTGACATGTTGCATGTATTACGATTTGTATTAATTTCATCTAAAATGTATTTGTTTCCTCGCAAATGTGATGAAAAACATTGTGTATAACACGGGCGTAAAAGAATATTGCGAACAAGAGTCTATCAGAAGCCCGACGCCGAAGGCGGAGGGCTTTTGATGACTCGAGTTTGCATAATTATATTGTATTGTATTGTATTGAATAAATACATATTTGGGGACAATCTTACACAAATCTACCTAGTCCCAAACTAAGTAAAGCTTGTATTATGGGTTAGTACCGACGACGATATACATGCTTATATAGGTAAATAAATACTAATACATACAAAACATCCATGAATCAGGACCAAATATTCATGCTCATCACACAAATAAATGCCCTTACTGGGATTCGAAACTGGGACCTCCGGCTTCGTAGGCAGGGTCACTAAAGCCTAGTTATAGAGGTCGTCGCATGTATGTAGGTATTGGATTGGATGTATATTCATCATCATCATCATCATATCAGCCGAAAGACGTCCATTGCTGGACATAGGCCTCCCCCAAAGAGTGCCAAAGTGACCGGTCCTGCGCCACCCGCATCCAGCAGACTCCCGCAACCTTTATCACCTCGTGGGCGCCGTGCCTTCCGGTACATGGTCGCCACTCGAGAACCTTTCCGCCCCAACGGCCATCGGTTCTACGTGCTATTTATTTTTATTTATAGTGGCAACACATTTATACGTGGCTAATACAAACTTTTTATATATACTTTCAATACTCTACGAGTATGTCAACTGCCTGTTGCTTTTGAATTCTTAAATGAGAAATTTCTTCCATTCTATTCCTCATACAATGTAGTGATACTGCTATTATCATATTATTTCGTAATTCAATTTCGAGCTTAATATAAATCGCTTTAAGTGTGCTCGACCCTTTCTCTTCTCATATCGAAGGGCTCGTGAACACGTTTTAGCTAATCTAACGGATGGTTTCATTACATTGTTATCTGGCTAGTGTATGTAGAATAAGATGTACAAAAAATAGGAACAGTCAACGCCAAAAATATATAGGTCTACCTAACCTACTAACAGTGTCAAAAATATACCGTCTACGAAAACGTAAGTTATATCCAAAAAAAGTACAAAATCAAGTGACAGACAGATTCTATGGGCTCGGCCATCACTTCGAGCGGCGGGGGCAGGGGAAACGTTGCACCATTCGTGGGAGTGAGAGGCTATGCTCCGATCTCTCGGTCTCACGTATGGCCCATGTTTAGGTGGACTGATTGACCTAATAAAGCCAGAACCCCACTGCTGCGCACGGCCGAGCTACGCACGAGGGTACAAAAACGCTTCGTATTAAAATGTAGGTAGATACTTCCATAGCAGTGTACGAGCATGCTACGCACGAAATTACGTCACTGATACACTCGCTGTCCGAAGTTCGTCCCCCGCACACGCTAGCGCGCGTGGCAGGCGCAGCTCCACCGCGACCCACGCTGTCCACGCAACGAACGTGGGATGCAGACTGCAACTTGCAGTGCAAAGGAGGCCCCAACTGCGTCACACAAACCCCGTTTCGTGCGTAGCGTAGGCCGCGTGCGCCGCAGTGGGGAATATGGATACACGCAGCTGACCAATGTAACCACATGGGTGACGTGTATAGCGTGTGCGTGCGTAGCGTGCGCATCAGCGGTGGGGTTCCGGCTTAAAGGTCGCGGGAGTCCACTGGATGCGGGTGGCACAGGACCGGTCATTGTGGCACTCTTTGGAGGAGGCCGTGTCCAGCAGTCGACGTTTTCGGCTAGTAAATATGATGATGGTACGGCGTTACCCACCGGCACCGCTTGAAGTCGTGGCCGAACCGTAAAGGCTCTACTGATTGTGTCGGATATTTTGAGCGCATACGTATATCAGATATGGTGATCATTCTACACATATTTATGACTAAGGCCCTATAAGCTGGATGTGTGTTATAAATCGTGTTTTGGACCGGTGTGAAGTTAGCGGCCTAAAGTTAGCGGCCTATGATAACCCGACCAAATTAAGATGTCTAAATTTAAATCATTTTAGGAAACTGATACGAAGCATGGAAAGACGTATATCCAGCGGGATAAATATGCGGCGTTCATCGTTATGCCTCACAATGCATCAACACAAAGCTACGACGTAAAAAGTATTAATAAATGACAAAAAAGGAATTTAAGTAACTTCCTTCATTTTTTCATTTCACTTCAATGCAATTTTCATTCAGTTATCGACAATAAGACACCTTACAAAGTACTGTTGAGACAGAAATAGGCCTAAAGCTTTCTAAAACAGCTTTCAGAACTTACTTATCGAGATTCCTTCACTCTGCGGTTGTCATGAAGTTAGCGGCCTAAAGTCTGCATCCACATTTACGTCAATCTGACTGATTTCCAGACAATAAGACACTTTGAAATGTACTGTAGGGTTGGCTTTAGAGCAAGAGCTTTCTTAAACAGCTTTCAGATTTTACTTATCGAGATTCTTTCACTGTCTGCGGTTGTCGTGAAGTTAGCGGCCTAAAGTGTACATCCACATTTTCGTCAATCTGACTGATTTCCAGACAATAAGACACTTTGAAATGTACAACAGTAATAGATGTAGGGCAAGAGCTTTCTAAAACAGCTTCCAGATTTTACTTATCGAGATTCCTTCACTCTGCGGTTGTCATGAAGTTAGCGGCCTAAAGTCTGCATCCACATTTTCGTCAATCTGACTGATTTCCAGACAATAAGACACTTTGAAATGTACTGTAGGATTGGCTTTAGGACAAGATCTTTCTAAAACAGCTTTCAGATTTTACTTATCGAGATTCCTTCACTCTCTGCGGTTGTCATGAAGTTAGCGGCCTAAAGTATGCATCCACATTTTCGTCAATCTGACTGATTTCCAGACAATAAGACACTTTTAAATGTACAACAGAGATAGATGTAGGGCAAGAGCTTTCTAAAACAGCTTCCAGATTTTACTTATCGAGATTCCTTCACTCTGCGGTTGTCATGAAGTTAGCGGCCTAAAGTCTGCATCCACATTTACGTCAATCTGACTGATTTCCAGACAATAAGACACTTTGAAATGTACTGTAGGGTTGGCTTTAGAGCAAGAGCTTTCTTAAACAGCTTTCAGATTTTACTTATCGAGATTCCTTCACTCTGCGGTTGTCATGAAGTTAGCGGCCTAAAGTCTGCATCCACATTTACGTCAATCTGACTGATTTCCAGACAATAAGACACTTTGAAATGTACTGTAGGGTTGGCTTTAGAGCAAGAGCTTTCTTAAACAGCTTTCAGATTTTACTTATCGAGATTCTTTCACTGTCTGCGGTTGTCGTGAAGTTAGCGGCCTAAAGTGTACATCCACATTTTCGTCAATCTGACTGATTTCCAGACAATAAGACACTTTGAAATGTACAACAGTAATAGATGTAGGGCAAGAGCTTTCTAAAACAGCTTCCAGATTTTACTTATCGAGATTCCTTCACTCTGCGGTTGTCATGAAGTTAGCGGCCTAAAGTCTGCATCCACATTTTCGTCAATCTGACTGATTTCCAGACAATAAGACACTTTGAAATGTACTGTAGGATTGGCTTTAGGACAAGATCTTTCTAAAACAGCTTTCAGATTTTACTTATCGAGATTCCTTCACTCTCTGCGGTTGTCATGAAGTTAGCGGCCTAAAGTATGCATCCACATTTTCGTCAATCTGACTGATTTCCAGACAATAAGACACTTTTAAATGTACAACAGAGATAGATGTAGGGCAAGAGCTTTCTAAAACAGCTTCCAGATTTTACTTATCGAGATTCCTTCACTCTGCGGTTGTCATGAAGTTAGCGGCCTAAAGTCTGCATCCACATTTACGTCAATCTGACTGATTTCCAGACAATAAGACACTTTGAAATGTACTGTAGGGTTGGCTTTAGAGCAAGAGCTTTCTTAAACAGCTTTCAGATTTTACTTATCGAGATTCTTTCACTGTCTGCGGTTGTCGTGAAGTTAGCGGCCTAAAGTGTACATCCACATTTTCGTCAATCTGACTGATTTCCAGACAATAAGACACTTTGAAATGTACAACAGTAATAGATGTAGGGCAAGAGCTTTCTAAAACAGCTTCCAGATTTTACTTATCGAGATTCCTTCACTCTGCGGTTGTCATGAAGTTAGCGGCCTAAAGTCTGCATCCACATTTTCGTCAATCTGACTGATTTCCAGACAATAAGACACTTTGAAATGTACTGTAGGATTGGCTTTAGGACAAGATCTTTCTAAAACAGCTTTCAGATTTTACTTATCGAGATTCCTTCACTCTCTGCGGTTGTCATGAAGTTAGCGGCCTAAAGTATGCATCCACATTTTCGTCAATCTGACTGATTTCCAGACAATAAGACACTTTGAAATGTACAACAGGGATAGATGTAGGGCACGAGCTTTCTTAAACAGCTTTCAGATTTTACTTATCGAGATTCCTTCACTATCTGTGGTTGTCATGAAGTTAGCGGCCTAAAGTGTACATCCACATTTTCGTCAATCTGACTGATTTCCAGACAATAAGACACTTTGAAATGTACTGTAGGGTTGGCTTTAGGGCAAGAGCCTTCTAAAACGGCTTTCAGATTTTACTTATCGAGATTCCTTCACTATCTGCGGTTGTCATGAAGTTAGCGGCCTAAAGTCTGCATCCACATTTTCGTCAATCTGACTGATTTCCAGACAATAAGACACTTTGAAATATACAACAGAGATAGATGTAGGGCAAGAGCTTTCTAAAACAGCTTACAGATTTTACTTATCGAGATTCCTTCACTCTCTGCGGTTGTCATGAAGTTAGCGGCCTAAAGTCTGCATCCACATTTTCGTCAATCTGACTAATTTCCAGACTAAGACACTTTGAAATGTACTGTAGGGTTGGCTTTAGAGCAAGAGCTTTCTTAAACAGCTTTCAGATTTTACTTATCGAGATTCCTTCACTATCTGCGGTTGTCATGAAGTTAGCGGCCTAAAGTCTGCATCCACATTTTCGTCAATCTGACTGATTTCCAGACAATAAGACACTTTTAAATGTACAACAGAGATAGATGTAGGGCAAGAGCTTTCTAAAACAGCTTCCAGATTTTACTTATCGAGATTCCTTCACTCTGCGGTTGTCATGAAGTTAGCGGCCTAAAGTCTGCATCCACATTTTCGTCAATCTGACTGATTTCCAGACAATAAGACACTTTGAAATGTACTGTAGGGTTGGCTTTAGAGCAAGAGCTTTCTTAAACAGCTTTCAGATTTTACTTATCGAGATTCTTTCACTGTCTGCGGTTGTCGTGAAGTTAGCGGCCTAAAGTCTGCATCCACATTTTCGTCAATCTGACTGATTTTCAGACAATAAGACACCTTGAAATGTACTGTAGGGTTGGCTTTAGGGCAAGAGCTTTCTAAAACAGCTTTTAGATTTTACTTATCGAGATTCCTTCACTATCTGCGGTTGTCGTGAAGTTAGCGGCCTAAAGTGTACATCCACATTTTCGTCAATCTGACTGATTTCCAGACAATAAGACACTTTGAAATGTACTGTAGGGTTGGCTTGAGGGCAAGAGCCTTCTAAAACAGCTTTCAGATTTTACTTATCGAGATTCCTTCACTATCTGCGGTTGTCATGAAGTTAGCGGCCTAAAGTCTGCATCCACATTTTCGTCAATCTGACTGATTTCCAGACAATAAGACACTTTGAAATGTACAACAGAGATAGATGTAGGGCAAGAGCTTTCTAAAACAGCTTACAGATTTTACTTATCGAGATTCCTTCACTATCTGCGGTTGTCGTGAAGTTAGCGGCCTAAAGTGTACATCCACATTTTCGTCAATCTGACTGATTTCCAGACAATAAGACACTTTGAAATGTACAACAGTAATAGATGTAGGGCAAGAGCTTTCTAAAACAGCTTCCAGATTTTACTTATCGAGATTCCTTCACTCTGCGGTTGTCATGAAGTTAGCGGCCTAAAGTCTGCATCCACATTTACGTCAATCTGACTGATTTCCAGACAATAAGACACTTTGAAATGTACTGTAGGGTTGGCTTTAGAGCAAGAGCTTTCTTAAACAGCTTTCAGATTTTACTTATCGAGATTCTTTCACTGTCTGCGGTTGTCGTGAAGTTAGCGGCCTAAAGTGTACATCCACATTTTCGTCAATCTGACTGATTTCCAGACAATAAGACACTTTGAAATGTACAACAGTAATAGATGTAGGGCAAGAGCTTTCTAAAACAGCTTCCAGATTTTACTTATCGAGATTCCTTCACTCTGCGGTTGTCATGAAGTTAGCGGCCTAAAGTCTGCATCCACATTTTCGTCAATCTGACTGATTTCCAGACAATAAGACACTTTGAAATGTACTGTAGGATTGGCTTTAGGACAAGATCTTTCTAAAACAGCTTTCAGATTTTACTTATCGAGATTCCTTCACTCTCTGCGGTTGTCATGAAGTTAGCGGCCTAAAGTATGCATCCACATTTTCGTCAATCTGACTGATTTCCAGACAATAAGACACTTTTAAATGTACAACAGAGATAGATGTAGGGCAAGAGCTTTCTAAAACAGCTTCCAGATTTTACTTATCGAGATTCCTTCACTCTGCGGTTGTCATGAAGTTAGCGGCCTAAAGTCTGCATCCACATTTACGTCAATCTGACTGATTTCCAGACAATAAGACACTTTGAAATGTACTGTAGGGTTGGCTTTAGAGCAAGAGCTTTCTTAAACAGCTTTCAGATTTTACTTATCGAGATTCTTTCACTGTCTGCGGTTGTCGTGAAGTTAGCGGCCTAAAGTGTACATCCACATTTTCGTCAATCTGACTGATTTCCAGACAATAAGACACTTTGAAATGTACAACAGTAATAGATGTAGGGCAAGAGCTTTCTAAAACAGCTTCCAGATTTTACTTATCGAGATTCCTTCACTCTGCGGTTGTCATGAAGTTAGCGGCCTAAAGTCTGCATCCACATTTTCGTCAATCTGACTGATTTCCAGACAATAAGACACTTTGAAATGTACTGTAGGATTGGCTTTAGGACAAGATCTTTCTAAAACAGCTTTCAGATTTTACTTATCGAGATTCCTTCACTCTCTGCGGTTGTCATGAAGTTAGCGGCCTAAAGTATGCATCCACATTTTCGTCAATCTGACTGATTTCCAGACAATAAGACACTTTTAAATGTACAACAGAGATAGATGTAGGGCAAGAGCTTTCTAAAACAGCTTCCAGATTTTACTTATCGAGATTCCTTCACTCTGCGGTTGTCATGAAGTTAGCGGCCTAAAGTCTGCATCCACATTTACGTCAATCTGACTGATTTCCAGACAATAAGACACTTTGAAATGTACTGTAGGGTTGGCTTTAGAGCAAGAGCTTTCTTAAACAGCTTTCAGATTTTACTTATCGAGATTCCTTCACTCTGCGGTTGTCATGAAGTTAGCGGCCTAAAGTCTGCATCCACATTTACGTCAATCTGACTGATTTCCAGACAATAAGACACTTTGAAATGTACTGTAGGGTTGGCTTTAGAGCAAGAGCTTTCTTAAACAGCTTTCAGATTTTACTTATCGAGATTCTTTCACTGTCTGCGGTTGTCGTGAAGTTAGCGGCCTAAAGTGTACATCCACATTTTCGTCAATCTGACTGATTTCCAGACAATAAGACACTTTGAAATGTACAACAGTAATAGATGTAGGGCAAGAGCTTTCTAAAACAGCTTCCAGATTTTACTTATCGAGATTCCTTCACTCTGCGGTTGTCATGAAGTTAGCGGCCTAAAGTCTGCATCCACATTTTCGTCAATCTGACTGATTTCCAGACAATAAGACACTTTGAAATGTACTGTAGGATTGGCTTTAGGACAAGATCTTTCTAAAACAGCTTTCAGATTTTACTTATCGAGATTCCTTCACTCTCTGCGGTTGTCATGAAGTTAGCGGCCTAAAGTATGCATCCACATTTTCGTCAATCTGACTGATTTCCAGACAATAAGACACTTTTAAATGTACAACAGAGATAGATGTAGGGCAAGAGCTTTCTAAAACAGCTTCCAGATTTTACTTATCGAGATTCCTTCACTCTGCGGTTGTCATGAAGTTAGCGGCCTAAAGTCTGCATCCACATTTACGTCAATCTGACTGATTTCCAGACAATAAGACACTTTGAAATGTACTGTAGGGTTGGCTTTAGAGCAAGAGCTTTCTTAAACAGCTTTCAGATTTTACTTATCGAGATTCTTTCACTGTCTGCGGTTGTCGTGAAGTTAGCGGCCTAAAGTGTACATCCACATTTTCGTCAATCTGACTGATTTCCAGACAATAAGACACTTTGAAATGTACAACAGTAATAGATGTAGGGCAAGAGCTTTCTAAAACAGCTTCCAGATTTTACTTATCGAGATTCCTTCACTCTGCGGTTGTCATGAAGTTAGCGGCCTAAAGTCTGCATCCACATTTTCGTCAATCTGACTGATTTCCAGACAATAAGACACTTTGAAATGTACTGTAGGATTGGCTTTAGGACAAGATCTTTCTAAAACAGCTTTCAGATTTTACTTATCGAGATTCCTTCACTCTCTGCGGTTGTCATGAAGTTAGCGGCCTAAAGTATGCATCCACATTTTCGTCAATCTGACTGATTTCCAGACAATAAGACACTTTGAAATGTACAACAGGGATAGATGTAGGGCACGAGCTTTCTTAAACAGCTTTCAGATTTTACTTATCGAGATTCCTTCACTATCTGTGGTTGTCATGAAGTTAGCGGCCTAAAGTGTACATCCACATTTTCGTCAATCTGACTGATTTCCAGACAATAAGACACTTTGAAATGTACTGTAGGGTTGGCTTTAGGGCAAGAGCCTTCTAAAACGGCTTTCAGATTTTACTTATCGAGATTCCTTCACTATCTGCGGTTGTCATGAAGTTAGCGGCCTAAAGTCTGCATCCACATTTTCGTCAATCTGACTGATTTCCAGACAATAAGACACTTTGAAATATACAACAGAGATAGATGTAGGGCAAGAGCTTTCTAAAACAGCTTACAGATTTTACTTATCGAGATTCCTTCACTCTCTGCGGTTGTCATGAAGTTAGCGGCCTAAAGTCTGCATCCACATTTTCGTCAATCTGACTAATTTCCAGACTAAGACACTTTGAAATGTACTGTAGGGTTGGCTTTAGAGCAAGAGCTTTCTTAAACAGCTTTCAGATTTTACTTATCGAGATTCCTTCACTATCTGCGGTTGTCATGAAGTTAGCGGCCTAAAGTCTGCATCCACATTTTCGTCAATCTGACTGATTTCCAGACAATAAGACACTTTTAAATGTACAACAGAGATAGATGTAGGGCAAGAGCTTTCTAAAACAGCTTCCAGATTTTACTTATCGAGATTCCTTCACTCTGCGGTTGTCATGAAGTTAGCGGCCTAAAGTCTGCATCCACATTTTCGTCAATCTGACTGATTTCCAGACAATAAGACACTTTGAAATGTACTGTAGGGTTGGCTTTAGAGCAAGAGCTTTCTTAAACAGCTTTCAGATTTTACTTATCGAGATTCTTTCACTGTCTGCGGTTGTCGTGAAGTTAGCGGCCTAAAGTCTGCATCCACATTTTCGTCAATCTGACTGATTTTCAGACAATAAGACACCTTGAAATGTACTGTAGGGTTGGCTTTAGGGCAAGAGCTTTCTAAAACAGCTTTTAGATTTTACTTATCGAGATTCCTTCACTATCTGCGGTTGTCGTGAAGTTAGCGGCCTAAAGTGTACATCCACATTTTCGTCAATCTGACTGATTTCCAGACAATAAGACACTTTGAAATGTACTGTAGGGTTGGCTTGAGGGCAAGAGCCTTCTAAAACAGCTTTCAGATTTTACTTATCGAGATTCCTTCACTATCTGCGGTTGTCATGAAGTTAGCGGCCTAAAGTCTGCATCCACATTTTCGTCAATCTGACTGATTTCCAGACAATAAGACACTTTGAAATGTACAACAGAGATAGATGTAGGGCAAGAGCTTTCTAAAACAGCTTACAGATTTTACTTATCGAGATTCCTTCACTATCTGCGGTTGTCGTGAAGTTAGCGGCCTAAAGTGTACATCCACATTTTCGTCAATCTGACTGATTTCCAGACAATAAGACACTTTGAAATGTACAACAGTAATAGATGTAGGGCAAGAGCTTTCTAAAACAGCTTCCAGATTTTACTTATCGAGATTCCTTCACTCTGCGGTTGTCATGAAGTTAGCGGCCTAAAGTCTGCATCGACATTTTCGTCAATCTGACTGATTTCCAGACAATAAGACACTTTGAAATGTACTGTAGGATTGGCTTTAGGACAAGATCTTTCTAAAACAGCTTTCAGATTTTACTTATCGAGATTCCTTCACTCTCTGCGGTTGTCATGAAGTTAGCGGCCTAAAGTATGCATCCACATTTTCGTCAATCTGACTGATTTCCAGACAATAAGACACTTTGAAATGTACAACAGGGATAGATGTAGGGCACGAGCTTTCTTAAACAGCTTTCAGATTTTACTTATCGAGATTCCTTCACTATCTGTGGTTGTCATGAAGTTAGCGGCCTAAAGTGTACATCCACATTTTCGTCAATCTGACTGATTTCCAGACAATAAGACACTTTGAAATGTACTGTAGGGTTGGCTTTAGGGCAAGAGCCTTCTAAAACGGCTTTCAGATTTTACTTATCGAGATTCCTTCACTATCTGCGGTTGTCATGAAGTTAGCGGCCTAAAGTCTGCATCCACATTTTCGTCAATCTGACTGATTTCCAGACAATAAGACACTTTGAAATATACAACAGAGATAGATGTAGGGCAAGAGCTTTCTAAAACAGCTTACAGATTTTACTTATCGAGATTCCTTCACTCTCTGCGGTTGTCATGAAGTTAGCGGCCTAAAGTCTGCATCCACATTTTCGTCAATCTGACTAATTTCCAGACTAAGACACTTTGAAATGTACTGTAGGGTTGGCTTTAGAGCAAGAGCTTTCTTAAACAGCTTTCAGATTTTACTTATCGAGATTCCTTCACTATCTGCGGTTGTCATGAAGTTAGCGGCCTAAAGTCTGCATCCACATTTTCGTCAATCTGACTGATTTCCAGACAATAAGACACTTTTAAATGTACAACAGAGATAGATGTAGGGCAAGAGCTTTCTAAAACAGCTTCCAGATTTTACTTATCGAGATTCCTTCACTCTGCGGTTGTCATGAAGTTAGCGGCCTAAAGTCTGCATCCACATTTTCGTCAATCTGACTGATTTCCAGACAATAAGACACTTTGAAATGTACTGTAGGGTTGGCTTTAGAGCAAGAGCTTTCTTAAACAGCTTTCAGATTTTACTTATCGAGATTCTTTCACTGTCTGCGGTTGTCGTGAAGTTAGCGGCCTAAAGTCTGCATCCACATTTTCGTCAATCTGACTGATTTTCAGACAATAAGACACCTTGAAATGTACTGTAGGGTTGGCTTTAGGGCAAGAGCTTTCTAAAACAGCTTTTAGATTTTACTTATCGAGATTCCTTCACTATCTGCGGTTGTCGTGAAGTTAGCGGCCTAAAGTGTACATCCACATTTTCGTCAATCTGACTGATTTCCAGACAATAAGACACTTTGAAATGTACTGTAGGGTTGGCTTGAGGGCAAGAGCCTTCTAAAACAGCTTTCAGATTTTACTTATCGAGATTCCTTCACTATCTGCGGTTGTCATGAAGTTAGCGGCCTAAAGTCTGCATCCACATTTTCGTCAATCTGACTGATTTCCAGACAATAAGACACTTTGAAATGTACAACAGAGATAGATGTAGGGCAAGAGCTTTCTAAAACAGCTTACAGATTTTACTTATCGAGATTCCTTCACTATCTGCGGTTGTCGTGAAGTTAGCGGCCTAAAGTGTACATCCACATTTTCGTCAATCTGACTGATTTCCAGACAATAAGACACTTTGAAATGTACAACAGTAATAGATGTAGGGCAAGAGCTTTCTAAAACAGCTTCCAGATTTTACTTATCGAGATTCCTTCACTCTGCGGTTGTCATGAAGTTAGCGGCCTAAAGTCTGCATCGACATTTTCGTCAATCTGACTGATTTCCAGACAATAAGACACTTTGAAATGTACTGTAGGATTGGCTTTAGGACAAGATCTTTCTAAAACAGCTTTCAGATTTTACTTATCGAGATTCCTTCACTCTCTGCGGTTGTCATGAAGTTAGCGGCCTAAAGTATGCATCCACATTTTCGTCAATCTGACTGATTTCCAGACAATAAGACACTTTGAAATGTACAACAGGGATAGATGTAGGGCACGAGCTTTCTTAAACAGCTTCCAGATTTTACTTATCGAGATTCCTTCACTCTGCGGTTGTCATGAAGTTAGCGGCCTAAAGTCTGCATCCACATTTACGTCAATCTGACTGATTTCCAGACAATAAGACACTTTGAAATGTACTGTAGGGTTGGCTTTAGAGCAAGAGCTTTCTTAAACAGCTTTCAGATTTTACTTATCGAGATTCCTTCACTCTGCGGTTGTCATGAAGTTAGCGGCCTAAAGTCTGCATCCACATTTACGTCAATCTGACTGATTTCCAGACAATAAGACACTTTGAAATGTACTGTAGGGTTGGCTTTAGAGCAAGAGCTTTCTTAAACAGCTTTCAGATTTTACTTATCGAGATTCTTTCACTGTCTGCGGTTGTCGTGAAGTTAGCGGCCTAAAGTGTACATCCACATTTTCGTCAATCTGACTGATTTCCAGACAATAAGACACTTTGAAATGTACAACAGTAATAGATGTAGGGCAAGAGCTTTCTAAAACAGCTTCCAGATTTTACTTATCGAGATTCCTTCACTCTGCGGTTGTCATGAAGTTAGCGGCCTAAAGTCTGCATCCACATTTTCGTCAATCTGACTGATTTCCAGACAATAAGACACTTTGAAATGTACAACAGAGATAGATGTAGGGCACAAGCTTTCTAAAACAGCTTCCAGATTTTACTTATCGAGATTCCTTCACTCTGCGGTTGTCATGAAGTTAGCGGCCTAAAGTCTGCATCCACATTTTCGTCAATCTGACTGATTTCCAGACAATAAGACACTTTGAAATGTACTGTAGGGTTGGCTGTAGGGCAAGAGCTTTCTAAAACAGCTTTCAGATTTTACTTATCGAGATTCCTTCACTATCTGCGGTTGTCATGAAGTTAGCGGCCTAAAGTCTGCATCCACATTTTCGTCAATCTGACTGATTTCCAGACAATAAGACACTTTTAAATGTACAACAGAGATAGATGTAGGGCAAGAGCTTTCTAAAACAGCTTCCAGATTTTACTTATCGAGATTCCTTCACTCTGCGGTTGTCATGAAGTTAGCGGCCTAAAGTCTGCATCCACATTTACGTCAATCTGACTGATTTCCAGACAATAAGACACTTTGAAATGTACTGTAGGGTTGGCTTTAGAGCAAGAGCTTTCTTAAACAGCTTTCAGATTTTACTTATCGAGATTCTTTCACTGTCTGCGGTTGTCGTGAAGTTAGCGGCCTAAAGTGTACATCCACATTTTCGTCAATCTGACTGATTTCCAGACAATAAGACACTTTGAAATGTACAACAGTAATAGATGTAGGGCAAGAGCTTTCTAAAACAGCTTCCAGATTTTACTTATCGAGATTCCTTCACTCTGCGGTTGTCATGAAGTTAGCGGCCTAAAGTCTGCATCCACATTTTCGTCAATCTGACTGATTTCCAGACAATAAGACACTTTGAAATGTACAACAGAGATAGATGTAGGGCACAAGCTTTCTAAAACAGCTTCCAGATTTTACTTATCGAGATTCCTTCACTCTGCGGTTGTCATGAAGTTAGCGGCCTAAAGTCTGCATCCACATTTTCGTCAATCTGACTGATTTCCAGACAATAAGACACTTTGAAATGTACTGTAGGATTGGCTTTAGGACAAGATCTTTCTAAAACAGCTTTCAGATTTTACTTATCGAGATTCCTTCACTCTCTGCGGTTGTCATGAAGTTAGCGGCCTAAAGTATGCATCCACATTTTCGTCAATCTGACTGATTTCCAGACAATAAGACACTTTTAAATGTACAACAGAGATAGATGTAGGGCAAGAGCTTTCTAAAACAGCTTCCAGATTTTACTTATCGAGATTCCTTCACTCTGCGGTTGTCATGAAGTTAGCGGCCTAAAGTCTGCATCCACATTTACGTCAATCTGACTGATTTCCAGACAATAAGACACTTTGAAATGTACTGTAGGGTTGGCTTTAGAGCAAGAGCTTTCTTAAACAGCTTTCAGATTTTACTTATCGAGATTCTTTCACTGTCTGCGGTTGTCGTGAAGTTAGCGGCCTAAAGTGTACATCCACATTTTCGTCAATCTGACTGATTTCCAGACAATAAGACACTTTGAAATGTACAACAGTAATAGATGTAGGGCAAGAGCTTTCTAAAACAGCTTCCAGATTTTACTTATCGAGATTCCTTCACTCTGCGGTTGTCATGAAGTTAGCGGCCTAAAGTCTGCATCCACATTTTCGTCAATCTGACTGATTTCCAGACAATAAGACACTTTGAAATGTACAACAGAGATAGATGTAGGGCACAAGCTTTCTAAAACAGCTTCCAGATTTTACTTATCGAGATTCCTTCACTCTGCGGTTGTCATGAAGTTAGCGGCCTAAAGTCTGCATCCACATTTTCGTCAATCTGACTGATTTCCAGACAATAAGACACTTTGAAATGTACTGTAGGGTTGGCTGTAGGGCAAGAGCTTTCTAAAACAGCTTTCAGATTTTACTTATCGAGATTCCTTCACTATCTGCGGTTGTCATGAAGTTAGCGGCCTAAAGTCTGCATCCACATTTTCGTCAATCTGACTGATTTCCAGACAATAAGACACTTTTAAATGTACAACAGAGATAGATGTAGGGCAAGAGCTTTCTAAAACAGTTTACAGATTTTACTTATCGAGATTCCTTCACTCTCTGCGGTTGTCATGAAGTTAGCGGCCTAAAGTCTGCATCCACATTTTCGTCAATCTGACTGATTTCCAGACAATAAGACACTTTGAAATGTACTGTAGGGTTGGCTTTAGAGCAAGAGCTTTCTTAAACAGCTTTCAGATTTTACTTATCGAGATTCTTTCACTGTCTGCGGTTGTCGTGAAGTTAGCGGCCTAAAGTCTGCATCCACATTTTCGTCAATCTGACTGATTTTCAGACAATAAGACACTTTGAAATGTACTGTAGGGTTGGCTTTAGGGCAAGAGCTTTCTAAAACAGCTTTCAGATTTTACTTATCGAGATTCCTTCACTATCTGCGGTTGTCGTGAAGTTAGCGGCCTAAAGTGTACATCCACATTTTCGTCAATCTGACTGATTTCCAGACAATAAGACACTTTGAAATGTACTGTAGGGTTGGCTTTAGGGCAAGAGCTTTCTAAAACAGCTTTTAGATTTTACTTATCGAGATTCCTTCACTATCTGCGGTTGTCATGAAGTTAGCGGCCTAAAGTCTGCATCCACATTTTCGTCAATCTGACTGATTTCCAGACAATAAGACACTTTGAAATGTACAACAGGGATAGATGTAGGGCACGAGCTTTCTAAAACAGCTTTCAGATGTTACTTATCGAGATTCCTTCACTCTGCGGTTGTCATGAAGTAAGCGGCCTGACACCTCAAAATTCTTTTTTGTACTCGTCGACTGTAATCTTTAAATTAGAACCTCGCCTATCATAACGCAATTGAATACTTTTATTCTGATGCAAAAGTTTATACTCTATGGACTATCGAAATAATTATTATTCAATTGTACGCAGAACTAAAATGAATTTTGACCAATCACGAGGCTCGATTTACAGAACGACGTCAACGCGTTTTAAAAAAAAGCGGTTGGCTGCACTTTGTTTCAGCAGCGAAGGGGCATCTTAGCTAATCTATTTTATTTACATTAATGCTTATATTGTCAATTATATCTTATGGCGTCGTGTTGTGACACATTGTAGTAATCATAACCTGCCAAAATTGTACCGTCTCGAAATCAAGACGAGTTTGCTAAACAACTGAATAGAATCAGAAACTTCCTCACGATTACTATTGAATAAATTATATTTAAAAAGATTTCGGCAACCAAATAATCATTGCACAATCAAAGAAGAACACTGCACACGGCCAACTTACAAATTAAGTCCAAAAACTTTTCCACAACCAAGAACTTTCTAAAACAGCTTTCATGAAGTACATTATTCTTAATGAATAGTGTGCGATAAAGCTTTTAAATAAGTTTCGGTCGAAACCGACTGAAACTTATTTTTAGAACATATTTAATCTAAAAAATATATTTTTTTTTTGCATTGCCATTAGGTCATGACAGAAACTGTTCTTGATTTAAGTTGAATAATGGAAAATCACGACTTAAATTAAATTTCTATGAATGATTTTTCAAGATTTTTTTTAATTTTGTTTATAGTACTTATCAAAAAGGCGAAGGGGCATCTAGCTAATCTATTTTTATTTACATAAATGCTTACGAAAACTATTGTCAACCATATCTTATGGCATCGTGTTGTGATACATTGTAGTAATCATAACCTGCCAAAATTTTACCGTTTCGAAATCAAGACGAGTTTGCTAAACAACTGAATAGAATCAGAAACTTCCTCACGTGATTACTGTCGAATAAATTATATTTAAAAAGATTTCGGCAACCAAATAATCATTGCACATTCAAAGAAGAACACTGCACACTGCCAACTTACAAATTAAAACCGAAAACTTTTTTGTGCACCAGAAATTCACCTGGTCAAGAGAAGAAATCTTAACGCCAAAACTAAGAACTTTTTAAAACAGCTTTCATTAAGTACATTCTTCTTAATGAGTATTGGGCGATAAAGATTTTAAATAAGTTTCGGTCCAAACCGACTGAAACTTATTTCTACAACATAATCTACAAAATATATAAAACTTTTTGCATTGCCATTACGTCATGAGAGAAATCCTGTTCTTGATTTAAGTTGAAGTTGAAGCATGCAAAATCACGAGCACTTAAATTAAATTTCTATGAATGATTTTTCAAGATTTTTTTCTATTTTTTTTATAGTAGGTACTTATCAAAAAGGCGAAGGGGCATCTAGCAAATCTATTTTTATTTACATAAATGTTTACGAAAACTATTGTCAACCATATCTTATGGCATCGTGTTGTAATACATTGTAGTAATCATAACCTGCCAAAATTTTACTGTTTCGAAATCAAGACGAGTTTGCTAAACAACTGAATAGAATCAGAAACTTCCTCACGTGATTACTGTCGAATAAATTATGTTTAAAAAGATTTCGGCAACCAAATAATCATTGCACAATCAAAGAAGAACACTGCACACTGCCAACTTACAAATTAAGTCCGAAAACTTTTTTGTGCATCCGAAATCCACCTGTTCAAGAGAAGAAATCTTAACGCCAAAATTAAGAACTTTTTAAAACAGCTTTCATTAAGTACATTCTTGTTAATGAGTATTGGGCGATAAAGCGTTTAAATAAGTTCGGTCCAAACCAACTGAAACTTATTTCTATAACATAATCTACAAAATATATAAAACTTTTTGCATTGCCATTAGGCCATGAGAGAAATCCTGTTCTTGATTTAAGTTGAAGTTGAAGCATGCAAAATCACGAGTAATTAAATTAAATTTCTATGAATGATTTTTCAACAGTTTTTTTAATTTTTTTATAGTACTTATCAAAAAGGCGAAGGGGCATCTAGCTAATCTATTTTTATTTACATAAATGCTTACGAAAACTACTGTCAAGATAAATCATGAGTACTTAAATTAAATTTCTATGAATGATTTCTCGTTTTTTTTTTTTTATATAGTACTTATCAAAAAAGCGAAGGGGCATCTTAGCTAATCAATTTTTTTTTACATAAATGCTTATGAAAACTATTGTCAAGATATGGATCTTATGGCGTTGTGTTGTGATTTTACATTTTAGTAATCATAACCTGCCAACATTTTACCATTTCGAAATCAATACGAGTTTGCGAAACAACTGTAAATTAAGAAATTTCCTCCGGTGATTACTATTGAATAAATTATATTTATTTTCGGCTTAAGGTTTTTATTTTAGACTATCGATTGCATATTCCTTACATAATTCGCAAGTTTTGTTCAGGATTTGAATTTTTTCTGGTACAGTCATAACGGTCACTTCAGAAGAATTTAGCAGGCAATGAAGGTCAGCGTGAATCTTCCTATAACATATGTGACATTTGAAACATGAAGTACCTTCAATGACGTCGCGGTCACAAATAACACACATAATAAATACCGGATCACTCTTTTCTAATAACATTAATTGTATGGCTTGCCTGTATTTTGTAAAATTCATGCCTGCCCCATCCAGAGATTTATTGTTATTAAGACACCAGAAGAAGTATATGATCATAGGCCCGCAATTATTATTATCCTTTTGCCTACGATGCCTTATTGTATTGACTTTATTTATCGTTACATCATAATGTAATTTGCTTAACAAATCGTTAATTTGATTTAAGTATTCGGCCTTATAACTGGTTTCCCCACCCAGGGGATCAATGATTGTGATGCTTTGTTTAGTAGGTTTCATTATAACCATCGTAAAGTGGCTGTTCAGACAAATGGGAAAAACTATTTCCTTTTCCATGGACCAATGAAATTTACTGATATCGTAGAAACGAGGTTCCTTTTTATGCAAACCGAAAATTATTGATGACAATTCACAATTCGTAACATCGTAATTACCACTATCATTTATGACATGAAAAGCATGGTTAATTGCATTACTTGTGACGTATTGTCTGGGACATAACGATTGGAAGTCGTCAAAAGTCAATTCATTTAGAGTACACAAAGAATGGATCTTGGAAACATAGTAGTTTCTGGAGATTGGTTTGTAATATAACGGGTCCCTCACCAATCCGTTGGGAAACACATCAAGGGGCACGTGACTAGTGCAGGAGGAACTGGCTGATTGAGTTGAGATAGAAGACTGAGTTTGTGATAGTAACTTAGGTTGGCAATACTCGCATTCATATGCACCTGAAAAATCGAAATGTGTACCCAAATACTGCCTAGCGCAAGATTGATGCACCCAATCTTGGCAATTATCACACTGAACCCAGTCAGTGACGCGTTTAACGGAACTTGTACCGTGTCTACAATATTGACAAATATTGGGAGTATTTTCAAAGGTTTTTTTTTTTTTTTTTTTATGATATAGGAGGCAAACGAGCAGACGGATCACCTGATGGTAAGCGATTACCGCCGCCCATGGACACTTGCAACACCAGAGGTGTTGTGAGTGCGTTGCCGGCCTTTAAGATGGGAGTACGCTCTTTTCTTGAAGGTTTGAAGGTCGTATCGGTCCGGAAATACCGCAGGCGACAATCCATTCCACAGTTTAGCTGCTTTCGATTTCAACGTCACTTCCAACTGACATGTTCTTCAAGTGTCGACCTTCGAAATGACTGTGTACCGGTTTCTTTTTTCGCTGCCACACTTCTTCGAACTGAGATACTTTAACAGCTTTAGTAAGTTTCTTCTTTGGAATCATATTAATAATTTCTTTTGAAATAGAGTATCACGCATCAAATTTCGGATGAGCTGTGTACATTTCAAATTATGACGACCTTTTAATATGCCGCGTTTGAGCTGCCCAAAGTAATTTTCAACAGGAGAGTTACTTGTCCGTTTGTTTTTTAACAAATTGCTCCATAATGGTAAATAAGGTATATATTTGGTAAGGAACACCAAATAAAGACTCGGATCATAGAATTGATTTAATTCGCAGCTATACGTATCAATAACTACATTTGACACAATTTGTGTGCAGCGAATATAAAAAGGGCTCTTTGCATAATTTGCGGTATATTTTGCTTTCTCTTTGTGAATAGTTGATGTTACGTTGTTCATGCTCTCTAAATAGTCAGATCTGTCTGTTTTCTCGCTGACTGTACATATTATAAAAAAAATATTATCACTTAAAAAGTTGGTAAAGGTCTCCCAAGAGTTTAATGTTCTACTAATATGGCAAAATAGTCTTAGGAAATTGTCACTTCTGCATTTTTAATCTTTGAAATAATGGCTGCCATCGGCGCGTATCTTTTAAATTACAGAAAAAATCATGTTATTAAAAAAAATCTGTGAATTCGCCGATGAAAAGTGATTCCCGTACTTTTGCTATTGTTGGGTTTGTTGTTGATGCAATAGCGCAATGGAAAAGAAGGCATTTTTAAAAGTTTTGAGTCAAAATTGCTCTCGAAACGACCGCCATCACTGCCCGCCACAGACTAAACCAACATACTCTCATGAGAGTATGTTGACATGCTCAAACTTATGTTAGGTGATGTCTACTCTAGTAATATAACTCAATGAGTACAACATGTCGAAGTCATAATTGGGTGTGTCGTACACATGTAACAATCTGCAACTACAATTTCATTCAGTGCGGCCAGTTAACAGTAAGAAAGCGAAAATTGACTTGACTTTGAAATAAAAACGGAAAGCAGTTTTTGCTCTAGCGCATGTATGTGCCTATGTAATCTTATGGGGTATATACATTACATGATTTGTCAGCCCCAATTCATCAGAATCTGACTAATTGCTATCGTGTGGATGCATGTTGCGCTGCTGATCCAACCGTCAAACGAGTTTACCTGACTAATTGCAAGAAAATCACAATTTGGACCATGGAATTGGCATGATCTGCCAAGTGTTCTTTTCCCACAAATTTAATTCAAATAATTTAAACAATAATTAAAAAATATAATTATACTAAAGAATATTGTTTTTAATATTTTACACTGTAATTTTGTATTTTTTTTAAACCGGTGTTTTGCAACTACAATTTCATTCAGTGTGGCCAGTTAACAGTAAGAAAGCTAAAATTGCCGCATTCAAACGGTCCTGCGAAGCGGCCTGGAAGATTTTTACCAACCGATGAGACGACCGATATCATGAGACGGCCGTGACATACCTACTCTCGATTTTTGTGTGCTGCACGGCTATCACGCGACGGCGCGCGAGCTCTCTCGATTTTTCTCGCACTATCCGTCTCTCTCTTATTAGAACAAGAGGTAAAGTGCGAGAAAAATAGATAGTGTGTCGCGGCCGTTCCATGTAAGCCGTGCTATCTCGCCTTATCTCATCGGTTAGTAACAATCTTGCAGTCCGCTTCGCAGGACCGTTTGAATGCGGCAATTTTCGCTTTCTTACTGTTAACTGGCCACACTGAATGAAATTGTAGTTGCAGTTGTTACATCTATACGCTACACCCAATTTCGTCTTCGACATGTTATACTGACAAATTGGGGTAAAATAACAAAATGTGGATATCCCATAGAGGATTCTGATACTTATAATATAGTGGTTCTGATTTTAAATGATTAATATTATATCAACTAGCGCGACTCTCCTTAGTTATTCTTATTCCATCTACAACCGGTTTAAAATTTGTGTCGAAATATATAAAATATATATTTTTTAATTTTCATATAAATTCATTTGAATATTTGTGAGAAAAAAACACTTGGCAGATCATGCAAATTCAATGGTCCAAATTATGATTTTCAGTAATTAACTACCGGGTATAAAAACAACTAGGGTCTGGCCAGGGAAAGATAACATTAATTGAATAGTAGATTGTATGATAATACAAGGTCTAAAATAAGCCATATTACCACAAGATGGTTATTTTCCCGAATTAGGTGTGGGAAAATTGCTCGAGGGGTACTATGACTTTTAGACCAGAGTTATACACTCTACTTTTCACTAAAACTCACTCTCTCTCACTCTTTTCACTCTACTTTTTTCGAATGCGAGCAAATAGTAAAAGCAGATTATCAATCCACAATCAATAATACATGCCACTAATTCCAGGGCAAAAGGATAAGAAAGATTTGAAAACTGTTTAAGAAAACTCTTGGCCCTAAAGCTATCCCTACAGTACATTTCAAAGTGTCTTATTGTCTGGAAATCAATCAGATTGACGAAAATGCGGATGCAGACTTTAGGCCGCTAACTTCATGACAACCGCAGATAGTGAAGGAATCTCGATAAGTAAAATCTGAAAGCTGTTTTAGAAGGCTCTTGCCCGAAAGCCAACCCTACAGTACATTTCAAAGTGTCTTATTGTCTGGAAATCAGTCAGATTGACGAAAATGTGGATGTACACTTTAGGCCGCTAACTTCATGACAACCGCAGATAGTGAAGGAATCTCGATAAGTAAAATCTGAAAGCTGTTTTAGAAGGCTCTTGCCCTAAAGCCAACCCTACAGTACATTTCAAAGTGTCTTATTGTCTGAAAATCAGTCAGATTGACGAAAATGTGGATGCAGACTTTAGGCCGCTAACTTCATGACAACCGCAGATAGTGAAGGAATCTCGATAAGTAAAATCTGAAAACTGTTTTAGAAAGCTCTTGCCCTAAAGCCAACCCTACAGTACATTTCAAAGTGTCTTATTGTCTGGAAATCATTCAGATTGACGAAAATGTGGATGCAGACTTTAGGCCGCTAACTTCATGACAACCGCAGATAGTGAAGGAATCTCGATAAGTAAAATCTGAAAGCCGTTTTAGAAGGCTCTTGTCCTAAATCCAACCCTACAGTACATTTCAAAGTGTCTTATTGTCTGGAAATCAGTCAGATTGACGAAAATGTGCATGCAGACTTTAGGCCGCTAACTTCATGACAACCGCAGAGTGAAGGAATTTCGATAAGTAAAATCTGGAAGCTGTTTTAGAAAGCTCTTGCCTGGCTTGAAAGAGTGAAGGAATCTCGATAAGTAAAATCTTGAAGCTGTTTTAGAAAGCTCTTGCCCTACATCTATCTCTGTTGTATATTTCAAAGTGTCTTATTGTCTGGAAATCAGTCAAATTGACGAAAATGTGGATGCAGACTTTAGGCCGCTAACTTCATGACAACCGCAGATAGTGAAGGAATCTCGATAAGTAAAATCTGAAAGCTGTTTTAGAAAGCTCTTGCCCTAAAGCCAACCCTACAGTACATTTCAAAGTGTCTTATTGTCTGGAAATCATTCAGATTGACGAAAATGTGGATGTACACTTAAGGCCGCTAACTTCATGACAACCGCAGAGTGAAGGAATCTCGATAAGTAAAATCTGAAAGCTGTTTAAGAAAGCTCGTGCCCTACATCTATCCCTGTTGTACATTACAAAGTGTCTTATTGTCTGAAAATCAGTCAGATTGACGAAAATGTGGATGCAGACTTTAGGCCGCTAACTTCATGACAACCGCAGAGAGTGAAGGAATCTCGATAAGTAAAATCTGAAAGCTGTTTAAGAAAGCTCGTGCCCTACATCTATCCCTGTTGTACATTTCAAAGTGTCTTATTGTCTGGAAATCAGTCAGATTGACGAAAATGTGGATGCAGACTTTAGGCCGCTAACTTCATGACAACCGCAGAGAGTGAAGGAATCTCGATAAGTAAAATCTGAAAGCTGTTTTAGAAAGATCTTGTCCTAAAGCCAATCCTACAGTACATTTCAAAGTGTCTTATTGTCTGGAAATCAGTCAGATTGACGAAAATGTGGATGCAGACTTTAGGCCGCTAACTTCATGACAACCGCAGAGTGAAGGAATCTCGATAAGTAAAATCTGGAAGCTGTTTTAGAAAGCTCTTGCCCTACATCTATTACTGTTGTACATTTCAAAGTGTCTTATTGTCTGGAAATCAGTCAGATTGACGAAAATGTGGATGTACACTTTAGGCCGCTAACTTCATGACAACCGCAGATAGTGAAGGAATCTCGATAAGTAAAATCTGTAAGCTGTTTTAGAAAGCTCTTGCCCTACATCTATCTCTGTTGTACATTTCAAAGTGTCTTATTGTCTGGAAATCAGTCAGATTGACGAAAATGTGGATGCAGACTTTAGGCCGCTAACTTCATGACAACCGCAGATAGTGAAGGAATCTCGATAAGTAAAATCTGAAAACTGTTTTAGAAGGCTCTTGCCCTAAAACCAACCCTACAGTACATTTCAAAGTGTCTTATTGTCTGGAAATCAGTCAGATTGACGAAAATGTGGATGTACACTTTAGGCCGCTAACTTCACGACAACCGCAGATAGTGAAGGAATCTCGATAAGTAAAATCTAATAGCTGTTTTAGAAAGCTCTTGCCCTAAAGCCAACCCTACAGTACATTTCAAGGTGTCTTATTGTCTGAAAATCAGTCAGATTGACGAAAATGTGGATGCAGACTTTAGGCCGCTAACTTCATGACAACCGCAGAGTGAAGGAATCTCGATAAGTAAAATCTGGAAGCTGTTTTAGAAAGCTCTTGCCCTACATCTATCTCTGTTGTACATTTCAAAGTGTCTTATTGTCTGGAAATCAGTCAGATTGACGAAAATGTGGATGCAGACTTTAGGCCGCCAACTTCATGACAACCGCAGATAGTGAAGGAATCTCGATAAGTAAAATCTGAAAGCTGTTTTAGAAAGCTCTTGCCCTAAAGCCAACCCTACAGTACATTTCAAAGTGTCTTATTGTCTGAAAATCAGTCAGATTGACGAAAATGTGGATGCAGACTTTAGGCCGCTAACTTCACGACAACCTCAGATAGTGAAGGAATCTCGATAAGTAAAATCTGAAAGATGTTTTAGAAAGCTCTTGCCCTAAAGCCAACCCTACAGTACATTTCAAAGTGTCTTATTGTCTGAAAATCAGTCAGCTAGACGAAAATGTGGATGCAGACTTTAGGCCGCCAACTTCATGACAACCGCAGATAGTGAAGGAATCTCGATAAGTAAAATCTGAAAGCTGTTTTAGAAAGCTCTTGCCCTAAAGCCAACCCTACAGTACATTTCAAAGTGTCTTATTGTCTGAAAATCAGTCAGATTGACGAAAATGTGGATGCAGACTTTAGGCCGCTAACTTCACGACAACCTCAGATAGTGAAGGAATCTCGATAAGTAAAATCTGAAAGATGTTTTAGAAAGCTCTTGCCCTAAAGCCAACCCTACAGTACATTTCAAAGTGTCTTATTGTCTGAAAATCAGTCAGCTAGACGAAAATGTGGATGCAGACTTTAGGCCGCTAACTTCATGACAACCGCAGAGAGTGAAGGAATCTCGATAAGTAAGTTCTGAAAGCTGTTTTAGAAAGCTCTAGGCCTATTTCTGTCTCAACAGTACTTTGTAAGGTGTCTTATTGTCGAGAACTGAATGAAAATTGCATTGAAGTGAAATGAAAAAATGAAGGAAGTTACTTAAATTCCTTTTTTGTCATTTATTAATACTTTTTACGTCGTAGCTTTGTGTTGATGCATTGTGAGGCATAACGATGAACGCCGCATATTTATCCCGCTGGATATACGTCTTTCCATGCTTCGTATCAGTTTCCGAAACTGATTTAAATTTAGACATCTTAATTTGGTCGGGTTATCATAGGCCGCTAACTTTAGGCCGCTAACTTCACACCGGTGTATTTTGGTATGTAAATACGGACCAACGGTTTCATTAAGCCTTAGTGTATTTTTACCAAAATATTTTTCTCTACATATAATAAATGTGAAAGTTCGTTGAGGTTGCCAGTGAAACATAATAAGTAGAGCTTGAAGGAAATTGTATTTATACAACATACATTAAAAACTTCAATAGCGCGATGCAGAACTTCACCAATTTCCACGCATTTAGAAGGTCATTCTCCAGATTTTTGTCGGCGTCTGAACTCCAACAAACCATATTAAACGTATAAAAAAGTTTGACGGAGTTACGGTGACCCACAGGCCTACTTTGAGAATATTTGGATCGTCTTTACTTTACGCAACAGCGCCATCTTACGACAGCCCAACGGAAAGGAGTGTTATGTTTTCTGTTTGTCCGGGTATCATGGGAAAACTATCGAATGGATTAATATGCAACTTTCACTAAAACGTTTAATAGATCTTCGGCCACGGAATAGGTTATAAAAATTATAAAGATAAGGGTGCAAAAGGGTTAAAAAATGGGGTTGAAGTTTGTATGGGAACCCCTTGAATCTATGAGCTAAAGACTTGAAAATTGGCAAGCATATACTTGACTAGAAATTAAAAATAACCCTATTCAAACTTTCAGCAAAATATAGATAAAACGTGAAAAAACAATGGATGTAAAATTAATTATAAATATTTGTAAAATGTGCAGTATAGGGGTTTACGGGGCCGAGAGACCGATCTAGCTTCGTCTTATTTTCGAGAAAAATATTTTTTTCCGTATTCTCTCGCAAAAGGCAGGCTTACTCTTCGATGACGACCAATGGTTACCCAATGGTTGGTTTGTTGATGGCTGCGAGTTGGAACCCCAGCGATGAGGTTTTTACCCACCGTTTCATTAAGGCTTAGTGTATTTTTACTATAATATTATATGGACCAAGCCTGAATTAAATAAATTGAAATAATGATATTATCATAATCATCATTATTTATCTCAATATAAATCTTGTTTAGATATTCATTGACACGATGTAATACAAACCATGTTTGCACAAAACAAACCAACTGGCTCGAAATGAAATGAAAATGAAATGAAATGAAAATTATGAAATGAAAATTATTTATTCGGAACAAACAAATATAAATATCACATACACACATATAATATTAATAAGTAAACTATTTATTTGCTACGAAATGGTCCCGCCTCAGCATAATGCTGGCTCACGAGCCAGCGCTGGTCTTCCGGCTAGACCATTTTGAAATGGGCCTCACTCAGATAATATTTGTGTTACACTGTAAGTAGCTTCCGCCCGATAATTTATATAATTATTTTAAACCAGGCTACAAACAATCTTTGTGCAAAATTTCATCCAATTCGGTTAAGCCGTTAAAGCGTGATTGAGTAACAAACATCTAAACATCCAAACATTCAAAAATCCAATTAGTAGGATTAAGTGGGATAGTAGGATTAGAAGGATGTACGCCCTCTATTGTATGTATAAGTACATACTTACAACACTATAATTTACATCCATTCATCAAAATGGTTTGGTTTTAGAATACCGGATGGCGTTGATTATGTTACGACAACATTCATAGAATTGGCGAACTTAAGAGGGTGCATTGGAAATTATCGCGTGCATTGAAACGCCGTTCTGACTAGATTAAGAAACAATAAGGTCTGATTTTCAGATATATGATTCTTGACTATATGATTGTTTATCTGATTGAATCGATACATGATTCCCTAAAATTTCCTCGATAGAGAAAAAATCCAAAGTTGGGTCTTTATTTTCCTTTTTTTACTCAGCCTACTCAAAGAATACATTATTTTACGACACTATCAAGTTTAAACTATAGTATTTTATCTCATCTAAAATCTCACTGAAGCGTGCTAAATGATCACGAAGTTATAAGTGTCCGAAGTTTTAAGATGGGTATGTTCTGTCCCTTTTTCGCAAAACGCAACTTCATATGAAACGATGACGCTGGAAGATTGTGACGTCACCAAGAGACGGCAATGTGCCGTGCCTCTTTGAGATATCTGAATGGGCTTTTCGTCACTAGGCATATTTTTTTGCCTTCTTTATTTTGGAGTAATAATAATTTTCGAGTCTACACCCTTATTTGCAAAGTTTATTACTAACCTCGCTTTAGATTATGGTTGTCTTTAACGGGGCCTCTCCCTCTGCGCTGTTGGATTCGGCCCCACGCATGCCTTCCAAAAGTCCGGGTCCATGGACCCCATGGTCCCGAGATATGGCAAAGACATATATATATATAATAATTATAAACCATTTATGTCAGCCATACAAAGAAAAAAAAGAAAACGAATAAAAGTTAAAACGAATTATTTAGTCGACGTCAATCTATCAGTCCACCCATATGAAGCGGACGTAACATTGGTATCCTAATTGCGCATGTTTCTTGAGGGTTCCGTTGCTAGTAGGTACGGACCCCGGGTGCGAGCAAACGTCGCCAGATAATGCCCAGGGTTTCCGTTTAGCTGATATGTCAGGTCATTAGTTTTCGTCGCCCCTTGGCTGTCGTGCCGCAGTGGAATACTCGATCAGTAGGATAATCCCGAAAACGCCAATTATATGTAAAAACCGGCTTTGCACATCTCTGTGGTAGATATTCGCCCGAATAGACGTCAACCCGTTTCATTTGATACTAGACTAGAGGTAGAGATTCACGCCTTCATTCCCAAAAGGCAGAGCACATAAATATTGTGTTCCAGTGCCATTTCTAGCATAAATGTGGGTATAAAGGATCGAAAACATGTGATATCGCAGTGATAGGTTGCTAGCCCATCGCCCACAATACACTTCAACCGTGTTCCCATAATCGACTTTTACGACACCAATGTGAAGACGGGTGGTGATATTCTAACCAGACACCACACGGCAACCAGGCGTAGGTATATGGTAGACATATATTTAAACGGTCAAAAGGCAGATGGTATCGTCTGGCATTGTTTCACAATAGTGGCGAATGGGCGCATGGCCTAGCGGTAAGCGGACACTATAGCGTAGTATCGAGAGATCGCGTTAACAAATATAATCTGCATATAATTGGGCCTTAATAGGTTAGGTATATCCGGAAAATTCATAGAATCCTTCAGCAGAATATACAGATTACAAACGACTCTTTGGAATTATGTAGTATACCCTTAAAATGAAGGCTCCGGTTACTGTTTGCTCATAGATCACTGTGACCAGCTTACGTCAGGCATTTCACACCTTCGCCACGACAATGTCACTTTAAGACGTTTCTTTTATTATCTTGATAAATTTGGGAACGTTTTTACATAAGTTTCTGCAAGATATGCGTGGGAGACCGTACTCTTCTTTTGATTGTATACAGGGTTATGTACTTGGTTGACATGGTGCAACAATTACGACGCATGCGAGTTTTATTAAATTAAAGAAATAATGTTAATGACCTTTTCTGCACCAAACTGTCTGTAATCGTAAGCGGCGTTCATTAAAATCTGAATATATGGGGACAAGTTACTATGGAATGAAATGCGGCTGTTGCAACCCGCCCCAAAATCAAATAGGGCAAAAAAGGACAATCTGAATTTACGAGAGATACGGAAATTTGTGTCATTATAAATTAAAGCTAGCTTATATATACTCGTATATAAGTATACGAATTGATATCATGATTCATGATCTTAAAAAAATATGAAAAAGGAATAAATATGAAAACGTCAAATATATGTCGGCTTAGAGCCAGTGATCCTTAGGTTGCTCGGTATCCGACATGTGGGCGTGTAAGATGGCAGATTATCAGGCAGTAGTTAATAAAACAAGGAACACTTTCACTGATTTATATTAATGGAAACTAATAACAACTCGGTATTCTAATAATGATCAAATCATATCATAACAAAATCATTTGAGGCACAACGATCCGTCGGAGGCCTGCAATTGAATGCCGGCACGGGCAGCAGCGGGCCGGTTTTATGCCGGCCCCCATGGTATAACAACACAGGTACTCTCTTCCGAGACTCGCGAACCACGTGACTGACACAAGCCTACGTCATCATGCTGTTAAATGCCGTTTGATGACGTAGGCTTGTGTCAGTCACGTGGTTCGCGAGTCTCGGAAGAGAGTACCTGTGTAGTTATACCATGGCCGGCCCTATTGCTCGTCGCCGCACCGCTCCGAAGTTTCGTTAGGTGCGCTGGTGGCGCCCTCTGGTCTGAAGCGCACCTTGGCCTCAAATAAGTCAATTGACGAACTTATTTTATTTTGCCGACATATAATATAACATTTCATCATCATCATCATATCAGCCGAAAGACGTCCAATGCTGGACATAGGCCTCCCCCAAAGAGTGCCAAGTATAACATTTGTTTGAATGATATTCCCGTAATTTCCATTAACAGTTTGTAAACACTTCAAGGCTAATTAATATCAAGTGAACCCACGTTTTTACAACCCCGATAGCTTATCGGGGAGTGATTTATCTCCCGGCGGGCTCATGGAAACGTGCCGAAACGACCTTCACGACTGACGGCCTTAACGGGGTGGGTAGAGACGTAGGTTCCTAGATGTTAGATAGATAAATTATTTATTTGGCATTTTGCAACAAAGCAAATGAAAAAAAACATACACAAAAAAGAAACAGAGAGAATAACAGTAACAGAACAAGTAAAACAATAGTGTAGGAAAAAAAAAAAGAATATTAAATAAAATTAATCACATATTATATATATATACGTTGCAATAAATGCCAAAAAGGTTCAGGCTCAGTTTTGCTTTGCTCGTGTGAACAAGCACTGATATTCTGCTAGTACTTGGGTCACGATGCAGGTGAAACATTAAAAGAAAAATAATAGTAAATAAATAAAGCTTGCAAATAATATCGAATAAATAAAATAGATCTGTGTGATAGGTGAGTAATAAAAATGACAAAATGTAAAGTGTAACCGTGTCGACATGGAGTGTATATGTTATGAAAAACGTGTGGTAAGATGTGTGATCTCCCTTTATAGAAGCACGCCTATATTACTAAATCTGCAACCAAATAGCCACGATGAATTCCTGCCACTTGCTTGTCCAAGATAAATCATTAAAAAAATTCGTAGCCGAAAAAGTCATCGGTGATTCTTTATTACTAAGGCTCCATCCGCGTATTGCAAATAACGCAGTCAAACCCACGGGATAAAAATAACGTACAACCTTCCAGAAAGTTCATTCTACACGCAAGTGAAAGATTTTATGAAACCGGGATAAGCGGTGCTCGAGATTACCCAAACATACTTTTGAAAGTTGAGTTGTCCACTTTATAATATGAAATAGATAAAATAATTAAAAACAGCATTGAAAATAAATCTCTCAGCTCATAATCATAATCATAATTTATTGCATCCATGGTAGTACAATAGTCGTAATAATAGTAGTAATAGTTGGTAGTAATGGTCTTACATATAGTTTTAGGATTCACATGGACCCTGATAGGGCACAGCAATATTAGGTAGTCTTAAATCTATTTGAATCCATACTATCCATATCCATACTAATATTATAAATGCGAAAGTGTGTCTGTCTGTCTGTCTGTCTGTCTGTTACCTCTTCACGCTTAAACCGTTGAACCGATTTGGATGAAATTTGGTATAGAAATAGTTTGAGTCCGAGTTGAGGACATAGGATAGTTTTTAACCCGGAAATCATCCCCCAAGGGGATGAAGGGGGGGTGTAAGTTTGTACGAGTTCCACGCGGAAGGAGTCGCGGGCAGAAGCTAGTTAATAATAAATAAATGTTAGCGCGGGTTACCAGTACAATACATTAATTAATTCGAGATTATTTTGATAATTTATGTCACACATGAAAGAGAGTATCTTGTAAGTAAAATAAATTGAATTGATTTGATTAAATTGAATAATGAAGCACGTCGATAATTGTATCATGTCAATAGATATTATAATGATTAGTTCGTTTACGTTGTATCGTCAAAAAAATCTTTCAGGCTATAGTAACACTTATTAACTAAGAGGTCCCTTAACCGTCGATTGAACTGCTTTTCAGTCACTTCTTGTTTTATATCGTCACATATTTTATTAAATATATTTACTGCCATAACGGTTGGATTTGTCTTATGTAGTTTAAGGTTTGAGCGGGATGCTGGCGCTAAATTGTTTTTAAACCTGGTTTGATACCGCCGTGGTTGGTCTACGAGTTTTGGGAAAAATTGCGGATATTTCCTCACACACTTACAGATTTCAAAAATATATATGGATGTTAATGTCAAAATTTCGTATTCGATAAAGTAAGGTCTACAGCTATCTATGTTTTTTATGTTGGCTAATATACGTACACATTTTTTTTGGTAAATGAATAGGTTCAATTAACACTTCCACTGCCAGGAACCCGCCTAGCGAGTTCCTACGCCGTGGTCGCTTTCCGCGACATACGGATAAAACCACGGGATCGGCTACGAGCGTAGCGTAGCGATTCTTGGCACTGAAAGAATAGCGCTACGTGGGCTACGTCAGAGCGCGTAGAAGCATTTTCTACTTACTAGCAGAAATCTCTCGTAGAGGCATGGCTCATATCGTAATTGTCATTGGCCTTGGATGTGTGTCTGACTGCCGAATCTAAAATCTAATTGACGTAGCGCCACGCTCATAGCCAATACAGTGCTTTTCTCGCTAAGTAGAGGAAAGCGTCTACGGCCAGAGCGCCCGCTAGGCGGGTTTCTGAAAGTGTTAGTACTCCTATTTATACTTTCTTAGGACACATTGACATCGACGTTATTGAATACTTTCGTTCGATACACCTCATAATTGAATTTCCCGTGTACAAGACAAGTTAATAGCTAGTAACACATGAAAAGCTTGCAAATGCTTGCAAAACCACGTCATTAAGCCGCCCGTAAATATAGGCACGAGTCCAAACACAAAAAGTCACAAGTCATTGAAACAAGTGTGGAAATACGACGTTTTGGGCCCAAGAGCAGGCAGTAAATACGACGTGATTTATACCGTGTCGTATCAATTATTCGATCGCGATATATTGCCGGCTCACTCCGTTAGACTGCGTAATGTGTCCGACTGGAGCCAGGAAAGAGGGCAATGTTGAGTATTTGTGAATGCAAATTTCATTGCGGTGGTTTAGAAGGGAATTCCACACCGAATGCACAGTTTGCTTGAAGTTCCCATGCAAATTGCAATTGGAACGCATGTCTGTTTCAAGCCTAAGAAACTCATCATCCTCATCCTCCTAGCGTTATACCTAATCTCAAGATTTGGCATATGCACTAGTTTTACGAAAGCGACTGCCATCTGACCCAGAGTGAAAACTAGACCTTATTGGGATTAGACCGGTTTCCTCATGATATTTACCTTCACAGCTAGACGGTAAATAGTTCGTACATAAGTTCCGAAAAACTGATTGGTACGACCCGGGATTCGAACCCACGACCGCCGCTTGACAACCACTAGGCTACCGTAGCAACTCCGAGTATCAAATTGTCCGCAGGACAGAAATGCGTCAAAGTTTCGGTATGCTTATCAACTTTGTAAGGACTGTACATAAATTATCTTAGTTATTTTTGCCTGTCCTTGATAAAGTGACCACAATTTGAATACTGATTGGAGAACGTTCTGTCGGAGCAATATAACATAATAAGCTGCAAGGCCAAGTCTTTGGCTCTCGGACTATTATCAAGATTTTCGGGAAAACTTATATTATTTGTTAGTGCGGTTTTTATGTCTGTTCCCTAATTGCGTACCTATTTTATAGGTAAAAAAAAAACAAATATCACTAGTAACAAAAACGGTACTAACTCGTACAGCTAAAGCAGCGCAGTTTTTACTAGGCCGTAACCACAAAAAAACTACCCAACTATTTAAAACACAGCCGCATGCCAACTTTTTCGCGCATCGGTTGAAACTTATCGGAACGCTTACCTAGGCTCCCGTCCCGAACAGAGCCCGAAGTTTAAGGGAAAAGTTCAAATTTGTGCTCACGTGGCCAAAGCTCAAGTTTTTGCTATTGTGACAAGTTTTCAAATGCAACTTTCCGAGTTCGGGAGAAAATATTGTCCCCGACTAGTTAGAAGTTTGGAGATACGATCTAGCATGCGACTGATTTTATCACGGAGCGAAATTCTGAATTGAATTATCTGGGGATTATTAAAAAAGTTCTGTAGTTTACGATTTATGTGTGTATTAGTTTTCTCAAAGTATCACGTCTCAAACTAATTTCTCAAAATATTCCACTTTATACAAGTTTATTCTAAGGCTACGTACGCACTTAGCGGCTGGCCAGCCGCATAGTGCGTAGAGGTTTTGTGTTTGCGGTTTCATATGTTTTGTCCAACCTAGCCTGTCCAAACTAGCCGCATAGTGCGTTCCTGGCCTAAGAAAGGGGGAATTTCGCGCATATGGAAAGTCAAATTATGAATGTTTGTTCCATAAGTCTCTTTAAATATCACGCCGTTAGGCTGCGAATGTCAAATAACGTTTTGTATGGAAAGCGCACATCCTAAGGCAACCCGCGCCGCGCCCGACCCGCGCCGCGCACGGCCCGGGTTCGGTGTGTGGAGGCCTTTAGTGATGGACTGTTCTGAATGACTTGATTTGCAGGGGGATTTGAAGGGGGACAGCTGTTGGTCGCGTCCGCAGGAGCTACCTATATCACAACCTTGTACGTGTCCCCTGGATGGTGCTAAAGAGTGACAAACATTAAAGGCGAAATAAAGTATGTCATACGATTCAATAAATAAATGTATATTATACGCTGTGGTAATCCAAAATAATATCACAATTTGCATAACTATCAGGCAATACTATGTACGATATTTGGCTATAATTTTGGTTTTCGAGGAAGACGATAAAATGTTGTTTTCTAGGATTCATACTCATACTCATACTTTATTGGTAATATAGGTGATTACATGTCAACTTACATCTAGTACAGATACATTTAAAAATACAATTAATTCATTTAAATATATTAGCTACTTGCGTATGCTTATATTTGTACTAATATTTGTACTAATTTCGTAGTCAGAAATTCTTCTATATTATAGAACGACCGCTTAACAAGCCAAGATTGAAATCTTGGCTTGTTGAGCGGTCGTTCTATTTTTAAATGTTAGCAAACTAGGTGCGTCTGTTATTACTCGTGGTAGGTTATTATACACAGAGGGGCCCATGACGTGTATAGTTTTTGCCCTCTTTGCTAAGCTACGAGGCACTGCTGCTAGTTTGTGTCCGTATCGTGTATGTATGTATAGTATGGTTGCTATTGTCACCCCGCCTGGGGTATTTATCTAAATTTTCTCGTGTGTACATATATGGCTGTTTGCAATATCAAGAGTCCCGGCAACGTGATAATCCCTAGGATGGCGAAGTGTGGTCTAGCAGACTCGTACCATGGGACGCGAGCAATAGCCCTTACAGCTCGTTTTTGGAGCCGGAAAACGCACTGCCAATCCGCTGCACGTCCCCATAGCTCAAGCCCGTATTGAATGATGGACTGTATGCTGGCGAAATAACAGCTGCGGACTGCCTGATGCAGGAGGACGGTCATCAGCCTGCTAAGGGCGGAACAGGCCCTTGCCAATTTGCCGCACAGGGAATTAATATGGCTCTCCCATGTTAGGCTTTGGTCTATGTGGAAGCTCAAGAATGAGGTACTTTTAACCTGGTCTATGGTGCCGCCTGCGAGGTCTGTATGCAGCGGACGGCGCTTGCGCCCAGACAAATCAAACTGGATGAAATGCGTTTTGGTTAGGTTTAGTAAAAGGTCATTTTGTTCAAACCAGTTCGACAGTTGTCCGGCTACTAGATTTAACTTTGACTCTAGTTGATCAATGCGTGGGGCGGTTACAATTGCCGCAACGTCGTCCGCATACATATATACCTCACCCCCACTGACTGCCATAGGTAGGTCATTAAGTAAGATGGAGAATACCACATTTGAAGGGACGATCCCTGGGGGACACCGATAGTGGCCGACAGCCCGTGTGAGTTCAAGGTGCCTTCAAGGTTCCTTGCCAAAAAGGTAAAACGATTACGATTTTTCTGTTCGACTTAAGTAATTGGACTGTTTCCTGTTTCTGAATTACCTAATTTACGATATTATAAGCTTTGGATTACTGCAGGTGTAGTATATCATGCCAAAATCACTATAGGAGGATTGAAGAGTTCCGTCGATTCCGGAAGGAGGCCATGCTATGGAACTCACTAGCAGTTCCACTTCGCCAAATGTGTCAGGTACCTGTTACTGAAACTGAATTATGCATTCGTCATTTAATTTTTCCTTCATCAAATTTAGAATTCAGTTTTTTGTAGCTGACAAAGCATGGTAATATTTAATTGCACTGTCTATTTCAATAAATATATAATTATACATTGTAGCGATACTTATTGAGCATTTCCAAAAATATATCTTTGACCTATAATATCTTCCTAACCTTTATATATTATGTGTGTTCATCAAAAACTAAATGTAGGCAAGCCCCCTATAGGTGGTTTCACTTATTACAAACACCTGGCACAGAAATCTGTATTCGATATTCAGTCATAAGTGTTCACACATACGGTTCATAATACAAGGAACTGTTGATATCAGTCAAATATTTAAGCGAGTAGTATATTAATTTCAAGCCATGCCTTGATTTTGCCTAAAATGTTTACGTAGAGACATTCTGGGGCGCAAACTAGAGTCATCATAAGAAATGTAGGTTGATAATATTACATTTATAGAAAACCTAACTACTTTCAATATTCCTTTGTTAAAATATTGTTCAATCCTAGTATTCTTTTCTTCAAAATATGACGCTAAGTCTTCTGTACCTATCTCTTGCGCGTTTTTATTTTCTTTGTGCTATGATCCTTATATAAATGGAATTAGTAGACACTTTCAATGTGTAATGGTCAGGTGGGGTAAGGAATAATCGACTTAAGGTGATTCGATTCAGAACGTGACGGATCGACAGCTAGCTACGAGTATAAGTGATAAAATATCAACCATGCTACGCTTGGTTAAAAATACTAATTTTAGATACTTCAAGCACGAAAAATCCTCAAACAGGACTGCGTGTAGCCCTAAATTAAGTGACGGGATATATAGCCGCAACTTTTGATGCATGTTAAAACAATATCATTCAAAAACTACCTTCATTTCTCTACACCTCCAAAAACGGGCAGGATTATAAAGTACTAACTTCGGCCCGCGACTCCGTCCGCGTGGAACTCGTTTAAATATATCGTAGCTCCATACAAGCTTTAACCCCCCCAAAAATACATTACATTATTCTAAAGATTTTATTCGCAGTAAAATTCCAGTTTCGAGCATAATACACGCTGGATCGTTAGCGGCTGTCGTCTAAGGCGGGCAATTCATCAAAAGTTTTATTCCCAGTTCCGAACTTCTCCGTAAATAGATTATCTGAACCCACTTAGCCGAGTCTTGCTTTGCCAAGCGAAACAGACGTTCGAAAGTATGGAGCTCGAACGGAGGTAAGGCTTTTCAGCCTAGAGGAGTGGACTATGCTGGGCCTTTCTTTATCACGCCAAAATGGTGTAGTCACCTTGACTGAATAAAAATAGGACTTTCTGGCCTGGCATTGTAGACTCTGCGAGGTTCGTTTCTACTGAACTAAAAGGTCGTATGGACGTATGAAACCTGTAGTGTGACAGAATTTCCTGGCTTAGCAATGTTACTCTGACTTTGCTAGGCCTGGCTTTACTGAGCCTTAAAGACGTATGGAAATATGAAACCTGTAGTGAGATAGTTTCCTGGTATAACAATGTTACTCTGACTCTGATAGGCCTTTTACTGAAGACGTAGGAAGTATAGAAGGACTTTACGGAGAGAGGACTTTTTGACTCTTCGGACTTAATTAGTGGGGCCTTTTATTACTTAGTCAAAGCGACGTATATCGGTAAGAAATACCTTTGTATAACGATTTTTCAATTCGTGAGATAATTAATCGTTGTTTGTTGAGGTAAGGCATGTCGCTTAAGATTTGGCGCAGTAAAATAAAGTTCACGTACATGCAGTAGTTAGCGCCGCAATGCGTAGGTATATGTACGGTCGGCAGCAAAGGTGTATTTTAGCACTCTATTCCTATTTAATAAGACGAAAAACGTATCCCATAAAAAACATTCCATGTAAAAAATAGGCTTCGTCTCGAAACTCTTCCACCGTAAAAAGTTGTGAGATATTACGTAGAGTCAAGTTAGGCGTTATTATTAATCTTTATTTGCTTGAGCTTGGGCCGAAAATCTATCGTACGAGGGGTGATCCAAAAGTAATGATAATCAGCATGATTTGGTCTCGTGATGATAATTTGTGATTGTCATTCCTATTGTGCAATTATTCAATAATACACTAAAAACTTAAAATAAAGATTTCATTCATTTGTTTTTTTTTAATAGCTAAATAAATATGATGGTATGGAATATATTCTGCCGTTAGAAAATCGGAGGATATTTTGTTACATGTTTGGGGCGGTGCTGGCAAAATTCTGGTGTGGTAATAAAAATAAAAATAAATACAATTTAAAGTTTATTTATTTTGATGCCACGAAATTAATAAATTAAACTCATGTCATCGTTTTTTTTAAGCACAGTTCACGTAACAAAGTTCAAGGTACGTTTTTCTGGCCATCAATATATAGTTTTTTTTTTTTTAAACGGTGAACCTAGGTTACAAATATATGAATATAAATACGAAGGGAGAGTGATACATCATAATTCTATAGCAATTAAGTGGGGCCGTCTCAGAAAAAACCAAAGAAAAAAAAGTACCAAATGTATGAGTTTTTTTCTTGGCCGAGCTTGCCGAGTACCAGGACTGTTTTTCAGGCTTGTGAATTCTATAAAACTAGTTACCTACAGTGTAATCTAGACCAACTCTTTTACTATTACTTCTTATTCTTAGATATTGAAAACTCGTCAATAAATCGGTGCAATTGCGTCGATGTAAAAACTAGTCTTAATTTCGTCTATCCAAAGTTTTTTTTTTATATGTAGCATAATTAAAACATTTTTAATATATTATGTAGGTAAGTAAACCAATAAAGAGTGTATTTAATCAATAAAAATGATATATAACGGATAACTTCTGTTTTTTATGCCGATTATCATTCATTACTTTTGGATCACCCCTCGTATGTCCGATGTCCCGTTGACCCGCTGTTCGGCTGTTTTCCTCTACAGGTCGCATTTTTCAAGCGATTCTCGATATTTTATAGATTTTAAATATAAAAAAAACAGTCTTGCGAGTTTTACAGCTCACAGAGTCACTAGTAAGTAATGTGTGGGTAGGTACATAAGAGGCATTCCATTTTGAACTTCGAGTTCGCAACGCATTTGCAATATTGAGATTCCATGGATGAGTCCCATGCGCAAAAGTGTGCACGGTTGCGTTCTGTTTATCATAGAAATGAATCCTTTTGATGTGAAATAGTTCCTGAAGTTAACTTAATTCACCTGATTAAAGAGTAACGCGTTTGACATACGGACTAACAGATCCAGATAATCCTGTAGGTAAGTACAATTTGTGAGTTGGAAGGAAACGAGAATTTTCATAAATAATCAACAGGAAATGTAATGAAAGCTACTTTGCAAATCAATATGTTCGGTTCCGGCTATTTAGTTCCCTCGGGCACCAATTAATTGGGTCTAGACATAGATTAAATCTGCCGATTAATTAACTATGATTAGTCTAGCGGGATTTAACGATTACACAGATTAAAAACCGATTTGCAAAGTAGAGTAAAGCAGGAGAATTATTTGGTAGGTTGGTACATTCAAAAAACATTTTAACCCATTTTCATTCTGTGAGACTTACCTTAAGTAGCTTTTTGATTTAAAATGCCGTGAACTGTCATTTCATAGATCGGGGTCTATTACAAATTCGAAATATTTGAACGTCATTCGCTCTGTAACTTTCATATTCTTACCAAAAACGTCGATTCATTGTTAGTCATTCTTTCATAGTAGACGCCCAACACAGCGCTATCAAGTTCGAAAGTCATAACGTTATCCTAAAAAATTACATTATTTAGAAATAATTTCCAATAAAGTAGATTGCAACAGCTAAGTTTAGATGGAATTGGGCCTTCTACGTCTTTCACAAGCACCTGGATAGGCTAATATAAGTAGTTACCGAGTGTCACATGCCGGCCGACGCAGATGGGCAGGCCCAGAAGAATATGGTGGGACCACTTGGGCATTCCTTAGGAATTGGCCGGATAGAGACTCGTGAAGATCCAGGCCCAGGAAGGCCCGAGAAGTGGGACATTAAGTTTGGCTTTTATTGTTTGGACTGACTGACATCTTATTGTACTGACTTTGTACCTTTTTAATAAAATATCGGAAACTAGCCATTGAACTTAATGTCGATACGAAATAGAAACTCAATTAAATTAAAACAGATGATACCAGCAACTACACCCAATCACATCTACAGAAAATGTGTGAGATTAAAAATGCGGAGAAATAGTTGAAAAATCGATTTTCTCAAACATGCAATGAAATATTGACATGGGCTTCGAAGTGTCACGTTTCGGGCGGAGCGAGACGAGAGATCCGCAATGGCATTTCATACAAAATTAGAGGCCTAGGCTTGCAAGATAGTCTTTTTTAATTTCCATTCCACAGCACAGGATCACGGCGTTCAGACATGAAAATGAAAGTTTGATTTCTTGGAGTTTTTTTTAAATAAATACTATACATATAAATGAAAAGGAATTGCCAGCCTCATAACTATCCGCCATCGCTACGCTCGGCCGTCTACATTGTACTCGACCGGCAACCCCTTACTTCCCGGCCTCTTTAGTAATGTACTATTTGTCTTCCCTTTTAGAAAGTGGCTGAAAAAACTGTATAAGTACCTGTAGTTTAACTTCATTAATTTTCTTCTTCAGTTTTGGTTTCTAATAATCTAGATTAGTTAGGTACTCGTACATATAAATATATAAATACATATAAATGTAGGTATGTATTATTATTAGTAGTGTGGCATTGGTCGGTTTGTTGTAACTAACTTGTAATGATAGTTATTACGAGTACCTACCTACCCTTTTTTGCCCAAACAAACAATAAAAAATTAAAATAAACACGGACCCTTACTGTCCAAAACCAATACTAAACTTGTAGCTGTACTTACATCATCCGCAGTTTTATTCTATCCTAGTAGCACATAACGTATGGGCCGGCCCAATCATGCCGGGCTCCCAGAGGACCACAATTCAATTCGGCCACCGCGCAAGAATACCAACTAGGCCCATGGAATTATTTATTTGGAATGGACGGACAGATAAGTGGAAATGAGACGTGTAAAAATTGGTGGCGATTCGCGAGAATGATTCTTTCAGAAAATAGATGATATTTGATGGATAGGTGATACATGGGGGTTTGTCCTTTGTAGTTGGGTATACAGCTGTCACTTTCACATTTGCAGATTCGTTTCATTCGACATTATCATCTTCTTTTTATTTACAAGTTTTTATTTAACTTGCCCTGTTAGTATGTATAGGGACAAATCAAGCGAGTTAAATTTGACCCACTTCCCGGTGACCGATTGAGCTGAAATTTTGGGTATAAGTATAGTTTGGATGACTATTCAATTATGGTACCATCGAACTGATCTGATGGTTACAAGCTTTTGATTTAACTTGCCCTGTTAGTATGTATGTATGGGACAAATCTTGAAAGTAAAATTTGACCCACTTCCCGGTGACCGAGTGAGCTGAAATTGTGGATATAAGTGAAGTTTGGATGACAATTCAATATTATGGTACCATCGAGCTGATCTGATGATGGAGACAGAAGGTGGCCATGGGAATTCAGTACTTAACTGACGTAACCCCGTTGAGTTTGGGTTCGTTAGAATCGTCTCAATGAGTAGTTGATGATGGTATACAGAAAAGTACAGTCGGCAATAAAAGCTTGTACCAAAAATGAAATTGTTGACAGAAACTTATTTGCCTCCAACTGCCCCCCTGCTGATAGGCCTCTCTTCGAGTGCGCCATTAACTTAGTACGTTTCATTAAGTAGCGTAATATTTACTTTCGATCCCAGACTTTTCCACACCGCAACCGCACTCAAATCGGTCCATCCGTTTGGGAGTTACGATGTCACGGACAGACACATATTTCATTTATAGCACCCCTCGTTTGCGACGGAAAACACTACCGTGGAATGGGATTAGATATTTTAAGAAAATTTGGGGCTGGGAAGAATGAACATTAAGAATGTAGTGTAAAACTGAAACAATTTGAAATTAAGTAGATTTATTCGAGTACACACTAATAAATAATATAGTTGTAGTTAACGAACAAAAACAATAATTTCGAAGAAAAACAGATTTGATCAAAGTAACCCTCACGCGCACGTATGTATAACTATTTCGGATTTGACCAGCAACTGACTGAATAAAAACTAAATATAAGTTTAAAAGTCTTGGGTTGTAATGCGGTCCAAAACTAGCAGTAATTTAACATTATAAATTGACACCAAGTTTTTGGATAAATTTGTGACTATAGTACACTGTTGTAAAGGCTAGAAAGTGGGCAATCGCTGTTCAAACTGACCAACGAACATTGTTGGACAGTTTGAACTCATAGTTGCCCTGTTCGTACGATGTCCAATCCAACTAACCCAAGCTTTGAAGCCTGTTTTCTGACCATCTTTTGCCACATTTCCGAGCAGCGGCGTGAAAAGTAATTAAGATGGAGATAAGTAAGCTACGGTCGCCTAGTAGGGCGGCTGTCAAATACGGAGTTCGAATCCCAGCTCGTGGCACTGAGTTTTTCAAAACTTATGTACGGAATATCTTTTGATATTTACCGTTAGCTTTCCGGTGAGGGAAACAAATCGTGTGGAAACCAGCATGCATACATCTGCGAAGAAATCAAAAGGAGTATGTGAAGTCCCCAACCCGCACTGGGCCAGCGTGAGGACTACTGCCAGTTCCCTCTCAGCCATGAGGCCTGTGCCCAGCAGTGGGACGTATATAGGCTGATATATTATTATTAAAATAGGCCTAATTCGGGTGTTTCCGAAAAAAGGAAGGTATCCTTAATGGTTTTAAATAAAATATCGATTAAGAGTCAACATTTATTTCTATAATTACAATAATTTACATTAAACGCTATAATAGTATTAAATATTCTTTGAATATAATTTAAATATCAATATGGGGTCCATCCGAATTCGTCTGACTTAATTTAGTACAACGTAATATCTTAGTTTTAGAGTATAAAACCTATTTCTTACCGAGTAATTACATTTCGTTGGAAATGATTAAACGGGGAGGGTAGGGAAACCTTACAAAGGGGTGAATGCGGACGATACCAATTTACATACGAATTTCGAAAGAGTAGCCTTTGTTGATAAAAAACTGATGACAATTATTATTTTTTTCAACCCATAATTATTACCTTCATCTGTAACTAAGTATGTGTAGTGCGGAACTTTATTCTAGACCGAATCTTACCTTAAGACCCATCGGACCCAACAAAGCCACAATAGCCACGTGCCGCACATACTTTACTCGAATAGCGATATTGTTAAAGTAGCCTAATGTACAAAATGGTCAACATTGCTAAGTAAAAGCCGCTTTTTGGTTGAAAAACTGTGGATTTAACAGTATCAATAAGCTGTTACACTCAACAACAAAAGATAATCGCCTTGTTTACCACTTCTAACAATGAAATACAATCGCATTGTTTACTAGGCACAGGAAAAGTGAATTTGGTTTAGAAAAAGAATCCGCACCATATGTATGTATGTATGTATGTAAGGTACCATTGTTATCGTTAACTTGACCACCGAACAGATCCTGAACAAAGACTCACCAAAGACCACTCCGTTGAAATACTTACAATATAACTATGATATGGAAGAATTTATTATATATCTACTTATGCTTTGGCATGATATCTGTCAGTAGCATACCCAGATTAACAAAAAAAATACAAGATAGATTCCCTAATGCCAATTTTAGGAGAATAAAGTAAACTACTTTCATTCGGTATGTAACAATTCGTTCAAATGATATTCGATAATATTCGAAGAACAGAATCCAAAAGCTTCAAACATCATTTTTAGTGTATTTAATCCTGAATCTTGCATCTTGTGAAACACCGACTTTGTGACACCATATTTGACAATATTTCTGAAGTTTTTAATTTGGCAGTGTTCAGCTGGCTGTACAAAGTCTTTGGCCCTCTTGTATTTTTTTCCTAACCAGAATCGTAGGGGCTGTCTTGCGTCACCGAGGACTTTCGCTATTTTTTGTCAAATAAGGGATTCAAAGTAAAATTATTCAAATTGTCTTTGATTTCGCAAAAAGAAAAACAGGTTGCGTGACTTAAACGAAAAAGAGACAAAATAATTTTTTGAGACAATGAGTAGTCGAGAAAAATAACAGTTTCGGTCGTTTTCAAATACTTGAAATACACTTTCGTATACGTTTCGATTTATCTTTGCTATAAAACAAAAAAAACTAAATGCATGAGTACCTATCTAAAGATAAATTATCTTCTCAGTTGTGCCGGGGTTTTAAACAAAGTGATTACAAACAGAAGGGTTTCAAGGAACTTGTTTCAACACAGGTTTTGTTACTTCATAGAGTCTTCACCATTTGTCATTTTGTCGAATTTTTTGAGCAGATAATTATATTTTTGATCTAAATTTCGTATACAAACAAAGTGTGAGAAACAGGAGAAATAGCCGACAGTCGGTGCTCGAAATCGAGGTTTTTGTACAGTTTGTGTGTACAAAAACCTGCGTTTTGTATGCACCGTAGTTACCCCTAGTGTGTCCACAAGTAACGCGCGACAATGTCAGACTTGCGACGCTAGCGAGGGCAGCGCAATTGGTTCCATGTTGGCATAAGCCGCGTAAGTTAATGTTGCGCAGTTTTACCACCGCGGCTGGGCCAATGTTAAATGCACATACTTATTGGTTTATTGAACTGCCGCTGACGACTCGATACCGCGCCAAAGCTCTTAAAGTATAATTGTTGGCAATTTGGAATTTACAAGAAACATTTCATTATATTTACAGTCCCCGCTTTTCCTTTTGTTATCTCTCCGGCATCTGTAAGGGAATAAATTTAAATTATTAATGTAATAATGGCAGTTGAGGCGGGGTATAAATGCGTTTTGTGGACGGGTTGGGATATTGTTTTGTAGAGTAAAGGCAATATAACTTTGAAGCCATAAGGAATTAATACCACGTTATCATGTCACTCTGGCTCAAATCTAGAATAGACTGTGACCAATATGTAACGCTGTGTTACTTTTTGGTCGTTTATTGCTTGCGAGGCGTATGACATCCCCAGCTCCTCAGGGACCGGGGGGTGAAAACAGTGTCACTCTGGGTAAACTCTAGAATATACATTTTCCACTATGTTACGCTACGTTACCATTTGGTCATGTGTCGCTGGAGGGGCGTATGTGACGTCCTGCTCCCTGATGGTGTAGCTCTTGCTGTCACTGGACTCCAGGACCACTCGTGGTGGCTCGCTCTCTGTATAACAAGGAATAATGAATAAAAATGGGATGAAACACGCGGAAAACACGTGTACAGAGCGAGCGAGCGAACTGGTAGTTTTAAACACTTTTGCTACCAACATGCTGCTAGGCGGATTATCTGTTCGTAAGTATGCAAAGGACATTACCGAGGAGCGAGCGCCTAATGGTTAATTGGTAGTTGTAAACACGTTTGCTTCCAACATGCTGCTAGGCAGATTATCTGTCCGTAAGCAAAGGACATTGCCGAATCCTGTACCAACGTTTCATTGCGACAATCAGACCGGCGACATAAAACTTGATTTTATTTTCTACCCAATATGTCTTTATTATAGCTACGTATGAACAGGGAAATTGAGATCAAGTAAAAATAGTAGATTGTATGACAAGGGGCTAAAATGAGCTAATCCTACTACCACGAGATGGTTTTTTTCCCGAGCGAAGTGAGATCACTTCGACTGCGAGAAAGTAGTAAAAACGAAGATTATCCATCCACAACCAATAATAAATTTCACGGCGAAAAGATGGTTCAATTTGGCGGCATGATTTTTTTAATAAACTGCTTTGACACACATACAAAATATTGACACCACGAATAAACACCTCTCGCCGTCTATAGCCGCGTCCAAACGGCCGAGCGCGGCGGAAAGCATACGGAGCATAAGATAAAGCGCGATAGACAGCAGTCTATCCCGCTCAATCTCAAAGCTTATGCTTATGTAGTTAATCACGCTTGAACGTTTGGACGCGGCTATTGACGGTCAGATGCGTTTTTTTTATGATTGTGACTTAGGGATTAAAAACACCTAACGTTTGGCATGAGTTCTGTTTTCTGATTGATCGATTTTAATATCTAGCTGTATTCTGGTTAGTTGAATTGAGTTGATAGCAAATACTCACAAATGTTTTTTGAAAGAGTTGTGATTGGTGGATTTATTACGGAAGTGTTTTGATTGGTCAAATTGAATCTTTTAAAAATCATAAATATGTCTACACATTTTCCCTAGAGGCTAAATGTACTATACAGGGTGGAATCTTGTACGTGATCCAAAATAGCCAAATGTGAATCTATCCATGATTCTGAGCAACTTTTATTATGGGACCAACTTTGTGTTATGCCAAAAAAATCCAACTATTTCATTAACTCTGCTCATTTTAGACTGACAAGAATGTATGAACAGGTGTGTTTTTTTTGGCATAACACAAAGTTGGTCCCATAATAAAAGTTGCTCAGAATCATGGATAGATTCACATTTTGCTATTTTGGATCACGTACAAGATTCCACCCTGTATACTTTAGCCCCGCTTGCTAAACCTAATATGACACACTTTTCGAGCATGAGATATATATTTATTTATGATTTATAAACATTTTATTTTGACCAATCAAAACACTTCACCGAATGAAATCCATCAATCACAACTCTTTAAAAAAACATTTGTATTTGCTATCAACTAACCAGAACACAGCTATTTATTGAAATCGACCAATAAGAAATCATTAATTCAATTCAAACATTAGGTGTTTTTTATTCACTTATACACAATTATTTAAAAAGAATAAACGGTCACTGAATAAGCTATGAGAATGAGCGCGATAGACTGCAATCTATCTCCCTTTATGTTATGCCCTGTATGCTGTCCGACGCGCTCGGCCGTTTGGACACGGCTATAGACGGTCAGAGGCGTTTTATACGTGGTGTCAATAGTTTGTATCTGTGTCAAATCAGTTTATTAAAAAAAACATGCCGCCGGTTTGGACAATCTTTTCGCCGTGGAATTTATAACTGATTGTGGATCTTTGTTTCTACTATTTTCTCGCAGTCGAAGTGAAAAGTAGAGTGTATAACTCAGGTCTAAAAGCCAAATTACCCCTCGAACAATTTCCCCTCACTTCGTTCGGGAAAATAACCGTCTCGTGGTGATATGGCTTATTTTAGACCCTTGTCATACAATCTAATATTGTTTGACATTACACATACATTATACTGCTTATTGATGGATGCGATGCATAAATTATTGAATATAGAAATGTAGGTACTCTGTGGTAAATATCATTTGACATGTCAAAATTGTTTGTAATTAAAAAGATAGCGACAAAATCACGTAATGATTTTCATATATATTACGAATTTCAGTAATAAAAAAAAAATAGTGTAGCGGAAGTGTAATTTATTGTCCTCAAAATACACTAAGTTTGTATGTGCCACAAAGATTTTTGAATTGGTACAGTGCCGTACAGTATAGATGCAGGTTATTTGTTGTGATGACAACTAGAGACAAGTGCGTACTCGTACCAGGAACGCAACACCACATTTGATATTATAAGTAGTGTTCTTACAGCCGCCGGCTTCTATAGGTCTATATTAAACCATCAAACTTCTCTCAACGAAATATTCCCGCATAATAAGTCTACTTATACTACTAGAAACTAATTTACGATGCAATCGATAATAGGCATGCAGCCTCATGTTCAAATTGATAACGTAGTGATGCTAAATGGATAGTAAACCATCAAATTATCGTAATTAAGTATAAATTATGAAATTTAATTAAAATCATAAAAAGATATGAACCTTGAAAGTTTAGAAAAATGATGCATTATTTTTTATTGTCCAAGAGTAAATTTAAAGCTGCCAATAGAATCCTTACGCTTTTATAGAAACAAAATTGTATGACAACTATGTACCTACTTAACCCATTCAGGGCCCATGACGACACATATGCGTCAGACCGTCGTAGTCGCTTTCCGCTACATACGAGGAAAACCACGGGATCGGCTACGAGCGTAGCGCGTAGCGATTCTGGGCAATGAATGTGTTAAACGCAGTATTTCGCGACCGAAACAACAATTTACCGGATTCAATGATACAACTACTTTGTACAAGTGACGTCATACGAGGGTACGTCATCAGTATGAAGCGTATTCCGCTGCCGCCAGCGACGTCAATCTTTGTCTCAAATTTTTGGGTATTTATGTTCTGTCATTGTAGTTGCTCCAATACAAACATTTGTTCCTCTCCAAAAACTGGTTCGAATGGCATCTTAAAAAAATCTTAGTCCGCATCCCTATTACCGTGAAAAATTGTATCTAGAAAATTCTTCTTAAGAAACTTCTACTTTCTTTTATGTGCACATATTTTTTACAGGTGAATCTTCCATTAGTCTTCCAGATTATTCCAGGCATTACTAAATGTGGAAATCATTTACTGAATGATCCTCAGTAAGAGTAAACTTAAACATTCATGTGGATTCACCGAGTGTAATATGGAGGGCTTAGCCCAAATATCGGGTACTTAGTAAACTGTACCTCAACTTAGTGAAAAATTTCAATGAATATTGGAAAGTTTGTGTGTAAAGGCAAACGTCGTCATTTTTAGGGTTCCGTAGATAACAAGGAACCCTTATAGTTTCGCCATGTCCGTCCGTCTGTCTGTCTGTCTGTCTGTCCGTCTTCGGCTTAGCTCAGTAACCATTACAACTAGAAAACTGTAATTCGGCATGGGTATATAAATCAATCACGCCGACAAAACAGTACAATAAAATCTTTAAAAAAAAATTTTTTTAGGGTACCTCATCTACACCTAAAGCGGGGATGTATTTTTTTTTCTCGTTAAACCCATGGTGTGGGGTATCGTTGGATAGCTCGTTCAAAACTATTATGGGTTTTTTATAACCATTTTTGAAATCAGTAATTCGTTTGCGAGATATTGGGCTTTAAAGCCCTAATTTTTGTTCGAGTCATGTGCCCCCCCCCTGCCGGCTAAATGGCTACGACTGGGGATGTGAAAAAAATCTTGGTAGTAGTACATATAATATAAAAGGAAAACTATCACGGACAAGAAGGCATAAGTAGTTACCGAGTAATAGTCGACGAACTTAATGTGTACTTGGAAAGGCCAATAGGCATGGTGCCTCATGTTCAAATTGATAACGCAGTGATGCTAAATGGATAGTAAACCATCAAATTATCGTAATAAAGTATAAATTATAAAATGTAATTAAAATCATAAAAAGATATGAACCTTGAAAGTTTAGAAAAATTATGCATTTTTTTTATTGTCCAGCAAGAGTAAATTTAAAGCTGCCAATAGAATTCTTACGCTTTTATAGAAACAAAATTGTATGACAACTATGTACTTAAACGCAGTATTTTGCGACCGAAACAACAATTTACCGGATTTTCCATACAACGATACAACTACTTTGTACAAGTGACGTCATACGACGGGGGTACGTCATCAGTATGAAGCGTTTTCCGCTGCCGCCAGCGACGTCAATCTTTGTCTCAAATTTTTGGGTATTTATGTTCTTTAATTGTAGTTGCTCCCATACAAACATTTGTTCCTCTCCAAAAACTGGTTCGAATGGCATCGTAAAAAAATCTTAGTCCGCATCCCTATTGTACAAATTCGGCCGACGCAAGCGCACCGCACGTCGATGTAACTAAGACAAGCAACTACGGAACCCTACACTGCGCGTGACCCGACACGCACTTGGCCGGTTTTTACTTATATTTATATTATCATTTCTATACATAAAAGATTTTTTAAACCTAAGTAGTTGATTAAATCGGGCCTTGGCGTTGCTTTGTGGAAGTCCATGATAAATATATTTGGCGGAATATTATTCTCGTAATTTTAAAAACGCCTTCTTGTAAGTATTTATTAAGGTTTTTTTTTAACATTATATGTTCTTGTAATGAGATATTTAATTTTAAACTAAAAATATTGACTTTAAAAACTTAAAAACTACGATAGAAATAAAATTAAAATTAATATTTACAAATTGCCTACATAATAGTCCCCCAAGTCAGCGTTCTGCGGCAGGGTGCCCATAAGTCTGGCTACGTTTCCTCGCTGAATGTCACTGGCTGACCCCGTTCAATAGAACGAGACGGACGCTCTATCTTGTCACTTATCGCGTGATAAGGCCGACCATGATACGGGGTCTGGGGGACTATATATTTCACGGTATTATCTATTGCATCGTAATGGAACTATATTAAAACGAAGGACTTCAAGGATGACACTATTTTGGTTCGGTATCTAAATAAATATAATAAAATTGTGGAATTTTTAACCACAGATTAGGACGGCCGCTATCTTGGCACTGATCTCTACGTCTAGGACTTAATGTGATTACATTTCCGAGCCTGCTTTCGACATTAGAATCTGGACCTTATATACTCACCAGAGGGTTGAAGATTCAGGATGATACTGGTTGAAGAGATCAATTCTCTGCACTCCTTTCTCTTATGGCCTAATTAGGACATTACATGGCAGCCATCTCTCTTTCTCTTATATAAACTGACCACATCTTTGAACCAGATCCAGTTATCCTCATTGTTATTTAAATCCTACTCACCAGGCTTAGGGTTGGGATGGGACTAGCTAGCCTTAGGAGTTCTAATCTTGGTACTAATCTCAATCTTTCATTGTAATTAGAACCTTACTCACCAGGTTTAGGGTTGAGTATGTCAGGCTTGGTCTCCAGCTTGTCTGCGGGCGGGTACGCGATCAAGTATCGCCTGCCTTGCGCGTCTACTTGAACCACGGACTGGGAAGGACGCTTGCTGCTTGACGAGTTCTCGTTCCGTCTGTCACCCAGGAAAAGTTATGAACAGAGCCCGTAATTTTCATGCCGATGACATCAATTTGACGTCACGCTGCATATAGGATGATCCCAAATAGTTTTATTGTAATTATTAATCATTAGTCGTCAATCATTTTAATCATGTACAAATTACTTCAAAAGTAATCTATTCACACGTGGAATAATTAATAGGTACCTTTTTGAAGGAATTCTGTTTTCTACGTAATTATTGAAATATGGTAACAATACCGTTTAATAAAATGTATGTATAAAAACAAAACAAATAGTTTAGTTTACGTGTCACGTATCAAGTCAAGTATTTTTCACCTATTAATTGTTCCACGTGTGAATAGATTACTTTTGAAGTAATTTGTACGTTTTTTTTTTTTTTTTTTTTTTTTTTTTTTTTTTTTTTTTTTTTTTATATGATATAGGAGGCAAACGAGCAGACGGATCACCTGATGGTAAGCGATTACCGACGCCCATGGACACTTGCAACACCAGATTAAAATTATAATAAAATTAATATTAAAATTATTGACGACTTATGATCAATAATTACAATAAAACTATTTGGGATCATCTTATATGCAGCGTGACGTCAAATTGATGTCATCGGCATGAAAATTACGGGCTCTGGTTATGAAAGTAATATGAGGATTTGATTGTTTTAATGATACCAATGTTAACTTAATGCGGTCAAGGACTTTAATTGTTGAGCCATTTAGGTTGAATCAAAAAATAATGGTTTATTAATATGTAGTTAAGCTATGAATGTCCAGTATAAAGTGAGCTCTAAATGGATCAATAATTAAAGTCCGTGACCTACGACGAAGAAGAGAAGAAATAAAAGTTAGAAGTTAACATTCATTTGCAATGTTTTTATTCAGTGGTGGAATTAAGAATAGTGTAAAATGTGGTATAATATAAAATACTTTATTCAACATTATTTCTTATTATATACTATTTGATTGACGTTTTATCTTTTGGTTACAATAATACGTTTGTGCAGAATCAGATCGGCCTACATATACATTTAATTACTGCCAAGACTTATAATCAAAATCAGTTAATTAAGTCAGTAATTTATTCTGCAAATAGGCCACAAGGCCACTTTTTTATGACAAGCTTTTGAAACAAATATTTGAAAGTTTATTAGATCTCCCTTTGTACTATTATAATAAAAATGATTATCAACCCATGAAGCGATCGAGAAGGGGTTTAAAAACATTATGACTAATCTGAAAAACAAAATGGAGACTCAGCTGCACATATTCCGAGCTAGAACACCAATTTGGCTGAGAATGAGGTTGCTGTGCAGCCGTCGTACGCCGAAGGCATTTATATGAATCCCCCTACGAGCCTGAGCTATTACCACGAACATCGAATCTCGAAGTTTGTATATCTCCGTCTCTATCACACTTATGGTTTATGGTACTCGAACGACAGAGACAGATATAAGTATACGAACTTCGAGATTCGATTTTGGTGGTAGCGCCGCTGGTCTGGAGACGCGTGTTCGGCTAAGTAATCAATCTGTAAAGTGTATCGGACGGAGGTCTTCCGTTAGATGTCTCCTGGTGGCCCATTACTTACCCGTAACTACCTTTACAATTTTCCAATTTTAGACTTGAAAATTGTAAGTTGTAGCTTCGTTTGTTACTGTGAGTTTGAATTTATTACGTGCGTTATAATTCCGAGGGGTATCATTTGTCCGAAAGGGTAATTTTCCGAACTCCATTATTCCGATGAGTTTTTTTTTTTTTTGAGAATTAAATTACTTTTACCCATGTAACGAATTTATAATTTAGTCCCTGGGCGACCGAGCTCTGCACGGGTGAAAATAGAGCAAATACAGAGAAAACTAATTTCCCAGACATGAGACCTAGCAAGATCGATTTTCCGCCCCCATAAATTCCCACATTCGAAATATCATCGAAATTGTTAGAGCCGTTTTCGAGCACGTGAATGCAAATATACATTCGTTTAGCGAAAAATGGCGTCTGCAACTCTGCACCGAGCACCTACATTCTCTATTTGCCAGTCGATGGGCGAATGTATGTCATATTTGTCTGTGGTACCTACTGCGAGACAATGGATGTTATAGGTTTTTACGTCTTTAGAACATTAAATTGTACAGTGCTTTGGTTCCTTACTGTCAAACTGTATACATTTTGTAAGATTAAATAAATGAATAGAGTAATCCTGGATTCTTTGAAAAAAATCGGCAGTGGCAGAGCGGTGTACATGGGTCTAAAAGATCGGAGCTTCGCCCCTCGCTCCCGCGTATAGCGCACCGCTGCCGATGTCACCGCCACTGGAAGCCGTGGCCGTGCCCTGAGGCCAGATTTTATGTCAGGTCCGACATAACGGAACACACCTGGTCCTAGTAGCTTACCTGCGCACTGCCAGCACTATAATAGCCGCGAGAGTAGTAACGAGGGCAGCCAGCGCCGCCAGCGCCGCTGCGGCGGGGAACTTCGTCGTCGCGCGCGGCGTGGTGTCTTCTGCAACAGACGATTTATTTAGCTCCAAGGAACATCCAGTAATGGTCTGTATACACTTTGATTCGTTAGTGCGAGTTCAAAGGTTCATAGTGTGGTCTATTTTTTGCGAGTTGCTTTTGTATCGACTGTCACTAATTGATGTGTAAACAGGACCTAAGAAAAAGACGGCCGGCGATTGCACCACCGACAAGAGTGTTTAAAGAAGATGAAACTTTTATAGGACCTCGGACATGTGTCTTACTTAACCAAGGTCACTATCTAAATCCAAATAGTACTTAACTTTGATACAACCCCAAAAATGCAAACCTGAAAAATTTGAATAAGGTTGCATCCTAAAAGCGTTTTACCAGATCCACCTAACACCTACTTCCAAATATAGTATGTTACTATAAAGTCAAACTAACCCATTACTTAAAAAAAAAAACTTACTAGATTCGGGAGAAGTTAATGAATGGATATAAAAACTACAACTGCCCTCACCAGTTCTCTTGGCCGCGTCTCGGAAGACCAGCTCCCGCAGCAGTGACGGCTCCGAGGCACCTTTGCTGTTCCGAGCAACCACGCCGAGGATCTCGTCTTCCGTGAGGTCTTCTAAAGCTGACCAGCTCACGTTCAGCCACACCACCAGGTCTGAGAGACGAGACAAGGTTGAAGGAAGGCACAAAAATTTGCTGTTTTGTGATGTTGTGACAATTCTCCTGTTCTGCGATCAACTTCGTTGCATACGCTGTTTTGTTGTGCCAGTATAGATGAAAATGTTGTGTGAGAACTGGGTAAGGTACCTTAATGTCTCATTGCTAGATAATAGAGGTGAGTAATATGCGTCAACTACTCGTATCAGGCATTACTACTTTGGTGCTGAGGATTATAATATGGTACTCACCAAAGTTGGATGCTGTGGTATTAGCCAGCACTCTACTGTTGTCCCCCAAGGCGTCAAGCGTGAACCGCTGAGTAAGTCCTCCATCGTAGCCAGCCAAGCACCGCACAGCCAAGATGGCTTCTCCGCTCCTCAGGACTCGGTTGGCCGTGCAGTTGCGAGGCGGCGACGGTCGAGCTAGGGGAGTAGAAAGTTTGAGTTTAATGCATTATTGATGGGTTCTCAACTGTATTTAGTCCACTGCCTCAGAAGGAGGGTTATGTTTTTTCAGCGTATGTTATGTACGTATATGTGGGGAGGAATAATTAATATTTCAAGGACTACATTCTATAGGCCGATCGCGTCACTTTGTCCTCGCCTCCCGCAAGCCGCGCGCGTCCCTTCATCGTCTTACAGCAAGACCCAACTAATAAAGGCGCGTGAGTTAAGCAATAATAGCCTCTCGGTCAACTACTTAAGCGCCTTGACGCGCGCCATATTAATTGTGTTTACCTGTACCCTTCTCTGCACCTTTAAAACTGCTTAAAAAAAGGATTTTGACATACGAAGTGTTGGTAGATTTGTTTTAGCAAAGCAAGGCGACTAACACTGGTTACGTACCTATGTAAAAAAAAATTAAAAATCAAAATGTCGGATTCTAATCGAAAATTTAAATTTTTGAATATCTATTTAATGGGCTACAGCTTAAACGGACTTTGACATCTTTATTGCGGGAATGACAAAAGTGACATAGAAGGATAGGCTATAATATTTGTAAAAAAATAGTGGGGTCTTTAAAATAATAATTTTCACTTGTTTGTAGAAGTTAAACACAAATTCCTATAATTATATTTGCAAGGTGAGATTCCTAATACTCGTAGATAGTGTAGATACGTGCTTTAAATTATTAGACAGGCTTGATGATGAATTGCGACTACGACGTATTAAACAAATTGCAAAATTATGTACACATATTCTTAACTTTATAAGACTTACTTACTTTTTTTTTTATTCTTTCTTTTTTTTTTTCTTTTTTTTAGTTAGTTATACCCACAATTATTATTATCGATCTCATAAATGATAATCGCACCCTCTTTATCATGTGAAAAGTGGTCCAAACATTTTATCCATCCACTCGGAAATGCAGGCACCCATTAATTTCCCGTTAGCGATGTAGGTATCGATGAAATTTAATTCGGCGAATTCATTAAAAGTACGCTCCGATCGGTTGGGCCCAAACGCGAAATCGGTCAGCGAGAAAATTTAACAAGACAAGTGCGAATCGAACTCTGAAATTATGGATCTTTTTGTATATGTATCAACTTGGTGCGGATTAAAATTAGTGCGGAATTTGCGGGTAGACTAATGGTGGGGCCACACTAACGAGAAATACCATTAATTATCGCGATAATCGTAGTGTGGTCGTACTTTTAACGTGCATTATCGCGATAATTAATGGCATTTCTCATTAGTGTGGTCCCAGCATAAGAATGAGTAAAATAAACAAATTAAGTCCGAGATAGAGAGGTAACAAATTGACGTTATCTCAGTTACATTAACAGTTCATCATCATCATCATCATATCAGCCGAAAGACGTCCACTGCTGGACATAGGCCTCCCCCAAAGAGTGCCAAAGCGACCGGTCCTGCGCCACCCGCATCCAGCGGACTCCCGCAACCTTTACCTGACCTGGTCCACCTTGTCGGGGGCCTACCCACGCCGCGCCTTCCGGCATTAACAGTTAAGCAAAAGTATTTTATAAATAATATTTTAGACTATATTATAGTCTCATTAAAAGAGGTAATTTACACTACCTGTCACAATTATAGAGGTAATTATGACGATAGAATCGAAAGAACTTATTCCAGATATAGAGGTTTGTTTAGTCCCACTAACAGATGTCATTCAGTGATAAAGTGTCCGGAGCTCAGCTGTGTTCCAGCTATGGAGATTTCTCACTTAACCAAGGTTCATTGTAGTTGATTCTGGTCTTCGAAATGAGTATTCACACGCCGTGGCAAAAGGTTCAGGTGCTACCACCAATCATATTATCGTTAAATTTTGATTAACTAGCTGCCGGCGCGGCTTTGCTCGTGTATTAAAGAGAACCCGGGTATAGGGTCTTATGATAAAATCCAATCCAATCACGGAGCTTATGTCCGGTAAAATAATGTTGAAATCGGAAGTTACTAACTCCACCAGCTGGTGCCATTATGCAAAATCATAAAATAACCCAAATTAAGATAGTTATAAACTTGAAACCATAATTAGATTCCACAAAAATAACCTTAAATTTGCCATTACAATGAAAAAATAACCGACCCTGGCAAACTTACACTCTTCCAAATGATGGACGTAGCGAAAAACTAGCTACGTCCATCAATAGCCAAGCCAAAATAGTTATAACATTCACATACCTAGTCCGCCCGCTGTTCATCATCTAATATCACTGGAAGTGCATACCTACTCTAAAGAATTCCACACAGTAATTGCATTGCAGAGTGGCTATGGACGGTTCTGATAGAATTTTCTATTGCGAAACGCATCCGCTACCAATAAATACGTAACAATTCGGTCGCTGCGAATGACAAGCCAAAGCAGTTCAAGTTTGCGTCCTGAAAATACCACCAAGGAAGATTTTTGTCCGAAGGGAGTGAAGTTTCAGCGTTATCGCGGTCGGCTTCCTGACACCACGAAGTTACGTAACAAATTGCAGTTGTAGTCTGTTTTTATTGTATGTTGTATTGAATAGGAATGTAGATATATACATAGATCTACGAGTAGGTATTTATTTCTTTCTGAAAAACATGTTACCTACCTATTTTAGGTTGAAGCTTCTTCTATTTATTTATATCCATCCAGACAGCTTGATTCAAAATCACTTCAGTCATCTCTCATCGGCCTCCACCAAAGAGTGCCACAATGACCCGTCCTTCGCCACCCGCATCCAGCGGACTCCTGCGACGAGCAGGTGCGAAACATTCGTTTGGACATAACTGAATGAGAATTTAAGTGCCTTCAACTATTTTTTTAAAGTTGAGTTATTCAGTCTACGAATGTACAAGCACTAGCCTTTTTTCCGCTTTCACTTCGGTACCCTAAAAAAACTACTGCTCCATTTTATCGCGACGCGTTCGCGCGGGCATTCCAAAATGGCCGCCGTAAAAAAGGCGCGCTCAAAAACCCAATGGGTAAGTGCGAAGTTGCGCGATATAAGTTTTCCCGTTACTCCTTCCATATTGGCGTTACGCCGACAAAGTTTGGCCGTATTTTAAACCCACAAATAATCGAATTTTGATCTGGAAATGTTTTAATTAGGTAAGATATTAATTTAACGTTATCTGATTTCCGGGAGCCGATCTGATTGATGGAAGTAATTTGAGGCGATAGTTTGCAGTTAGTAAATATATGTTGAAACTTTAAGGACATGTAGAAACTACAACACGGTTATTGAAATGTAAACCTTATCCGAATGTAGTAAACTTCACGACTATGTGTCGGGATGATTTAAATTTGTTAGAATACGTACCATCGATTGGGGTAACTTTAGGAAAAAATGGGACTAACACCGTTATAACGACATTACCATCAGTCTTAGCTACCTACTTAGTTATGCCATTAGATTAGGCGTTACATAATTTGAGTTTGGAAATAAACCATATAGCTTGAATTTTTATACGTCTGACCTAAAAAAGGAGTTGTAGGGAAAGGAGGCGAAGGATAATAACATTTATATTTTATTAAATGCATCCTTGTGTTTGTTTGTACCACTTATAAATTTATTGACATTTTTAAATGTATTTTGACTTTAATCAATAACTAATTAATTGGCACGCCTGCATGCAGGTAGGCTGGATACACCGGACTGGAAAATATTGTACACCATCTTTGAACTGTATTCTGCAAATAAACGATTTGTATCTGTATTTGTACTTATTGTTGATGTTTTCAAGGTTCATATATGTAGGTATGTGTGTGAGTTTTTTTGCACCGGAATAACTGAACGCCTGAACCGATTTAGGTGAGTGAGGTATCGTTGGAATCCTAACATTATCTCCGGATATTTAATAACATAGAGTACATATCTAAGTCAGAAAACAATCGGCGGTATTCATTTTAAATATTAAATCATAGTTATTGTAATTTGTAATACATTGTCCTCGGTTGATTGAGTATGTAATATATGAAACACTATAGCACCCGCCCGCGACTTCGTCTGCGTACTCCTGGTATAAAACTATCCTATACTTAAATCCAGGCTATAAACTATCTTCGTGCAAAATTTCATGCAAATCGGTTAAGCCGTTTAAGCGTGATTGACAGTGTGTGTGTGTGTGTGTGTGTGTGTGTGTGTGTGTGTGTGTGTGTGTGTGTGTGTGTGTGTGTGTGTGTGTGTGTGTGTGTGTGTGTGTGTGTGTGTGTGTGTGTGTGTGTGTGTGTGTGTGTGTGTGCGCGTGTGTGTGTGTGTGCGTGTGATTGATAAATGTCCTTGTAGATGTAGTTAGTCTATAATATCTAGAGGACTGTAGGCATGTCTCGGTTTTTTTTTTTAATTGTTCATTAATATCAATTTTCGCTGGCTCGTATTGTTTAAGTCATTTTTTATATGTTCACTATATTTTTGTTTCCACTTCAAAATTCACTTCAAGGTTTTTTCTTGTAAAACTGGCTGGCGCAGCGCGCCGCCGGTTTCAAGAAAATATGAATAGTAATCTTGAGGCTTTTCTGCAGCGAGATCAGTGATTGGAAACATGATTAAGCAATTTTCGCTCGATAGAAAAAAATCACGAACACAGGTCTAAAATACACTTAAAATATTCGTAGCAAATTATGCACAAAAGCTAAAAATATTAAAATTGCTTCTAAAAATCGGCAATATCATATTTGAGAGAACTCAGTGATTACTTTTTTATTTATTTAAAAGGCCATAAAATTTAAATTAAAAAACATGATATCCGCGCTGCCGAGCACGCACTTCCATCTCGCTCTCGCTTATGCTCAGTGAGAGGGAGAGAAGACCATGAACCTATATACGGCGCCTTAAAGACTGCACAACGACTGAACATCGACTGTACTTTTATTCATTAAAACCTAGTATATATAGAACCTAGGCATTTAGGTTACACGTGTTTAGGTGGGGAGGCTCAAACGTGGAAGGTGTCCATTGACTTGACCTTAAATTCCATTCCTTAACTAGAGGAGTCGTCTTACATTACTCTCCGTATATGGATTACATTCCTAACCTAATATGGAGGAGAGTCATATTGCATGACTCTCCTTATATGTATTACAATAATATATGTTACCTATACCTACTTTCCAGTGTGTAACAAACATCCAAACTTTCGCATTTGTAATAGTAGTAGGATATAATCGAAAGGGTAAAACTGGAAATAGCATGGAAATTTTATTTAATCGTATGGCATATATTATTTTGGCCTTCAAAGTTTGTCACTCTTTTGTACCACCCAGGGGACACGTGCAGGGTTGTGGTAGATAGCTCCTGCGGACGCGAGTAACAGTTGTCCCCCCTTTGTCAAGTGAGTGGAAATGTCAGACCGAGACTACCTTATACTTCATTGCCACTCTAAAAATCATAAAGTCTAAATATCTCTAGTTACGCTGCCAAAAGGGTTAGTACTAGGGCTTCCAATCCCGGGATCCCGGCTTTTCTAGGGCGTTTTTCAATACCGGTATTTAATATACAATCCCGGGATCCCGGTATTTTTATAAAGTCGCAAAATATGCTAAAAAAGTAGTCTCTTTCAGCAACAGGCAAGACAAGGAAGTTGAGCGCCGAGTCGAGAACAACTGGAAGAGCAACCGGTCCACGAAGGAGCAGCCTTCCTCTGTCACTAAAGCGGTAACTCGTCGTCATGTGTATTTTGCCTGTCTTGTTAGCCTACGTGCGCGAACATCGTCACCCACAGAGCATCAGAAGTCCAAATTGAAGGCTTGCCGACGCCCTATGGAGCGCAATATTTTAGATGTTAAAAGGACGGATCGGGTCCGAGACACTTCGCTGCGCTCATAAACAGGCATAGCAGACGTGGATGCAAAAACTGCCAGGCTCAAAGTGGGACTGTGCCGGCCACGTCTGTCGGATGCATCCATACAGATGGACTATTGTAGCTACCAATTGGGTGCCACATAACAGGCGAAGCAGATGGGGCCGACCTAGACGGAGATGGCGGGACGACCTGGGGACCGATTTTTGACTTTCGAGCGCTAGAGTCTTTCACTCGAAAACTGTCAAAAATGATGAAATGCTATTTTGAAATGACGATAGAAAATTTAAAAACGAACGGTATTGACCAATCGTATTCAATTCTATCGGTAGAAAGTAAGTGCCTGTGATTATGACACTACAATAGCATTCACTTTTATTTAATTTTCGAGCGCTTGAAAGTCAAAAATCGGTCCCCTGGACGCATTCCTCAGCGATTGGGCCGAAGAAGCTCGTAGTAGGGACTCATGAAAATCACGGCTTTCATTGCCCTACTGTGAGACACTAAATAGGGCACAGAGAAAAATACTTGCAAACATTTTCATTTGTAAAATAGTTTGTTTAATTTAGATACAGCAACTTCACTAAGTTCATCGAAATCGTGTTATAATCGTCTTGATGAGTAGTTAGTTGACAAATATGCAAAGAAAATTACTAAAAAGCTTGTTTTCTAATGAAATTTTGAAATTTGCTAGTTTTTTGTATCCAATTCCGGGATCCCGGGATTTCTGAGGACAGTTTCGGTACTAATACCGGCTTTGCGAAAGGTCCGGTATTTGGAAGCCCTAGTTAGTACCTATCATAAAAGGTCACCTTGTGGTAAAGCAAGCCGCAGTTATAACTCAAACTTCGGGACTCTCTAGGGCCGAACTTCAAAACTTAAAGTCTAGGTTGTTAAATCGCACTTTACCTGATACTGCTTCAACTCATTAGGTATCCTACAAACTTAGGTGAAGGTTAAAATAATCGACAAAGCTTTGTCCAATAAAAAGGCTTGGTTTAAAATGAATACTTTAGTATATGAAAACATTATTAATGCATTGATGGACAGAGACCTATAGGCGTAATTTTATTTTTATTGTGTCGGGAATAGTGTCCATCAAAGTGTTAAACGGAGAAAAGGATTACTTATTTTGATTGTGTGTTTGTGATTCTTTTTTTTGCGCGCTCGCTACTAAGAACATGCGCTGCAACATTGCAATCAAAAGGGAATGCGAAGCAAAACGCATGGCTAAGATTGAGTCCAGATATTAAGTGTTTTATGTGGTAATTACTGCCCAGTTTAATTACGTAGGAATTTAATAGTACATTGTTTAACGAGGGGCGGAAGTGGAATATTGCGAACAAGAGTCTATCAGAAGCCCGACGCCGAAGGCGGAGGGCTTTTGATGATTCGAGCTTGCAATATTCTTACGCCCGTGTTATACACAATGTTTTTCATCACATTTGCGAGGAAACAAATACATTTTAGATGAAATGAATACAAATCGTAATAAACACTGCATCATGTCAGTCGTCCATTTTGTTGAATTTGACGTGAGGCGTGTATGGCAAAGACCCTTCGGTATACAGCCACGATTTGAAAACACTTAAAAACATTTTACAGAGACACTAAATAAGTACATATTAAATCTGTAAATAATTCAGTTAAACATGTTTAAGTAGTTTTTTAAGTTTAAATTTATTTATCAATACGCTTTGAGACATCGTATTTGATATAAAACCTCTTTGCTTTGTAACTGCTGCATGAGTGACAGATACAATTTAAGAAAAAAACCATTACGCCCGTGGGCGCAACACCGGGTATTACAGCTCTGCATGTCTGCGCATTATGAAGCCCTTTTCGAGCAAGTGTGATGAAATAGTATTTTATGCAACTGTTGTACAAGTAGGGTCTTATAACGCGAGTGGCGTGAGTTGCGATGCGAGCCTTGGCGAGCATCGCAATTAAAGACGCCACGAGCGTTTTAAGACCAAGTTATACACCGTTGCATACAATACTTTTTCTACGACTAATTCTAAATAAATAGCATTTGACTTTTCAGGCAGTAGTTTTTCCGTTAGTTCTAAACTACTCACGCAATTTCTTCAGCGGTGCATTTGGTGGTCATTTTCTTCTTCGTCCATTTTAAAAGGAACGTGCACAGTTTTCTTCACTTCACAAACACGAATAAAATCTTAATAAGTTATAAATAGTTATCATATTTCGTATTTTCATTTTGAATTGGAAATTTGGTGGGAAATTAGAAATATGACACATTGACACCTCTTGTTTATGATCTGTTTTGTTTTTAATTTCCTTGAACTTGCCATCCGAACCAAACTGAATCCGGATCCGAACCGAATCGGATCGGTTTATATTTATAAATAATACCAATAATTGGTAAAATTTGTATACACATAATACATGATCATTTATTTTTATTTTAGTAAATAATTTATGTTCTACAAATGTTTGATAGTAAAACTTTTTATTTCGAAAAATTTGCTTATGAAGTTGGTACCACTGCAATATGGCGGCCGATTGAAAAAAATTACATGATTTGACATCGTGGTAAACAGTGCTTTTATGAAAAATGTATGAACCATAAAAGTACACTAAACAGTGCTTTTATGGGCCATAGAGCATAGAGTTTTTCGACGACTTATTATCGGTGTCATTCTATTTGAGCTAGAGCCTATATAAATGACAGATAACGTTACAGGAGTAGAAAAACAATATTAGCTTCGACAATCACCGCTCAATTATGGCTTTAATCGAAAACCATTAGCCACCATCTCTTTCCGTTTTAGTTTTGACCTAAGGCGGTATACACGATACGAGTAATGCAGCCCGTGCGCACATTTAAATGTTTATATGACATAGTTAACGGCCTCGTGCCGTAAGGCCTCAATGCCAGAGTGAATATTAGATAGGTAGTACCAATGATGTAATATAAAAAAGAGGTAGATAGGTTATAAGCACTCCAAAAGTGGCACACTAAAACTCAGCCAATTGTATGACCTTGCCTCAATGTCGCGTCGTCAATGGACGTCTCAGCTGTCAGATTTGGTGGCCATTTTTAAACACGGAATTTCATATAGACAACGTATCTACCTCTTTTTTATATTAAATCATTGGGTAGTACCGTATCTCTCCGTCAGTTTTCTCACTTAGAAAGTGGAATATTAAATGATAGTCTGAAGATAGGTTAAGAGAATTTAATTAGCGCGACTCCTGACATTTTATTACAAAGTTTCACGACTATACCGTTCGACTTACTTCTAAAACCTTAACAGAGTTAGTGGCTGCAAAAGCCAGTCTTTCTCTCTAATATATATATATTTCAATTTAGATAAAATACCTTAGACCCTTTAATAAAATTTCTTTGAATAATTTTAGAAAACATTTCGATTTAGATAAACTGAATTGTTCGGGCCGACCGTCTGCCCGCCCCTTAAACTCCTCACGTGTGTACGCCTCTTGAGTCTGTGGTTTTGACAGTGACACTTCTTGTCAACGCGGACGAAAAAATATAACCTCGTTTTTGCAGACCCGAAAGGGACGAGTGGTTTTTTGGGTAATTTGGAAACGCATTTTCCTTGTTTTGTGTAATATCGCTCGCTTTGAAGACACACGGGTGTCCGAGTGTTTTGTGTGGATATTTTGGTGACATCGGAACAGTTGGTGATTTGACGCCGCGGATTGTTGGCGAGACGGCCCCCGTACACCACGGCGGCTTCTTCAGCCCCGGAGACCCTCTTGATTGAACTTGACTTGACCTGACAGTTGACTGAACCTTGACAGATACTAACCGGAGTTGAAGCGAACATCGCGCCTCCCGGAATCAGGTGAGTTGAACACGTTTTGTAGCCAATCCACTGGCTTATATGACCCGCGAAACGCGTGGCAGTTCACTCCACTCGCACTAGGCGAGGAGTTTGAACAATTTTTGGTAGCAGAGCGTGGTTACCCACAAGGAAAAAACGCGAATTTTGATAGTTTTTTCCTTTTGGGTAAAAAAGGGCATTTTGAGGTTATTTGTTGAAATCAAATTTAGCAAATAATTTATTGAATCAGGCGTTACTTTGCGGAAGTCCATGATATATTACGAGAACAATATTTCTTTGCTATTCCGCTAAAAAAACGTGCTGGTCTATCAGTGAACAGTGTGGGGTGGTGTATCAGGTTCACTGATAGACCAGCACGTTTTTTTAGCGGAATAGCAAAGAAATATTGTTCTCGTAATATATCAAATTTAGCTACAAGTATTTAAAACTTCTATTTTGTGGCACTGCAAGTGTTTTGTACTGTAGATTGCACGAAATTATTGTACTTGCAGTGCAAATTAGTGAGATTACAACCTCCGGAAGGTGATTCTGAGTGTTGGGTACAATTTAATTTGGAAAATAGTTGAAGGCAAATTTAAGCCACATATTTGATTGATTGTAATTTGGGAAGCCTTTCATAGCTTGTTGTTTGGTAATAAGGCATTTGTTTTATTCAGTTTGCTATAAGCGGCCAAGGTTGCTAAGAATATAAGCTAAAATATAAGGCTACCATAAATATTAGTTGTAAGCTAGATTATTGTAGAAGTGGTAACTAGCCAATTATAGATTATAATTTGAGCTTCCACTGCGTTTTGAGAATCTATATTGGTTGTTATTGTAAGGCATTTCTGTAATTGAGTTGATATTTGGTTTTGATTCACTAGGGTGACCAAGAGATTGGAATTTCCACATTAATTAAATTAATTTTAATTTTCTCTGGTATTGTTGGAAATTAATTTAAAATGGGATCTACACTTAAGGCTAAGATCCAGTCTGCACTGCGTTGGTTTTCATCTGCAGTAGCTTTGGTTGACAGAAATGACCGGGAGGAGGCTTTGTTGGCCCGGTACGAGGAGGTGTCAGACCGTCTTAAGGCTGTGGAGTTCCAGGTTGAACTCTACCTAGCGGAGCCCGGCCGGACGACCCCGGAGACCGAGCAGGTGGAGCGGGACTTTGAGCAATGTATGGATTTTGGGGACAGGATTGTCGAGAGGGCTTCTAAGATACTGCGGGTTCGGAATGGTGCGGCCCGGGACGTTCCGAAACACGCAGTTATCTATAACCCAGGGTTGGCAGCGCGCTTGCCAGCCATACAGATGCCGGTCTTCCGAGGAGACCTGGACGAGTGGACCAGCTTCATCGACCTCTTTGATAGCTTGGTGCATGCCCGGACGGACCTGCCAGCGGCGTTGAAGTTGGCGCAGCTGATGTCTGCTCTCGTCGGGGAGCCGCGCGACTTGATCGCGCATTTGTCGGTCACCGACGACAATTATGAAATCGCGCGCACGTTGCTGAGGGACCGATACCAGAACGTGCGGCGACTTGCGGATACTCTTATGACTAAGATCTGGAATATCCCTCGGATCGCTCAGGCTTCAGACATCCGGCTGAAAATGCTGAATCCTGTTTTGACAGCGACCAAAGGGTTAGAGAACCTTGGTTTGCCGGTGGACCAGTGGTCCTACATACTGTTGAATTTTTTGTTGAACCGGCTGCCGGCTGATGTACGGGCCAGGTTTGAGCACCGGTATGGTGGTGAAAGTGCTCAGCATCTGCCGACCTTCACCAATCTTATCGACCAATTGGAACTTGAGTGTCGACGGGCCGACACCTCGGATCTACCTCCACTCCCGAGGCCTCCTGGGGCCCAGCGGGCCCAGGGGAGAGTTGCACCTTAAAGGGGAGGGTGGGGCAAATCGGCCCCACAACCAGCGGGTCCTCACCAATATAATACCAGTGCATTGGACCCTGAAGTCTGCCTATGCTGCAAGAACCCTGGCCATCGGGTGCCAGCGTGTCCGAAGTTTCTTGCGCAGCGGGTTGTGGGACGCCGCAACATTGCTAAGCAGCGGCAATGGTGCTTTGTTTGCTTGGGCCCACATTTTGTGCGAGATTGTGCCCACCCGCGGGCGTGTAAGTCCTGTGGTGGGAAGCACCACCCCATTTTATGCATGAACCGCAGTGGGGATACACCCCCCCCCCCCCCCTGCGCAGGGGTCATGCTCCCCTGTTCGGAGTCAGCAGCGGGCTGACCAGGGGCCCATGGCCGAGGAGAAGTGGGGACGTCGGGTAACACCCCCCTCCCCCCCCCTCCAAAACTACGCGACTACTTCGCACGCACCCGTGCCCCAACGGGGGGTCCTTACGGGCGGGTGCCCGCAAACGCCTCCACCCCGGCAGGCGCCACGGATGTCGCCGCCGCTTGTGGAGCGACCCCGCTTGGCGTCGGGACCTCCGGTGTACGGCCGGAGTAGGACATACCAGGGGGCGCAGGCGGCACGCATGGCGCGACGGCAGTACCAGCCGGAGTGGGACCCGCTCGAGCGGTACGAGCGGCCCGCCCATGCGGAACAGGATGCAACGCGTTATCCCTGCTAGGGATACGCCGCCCACGCACCAGCAACCGCCACGCCCTTGGAGACCGTGTTATTGCCCACGGCTTCGGTTTGTGTTTGGGGCCCTGGCGGAGGATCAGCCTGCGTGCGCTCTCTCCTTGACACGGGAGCGCAAGGCTGCATGGTATCCAGTAGGTTGGTGCGACAGTTGGGCTTGGTTGTGAAACCCCACCCGGAAAGTATACGTGGGGTAGGCAATGTGACAGTGTCAAACCTGGTAGGGCAGACCTTACTCACCTTTGGACCGGGTCCCACTTCACGCGCGAGGATTAATGCTCCCGCGTTAGTATTGGATGAAGTGGTGGGGAGACTCCCCCAGGTGAAGCTGCCTCCAGAGGTTCGGAGTTTGACAGCTGGATTAGTTCTGGCGGATGCTGGATTTGACAGACCTGGTCCGATTGACGTGTTGCTGGGTGCAGACGTTCTTGGGCGGGTGCTGTTGAGCGGCAACCGTACCTTACAGCCTGGCGGACTGGTTACACTGGAAACGGTGTTTGGCTGTGCTGTAATGGGTTTGGTGTTAGCGGCTCCACCGCCTCCTACTGAGGAGGGCTGTCTGGTTGGAACTGCTCTTTCAGAAGCCGTGCAACGGTTCTGGGAGATTGAGGAACCACCTACCGCGTCGCGTATGAGCCCCGAGCAGGAAGAGTGCGAACGGTTTTACCAAAATAATACTGGGCGCCTCTGCTCTGGTCGGTTCATAACACGACTTCCTCTGCTCATCCACCGACCTCCTCTTGGAGCGTCACGTGAGATGGCTGAGAAGCGGCTGGTTTCGATGGAACGCCGAATGAGAAGAGATGCGCTCTTCCGGCAGAAGTATGTGGACTTCATGAGGGAGTACGAGGGTTTGGGACACATGTCGGTGGCTCGGACGGACTGGAGTACAGTGGAGCACTGCTTCCTGCCGCACCACGCGGTCCTAAAATCCCCGGAGTCCAAGATTCGCGTGGTCTTTGATGGGTCCGCGTCCACCTCGACTGGGGTGTCATTGAACCAGTGTTTGCATGCAGGTCCTAAGCTGCACAAGGATATCACGGATATCCTCACAAATTTTAGGAAACATCAGGTGGTGTTCGTCGCCGACATCCGGATGATGTTTCGGCAGACAGTGATCCATCCTGATGATCGTCGGTATCAGCTGATCTTGTGGCGTGAGAGCCCTGATGAACCGATGTTGGTGTACGAGCTGAATACGAATACATACGGCTTGAAGAGCAGTCCGTACATTTCAATTCGAACTTTGTTAGAATTGGCGTCTCGAGAGAGACTGAGGTTCCCTCGAGCGTCCGCCATTTTGGAACGGGACTTATTTGTCGATGACGTGTGCACCGGGGCAAACAGTGTCGAAGAGGCTTTGGTTTTGCGGGATGAGCTGGTGGAACTCTTGCGGACGGGTGGATATGAATTGCGCAAATGGATGTCCAACTCACCGGCCGTGGTGGCCGGCCTCCCCGAGGATCACCAGCAGGATCCGCACCTGTTCGAAAATGTTGAGAGCCCGCACATGTTATCAGTCCTAGGCGTGCAATATCGACCAGTCCAAGATGTGTTCACCTATCGGGTGGAACTGGATTCCCCGAGGGTCTGGACGAAGCGGCTTGTGCTGTCCACGGTGGCCAGGACGTACGATCCGAATGGATGGATCGCGCCGGTCATCTTCACGGCGAAGGCATTTATGCAGCGCCTGTGGATGGTCCAACTGGGTTGGGATGATCCACTATCCGGAAATTTGTTGAGCGATTGGGAGGTTTTCTTCTCCACGCTCCCGGAGATAAATCAGGTCGAACTGCCGCGTAAGCTGTTGCCGGCAGGGAAATGCCGAGTAACCCTACACGGGTTTTGCGACGCCTCTGAGCGAGGGTATGCAGCTGCCGTTTACTTGCGGACGGTCAGCTCCGCCGGATCGGTCGATTTGCACTTGGTAATGGCGAAGAGCAAGGTGGCTCCCCTTCGCACGCGTTTGACAATCCCAAAAATGGAATTATGTGGAGCGGCTCTTGTACGCCTACTGAACCACGTGGCCTCTACCTTGAAGGACACCGTGAACCTTGAGGAGAGTGTCTACGCATGGACTGATAGCCAAATTGTATTGTGTTGGCTGCAGTCGTCATTCCATACTTTGGAGGTCTTTGTGGCCAACCGGGTCTCGCAAATCCAGAATTCGGAGACTGCTTTGGTTTGGAGACACGTGCCAGGTGAACTGAACCCAGCGGACGTGGCGTCCAGGGGTTGCACGGCACCTGAGCTTGTTGCCCACTCACTGTGGTGGAGACCAGATTGGTTGTTGGAACCGGAGACACTCTGGCCTGCCAGTTGTGTGATTGGGACCCCATCCTCTGGCTTGGGTGTCCACCTTGTCGAGACCGCTCCAGTGTCAGACACTGCTTGGTTGCTAGAACGGTATAGCTCTCTCGACAAGCTTGTTGGAGTGACCGCCTGGGTCAAGCGATTTATACACAATTGTCGCCACCCTGACAACCGGTCACGCGTTAGAGTTCTCGCCACAGAAGAGCGGAATGCCGCCCTACATCATTGGATTAGGGTTGTGCAGGAAGAACACTTTGGGGACGTATTGAAGCCCCTGCGGCAGGGACGTCCTAAGCTACCGAAGGCGATAGCACGCCTCAACCCGTTCATTGACGAGTCGGGTACACTCCGGGTTGGAGGACGGCTCCGCAACGCTAGCTTGCCGTACTCGGTGCGCGGTTCTCTATTGGAAGGCATAAAGTCATTTGTACTATTATTGTTACGCATAATTGCTTTTCGCCGGAATAGTGATGTGCATAATGCTCATTACGCATAATTATATACGCATAATATTAAAAAGCATAAATACTGAAAGCATAATCTTCATGAAGACTAATGTCAAAAAGCATAAGCACAAATAGGCATAATAATCAATTGGCATCATATCAAAATGCATAACAGTAATGTAAACCTAACCTAACCGCCAGCGTGTCGACGTCACCCCGCTTCGCGGGGTGCCTATTTCCGCTCTAAGGGACGCAAGCAGACCCTAACCTAACCTACTAATGATACCATTGTTACGATTATTTGTTTTGTTTTACTGCGGGGGGCCCCCCCGTCCCCCGAGTCCTTCCAGAACCAATAGCAACGTGGTTTAGCAACTATCATTCATCTAAGAAAATAAGTCAATATTATAATAAATGTTTTCACAATATTAATAAATGCATTGTTACAACGAAATTGAGTTTTAGTCATTTAGAAAACTGAAATTATGGATAAGAAATTATGGATGATGACAGATATACCAAATAATTATTAGCCCAAACAATAGTATGCGTAATATGTATTCGGCCAATACAGATTAGTTCAACTGAAATTATGCTATTAGGGTAGTATGCCAAACAAAGTAGTAGGCCAAAGTATTATTATGCGACAATATTATTATGCCAATAGAAATTATGCCAAATCAATTATGCGAAACTATATTAGTCTAAAAAAAATTATGCCAATGAAGGGGATCCCTCGGTGCGCCACCCCATTTTGCTGCCTAAGAAGGGGCATCTGGTGGAATTGTTGGTGATTGACCGCCACATAAAGAACTCGCATGCCAGCTGCAATGCACTCTTGGGCATTTTGCAGCGAGACTTTTGGATATTGAACAGCCGACGGGTTATTCGGAGCATCGTGTTTCGGTGCTTGCCTTGCTTTCGGCTCAAGGCAGCCACGATGCAGCCCCAGATGGGGGACCTTCCTCCTGATCGGGTCAACGAGGCTAGGACCTTCTCTAGGGTGGGGACCGATTTTGCGGGACCTTTTTTAGTGAAAACGTCGCGACTTCGAAATGCGAAGGTTGTAAAAGCGTATTTGTGCGTTTTCGTATGCCTGTCGACCAAGGCTGCTCATCTTGAACTTGTTGGTGATCTTACGACGGAGGCTTTTATTGCGGCATTGGATAGATTTGTATCCCGTAGGGGACTCCCATCTCTGATCCGGTCAGATTGTGGAACCAATTACAAGGGTGCCGACCGTTATTAACAAGATGTTGTAAAATTTTTATTTGAAAATAAGATTGATATTGGAACAGACCTCTCCCGTCGGGGTATCACCTGGACGTTCGATCCGCCAGGCTGCCCCCACTGGGGTGGAATCTGGGAGGCTTGCGTGAAGCAAGCAAAAGCCCATATGTATCGGGTAGTCGGTCAAACTGTATTGACTTTTGAGGAACTCGCGACGTTGTTTTGTAGAATTGAGGCCGTCCTCAATTCCCGTCCGTTGTGTCCGCTCAGCTCCGACCCAAATGACCTGGAAGCGCTCTCTCCAGGCTATTTCTTGATTGGTCAGCCACTTGCAGCGTTGCCGGAGCACCCCCTCCGGGACGTACCCTCCGGTCGTTTGTCGCGCTACCAGATGCTGCAACAAATGGCTCAGAACTTTTGGACCAGATGGTCATTAGAGTATTTGCATGTTTTGCAGCAGCGCCTCAAGTGGACTGACAAAACCAGTCCCCCCAGAGTTGGAGACCTTGTGCTAGTTAAGGATGCTAACCTTCCGCCACTGCGATGGCGCCGGGGGCGCATCGTTAATTTGTTTCCCGGTAAAGACGGGACCCCTCGGTTTGCCGAGGTCATGGTTGGGGACTCGGTTCTGAAGCGAGCGGTAGCAACCCTATCGCGACTTCCCCTAGTATAGCGGACCGGCTTAGAGGCCGTTCCGAGGCGGGTGATTGTTCGGGCCGACCGTCTGCCCGCCCCTTAAACTCCTCACGTGTGTACGCCTCTTGAGTCTGTGGTTTTGACAGTGACACTTCTTGTCAACGCGGACGAAAAAATATAACCTCGTTTTTGCAGACCCGAAAGGGACGAGTGGTTTTTTGGGTAATTTGGAAACGCATTTTCCTTGTTTTGTGTAATATCGCTCGCTTTGAAGACACACGGGTGTCCGAGTGTTTTGTGTGGATATTTTGGTGACATCGGAACAGTTGGTGATTTGACGCCGCGGATTGTTGGCGAGACGGCCCCCGTACACCACGGCGGCTTCTTCAGCCCCGGAGACCCTCTTGATTGAACTTGACTTGACCTGACAGTTGACTGAACCTTGACAGATACTAACCGGAGTTGAAGCGAACATCGCGCCTCCCGGAATCAGGTGAGTTGCACACGTTTTGTAGCCAATCCACTGGCTTATATGACCCGCGAAACGCGTGGCAGTTCACTCCACTCGCACTAGGCGAGGAGTTTGAACATGAATCGACATAAATATCTATAAGTACGAACTATTGAACCTGCTCAGAAAATTGCACAAGAATCGGTAGAGAAATGTAGAGGAGAACAACTGGACATACAAACAAATTTTGGCCCAAGCTGAAGTTCTAGGACTTCGTTCGTTTCGCTCTCTCGTTCAAAAATACTAGTCACGGGCTCTTTAAAAAAAAATACGGAGCACGGAACAAATACGGAGCACGGAACAAATACGGAGCACGGAACAAATACGGAGCACGGAACAAATTATTTATTAACAAAGGAAATAAAAAGATTTCAACTCACGCTCCATAAAATAGCGTTACGTAGCGTTTGCACCTGGCTACGTGAACGCTGCAAAAACAACAAAGTAACGCAACGGCACTGTTTCCACGAAAATTCGTTTAAAATTGTCACCGGCATGTGAACACACGATATTTCGTCACAGTATTTTAACTGTAAATATACGTCCAGTCGTGTAGCGTTGTGCATATTAGCTAGATAGTGCTCGAATGCGCGGTAATTGATGTTATAGTGATAAGTCTCATGAGAACACAATAAAATGCATGGCAGCAGGTTGAGAAAGTTGTGCTGAGCAAGATTCGAAAGATTATCGCAACTAAAATGTGACGAACCTTGGCACCGTCTGCCAAGTACTTCCGGCCATATCAAGACTGACAGACTAGGGTTTACTCTCTCTACGATTAAAGTGCTAAATGATGCCACATGTCTCGTACTGTTGCCACATGACGTAAATATACCTACCCATACAAATTTTATGCGTCTAAGTAGTCGTTTGTTAGAATACCGTTATGTTTAATATAAAAATGTGGCGTACGCGAACACCTTGATAATGGTGATGACAAATGATTTTTATACCAAGAGCATATTGAGCCAACATTCGCGAGCAAGCAAGACAAAATGTTGGGTGCAACAATCGCCTTTATTTTGACGTTACACTACTGGCGCCACGCTGTGTACAGCGCAACGCCGCGCCGACACTCGCCACTCGTCTCGACATTTTACCGCGAGACTGACTCGATGTGACACGAATGTCACTTACGTACAGTCAGCGTCGGAATCAACAGCGCGAACGGTGGTTGAATATCTCATGTGAAAGGGACGGTTTTGGGTCACATAGGTACACAGAATTTGGATTTAGATTTGGATAGTGAATCTGCAAGTTTTTTATATGAAACGTCTAAACGCTCTGTTAGAATGAAAATAGAGTTCAAGGTTAGTCCTCTCACTCGCTCCTAGTAAAACGTATTAGTTAAAGCAATGACGCGTGTTTCAGTGTCCGAGAGGCAACGGGATGGCTCGCGGTATATTTTGAGTTCACAAAGCGTTGTGGATTCGCCCTGTGCAGCCCGAACTGAGCCAACTTGGACTGAGGCAGAAAGTGGAGGGGGGGGGGAATAAATTGTCGCCAGGTATTCGATTGAAATAACATTTCATTATATAAATAGCGTACCTACACGAGTTTTTTTTTATCATACTTGTACATTTTCACAGGGCGGTTCCACAACACTTCGGGAGCTCAAATACCGCTATCCGGTTACCTCTTGGGACACTGCAACTACGCGTAATTGCTCTGAATATACCTATATACTTGGCAGTAACATTTTGCAACCTGATTTGATACAATGTGCTTCATCCGCGCGCTTTTACGAGTTCTTGTGATAAAATGTCACAAGCGAATGAAGCATACTGGTTATCAACAAAGGTTGTTTCTTTTTTGGGCAAATATAAGGCTGTTACAAATTTTCCTCTGTTTTTCACCCCTTGAGTGACAGATACAATTTAAGAAAAAAAAACCCATTTCGCCCGTGGGCGTAACACAGGCTATTACAGCTCTGTATGTCTGCGCATTATGAAGCCCTTTTCGAGCAAGTGTTATGAAAATGAAATTTTTGACAGAAACTTATTATATTACATCATTGATGGCAAACAAGAATATAGCTTGCAACTGCAAAATAATCACAAACGCGTTGCGCCTTTTATTGGTTAGATGGATTGTGTTAACCGTTGGAGAAAAATGCAAGGTTTCTCTCAACACAGCGCAGCCTCGCGAGCTCTGGCAACATTACTGACAACCAGGAACACAAAGGCCACAGCTCATTAGAGCCACCCGGCACCCGACCCGCACCGCCTCGCCTCGGAACTGACTACGGAGTTGATGTAGTGAGCGCATGCCCGTACAAATCCATATAAAGAATACTAATCGCTCGAGGCGAGGCGGTGCGGGTCGGGTGCCGGGTGGCTTTAATGAGCTGTGACCTTTACACACCCCTTCAGAGCAAGCAGTGGGGTTATGGCTGTGGTCTTCCGCAGCTGGGCCCCTCCGAATATGAGCATGTTGAAATTCCGCTGTGCCCTACCCCCACGTCTCCTTTATATTTCATTTCTTTTATATTTTGGCGCAATTATAATATTTTTCTGTGAATATCAAATTGGTGCAGTCGGCAGAAGTAGCTACGCAAAATAACACGCTCAAAATGAGCTATAGTCCTTATCCCCTGGACATTAGAGTTGTGTCGGTCATTTTGAGCAACCCGCGTAGCTACTTTTGCTGCTGACTGTACCTATGCGAGATATAAGTGTCGAATTGACCTCAAATTCTATTTAAATAAAATAAAAATGGCGTAGAATTGAAGTAACTTGTTACCGTTCGACGTGTGTGGAATAATTAAGGGGCCGCGAAATGCGGCTGAATAATACTTTCGGCAGCTGAATACAAATTTTGGATGCAATTCAAGTGTAATAAAAATATTTAACTCCAATATCCATAACTCAACTGCTGTACTTGACTCGCATCATTTTTATTCAGAAATGTAGCATTTTTATACAAATCAAAGTAAATATTACGTAGACATTCGACGCAAAAGATATGTTTGACAGTTTGTGTAAACATTAATTTCACGACGACTACGTTATCAAAGTGACTAAAACACTTTTTTTTAACCCCCGCAAAAATAAAAGTAGTTATGAGTTTAACGTGTGTAATATCTCTGTAGGTAACCTACCTATCTGTGTATCGGTGTGCCTACTGTGCTGTGGCATCGCAGCTCCCAAACGGATGGACCGATTTAGGTGTTTTCTTTTATACCACGTAGGTGGCAAACAAGCTTGCGGCCCGCTTGATGGTAAACTGTTACCGTGGCCTATGGACCTGCAACTCCAAGGGACTCGTATGCGCGTTGCGTTAGTGGCTCTGTGCGCTGTAGAACGTACGAAATTATTGAACCTGCTCATTCAATTTCACGAGAATCGATTGAGAAAAGTAGAGGACATTGGCCGGACATCTGTACATCCGGACACGAACGAATTCTGGCCCAAGCTGAAACGAAGAACTTCGTTTGTTTAGCTCGACTACTACGTGTACTTATTATGTTTTTCCTGAAATGGGCTCCGCCCCGGAGGCTTATTTTAATACTGCTTGTTAAGTTTTATAAATAACGGCTGGGTGAGCAACTCATTGTTATTCCGCTACAGGCATGAACCTATAACCCGACCGAGTAAAAAAGACAAACGTAATAACGACTTTATTCCTCGCAGTCGTCTACTTAACCTAATCGGGTACTTATCCAGTATTCCACAGAGCCCGCAGTGCACTAACCCTGCACATTTTGCAACGTCATTTATTTCTATGAACCGCTGGGTACGTCTGTGGCATATTACAATAATGTGCCCTAAATCTCGGAGTATGATGTCACGTATATGCTCCTTCTGTGCTATGCCATCCTGGTACTTTATATCATTCAGCGAGGATTTGTTGATAAGAACCGGTTGGGTATAGTTTTAGTTAACTTTTTTGTTGTTAAATAAGAAAGGAAAAGATAACCAAGAGATGTAATAAAACCTTCAAAAGTGTAGCACGTGTACTAGAGTAGCTATTGTTTGTTCACAGTATGTTTAGGCCTGCCGACAAACCTGCGTTACTGTTTGACAACCCTACTTCAAGATAAAGATTTAAACAATAGATGTCGGTAATAATAAGTATTGTTCGTCATCTTAACTAAAACAAACTATACGTCTGTCACTTATTACAATAATGTGCCCTAAATCTCGGAGTATGTAACGTACTTAATGCTGCTTCTGTGCCATGCCATCCTGGTACTTTTTATCCTTCAGCATAATCATACAAACAATATCAAACTCATGAAAACCATTAATTTAAAGAAATTACTAAAATATTGGGTAGGTAAGTCATTTTATCGCAGTGGACATATTATAGTGACTCTTGTTTTAACCACACTGCGACATAATTATGTTTGAAGACAGCTGAGTAAATTTATTTCAAGAGAAGATGAAGTTTCAGAAGTGATAAGAAAGAACAACGTTTCGTAATCGTCATAATTTCTTAGTCCATTATTTGGTGTTCCGATTCCTTGAGGCATGAAAAACGAGTTTTACTTTTTCATGCCTCTTTCAAGGCACTTTTCCAACCAAAGCGGATATCTAGTTAATCTCGTAAGAAATTGTAAATGCAACATTTTCACTAAAAACATGGGTATTTAACTCACCAGCCGGCACAATTTGGAAGACACACGGCCTCTTCTGTCGGCCGACGGCGTTTGTCGCGCGACATAGCAGCGCGCCGTAGTCGCGCTCGCTGGCTGCGCGATAGCGGAGCTCGCTCGCTGTGCCGCCTGTTGACACTGAAGATATAGGAAACGATTTAGTCTTATGCTTATTGAACGAAAATTTTGTCATCGATCAGCGACAACGCAGTAAATTGCTTCATAAACTTTATGACAACGACATGGGATTTATATAAGTATATTTGATTCACTCCAGTCTCACTTTATATTGTTAAGGGTGGGTTGCACCAAACCGTCTATAATCGTCAAGCGTGATCGTTAAAATCTGAATGTATGGTAACTTTCACAAGTTTCTAATGACAGCTGGCGGCCATATTTAACGTTGATCGGTCTGTAATCGCCCTGACTGACATTGTGATGTTCAATGTCACATGCATTTGCCTAGTTGACTACTCACCTAACTCGCCGGTGAGACTTGGAAGTTTGTTTTGGAGCGCGTGTCCAAACCAGTTCCATTTGCGTCGCTTGATTTGAGCCTCATTGCAGCCTTCCCAGTGATTTGTCTTTAGTAAAACAGAATATAGTATATAGAGTTCCTTACCGTATCTAGCCGGTGAAACCTGGAAGCTCTCCCCGCTGTTGTTGAACTGCCAGGAGAAAGTGACGTCAGCCGGGTCCGCGCTCACCGTGCAGCGCACGCGCAGCGGCTCGTCTAGCCGAGCGCCGATCAGGAGCGGGGAGAGCTGCGCGCAGACCGGTGTATCTGCCAACGGACAATCATCATTATCGTCATTACTATCAGCTATTCCATGACCATATGCTATAGGCCGTCTTTTGAGGACCCATTTTGTCCCGCAGCGTAAATGCGAAACAGAAGACAGTGTATCAATAGCCTTACCTTTAAATAATGAATGTAATACCCGAACGCCCTTTAGAAAAAGTCTTAGTCTGATCCAGGAGTGATCCACGATCGTCCTAATATCGTTAATCCATGGAGCATAGACGACCGGACGCTTCTTTAGAAGCCCATAGTAGGTTTGACTAAAAATTCACGTCAGTAGGTACTCGTATTTCTCAAGCATCATGCAATCGATTTACAATAAGGTGAGAACCTCAATGAAAAATTTAGAAAGCCTGGTAGCAATTTTTAGACATAATTCGCAATCACGAGAGAGGTGGTCTGAAATGCATTTTAAAGTAGGGAGCTCCTCTTTTAAACGGGGCAACCGAAAGGCGCGTTGAAGCTTGGAAACTTTATAAATTTAGTAGATAAATATTTATTGCTCAGCGGGCAATATGATAGTGACCTTTTCCAACATAGTCCGGTATAAATATAACTTTGATTGGATAATTTACACGTTTTAATTATATTGTTTAAGCTGAGGATGAGCCCGTTAAGAAAATCTAGATGTATTTTTTTCGTTCAAAAAATTACAGTTAGTTGTTTCAACGCCCCTCCGAAATGATATGCAATCTAGGTTACTGGACTCAATGAGTTTACCAAACATATCGACATTTCATTCCATGCCTGTTCAACGCGTCGCTCTGTCTGTTTCCGCATCAGGCTGATTGTTTTGTCTGCCTGCAAGTATATCTGTTTGTTTGCGAGCCTGTAAATAATTCTGCTACGTAATAGGTATTGATTTCAAGCAACGGTAGCCTAGTGGTTCAGGCATGCGGCTGTCAAACGGTAGTCGTGGGTTCGAATCCCGGCTCGTACCAAAGTGGTTTTCGGAACTTATCTACGGAATATTTACTTTTAGGTTTTCGGAGAAGGTAAACATCGTGTTTCCTCACGATGTTTTCCTTTTAATCTTCCAGTCTAATCCCAATAAGGGATTTCCCTTTGGGTTGGAATGTTGAAGACAGTTGCTTTCTTAAAAACTAGTGCCTCTTGGGATTAGGGGTCAAAGCGGACCCCGGGATCCTTTACGGCACAACCGGGATGATTTTGGGAGGGAGGATGATGATGATGATGGTATTGATTGTTTCCTCACATTGCACCCTCAAATACACCGCCTGACTGGTAGCCTCCCCTATCTGGTTGGCAGCATTGCAGGTATATAGCCCGCCGTCTCTCCTCGTGACTCCTTGAAGCACCAGCGACTTGGTGCTGAAGATGACTCCGGAAGACATGTTTTGGTTAATTTGCTGGTCCTGGATAAAAATAAATGTGAGCGTAAGAATAACAGCTGTTGTATACTGGAATCCGGAGTTACAAATATAGTGCAATATTATTCAGTTCGAGTGTATCTACTATAAAGGAAATTTTCCTGTTTAGACTCGTAACTTTTAGCTTCGTAAAACGGACAGGGCATGTCCCCCATAAGGCACAACCGAGACTGTAACCGACGATTTTTTAACCCACCACATACGAAAGGTTAGAACGCTCAACCGCGCACACGGATCGCGATGCAGTGTGTTAACCATCTTACTGGCACTATTCTTACAGTTTTCTAATATTGACGGGTTATTCCCACCCAATTGGTATTTAAAAACATACAGATGCTAAAATATACTCGTAGATTCTTGTGAACTGCAGGTAGATTCAGTCAGACTAGCATTCATCGTAATAGGACAGTTGCTAAAAAAATATCTGAACATCCCACCCATAAATGTTTAGACTTCAGTAAACAACTTATTGAGTGTGCAGTTTACTTCAAATCAAATGCCAATCATTTATAGAATAGTATTGGTTTATGGACCGTATCTTTACTTGATTGGTCGATAGATTAGTCTCAATGACATAACATGACCTTTATAAAATAAAAAGTATAAGTCAATAGAAAGGCGCATTAATATCCAAGACCATAAAAACGCCACTTTAAGGATCATATGTGAAGCGAAAAACTTTACGCACTTGAGCGGGAAAACTTTTTAAGGACGTTTTAAGCACCAATACGACCCTCCATTCTCCTCGCAAACGTTTACGGACCCACATAAATAATAAATATGTTACAGCATAATGTTCGTGACTCACTCACGTTATGGAACCACGAAATGCGGTGTTCTTTTGGGTTCGCCCTGATGTTGCACTCGAAGTAGACATCGTCCCCTTCCTTAATGTCGTTCGCGTTCAGTGTGCTACCCAGTGACATGGCCAGCACCGGCTTATCTGCAAAGACGACCTTATTACCTAAACAGAAAAGTCTTTATCTCGTTACTCAAGACACAAACTAAGTGTACAAGCGAAAAAGAACCATCGCGCGCGAGCGATAGAGTGGAAAATTTACTCGTAGACACAGGAGGCAACTTGATAAAAACTACTCACGTAAACTTGTGGAAATAAGATCCTATTTTAAACGCTGCAAAGTTTAAAATTGATTAGAAACTTGCAGCTACTTTATAAATATCAGCGGTGTTAATAAAAATTGGATCTTATTCTTTTCAAAGTAGAACAGAAATTCAATTGGGTCCGTTGTAAGAAAGTTTATACGTGCTTAAGATTTTATTGGTGTCCTTTGCCCTGATGTTTAGTGCCTTTTATTGTTTGTTTCAGGCGTACCCATGTTTCTTTGTGTAGTACCGGCATTTAATATGTTTAGGATGTCTTGAACCCCTAATAATCTGACCCTTTAGTAAGTTTTACTGTGGAATACGGAATGTAACGATTATTAAACAGTGTTGTAACAGTTTCATACAAATATTTGTTAAATTACAAGTACTAGCCTAGTGAGTAACAATAGCAACAACGTAATTTTTGTAACCTTTAATTATGCCTTTATTTGGACGCTGTTAACGTGCCTGAGATATACTTAGTTATATCAAATGATGGAGTATAATCCCAAAACGTCTGACTTTTTTTTTCTTTTCTTTTTGTGGAGAAAACCAGCAATCCTGCAAATGGTTATGTGGTATTTCTATCAACTAAAATTTCCACAGTGCTCTGCTCTGCATCTGCGCTCTCGACATGCAGGGGACTCCAGAATCTCATGCTGAACGCACTGGAGCTGGGGAGCGCCTCATGACATTTGGCTCGTCCTAGGGCAAAGAGATGTTGTCGCCTATCTCTCTTAAGCGAGTGCCCCAGCCCCCGCCAAAACATTTCAGACCCTGGCATTCCTAAAAGTACCTAATGAACTACCTACATATCTTTATGCATCAAGATTTACGAAAAATGTGTACGTTAATATTGTGAATGGAAAAACTAGGTATGGAATAATTTAATTTTGTCTTACTTGGCCCTAGTTCCAGAAATCAGGCTAGGTCAAAGAGAAAGACCTTCGATCGCTTCAAAGTATATTTATATTTGGTAGGTACTATGAAACCAAATTTTGCACTGATTGCGTTACTGGTCGGTAAACAGTCAGTAGTAATAGTAGTCGAAAATGGGGCGATGCGCTTGCTACGAATGCAGACTTCCTGGTTTTCTACCACCCCGCTAATTGTAGGCGCACAGTGATAATTCGGTACAAACTCGATTGACAGTTGACACCAACAGCTGGCAGCTTACTGATATCGTCCCGCCTCCGCATCGACGAATCAGGATGTCATCTAAGCGGGGGTAAGCACAACAAACGCCGCGACGCGATGTAATAAATTTATAAATATTTTTCGGACAATCTTAAACAAATCAATCTAGTCCCAAACTAAGCAAAACTTGTACTATGGGTACTAGACGACGATATACATACTTATATAGATGAATAAATACTTAAATACTTACATAGAAAACACCCATGACTGAGGAACAAATATTTGTGTTGATCACAAAAATAAAAGCCCTTACCGGGAAAAACTGCTACGCTCCTATTTTTAAGAACAACAAGAGCGAGAACTTGCTAGTGAGACTGGATCGCTCTCACACAAGTCACACAGACAAAATTTGACAAAAGATTCGCGGTGTCAGTTATGCTAGCCACCCGCAGTTCAAGTCGTGGTACTCACAAACCACGCGCATCTTGAAAGAGTCTTCGAGCGCAGTCCGCAGGATGGCGTTGTCGGCGCGACACCGCATCACTGCGCCGTCGTCTTCTGGCTGCGGTATGATCGTCAGCCGGCTGACGGACGTCGTGTCGTTGGAGAACTCGTTTAGCTGTTGGAAAAAGGATTGTATTAACGTACGGTTAATGATACAAGCTACCAACATCCAAGGAACTAATCCATCACTATTCACATAGCGTTTTCTGGGTTGTACCCTAAAGGAGCCCGGGGCGATGTTTTAATTCACCGAAAAGCTACTGATATATGTACAGACTTTTTTTAAACCCAGTGGTACGTCGTCCTCCCCCCACCTCCGATCCGATCGAGATTGAAAAACAAATCTACGCTCGAGATTGAAAATCGAATTGATACGACTGAAAAATACTTATTTTACCTTTTGGTCTAACGCTAACGCCTACCTCCTCTGTCTACCGTTACCTATCGTCACCTCCGTGTCCGCGGACATCTGAGCTGGCTTGTCCGTGATGGCCACTGCCCACTAGGCTAAACCAGTGGTCAAGTCAAACACTCACCTTTCCCCTAGTATATCGCCTGTTCTCTCTGAACCACGTGATCTGCGCGGGCGGCCTGCTGCCGTGGCTCACGCACACCAGCGTCACCTCCGTGTCCGCGGACATCTGGGCGGGTTTGTCCGTGATGGCCACTGCCCACTAGGCTAAACCAGTGGTCAAGTCAAACACTCACCTTTCCCCTAGTATATCGCCTGTTCTCTCTGAACCACGTGGTCTGCGCGGGCGGCCTGCTGCCGTGGCTCACGCACACCAGCGTCACCTCCGTGTCCGCGGACATCTGGGCGGGTTTGTCCGTGATGGCCACTGCCCACTAGGCTAAACCAGTGGTCAAGTCAAACACTCACCTTTCCCCTAGTATATCGCCTGTTCTCTCTGAACCACGTGATCTGCGCGGGCGGCCTGCTGCCGTGGCTCACGCACACCAGCGTCACCTCCGTGTCCGCGGACATCTGAGCTGGCTTGTCCGTGATGGCCACTGCCCACTAGGCTAAACCAGTGGTCAAGTCAAACACTCACCTTTCCCCTAGTATATCGCCTGTTCTCTCTGAACCACGTGATCTGCGCGGGCGGCCTGCTGCCGTGGCTCACGCACACCAGCGTCACCTCCGTGTCCGCGGACATCTGGGCGGGTTTGTCCGTGATGGCCACTGCCCACTAGGCTAAACCAGTGGTCAAGTCAAACACTCACCTTTCCCCTAGTATATCGCCTGTTCTCTCTGAACCACGTGGTCTGCGCGGGCGGCCTGCTGCCGTGGCTCACGCACACCAGCGTCACCTCCGTGTCCGCGGACATCTGGGCGGGTTTGTCCGTGATGGCCACTGCCCACTAGGCTAAACCAGTGGTCAAGTCAAACACTCACCTTTCCCCTAGTATATCGCCTGTTCTCTCTGAACCACGTGATCTGCGCGGGCGGCCTGCTGCCGTGGCTCACGCACACCAGCGTCACCTCCGTGTCCGCGGACATCTGAGCTGGCTTGTCCGTGATGGCCACTGCCCACTAGGCTAAACCAGTGGTCAAGTCAAACACTCACCTTTCCCCTAGTATATCGCCTGTTCTCTCTGAACCACGTGATCTGCGCGGGCGGCCTGCTGCCGTGGCTCACGCACACCAGCGTCACCTCCGTGTCCGCGGACATCTGGGCGGGTTTGTCCGTGATGGCAACTGACGTTGGACGCACTGTTGACAAACGTATCAGCTTATTATTCTATGCAGTAAGAAAAGCCTTTGGTAATCATCAGCCAGGACGGGTATGGCGGACTCCCGGGAACCGCCCTGACTACCGTCTAAAACACCACGGTGCTCTACGGTAGGTACTCTACGGAGCCATGGGATCGCTTGCGCACACTTCCGCGACTCCACTAGCAAGAGGAACTGACCTGCGAGATCAATTAAAGGGTTTCTAATTTTGTGGTATATCGTCCTCCACTGGCGTTTACCTATGCCTCCCATTTTTGCACTGTTATTTAAATATTAATCCCAAAATCTGAATTTATGAAATTTAAGATGTTTTGGTCTGACTGAAAAATTATTTCTAAGTAAGGTAAGCACGGTAGCAGCTTCCAAATCTGCATAATTAAAGTAACTCTTTTAGTAACAAAATCAATTAAAATTTAAATTAGTTAAATGGCTAGAGCTACTCGTATGTTGAACTTTCCTTTAGCTTTAAAATATGATTCTAGCGCTAAGATATAAAGTGGATAGGTGGTAACAGTATTTTATATCGAGATAAAAACGTCAGTACAGATATCACAAGACGGCGCGCGAGTTTTCTCGATTTTTCTCGCACTATCCGTTTTTCTCTTATTAGAAAACTTAGAATAACAATGAGCTAATGTTTTATTTTTAAATTGAAGTTAAACAATCATTTAGCTGGGGGGTAAATAACTTTTCGTATTATGGCATTATTTTTAAAATTGTATTCCTTAAGGCTAGATTCCAACCAATCAGTAAGAGCTAATATATCTAATTGACAATTAGACCGAAGTCTGAGGTTAAACTTAAGGCTGCACCGAGGAAATTATGCAATTATTGCGTTCGTTTGGTTCCTTTCTGTATTGTTATTACTAAAGCTTTAGTTGTGAATTCCTATATGAGATATTTAAGGATTCACTCTATTAATCATACGCTTTAGAAACACGGTTACTTATACTTTCCTCGATAGAAAATAAATCCAAAGTTACCCCTAAAAAAGAAAGTAAACCCTTAGTACGGCGTAAATACGTCATTGAAGGTCATCAGTTTTTGAATAATAACAAAACTTCATGTCTTCTACGACGTATACGTTCCACATTTTCAAAATGTGGATTATTTTTGCAATACGAAGGAAATAACTAAATTCGCAGACGTTTCGCCCATTCTAGCTAGAGCCGCCACGCTTCCCCTCTATCCGCTTTAGTCTTGCTTCCGCTGTCAGACGGGGAGGTTGTGTCGCTTGACCTTACTCACGATTTGGAAAAGTAAAGACAATTTTTTGTTGTTCACTATGGGAAACAAAACAAATAGATCAAAGAAGAGGAGAGGTTGGCGAAAAAAGAATGCTAAACGCTTGAATGAAGAATTTAGTATGTAAAACTCATATACTCGTAACTACAAATTATAAGCCCAGGGACTGCGCGGGTGACGGCTGTCACTCTCGTTGCAAATTAATTTTGATTTATCGCCGTACTGTCCCTATTGCGATGGTTTATTATTTTGTTACTTATTTATTTATTGTTTAATGTAAAATGAACAAATATTTAACAAACAAATAAATTAAGCTTTCTTGGGCAAGGACAAGGACATGCCAATAATTTTGAAGAAGAGAATAATCCTGTTGCTTCATAAGCATACTCAGTACCTATACCTACCTACTGCCTACTAATAATACAGGGTGATCGCTAATATGTGGCACTCCTTTTAAGGGCGTACAGTAGGGCTCATTTGCAATCTATTATGCCTGTCAATAAATGACTATTCTTTATCGACCAGTTAGCCTAGTGGGTAGTGACGCTGCCTACGAATCCCGGTAAGGACAAATATTTGTGTGATGAGCATGAGTGTTTGTTTCTGAGTCTTGGATATTTTATATGTATTTACGTATTTCTATCTATTAAATATACCGTCGTCTAGTACCCATAACACAAGCCTTATTGAGCTTACTATGGGACTAGGTCGATTTGTGTAAGATTGTCCCCTAATATTTATTATTATTATTTATTGACTTAATTATTTGAAATTAACTACGATAGAGAAAAATTCCAGCACTAACATTATAAATGTGAAAGTGTCTGTCTATATTTCTGTTTGTCTGTCTGTTACTTCTTCACGCTTAAACCGCTAAACCGATTTAGATGAAATTTGGTATGGAGATAGTTTGAGTGTCGGGGAAGGACATAGGTTAGTTTTTATCCCGGAAATCATCCGCTAAGGGGTGAATATTTGTATAGAGCTACGATATAAACGAGTTCCACGCGGACGGAGTCGTGGGCAGAAGCTATTAACAAGTAAGTATAAATAAAAACTGCATGTAACTTTTGTTTCATTTCAACCAGTGTTCGTTTTCTATACATTTTGTAGAAGGCAAAGTGCAAGTGCTACTTATTTTGATTGTGGTTTTTTATATCGTTAGGAGCTTTGTTATAGAAAATTTACTATTAACTTTTTCACTAGGAAAACGACAATCATAAAGTATTACAAATATATCCAAAAGTTCTTTTTACTAATTTTTATTAACTAAAATCGGGAACTACATACTAAATACGACAAAAGAGGCTGCAAATCAGACTTACCTCCTTAAAAGGTTATTTATTTACCACACCTTCTTAGCAATCAATCTGTATAACGAGTATTTACGATATTTCAACAAAACTTACACCTCGGGTGGGTAAAATTCATTTAATGAAATCTACTACAAATTGAATCTTAATTTTTATCTATATACGGGGTGTGGCCTGTAATGGGAGCAATAAATTTAAGGGCTGACTCTATGTATTATCCGCAGTGATTCTGTAAAGGTACCAGTGTTTCAAGATTCTTGAATTCGGAAATAATCTTATCTGAAGTTGTGATACCTAAGTAATGGATCTCGACATCTCGATATCGTAGCATGCCAGTCATTAACTATCTTGGTAGAACACTGGGCACTTTCGTAATTGCGATTATACTAACTTTGGTTTTCTAATTCTTTTTGTTTTTTTTTTTCAATTTTACAAGATTTTTTGGTGTTTTTGAAGTAAAACAAAATGGATATCATTCCAGTTAAGCAAAAGAACACACGTACGCTTTACTTATTTTTTTTTTTCTATTTTTTTTTAAATTTTTTTTCAATTTAACCACTTGGAAATAATTACTGATTAACTTAATAAGCCACCGTTTAATTTTTTGCTCCTATTACAGGCCACACCCTGTATAAACATATAATATTTTTGAACAAGCTATCCAACGATACCCCACACTATAGGTTTAAGGTGGTTCGATATCCATACAAAACGTTATTTGACATTCGCAGGCTAACGGCGTGATATTTGAAGAAACTTATGTAACGAACTTTTATAAATTGGCTTTCCATTTGCGCGAAATTCCCCCTTTCCTCGAATAAACTTGTATAAACTAGAATAATTGAGATATTAGATTGTGACGTCATACTTTGAAAAACCGTTTCTCAAATAATTCTAGTTTATACAATTCTAGTTTGACGACCGGTTAGTCTAGTGGGTAGTGACGCTGCCTACGAAGCTGAAGGTCCTGGGTTCGAATCCCGGTAAGGGCAAATATTTGTGTGATGAGCATGAATATTTGTTTCTGAGTCATGGATGTTTTCTATGTATTTAAGTATTTCTATCTATTAAATATATCGTCGTCTAGTACCCATAACATCGTCGGTCGATTTGTGTAAGATTGGATTTTTTTTTTATTTTTTTTTTTATTATACAAGTTCATTCAAGGAAAGGGGGAATTTCGCGCAAATGGAACGCCAATTTGTGAAAGTTACTTACATAGGTTTCTTAAAAAATCACGCCGTTACCCTGTGAATGACAAATAACGTGTTTTTTTAGTGTACCTCCCCTACACTTGGGTGTAGGGGAGGTACACTAAAAAAAAAAAAACCGGCCAAGTGCGAATCGGACTCAAGCACCGAGGGTTCCCTTAAAATTTACGGTTTTCGCAATTTTTCCTTTATCTGTGCTATAAGACATTGCTTCGTACCAAATTTCAAGATCCTGAGTTCACGGGAAGTACCCTCTAGGTTTTGATTCCCTTGCGAGTTTCGAAAATTTGCGGAAATTTGCGGCATAAACGGCTGTATCTTGATTGCGTTGGCTTAGAAAATTGATTTTTTCACAGCTCCATTTTCAGGTGCAACCCTAAAAACATGTTTTTATAAGTACTACTGTTTTGACGGTGTGATTGATTTATATACCCATGCTGCATTACAGTTTTCTAGTAGTAAGGGTTACTGAGCTAAGCCGAAGACGGACATGGCGAAACTATAAGGGTTCCTTGTTGACTATGGAACCCTAAAAAACGGGGTGCCCTCTGAGATTTTTACCCTATTTAGCCGTTCTGTTATTTTACATTATTGAGTTACTATTGTGCTTTGAATACTAATTTGTCATTCATCGTAGATACTATAACCTACGGACGGCTTCATAAATAAATAAAAAATTGACAAATCTGCATGAAGGTTTGTCTGAATGTGAATATTATCAATACAATTATTTGAAATCGTTTGGTTGTCTAAATTTTGTAAATGTATTGGTAACACCCTCGCTGAAAGCATTTATAGCGCCATTTGCCGCCATTCTTTGCGTTCTATGACTCTATGTAGGCGATCGGCGCACAGCTCCAGCCGCCGCCGCTCGCTCCTGCCTGTGTGCGTCACACACACACATGCACGGAGCGCATAGAATACCTAAAATCAATTCGCGCCAGAAGCTCGGTGCCCTCATAAATGTTTGGGCGCTATTTCTATTATCACGTAAAACTATATCACGAACGACTTTATCACGAAAACTTTAAAACGATTTTTTTACCATGAATATACTTAATCAGAAAAAACTTTTTCAAGAAAGCTTTTTCGTGAAATCTTTTTCGTGATTTAGTACTGCCACGAATATTTGAATTGGGTTCTTAATATTAAATCAAAGATGAAATCATCAAGACCTGGTGCGACTTGAACACTTTTACCTGACCGGGCAGAGGGGTAATTTTGTAACTTTTAGAACGAGCGATAAGATAACTAAACTGTAATTTTCCCCTAAAACAAATTATATTGCTTCGATCCTACCATATTCCAAATAAGATTAGAAAATATTAGTATTGGTATGTTTGAAAAGCACAATTTACGACCGCTTAATCCTGGTTGGTAGTGACCCTGCCTACGAAGCAAGAGGTCCTGGGTTTTATTTGTGTGATGAGCACGAATCTTTGTTCAACTCACGTATTCAATGTCACAATGGGCGAAATGTTTTGAACTCTTCGGGAGTTCTTTTTCAGGATGAGTGTTTTCGCGGCGGTGTCACTTGAATCACTGCCCGCGCCCGTTCCGAACGCCGTGCAGAATGGGGGGAGGGAGGTAGTCTTGCGCTGGAGTTGTGTGAGCGTGAGAAGAGTTCGAAACATGTCGCCCGTAGTGACATTTAATACGACAGTTGAACGGTGTAATTAGATTAGCAAAGTTTAAATTAGATTAAAACCACAATGTAAATTACTGTAGTTACTACTGCTTTTAATTTTAATACCTACGGTATCATCTGAGAGCCTCTCTAAGATGAGAAACATCAAATATTAAAACAAGACCTTAATAGAATATTCTACGTCTAACGCCAATCAAAATGCCATTCTAACGTTTTTGGTTAAGTTAAATAACATTTGGTGTAGTCTGGAAGCTTAATAAATCTATTACCTGCGACCTCTAATATCTCAACACCACTCACTCACTTGTTGTCAACTAAGAAGTGCCTGGAATGGTCTAAATAAATGGTTTGACTGACATCTTATGAATCAGTTCCTATAGTGAGTTAATTAGTACACTAGATTATTTTGAGTTGTTTGATAGTGTTGTGATTAAGAATAAGAAGTTATGTTGTATCCTCAACTACATTTATCTATAGTAATATAATAAAACGGTAAAGTTTCTGAATGTGTATATGTTCTATATACACATTCAGAAACTTTACCGTTTTATTATATTACTATAGATAAATGTAGTTGAGGATACAACATAACTTCTTATTCTTAATCACAACACTATCAAACAACTCAAAATAATCTAGTGTACTAATTAACTCTCTGAGGGTCTAAGTGTATGTGGAACTATTCAGCCGAATTCGAAAATTCTTTCACCAGAGGGGTAATCACGTAATGTTCCGAATGCGCGTAAGGCCAATCCCACTGTCATTTTTCCATATAAAATTTGACATTTAGATCATCATCATCATAATCATCATAATTTATTGCGTTTCATGTTAGTATAATAAAGCTAGGTACAGTTAAACATGAGCTCTGTTGAGCATAGCAATTTCTTAAAACTACAAGTTTAAAATTCAAAATTTCAAAATTGTGAAAATGTACATTCGAGTCCAATGCACACAACACACACAATACAATACAATTCACATACAATTTCTTCCTAAAACCTAATATTTTCGTTTTAATTTTAGGTAATTCTGAATCATGCACATGCATTTTAATTCTCCTCTAATTACTAACTAGTTCACATAATAGCAAATTATTAACAATGTCCATACCTATATGTCTAAACATACTTATTAGCAACTATTAACTATAACATTATTTGATAATTATATATATTATATGTAATTCTATGTCAATTCATTATTTTGGGTAGTAAATAACTGTAGATTCTATTAAACTATTTAAGGGTGTCTGTGATAAATTCTTGACATGAGTAATATGTTTTACTTATGAGCCAATCTTTAAGTCTACTTCGGAAATTATTATATTTGTCCTCTTTTTTTATGAATTCAGGGATTTTGTTGTAGACTCTAATTGATTGGTAGTGAGGTCCACTTTTATACATATTCAGCTTAGGTTCCGGGAGGGCTAATTGGTTATTTCGACGGGCGCTTTTAACAAATTTGTATTGGGTTAGATGTTTTTTAACAAACAGTGCTACTTCCAGTATATATATGCACGGTAGGGTCAGCAGCTTAAGTTTGAGAAAGTGGGGTCTGCAACTTTCCGGGCGGCGTATGTTAGCTATTATGCGTATACACTTTTTTTGGGCTACGAACAAGTCGTGGGCGTCTGTGCTATTTCCCCATAAGATAATACCATTTCGCAGCCATGCATAAACATACGCATAATATGCCGACAGTGCACATTCAATATGAGTATTTCGCTTAAGTACACTTAGTGCATATATGAAACGAGATAACTTGTTGTTTGTAATCTCAATATGCTTTTTCCAATTTAGGTTTGTGTCAATTGTAAGACCCAATAATTTAAATGTACTAACTTCTTCAATACCGATTTCGTTTGATACATTTGCCAAATCTAGGGGTACTTTTTGGTATGGCCTGAATTGTATTAACTTAGTTTTGTTGATATTAAGCTCTAAACAGTGGTCGCGTAGCCAGTCGTTAAGGTCTGTTAGCGTGTCCTTTATATCGCTATTGATGTTGTAATGTTTCGGGCATCTGAATAACAGAGAGACGTTATCCGCAAATAGGGTGCAGTGATGTTCCGTAGTCTTAGGCAAATCATTAATATATACTACAAATAGGATACATCCGAGGACACTCCCCTGTGGTATTGAGCTATTTATTATTAGAGGCTTTGATAAGATATTAGCGAGTTCTCCCGTTTTTTTATTGTAGTGTTGTATCTGAACGATTTGTACTCTGTTTTCGAGATATGATTTTAACCAGTTGTAGGCTTCACCTCGTATACCTACACCATATAATTTTCCTAGGAGTACAGTGTGTGAGACTTTTTCATATGCCTTGGTCATATCTAGCAATAAACCTATGGCATATTGCTTATCTCTGAGGTAATTAAGGATTTCGTCTACATATGTATATACGGCGAGGGTAGTTGAATGTTTTTTACGGAAGCCATTCTGATTGGGATCCAAGAGATTAAACTTTTCTAGGAAATTATAAATACGGGTGGCCATTGATTTTTCAAAAATTTTCGATATTGTTGAAAGTAAGGCTATTGGCCTATACTGGCTAGGATTTAGCGGATCACGTTTGTCCTTGAGAATTGGTTTCACTATGGCAATTTTTAGTTTGTCGGGGAAAATAGATTGAATAAAGGATTGATTTATAAGTTTAGTTATATACGGTGTTAGTTCGGCACTGCAATGTTTTATGAGGGCTGCCGGAAGGTTGTCATAACCTGCGCTGTGTTTATTTGGTAGTTTACTTATTATCGTCTTTACTTCACTTTCTGTCACGGGGCTAAGAAACATGGAATTCACGGCTGGTTGTATGACCGGCCGCCCGGTCGGGCGGTTTTGTGATGTTGAATTACCCACGGCGGAGAAATAATCATTAAATAGATTAGAGACTTGACGTGGACAATCCACACTTGTGTTATTGTGTTGTAGTGTTATGTTTGGTGTAAATTGGGATGTTTTTGGTGCAGTTACGCTTTTTATCACGCTCCACATACTTTTTATTTTGTTCTGTGAATTTGTCATTTGCCGTATGTAATTAAGTTTTTTTGAGGTTTTAATCGTTTTTTTTAATGTTTTGTTATAAAGATTATAGTGTATTCCTAAGACTTCACTGTTTGCCTGATTTGTGAGAATACGAAGAATTCTTTTATGCTTACAAGAACGTCGGAGTCCGTGAGTAATCCAACCTTTTTTCTTTTTTGATTTTATTTTTGTAGTTCTTAAGGGAATATGCTTGTTTAGTAGATCTTGCATTGTCTTGTCAAATCGATTATAGTTCTCATTGGCATCATATGTGCTACTAATTACATCGTTACAGTCTAATTGTTGCAGGGCTTGCTTATAATGTGATAAGGCAGTTGGAGTAAAAAACCTTTTTTGTGTGTAAATACAGGCGTTACACGCAAATGTTTGCAACTGAAATTCATAAACAATAACCATATGGTCAGATATACCTAAGTCTTTCACAGAAACATTATATTTTTTATTATTTGTGAAAACCAAGTCAATGAATGTTGCGCTCGTGGAAGTAACCCTAGTTGGACCCTGGACAATCTGATACAAATTATTTTCTAACATTAAGCCTGCGACAGTCAATTGAATTTTGTAAGATATTTAAGTTAAAATCTCCTACTATTAGACTATGTTTGTTAATTTTAGATCTACCTAACGTGCGTACAATGCGTTATGTGATCGACCAGCTGGTTTCAACCTGTCAACCATTGTGCAGTATGTTTGTAGATGCTCATTTATTTCTACAAAAAAATAATCGAGACGTTTTTCTTCAAAGCTGGAGAGAAAAAACCCCAGGTAATTGAAAGACATATCCTTTATTCCCAAACGGAGGTATTAGATGTACAATCAAAGGGTCGGGGGCTCGATTATTTTTCTTTGTTCTTGTTGTTAATACTTAGGACAGGGCTGAATACTGAAAAAGATTCCCTGAAAAAGAGCCTATTAAGTCTGTTTTGTTCAGGCGTAACTCTGGTCGCTTTTGACCTAGATTTCTCGATTCAAATGCGTCTTTTCATTCATACATATTTCAAACGCTGAAGGACAATCGTCGTCCCAAGTTGGAACTATCTGATTTTATATTCTACGCAGACCTGATAGTAAGTGGATTCTCAGAACCGTTGTCATATGCAGTCTCTGCGTTGCAAATTCGTATCTCAGATACGTACCTATCTACGTGAGGTATAACATGGAGTGTAACTAAGCTTTTAGTTCTATATATTGTAACCGCATCGTTAAAGGCTAAAGTTCCATTAAAAAAATTGTGACATGCATTAAAAAGGCATAACATAACAAGCCTAATCCAATTTTAAACAACATTAGACTTCGTATTTTAAATTCTCCGTTTCAGCTTGGGACAAATAAATAAATAAAATCAATAAATAAATATATGGGGACAATCTTACACAGATGGATCTAGTCCCAAACTAAGCAAAGCTTGTACTATGGGTACTAGACGACGATATACATACTTATATAGATAAATAAATACTTAAATACATAGAAAACATCCAAGACTCAGGAACAAATATTCATGCTCATCACACAAATAAATCGACGGTCCCTATTAAAAGAGTCGGATCTGCAAAACAGCTACTTTTTAGGAGAAGCTGTCAAAGTTTTTGGAAAAAAAAATTGTATGGGGGAAATTGTTAATTAATGGAATATCGTTATCAAACTTCGAATGTTTGCTTATTAGTAGGTTGTTTATTACTAGCCGTTGAGCTTACATGTACTTTATCAGCCATTTTTACAAAAAAATACAAAAACCTCTTATATTACTTTTTTAACCGGAATAGCTTAAGCATCATTTGTCGGAAGTGCCACATACGACGTTATTGTCTGGAAATTGTATTCATAATTATGTCGGATGTACCACATCCGACAAAAAAGGTACTCCAAAAAATGTCGTAATTGGCAGAACTGACATTGTTGCACGGAAACTCTTATGTAACAATTGAATACAGAGAAAATTTACTTGATAACTTAACAGGCTATAAATTACATAAAATACACAACAAAAAACACGCTACACTTTTCCGTGTAAAATAGTAGAATATGTTATATCCGACACTTTGTACTCACTGTGTGTCCCGTAAAAATGTCGGAACTGTCACAACCGACGTTTTTAAATGTCATCTGTTCTTAGATCCGACATTTTTATCTTGGTTTTTAGAAAAAGTATTGAGAAAAACTAAAATCTGTGAATGTGGTTTTAAAATGTAGAGTTTTTTACGACCTAAGCCGCTGAAAAACAAAAACTCAAATTTTGCAGATCCGACTCTTTTAATTGGGACCGTCGAAATGCCCTTACCGGAATTCGAAGCCTTTGTAGGCAGGGTCACTACCAACTAGGCTACAAAATTATTTCGTATGCACGGATGTCCTGCTGTCCTGCAGTCGTCCGTCGGTCCGGCTGTTCTACTCTACAGGTCGCATTTCTCAACCGATTCTCGTGAAATTTTCTGAGCAGGTTTGAGAATTATGTATAATATTTTACAATGCATGTGCTCGAAAAGAGCGTTTTCCAAGCACTAAAATCGTGCGGAAAGTGCCACTTTTTCGCACTAGTGCTTTTTACTTTTCAATTTTTTTTTAATTTTCAAGTCCGTCGTCAGCCCGACACAAAGAGTTTTTATTTCCCGAGAAAAGTTTTACATATATTTCAATTACACGTTTTCTTTCATATAAAAGGTACATAAATACTAATAACGTATAAAATGATTTATTAATGTTTATGAATTTTGAATTTGGTCAATAAATAAACTAATTTTAAATATTCACTTAATGTGTTTGGCTGAACGCATCTTTCTTATGCCTTTTACAATACTTAAGACAGTATGGCGGCTTGCACATGCGCAATGCGCATATGTTGACCGCGCATGTATCTAAAAGCCCGCCATTGTTGTTTATTGTCAGTTTTGTGTAGTTATTTTATGTAAATATGTTAAAAAGGTCGAGTGAGAGTGAGTAATCAATAATAATAATGATTTATTGCGTTTCCAATAGTGTCAGTATGTTTCTTAGAACTACGACGGTACAGCGTCTTTTTGTTGTTTAATATATTGAGTTAAGTACTCAAAACTAATTGTGTTCTAAAACCACAATACAATGGTTTTAACTTTTAAGTGAATAAGCTTGACAGCAAAAGATGTGGAGAAGTTGTTAAATGCAATTCCAGATAATAAGTAGGTGGTACCTGAATCTACCTGGGTTCTTCAATTTTAACCTAGATCTATTTTAAACCAACATTTCAACATTTAATATATTTCCTCACACAAGGCATAGTAAAAAGTTGTATGATACACGCGCGTAAAGATGATTTCCGACTCGTGTCGAATTATACATTCGCTCGCTTCACTCGCTCATGTATAAAAATGACACTCGTCGGAAATCACCTACTTTCCACACTTGTAGCATAAATAACTATTGTCGATTCAGTTTTAGGAAATAAAAAAAAAGACTAGCGAGTTCTGTAACTCACAGAGCCACTAATAAAGTAAAATCAATTTATCCTTACGTGTCTTATCATGTAAGCAAACACTTCTCGAAGACTTCGCATTTGTCTCTGGGATTACACAATAATCATGACTTGAAATGTTGTTGTACTTAAAGAATTTCATAAAGTAATTAAATCGACCAAGACCACTGAAAAATAGAATTCATAATAAGAATTTCTTCAATTATCGAAGTAACGAACGAATGACCTCAAAAATATCTGACGTAACGATGTCGACAGGCTCAAGTATACTAATGACCGCCACCGCAGGCCGCGCCAGTGTGATTCATTACATTAACAGTGAATATAATTATTTTGAAATACCTATTCAACGATACCCCACATGACATAGTTCGTGGACTTATTTTTTTTCTTTTTTACAATATGGCGTCTGGTGGCCGCCATTTTTAATTTTGATCACGGTTCTGCCTTAAGTGACACAGGTGCAAGATTAGAACAATTCAATTGACGTTTGATTCGTTAAAATTGACCCATGCGTTTGATCTCTGGCACTCTAGAGATCAAACGCAAACAATCATACATGGATATACTGGTAAACACACCCTCCTTTGCGTCGCGCAATCGGGTGAAAATACGTGTATAGAATAGTGTGAAGTTCGCATTTTCCAGAATATAGTAATAGTGTGAAGTTGGCATTCTGTAGCTTCTGTGCAGCCATTACATTGTGACATCTCTAGCCACTAAAATTGAGTTAAAACATCGCACAGAACGCTATACCCATCTATTACGCTCAGCGTCCGTATTGCAGACGCTCAGTTTAAAATACGAGTGCACAAATCGAGTTAAGTCGTTATTCTAAGAGCGCTATAAATATGGTGCGATTGTACGGACGTTGTGACGTTATTGGAGCAAGTAATGTGTGTTATTTTAAAACTAGTAAAATGTAATGTAAACATGTAAATGTAATTTGAGAAAATGGTGCCGTTAGCTTCCAACTCTTGGAGGTAGATATCGCTACTCTCCTAAGTAAGGAACATGGCAGTTAACCATAAGCCTCAGCTCACCTGTCACGCCTCACCAAACTTATATTTACTACGAATTGCGGCGTCTGATATATTTGTGGGTGAACGGTGAGGTGAGGATAAAAAAGTTACAAAATAGCGCGGCTAGTTGAAGTATTTGTGTAATCGAACATCGGCTTCGATAGCTTGTTGGTGGAGACTGTTGGGAGCGGCTCGCCTGGTGTGCCAGGAGGTCACCGGGTCGAAATCAGCTCGAAGTACATTTTTAAGTGTTAACTTCGCTTCAACTTTGGCGGGCACTTGAACGAAGGAACGAGAAGACTGTTTTTCTGGGTTTTCCGTGTGTGTGTATCAGTGAGACGTAGATTCTCTTACTAAGCCAAATTAATGATACTTTTTCAAAAACAGGCTCACAACCAAACAACCGTCGCTCAGAAACTTTAAACCGCGCTCCAAAACATTAAATCGTTACCCCTGAGAGCGCCATAAATTTCCACAATCGCGAGGCGTATGGCGACCACTTAAGAGATTTAAAACTCCCGTATATCGTGAATGCTACCATTTTATTAAAAAACGACGAAACCGCCATAGAGAGTCAATAAACATAAGTTGTTTTGTGTAAGGGATGATGCTCGTTTGTTTTGCTCTCCGTGCGTTGCGTATTCCGGTCCATCGAGCCTTTTGTACGAGCACCTTGGCCCAAATCTGCTGTTCGCGCAAATGACGCGCACTTTTAAATGACTATGCCGGTGTGTTGCGAAGATTGGTGGCTAATAATGGCTGTGTTTGTTTGCGGCAGTCGCACGGCAAAGACAACACATAAAAAAGACCATTCGTTCGGAGATTCCAGAGAACCATTTTGCGTTAAACTCCAACCATCCAAAACAGGATGATGCGCTACGAGGAATAAATAACACTGTTGGAGTACTCGCTTTTTCTGTTAATTATTTTATTGACGTGACTAGTAAGATCCTGTGTGCTCACAGTCTCAACCCTCCTAACATGTGATCGATCATCCACGGGCTTGTTGATGAGGTTCGACACTCACCATATGCTCACCATATACTTACCTACTCACTATAAACAAGGTACTTCATCTCGTCCCTAATAATTTTACGTTCAATTCTAGCCATTGAAAATATGATGACGCGGTAATAAATAGCAGTGTTGAAGTACTTGCTCTTTCTTTTTTTTAGTAACCAACTTTTAACACTTTTACTGCCAGGAATCTGTCTATTAGCGGGTGCTCTGTTGGTCGGCGCATTTCTCTACTTAGCGGGAAAACCACCATCGGCTACCAGCATAGCGCTACAAATTCGTTGAAAGTGAATGGGTTAACACTTTCACTTCCTGGCAGTGAAAGTGTTACTCCGTAGGCGCTTACCCCTACTTAGCGGTAAATCCACGGGATCGCCTACGAGCGCAGCGCGTAGCTATTCTTAGCAGTGAATGTGTTAAGAACTCTGTTCTTTATTTTTTACTGAAGTGACTTGTTAAGAGTGTATTAATTATACTCACAGTGCATCTCAACCATTGCCGCTCGCTCGTGCTGACTCAGTAGCGGAGTATTCGCCGCTTGTCACCGCACGGTGGTGTTGAGCCAGCTACGCTCAGCGCCGCCAACGCTGATGCGGCTCACTACCACCTTTCAGTCCTTTTTGAATGGCGTGTGGTCTTCCACTGGCTCATTGTTAAGGGTCGATCGACATTTACAAAATCCTCACTATAGACATGGTACTCATAGCATCTCGAGCGTAACCATTATTTGCCCAACTCCTATCATTAATAACATGATAATGCGGTAGTAAAAGATCTGTATTTTATTTCTGTTTAATAAAGAGTGTATTGTACTCACAGTCCATCTCAACCCTCGCCGCCCGCTCGTGCGGACTCGTAGCAGAGTATTCGCCGCTTAGCACCGCACGGTGCTATTGAGCCAGCCACGCTCAGCGCCGCCCACGCTGATGCGGCTCTCTATCACCTTCCCGTCGTTCTTGAATAGCGTGTGGTCTTCCATGATCTTGTTGTTGAGGTTCGATAGACACGATACTCACCATATATTCACTAATAATAACATCTAGATCCTAAACCACTCCCTTAACCACTTTGCGTTCAACTCCAACCATTAATAACATGATGATGCGGTAATTAAAACTACATTGTTAGAAAACTCGCTGGTTTTTAACCACAATGCCGCCTGTTGTTATTATTAACCAATATTTAACACTTGCACTGTCAAGAACCCGGCTACCGGGAGCTGTGTTAGTAGGCGCTTTCTTCTACTTAGCAGGAAAACCACGGCATTGGCTACGAGCGTAGCGTTACGAATTCGTTGGCTGTGAATGTGTTAAGCATTTTGTTTTATATGTTTTATTGACGTGTTATGTTAAAAGTGTATTGTACTCACAGTGCATTTCAACCCTCGCCGCCCGCTCGTGCGGACTTAGTAGCGGAGTATTCGCCGCTTGGCACCGCACGGTGGTGTTGAGCCAGCCGCGCTCAGCGCCGCCCACGCTGATGCGGCTCACTATAACCTTCCCGTCGTTCTTGAGTAACGTGTGGTCTTCCACAGGTTTGTTGTTGATCAGCCAGGTCAGAGTCGGCTGCGGGCGGCCTGGAAATAAACTATTGTTGTACAAGAGTTGTAAGATTACATCTAAACATTATTTGACAAATGACTTGAATTTTATCGTTCCAATTTCTAGTTAGTTCAAACAGTGTGTTAGTTATACAAACTTACTAAGTAGTAAGATAATACCTGTTAAAAATGAGCGCGGTCTCGCCAACAAACTGCTCTGTTAGTTTGGCGAGTAAAGTACATTTGAACACGTCTATGTACCTCATAAAAACAAAAAAAACAGTACCTACAAGCTAAATATGGCCTACTACAAATGCGATATTTCCAACTATATCAATGTACGTAAAATAATGTCACCGATCAAAAAGCTATCGGAATGAAAGATAGCCGAGCTACCGATCAAAGACCGTTTGGAACAAGTTTCCACGTCCGCGGGGACATGCCGGCCGTATTGCATTCCGCGAGGAAAATATGCAGTTTACCGCGCTGAGTATTCTGACTAGGAATTATGTATGGACAAAGACATTGTTGGCACAGGTAGGGGACGGCAAACGAGTAGTTTACGTACTCAATACCGAATGTCATTCCATTTATTAGCATACTAGCTTCTGCCCGCGACTTCGTCCGCGTGGAACTCTTTTATATCGTAGCTCCTTATATACAAACTTGCCCCCTATTTCGCTCCCTTAGACGATTATTCCCGGAATAAACACTTTATGTATACCAAAATTCATTTTAACCCGTTTTTGCGTGATTGAGGTCCAAACTTTAGCATCATAGGCTAGCGGCGGCTGCGAGTCGGAAACGATAACGCAGGTTAAGCAAAGATGGCAGCGGTCAGTCTTTGGATGGGTGACCGCCTGATGTTTGAGTGGGTGGTTAATATTTAATATAAATGAGCGCTTCCGTGCTTTGGAAGGCACGCTAAGCAGTTGATCCCGGCTGCTGTCTATGACAGTAGTCGTTAAGCCGAGTTAGAGGCCTTCGGGCGGCTTATAAGGACTCCTAACAGTCGAGTTGCCCACTCACTTGACAAAGGGGGGACAACTGTTACTCGCGTCCGGAGGAGCTACCTACCACAACCCTGCACGTGTCCCCTGGGTGGTACTAAAGAGTGATAAACTTTAAAGGCCAAAAATAATGTATGCCATACGATTAAATAGTTTATGAATTAGGTTTAGTCACGATTTTTGCTAGGGTGTTAGAATTGTGCTGAAGTTTACCAACAAAGTGAAAATTTAATTGATAAAATAAGTATAAAGTCAAGGATAATCCTACTAATATTATAAATGCGAAAGTTTGGATGGTTCGATGTTTGGATGTTTAGATGTTTAGATATTTGGATGTTTGTTACTCAATGACGCTTAAAGGGCTCAACCGATTTAGATGAAATTTTACACGAAGATAGTGTATAGCCTGGATTTAAATATAAGATAGCTTTATCCCGTGTCCACGTAAACGAAGTCGCGGGCGGAAGCTATTATTAAATAAGGGATAAAACTGGCCGAGATGGAGTCGGACTTTCACAGCGGTAAAACGCGCCGGGTGCCGTTGAACGTGTTAAAAGTCTTAAAACTAACGCAATTTCAGATCTTTGTTACAACGGATATTAACAATAATATATTCATGATTATGAGTCGCAAATTCAATGAAAAATAAACATTATTAATGCTTGATGTATATAATGATAGCACCATCTAGCGAGCATGATTTTGATTAAATTTCACTTTGATAGAGGTCGTCGATGTTAGTTGTCGATTGGCGCCATCTACCGAGCTTAAGTTTAGTCCAATTTCAGCTCGATAGATGCCGCTTATATTATGTTTTTGATTTTATTTAGACTAATAAAAATAACATACCAAACCGTATTAAATGAGTTTTATTTTATTCTAAAATTATGAAAGGAAAACTAATGTTAAACTGTAAATGTTTCTGCTTTGCCATACAATATTTCCGTAACTTCGCAAACAGAACATTTTATCAGTTCATATTTTAATTAAGTTTGGCCCATATTGGGGTCATGTTGGAGAAACTCGGCATAAATTTAAAACGCTAAGACTGCATGAATGCATTCAAATCCACAACCGTCGATATTGTTATTAATAATAATAATGCTTTGTTTTTTTCCGGGGACTGAGTTTTTCTCGGCTGTAATACTACGAAAAATTGATTTCTATTCAAAATTAAACAAAAAACCAATAACTGATCGTTTACCAAAAAAAATACGAAATAAACTGATAGAAAGAAAACAAAAAAACCTCATCGCTGGGGTTCCAAGTCACAGCCATCAACAAACCAACCATTGGGTAACCATTGGTCGTCATCGAAGAGTAAGCCTGCCATTTGCGAGAAAATACGGAAAAAACTAATTTTCTCGAAAATAAGACGAAGCTAAATCGGTCTCTCGGCCCCTTAAACCCCTATTCTGCAAATTTTATCAGAACATGATTACAAATATATATATAAACAATTTTACATCCCGTGTTTTTTCACGTTTTATCTATATTTTGCTGAAAGTTTGAATATGGTTCTTTTTAATTTCTAGACAAGTATATACTTCCCAATTTTCAAGTCTTTAGCTCATAGATTCAAGGGGTTCCCATACAAAATTCAACCCCATTTTTTAACCCTTTTGCACCCTTATCTTTATAATTTTTATAGCCTTTTGCGTGGCCGAAGATCCATTGAACGTTTCAGTGAAAGTTGCATATTAATCCATTTGATAGTATTCCTATGATACCCAGACTAAAACAGACAAACATCCTTTTCGTTGGGCTGTCGTATTAATAAACAGATAGATGGCGCCGCTGTTGCGTAAAGTAAAGACGACTTTGTCCAAATATTCTCAAATTTGGCCTGTGGGTCACCGTAACTCAATCAAACTTTTACGTTTAATATGGTTTGTTGGAGTTCAGACGCCGACAAAAATCTGGAGAATGACCTTCTAAATGCGTGGAAATTGGTGAAGTTCTGCATCGCGCTATTGAAGTTTTTAATGTATGTTGTATAAATACAATTTCCTTCAAGCTCTTCTTATTATGTCTCACTGACAACCTCAACGAACTTTCACATTTATTATATGTAGATATAGAGATGTACCTTTTACACAATGATAAAAGAAACAATATTTTTACCGTGGTTAAACTACAATTTAACAAGGACAATGTTGACAAAAAGGATTTTCCCACAGCAGCTTTTCCAGCAGCTTATCTCCAAAGTTCACCAAGCAAAGTTGTTTACATGATCATGATTAAGCTTATTGATTTTTGGAGAAATATAACCATTTCTCTATCTAGGCATTTTTATTACACCACCAAAATATCGTTTACTTATAATATATATAAACATCTTGTATTAACCTTCGGTCCGACTAATAAACAGCTTGTACGGGGCCCTCGACGCGCACCGACTCGCATTTACCCAGTTTTTATTGATCGGAAACTCCACAGATCTAGACAATCACTAATATAATTTATTGATGTAATTCCCTGTCTACCTAACCAGGCCAAATACCTGCGCAGAGCATATAATTCAGAAGGCCAGATAATGACGGTGCAGATAATGTGCCATCGGCAAATATAGACTGACAGCTTGATGCATCGCCCCATTTGCTGAACAAGCGACCACTGTCAAAATGGAGCACGTAATTCAACTACCTATGGGATAATTATTTTAATACAGTAGCTGACAATAAACTATATGTAAAATCTTAAGGGACGCCTTCTTTGTTTGTAGTTGAGACCATAGACATTACATGGTTTTTTATGTAAATTTACACGAACATAACAAATGCCTATTGGAACAGTCCATAACTAGAAGTACATGGAAGTTTTTCACTTGCAACGAACTTGTTTTTCTGAACAAAACTCACGAAAATACTCGAGAAACATCAGGCTTCCAGTTATATAGCGTATATTTTTTTGAGATTTCAAAAATGGACGCTACGTCGGACGGACGGAAAATTGTGACGTCACTAGTAAATATTTCCCTAAAAACTTACAGCATTCAAAATTAAGCAAACAGGTGCCCTGTTACTTCAATTCCATTAGATAATAAATGAATAACTAGATTAACTATATTTAATTTGACTATCAGTTAACATCCCTGTTGTAGTGGTGGTAAAGAGCTTATTGTCGTCACTTTTCATGTCATAACCTGTTCCAAATCCCACTTAAATTGCATTTTATTTCTTCGAACAACATCGCTTACATGCAAAATACAGTCGAGTGAGCAAATTGTTTTTAAGACATTCGAAAGTAGAAATAACATATTTATTTTCCGTGATGTCAGTATGGTGTATATCTTTTGTATAAGTACTCACTTTATACTTGACTTTGATGCAAGATCAAACGCTGTTTTTGATGTTTTATTTATGTACAATGTTAAAAAGCAATTGCGTTACAGGGAAAGCCGGCCAATCGTCGGCACCCCTCAGGCACGGCAAGGTAACTGTGGTGGCTTGTATGGAAGGAAATGGTAGTTGATATTAATAATGTACCCGTGTCACTCACCGAGAGCCAGAAGTCCTAATTGAAGGTTTGCCAACGCTATGGAGCGCAGTGTTCTATGAGTCAAAAGGACGGGTCGGGTCCGAAAATCTTATCTTATCTTATATATTTGTGGGTGAGCGTTGAGGTGAGCTTAAAACAAATTACAGAATCGGGGGGCTGATGTAAGTGCAAAAGTGGCCAGGCTTAAGTAGGACTGGGCCACCTAGTAGGGACGCATGGAGACGCTTGCGCAGCAGAAGGATACTCAATATCTACCTATAACTTGTAAAATATGATAAATATTTAGAATGGACCTTCGGAACGGACTATATATATTTTATCCCGCGCCTCTGCCTACCGGAGCCGCGCGGCCAGCTAGAATATAAAAAATATAATATTTATACATTTTAAAATATTATCACAACTAAAAACTACATATATAATATATTTACAAATTGCCTACAATATAGTCCTCCAGGTCGGCGCGGCTCTGCGGGTGCCCATAAGGCTGGCTATTACGTTTCCTCGCTGAATGGCGATGCCAATTCTTTGACCGAGGCACAAGCTGCCCTATGGTCAGCCGTGTGTGTAATTAATATATAAAATGGTCAGTAGAGGTAGGGCACAGCGGAATTTCATCTCTCTCTTATTTATTTTTTATTATTTTTATTTATTAACAACTAAAATTACATATGAATAGTAAGATACATTGCTCCACAAAACTACGTCGTTAGTTTGACTGTGGAGTCAAAATTACAGTCTCATGTCTCTTTAACATAATATAGTTAGTGTCTTAAATATCTACAATGAATAGGTACGAGTACTCTACATTATTTTATATTACTATTAAGATTTCTACAGGGCATCAATAAGGTATTTTTTTAGTCGGTTCTTAAATCTAGCTTTTTTAGGTTCATGAACAATGTCCACGGGCAGAGTGTTTAGTATATAAGGTATGCGTTTCTTTAGTGTCCTATCACCGTAGTAATTGGACACTCTAGGTACTTCATACTTGCCCGCGGTCATTGTCCTTGCGTTATGTTTGTGTCTAACTAGGTGTAAGTATTTCACGTTGACAAGGTTATTTACTGCTAACAAGTATTTCAGCTTAGAGCTCACCGGTAAGATTTTACATATTTTAAACAGTTTTTGGTAGTTATTATTACAGTTATTTTTTGTCTTCTTATTTACAAGTAATTACAGAAATCGGATTTGTAATATTTCTAATTTTTCAATATTAGTTTTGAAAGTTAGACCATAGCTATCAAGGGCATAACAGAGGATGGATTCTACTATTGACTTATATAAGCATTTTAGGGTAGGTACTTGTAGGAATTCTGTAACTTAAATGGTAAAATTTGCCTAAGAGTAATCTTAATTTGCAAGAAATAAAATCAATGTGTGGTGACCAAGAGAAGTTTTCATCGATTTTCAAGCCAAGATATGTAACGGTACTAACTTTTTCTATTGGCTTGCATGTACAGTTGACTGGGATAATATTGTTGTGGAGGCAGGTGAAGCTGTGAGTAAATATGGATGGGCATTTATCCTTAGGAATCAAGTATGGAGAGTGAATTATCATTAATTTGGTCTTGTCAGCGTTCAACACGATCTTATTTGGAGCAGCCCAACTGGGGTACCTTAACTAGTACCTTACCTTAGACCGCAGCCATTAGGCGATTCTCCCACTGCACCGCGTCCCGCCGCGATGCGCGGAGCGGCAGATTTTACCATTGTACGCAAAAATCTCAAACTACTACTACACTAGAAAACACGCCTATTACACACTGCCGACGCGGCAATGCGCGTGAATGCGCGGGTAAAAATCTGCCGCTCCGCGCATCGTCGCGCATAATCGCCGACAAGGTACTTGCCCCGTATGTGGTGTTGTGTTTCTGGTGGAGACTAAGGCTGCCTGAGCTCTCGAGGATATGTTGTGTTCAGATTTTGAGTGTGAGGGACCCGCGTTCGTCTCTAGTCTAGCTATCAATAAAAATCCTCAAACCAATAAAGGGTCGCGTTGTGCATTCTTCTGGAATCGTATAAGCGTCTATAGGCTACGGTGACTGCTTATAATACCATCGGGCATCTTCCTAGAATAATAAAAGGAGAATAAACGTAGAACTCCAAATTGATTTTTTTTTAGACATTACACCAGCTTCGTCCTAAAGAGTTTATGAACCTGCCCTTGTTCAAAGCAATAATCTAAGTAAACATTTTCATAGGTTACCTGAAGGTAAGATTTTTTACGCAGCCCCACAAGATAAATTTTACGCCTCACAACGGAACGTATAAATTGAAAATCAATATGAAAATAGCGTGAAATCACAGGCCGGGGCGCAATCACTAGGTTTCTGAGCGAAAAAATTCATTTGTGACTTTTATCGCGTACAGTCGGCCGGGGAAATGCGCAACGTTTGCGTTTTACGCGATCTCACAGGCGGTGTGTTGAGAAAAAGGTTTGTGTTACAGCAACCAATTTCGTAAAATGTATGTAAAACAAATTTAAACTAATAACTCCCCTATATACCTACAGTCAGCAGCAGATATATTGGAGCGGCCAAAGTGCTCATAAATATCTTAACACGTCTCTAATTCCTCGACAAATAGAGATCAGCTATTTGTGAGCACTTTGGCCGCTCCAATATATCTGATGGCGAATGTACTAGTGGCTCCGAGACCGGGAGATGTATATAGCTCGTAAGCCTCTGTCTATTTTTTTTTCGAAAAACTAAATCGACAAAAAAAAAACCATTATTGATCCTGCGCACAAAATTTCACTAGACGTTTGAAAAATGCGATCTGTAGAGAAAAACAACAGACACCGACATAGGAAATAGTACATTACTTACCAAGGGCTGTAAAAGAAAGAAACCCCGAAATCGCAGGTATTTGTGACCCGAGCCGCAGGCGAGGGTTGTAAATATGCGATAGAGGGCTTTCTTTTTTACTGCCCGTGGTGAGTACACAATTTTACGTCTTCAACTGGCCGTAATGCAAGTTTTACCATACGCGTAGCGTGCGATAAAACTCACATTATGGCCAGGTGTGACGTAAAAATATATATCACGCTTGCGCATAAAGGGCTTCATAACGCGCTGGCATACAGAGATACAATACAATTAGCCATAATTACGCCTGTTTCTTTTAAATTGTATCTGTCATTCATGCGTCAGTTGTAAAACAAGGATGTTTTGACTCGTACCATGTTTAAAAACGAATTTATAAATAAATCCAAACGTAAAAATACGAATAAAACATGTTTACCTAAATTATTATACGATTTAAAAATAAAAAGGTAGTGTCGGTGTAAAATATTTTTAACATTGATTTTAAATCGTGGCTGTATGCCGAAGGGTAAGTGCCTAGCGCGCCTCACGGAAAAATCACCAAAATGGTTAAGAAATGATTAATTCAAGTACGTTATCCGCTTTTGAATAAATACTAATAGTTACGTCGTTTTAATCTTGAATGAAAAAGGAAGCATTTCGTAAAATACGTTTGTCTGTAGGAGTAAGGACTTAAATAAACATGCGAAGCTGACTGTACTTCCGCATTAAGCCAATCGGCGAATATTTACGACGTCTCGTTAAAATTTATTCACCCTGTTTGTCGCGAGTTTCCACCGGCTAACGAATGTTACCTGGCTCCTAGAATTAGGAACAACCCACTGTATGCTTTAGTGAAATGGTAGTTAAGAGGGAAATAATACCTTTGGACTACGTACTCGTCCATACAAAAAGAGAAAACGATTTTCCACTTCTAAATATTTTCCAATCTCCATGATTTTTAGTACGTTATTGACATGAAAGACAAGGTTTACGGGTTTTCCTTTTTTAAAAATTTGCAATAAATAAAAACTTATACTTGTTAAAAAAAAGCAAAACCTATAAACCTACAATATATGTCGGCGCTATTGACTTGAACTTATCAAATCGAATGTTTATTAGCGCCATCTGTTGGCAATCAGTAATAGACCAGTGCCTTTTGCGATGTTTTAGCGGGGTAGCTTGCTACCTCAGTTACAACGCCATCTAGTGGCCGCGCTCTGTAAATCAGGTGACCGTTAGAGAGGTCTACGCGTCCTAGGCGTGAGCTGTATCACATCACATCACACCTGAATCACTTTATTTATTGTGCTTGTGTTTTTATGCATTTTGCGTGTATTTTTTGATTGCGTAAAACAATTGTACGTCGCGAGATTTAACCCGAGTGGGTTATGGAGGGCCAGGATGAGCCCGATGGCGAAGGTTCGGCTTCGCCTATTTTTTTTAGTCATAAGACCGACTCATATTATGGTGAAGCGATCGACATCAAAATCAAAGTGATTTGTTAAGATTTCGTTAGTGGAGACCATTATCTCCCGAAATAAAAACTACCTAACCTAACAAGCCGCGAGATGCTAACAATTCTTCCCTCTTAACTAGCTACTGCCCGCGACTCCGTCCGCTTGGAACTCGTTTATATCGTAGCTACATACAAACTTTCACCCCCTATTTCACCTCCTTAGGAGATTATTAACGGGATAAGAATAACCCTAAGTCCTTCCCCAGGATTCAAACTATATTCATACCCAATTTCATCTCAATCGGTTCAGCGGTAACAGACAGACAGACAGACACACTTTCGCAATTATAATATTAGTATGGATGTTAACTAAATCGCTTTATTTCTATACACATTTAGACTAATACAAATAATATATAAAACAGTGTTAAAAATATGTAGAGAAGAAGATCAATAAACATTTAATGCAAATTAAATTAAAACATATACAATAAAATTTATAATATGAACTAAACTCTAAAGTAATATTAAAAAACGAAATTAAAAATAAAATAGAATAGTACTAAACTAAATCTAAGAATGGCCCCTGCGGCATTGTGCCGAAGATGCTGGCAGCATTACCTCGCTGAATAGCTAAGCTAATTCTTTGTGCGAGATAACTGCCAGCCCTTCGGTCACCGGTGGCATCTATAAGCCTCTTCGACATCTCTTTAAAGAGGCTTAGGGCTCCAGGGCCCCACGGGCCAAGGGTCTCGACGCCAAAAGGCACGAAATTATATTCAGCGGCCAGACCAGTATATTTGCCCACCTTCGCAGCTTCGGCCGCCTCTGCTGCAGCTGCTGCCCTCATAGAGGTACGGTGGAGATGCGACGGGGCTAGTGTGTCAACACAGGTTGCATCCCACACCAGGACCCGTCCCATACTGCACGGGACCAATGACATCCCGTCCGGTCTCTTGCCATCGTTTCTTAGAATGCCAGATGGCTCTAAAACAGCCGGCACATTGGCCGATGCAAGAGACCGACGAATGATGTCATTAAGGGCAGCATGCCTTGAGAAGCGACCCGCGCTTTTCTGGCAGGAGAGCCCGTGGTGCCAGCCAGTATGGATTAGTATGTGCCAGCTATTGACTACGTCGGAATTGAATATGTCGGAGATTTTTCAACTATTTAAAGTAGTTGATTATTCATATTTTATCTCTTTTATTGAATTTATTTAGATTCTGACTAATTATAACAAGTTAGCATTAAGTAAACTGAATACTTTCATAAAAAAAATATTTCGCAATCCTTACAAATTCGATAACGACTTTACTTTTTATGTTTATTATACTTTTGACCCCCTCACTAACGAATTTGTCTTTCTCCGAGTCGAATGAACTGGGACTACTTAGTTTTTAGTCGGTCATGTTTTCGGTACATTTTTGGTGTTGATTAACGGTCTGGTGCCCGAATTGAGGGATTTCTTCGTTAGTAAAACTAGCACGGTGGATAAACTGACATCTCCGAATACACAACATAACTGCTAAATTAAAAAGGAATTGTGCAAAGGTTCTCTTGTGTCCGAGGCCATCCATCTTTAGACGCGTCACGTTAGGTATAGTGCGGATTCCTAATCTAAACCGAATCTTATCTTAAGGCCCAACAAAGCAATTGCTTAGCCACAATAGCCACGTACCACAAAACCTTCGAAATGAAAAGGCCATGTTTAATAAATAGTTTACTCGAATAGCGACTCTATTGTTAAATCAGTCTTTTGTTTTAAATAAAAAATGGTCAACATTTCTAAATAGTAGTTTTTATTGTGGGCCTCCTTTCCTTAGACATAAAGCCTTTTGGTTGAAAAAGTGTTGGTGTTTACTACGTTTATTTTAAAGTATCAATTAGCGAGTAAAAGGCAATCGCTTTGTTTACCACTTGGGTCAAATAACTTGTTCTTGTTGATATTCTCTCCCGGTAAGCCGAGAGACAACAGTGACAGTGTTTCTTAGAAAATATACTTTACATTGGACACCTAACATACTCTGGAGATGTCCCACCTTGGAATGGGTTTACCAAAAAAAGAAAAAACAGTGTTTAGTGGATTTAAACTCAGTAGTCACCCAGGAGACATAACCATGGCAAAGAGCAACATAAAATAGTTGATTACTAGGCAGAAAGAGAAACGAATCGGTCAAGAATAATAATCTGTACCATAAATCAGTTAATTTAATGGAGCCCTCAAAGAGTGTCTTTGGAGATTGGTTGATCCAATCACATTCATCATCACAGTTTTCTTTAAAATTGATAAAGCTATATCGGAGTCAAGGTGTATACGCCAATCATATTTTTTTTGTTTTCTTTACTTATTGTTTTATTTACTCTAGACAAATGATATTAAGTAGACTTTAGTACGCCATAACAGGACCCTAATAACTATTCACATACTTCCCAAAATGCTTCGGGGGCTCAAAAGGCAAATAAACAGAGGGTCCAACCGTCCTACCCTGCGGGACGCAGCAGGAAGTTGCCGGCATGCCGATTAAGGCGGCATCTGTTGCTATAAATGACATAATAATATCGCTTGTCAATCGGTTTGTCCTAAAGAAACCTGATAGATACTGTTCTACAGAATTACTCCGTTGTAAGATATGTGTTGCTTTGGAATAATTTGCATTTTAAGTGTATCTACTGAACCACCTCAATGTACTAACAGTAGTTTTGAATCACTTAATTATTTATTGCAGCTAAAAGGTTACCTGAAAGCGACTGTTTTTTAGCCTTTATTTACTTCTGTTAAGCTGATTTTCCACCGGAGGGGCGAGACGAGCGCGCGCGAGGAGAGAATTGAAAATTTGCCATACGAGTTTCAATTCTCGCCTCGTCTCGTCTCGTCTCGCCCCTCCGGTAGAAAATCAGCATTGTTCCTTACATGGTTGAGTTGTGAGTTGTTTTTTTACTTCATAGTTGTAGACGAAAATAAATACCTTTATATGTGATAGCCAGTGTGAAATACTTGCACTGACTATTAAATGTAAGGTTTTTTTATTCTATCAAGCAGTAGCGTCTATATCAATAAGAGCCTTATCACACTTGCGATTTGCAAGCGTATTTTGTATGAAGGCGTTGACGCAGCGTGTACGCCGCGACTGATAATTGTATAGAAAATACGCTCGCAAATCGCAAGTGTGATAAGGCTCTAACAGCCATACCAGAAAGTCGCTGGGTCAGAGCAATGATTTTTTGTTTTTTTTTTTCCAATTTATAACAAGTATGTTCACTGAGAGATGTAATATTACACCAAATTATAACTAGCGCACGCTAAATAAAAATCTGCAAAACTAAATTACAAAAAATAGTTATGAATTCAAAAACAAAGACTTCAAACTTCATCGCTCGTATTTTTACTGCCTCCCTAAAGACATCAACTCTCCCAAACCATAATCAATCTAAGTTAAACCGCGACTCTTCAAACTCGATAAAACACTCTCGACTTTCGTCAAATTTGAACGTAAAGTCGGATACGTAGCTATTTCCATAAACTAATCGACGATCGTCAATGAATGCTTTGACAGTGCTTTGATGCCTTCAGCGGAGCTGTAAAACAGACTGAGAAGGTTTACGATATTCTGGGATGACGATAAAGTTTAAGGGAGTACCGAGCCTATCTGATTATATCCAAATTAGTGGTGATAAAGGGCGATAAATTTAGTCCTAGTCTAAAACAAACAGTAACTATGGTGATAGTCTGAGCTATATTGCGTTAAGAATCGCGTAGAAGGTATCATATTAAAGATCGACGAACGCACGTTTCGAGCATTGTATACATAAAATAAATATTAGGGGACAATTTTACACAATTCGAACTAGCCCCGTGATAAGCTCAGGCTTGTGTTATGGGTACCGTAAAATGGGGTAAGTAGGGGCAAAACTGACATTCAAACCTCGATAGCATTTTATTTTTACATATGCAAACTGAATGGTGTATATAATAAGTGTTCCGGACGTTTGTATTTTAGTGTTTGTTTTATTTTGGGTAGTTCCATTTCATAACTTTGACGATAAACAGGAAATCCCACCTCACCCCGTAGTCCCTCGTAATTGGGGTGAGATGGGATTTCATACAAAGGTGATTTAGGAAGATTGTTGGGTCGATTTTTTAGCTCCATTTTAAATTGGAATACATTATTTTTGTACCAGTAGCCTTAAAATCCCATCTCACCCCCCTTTCATCCCTTCTCTCCCCATTCATAACCCAACCCTCCCCGCGAACCCTACTCACCCCATTTTACGGTACTAGACAACGATATATTTAATAGATATAAATACTTAAATAAAAAAGAAAACATCTCAGACTCGGTAACAATCACACACACATCACACAAATATTATAATTATTCTCTTACCGGGATTCGAAACCAGGACTCGCTGCTCACATTTACACGTGGGGTATGATGCAGATAACATAGTCACTTACTTAGTAACTTTAACTTCCCTTTCAATTACTTGATTTCTTCAGGAATATGAGTTCAGAATGGCGGGTTACTTTATCAAATTATATTCAATAAACCGCGGCGCGACCTGCATGAATAACGCAGGAGGCCGGATTAAGTAAGTAATAGGTACCGCGGAAAATGAATTTCTGACGCTGTGGTCCTAGTGTAAGCGGTTATAACCGGTTATTTCCTCCTGTGCTAAATGCACGGGAGGTCTTTGTGATTCGAAAGTATAATATTGTGCCTGGGACAGATCCATTTTGTTTTTATTCTTTTTTCCATTTTTTTTCGGGCGGCTCATAAAAATCACCTCTCACCCGTTTTGCGTTGTCATAGGATCTCATTCTCTCTTTGAGATCTTTATTTACTAAGGATATCCATGAAAGGTGTCTACCGCGGCAGCTCGGTCCCGATTCCAAGCTAAGTTCTTATCTAAGCTAAAACTGTCTTTATAACATGGTCTTCGGGTCTTCTCATCGCATGGTCGTACCAGCGTAACCGTGCCCGACTAGACTAGCTTCTCGGATGTGGTAGGCAAACGTTCTCATCTACACGTATGTGTAGATCACGCGAGTACAATATTAAGAGAGATAATTGCCGTCCACCAGATAAGGGATTTCCTACCCAACCACGTAGATTAATTATATATATAGAATAAGTTATTGTAACAGGAAGATCAGAGCAGAAGAGAGTTGTACTTGTGACACATAAACTATGTTCGATTTCTACTAAGTATGTATCCTTCAAGACCACCCCATCGTATCCTGAGACTCCGCATATCACACGGGTGTACAGTGCGTACTTTTTTCCTTTACATTACTACTTTATTACTTTACATTATACCTTTCAAGGCAAACGTTACCCCCAAAATGTGGTCTAAAATCGCTTTCAACAATTTGACCAAACCGATCATTATTAAACAAATATGAACAATGACAATTTAAATTAATGTGTTTCCGAATAATTGACTAAATATTCTTAGTAGTTTTCCATCTACGTTTAGTAACAACATAATAGTTGAGTGGTGACTTTAAGACGTAAGGAGTCCGTGTCAGTATCCTACTAATATTATAAATGCGAAAGTTTGGATGTTAGGAGTATTATAATGCGCAATTTAGGATGTTTATTACTACACCACGCAAAAACGGCTGACCCGATTAAGATGCATTTTAGTATCCAAATGGAGTATAGCCTGGATTACTATATGGAATACTTTTTATCCCAATAGAAGTCCAACAAAAGGAAGTCAACGCGAACGAACTCAAAAGACATTCGTTCTCGAACTGGAGCCCAACCCTAGCAATATCTTTGAATAATAGGAGCGACAACACCCCGCAAATGAAAAAGTATGCAACCAAGCCGCACCATTAAACAATTTAAGACCCGCTAACGCTGACGGATTATCTCGGTTGCAGTAAATAAGCTTATTATGCCGCGCTCCCGAAAGCCTCTGTTCAACGTGCGCTAAATTGATATAGGTACTTGTAAACATGCATTAATGGGCTCTCCACGCTCTCAAATTTGGTCTCTATTTGACGTGCGTTCATTCATAATTTGCGTCTAATCAACGTGCGCGAAATTGATATACGTACGTGTAAATAAGCACTAATGGACTCTCCACACTCGGATTTTATACGTAAATATTTGATGCGTCTTCATACGTTTTATAGTCCGTGAGCTAGTAGACCGTAAGTCCACTCTCAATACACCTACGTTAAGTCTCATGACAACACGATAAAATGGATGGCAGCAGTACGTCTAGCACAACTTGCTGCTCTGTCGCTTCCCGCGCCACTGAGCGTCTCTTATCTCTCTCGCACCGTGCTAATTAGAAAGAGGAGGGTAGATCTTTCTCAACTCGCGTCGCGGCGCGGCGTCAGTTGTGCTAGCCCCGCAGGTCGAGAAAGTTGTGCTGAGCAAGAACCAGAAGATTATCGCATCTAGAATAGGCCGAAAGTTTGAAAATCCTTCACTTCCGGTCAAAATTTGTAAGGGTACGTTACGTATATTTACGTCATAATAATATCACAACAGTATGAGACATGTGGCATTATTTAGCCCTTTAATCGTAGAGAGAGTAAACCTAAGTCTGTCAGTTCTGAAAAATCCGGAAATACTAATTGGCAGACGGTGCCAAACGTGACGAACTTTGCTGCCACGTGTTTTATCGTGTTGTCATGAGACGTAGGTGTATTGAGAGTGGGACGGACTATAGATTTAGATTTAAGTAATTTGAGATAAAAATTACAACATAGATTCGCATACAATTTCAAAATTATAATAATCGTTATCACGATCGTCAATAATAAGAAATAAAAATTAAATAATATTCAAAATGTCAACAGAAAAAGTGAAAATAGTATCTCCGATTACGGATTGTCATTTAACAAATAATGGATAATTAATTTTAAATAAAGTAAAACTGTAAATTTACGTATTACGATTTCAAAGTAGAATATACAATATGTTACACAAGAATTAGCAGGGAGCGTACATTTCATGCCGGTTTCGTCATAATGACGTATTCATATAAACACACAGGCTGATTCAAAAAACGAAGTGACACGACTTAGTAACCGTAAACGTATTTAGTAACTAATATTTTATTTTATTTTTAATTACTTATAGGCCATAACAACGTGTCTTTCGATGCTATCATGAAATTGGTCAAGTCCATGTTAAAATCAAACTGTGTTTCTTTATGTTCCTCATGTTCTTTGTGTTTTATTGTTTGCAAATGTAATTTGATGTTGCTTGCTTTTGGTGGCAAACTTTGCTGACAGCAGGTACAATAAATTTGTTTATTATCTATAACTAAACATGGATTTATTTGGCACAATAATTTTATAGCCTCTATGGCGACCTAGGCCACTAGCAATGCATTAAGTTTCCTGATCTTATTAAATTTAACTGAAATGTTGTTTCCGCATGTCTCCTATTTGTGACAAAGAGTAAACTTTGATGTGACAATGTCAGATAGATAGATCTACTTAAACGGAAGAGGTTGATTAGATAACAGTGATTAATCATTGATTAATCACATTTTCCATTATTGGGTACGGATAAATAAACGTTCGTTATGCCGTTGCTCTTTTCAAACTTTTTCCATCCTGTATGTAGCTTGACGTCATACGCCTGTCATCGGCATGAAATGTACGCTCCCTGAGAATTAGTATCAGATTAGGTATCAATAAATCAAATAATTACTTAGAATCAGAATCAGAATTTTTATTTGTGAAACATAGGTACAAATAAGCTGGTATATTATATAATAAAAACGTTCTCTATGTTTTACCCACTAGTGTAGGTGTACAAATATAAGTAGCATGCAGATTATTATTGTAGTATGAAGTTTAAAATTTAACGAGCGCACTTGGTAATTACGAAACAGTTTTTAAATATTATTATTAAGCGATTACAATTATAATCATTAATTCATAATCACAACAAATAATTAATAATTATATTGACTTGTCATTAAGATAATCTTTTTTAGAATAATAACATTTATTTAACATTTTCTTGAATAATTTAGAATTGAATTGTAATATGTCATTGGGTAATTTATTATAAATAACGGGGCCATATTTAATACACTCTTATTTAGAAGAGCTGTTTTCCCTGCTGGACAACGGAGTTTGTACATGTGTTGTGGTTGTGGAACATTATTTTCATGAACTCGTGAACAGAGTACAGAGGGTTATCCAACAAAAGATTTCTCAGTCGGGTAGTCGAGTAGGTGCTCGAAATAACTAGGCCCAATAACCCAGGGATTTTTCTTTAAAAGCGCCATGCGACGAGTAACTGTCATTAGCTGCCCAGTTGAATGAAGCTGTTCAAAATTCACACGCGCAAACTGGGAGGTTTTTTCTCACAAATAAAAGAAGTTCGAACAGATGTTGTGAGTACTGCGTCATGGTGGGTTGTATGTGTTGCGTTGAGAATAACTCCCGACAGGGGTGCCGACTCTTACAAGTACCCGAACTGCACGTTTTTGCATGACACGACACTCATTGCGCATACGTGGAGTAACGCCATAGGAGGGTACCGTAAGACATCAGGGAATTCAAATATGCGAAGTAAACTTGTTTCAGTGAACCCGAGATTAGCGGCTTTAATTTTTTTAACGCAAAGACAGCACTACTCAACCTGTCACACAGACTGTCAACATGGCGCTTCCAATTCAAATTGGAGTCAATTATAATATCCTATATATAAATCCAAGGAACTTGCTTTCCTCACACACTGGCATCGAACAGCTTGCCATTGACAACGGCGTTGGTACTTTACGGCCAGAAAAAAGCATTATAATTGGGTTTGGCTACATTCAGTAACAGCCCGTTATCCGCGAACCATGTTTGGAGTTTCGTGCTAGCCTCGTTTATTTTGATGGTTAGTTGTTCATAGGTGCTTGCTCCCACTAACACGGTAGTATCGTCCGCAAACGGTCCTGATATGGCTACGTTATTCGATGGCAGGTTATTAATATAATAAATATAACATCAATTACCGCATTCGAATACTAACCAGCTATTTAATATGCTCAACGCTACACGACTGGAAGTTTATTTTCAGTTAAATTACTGTGACGAAATATCGTGTGTTCACATGCCGGTGGCAATTTTGAATGAATTTTCGTGGAAACAGTGCCGTTGCGTTACTTGGTTGTTTTTGCAGCGTTAACGTGGCCAGATGCACAAACGCTACACCCTAACAGAATTATGGTCCGTAAGCCCACTCCGATTATACTGCCTCTCATGAAAACACGATAAAATGCATGGCAGCAGTTCATGAAAGTTTGGCACCGTCTCCTAAGTACTTCCGGCCATTTCAGGACTGACATACTCAGGTTAATCTCTCTCTGCGCTTAAAGGGGATAGAAATCCCTTCCGATTCCCTCCCCGAGAGTAACCCTACCGAAATTTATTTCGACGATTTTCCTGTCGCCGAAAACTATTCCGCAAACATTACGTTTTTGAAGTCGTCTTCTTTAGCGGCGCTGTGCACTTTTTGGGATGGGGATTTTTTTTTCTTTTTTTTAATACTGATAATTTTAAAGCAAATCGCAAGTTTTCACTTCTACCGGCACTCTCGAAGTGCAACCCGGTCTTTTTTTTTCTAATCAATAAAAGGTAATTAGAGCAAATGTATGAGTGATCTAACGAAGTTCGATGAATGGTTCCTAAGTGATGATAAAATTCTGCGAACAGTGTTATAGAAAACGATAACCGATGAAACTATTTTCGGTAAAATGAGGGACGCCAGTCCAACTACTATCGATTTGGTATGGACATGGGGCTCTTATAGTGCAAATATTAGGAGATTTTCTGCGTGACTACAATATTTAAAGAGTACCGTCTATTTCTCCTGGATCGCGACTTTTTGAACAAGTGTTAGGACTTCACAAGTGATTTTGTATTATACAATAATTGCATTTAGATCTACCTAAAGGACGCAACCAACTAGCTGATCAGGTAAGACTTAAATGGGCCTATTGAATTGACTTTCAAGATCGCAACATAAATTACGCGGGCATATTTTATGCTTTTATATTCATAACTATCAAAAATAGGAAAGACAAATAATATCTAAAACCATTTGTTTATTTATTTATTTTGGTAGTGACCCTGCCGTCGAAGCAAGAGGTCCTGGGTTCAGATCCCGGTAAGGGCATTTATTTGTGGATGTTTTCTATGTATTTCAGTATTTATTTATCTATATAAGTATGTTTATCGTCGTCTAGTACCCATAGTACAAGCTTTGCTTAGTTTGGGACTAGGTCGATTTGTGTAAGATTGTCCCCTTATATTAATTAATTTATTTATTTATGACCTTGACAATGATCAAGGAACCTTAAATGAAGTTTTATCTTATAGCTTACCAAGCAAAAAATACTTTTAAAAAACAGTGTTATGTCATATCATAGAATACAGTAAATAAGAAAAGATTGAGTGATGATGAGTAACAGCTTTTACGTTTTTGCAGTTCACAAGTACTATTAGTACCTACATATGTTACCAAAATTCAGCATTACCTTTAATAAAAACACGTCAGACAGAAAAATGGTCCATACACAAACGCCATTTGTAACGCTAATAGTTATTCGGTTGTAGTTATTTGCCGACAGAGTGCGCCTTTGTGTGGATGTCGGGTTGACTGATGGGGCTATACCGGGGGAATTTGTTTCGAGTATTATGTCCGGCATGGGGAATATCGGAAGTGTTGGTGTTGCGAACTTCCATAAAGATTCAATAGTCACTAAATAGATGCATTGTGAGACATATTCTACGATGAAGATAAAAAAAATGATAAATCCCTTTATTTGTCCAACTTACCCAGGTTAAAGGATGGACATATTATGGTCAGATTCACTATGTGGAGCTTTGCGGCTTACAAATAAGTGACGGGTGTAGACTAAAAATGTATTATTACTCCAAAAGAAAGAAGGCAAAAAATATGCCTAGTGACAAAAATCCAATCAAATGACAATCGTTTCATATGAAGGTGCGTTTTTCGAAAAAGGGACAGAATATACCCGCTCTAAAAACTTTGGACACCTATAACTTTGTGATTATTTAATCACCTGCGATACTCTTTTCTCCATTTGAAAATATTTTTAATCCTTTTTAAAAAATTCAACATATTATATTAATTATATTTTATTTGGTGTCTACACCCCTATTATTGTTGAGCATGCATGTCAAAGTCTCTATAATGATATTAATGATACGTATAAATGTATACGAAGCATAGGTATCCATTCTGATCCCATTACTGTTTTTTTTTTGTTTATTTTTAGGCAGTCATGTCCGGAACTACACATCCAATATTATATACAGGATGTTAACGGGGTCATGATCCGGAATGACAAAAAGCGAATAAGATGATCATACTGAACAACCTTTCCCATGGGACCAACCACGAAATCGCAAAAAAAAAAGAGCCAATTAAGAGTTAACTGTGAGTTAACTGCGATTTAATTGAGAGTTAATGTATGGAATACCTGGTTTTTTTTTGCGATTTCGTGGTTGGTCCCATGGGAAAGGTTGTTCAGTATGATCATCTTATTCGCTTTTTGTCATTCCGGATCATGACCCCGTTAACATCCTGTATATATATATATATATATCTAAATGTAGAATGGACCTCCGGGGTAACATAGGCTGTATGGGACCTGGTTTCTCTGTAATACACGAGTGGAGTATTATAAATGCGTTAGATGAAATTTGGGTACGGGGACTAAAACTCCAATAAGTTTCTGACAAAATTTTATTTGGTACTAAGCATTTATTGCCAACTGTATTTTTCTGTATACCGTCATTAACTAATCATTAAGACGATTCTAACGAGCCCAGACACAACGGGGTTACGTCGGTTAAGTAGTGAATTCCCATGTCTATCCCTTCTGGCTCCATCATCAGATCAGCTCGATGGAATCATATTATTAAATTGTCATCCAAACTATACTTATAAGTACTCAAAATTCCAGCTCAATCGGTTGAGGTTAACTGGTACAAAGTTCAGTTCCAAGATTTGTCTCTCACTAAAAAACAAACAGGTCAAGTTAAATAAAAGCTTATTAAAAGGACACATCTACGTGCCAGAAATTTTCCTTTAAGGATAAACTTTTCAGTGCACTTTTCATACAAATATATCTAGGTATATAAGGTGCTAACAAATTAAGTACCAATATTTTAAGAGGTGTTACATTACATCAAAACAATTGACTTTAAATAGAAATTAAGAAAACTTTTCATATGATATTTTTGTTTTAATTTCCGGTACAAAATAAATAAATTAAAATTTCGACCAAACATAATCAGCCTGTGCATTCAACTGACGAGATGTTAAAACACTATCTGTCAAGTGAACATCGTCGTTTGTGACAAACGTCAATGATTGATTGTTGACTATCTCATTAACAGGGTGTTTTTACGCAGTAACGTTGTATCCCTAATTATCTCCAAAAAGTGATACACACTTTTAAATGTTTCATACTTAACTCTACTCCTAGAGACTAGTACTATCAGCTCTAAAAGTATTGGTACCTAATTTGTTAGCACCTTATATATATTAAATTATATTTGTTGTAATTACTTTGAGAATTTAATTTCTACGCATTTTGGCGTACTGTTGGGGCCAATCTGAGACATGCGTTTCACATTCAAATTTAATTTCAATGTGTTTCGCTAGTAAATTGTAGAGTTTTTAATTTCAATTTGTTTCGCGTGCTCGATCTAATAACTATGTGCGTGTGGAAACTAGAGCTCAAAACAAACTGATATGAGAGTAGAATCGGAAGTGACTAACAGAAATAGACCTCGCAGATATTTTTTCAATCCAGAACAATCTCAAATTCTAGCAAAGCTAAGGATTCCACAATGTCTCTATATTGACGACTTCATCGTCCGACATAAGAGGAAACAGGCATAGCGAATAGTTCTGTATAACTTCCTCCAATAAAGCTGCAATATTTGCCTTGCCAACTTCATTTCATTGTACAATCATATCATTTCAAAAAAGCCTATCTTCCTTACCGTTAAACGCACATACGACCTTCTAGTTCCGACTGGTTGTACTATTCTGAAATTAATTTCGCAAATGTTCCGTGTCACTTTCATTGTGTTAGGAAACGAGGGAGACAGAGCTATTGTTTGTTTTGCTGTTAAAACACGCTAGAATAATTAGTTATGTTAATTGTTTGACTGTTTCAGTATGAAATGGGTACAGTGTGACATATCTTACAAAAGTTTGTAACTATTTACATACAGTATTTACTTAGGATGTTTGTATTCAAGACATTTTATTGACGGCCTTTTAGTATTTTTCCACGTTTTTCCATACTCGCTAAGATATGATTCGCATGCGCATCGCCGGCATCACGGCAAATATGACGCATATATACATACATACATACATTCACGCCTTTATCCCTAAAAGAGGTAGGCAGAGCACATGAAACTTGTATTCCAGTACCACTTTTAGCATAAATGTGGGTATAAAAGATCAACAAAATGTGATATCGCAGTGACAGGTTGCTAGCCCATGGCCCACAACTCACTTCAACCCTGTTCTCTTAGTCGACTCTTACGACACCCCCAAGAAGAAAGGGCGTGGTGCTATTCTAACCCGACACCACAACGAAGCAGCACGCATATGGGCATCACTATTACGAAAATGGCTATTGATTTTACTTTCCTGCAATGCAGTGCACACACTAACAATTGCTCGTTCGTATCTTAAAATAAAGATGGCCGATTTTAACTGCGTTAGTGTACGGTACTCACCCCCTCTCAGCTCGCAGAGGAGCGTGAAGTTGCCGCCCTCCTCTAAAGGTCCCACGACGCCGGCCACGTCTCGACCTTGCTCGTCGTACAACAGCAGTTTGTGAGGAGGTACTGCAAAAAAAACGCTGATTTTACAATATGCCTTTAACAAACACAAACACATTTTTGGCAAACACATGGTCATAAAGTAAATCTGTCAGCCGATTGCGATTGGTACCTACGATTGCTTTGTTTATATTCGATTCAACGTCGACCAGCGTCGTTCCGAAAGTACTTTTTGAAGCCGGCTGGGCAACTCAGGCGAAACACGGTCACGAAGCAGGCTCGTTATTTCAGGACATATGAGTAGTATTTAGTTACCTTACTGCAGCAGACAATTTTACTGTTGCATCAGATCATGAGCAGCTGCAGCAGATGGCAGCAGCAAGAGATCGGTAGCAGTAGATGCTATCGTCTGCCGAGACATGGTCACGATGATTGTCTGTCAGCCGAGCAGCAACTATCAATGATGACAACTAAGTCAGCAGGAGACGCCCTTGTCGTCCAACTGGACTGCGTTGACGACCAGCGAGGCATGGTCACGAAGTAGCTCTCTTAAAGAGCGCCTATCAACTTATAGTATTGAGGTTAACTCACCAACAACGGTCAGTCGTATCTGAAAGTTCCTCGTTGGCGAGTTCTTGAAGTCGACTCGGCAGCGGTACACGCCCTCGTCATCCAACTGCACTGCATCGACGACCAACGAGGCCGGCCTAGACATGGTCACGAAGTAGGCTCGTCGGCCGAACGCGAGCGGGTCCGACCAGTGCAGGGCCTTGTTAAAGCTGCGGCCGCGGACGTCGAAACTGAGAAAAGATAAATAATTAATTAGAAATTGCAGTGGTGAAATGTTTGCCCTTACTTGCATTTCTAACTCCCGTTCATAAAACTTAACAAATCTCTGGCAACTAAAATATGTTTTGTCCTTTTGTAAGTTACTCAAATGACAAAGTGACAGATAAAGACAAATCATGAACGGGTTGTAAGGTCAGATGGCAGTAGCTTTCGTAAATCTAGTGCCTATGCCAAATCTTGGTATTAGGCGTCAAAGTAGACCCTGGACTCGTTTAGGGCACAACCGGGAACAACGATAGTAGGATGATGATGATGATGAGTTAGTGAATGTTCAAGAATAAGGGCATTAATTTTTTCATCTCAGGTCTGGAATCCTCGTTACAAATACTATGTTATAGTTAAGATGATATAAGCTGTCCGTTTAGCACTTGAAAGCTTATCTTGTGAACAATGGGCTGTTTCCTATTGTATAAGCCCATCGCAAATCCTCCGACCAGATAAAATTAAGCAAGTAACAATAAAACTCATATAAATAGCTACCATCTCCTAAGTCACAAGGTTGAAATTGATGTATTTTAACTCATTAAGAAAGTCATTTTGTTAATAACAATATTTGTGGACGCACTAAAACGTCGGTGACTTACCTGACTGCGGCTTTCAATGTCCAAGTGTCATTATCGAAAGTGTTATGCTATAGCAATTTCAACCTTGTGACTTAGAGGAGACGGTAGCTAATTTGTATGAGTTTTTTTGTTACTTGCTTAATTTTATCTGGTCGGGTCTGGTGGGCTTATACAATAGGAAACAGCCCATTGTTCACAAAATAAGCTTTCAAGTGCTAAACGGACAGCTTATATAATCTTAACTATAACGAGATTGGAAGATATCCAGAAATAGTTTTTAAAGTTTCTTTGCTTCAAATTAGGTTATTCACTACGACTCAAATAAGTATTTGGATCTCTGTAGGAGATTCCATCTTCTCCCACTTGAGACCCGTCGTAATATAGCCGATATTACATATCTACTCATCATCATGTCACCTAATTCAATAGACAGCCCTACCTTACTTGGTAAATTGAACATCCGTATACCCAGTAGAGCTCGGCGTAAGCCGCCACTATCCGTGCCATTATCATCTACGAACTATAGGCAAAATGGTTTTATGATCAGAGCGAGCAACGGCATAAATGATGTGTTTCAGAGGTTTGACAAGCTGGACCTATTCAGTGCAAGTGTTCCTTCAGTTGGACGACGCTATCTCGTCAATTTTTCGGTAGAAGTAGGGAAATAGTTTAGCTAAGTCTTTTAGTCTATTAAGAAATAAGTACTTCATTATGTAGCTGTACCAAGATGCAAAAGCGCTGTGTTTTCGTTTGGGCTTTAGTTCACTTATTTTTTTACATATACAGGATATTAACGGGGTCATGATCCGGAATGACAAAAAGCGAATAAGATGATCATACTGAACAACCTTTCCCATGGGACCAACCACGAAATCGCAAAAAAAAACCAGGTATTCCATACATTAACTCTCAATTAAATCGCAGTTAACTCACAGTTAACTCTTAATTGGCTCTTTTTTTTTGCGATTTCGTGGTTGGTCCCATGGGAAAGGTTGTTCAGTATGATCATCTTATTCGCTTTTTGTCATTCCGGATCATGACCCCGTTAACCTCCTGTATATTACGCTATAGGTGAGGATCTGTTATTAGCTCACTGTCGCTACTGTTTTAAGCTACTGTGTAGTATTTAAGCTGATATTCTTCCTATATAAATAAAATAATAAAATTAAAAAATACTAATTCAAGACGTTACTAAGTGTTTTTCTTTTTTTAAGTAACAATCCTAAGAGCCTAGATTTATTTTAGGATGAATAAAAGATAAATTTGAGAAACTTGTGAAAACGTGGCTTACTAAGTTCGTTGTGATAATTCATTTCGTCATTAAATAAGACAATGTCATACAGTTAGTATTCATCGACATCCGAATTACCAAATGTACACTTATTCCATCCCGCCGTACACTTCATTACTTTGCACTGCAATCTAATTAAATTTAAAATCACACGAATTCCCATTACCATACCAAACTACATTCCTTAATTAAATACAGACGCTATTTGCTCACACACAATATGTATGTAGTTATGTGACTACACAACTACATGTTATACATGCTCATTGTCATTATCGTTTGAAACTGAGCCGAACGCTAGTCGTAGCTTCGTAGCTTAGTTTCGTAGAGCCTCTACGAGCGTGCGTCTACGGCGTAGCGTTCAGCCGGTTACACATTAATTGAGTATTCCTTTTGGAAGTAGAATTTAATTAATGTACTTTGTTAAGCGTCGTGAGAATTTGTCTTATTTTATAATGATGTAAGGAGGTTAACTTTTTTTAAGTATCGTGTTTGTTGAGAAGAAAACACTTTCAAACAGACAAAATAGTCGATTGGTAATTGAATTGTCGATTGGCATTAAAGGTTGCTAATGGGGACCTACGTGAAAGAATTCCTTTCGTATTTTCATAGAAATATATCACAATTCCTAATGTATAACCTATTTGCCCTATAATGTATGTCTTGAGTAAATAGCAGTTTTCTTGTACATCTAATATTTGTTCATTCTGTATGTTTAGGTATATATTTGTTCACGTAACGTATGACATATGTTAACTTAATAAATAAATATAAGAAGTGTATGTTATTAGAACATTTTCACTGCCTCGTGTCTTTGAGTGGAATTTATTCCTTATATTAGCTTTGTATATAAGATAAAAAACTGAACAAACCTGAATTTTCGAGGTAATTGACACTGCTATTATTCACCCATATGCTATATATATATATATATATATATATATATATATATATATATATATATGTATATCTATCTATTTAGTAGAGATGTACCGACTAGTAGCCGACTAGTCGGGAAAGCCGACTATCCGGCCTCATTTGTAGTCGGCACTTTATGGATCACAGGAAAACGAGGCATAGAATAAGTGAACTGCCATTTTTTACCATTCGTTTTATATGGGATCCCCTTCATTGGCATAGTTTTTTTTAGACTAATATAGTTTCGCATAATTGATTTGGCATAATTTCTATTGGCATAATAATACTGTCGCATAATAATACTTTGGCCTATTACTTTGTTTGGCATACTATTGTTTTAGAATAATTTTACTTGGACTAATTTGTATTCGACTAATACTCATTATGCATACTATTGTATGGGCTAATCATTATTTATCATATCTGTTTTGAAGCATAATTTCTGTTTTCTAAATAAATAAAACACAGTTTCGTTGTTAGCATGCATTTACACTTTTCGTGGACGCGGATTATTGGGTCGTGCATTATCAGGGCGGATAAAAATGGCTTGTCATAAGTGAACTCTGTCTTAGGTCGGTTAGGTTAGGGTTCACTTGTGTTCCTCAGACCAGAAATAGACACCCTGCGCAGCGGGGTGGCGTCGACTCGCTGGAGATTATTAGTCCGCACAGATGACCGTCCCAATGTACATGGATTATCAGGCTGTACATTATTGGGCCGTGCATTATGCTTTCATTGCTTTGTGTAATGCATGATTTTATTTTTTAGGACACAATTTTTATGCGTTTTGTAATGATGCCAAGTAATTATTATGTCTTTTTGTATTTATGCTATCTGATGTTAGTCTTTGTGATGATTATGCTATTTTCGTTTATTCTTTTTAATTTTATGCCTAAAAATTTATGCCATAACATGATTAGGCTTAACGCTAATTCGGCTATAAAAAATTATGCGTTATTATATTATTCCAAATGATTTTATGCGATCCAATAGAGAACCGTTTTATATGTTACTCAAATACAGATTTATTATCACATTTGGTACTTCGAACGCATGCAGACAGCGCGACGGCATAGCGAAACGATGTTTCCCGATTGCACCCGAACTTAGCCAAAGTCCACGATCGGCCTAACCGGCCTTCTAGGCGGCCGACTAGTCGGCTAGTCGGCCAAACCCATAGTCGGCCCATCTCTACTATTTAGTTATATACACGGTGCCCCGAGTAATGGTAGCTTATTTCGTTCAATACTCATTAAGTGATACAGATCTTGAGATCTGGCTCTTGAAAAGATACAAGTTATAAGTATCTCCGCAAAGGTTTGCCGGAAGTGATATTTATGTAAAATACCTGTCACTATTAAAATTATCAGAACGTAATAGATTATTTAGGACTAAAATACAACCATTTTCGTAACTTTCCGAGTAACGCCCATTATTCCCGCAATACGAGGTATTCGCATTTATCTGTGAATTGGGGGATCAATGCTAGTTGGTTTACTAAAAAAAAATCGTTTATCTATTACATTGGAACACATTCACTGCCAAGAATTAGAACGCCATATTGCACCTCACCTGTCACCCCTAACGAAACTAGACCTCTGATAACGCTTAGTTACTGGGAATCGCGGTGTCAAGATATATTTGTGGATGAACGGTGAAGTAAGGTTAATAGTATTTTATGCAACTGTTGTATAAGTAGGGTCTTAAAACGCGAGTGTCGTGAGTTGCGATGCGAGCATCGCAATTAAAGACGCCACGGGCGTTTTAATACCAAGTTATACACCGTTGCATACAATACTTTTTCTACGCCTAATTTTAAATAAATAGCATTTGACTTTGCAGGCAGTATATTTTCCGTTAGTTCTATTACTACTTACGCAATTTCTTCGGCGGTACAGTTATTTTCTTCTTCGTCCATTTTAAAAGGAACGTACACATTTTTCTTCACTTCACAAACACGAATAGAATCTCAATATAATTTATTCATAACGAATAGTTCATATTTCGTCTTTGAATTTTTAACTGGAACTTGGGTGGGAAATTAGAAATATGACACATTGACACCTCTTGTTTATGGTCATGTTTGTTGCCATCCGAACCAAACTGAATCCGGATCCGAACCGAATCGGTTATTTCGAAAAATTTGCTTATGAAGTTGGTACAACTGCAATATACTCGTACGAGTATAGCGGCCGATTAAAAAAAAGTTGGATGATTTGACATCGCGGTAAACACTGCTTTTATGAAAAATGTATGAACCATAATAGTACGCTAAACAGTGCGTTTATGGGCCATAGAGCATAGAGTTTTTCGCCGACTTATTATCGGTGTCATTATATTTGAGCTAAAGCCTATATAAATGACAGATAACGGTACAGGAGTAGAAAAAATAAGTTATATAATAGCGGGACAGCTGCCATCTACATAGAAAAGGTAGTAAGTATATCAGTGTAGAATTCGTATAATAGGCTTTTTTGGCTTCGTGGAAGCGGCTTATCAGGACCTTGATTGGTTGCGATCCTAAAGGCGCCATCACATTTGGCTATGAAACTAACTTCCCGCGCGGCTTTGCCCGCCTATAATAAATAGCTTATTTTAACCACCCCAAAAGTCCAAATATTCTACACGCAAGTGAAGGAATTTTTGAAATCGAATAAGGTGTTCTATTGAGATTACCCAAAACATACAAACTTGCATAGCTACTATTTCACAGACCTCTTTATAAAATAAGTATATATAATATTGCCAGGCAAGTTCCCACAGCGGGAAAGCAAGGTATTCTAACGTAGGTAAAAATAATGAACGGCGATATCGTCTTCATTTTGATTCAGAAGACATTTAATTATAAGCACAAACGATCATTATACGCCTATCCTTTATAAGTTTTAAACATTGCAAATAAAAAGAGGCTATCAGTACCAAAGATCCCGGCAGTATTGCCGGTAACGTTAACGGCTGCTGCTGGCAATATTCCAATTTTACCTATCCCATCACTAAGTGCATATCACATTACTCATTTGTCGCTTGAAGGTTGTTAAGTGAGATGCACTATCACTTTCCCATCCAAGGAATGCGTCTCACATATCAAATGGTTACATCGTATTCTAATGCTCAACGCGTGACGGATTTATTTAACCACGTACCAAATCCGGAAGGCCATATCAGCCTCCCATTTCCCAGTTGTGCCCTAAATGAGCCCGGGGTCTGCTTTGACTACTAATCCCAAGATTCAGCGTAGCTAGTTTTACGAAAGCGACTACCATCTGACTATCTGACCTTTCAACCCAGAGAGAAAACTAGACCTTATCGGGATTAGACCGGTTTCTTCACGATGTGTTCCTTCACAGAAAGGCCATATGCCAGTAGGAAAGTATTACAGATATATAACTTTCTAGTGCAGAGGAGTAGACTTTGCAGGGCCGCTACTGCAGTTTTACGTCGACGTATATCACTATGAGATTAGCATGAATATACGACCTTTTGAAACGCAGCGTGATCGGTTCGTTAGGTTGAGGGTAACGAAGCGTGCTGTCTCGACTCACTTCGCTTAGCGACACTCGATACTATGTTGTACGGGTAAACAGATGTTATTAGGTATAGTTAGTATTAGAACCTTATTAAATCATTCATCGCCAAAAACGATAAACAGGCTATAGAGCTCTACAGACGCTTTTCGCTACATACGGACACTGCCAGGAATCTGCCTAGTGGGCGTCTACGCCGTAGGCACTTTCCGATACTTAGCGGGATTACCACAAAATCGGCTACAAGCGTGTTTTGCCACTTTCCGTACCAGGAACCCGCCTGGCGGGTGCGTAGGCGTTTTCCGCTACATGCGGGGAAAATCACGGGATCGTCTAAAAGCGTAGCGGTGTCGCAAGCGTCCTCAGGCAACGGTGAATGCTTACCATCAGGCAGGCCGTATGCTTATTTGCCACCATCTTTATCATCATCATATCAGCCGAAAGACGTCAAGTGCTGCACAGAGGCCTCCCCCAAAGAGTGCAACAGTGACCGGTCCTGCGCCACCCGCATCCCGCGGACTTTCGCGACCTTTACCAAGTCATGCGCCTTCCGGTACGTGCCACCATCTTAGTATAAATAAAAACAAAACATTCAGCTTGCTAATTGTTGAACCAAAATGACGACGAATGACGACCAGTTAGCCTAGTGGGTAGTGACGCTGCCTACGAAGCTGAAGGTCCTGGGTTCGAATCCCCGTAAGGGCAAATATTTATGTGATGATCATGTATATTTGTTTCTGAGTCATGGAAGTTTTACTATGTATTTAAGTATTTATATCTATTATATATATCGTCGTCTAGTACCCATAACACAAGCCTTACTGGGTTTACTATGGGACTAGGTCGATTTGTGTAAGACTGTCGCCTAATATTTATTTATTATTTATCTTTATTATTTTAAATAATTTCCTATTCTGTGAGCAAGTTCGACAGCATGATATAGTATCGTGATACTACTTACTACCAGTATTATGTCAACATTGTACATACATCATCCTGGGGATATTGTAGGTGGGTGTAGCGTTCATTAAGGCTGCCCGGGGGACCTTAGATACAATTAATTTGCCCAGCATGAATAGTAATACAGAATGTCCGTCAGTAATTATAGTATTCATATTATTACAGTATGTCTCTAGAATCTAGATATAGAAGAGACAGCCTACACTAATTGCATCTTTGACCTATCATGTAGATTAAGGAGAACATATTAATTTCGATATAAACTGTTTAATGAAAAACATACGTGATTTTAAAAACGTTTGCATTGCCTGAATACCGAAATATTCACAAACATTTTTGTAGATATAAAAAGTAGGTACTGCCGCTTTATTCAGTATAAGTAAATACAAATCCATGAAAAAGCAAGAATACTATAGTATATAATATTACCAGCTGTTTAATGTTACTTCATCTTGTTGTGGAATACTGGAATGTTCGAATTAGCATTTGTTTTTTTTTTTTTATATGTTGTTTTGTCTATTCAAACGGGTTACAACTAAAGGGAAGCCTTTTTATTTTTAATTATTTCTATACTAACCAATAATAACTAGTTTTTTTTGTCTACGCTCATTTTCACGATATAGATAACGATGTGGAGCTACGGTAGCCTAGTGGTTCAGGCATGCGGCTGTCAAGCTGCGGTAGTGGGTTCGAATCCCGGCTCGTACCAAAGAGTTTTTCGGAACTTATGTAGGGAATATTTACCGTTAGCTTTTCGGTGAAGGAAAGCATCGTGAGGAAACCGGTCTAGTTTTCCCTCTGGGTTGGAAGGTCAGGTGGCAGTCGCTTTCGTAAAACTAGTGCTTTAGCCAAATCTTGGGGGTTAGGTGTCAAAGTGGACCCGGGCTACTTTCGGGGCACAACCGGGAATAACGCTAGGAGGATGATGAGCTAATGATGTAGTTCATTAGAATTACTCAATTAAACATCTGATTTTGATTACATTGCCATTTCCTTCTACAACTGAGTCATTCCGTGTTAATAAAATCCAAAACGCGATATAATTCCATCACAGGTACCGCGTCAACATTAAGCGCGTAAGTAATACAATTATCAATTTCCTCATAAAGTTTAAAGCATCTTATTTATCCTCTTTGCTCGCGAGGATTATCGCAAATCGGCTCAGCACGAGACGAGAGAGCGTTTGCTGTGGGACAAGCGACGAGCGATGAGAGGGGCAAAAACCGCGAGGCCTCAGGACTGTTATTCTTTACGCGCTCATTCGCCACACTCCACCCCTCACGCTTAACGAAACGTAGACCTCTACCTACGCTTAGTTAGTGCGAATGGCGGCGTCAAGATATATCTTAAAACAAGTTACAGATTAGCTGGGCTGTAAACATAGAATATACCTGACGCGTACTGCGGCAGGCGGTGGTACAGTCAGCACCAAAAGCAACTACGCGGATCAAGTGCTCAGAATGACCTACACACGACGGATAAGGACTGTCTAGATTACTTTGGATGGCGTTATCACGCGATAAGTGACAGGATAGAGCTTCCGTCCCTGGCTGACACCGTTCGATAGAACGAGACGACGCGCCTATCCTGTCACTTATCGCGTGATAACGCCATCCATGCTACGGGGCCTGCTGCTGGCTGTAGCAATACACCGACGAGAAATATTCAATGCTGCGAATCTTTACTTTGTAGAAAGTTTTTGGAAATTTTAAAACACCCTATTTTTAAACCGTAGTTTTCCTGGCGTAATGTATTTTATAAAAATATAGTTTTTTTATGAATTTAATTGTTGTTCATCTTGTAATGTATTATTTTGGTGAGCAATAACGAGTATTGAATTTGTGTTGTATTAATACTAACAATTACACGGTTCAACTCACGTATTCAATGTCACTACGGGCGACATGTTTCGAACTCTTCGGGAGTTCAGTGATACAAGCTACACCGCCGCGAAAACACTCATCCTGAAGAAGAACTCCCGAAGAGTTCGAAATATGTCGCCCGTAGTGACATTGAATACATGAGTTGAACCGTGTAATTGTTAGTATTATTTCAACATGTCTCACGGAAGTTTAAATTCGATTGTGTTGTATTGTACTGTAACTCTAATAATAATTCAAGTTGAAATCACGGACACCTGAGAAGTTCTGATTCTGATTCTGAAGGTAACGTTAAACGATCGATTAATGTAATCAAACGCTACCGCTTATGCTTTGCGGCGGTGTTAGTTAATGTCGCAGAGCTAACGAGCCGGGCGTCATGTGAAGCTTTGTGCTTCTGATAAATACGAGAGGGATTTAGCGGGCCCGATAACGGCGTGTTTTAAAAAGGCCACGGTTTCAGGCTGTGGTCGGAAGGCAGCGGTTTAATGTTTACTTTTAGGGGACTATCTGTTATGGGGATCTTTATTGGTGTGGTTATTTTAATGATAGCTACATTGGTCGTTTCTATCAAAGAGACAGTATAGTCCAAATCCCGATTCTAGAACGGATCTTATCTTAATACCTATCGGTACAACTATACCATTGTTTAGCCAGATGCCACAAACACTTTGATATAAAAAGCCACGGCATAAATAATTTACTCGAATAGTGACTCTATTGTTAAAGTAGCAAGGTTCAAATGAAAACGAAAGGTATTAACAACTTTTTAGTTGCAGCATATTTAGTAAAACGTAAACAATTAGCGGTTACACTTAACAATGAAAGACAATGGCTTCGTCTTCTCTTTTTGCCTTGTACAAATAGAAGTGAATTTGTCCTAGAAAAAAGATTTAACCATAACTATGGGGGTACCTATAGGTTGCCTGCGTATAATTTTCTGGTAGTCGAAATCATAATTTTTCATGACTGGTTTCAAAGCATACTGTAAAATTTTACAAGCTTGCACTCGCGCTTCTTGCCGAGGTATGGCATGCTTTGAGGACATCAAAGTTATTAGTTTTTTATGCAACACATTCCAGGAAGTATAAATGTTCGTTTTTATCTTTGATAAAGGCTGGCCCACTTTCAGAAGCGCTATTAAAATCCAAATCTAAAAAAGTAGCTTTGAGGCCTACTTTCACAAAATCGAAATAATTCGATTTCGATTTTCTTTGCTAATGTATGATATAAATGTGGAATCCATGCAGGAAAAAACGAAGGCGTATCCAATTCACCAACAACAAAAATCCGGCAACATCCAATAAGTACCATTACCACATGAATAGGGTTCGTTCAAATTAATATTTTGAACTTCAAACCGATTATCATTTTTCAATAAGTTTTTGCACAACACACCAATCAATACAGATTGGTGACAAATCGCCGCTTACAAAGCCACAGCTTGAGCCCACCGATAGCGTATTAACGACGCTGTTTGCAAAGTGCCTCTGAAAAATCGCTGCAAAGGCCGGTGATCGTGAAACCGCTAATTGGTGAGCAAAATCGCTCGTTTCGCTGAAGCCGGTTTAGGAGATGGAGGCATTTTATAACCTTATTTCATTGCAAGTTGGAGTAACAGCACAGAATAAATAATAGTATTACGTACAGAAGGTTATCTGTTAACAAATCCCCTGTTAGGTATGCCGAACGAACCTAAACGTGGTCATCCCTTTCTATCGCATGCAACGCGCTGCGATAGAACGCGTGCGTGCCGTAGCAGCGCCGACATACCGGCCGGGGCAGTATTTGTAGCGGCGCGACGATATCACGGATTGAGCCGCCCCTGGTTACAGGGAGATTTAGAGCTTTTTGTTAACTTTAGTCTAACTGGGAAGACTAGACAGGCGCTCAGCTAGTAGTCCGTAAGCCCGCTCAATGCCTACGTCTCACGACAGTATGATAAAATCCATGACACACGGTCATAAAAGTTGTGCTTAGCTAGGATCAGAAGATTATCGCACCTAAAATTGGCCGGAAGTTAGAGAAAATCATTCACGTCCGGTCAATATTTGAAGGGAATATTTACGTCATGTGACATGAGTACGACACACGTGTGAGCCTTTAGCCCTTTAATCGTAGAGAGAGTAAACATAAGTCTGTCAGTTCTGAAATGGTCGGAAGTACTTGACATGGTGCCATGATTTGGGCTTAGTAGCTGTCAAACATAGTTTTTATTTTTGACCTTCTGTAATTACTTGCAAAGAATAATGAATAGTTCCTACGTATTATTCTGTATTCTTTCTGCTGCGACGCAAGATACATAGGCGTACGTTGACGGCTTATAGCGACTGTCAAAACAAACGTTAAACTTTATCGCCATTGTTCAACGCGCCAAATGTTATTTCATACAAAAACTTTCCTCATATAGCTAACCATGTGGAACTTCGAATAAAACTCGGCGGCTTTATTAAACTGTCGTCAACTTCACCTGCAAGAAAAACGAGAAGTTAGCTCAACTTAGAGAAATTGTGATGAATTCGAGCAAAATTCTCGAAATTGGGGCAACGCTCGAAGCTTAATTGCCTCGTTGGAATCTGCGACATTCGGGTGCTATTGATTTATAAATTAACTCCCTTGGTGTGACATTCGCATAGCTAAGTAGTCATTTACTTGTCGTGCTGAGTACACATAGAATCAAAGAGAACAATTTTAGGTACAGTCAAGGAATTTAATTTCCGACCCAGCTAAGGCTCAATATTGTATAGCAAACTGTCACCATAAGAGCTAGCTAGAGCACGGCGTTCCTTTGACATATCGCATGCATTGTTATATGTTAGTAACTAGGCAACCAGATTAACTACGTTGACATGGTGAACTGAAATTTTAAACGCGTTATCTCCTCAATCCCCACTTCCTGGTGTAACTCTGCTATTTCTAGCTCTTAATAGTTCACGGTTAGCGGCAGGTATTTTATTTTTCAAATTAATAACGTAATTGAAAATTATTTTTCAGATTTCTCGATTGACACTGACACATGTTCGTAATTAGAAAATCAAATGATAAGTGATAACTTTTCGCAAAGAGGTTATCTGTAATGTGAAGTGACAAATAAATATGTATTGACAATTTGACATTTCAATACTATTACTGAAATAGAAGTTTCGACCTTAATGCACTGCGAATGTCTAACGACATTTCAACGAAATGGGTAGGTATTTAAATTCCTTGACTGTACCTATATCACTAAGAGCGCGTTCCATCTTCATAAAACATAAACATAATTTATTGATAAAACATAAAGTATATCAGTTTTACTATAGACTAGGAGCTTACTATTAGAGGCAAATAGCACGTGCCTGAGCTAGGATACCCTGTCTTTCAGGCAAAAAAAGAACTAACAATTGAAAATCAAGTTATTCATAATATAACGACGCTTTATAGGCTATATAAATAGTAGATTGTGTCACAAGGGAGCAAAATGGCATATTTACGGCGAGGGCGTAGATTGAATCCCGAATGAAGCGAAGGATTCCAGAATAGAATCCCGAACGTAGTGAGGGATTCTAACGTGGAATCCTGAGCGTAGTGAGGGATTCAAGTGTTCACGCCCAAGGTGGAAATAATTTTGCTTCCGTGTGCCTCATACTGCTTTTCACATCACCTATGAGGATAAAAAATATGTCAGTAATAAAACACATGTATTTTAATCTATTATGATTATGAGAGTGTCAAGCTGTAAGCCGTTTTTAATTATTTATTTATTTATTGTGGTATTTTAATACGTTTCGTAATATTTTACAAGGCAAAAAAATATATGCAAGTAATCGATTATAAAAAATAAGTAATCGATTATGTTTATATACATTGGGATATTTTTTTTATTCTGGCAACAATATGTCCTGGAACAGAAAAGTGCCACTTTGATCCCTCCTAGCAGGGAAGAAAAAGCCCTTATCCGAATAGGTTATGTGAAAAATATTTTTCATCACACTTGCTCGAAAAGGGCTTCATAATGCGCAGACATACAGAGCTGTAATAGTCTGTGTTACGCCCACGGGCGTAATGGTTTTTTTCTTAAATTGTATCTGTCACTCATGCGGCAGTTACAAAGCAAAGAGGTTTTATATCAAATACGATGTCTTAAAACGTATTTATAAATAAACTTAAACTCAAAAAACTATTGAAACATGTTTAACTGAATTATTTACAGATAATATGTAGATATTTAGTGTCTATGTAAAATGTTATTAAGTGTTTTCAAATCGTGGCTGTATAGAGAAGGGTCTTTGCCATACGCGCCTCACGTCAAATTCAACAAAATGGCCGACTGACATGTTGCAGTTTTTATTACGATTTGTATTCATTTCATCTAAAATGTATTTGTTTCCTCGCAAATGTGATGAAAAACATTGTGTATAACACGGGCGTAAAAATATTGCAAACTCGAGTCATCAAAAGCCCTCCGCCTTCGGCGTCGGGCTTCTGATAGACTCTTGTTCGCAATATTCCACTTCCGCCCCTCGTTAAACAATGTACTATTACCTGCGTTTATAATGGACTTCCTTGATGGTGATGGCCAATATTTTATACAATACGCGGCAATACGCGGCTGAAAGCGCGCGGGCGGCAAACCGCATATACATCCATACTTAATATTATAAATGCGAAAGTGTATGTGTGTGTTTGTTTGTATGTTTGTCCGTCTATTACGGCAAAACGGAGCGACGAATTAACGTGATTTTTTAAGTGGAGATAGTTGAAGGGATGGAGAGTAACATAGGATAGTTTTCATCCCCGTAATCATCTCCTAAGGGGGTGAAATGGGGGGGGATAAAAGTTTGTATGGAGGTGCGATATAAGCGAGTTCCACGCGGACGGAGTCGCGGCCAGAAGCTAGTCTCATAAAAAATTGACAAACATTCTAATGAATCAATTTTAAGGAACGTAGAATCGGATTAGCGGATCCGGAGTTTACCCATTACATACAAAATTACAGCGCTACAATCAGACCCAAAGGGCAATCAATGGAGAGGGCCATGTTGGGAGTTTCTCTGCGTGATCGCATCAGAAATGAGGCTATCCGCAGCAGAACCAAGGTAACCGATATAGCCCTCCGAATCGCTAAACTTAAGTGGCAGTGGGCGAGGCACATAGCACGTAGAACCGATGGCCGTTGGGGGCGGAAAGGTTCTCGAGTGGCAACCACCTACCGGAAGGTGCAGCGTGGGTAGGCCCCCCACAAGGTGGACTGATGACCTGGTAAAAGTTGCGGGAGTCCGCTGGATGCGGGTGGCGCACGACCGGTCACTTTGGCACTCTTTGGGGAGGCCTATGTAGCAGTGGACATCTTTCGGCTGATGTGATGATGATGAATCAGACTTTTCCTCTTTATAATATTACTAGCCACACGCGCAGCTTTGCCCGCGTATTGCAAAGAAAGCAGCCTAACCCGTTAAGGCCTATGAACATCTGGAAAGTACATTCTACACTCAGGTGAGATTTTTTTTTTAATCGGATATCCGTTTCCGGAAATTACCCATCAAATACAAACTTACAAAACCATAATCGCACAGACTCTACCTCTTTATATTATTAGTAGGTATAGACTAGCGTTTCTTAGCGTACTTCCAATTGTCTTTTGCAATTCACGAGCAGATTCTCCGCCACACCACATAGTAAAATACGACTTGACTTTCCAAAGGAACAAGAAAAATAAAAACCGGACGAGACAAACGAAGGCGACAGAGCAGTATTCCTCTACAAATTCCAATATAGGTGACACCATCTTACCAATTCATGTACAAAAGCGGTATCTTCTGGAGAATTACAAGGTGGAGCACGGTTTGACGATAGCAAAGCTAAGTTTGTAATCCACGCTTTGTAAATGCAGGAATGTGGTGGTATAGGTTAAATGGTGTTGATTGAACAAGGGTTGTTTATGCCCCAATGCTCTATGGTCCGAATTCGGCGATGCGTACGAATCTGTGATCTCCAGGGCCTTTGAGCAACGGCCATAGACAGATGTATAAGATAAAGCCGCAGATACGGGGCTTTGTGTCTGTGGAATTACACCTGGATTCAAATTTATGAAAGGCGTGCATTGGTTGCGCGAACGATTTTCAATCAAACTTCTGGATTAGAATTCCGGCTGGTTTCAATTACTTTTTAGGGTTCCGTACCCAAAGGTTAAAAACGGGACCAGCTATTATTAATGCTCCGCTGCCTGCCTGTCGGTCTGTCTGTCACCAGGCTGTATCTCACGAACTGTGATAGTTAGACAGTTGAAATTTTCACAGATGATGTATTTCTGTTGCCGCGATAACAACAAATACTTAAAAACCGGCCAAGTGCGAGTCCGAGTGCGGCTCCCATTTAACAGACATGTTTTTTTTGCCATTTTATAGATTATGGTACGGAACCATTCGTGCGCGACTCGCACTTGGCCGGTTTTTTTTTTACTTACACTATGGAAATGTTTTTTTTTTACAAAGAGGGTCATTAATTGCATATCGCAACCAAATCAATAAGTTTTATAATTAGTCATGTGGCAATTGTGAATTTCTCACAAGGACATATGTATGACAAAAGTTTATGTTCTAATATGGTCATAATTTTAAGCGAAGTTCATATAAAAGTCCATCCCAAATTACGTGAGGAACGCAATAACTTATCCGCTACAACGAATAAGATAGAGGTCATTATCCTGTTAGCGTTTTTTCCGGTAGCCTATGTCTGCTTAGCACCTAATCCCAAGAGTAGGCGTATCTATAGACTAATCTACTATTTTTTTATCACGTAGATGTATCAACTGACTTCTCCTTATTTATCCTTATCCTTACTAATATTATAAATTCAAAAGTGTGTGTGTGTGTTTCTATGTTTGTCCTTCTTTCACGTCGCAACGGAGCGTCGTATTGATGTGATTTTTTGTATGGAGATAGTTTAGAAGCTGGAGAGTGAGAAAGGCTACTTTTTCCAGCGAGAAAACATCTAATTCCCACGGGAAAATTCAATGCTACATTTTCCTATAACCACGCGGGCGATGCCGCGGGCATCAGCTACCTAGTAATAAATAAATCAACTTTGAGAAAGAGGTCAATCGTCGAATCCGACTCGGCTGGGCAGCATTCGGGAGGCTACGGCACATCTTTTCGTCCAATATTCCGCAGTGTCTCAAGACGAGAGTCTTTGACCAGTGTGTGTTGCCAGTGATGACGTATGGCACGGAAGCGTGGTCGCTTACTATGGGCCCCATAAGAAGGCTCAAAGTCACCCAAAGGGCAATGGAGAGGGCGAAGTGCTGGGATTATGTCTCGGCTGCGCGCCAGTCCCAGCCGTATCCTTAGCGTGTTCGTGAACCGCTGGGACAGCCCCTTGCTAGCCCGGTGGACGGCAATGCACGTGGGGTAATTTATAATTAGGTAATTAAACTCATTAGCTGATAGGTACTAACTTTAGATTAAGCAAAATATTGTAACTAACAAGCTGAATGGACTGTTGTCTGAAATAAATGATTTATTATTATTATTATGTTGGGGATTTCTCTGCGCGATCGCATCAGAAATGAGGCTATCCGCACCAGAACCAAGGTAACCGATATAGCCCTCCGAATCGCTAAACTTAAGTGGCAGTGGGCGGGGCAAATTGCACGTAGAACTGATATCCGTTGGGGCGGAAAGGTTCTCGAGTGGCGACCCCGTACCGGAAGGCGCAGCGTGGGTAGGCCCCCCACAAGGTGAATGACCTGGTAAAGGTTGCGGGAGTCCGCTGGATGCGGGTGGCGCAGAACCGGTCATTGTAGCACTCTTTTGGGGAGGCCTATGTCCAGCAGTGGACGTCTTTCGGCTGATATGATGATGATGATGATGAAGTAATCCTGGCTCCATGTCTCATGGCAGTGACACGCTCTATTTCACCACACATTTCTTCACATTCACCTCAGCTACAAGCCATATTAGGCACATCACTTTCGTCGCAAAAATTGGCTATGTCAGTCACCTGAGGGCTCACCAGCGACGCTCTCAGCAGTGATTAGCAGTCGCTGAGGCCGAATATGGCTAAGAGAAGATGATGATAGCACCTCTTTATAGGAAAATATAATAGCTTTGCTACTTAGGGGCCATACTAAAATGGTGAATTAGGGAGAGATGAGTGCTAGCAACCCTATTGGTCGATTTTTTCCTAGCACACCGCTCCGCTGCCTTGCACAGCACTGCTGGATACTCACCCTTAACCTAAGTCTCACTTTTAAAATAGGTTCCCTTCAATGCGCCGGAACCACAGGACAATAATAAATACAAATTACACGGTATGTGTTGTTTTCAGGCTAGTTATGTTTTGCCAACCCACGGCGTAGGGTACCTAGGGGACCTACGTTGTCCAGTCCTCACCTGTAAAGTGGCTTCCCTCCAGAATGCCGGAACCACAGCACCATGTACACCCGGTCTTCGTTGGTGTCTGGCTCGATGTCGCAGGGCAGAGAGGCACTCCGCCCCACCACCGCCTCCACCTCGACCGTGGACACTGGAACAAAGTCGACTGAATTTTAATTAGCTTGCCACTTTGGGAACTATTTAACGAACTATTAAGCTAAGATCAAATACTATGAAGAAAACCAAGCTACTTAGCTGGATATATTTTATAAAAAGATGTGGTAATGAAACGTCATCATGAATTTTTGAAGTGAAAACTTCTTTAGCGGAGCTATGCACTTTTTGTGATGGGGAAAAATTGTGAAACTCGCCACAGGTCACGTGACCGTAAGATTCGACAGATTGAAAATTCGTAAGACGGGCACGTGACCTGATCGAAAAACTGTTACAATGTCGTTGAGTTTTCACTTCTGCCGGCACTCCCGGAGTGCAATCCGGTCGTTTTTTGTAAGATGTTTCTCTCTTGTCGTGTTGCAATAAAGAGTATTTATTATTATTCTCTTTATTTCTATTTCGTCTTAGGCTAGGTTTTTACAATAAAAACCTAACCTAGGGTGCAGCCGGCGGCGAGGCGGGGCCTAAGCCACCGGCGGTCAGGGCGACAGAGACAGGAACCTCCTGACTATCCGCGCAGTATTCAGGAGTACCGCCTTCTGTATCTGACCCTTGATCCAGCCATCTAGCGAGAGTCTCTTGAGGTGATGGTCGACACTCTTCGCTATTAAACCGTTCGCCGAAACGACTATCGGAACGATGATCGATTATTATTATGAACATAATTTTTGAAAACTATGATTAAATTTCACAATTATGGTCTAGCCTAGCCGGCAATACGGGTATAATAAAACTACATTTACTTATTATCACTACATACATAGTATAAAACAAAATCGCTTCCCGCTGTCTGTCCCTATGTATGCTTAGATCTTAAAAACTACGCAAAGGATTTTGATGCAGTTTTTTTATAGATAGAGTGATTCAAGAGGAAGTTTTTAATGTTATAATATAGTACCCGTGCGAAGCCGCTAGTATGGGTTAATACGATGATGACGTGTGACCCGGGGCAAACCGCCCCTCCCCAAGCTATGCCTGGCCGGTCGGATTACAGTGTAAAGTTTGACAAAATAATAAGACCTCTGACAAGTTTATACCCGCTTTAAACCTTTAAAATTAAGCCGTCAATTTGCAGCAGTTATTTTTACGTTCAAGCTAGCTAAAAGTGGCTAAAGCCTCGGAATGCAAACAGCTTGCCAATTAGGGGTTTTAAAAGACTCGCAATCCGCCGTGAAATCTTCCCGTCCGGGTTCTGGACATTTCTACGGAGTAGACTGGTTCATTACTTGAATGAAGAGAATATTGCTGCTTGGAAGTAAGTATAGTAAGTATTAGCGTACTTTTTTATGTGTAATGGTTGAGATACGAGTATGATATATCAGTATTTAATTAAGAATCGACGCGTAATTTGATGTTGTTGTTTATGTATTAGTGTGTAATTATGTAATGCAAAAAAAAAAAAAGCAAAAAAAAAAAACCCGTAAAAGCAATCTTACAATTCTTAGGCCTTAATTGTCTTAACTTTCCATCAGGTTAGCCGAAGGCCAAATTCCATTTTATAATATAAAAAAGCAAAAAAAATCGAACAAAGCGTTTTATATTTCATACTTTTTGTAATATTGATATTTGGTTATTATACCACCATCTGACACTCACATGCCCGTTACAAACCTTTTCAACCTCTGCTGTCTTTCATGAAGAACCCTTGCCAAAACTAACTTATTCTTCTTCTTCTGACATTGACATTGTACCATTTATCATTAAGTATTTAAATTGTTCCTATTGTTAGTATTGTTTTTTTTTTTGTTTCTCATGTCTGTTTTAATTTAATATTGGATTTTTATTGACTATTATTTATTATTGTTCCTACACACACCTATACACTCTGACGATCTTTTTATGAATCCATGCTATTTTAATTTTATGAAATGCATGTAAATTTTCAAAATGAAATAAAATAATCTAATCTAATCTAATCTATTAACTTTAAAAAAGGTCACAAAATAAACAAATCAAATCCCATTTCAATGTATATTTATTATTTATTTATTTATTGACAAATACATTTACGTGATATTTACGTATATATGAATACTAAAACGCTTTACAATAAAACAAAACTGTACAATATAAAACAACTATACACGTGTGCGACCTGTAATCTAGTTAAGAAAATCCTTATACAATACACACAAACATTACATTTACGAAACGAAATTTTAGACACTGTCTAAGAAATACAGACAAAATTAAAGTTTTGAAACACAGAATCGGATACGGTAAAAGAAACATCTTGTCCGAGGAAGCACAGCTATGCAATAACTTACCTAGTGAAGTGAAAGAGTGCCAATCATTGAAAATGTTTAAAACCAAATTAAAACAATTGATTAGTGATAATGTATATTAAATTAATCATATCGACAAGGTGGATGTAACTACACATTTGAAAATATTTTTAGTTTAAGCTCATTGCAAGTAATAAAGATCTTTGAACCTAAAACCTCAGCAGGGGAACTTATTCTATGCTGCAGCTACTCAAACCCTCCAACTGTTCGCGGGAGGAAATTCGTCTGGACCCGTGCCATAATATTTTTTCATTAAAATTGCTTCTTGGTACCTTCAAGGTAAAATTTGGTTCATCCATTTGATTCTGAAGAGTAGTAGTAGTAGGCAGCGGAGCAGTGTGCGAGGAAAACATACACCATTAGGAATAGAGGCGTTAGCGAGGGTAGCAAATGGTGGATACTACTCTGGTCTATAATACTCGCCCTCAAATCCCTCAATATAAAAAATATTCACCTTATTTATTTAGACCCTAAGGTGTCACACTGCTTGGCAAAGGGCTCCCCCCCCCCCCCCTTTTCTTCCACTGCTCGTCTTTTTGGGCGTCTTGCCAGTCCTTGAAAAAAAAAGAGGTCCAACTCATCCCGCCATCGCCGACGAGGTCTGCCGCGAACTAATTCTTTATGTATCATCATTTAAATTTAGGGCGTCGGTTGTCACCAATGATTTCATATAATAAAACCGGACAAGTGCGAGTCGGACTCGCCCACCGAGGGTTCCGTACTTAATTACAAATGTATAGTTTTCTGATTTTTCCCTGTACTTGTAGTATAAGACGATATTACTTGCCAAACAGCTTCAAAATACTGTAGACTTGAGTAATTGAAGTGTATGGTTTTAATTTCAACTCGATGTATACCTCCACGAGTTCTCGAGATAAAGAGTCTTGAAGACAGACAGACGGACAACAAGGAGGTTTGAGGTACGTGTGGTAACCCTGCATGACATATATCTGTCTCGCTCACTGACCTCTCTCTCTCTTGCCCAAGATGGCGGATCGATGACGTTGTCTGTAATTCGTGTGTACGTAAATAAACCTCATTAATTAATTAGAGTGTTTAATTCCAAGATATGACAGTACGGAAATCTTTAATTTATTAAGTAATGACATAAAACAATGTAATCATTTTAATGAGTTCTCTAAGAAGCTAAAATATTATTTACTAGATAGACCCCATTACTCTTTGAAGGAATATTTCGAAAAGATTTGTGATTAATGTTAATGTTCATGTTATGTTTATAGGTATTTTAAATTTCTATTTTTCAGATTGTGTATTATAATAATTAGTATTCAAATAATTTTGTTATAAATATTGAATTTCAATGTAATCAAATATCAAATATTATAATTTAGTCTAAGCTTTGCATGCCATATACTGGCGGAACATACATGCATGTAATTTTACTACCACCAACATATAAATTGTACCACCTTTGTGTATGTTTTAGCAAAATAAATGATTATTATGAATATGATTATGATAGGAACCCTAAAAAAAGGTAGATAGGTAGGCACTCCAAAAGTGGCACACTAAAAATGAGTCAATTGCACTAACTTGCCAGTTTCTCGTCGTCAATGGAAACGTACAAACGTGTCTCAGAATTGTCTTATTTGGTGGGCATTTTTAAACTCGGAATTTCGTATAAAAACAACTTTTTTATATTACATAATTGTTTGTGACGCCTAAAAATGCTCCGTACACATTGCTCCGACATGCGCGTCTTTTAAGCTATACATTTATATGCTAGCGAACGTAACTGACGGCGTTAAAGATATTTATATAATGAACCTTATTCCGTTGCAATAAGGCGAAACATGTGTACATATATCTGACGGCTTGTACTTCCACGCGACACTGAGCACACGTACGGAAGAACGGAGTCTGATTTATCTTAATTGCAAGATTCTATAGAGATTCAGAATTCTCTAATTCATGTCTAAGATCTTGATTAATGCGAATAGCGTCCTTTGTTGGCGAAGTAAGATTTAAGATGAACTTAGCGTATATTTCCGTTCTTCTGAAGTGTGAGTGTGGTATGGCGCAATAAGCTAGTTTCATATTTGTTACGATGCTATTCGAACCAGTTTTTAAAGAGGACCTAGTACGAAGTCAAAAATTTAACCCAAACAAATTCTGCAAATACAAGTTCAAAATAATTAATCCTACTATCCTATCCTACTAATATTAAAAATGCGAAAGTTTAGATGTTCTTAAACGGCTCAATCAATTTGGATGAAATTTCGCACGAAGATAGTTTATAGCCTAGATTAAAATATAGGATAGTTTTTATCCCGGGTCCACGCAGACGAAGTCGTGGGGGTAAGCTAGTAAATAATAAACGTAAAATTGCCAAATATAACTAAATCACAATATAAGTGAACTACCCAAAGACTAAGGTTGGACCAAGGTCGGACACCCAATTTGATATATAGATCGCTAGTTGAGTACTAAAAAGATCAAATGAACTATTCTACTGAATCTTTATAGAAATACTCTTTAAAGTGAAACTGCGATTTCGATGACTCTACAAGTTTCTTTGGTTTTTATCTGTACTAATATCATAAAAGCTCGATCGAGGCAGGATTCTTTTACCGATCGAGCTTAAAGCTTCTTAAGCCTTTTAACGAGAGCCCGTTCAGTCTCCATCTGAACCTAATAGAAATCTTTAAAATGTACCAACGCAGCTATTTCATTGGAACTAGCTATGATACCTATTAATTACATCATATCAGATGACCTAAAAATATGATGTCCATTCAGGAATAATCTCAAAATAGGTTTTTTACAATATGAATATAAAAGTAATATGTATAGAAATGTGCATACAAAATACAAAAAAAATTTACGCGCGGGCCCAAAGCTGCCGGTGGTCAGGGCGGCAGATAGAGGAACCACCTGACTATCCGCGCAGTCTCCAGTCCGACTCGCACTTGTCCGGTTTTTTTTTACGCTAACCTCGTTTATCAAGTATAATGAAACTTACCTGATACTAATATATATGTCATCTTTTTCTATTGGTTTTTATTTATGGTTTATTCTAAAACAGCCTGTTTCTAAAGTAGTTAACTTTAATGCTACTGCATGAACAGGGTGCAGTGGTTGTAGGCGTTTCTTGTTGGAATCGATGTGATTAAAAGGCGTATTCAGTATGAGTTGTATTATAAAATAGTAGTTTATGCAACTGATACATAATCAGAGGCCTTAAAATACGAGCGTGGTTTTATGAAACGAGCGTCAGCGAGTTTCATAATAGGATCACACGAGTGTTTTAAGGCTAAATTATGTACAGTTGCAAACACTACTTTATCTACACACATATCATAAGTACTCTAAGATCGGTTCAGAAGCCGTAGGAAAATTACCTGCATTGCTACTATAGTGCTACCTGTAAAATATCTTTGTTGCAATCGTGGCTGCATTTACGATATCCGGCGGAGTGTGCATATCGTTCTCGGAGTCACTACTACTCATATTTTCAACTAAAATGTGAATTACAAACAACTTTTCACAATTCTACTTTCGTAACAGCAAAAACCAACAAAGAAATGACAAAAGTAAGGGCCGAAACACATAACCGCGTTGCGGCGTCGCGCCGCTAAAATTGGCAGTAACGTCAACGCTGATTTTAGCCGCAACGCGGTTATGTGTTTCGGCCCTTGCTGAAATATGCGCCGCCGTGCGGCACCGCGCCACTAAACTCAGCGTTGACGTTACTGCCAATTTTAGCGGCGCGACGCCGCAACGCGGTTATGTGTTTCGGCCCTAATGGCGGCAATTTGATCCTACGTCAAGACGAATGTTTTTTTAAATCATAGACAAACGAATGATGTCCCTATTCTCATGTCACTCTTGATCAAATGTCGTGCGGTTTATATTAAAAAACATACTGAATTGACGTTTCGCATCGATAACTGTTTTAATATCTATGGATACTAGAATAGAGACCCACTTGAGTTTTGACAGCTGTTCCAAATTTAAACTCATAACCTTACAAAAATCTGTACTGTAATAACATTACAGTACAGATTTTACCTACTACCACAGACAAGTAAGTTCTCGTAGTAAAATTGGTTGTAATAATGCTGGTCATTTCCTACGGTTTCTGAACGCATTTTAGAGCACTAATGATATGTGCGTAGATAAAGCAAGTTACATGGCTGTTTTCAGAAAGAGACAAAGATTGAATGAATGAATGTATAGATGCGACAGGAACGAATGGAAGGAATGATAGGCGTTCCGGTCACTCTATGATTTGTGTTGGAGTTGCCAACAGTGCATAATCTATATTTAATTGTAAAACGTATTAAACATGTTAGGTTAATGCGGCAATGAACAAAACAGCCCAGGTAACGCGATGGTTTGACAGTATCAAATCTGGCGGTTTTAGGACTGGTTGCTAGTCGATAGCTTATCCGTTGGCACCCTCGCCATAGATGAATTGAAATTCACGTTGTGGCTTTACTTTCCTCGACCCTGAGGCGAAGTTGGTCTTCACTCCTAGTATACGACGATGTAATCGGCTTTCGTCGAGTAATGTAGGACGTTCCATGCTATGCCTGAAATGCGTGAAACGCGACATATATTTAAAATAAAAATAAAAAAATAAAAAAAGATTTATTGTCGCAAAAAAACAACACAATCTCAACACAAAAAAAGAAGTTGTTAATTATTAAGAAGACTGTACCCCGTAGTACGTTATAATTAATATTAACGCGATTTGCGGTGCTCTTTTACCCGCGCATGGACCAATTTGCGATACTTGAATAAAAAACCATATCGTCTAAACGAATGATTATATATTTATATAATTATTTTTCACGGGTCTATCGCGGTATTTATTTACCTTTTTTTCTGACGTTTGGACACGGGTTGCACCGGTCATGGTCGCAGATGACTGTCGTCCCAGCAAGATGTCAACGGAGATATGGGTGCACAATATTTCACTACCCTACAAAAGTCGATAAAAATGTGGAGGGGAGGGTAGACCCGAAAATAAAGTCCACTACCCGCCTTTATTTTACTTTTTTTTTTTTTTTCCTCTCATACTTTTTTGGCGCGAGAGTTTAAAGAGTTATACGAATGATTATATCAGCATAAGCGACGATTCGATTATAGAGGAATGAAGAACCAATCTTATTTCTGAAGAACCAACAAAATATCACTTGAGGCAGTAACAAAATTTAAGTTAAAAACAGGTTCTTTTCAATCATTATAGTCATCATCATTCTCCTAGCGTTGTTCCCGGTTATGCCCCTAAAGGAGCTCGGGGTCCGCTTTGACACCTAATCCCAAGATTTGGCATAGGCGCTAGTTTTACGAAAGCGACTGCCATCTGACCTTCCAACCCAGAGCGAAAACTAGACTTTATTGGGATTAGATCGGTTTCCTCACGATGTTTTCCTTCACCGAAAAGCTAACGGTAAATATTCCGTACATAAGTTCCGAAAAACTCATTGGTACGAGCCGGGATTCGAACCCACGACCGCCGCTTGACAGCCGCATGCCTGAACCACTAGGCTACCGTAGCTATTTTTTCAATCATTATAGTGACTGTGACAAAGTATTCATTGCCCTACCAGAAAGTCAAGATACAAATTCGTAATAATGAACTATTGAAGAATAAGAAGTGTTTATTTTTCGGAATATAGGTAGGCTCATTTAACTGCACTATTCTAGCAGCGTCCCCTTTAATCAATGAAAACATAGATTCGCGGCCCAAGGCCTCCATTAGTTTCATCACATCCGCGCCCCTTTCACATTAAAAGTGCGCTTTGGATTTGAATCGACGAATAAAAATAGACCTCCGGTTACATTATACAACGGAATTGGCCCAACACGGCTTCAGGACAACGCCAATACCTTTCGCTTACCAAACAACGATATAGAACTGTAATGCAATTTCCACAAACTTCTAAACCGCAAAAGATTGCAACAAAATCTAGAATTGATTCCTTGAAATCTATTCCAGTCGGTCGTATCCATCGGGCTTTGCAAACATAACATTACCGTCTGGTTGAACGAAAATGAATCTAATGTCGTTGGCGTAAGGATTTGGAGTGGTGCGTCGGTATCGTTGTTGGATATTCCCGCCAATAAAAGAGAGGTTACTGGAATTTGTCTTGGTTGTGACATACGGGGTTCTAGTTGAACAAGCACTCACAACTTAAAGTAGGGCACACTGAAATGTTAGCTCATTCGTCATATCGCACGTGCCCTAAAAAGTCATAAAATACCTGACTTGAGTCCTTGTTGTGACTATAGCAAGGACAAATAATGCAAGTACTTCAGAAGGTATGAAAACTTCTTAGTATAATGATGAGATGATACTTATATGACCATCTGAAAGAAAGAGAGAAAATTTGCTAGACACAATAATACATTAAAGAACCGAATAACAAGGCAATGTCGATAAACAAATGTTCACATTATGGTATATAAAGTCTACGATATGGGCACTTAAAATCGTCGATGTCTACAACTAATATTGAAACTGTCTAAGTTTTAAGAAGTTTGATTTGTTTTATTTTGTGGCATCGCGGTCTTGCCACATGATTCATATATGATAAACTGCTACTAGTGCTAGGTAGCTATTAACCTATTCAGCGCCAATCACGCTACAAATGCACTAACCCATTTCATTCCGCCCATTTCAATAATATCCTGACTGACCGAGGATTTCCTCGCGAGGCTGCCTCACGAGGATCCTCGCTCAGTCAGTACGCGGCTAAAATCCCGTGGTTTTACTCGTATATAGCGGAAAGCGCCTACGGCGTAAGCACCCGCTATTCGGGTCCCCGGTACTGAATGCCTTTACACTTTTACGGCCAGGAACCCGCCTAGCGGGCGCCTACATACGAGAAAAACCCAGAGGTCGGCTACGAGCGTAGCGCGTAGCGATTCTGGCCAGTGAACGTGTTACGCTCTTACGGACTACGGCGTAGCGCCACGAGCGTAGCGATGAAACGGATAAAAAAATAACCATCCTAGTTGTACGTCGTAGCGAGCAATGTCCATCAAGTTATCTCAATCGCGCATTCGCCGACACCTGGGCGACCGCCCCCGCCTCGCCCATATCTCACTGACCCTAGTCTCACTCGGCTGTAAATTAAAAAAAAAGTTAACGACGTCGTAGGTCGAAACGCTATTCCGAACCGTAATCGAAAGTCACGTCTGCTAAACTTTTGAATATCGACAATACAGTTTTTCCTTAAATTTTGAACCCACTAGTTGATTTAGTTTAGAACCGTTTCGTAGATAACGGCTATACAACGTGTTTTGATTCCGTGGAGTTTAGGTACTTACCTATGCGTAATAGGACTTTGAAACTTGAGTATGATTTAATGTGACTGTTTTATTCATTTTCTTGGTGTTTATTTCCCAATAATTCAATGCTAAATCATATCTTTAGCGCCAAGATTTTTCGAACCTTCCTTTAGGGCACAACCGGGAATAACGCTAGGAGGATGAGATGAAGAGTAAGCGATTTATTAATTAACTCGGCGATATAGATAAAGGTTGAGTGCAGTTGAAATTTGGTGCTAGCGGCAAATAGACGCTGCAAGCTGGTGAGAAGAACAAATTAAGAAGTTTCGTATTTGGTAGGAGAGAAAAGACAGCTGTTGAGGAGGATTGAGAATAGAAGAGAATATGTTAACACACCTGGGGGCCTAGACAAGGTTACAATCGACAAGCGCTAACGCTAACTAATAAAATGTACTGGAATGTCAGATGTTAACGAAAAGTGTTTCGTCGGCATCTGTCATTCCCATACATTTTATTCGTTAGCGTTAGCGTTAGCGCTTGTCGATTGTAACCTTGTCTACGGCCCCTGATACGACATGACCGTTACATGACAACCATGTTTGAAGGGATGGTAGAGGGGAGGAGAGGTAGGGGAAGACCAAGACGTGCGTTTATGGATCAAGCTAAAGAGAAGGTCAATGTAACATCGTATCAGCAGCTAATAGAAGCGCTCATAGCCTAGCGGCGCCTGCGAGTCGGAAACGATAACGCAGGTTAAGCAAAGATGGCAGCGGTCAGTCTTTGGATGGGTGACCGCCTGATGTTTAAGTGGTTAATATAAATGAGCGCTTCCGTGCTTTGGTAGGCACGCTAAGCAGTTGATCCCGGCTGCTGTCTATGACAGTAGTCGTAAAGCCGAGCTAGAGGCCTTCGGGCGGCTTAAGAACTTCTAACAGTCGAGTTGCCCACTCACTTGACAAAGGGGGGACAACTGTCACTCGCGTCCGCAGGAGCTTACCTACCACAACCCTGCACGTGTCCCCTGGGTGGTGCTAAAGTGTGACAAACTTTAAAGGCCAAAATAATGTATGCCATACGATTAAACATAAGCAGCTAATAAATTGGAACAAAACCGTACATAATGGCGATTACACCACTCATAAGAGTTCTTAAATATGCACGTTCGTATTATTATTGTTCGCTCCCATAGCAAATGTTTGATACTTCCCAATGTCCACAAACGAAATAAACGTGTTGGAAAATATTAGTAACCTTTTCCAAATACATTGTATGGAAGCGATATGACACGATTTTATACTTTTAACTTTTTAATGAACCTCTGAATTCTATTTCAAACTTGACAGAGGTGACGGACACTCCAATAGTCTATTAAACACGGAACCGATTCTAGAGTTAAGTTTCGCATTCCAATTTGTTTACGTGCTCGTACTGACACGTCAGATCGGCCTGCGCTAGAGCGAGCGCACGGATTACATTGATATTAAATTGGAAAGAGAAACGTAACTCTCGGGTACCAGATTATGGTTCCAAATAATACTAATTTAAAATTCAACCTGAACGAATTCCTTTTACTATTCATAATGGAGTGATGAGTATTTTTAGTACAGCGCTTTTGTTCGATTATTCGTTTCTAGGAATCCTTTTCGGAACGCGTCGTTAATGCTTTGATATTCGACTGTTAATTACTGATATTGGTTCGTGAGCTCTTACTTGTTCTAGAGAATTTCGTAAAAAAATCATACCAATATTTCCAATATTTATCAGCCAATTTTGTTTTTTTGTCGATTTCTCTTCATCGTATCCCGTGTAGTCTCGGGTTACAAAAGCACCACCCCTTTTCTTCCCGTGGGTGAAGAGTCGACTAAGTGAACAAACAGTGTTTAAGTGAGCCGTAAGCGAGGATCAAGCAACCGTCACTGTGAAATCACATTTTGTCCCTCTTTTTAAACCTACATTAAATTTATGCTGTGGCACTGGAACATAAGTTTCATGTTCTTTTCATAGCCCAAATAATTACACAGCGTTTGTACAAACACAAATCTTCGCCAAACTGCAAGGCAGTTTGTTGGCGCCATGTGCTCTGCCTACTCCATTTAGGAATGAAGGCGTGAATCTATGTATGTATGTTTTCTTAATAATTTGATAAAAGTGTGTAGGTTTTAGGTCTCACGATAAACGATCTGTACATTTGTGGCAAACGAATTGAGGTACCGTATCATCAGTAACCTCTTGATGAACCCTACCGCGTTTCTCGCTTAGATGGTATCCACCAGGACCAGGGTGGACCAGGTGGTATCTTACATTTTTGCGACTTCTCCACCCCTACTTCAAAATTTTGGTATGCAACTTGGCTCAACAAGACGTAGGGAAACAAAGTTATCCATGCGTTGCACAGTCTGTTTCTAAGTCTGTTCTGTCTAAGTCTGTCTGTCTGCCCAATGTATTAACCCTATCATTATAATAACTAAATTGCGATTAAAGTTGAAAAATTTAAAATTATTCGTAATGGACGGCGATCAATTAAGAGATGATCTACTTTGATCGAAATGTTGAATTTCGTTAGCGGGCGTTTCTGTTTAGTAAAAAATATATATAATAACTGTTTTAAAGTTATTTAACTCACAGTGTCGACGGTGTCGTTCTCCAAACTTTTCCCCAAGCGCACAAGGCGTCTGAAAGGCATTAGCAGTAAATTCTGGCGTTTCCTCGATTCGATGCATATGAAAAGCTATTTGGACGCCGATATCGTTCAGTTGCAACGTGATTTGGAAAAACGCGCCATTTTGCATTTTATCGGGAGCGCATTTTTTAGCACTACTGATGGAATACTAAGTTATTATCTGCCACCGTAGGTGAGCGGTAAAATACGCGACTTGTACAACCCGGTCTTACCGCAGGGTTTTTCAAAAAACTTATGAACAAAATATAATAGAAATGTATCAGTGGCTTTTCAATGAAGGAAATTATCATGTGGAAATGCGAACCTATCTGATCTCAACAAGATCTAGTTTTCTCTCTGAGTTGGAATGTCAGATGATAGTAGCTTTGGTAAAACTAGTGTCTTCGCCAAAACTTAGTTAATGGTGCCATAGTACATTTCATGCCGGTTTCGTCATAATGACGTATTCATATAAACACACAGGATGATTCAAAAAACGAAGTGACACGACTTAGTAACCGTAAACGGCTCTATTCCCCAAGGAAGCGTGCTAGGATGTATTTTATTTCTAGTGTATATAAACGACCTCCCAGATATCCTAAATGATCATTGCACACTATTTGCTGACGACATTTCCGTATTATTTCCGTGTGTTAAAATCGACGAAGTTGAAACTAAATTAAATTTAATTCTAGATAAAATACTAAACTGGTTACAAATACATAATCTTGAGCTCAACATTAAAAAAACAAAAATAATACAATTTAAGCCATATCAAAAAACCACTCTTCCAATAAATTATAGCTATAATAATCTTAAACTTGAAAATGTGACCTCAGCTACATTATTGGGAATCGAGTTAGACTCTAGCTTGAACTTTAAACTCCATATACAAAAGCTTACAAAACAGTTATCGTCTTTTGTATATGCTCTAAATCACCTAAAGCGTTTAACTGACCTAACTTCCGCTCTTTCAGCCTATTATGCATATGCTTACTCCAGGATGTCCTACGGACTCATTTTATGGGGTAATAGCACAGACATAGGAAAAATATTTATCTTACAAAAAAAGTGCGTTAGGATATTGGCAAACATAGATCAAATGGAATCGTGTAGACCCCATTTCATAAAATACAAAATTTTGACTGTCACGTCCATGTACATTTTGGAGTCGAGTAAATTTGTTAGAAAACATATAGATTTATATTCACAGATAACCCAAAACAAAAGAAATGACCGAAATTTAAATAAACTAAGATTACCTTTTTCAAAATTAAAGTTCGTTACATCTAGCCCGCATTATATGACAATAAAAATTTATAACCACTTACCTAATTTTATAAAAAATGAGACCGAACTAAAATCGTTCTGTACAAAATTGAAAGCTTATTTAGTCGATAAATGCTACTATAATATAGACGATTTCTTTAATGATAAAGTGTAGAATCTGAAGTTCTAAAAATTTGTATGTATAACTTACTTAAAAATAATAGTTATTAAGCTGTAGATGCCCTCTCATATTGCTGCGCCCTATTCATGGGTATCACATGTAAAACTGCCCTATATTGTACCTACCTTTATAGCTATGTGATATGCAATAAACGATATTATTATTATTATAACGTATTTAGTAACTAATATTTTATTTTATTTTTAATTACTTATAGGCCACAACAACGTGTCTATCGATGCTATCATGAAATTGGTCAAGTCCATGTTAAAATCAAACTGTGTTTCTTTATGTTCCTCATGTTCTTTGTGTTTTATTGTTTGCAAATGTAATTTGATGTTGCTTGCTTTTGGTGGCAGACAGCAGGAACAATAAATTTGTTTATTATCTATAACTAAACATGGATTTATTTGGCACAATAAATTTATAGCCTCCATGGCGACCTAGGCCACTAGCAAAGCATTAACTTTCCTGATCTTATTAAATTTAACTGAAATGTTGTTTCCGCATGTCTCCTATTTGTGACAAAGAGTAAACTTTGATGTTGCATTTTCCATTATTGGGTACGGATAAATAAACGTTCGTTATGCCGTTGCTCTTTTCAAACTTTTTCCATCCTGTATGTAGCTTGACGTCATACGCCTGTCATCGGCATGAAATGTACGCTCCCTGACTATCATCATCATTTTCAGCCCGTAATCGCCCACTGCTGAGCATAGGCCTCTCTTCGAGTACGCCACCCGTCCCTATCCGGAGCTAATCCTTTACTATATACAACCGGGAAAACCACTATAGGAAGATGATGACTAAGCAAGTATATACTTAATTCATTTTGTGTGAAAATAACAATATAGGTACTTATAGGATACAGTGATATTATTCTAAAAATCTAAACTAAACTTGAACTAAAATTTGTTAATTATCTTTAGACTATCGATATAAAGTTTCTAACGTGTCACTCATTATAAAAATTATATTGTATGCGTATTGCACACCACCACGAGCTCTGCAACCCACAATTTTATCCAAATCTGTCAAAAAATAAAAATCAACAAGCAAATAAAACTGGCCCCGCCTAAATCGATTGCATCTTCGTGAATTAATCTACATGTGCTGGCTCGTATGCGCATGTTATTCCACGTGCACCGACCCGCACAACGCGACACTTCCATAAACGAGGATCTTACGCAGCCAATGAGAATATACTGAAGTTGCCATTTACCGCCATTTACCGGGCCTCAAGTTCTCCTCCGGGCACAATCAGCTACGCGTAATAGTCATACCGCGATTAAGGCCAGATAATGGCGGCTGTGGGGGTAAACGGGCTACAGATTACACCTTAATGTAACCACTTTGGAAAACCTCTTAACATGTAGTGTTAAATACAGGAGCAAAGAGTGGTCTTTGATAGCTTATCTCCGTGTTATTGCTAAACGATGTCGAAAGTGGTTCAAAATCAGGATCAAAAACTAGTCGAGTTTCATGTAGGCGGTACTATGATTTAGTCCAGTACAGGGAAAGGAATGCAATTTCGATGATTCCAGCGCGATATTTTGTTGTTGGTTAGAATATCTATCAATTTAAGTAAAACTAAGTTTGTACATTTTAGAAATTATAGGACTGATAAAGTAACAATTGATGTTACATTAAATAATGATACAATTGAAGTTGTAGACGACACAAAATTTCTTGGCGTGTATATTGATAGCAATCAAACATGGAAGAAACATGTGGATTATATTGCCAACAAGCTCAGTAGTTTCACGTTCGCCTTAAGAGCCCTAGCAAGGTTTTCAACAAGAACCGCCGTAGTCCAAGCGTACTATGCCTTTGTTCAATCCCACATCCTATACGGGTTGCCTATTTGGGGTGGATGTACAGACTTGGACCGACTATTCAGGCTGCAAAAAAGATGCGTGCGTATTTTGGATGGCATTAAGTCAAATCGCGTGTCATGTAGAAATTCTTTTAAAAAATTAGAAATACCAACCCTGACTTCGCTATATATAATAGAACTTTGTAAATTAGTAAAGCGATATCCTCAAAAATTTCTTGCGAAGGCAGACTTTAGAAGCGATAGATTAAATAATATATTCTCAATGGACGTTCAAGTGCCTATTGCCAGAACGGCGGGGTTTAGGAAATGCACTAGGTTTGTTGCAGCAAAAGTATATAATGCCCTGCCAAGCAAAATAAAGTCCCTGCCATACTCTAAATTTGTAGCTGCATTGAAAAAACACCTGATTGAATTATGTCCTTATAACCTAAATGAAATTTATAATTTTAATGTATGAATATGAATGAATGAATTTTATAATTATTATAATGATTATTAGTATTGGTAGAATGAAAAATGATTATTAATGTAATTTTAAAATTAATGTATTATGTTCTTATAACCTGAATGAATTTAATTATAATATATGAATGAATTGATTTTATAATCATTATAATGATTATTAATTAATTAATTATTGTAGAATGTAAAATGACTATTAATGTAACTTGTTAATTAATGTATTAATCTTTAGTTTGTAATTAATATTTAGGGACACCCTACGGGTAAAATTGTATCCTGCAATTTGAAGCTATTAAATAAATAAATAAATAAATAAATATATATCGAGTTGGCAGAAGTATCAAAAAAAAAAACAGAGTGACGTTGGGTTAGGTATTACACAGGCTGTTGTCAGTGACAATTTTTAAATCCAAAGAAATATTATACAAGTCATATTTTCCTTCAATAGAGTATCGCATTTATCTATCTAACCTATTTATCTATCTGGAGATCGTGGGTTCGAACCTCGGCTCGTACCACTGGGTTTTTTTTCAAAAACATCGTGATGAAACCGGTCTGATCCCAATACGGTCTAGTTTTCCCTCTGGGTTGGAAGGTCAGATGGTAGTGGCTTTCGTAAAACTGGTGCCTATGCCAAATCTTGGAATTAGATGCCAAAGCGGATCCCGAACTCCTTTACAGCACGACCGAGAATAAATGCTAGAAGGATGATGATAGTATCGCATTTAACATTTAAATCATTCCCTTTAATTTCTTAACACGTTCATCAATTAGTGATAACGTCAGTATAATCTGAATGAGTAAAAAAAAACACTAAAAGGTTAATAGTTACAAGAGCGTTTTGGTCCTGACTTGTACAGTCGACTACAAAGAGATCTATACGGCCAATGTTACAAAAATATGTATACACGACCTTAATGTCAAGGCAATACAGTCGTGTATACATATTTTTGTAACTTTGGCCGTATCGATCTCTTTGTAGTCGACTGTACTATTAAGAAAGAAGACATGTATTCACTATACAAAAGACATACAAAGGGAGTAGACATACTTCAATGCAATTGACACATACTTCGCGGCAGTGAATCGGTCGCATTATGCCGAGGGGTCAGACAGACACCTACAGCGCTGGTTTTCAGACAGCACTGTACATGACCCACGGAACGAAACACAACATATTACAGATACAAACGTATACACTTTAAGCAAAAAATTAATGCAATAAAGGGGTTTGGGTAAAAGTGTTGTAATTATTTTAGATGATATTTTGTTATGAAATGTAGTACTCTAAAATGCATATATATTAGTTCCACATGTCATATTGAAAAGTTATAAACAAAACTTAAAACTTAAAAATCTCGGCTCTGCAAGTGAGACATAAAAAATAGGTGAGGAAAAGTTATATGCAGCTCCTATCTTGACATAAATCTTCCTGCTTGTGCTGGTGGTCATGCATGAACTTTTTAAGTTTTATTCTAAAACTATGGACGTTTTGCAGATCTCAGATTGGCGGCAGTATATTATTCCAACTCTTGGATGCAGCATATCGGAAACTTTCCCGGAAGGCAGCGGTAGCATGTCGGGGCGTTATTAAATATCGTTGGACCTCTAACTATTTCAACGTGTGGAAACCGATATCTACTCACAATCACTGACAGAACGACGCATTGGCCCTAGGCAATACCTATTCATGATATAACAGCTGAAACAGTTGCTAGAACTATATACGAAGCATGGATTGTACGTTTTGTATGCCTGGCTATATTACGACGGATCAAGGTCATCAATTTGAAAGTGCGCTTTTTTCATCACTGACCAAATTGCTTTGGATAGACAGAGTCCGTACCACTGCTTACCATCCTCAGAGCAATGGAAAAGTTGAGCGCTGGCACCCCCCTCTGCCCGCCTCTGCGGTCGAGACAACTGGGTCGAGGAACTTCCCACCGTGTTGCTTGGACTTCGCTCATCGCTGCGCCGTGACTCAGACGTCAGTGGCGTCAGTAACTATGGCAACTACTGACAGGAAATAGTTGATCCACCCAAGTAAGGTAACGATTAGAAAAATCAAATGCAATGCATTAGCCTAGAAAACAATTACTCTAATCTATTACACGAGTTGATTACACGTGACTTGGGAATTATGTTAGTTTGACGTCAAATTATAGTGTTCGCGTACCGAATTAAGTAACGGTTCGGGTTCATTTTAATTATTTAGGTACGTTTTATAGACGTGATACGCTAACTCGCAATATGCGCTTTGCATCGGGTTTTATATGGGTACGGTGTCAAAATATGACTTAATGCTTTGTATGTGTCCACGCAAGGCTGAAATTAACTCGCACTAAATAATGTATTTAGTCCCAGTACCAAATTATGTTATTATTTATTGATTTATTTAATCATTACTGCACAAAAGAACAACTTATTGTACAAAAGGCGGACTTGATGCCATAAAGCTATTAACGTTTGGACAAAGCATACAAATTGTGGGCGATATAAACACACAGTGGGCAATATCAAGTTATTGTTAAAAAATGGCTATATACTCAATATTACGTTATGGTTTGGTAATATGGCAAAATATTCACAAATGGTTTTCAACAAATGCAATGGTATTAAACGTAGATAAAACCTGTATCATCCATTTTCAACTACGAAAAACACCCTTGTATGATCTTAACATCAAAATTGACGGCATCAGCCTTTCACAAGTCGAACAGTTAGGTACTTGGCCTTTACAATTGACTCTGCCCTGACATGGTCTCTCCATATCGACTCGGTATGTGATAAGTTGACCTATGGGGTACAGCAGCAGATCGCGATAGACCATTTAAAATTCAAAAACGTGCCATACGTATTATGTCAAAAAAACCATACGATCACCCGGCGAAGGATTTGTTCAAAAACCTAAAAATATTAACACTACCAAGCGTCTTCGTATTGGAGGCCTGTAAATATACAGAGTGAAATAGTATTCACCGTTCAAATTTTGGGAGGTGATTCGGTGGGTCATCTCGATCAAAATTGGATAATAAGTTGTATCCAAATCGCGAAAAAAAACCAGCTGTTCCATACAAACGGCGTGAGCTCAGCCGCCAAAATGTATGGAGCAGCTGTTTTTTTTTGCGATTTGGATAACTACTAAATAAAACTTAAAAACTTAACTTAAACCTTGACCAATATACTACTCGTGGGCAAATCCACATCCGCGCCGTCAACTCGCCAAAACGCGAAAGTCACTCGGTGTCATTGGTGTCAAGATATATACCACTCTTCCAAACGAAATAATAAACTGTAAGGGCAAAGTCTACCATAGGTCGAACCGTAATTGGAACATTCGATAGTTAATAGCCTAGTTAGCGAGACAGAGAGAAACATATATGATGTACATGTAAGAGCGAGAGGGAGAGGAGAGAATAAAGACACTTCCCAAGATGTCGTTGTTTCAATACTAATCACTATCATGGCGCTGCGACCAAAAAATTAAATAAATTAGTAAAAGTGTAGCAAAGTAATGAGATAATAACGAAAATAAAGCAAATAATATTTTTATTGTGTTAGAATAAATGAAGTTCGAAGAAAATATTCAGGATTAACGCGGATGAAAGTGGAGATTACTTGATTGCGTACGATACATGCAACAAGTGAGCGGCACGTTTAGTCGCTAGTACCACGTTTAGGTACTATTCACGACAATTTCAGGTATTTTCAGGTTCAAAACACAGAAATATGGAAGGAACAGATGAGTCGAGTTTTCAAAATTACACAGTCGTGCAGCTAAGAGATGAGTTGGCTTTTCGGTACTTGCAAACGAGTGGCATCAAACAGGATTTAATTAAAAGGATAATTGAAGATAACAAAAATAAACTTGATAATGGAACCATGGATACGCTCAGGGAAGAAAAAGTACGTCGTGAGTCACAAATGTTAGAATTGGAATCTGTGAAGCAACAACTTAGGGAATTACAACAAAAAACCACATGTAGGTACACCAGCAGGTATGTTGTCTGATAATACAAGCATAACATTAACGGAAGTATTATGTCAATTAGCACAAACACAAGAGATAATAGCGCAAAAAATGTCACCGACTTTTCAAGTTTTCTCCACAAGCGACACAAGCAACGCAATACCGTTATTTGGAGGGAATCGTTATGAAAATGCAGCCGAATGGATAAGACAAGTAGAACGCATTGCTAGTTTAGCTAAATGGGCTGATAATTTAACAATGGTAAATGCTTCAATGAGATTAAGGGGTCCAGCTCACAATTGGAACACAGTTTGTGGTAAAAAAATCGAGTTCTGGTTAGAATGGAAAGTACAGTTTGTAGACAGATTTAAGATTAGAATGTCATTTGCTGAGTTCATACAGTATCAAAGTAGGAGAACTCTCCGCACCACAGAAACTATCACAGAGTATATATATGTTAAAAATGCGATGCTTGAAAGGTCTCCTAGTATGATTTCAGAGTCTGATCGAGTGTCACTGATACTAGAAGGGATACAGGATATGCGGTGGTCAACGCCTTTAGCTACCCAATGCTGCAAAGATGTGGAAGTGCTCATCACACATGCAACAGCACTAGACAACATACGAAAGGTACAGCGTAAGATGACTGAGCATCATGAAACTGTAAGTAAAACCCCAATTGACAGATCAAGAAGTACTTTCATACCTAAATATAACCCAGGCATAGATAAAATGGATGAAGTAACTTGTTTTCGATGCAAGAGGAAGGGACATGTTTCATGCAACTGTAACATGACACATCAATCTACTGCACAGCTTCCAAGAGAAAAGGTAGTAACAAAACCACATTATGAAAAGATAAATAGTCCAAGTACATCATCATCATCAAGACCTTACCATTACGAGGAAAAGCAAGTCAATTGTGTACAATTTAATGAACCAGCTGTAACATTGACTCCGGTAACTCTTAACAGCAACATACAGTTGACAGCATTGCCAGATTCGGGTTCTGTTATAACCTTGGTGGACAAGAAGCTTCTCCCTGGTGATATGATGGTATATCCCTGGCAGAAAGGTTCATACAAGGCAGCGGGAAATGAGAACACACCCATCGGTTGGATAACATCAAGACTACAGGTGGGAAAAATAGATTACATTATGCCTCAGATAGCTATTTGTGAAAACTTGCCAGTAGATATGATCCTAGGTAAAGATTGGCAATATGCAGTATATGCTAGAATTATTCATGAGCCAGATGGTAAAGTATGTATAATTACACCCACACACACTGAGTATTTTACCAATTCAGTTCAAGAAAACATTACAATTGCGTGTTGTATGACAAATAACAATGATTTTGTTCAGGAAAATGCAATTTTAAATGAAGACCAAAGCAAAGTTATAAGCTTAGTAGAAAAATATTCAGACATTTTCAAGGATGACAATAATGACATTTCAGGATTTAGAATTGGAAATAAACTTAAAGCATAATATTCCAATAAAATGTAAACTATATAGATTACCACAACCAGAACGTGAATTTTTACGAAAAACAATTGATCAATGGATAGAACAAAAGATATGTAGACATTCAGATTCACCCTACGCTGCGCCCATGTTTGTTGTAGAACAACCATTTCATAGTACAACACCTTTTAGACCAGTTGTAGATTATTCGAAAACAATAAACCCGATTACAGGAGACAATGTACAATTAATAGACAGAATGGAGGACATAATTCATGTAATATCACAGTTTATTTACAAATTCAAGCTTGACATTTATCATGCATACCATAATATCAAGATAAAAGAAGAGGACATATACAAAACAGCAGTGATTACACAAGATCATCACGTGGAATTTATGCGAGTAATGTTTGGAATGGTCGGTGGACCTGCAATTATGTCAAAAGTTGTAAATTTGACATATGGTCACCTCTATGACCAAGGAGTGCGTTTGTACTACGATGATATTTCAGGAGGCGCTAACACTTTAGGACAATTGTTGACAGTTTTGGAACAGGTATTTATTGCCACACGTGAAAAGAAGTTAAAGTTAAATAAAGAAAAATGCGTCTTTTTAGCAACAGAAATGCCACTATTTGGAAGAATAGTAGGATACAATGAAGAAAAACCAGACCCACAAAGAACAGCTGCTGTAAGTAAATATGAGACCTTAACCTCGATTTCAGAAATAAGATCATTTTTAGGATTTGCAAATACATTTAGAAAATATACAAAATTATGCATCTATAGTGAAGCCATTAAGTGACATTTTGAAACAAAATTCAAACTTGACCATAGAGAAAAAACAGCAAATCAAGAAAAATAAAGTGTCATTAACAGATAAACAACAAGTAGCTTTCCACACAATAAAATCATGGATGGAGAAGATGTTTTCTCCAATATTAGCATATTTTCAACAAAACGCAGAGGAAACAATAGTTAACTGACAGCTCTTACAGTGGAATTGGAGCCTGTTTGTTACAAGTGCAAAATGGACAAAAAGAGTGATTGAGTATGCAAGCCGATCCTTGAAAGACACGGAGACACGTTATCATATAAATGAACTAGAAGTAACAGCCGTTTATTGGGCCATTACACAGAAGTTTAGAGTATATTTACTAGGCACCAAGTTCACACTCATCACGGACAGTTATACGACGGCTTACGTCATAAATAAGTCAAAGTTGAACCGCAAATTCGCCAGATATGTCATCAAGTGGCATCACTATTTAGGAAAGCACTAAAAAACTTACTTGTTTGACCTACGAGTAGAATGTTATATCGTAGACGAATTTCTATCAAGGAAAAAGGAACTCTAGAATATTAGATAATAATAATTACCTATTTATTTAATAAATGTTAACAATTTGACTTGTAAAATGTACCTGTACTTTTACCAATAAAATAATCTGAATCTATATTTACCATTAACCAAAGAGAATCTTGTCGCTCATATTTTACGAACAATAATCTTCTCACCCTTCCTAGTATGTACATTTTTGAGGTGTGTTTATTCGTCCATAAATACAGAAGCCTTTTTGTAGAGTCAAGTCAACTGAGCACTCGTTCACTCGTCAATATAAACACAAATTGCACAAACCATCCGTGAATTTGTTTTTAACAGGGAAAAGCTCTTATATAATGTTCATTCTTATTTATAATAAATTACCAAATGCGTTCAAGGATATGACTTTAAATATGCTCAAATTAAAGCTAAAGACATGGCTAATACAAAAATGATTCTAAAGCATAAATGATTACTTAAGTCTGTAGTTAAGTTAGATGTTGCGTATTATCCTCGCTTAAGGATAATTGTATGTAAACCTGCAAAGGCAAAGAATCAGTGAATCTAAATAATAAATAGTTTGTATGATCTAAAAATGTAAAATGACCTGATCTTATATACAATAAAGACTTATGTCTTAAAGGATACTAATTAGTAACTAAGAAAATATGTTAACCTTAAATAAAAGAAAAAAAAAGCTTTATTTTACGTATTTGAAAATAATCTAAAAACGATACGACTAATGGAAGTAGATAACAATCGACGTGCAAGTTTTTATTATAATGATAACCTTATTATGTAAAAGTACCTTAGTGAAGGATAAATATTTCATTACGATTTTTGAGAAGATATAGGCTGAGAATAAGTTACTGTCAATTTGGTAGGTACCACCTTTCATTGCCAACTGTATTTTTAACCGACTTCAGACAAAAGGAGGAGGTTCTCAATTCGGTTGTATTTTTTTTTTCAATGTGTGTTAACTCAGAACTCTGTCATTGATGAGCCGATTCGTAAAATTTTTTTTTGTTTGTTTGTATATGCTTCCAGGTGGGTCCCATTTAAAAAAAAATCAGTTGGATGATAGGATCCATGAGGAATTGAGGGAACTCCTCAATTATATTAGGCTCGCGTGTAGTGATTTTGGTATTTTCTATTATAACTCGTGGTCGTGGTCGTAACGTCGTATTTACACCCGGAAATCATAAATTTGGTGGAGTCGAATTGATGATGAAGTACACAGATGACTTATGAAATTCTTCAATTATGTAGGTACCTACTTAAAAGTACTAAATTATATCACAGATTCTGATAAGATTCCGTTGAAATAGCAACTAATGAAGTGCCAAAGGTGATCCTTGTGGAATCGACGGAAGTGCTCAAATATTATCGGCCCACATACAGCGATTCGGTTTTTTTCACTAATAATCAACGCATTTGCTCTCGGAAATTCATGTGGTAAATTGGAAAAGAAATGTGGAAATGTCCTCGTGGCTTGGCGGAGTACTAAATTGAAGTCGGTTAAAACTTTGTTTTTAAAGTAAATTATTCAGTCGTCAGTCATCAAGTATTTACTCATTGAGACGAAACTACCATTGAATTGTCATCGAAACTATACTTAGTTATATCCAACATTTCAGCTCAATCGGTTAAGGACTGTTAACTGGTTCAAAAGTCAGTTCCAAGATTTTTCCCACACTAATTAATTAACAACGAACACTTCAAGTGAAATAAAAGCTTGTAATAAAAACAAATCACCTTACCGAAATAAACTAGTTCAGAAAACTACAAGCAACACACTGCTCAATAATAACACCGCGTTCAAAAACTTCACATACCTAAAGCAACACAGTCCAAAACCGCGTTTTTACGGTTAAATGCATAAAACAACTCATTTCGTCGTCAAAAAAGTGCGCAATACTCATGAGTCGTGGTCGTAGTCGACATTTTATTTTGTCGTAAAAAGTTACGAGTCCCAGCGTCGCAAATGACTGCGGCAGCGTGTAGCGTGGTGTGCGAGTGCCCTAATGTGACCGTTGTAAATATAATGATAGTTAGCCGTTCGTTATTGGCCCATTTAGGTCAAAATGCACCGAATAAATAAAAGTCTCTCCTAAAAATACCAACTCTCAGCTTTCCATATCAAACTAAATAATTATCTTCGAGAGGGACTATTCTGTTAATAAGTAGGGTCATTGTGGTAACAGTGAATCACCTTTTTTTCAGAGCGATGTAGATACGTCACTTTATTAGTTTGGAGGTTTTGACTTTGTACGGTCTGTACAATTGTTCGTCTTTTGCTCTGTCTAAGCTCTGGCTCGTCTCACTGTCTGTTGAGTACCGACATGTCCGTCGGCTGTTTTTCAGTTCTTTTTGTCCGATTTTAAAAGTCTGTCATTTCAAAATAGTCTCTCAAGTTGTCGGCCAGTCTTAATCATATCTGTCTGTCTGTGCGAAGGTTAGACGCCCCGACAGACTTAACAAGTTTAAAAGGTAGACTAATTGGCTTTATATTTGTCATAGACAGGAACTGTCTATCTTTAACGATGTAATTGTTATTCTTCTTTTTTTAATAAATAGAACATGATCCACTTTCTACTTATAGGTGTACACACTGAATATACTCGTACTACAAAGTACACAATGGATTGAGGGTGGGTACAGTGAAACAGGTATCGTGTTCTTTTGATTAAAACAAATTTTACTTATTTATTTTTACTTCTTGTACTTACAATTTAATCAGTCTCAACTTACGCATACACTGAGATCGAAAAAATCATCACAAAGTTACACAAATAACTGGCACAAACATAACTAAATTATTATGTCTTAGGAATAAAAAACAAACAAAACGTACCTAGCTTTTTTGACACCAAAAGTTATAAAGTTTAGTTTTCATGTTTATAAGCATAGTAATATAGTTTATAACTGCTATTTAGCTTTTAATATCACTATAAAATGTTATAATAATTAATAATTAAGAAAAGTTAACAATTGACGTTTATAACAATTAAATCACAGGCAAAAATTTAAAGTAAAGTAAAAAATGTAAAAACTATTTACTTACCAAAACATTAATTTATATATTTTTAACAGTTTTTATCGGCGACTCCCACACTAGGCTGTATCGTGGGAATCAGAGACATTTAGGGTTACCATAAACATAAACATAGCGGCTTAATAACAAAAATGTACATGCATGACTATAAAATATTATACTAAAGGTTTACAATTAAAAACCTACGCAATAACATGACAGTTTCTAACAAATAAATGTTTGTCAAAATTTGTCCTTACGATATTATAATAACTATTACAGGTTTTTTACTTAATTAATACCTAGTAAAAGCCTACATAATAGGTACTAAGTATAAAAAAAACCAAAACATTAACGACACTATGACGGTACACACTGAATCATTATCCACCGTGTAACCTACGCATTTCATCCACTGAGTACCTCCACGCCATTTCAAATTTATTTCGTCATTAAGGGAAAAATATATATGACAAGAGGTATCAACATTACGTTTAAAATAAAGCTTAATTAATAGTTGTCTATTGAGAATATTTATTAGGGACATAAAATAATAGATATGTGCATAGGAACTATCACAACTTACTTGTTTTTTAAATTTTCGGTGCAAGATATAACCTGTCCTAATACATGTACGCGATAGCACAATGGCTCGCGGACTAATGTGGCAGAGAAGGGCAGCCGTAAGCATGCCGTGACACAGAGATAGTCTCTACCGAATAATTATTTCTCTAAATCTAGCGATGTTCCACTGTGTACACTTGATCCACTGTTACGACAACGACCCTACTAGTATAGTAAAATGATGGCATAACGGGGTGGCAAACAATATAACCGGCCTGCCTGATGGTAAGTGAACGCCGTCGCCTATGGATGCTAGCGACTGCGACACCAAAGGAGTTACGAGTAGAGAATGCATACCGCGGTTAACCGGTTTACCGGTTAATTTACTAAATATGACCCCGTTAACCGGTTTTATCTCACTCAAGTCGATAATTTACCGGTTTTTAAATTTGCCCGGTAATTGCATTCCCTAGTGACGAGCACGTTTCCGTTTTTTTTTTGTTTCAAGTATGGCTTTTACTCCTTGCTGTTTTAGCTAGGTGGATTTGCCAAAAAAATAATATAAATTGAGGACTCGTTGCCGGACAGCACGAGACAAAAGCAGAGGGGGTGATCACGTAGCTATTCAAACGCACGTTAGGACAACTCAACTGTCATTTCCCCATACGGCGGCATAATGGCGACCTTACTCACCACAAGCAGGGCCTGATATACCCACAGGCTAATAACGCTAGAGCCTGGGGCACACAGACCACTTAACCTAGGTAAAGTGGTCTGTGCTGGGGCACAAGGACCAAGCAAGGGGGCAGCGGTGCGAGCAGCACTGAGCGGAGACATACTTACATTTCAAAGTTTGCCTAGGGCGGTCAGAACTCTAAACCGGGCTCTGATCACCAGCAACACAACACCACATACCTGCAGAGCAAAACATGGTGTTATTATCACTGCACTTTTCTGTAAGGTGGAGTAACTTAAGTACCAAGTGAGTAGCAGATCACGAACGGCACGTTCATTAGACAGATTTTTTTCTACAGTCACCGCCTTGGTTGAAATCGGCCAGGATAATGATGATGATAAACTAGGAGATCATTAAAAAAAATTCAAGTAGTAATCAGCTTCCCAGTCAGCCTGACCCAATGCTTGCATATGCCACAGCTAATACATTCAGCATGCTGTTGGAGCTGCTTCTTGCACGATGCATCACAGATGCCGCGCGCTTACGCAAGATGGCGTGAAAACCATCAGTGCGTGCCTCCGCGAACATCTTCGAAGCACTGCAGAACCAAGGCATAATATGTAAATACAATTTTTCAGCCACTGCAATTGTGAACAATATAGTAGATTGTTACCAATGTTTTATAGTTATTGAAAGATATTTCTCACAGTTTTATACAAATGCAAGACGTAATAAAACCCAATTCAATGTGCCATGCAGAATTACTTTCCATTTAAGGTGAGCTAAAACCGATTCCATATACTTACTGGTTTAAAATAACAATTTGTACAAACGACACCCACTCACGGCAACCTCACACGATAGGAGACCATTCGGATTGACATATTTGCATAAGTATGAATAATTGTGAGGTGTCGAGTTGAATGTGGAACAAATGGGAGGTTGGTCCGAATTGGCGGCTATAGTTTTAGATTTATATCTCAGGTCGCGTGTATGGGCGACGCGCGCGGCGATGCGGGTCTCGTGTTGGAAGTTGCTCATACAAAAACATATGCCGTTGCTTAGACCTCTCTGAACCTGGCCCTGACCTATTCGGATTTTAGTTTTATAGTTAATTGCTGTAAAAGATTTTGTTTGTAGTTATACAGTGATATGCAAGGGATGTCCCCTTCAGATATTAAGATCAGTGTTATCGTGGCCCTGTTAGAACGTTGGAATTTCCACAACCCAGAAAAGCTACTGGAAAATCGAAAATTGCCACATTAGAGTTAATAAAGCTGCACATGGAACTAATAGAGCTAATATGTTATAACGGGAACCAAGAGCTCTTAATCGATCTAAATTAGCTGAGCGATGCAATTTCCGATTATGTGGATTAAGCTATACTAATTATAGGCAGGTTTCTCTACGTTGTTTGTAAAGTATACTAACATTATATATAAGAAATAGGTCACCGGTTTAATATCCGGTTCGAAGGACCACTTACTCTGTTGGATAAATCCAACAGAGTAGGATATATTTTAATATCTATTCATACAATAAGGACTGTTATTTTAGTTACAAAGAATATTTTGTGCTCACATAGTAGAGCAAGTAAGATAAATATTTTCTAACGCGTTGGTGATGCCAGGAGGCAAACCTACTAAAGATACAATATTGATATGCTTAATAAATATAATAATATAAGGCTGTCTACATACCACTGTACACGTTAAATTCATGTTCAATCATATTGTATTGAACGGAAGTTGTTGAGTTTATATGTATATTAAGGCATCTCCGGCACTCCTCGAATAATAAGAGCACAAACTTGGATGAATACATACAGAATAAAAAAAAAATTGCGGTCCACCTCACACAAATTGACTGAGCCCCAAACTAAGCTAAGCTCGTACTATGAGTACTAGACGACGATAAACATAATAAACATACACATACACGTAGATAAATATATACCCTATTCCATATCAGATTTAAAAAATCGTGCGTTAATCTCGATGCGATTTCAAGGACAACCATTTCGAAACGCAAAAAAGTGGTATTGTTTGGAAAGCACTTAATTATCGAAATAAGTAAAACTAGTACGATATTTCCCTCTGTCCCGAGAAACGTAGACGAATTTGTCCGTTAAAAATCTTATGTTATATGAAACGTGGTATTAAATACATAGAAAACATCCATGACTCAATGAGCTCCCATTCACAGCCAGGGCATGCTAAAACCAGTTATCTACATTCACAGCCAGGGCATGCTAAAACCAGTTATCTACATTCACAGCCAGGGCATGCTAAAACCAGTTATCTACATTCACAGCCAGGGCATGCTAAAACCAGTTCTCTAATAATATACCTAGTACTAAGGACGCGTCAAAGTTTCGGCTGTATTGCCAACGTATTGAATAGCTAAGGTAAGTTGTGCCTGGATTCGAAACAGAACTTTGCGTAAACAAACAAGTTTGCGAGGAAATCGTATGGATTCGCGAAACTCATACTACCAGGACCTTAGCAAGAAGGCTTCTGGCTGCACGTATTGGGTTGCGATCAAGATTCAATATTGTTCCGCGCTCTTCCTGACACGTACATACACGCAGCATGTACATATGTGTTCCCTGCACGGCTAACACAGAACAACGAGCTGCGACATAAACTATCCGTCTCTTTCTAAGCGTTGCTATTAGAAAGGCCGCGTGCCTTCTTGTGATAGCCGTGCAAAAGGACAGTGCACATGAAATCAGACAGCTGGGCTATAGACCAAACTTATTGGAATTGAAATCTTTACATTTCTCGGAGCAGCTCACACGCGTGCTAAGTCTAAAGGCTCAGTGGCGGCGGGAGCGGCAGCGGTGTGCGATAAGTTGCAGCGCGAGGCAGCGCTCCGACCTCTCACTCCCACGTTGCACGGCTGCTTCCTCCACTCCAAGTTGTTGCCGAGCCGTAAAGCCTGCTGTACACACTGGGCCAACGTTGGCGCGGAGCAGAATGCAGCTATGCGTTAGAGGAAGAGGGCTTTATTTCGTTCTCATGCGTTTGCATAGCTGCATCCTGCTCACGCGCCAACGTTGGCCCAATGTGTACAGCCGGCATAAGGAATTGTGATTTTGGATGGGGCAACGTGTGACGTGGGACGTCATGTGAGTGCGCAAGGCTGAACATAATCACCCCCGTGCATAGCTATTTATATACGCGTCCGGCATGCCGTCGAACACCACACTCATCGATAAGTGTCAGAATGCACGTAACTTAAATGTGAATTTAATTCAAATCTTATACATTTGGTCACATAGACTCCTAGTTACAAACTACATATATACATAGATACTCGCTTCATCTTCATATTTAGTCGTTCCAGCTACATACATTACGTGAAGTAAAAGGCTGTTTAGCATTCAGATCCGAGGCATTTCCGAGCCAAAGAAATGCATCCACCGTTTATATAACTGGGACGGATAGCAAATAAATATTAAACGGTTATTATCAGCTTTATATACAACGGAACACAACGATTTGATAACATTTTATATATTAAAATAGCTGCATGCCATAAGTATTACGCCAATTATAAATGCAAAATAATTGAGTTCACAAAATACTTATATATATAACGCTGACCGTACCTACCTACTCGTAACTTTAAACTGTGCATCTTTTCCCAAGATGTTTTAATTATTATTCCCATTTCAGGACAAAACTGACGGTTAAAACCGTTATTAGATGGCTATCAAACCTCGAAATAGTATCAAATTGACGAATTTTACTCACAATGGGTGGCTTTTATACCCATGATGTTTCGGTGCGCAAATTTACACTGCAAGACATTCCAAATAAATTGTGTCGCTACTATTTCTCGTAGTCATCTCAAATACTAAGTACTTACTTCCGGCTATTTTAACTTATCTGTATATTTGGTGGTGTATTTTTGTGCTCTCTTTGTAGTTCGCTTTTTTGTCTTTTGTTGTAGTACAGCACGGAATAGTGTTGTGCTGTTTTGTAGGTGATAGGTTGTGTCTGTCACTACAATGTCACATATTCTCCGTCTTTAAATCCACAATTTCAAAGTGAAAAAAACCGGACAGACGCGAGTCGGACTCGCCCATCTAGGGTTCCGTAACAAATTAGAAATGTAAAGTTTACAGATTTTTCTCTGTACTTGTAGTATAAGACGAAATTACATGCCAAATACAATATTTCTAGGTCAACGGAAAGTACCCTATACATTTTGGTTCCCTTGAGAGTGTCGAAATTTACGTTTTTTGCGGTATAAACGGCCGTATCTGTTGTTTGCGTTAACTTAGAAGTTTGTTTTTTTCACAGCTATGGTTTTAATTTCAACTCGATACCTTCACGGGTTCCCTAGATAAAGGGTCTTGACAGACAGACAGATGGTCAACAAAGTGATCCTATAAGGGCTCCGTTTTATTTTTTTGAGGTACGGAACTCAAAAAAGGATTGAAGCGTTCGAGATGTAGCTCTGGAGGAGAATGGAGAAATAAGCTGGACAAACCGAAAGACAAATGAAGAAGTGAATTACAAATAGTGGGAGAAAAAAAACTCGTTCGAGAGATCGTATAAAGGGCCAGATGTTGGCGTATAGAGTCTAAAAGATATTGTAAAGACATGTTTTCGGATAACACAGACACATTTCTTTACACTATAGGTATTTTTCGCATACATTGACAGGTTTAATATGCTTTTTGTTGTGATCCAATACATTTTAGGTATACTTAGAGAAAAAGTTTCCTACTTCCATACATAGAATAACTCATTTTTCTCGAAAATAAAATCGGAACATAAATTATTAAATGTTACCAAAATTCTAAAAAAAACTTTTAGTGTAATGCATGGAGTGCATCTGTAACCTACATTTGCCATTCTAATTTCCTTGCGATGTATTAGAATTTGTTCCGACACGATAACTCAACGCCCTCGAAATGAATGTGAAAACAGGTTTTTTGTACTAATTGTATAGCAGATTACGGTTAAATTCAAGTAACTAAAATACGTATATATTTTTTAATGTAGATAGCACTTACACTTCTAAGATCACCAAACAATTAGAATTACAATTATTTATATAAATTATTAAATTTTCATAAAAAATATCAATTTTAACACCTTCCAAAACTGACCAATAGCAACCGTCCTGCTGACCGTACGTCTTAACGTTGCTTAGGCCAAGTGAAATAAGAGGCTTTAAAAAGCTTGTGGAAAGGCAAATCGCACGATAGAGCTTTTTGCCTAGCTAAAGTCGGACCGGACTTACGGAACTTTAAGCTTTAGAACTGTGGTAGCATAATGCCCTTTCACAAGAGTAAGATACTGAGTGGTCGCTTGTTGTAAAAATAACTTCTAAAGTAGAATATTGTAAAGATTGTATGTTAATAGTACCCAGTACGGATGACTCAAGTCGACTCCTTAGATTTAGATTTATAAATTAAAGCTAGCTTAATCTATATGAATTTATATTATGATCGTCAAATAGAATAAGAATTGTAATATAATGTCAAGTTACATTTGATTAAAATATACTCGCGCAGATAATTTCTCTGGCCATACAAAGAGGTAACGCGGCCAGCGTATTGGGGACCATGCCGCAGGCGGACCTTTTAGATGGTGTATTCTGTTTATAGTTGGGTTTTTAGTATGTATGTTACTTTCTTTCATTATTAGTTTATTTTTAAATTATGTTTTTTTTTCTCATATTATGTTTGTATTTAGTCAATGTTTTTCTACTTTATAAATAAATACTCGACTGTATAAGTGTATATAGGCCAAAGTAAATATCACATAAAAATCGTCAGAAAACCAACTAAACAATAAACGAAAAATTGGAAAAAAAGACAAATAGCTATATAATTTACAATGTCAATAACAGTGATATTATTAATGTTTAGTGTCCATAAATTCCTTTACTGAATATGATGCGTTTTTCAATAAGCAGATTCTCAGTTGGCGTTCGAATGTTTCGTCAGATGACTCTGTTCGCAATTCGGCGGGTAGTCGTTCGTAACCGCCTGGCCACGACTTTGCTCGACCTGCTTCGGTGGCGGTGACTAGCGGATCGCGCATAATACAAAAACAGCGCGGAAAAGAAGAGGTGCCACGAACTTCCGCACCGGCGACAAAGCGCGCGGATTTACTCGAGCGACCGGCGACTGCGGGCAGCGGGCTGGCGGGCGGTACGCGCGAACGCGCCGCCACGACTCAGAGCGGTGCGACCGGTCTTAGCGGCGGCACGGATCGGATTAAAATATTCGTAACAAATTAAGCACAGAAGCTATAAGTATTAAAATTGCTTTTAAAAATCGGCAATATCATGTTCAAGGGAAATCAGTGAATAAATTTTTATTTATTTAAACGGCCAAAAAATTTAAATTAAAAAACAAGATATCCGCGCTTCCGAGCACGCACTTCCATCTCGCTCACGCTTATGCTCAGTGAGAGGGAGAGAAGACCATGAACCTACGGCGCCTTAAGAGCAAGGAAGACTTATTTGTATAGAATTAATTAATTTAAGTTTCAATCCACGCTGCCAGAGTTCCGGGGGATTAGCTATTTTGAGAGTGACGGCGTTGCATTTGTCTCTAGCTGCCAAGACAACCAACCCTTAAGCTTCATCAAATTGCCCGTATCTTTGTTTACCGCCGTCGTGGTATCCTACTAATATTATAAATGCGAAAGTGTCTACCTGTCTGTCTGTTACCAGTACACGCTTAAACCGCAGAACCGATTTATATGGAATTTGGCATAGAGGTAGTTTGAGTTCCGGGAAAGGACATAGAATATTTTTTATCTCGGAAGTTATCCCCGGATATTATAAGTTGTGAGATATTGCGTAGAGCCAAGTCTCAGGCATTCTTATTAATCTTTATTTGCTTCCTAAATAAAATTCTGTAACTTGGCAATCACACAACTTTTCTGCATTTATGGATTTCTGCATACCTAAATCTATGTAGTATTGTGTGATTGCCAAGTTATTTATGCAGTTGGTGTATCTAGAAAACTGGACTGAAACTGCACTCTAATTGTATTCTAAATTTGAAGCTTCTATATGTCTGCTAGAAGTGCCTTAGACTTTTGATGATTGGTGAGTCAGTGAATGAATGACAAAATTAAGAAACTGATTAGTTATAATTCTTAAACTACTGGTTCAAATCGAATAAAATTTGAAATACAATGCTTGCTTGGTGACTGAAAATTCAGGCTTCTAGTTTTATCCACAACGAAGTTATAGGGGGGTCGAAATTGGCCTTTACCTACTGCTTCGAGAAAAGGATGGTACGGCCGTGCCGCTGTTTTGCTCGACTTGGCGGGGGCACTACCGTGCCCCCAGATATGTCATAATTAGGCTTAACTTAATTGTATTGTTCGGAAAATAACTACATATTTACGCTACTCCACAATTTATATCCGATTACTTGATTTCGGATTATAAAAACGGTAGCCTAAATTGCTTTAACACATTCACTGCCAGAAACCCGCCTAGCAGGCGCTCTGTTCGTAGACGCTTTCCTCTAGCGGGAAAACCACGGCACCGACTACTAGCGATAGCGTAGCACTACCACAATTTGTGGGCAGTGAATGTGTTATAAAAAATCTAAGCATATACTTCGCTTGGCAACTACAGTTCCCAGCGCAATCTCCGAAAGACCTCAGTGACTAAAACCAATCGTGCATAACTCATCCTTCGGCAAATAAAAGTAACAGTAGGGTTGCCACAAAGGTTTCACGGGCGGGCGAGTTCCGGCGAGCTGTACAAGGCCTCAGGTCAGTACAGTCGGCGTCAGAAGCTATGCGGGCCGTTTCGCTTAGCGTCGTCTGTGCAAGCTTGTAATGAAATCCACTTTTAGCACTAGAGTTGGGATTGGGGACGTTATTGATACATTTCAGTCCTATGTGCATCAACTTGGTGTATGCGCTCATACTTGCGCCGGTCCGAAGTGTGTGTGTGTGCCCACTAATATTGAGTTTTTTTTTATACAATGACTGTCCAGAATCCTTCTTCGTGTCAGGAAGAGGTCTGAAGATCCCTCTATGACAAATTCCGAAAACCACGTTCTGCTAAAGGAACTTTTGATTTTTCCGGATAAAATACTAACCTAACCTAAACTATTTATATTTTCTATTTAGTCATCTGCGTCCAAATTTTAGTAGCGAAAATGGCGTTTTTGTCTTTTTAAACATCGGAATATTGATGATTTCGGACAATTGACTCTTCGGATTTTTTAGCGTTCCCGTCTAAACAGAGTACATTTTCGAAAGTTGCAATTTCCGTTTGTAAGATTTTCTCCTAGCCACAACGCGCCCATGATAAGCGAATAGACAAATAATTTCAGTGACAATGAGTGTATACATTATTGAGTCTTCAAACAACACTGCAATACTCTACAACAAGTATTCGAAAAAATGTCACAGCTAAATAATTTTGAAGATAGTTTTATCTTCAATCTTTTCGAAACCATGGGCTGCGGGGTTATAATGCCTCCAGAGATTGACAAGTAAGTAACTTGAGACATTCGGAAAATCTATAGGTTCTCGTATGTTGCTCCGTATGCTGCATAAAGTTAAACTTTTCGCCCTCGTACGTGCTCGTAGACACTTGTGCTCTTAACTGTACCTAATTAGAAACAGGGAGTACTTCATGTCTGAACGGACTCACACCGGTCCACATACACTGGACGGATTATTTAATTATTGGGTACTTACAAACTATTTTTGAACGAGATCAATAGATTTTCGTTTAGTTGAAGCAAAATTAAAGTGATCCCTATGTTTTTGACTATTATTATCACGATTTCTGAAAAGAAAACGTAGCTTTTTTAATCTTTTAGAATGATTTTTCTTTTATACGAAGACGGTGGCAAACAAGCAAACGTTCTGATGACAAGCAAACATCGTAGCTTATAGACGCTTGCGTCTTCAGAATGACCCAAGCTCTGACGTGCAAAAGAACCCTTGCCCTACTTGCAGAATTTTATTTTTTAGGAAACAAACGGTTGTTTACAGGATTATATTAAATATCCATAGAATTTTAGTATTTTAACCCCTTAAGCCTGCATAACACTGCGCGGCCTGCGGTGGCCGACAGTATAGTAAACTTGACATTAGGTGTCTTTACTATAGACCGCCACCGCAGGCCGCGCCACTCCGCGAGTCTTTAGGTCTGAATCCAACTGGCGCGACCTGCGGTGGCGGGCTAGAGTAAACTTGACATTAGCTGTGTGGATTTATTCGATCAGTATGGCAGTGGCGGAGCGCCCATACAAGGCAGCTTCAACCCGCTTGCCTAAAATGTAATTAATACTCCAAACTCTTTCACTACTCCTTTGTTCCGGGCTGCCGATCGAAAATTATCATGTTCCGCCACTGATAGATTCATAATTCATTTAGTTGTCGCTTTGTGGGTTTACAATAGGTCAGCACGGCTATCACGAGACGGCGCGCGGGCTCCCTCGATTTTTCTCGCACTATAGCTCTGTTTCTAAGTTTTCTAGTAAGAGAGAGACGGATAGTGCGAGAAAAATCGAGAGAGCTCGCGCGCCGGCTCGTGATAGCCGTGCTGATGGTATACAATGACACGCGTTGACACAATTATGAATACTTCTACGGTTGGCAGTAAACGGGCGATGACACGGCACGCCAAAATAACACTAACCTACTTCCAAATTAATATACTAAATGTAATAAAGTCGAATAAAGGCATGACACGCAAGAGATTAGACTTTTGGCACAATGCGGCAGTTTACAAAAGTAAAAATTAACCATGTAAAAAAGAGGCCAAGTCTCGAAACTCTTCCACCGTAAAAAATTGTGAGATATGTCGTAGAGCCAAGTCTTAGGCATTCTTATTAATCTTTATTTGCTTGCTAAAGGCGAAGCTCGTACTATGGGTAGGTACTAGACGACGATATACTTACTTATATAGATAAATAAATACCTAAATACATACTTACTTAGAAAACATCCATGACTCAAGAACAAATACTCGTGTTCATCACACAAATAAATACCCTTACCGGGATTCGAACCCAGGACCTACGTTTCGTAGGCAGGCGTACCAACTAAATAGACTAAAGTGATCGTCATTATAGCGATGGACGAGTCAAGTTGTCTGATTCGAATACTCTACTCTAGCTCAAATAACTCGAATCAGGGTCTAAACGAGTTGATTCGAATCGAGTTCATTCGCAACTCGAATCAACTCGCATACCTAACTCTCTAGCGAGAATTGATACGGCCGGACAAATGAGCGGCGAATGCGAGTTATGCGAGTGCACGCGAGTCAGCGATTCGCCAACTCGAAACGGAAACTCGACTCGACGACTATTCATTTTGTTTTGATTAGTATTCCATCGCCAGTCGCCGTCGGCACACCTCGGGAGACTGACTCAGTGACTCGGCAAGACAAGTGTAAACTCGAATCAAAAATAAGAATGCGTATACTGTGAACTCGACTCGATTCGCCGATCCGTTTGGCTGCTGCCGCGAAGCGGATCCCATCCGGTTGATGCGAGTCGAGTCAACTCGAGTTGAGATTCGAGTTAGCGGCCGAGTCAACTCGAGTTATCCGAGTTGGAATAAATTCGACTCGTAACATCGCTACGTCATTATTCATTCTCTTGCAAGAATCACACCTGTAAGCCCGTAAACCGTCGCACAATAAATCTTAAAGCAATGCAAGCATGAAAAAGTATGCAATATCAGGGTTGCCATTAAAAACCCCGATCGAGGTGCACTCGCCGGCTGTAATAAATCAAAGTTAGCGCGAGGTAAATCGTTCCCGTAATAAAGCCCGATATGATGTGTTGCCAAGGAAATTGCTTTCCGTAAGTCTTTGTAAACTTTGTATACGAGATACGGCGGCGGCGGTAGGTACCTTCGACTAGCTGGTTAATATAAGCATGTTATCTGTGTGTAATTTTCAACAGATTTCCAATATTTTTTGGCAATACGTATATTTTTGAAAACGGATTTTATTGCCGGCTTCGAATCCCAGTACGGGCATTTACTTGTGTGATTAGGCACGAACATTTGTTCCCGAGTCATGGATGTTTTCTATGTAGGTATTTAAGCATTAATTTATCTATACAAGTATTTATATCGTCGTCTAGTACCCATAGTACGAGCTTCGCTTTGCTGGGACTAGGTCGATTTGTGTTAGATTGTCCTTAAAATATGTATTTATTTATTAAACGATATAATCAATTTAAATTGATAGTATTTTACCTCATATTAAAACGTCCACTGAAAAAATATAAGTGAAATTTTCCCTTGCTCTCCATACGTAACGATTTGGGAATGTTGACTGGATAGAAAGTGGACGATTTGGGCATGTTGACAGGATGGGAAGTGGACGATTTGGGAATATTGACAGGATGGGAAGTGGACGATTTGGGAATGTCGACAGGATGGAAAGTGGACGATTTGGGAATGTCGACAGGATGGGAAGTGGACGATTTGGGAATGTTGTTAGGATAGAAAGTGGACGATTTGGCAATGTTGACAGGATGGGAAGTGGACGATTTGGGAATGTTGACAGGATGGGAAGTGGACGATTTGGGAATGTTGACCGGAAAGAAAGTGGACGATTTGGGAATGTTGACAGGATGGGAAGTGGACGATATGGGAATCGAATCTGGACGAAATGGGATTTTAGGCGAGCTGGGATGTTGTCAGGATGGGAATAGGGACGAAATGAACCTAAAGGGAAAGATTCGATGGACCCCGCACAGCGAGGCTCCTATATCTGGGCGGTTTGCCCTTCGGGCATCTGAAGCTACCTAACGAACCTAACCTGCTAGGTAGGTGTTACGCGAATTTGCGAGGGCTGGTACCCTTATATGACCTACATAGTTGGTCATATAAGGCGACATTTTACAAAAGATATAAATAAATCTTACACAAATCGACCTAGTCCCAAACTAAGCAAAGCTTGTATATGGGTACCAGACGACGATAAACATACTTATATACATAAATACGAGTAAATACTTATATACATTGAAAACATACATGACTCAGGAACAAATATTCGTGCTCATCACACAAATAAATGCCCTCATTTATTTGTGTGATGAGCACGAATATTTGTTCCTGAGTCGTGGATGTTTTCTATGTAGGGACATTTGCAAAAAAACTATTTCGGAGATTGTTGTATTTCTTTTTCCAGTGCGTGGAAGACATAAATGTATCTCTTACACAGGACCACGGTTTAAGCTGCTACGGACTACGGCGTAGCGCTACGAACGTAGCGCGGTAAAATAATGCTAAGTAAGTTATTCTCTTGTGCAATAAAGATTAAATAAGTAAATATTTTTTTATATAGACCCCTAGGGGTCTGTAACACAAACGGTTGTATCGTACACTCCACTGCGCGTTACGAGTTTTCTAGAATGTTCGAAATTATTCGATTCACGTCTCAAAGACGAGCTCAAAGCTACTTGAAATATTATGTACAATCTAGAATTCACTGAGGCGAAGTAAAATGTATTCAGTTACAACAGTGAACTTCTAAAGTATTATTTTCTTTCTTGAATTCCTCAAATTCCAAATAAATATATACCTACTGTCTTGACAGAATCGAAAACATATATCTGCTGCTCACTTGCTTTCATATTTTAAAAAAGGTAGCCTAAACTGCTTCTAATTTTTCGTTATCAAGGCAGCCCATACTTCGATTGGCAACCACAGTTGCCACCATCAGTTTAGGAGCCTGCGAAATTGGCAACTGTGGTTGCCACAAGCAAGTGAGTGGCTAGGAGGACGAGGCACATAGCGATCAAAAAATTTACACTTATTCCCGACAGACTATACTAACGGAGCGTAGTTAACATTTGATATAAAGTTGCTGATAGACATACCTTTTCTTGACGTTAGGGAAATGCGTGTGCGCATCCCGTCTTGGCTGGGGGAAGCAGGACGGGTATGACGGACTAACCGAAGCTGCATGTCGATCACGTAATACATTGTACGTACATTAGGTAGATCTAAATGTCAATTTAGTTTACTGTTACTGTCACAGTCTTATTTCATTTAGTGCATGTGTCGTTGCTGCCTACCGTGCCTTCACCAAATGGACCCAGCGAAAGACGAGCGCTCGCTGCAAAGCTAGCAAGATGCTCAGCTGGGTCCATTTCGTGATAAAACTTAGTGTGTTATTGTATTTTTATTTGTTCTCTTTTTTTTATTTCTCACGAATAAATGATTGAATTTCAATTTAAATTTTTATATGGAAAAATTACAGTTGTATCTACCTAAAGCGCGTTCAAAACGTTCCGAACGAGCGTTAGAACAATTTAACTGTAATTTTTCGCCATAAAAAGTGACATTTAGATCTACCTGACGCGCGTATAATGCGTTACGTGATCGACCTACTGACTACCGTCTAAAACCACCAATACTCCAGGCAAAATACGGTTTTGAAAAACATTAATTTATAATAGCGTTTTTTTTGTTGATTTCATTTGAAAATGTTATTCTAAGATGATTTAGTGAAGAATCCGACAAACTTTCCACCCGGAAGTAATTATGTAGATTTAAATGAAGCATGCATTATCTTTTTTTGTACGATTTATCTTGAATATAATAGAGCAAATGTAAATGAACCAAAATAAAGACAAAAACATTTATTAATATTTTTACTGACTTTTTAGAAGCCAGTTAACTTATCATTTTTTCGATGTCTGAAATTTTGTCGGATTATGTCGCTGGGTAACTATTTAATTAATAATATATCCGTTATACTTAAAAAGTAAGCTATTATAAATTATTTCCAAAATTGTCATTTTTTTCATACAAGTTGTCAGTTCATTGCCTGGACTACAACGAGACCCAGCTCCGCCTTGTTAAGGGAGGCGTCGCTAGCTTTTAGAATTCAACTGCGTACCTGATTAACCTCCCTACCGTGTTACACACAAAATGTTAGAGCCCACAGATACAACTAAATAGAAACATCTCTCCATCAAACATCACAAAAATCCCTAAAACACATAAACGCACTCTGTCGGCCGAAAAATATGGCGAAATTCATATTTAAAAATGACCCGCGCATAAAATATGGAAATGTACGTATCACGAACCCGGGAGATAACCCCGACCGGTCATTATTTACTGACGAGATAGCCTGTACCTCGATTATGACCAGTATTACGGCCGGGGTCGCTTGTTCCGTATTTTGAAAGCAATAGAGTTGAGAATCGGACGAACATTATCAGTTGGAACTAATGCGATGTGGTTTTTTCAGCTAAGATATATTTTGAACATCCGTGTTTTGTTTAAAGTGGAATTTATTATAGTACGGTCGATGTCAAAGATATGTTACACGTTCCCAAGGATACAGATACAGATTGAAAAAACATTTTTTGTTATAGTATAGAGCAGACATCGCCTGGCATAAGTTTGCGCATGTAAGCCTACTCCAGTGGGAGTAACTTTTCATAGTCTGCGGCGAGCGCTTGTACTTAATTCCAAGATGGCGGCTGACGCGCTGTGTGGCTGGAAGACGTCACAAAAAAAATTCTAGATGACCAGTCTATACGTCGTAATACTTAGTAAGTCAACGGTCCGCGCTAATAGGCGATGAACATTTCTGCTGCCGCGGGCGAGGGTAGGTAGTAATACTAGTAATAATAACATACTTACTATTTCATTCAGGACACGAATAGTCGCTATCTGTGTTCTTGCAATAAGATGCTTCTTAGTATTTATAATAAGTATGGTACAACGAAGAATGTTCCATTAAGGCAATTATATATGTATGTCAAATACATTACAATTATACAGGGTGATTCAGGAGACATGAGCAGGATCAACCCTACGGATTCAGTAGTTTATAAGCTACTCAGTCGTACCAGCATTGGTAAGATTAACGTGAATTTTTTTTTAGTTGTGTAGGGTGACCATGATTTATTGTGAATGAAACTTTTACACAAAATGTTAAAAAAAACTGTGGGCGTTTAACTTAATTACGATGGTAAAAGATCCATTAACATTAACTGTATGTGTAGGGTTGATCCTGCTCACGTCTCCTGAATCACCCTGTATATGTATTGTAAAGACGTTAACTTTGAATATTGAGTTATCGCTGCCGCTGTTTTGTGGTAGAATTAGAATTAGTTTTAACTTGATGTACATAAAACATAACTATTTGTATGCTGTTAAGAAATAGCTGAAAATGGTTGAACAATCTGTTAGACCGAGACCTGTAATTTACCCTGTTTATGCAAATAAATCTTTATTATCATTATTATATTGAATATATCGCAAGTGGACATCGGAAATGGGATCCAACGACCCAATAATCCACATTCACGTATCATTCTCTCTTTTTCTATGCAAGGGTAAAAAGTGACACATATAACATTACTTGGCATTGCATTACCGTGATTCGGCAGATTCGGACATTGAAGTAGTTAGACTAATAAACAAATATAAAGGACGTCTTACACAAGTCGAGCTAGCCCCGTGGTAAGCTCAATAAGGCTTGTGTTATGGGTATGGGCTTATGGGTACTATACACGATGATTTTTAAGGGATCAGGAGTATTTTTTTCTAATTCTGTAATTGATACCAAACACGATTAACACGAAGCTACTTAAAACAAACGTTCTTTTTTTCTGATTAAAACTGAATAAGGAATTACTTTGTAATTCAAAATCGTTGTCACCCTAACGGTAGTTTGCGAAAATTTGACGTATCGTATGTGTGTTTGACGTAGTATCTACTTAACTTAAAGATATGTAGGGTGACCAAACATGCAGTGGACATTATAGTGTTAGCATTATCATTAAATTTAATTAACTAAACAGTGATTTCATTGCATGAGACCTCATCCATAGAAATCAGTTTTGGCGGTTTGTCAATATTTTTTACTCCTGATTACGGATTTAACAGATATAAATACTTAAATACATAAAAAACATCCAAGACTCAGAAAAAAAATATTCAATCTCATCACACAAATATTTGCCCTCACCGGGATTAAATCATCCGCTTCGTAGGCAGCGTCACTACCCACTATACCAGTCGTCAGTTGTCATTGTAATTCGCTATATTTATTGAAAATATTGCCAAATTAAGAAGTTTTAATACATCCTGCTACCCGCAGCTAAAGTAATAATAAGTGGAATAGCCCATTTATATTCACAGTAACTTCCGCCCGCGACTTCGTCTGCATGGACGCGAAATAAAAACTATTCTATATTTTAATCCAGGCTATAAACTATCTTCGTGGAAAATTTCATCCAAATCGGTTTTGACGTTTAAGCGTGATTGAGTAACAAACATCCAAACATCTAAACATCCAAACTTTCGCATTTATAATAATTATTGAATTAGTAGGATCTAGATACTTTACTAATATGGAAGTTCCAACAGTATTGCAACGACCGAGGAAACAGTAAACACGAGCTAAAATCGCAAAACTTTTCACAATGCAAATGCTGCCACTGACATTGGTATGTATGTGTCGGAGAGGAGAAGTTTCATGCAGCGCCCTCTATTACATTCATCGTGACTTCGGTCGTAATGTGCTCCACTGTCAATCTACAAATGTCATCATTGAAATACATGCGAACGCATAAGGGATGCTTTTCCGTATAAATTAAATTGCATTAGATGTCGGTAACGTTGGAGTGACATTTGTGTTGGAGGCGCTACATGAATCAGTGGTCGTAACCGCAACTCGGAGGGGTTGTGGACTGGGCGATGAGACTGATTATGTAGTGGGGCCTTGGTGTTGACAGACTTGGTCTGGTTGGAGAATGAGTCTGTATGACTCTCGGTGATGTACTCATGGTGATGATGTTGATTTTCTGTCGTGGTTCTTTAAAAACAAGCACGTTTAATTTGAACGGATTGGCATTTATAGTGTGGCAATGTTGAGTAGGTGAAACACGGGATAGTATTTATTGGGTGTCAAGGAAGTCACGTGTTATCATTGTCGTAGACTATTATTTACAAAAATCAAACGCTCAAGTTACAATTAGAGCAAAACATGATTGAAATGACTGAAGCCTCGCCTGGGTGGATATTGAAAACTACAGCAAGTACTGGCAGACATAATTTTGATTAGTTACTTGACAGCTGTACTTACTTTCGTTTAGATGGTTCTGAGCGTGCGTCTAAGTGATTTACTGTTTATACATCAATTTTATTAAAGTTTTACGAACGTATATGGATGTTATTGTTCAACAATGCAACTGTTAGGCGTAATTAAATTGGTCAGAGAAAGGGCTCTTTTTGACGTATACAGCTTTTATGTCAGGTAGGCCGAGCGATGGCTTTAGATACTCCAAACTTTTGTTTTTACAGGTGTACGCAGGGACGCGTACATTGTCAAGTTGGCCGTGTCGGAGAGGAGAAGTTTCATGCAGCGCCCTCTATTACATTCATCGTGACTTCGGTCGTAATGTGCTCCACTGTCAATCTACAAATGTCATCATTGAAATACATGCGAACGAGGACATATTTGTCTGGGCAAACTCGGGAGCTCATTAGTTCCGCCGCGCGCCAACAGAGGGCTATGACGAGTATTATTTTGAATTAGAAACAGAACAACGGACGGTTGTGTTCGCTGTCATTGAGGAAAAAGCCTGACAGGAGGTGGTTGCTCTCTTGGATGGAGAATTAATCGTTTAGAGAGAATGGTGTGACGGAATACGAGAACCGAAATTGCCAGTTCACTGTATTTCACATGAATTTTGTAATTATGCTGTGGAGAAGTCCTTAGTAAAGTTTGTAATCATAGTAACATCGTTTCCTATCAATGCCCGAGAACCCAGGATACGCCCACACCTCGACATATGTATATTGTTGAAGAAATAAATAGTTATTTAGTGAGTTGCTTTGATGAGACGAAAATGCATTCAGAGCGGTTAAATAAATTCACCACCACGCGTAAGTTATAGAATCTAAATTTACCCTCAAGATACAAAATGTTTTCAATGTTTGTTATATTTACACTGTAAAATATATTACATTTTATATACATGCTACTTTACTTTTTCTGTGATATATTTTTCATGTTAAGTGAATGTTAATTCTTATGAGAAATCTGTCTTAAACCTAAAATTCAGCTTTCGGATGAAACTGCAAATGCAAGCCATATCAGGCCTTTATTTCGCCATGTATTTCTTTCAATCGATAGATCGTATCAAGTATGTAAATTTTACTTTTAGGAGTTGGGTAATTCAATTTGAGCATTATTCAGGTTAGATATTTTTTCTTGTTTAATTGTCGCTATTCAGATTCGACCAATAAGTAATTTCCATTTGTGCTGAACGACCATAACTATGCAGACTGCGTTTATTAAGCGCGCCGTCAACGCGCGTTTGTGTCAATTTACTTGTTATTTGACACGAAACGTTTAAAAAACGCACTTTGCAGCCCTAAAACGAACATACGATATTTGTGATATCACGGGGTATATCTCGAGACTTGCGATGTCATAAACAATGCCAAATATCACCAGTGCCATAAGAGTTTCACTTTTGTACTCGATTAACCCGTTACTATTCTACTCGTATACAAAGCGTTCAAAGCTCCCGCGGCTCAACGGTTCTAAATCTGTATACATGTACCAGTACTACAGCGCCCCACCCATATTCAAACGCATCTGTAGCTGTACACAATCCGGCAGTTACAATCTATCCCAATATTTGGTATTCACCGCGCGCCACGGAGCTACGACGAGCGTGAAGAATGGAGTGGTTATTTATCATCTTATTTATTTCACTGCGGCGTCGCCTCCATGAATATATTACGAGTTCGTTCGTAGCTTCGTTGCGTTTGCGGGTGCCGGTTATGAAATATTGATTTAATTATTAAGCGGTTGCAAATGTAAATATTATCAAAAGTTGTTTTAAATATCTTTTTCAGCTCTTTAAAAATCATATTTCATCATATAAATATTTCAAAAAGATCTATTTTTTTTATTATATTCTTACTTCAGATGATACAGTGGGATTGTAAATGTTAACTGGCTGTAATAAGCTGGAGGTATATTTATATTTAACTGGACAAGTTGGTTTCACATCAAATTTTGATACCTACATTGAGGAAAAAAATGACGACAGAACAGTGAAGTACGTTCAGGTATAGTGAAAAAATCTTTTCCTCAGAACAAGAATCATTTAAGGTTCAATCATATGTCAATTTCATACATACTTTCACACGGATTTTTTTTTTCTCTCTTTATTGTCAAGTCGAACAAAAGAGCAAATAAGGCGCGGCCGTACTCTACTTTTCTCGAAGCCATTCGGGGCATTTTCGTCCCCCCCTAACTTTGTACTGAAAAAATCTATGTTACTCGTATCTAGTTTCTACTAAAAACTTATAGGTAGGTAGGTACTTATATATGCAGTAGTATACTGCGTAAGTATTCCCCTCTATGGACGGACTGATGCCAGTAACAGCCGTAGAAACTCCTCCAATAACTTGGTCAGGTAGCTACTCCGCATGTTTGGATGAACGGAAATGAATAAACGACTTAGAAATATCCTGGCGGAATTAATTCGCACAAACTTTGATTCTGAAAACCGGTATTGAAGTAAGAGCTCTATTTAACTTGGCAGTCGTAACGAAACTAGGTCGTTCTCGGTACAGTATGAAGAGGAATTTTCACGATTTAAGGAACTAAGTAGGGATTCCTGTCCTGCAGCCTAATTTGCGTTCGTTGATTAGTATCGCAATGTGATTTCAAAGTCTTTCGCGACAGCGAAAAAAGCATACTCATTTGTGACGCCTGTTTCCCGGGGGGGGTAGGCAGAGATCACGGATGTCCACTTACTACGAGCCTGACAAAACTTTCTGGATTCATTCGCTTTCAAGGCATCTTTCGCGTGCTGGTTTTGATATTGTAATGGCATTTTTAATCATCGCATCACATCGCAATCCCATGTGACCTACACACATTTACCTCGTATAGAATCATTCTAGGACACAATTCTGCCTGCCCTAACTCCATCCATTCGAGTTCAAGCAACGCTACGCTGTAGCGCGTAGCAGCATTTTCCCGCTATGTAACGGAAAAATGAGCGGAGCTGTTTCCCGGAGGGATAGGCAGAAATCACGGATGTCCACTTGCTACGAGCTTGACAAACCTTTCTGGATTCATTCGCTTTCAAGGCATCTTTCGCGTGCTGGTTTTGATATGGCAACATGGCATTAAAATCTCATCGCGATACCAACACAAATTTACCTCCTATAGAAACATTGGAGAACACAATTGCCGCCGTGTGTCACTCTAAGGACCGACCACTCCGCACAAAATACGCTGACGGAAATTACTGGCAGAGGCAAGAGTCACATGTCAGTCTTCCTTCAGTTTCATACCTGTTCCTGAATCAACAATCGCCAAGATCATCCAATCTATCCACACCAGCGCTAAGGGCGTCGATGGAATATCCCTTGATATGTTACTGCTAACTCTGCCTCGTACACTAACCATCATAACGGCAATTGTAAACCAGTCAATTACTACTGGCGTCTTCCCGGATTGTTGGAAAGCAGCTTCTGTCAAACCTCTTCCTAAAATATCTTTGCCTACGAAGCTAAAGGACTTGAGACCTATTAGCATACTCCCACTCATGTCCAAAATCCTGGAGAAAGCAGTTTGCTTACAGTTGACTCAGTATTTAGAGTATAACAACATTTTGCCTCCCAACCAGTCTGGTTTCAGGAAGAAACGAAGTACAGCTACAGCTTTAATAGATGTTGTTGATAATATTCTTCATGCACAGGACAGTGGCAATGGTACAATTCTCGCTCTTCTTGATTTCTCGCGCGCTTTTGACACCATCGATCACACGTTATTGCTCTCTAAGCTCTCCTACTATGGGTTTGAACCCGGGTGTATCAAATGGTTTGCCAGCTACTTGAATGGGCGCACTCAGCTGGTCCAGTTGCTTAACGCTGACGGGACATCTCCAGTCTCTACTACTCAGCCTGTTATTAGGGGGGTACCCCAGGGGTCCATCCTTGGTCCAATTCTTTTTATATTGTACAGTGGCGATATAATTCAAAGTATTAAAAATTGTAGATGTCACCTTTACGCGGACGACGTGCAAATATACATTTCTTTTAATCCCGATAGTACTTTGGCGGCCGTTGAGGAAATGAATGAGGATTTGAGCCGGGTAGCACAGTGGTCAAAACAAAATGGTCTTGTTTTAAATCCCCTTAAATCAAAGTTTTTGGTGTTGGGCACGAAGCAGCGCGTTGCACGAATTATGTCTCACAACCCACGTTTATCTATAAATGATATGGATTTAACATGCGTCCCGGAAGCCAGGAATCTTGGTATCAGTATGGATAGCTCGCTTCACTTCGAGGGACATGTTCTTGAAACGGTTCGCAACTGCTTTTACCGACTTAAAGTCCTTTACAGAGTTCGAAACCATCTGAATGTAGATACACGCATAAAACTCTGCGATGCCTTGATTTTATCGAAATTCAATTACGCCGACACTGTTTATGGGAAATGTTTGTTGTCCCGGTCTAAACAAATGGTGCAGCGATTACAGAACGCGTGTGCAAGGTTTTGCTTTCCCATTCCCAGGCGTGCCCATGTGACCCCCTTCTTAAATAAAGGGAAACTTCTCAAGATGGAGGCCCGTAGGACTTTGCATCTCGCCACACTTTTATTTGGGGTAATTCACTACAGAGAGCCTTCGTACCTGTTCCAGAAGCTTCAGTTCACGATTCCTAAACCCAGACGGATTCTCCGGCTTGTCTGTCCCCGACACGGAAGTGCAGCTTTTCGTGGTAGTTTTAGCTATTCTGCCACGAAATGCTGGAACAATATCCCTTCTCCTATTAAAGAATCTTCATCGCTATTCATTTTCAAAAAGCGCCTTAAAAACTTTCTACTTGACCGTCAGATTAATCCATCTTAGCATTTCCGTGTCCCGGCTTAGATATGGAACTTCTGGTTCTTATTTTAATAATCAAAATAAATAAATGGATTTTAATGCGAACATTTTTATATTTAAGTTAATATTAATATGTCCTGGGTTTTACCCGACTGCCGAAGGAGAGGAGGGTTATATTTTTATATTTTTCGAGCGTATGTATGTATGTGTGAATGTTGTATTCTCTGGCAGCCTAAACCGTTTGACGGATTTCGACCTATGTGGTGTCGTTGGTTTCCTCTTAATTGTAGGAGTGAAATAGGCTAAACTATTTGTAAAAAGCAGTTGGGTTTTTCGAAATATCTTTTGTTTCCACTTGTCTGTAACGTATTACGACGGAAGTGCAGTCCTGTGACGTGCAACTCAAGGATCCACATAATATCAGCGTCGAGTCATCTTCTGTGGCTCGACATTGTGCTGAGTGGACTCCTTTTTCGCATTTCACGAAATGTCAAAATGTATAAGTACTTAAAAATATTGTTGTATTCTGTATTTTTGCGAAATAAACTTATTTTCTTTCTTTCTTTCTTCTTTCTTTACATGTGAGTTTCAATGGTACGGCCGCGGACTGGACGCTAGCGAGCAGCGGTGCGAAGAACGGCGGTTCATACATTTGATCGAGTTCAATCTGTGCACGCACCGTCGTCGCCCCGCTGCCTGCTGGCGTCCAGATCGCGGCCTAGCGGTGCGTTAGCGTATTTTATGCAGTAAGGACCACCTTAGAGCAACACACGGCGACATTTTGAAGCGAGCCAAATGCGCGTCTCACTAACGCGCAACGCGACACTATCCGTCGAAATCATCTGCATTGATAATGTATCTAGCTCGTGCCGGCTAATCGAGGCTAGGGTGGGCTCCGCTTAGAAATTATTTTATAATTATAATTAAGTGAAATAAAAAAAGTTTTATTTTTGGATATAATCTTTATACTTAAATCATTTTTATTATGATGTGTCTGCAATTGCTTTACCTTAATGTGGTGTTGAATGATTATTGTTCCTTCTTTAAATGTTCGGTTATTAAATTGAAGAGTGAAACAATTCACGACGAAGTATTTTTTTAATTATTGGTCACAACTTTTACAGTGCACGCAAGTAGCGTCCCGCCGTGAGCGCGTGTGCCAACGGACTGGCTGAACGCCGCTAGCGGCGCGCAATATGTAGGTATAATTCTAAGTTCCCACGGTGCAGCTACGTAGGACTGGTGCGACATCTGGTGTAGGAAGCGTGGGGGGAGGAGCCCACGACTGTATCGATGCTGCATCGCGACTGTATCGCTGCTGTATCGCAACTGTATCGCAACTGTATCGCGATAGTAGCGATGCAGAATCGTGTTTACGTGTGCGAGGGTATATGACCAGCGAATGAAACGCTGCAAAAAAAACGCCGTGTGCGATTTCCCTTACTGATGTAACCTTTAACTCAACTTACTTATGTAATTTTACTGCGGTGCCCTAAACATATACCTACAATCTCAACATGGTTTAAATGTTTACTCTGATCTTCGCGCTTCAAAGTATATTAACTTCATTACAAAAACTAGGTGATTGTCGTTTTTTCAGCTCCCATAAATGGTAATGTTCCACACAGTACCGCCGCTTCAACCGTTATCTCCATACAGCAGTTACTGTGGATTAGCATACTCATGCCTACACTCGCGGACAAAGTATACGGGTCGGTAAAATACCGTCATATTTCCTAAAATTGTGCAAGGTTTTTTACATCTGAGCTGCAAAAATCACAGTAAAAAATAACTTTACCAGGCTAACGTAACGTTTTGAACGCGCATTAGGAACTGTCAGATTTTCATACAAAAATTGACATTTAGATCTGCCTAACGTTTGTACAATGCGTTACGTGGTCGACCTGCAGAGGCGCTACCACGAAAATCGAAACTTGAAGTTCGTATACATGCATCGCCGTTACTGGAGTATTGTGAGTGCGATAGAGATGGAAATACCCAAACTTCGACTTTCAAATCATTGGTTATAGCTCAGGCTTAAATCGGACTCGTGGCCCAACAAAAAAACAACGTTAACGCAGCGAGATATCGCAAAAACCGTCATTTACCGTAGTTATAAAAATATAAATATCCATATTTATATTTTTATGACAGGATCCCGGAAATTGCTAATACAGTTGGGTAGTATAAAGAATAGTATACTATGTAAATAAATACAAATACTCTTTATTGCACACCTTAATTTATGAAAACAATACAGAACAACAACAAATAACAAGAAACTAAAACTAGTGTTCAATATTAAAAAAAAACCTGCTGAGGTTATTTAATTTAGGGTGACCCGAATATTTTGATCGCGAGTGTATTTGCAGATAGCCGGCCCGTTGTAGAGCAAATCGTTTTGGGAATAGCCTTTTTTTGTATTAGGGTTTAATTTTAAGGTACGAGTATGTAGACCTTTGTGCATTAAAATTAATGAACTAATATAATACAGTGTCTGGCTCAGCTTAATTTGTCAAAGCGTGTTTACGATCTCGTCCTAGAATTTGACCCCTAGAAGGTTAGTGCTAGTTTATCGCGTAATTCTAATGTGACTGCTGCACTGGCAGTCGCCTACAGGACGGCCCAGGAGTTGTGTCGCGGCGAGTTAAGCTATCCGTCTCTTTCCGATTAGTACACTTTGAAAGAGACGGAAAGTCTATGTCGGTGTGACAGCTCGCGGGCCGTTCTTTGATAGCCCTGCTGAGGAGACTTAGCCACTCATAACAATAAAAATTTGGTTGACAACGTCAGCAAAGAAAGTGGTCTAAGACTTTTGGACCTTATTTTGCATGCAATAGAGTCGAAAAGTGGTAGAGCACTTTCTTGGCTGACTGTACCTACAATATAATCTCGATGTATTTATTGATTTATGTAAGATTGTCCGCAAAAAAAAATACCTTGACTACAGAAAGAACTCAAAACGTCGGGGCGTATTTAATAATATATGCGATAAAAACCGTCTAAATCGTATTAAGGAAAAAAAAAAAAAAAGTATTTATTGACTCCACCACAAAGTATACAATGTGTACATTAGTTTTCTTAAAGTAAATAAAATACAATAAGTGCATAACTTGTGCGGCGGAGACTGGTGCCCGAACTAGGTTGAACCTGTATGTCAGGTCGCCAGGTCTCCAATCCTCAGATGTATATAGCAATGGAAGTAACAGTGCACTCACTTTTATTATTTATTTTGAAATGGAGTTAGAAACAAGGTAGTAGATAAGTATTAAAACAACATTCATAAAAACTAAAAACTATTCAGCTTATACACTATTTATCTAATCTAATGCCAGTGTGTGTGTGTGTGTGTGTGTGTGAGGAGCTGATGTACTAGAGCTCAGCATGAAGCATTTGTAAAATTCAGTGCTGCAAACTCTCCTGGATTTCTAGGAGATTGCATGTTTTTTAGTCATCTCTCCTTCTCTATTGGTTTTTTTTTTATACTCTAAGAAATCTCCTGGATTTTCGCAAAAATACTAAAATTAGCTAAAAGGTCCGTAAAGTGGAACATTGACTTGAATTAATAGCACTGTGACACGTTTTACATCGACTATTTGTACCTTACTTTACTTCGAGTCGAGTAACGAAACGTTTAGACAGGTATCTGGGCTGATGTGATGTTTGATTGTTCCTGCTTTCCTAAACCTAACACTAACACGCGTTTGCTTACAAGTATAAAAGGTATTAATTTTTCAATCTCCTTTCTTGTAGGTTCGAGTTTGCAGAACTGCTTGTAACGAGCATTCTAACAAATGCAACATTACAGGTAAAATAAATTTTGCTACCGTTCCGCCGCCACCCCTACACACACCCCCCCAGCATTCACTAGCGCGTTCACTGAAATGATCGTGAAAATGTTCGTAGCGATGCTCGGCTCTTTACTTGGCTCTGTTCGTTGTTCAGTTCGACAAATTAAAAATGGCGAATGCTCAATGTTACCGTTACCTGTGAATGGCCAAGTCTATCAGACCCCGTATCATGGTCGGCCTTATCACGCGATAAGTGACAAGATAGGAGCGTCGTCTCGTTCTCAGCGGTGTCAGCCAGTGACGGACGCTCTATCCTGTCACTTATCGTGTGATAAAGCCGACCATGATACGGGGTCAGCACATTTATTTGAAGTCTGATTCGTGGGAACCGAAAACAATACTTCGTCTAATTGTTTAGGTTAAACCTAACAAGACCAATATATCCGATATGCTGCAGTGCATGTATACCCTAACAACGACAAGCGAAGCGGCACAGTCGTTATACCAGAAATGCTCGGGAACTTGCCTCCTGCTCTTGTACGTATGTGTGCGAGTGAGAGCGAGAACAGAAATCAAATTTTCAGCTTTAGCTTTGAACTAAAAGCAATATCACTTTACAGACAGAATACAGTGTGAAAGGCTAACTCACAGTTTAAATATGCATATTTATTAAGGTCGATTTATTCGATGTGTGTATTTGATATAGTTTAATCCCTAAAGATATTTTGATCCTATCGCTCACTAAATTTAAGAAAATTGTAAAAGACCGCTTAGTATGTAAGGCATATTATAGTGTTAAGGAATTTGTGGAAGAGAATAACTTCTTTTAAGCCAATTTATTTTACTTTTAAATTTATATTATTTTTAAGTGACATTTTATTTATTTGACATAATCAATTTTGATGTGAACTGTGTTCTATAATTTTGTTTGTCAGCTATAAAATTTTAATGTGTATTTTAAATTTTCCGTGTAGTCAATTTCAACTTTCTTTTGTTGCGTTGTGTACCTATAACATATATTATTTGTGACGTTTCACAAGCACTCTTTGAGTCTATTTGAAATAAAATATCTTGATTTGATTTAAATATAACAAAACAGTTTAATATTTTTTAGTCTACAAAGTGGTTCTTCGATTATTAAATTAACCCAATTATTTATCTTTTAAGAGATTCATGGAGCACTCCTTCAGATTAAAGGCAAGGGAATCATGAATTTTATTTCATTGTCAGAATAATCCATTTAATTATATTTTTCTCGGGACTTTATATATTCTACTAAAATTTTAAATCAACCACAAAAAAAGTTAAAAAACGCGTTTCATTGACTATTAGTAGGTATACGTGCATACAGAAAAATACCCTCCTGCTCTGTAAAGTGAATGTCACTGGAACTTTGGATTATTATATAGTATATGTCCCAACATTTTTTTTATATGAAAAACCCAACTGCTTTCGAGCGAAAGTAAAGTATGTGAGCATATAATACTTTTTTATCTATTTATTTTTGTCCGAGTACTACAATACTAACAAGTAATTAAATATGGGCGACATGAGTATGCTCTCGGTACAGTACAATATTCCGCCCATGGATTCCACCCCGCCAAATGCAGAAATGCCCTAAAACCAGTAAAACGAGCCATATCATTGACAGCTCAAAGCAGTTGCAACCTCCTTTTAAATAACACGGTGGCGGTGGTTATGTCTGCACGCCCTCAAAGCAACTCCTTCGTGCTCATAATACCAAACCTACCTTCCAATGAAGAGATGTACCTACCTGTTGATACCAAATCCTTATCGGTATCTGGTATTAGCAGAGCGTGCGATTCGGTCATTTCGATTCGGTAATTTTTGACAAGGTTGTACATGTGTCACTCTCAAACAGTTCAATTTAATCTGTAGGTAACCTAGCGATATTATAAGACGTAAAGTCAAAGTCAAAGTGATTTATTTGTATACATGTGACAGTACCTATAGGATGGTACAAATAATGTGGGAGCGCTATGTTTCGCCGTTAGCCATACAAATTCGTTGTTGAAGTTTCATAGTTAATCTATACATATTATAATATTAAATATAAGGACGTCAATTATAGAATTTGATTTACTTAAATAAAATAAAATTGAAATTGAAATTGCTTCAAATCAATAAAATAAAAATAGTCAACGTTACAAAAAATATAAACAAGAAAGTAATTAAAATTGACAGAGAAATAATCAGCTAAAGAATAATAATTTAGTGAGGTTCATTTTAAAAAAATGTACTGGCGTCCTTCTTAAAGCAAGTGGTAATTTAATGTACATTTTGCTGGCAGAACAAAACATGCTTTTTCGCATGACGGCAGTGTGAGAAAATACTGAGCAAATATTATAGGCCCGGTAGATACTATTTTTTAAATAATGTTGGGTTTGTTTTTACAAAAATGCCCACTTCAAGGATGAATAGGCAAGGCAACGTTAACAAATTCAGTTTTTTTACATACGGGTCACAGCTGTCAGTTTGCTTCAGGCCACACATTGCTCTGATGCACCTTTTTTGTACTTTAAAGATGAGATCTCTATTTGTAGAATTCCCCCAATAGATAAGACCTTGCTAAGGGATGACCCAACATAGCCATGATATGCTGATATGACCGCCTCAATACTGACTTGTTTGGATAACTTGTAAAGCGCATATGCATATTTTTTGAGCCTTTTACAAACTTCCTCCGTACGAGGCTTCCACAACAGCTTAATGAGTCCTAAACATTTTGTTACATTAACTGGTTCAATACAATATCATTGATAATTACAATCTATAGGTAACATTCGTGTGTTAGATTTGTTTTATAACAATTTTACCGTTCATGAAAAAACTTAAAATCACACCTTCAATTCTTCTATGCCATTGCCAACGCCGCAGCCGATATCAACTGAGCAACCCTAGCGTTCGGGATAAATGTTTAAAAATCTTCGGAAATTGCTTCAAATAAAATTTCCTGCGGGCACTTTCATTTTTCCCTCCATATCTACTTTGAAGTCTCCTTTGCATTCCGGTCCTCAAGCGGAGTCCCTAGGGAAGAAAGGCGGACGTGGTAAAAATCCCACGGTCGTATATGACGTTCTTCCACTAAGGCACAGGGATATCGAACTCAATTTTTATATAAATTAGTTGGGACGAAAACAAGGATCTCGGAATTTGGCGGATTAACGATGTTTGTCGTAGTTTCTGAGGGTTTGCCTTCCGGACATTTTGTGCGAGAACAAAAGACTTTGGAAAGTATTTTATAAAATTGTGTTTTTATCAAGACGCACTCTTAAAAGTGCGTACTTCGCCACAAAGCCTTAGTAACAAAGACGAAATTACAAGCATATTTTAGTTCATCCTTATTTTTATATAGCTAAATATAAGTACAACGTCTCTCGACAAGCAGGGCGATGAGCGGCGCGTTGCACGCGCAGGAGCACGTGCCAATACAAACATAAGTATAATATGTTTCCTCGAATTGTTTATGTATGTACATCGCTCAGCGTAGGCATACTCACCTGACAGCTCGCGTTTATTTCCTGGCCCCGTATCATGGTCGGCCTTAGCACGCGATAAGTGACAAGATGGAGCGTCAGTCTCGTTCTATCGAACGGTGTCAGCCAGTGACGGACGCTCTATGTTGTCACTTATCGCGTGATAAGGCCGACCATGATACGGGGTCTGATAGTCAAATAACCGTCCTCGTAACCGCCGAAAAAGGTCATCTTTCGGCCACAAAAACGGTTAGGTTGAACACGTTCGGGAAAAAACGGTTAGGTCGTTAGTTGAACTACGACCCTACAGTGCACGAGCCGAGCGAGCGAAGCGAGTGTGACGCGGTAGCGTCCGGCGAAGCACCATAACCGAACATTATCATTTTTTCCTAGTTGAATATATAATAATTGCCGCTAATTCCCCTGGCGTGGGTGATCGGGGTCAGGTGATTAACGTGGATAACGTGTCAATTTATATCATTTTTTCTAAGAAACTGTGTGCCTGTTGTTTCTTGGTTTACCGGGACAGAAAAACGACAAGAAAAAGTTTATTGACCCAGATACATATAGCCGCGCGCAAAGATAACTTCAACTATCTTTATTAGAAGTTGCATCTACAAAGTAATTTACAGCTCCAAGTGTTATGTATGAACCGCTGGAACTTTTCATATTATCTTACTAAAATAAAAACTATTTTTACCAGCCCAAGTTGTAGTAAATAAAGGATAAAGTAAATGTAACGGGTATCATATGGATGAGAAATAATCCGCAATTTAGATCAAATATCCGGATTCCTGAACCGTACTTAGTTTTGATTAAATATGAGCCATTTCCTTTTAATTTACAATGGCGGTCCTTTGCTGTTGGGTATTTCTACAAAAGGGGGGTATATTTGGTATACTTTGATGTCAAATTGGTAAGCGATGTGTTGCGCGAGTTTGCTTCCATGCGCGGAGCCCATGTATGTACCTACAGTCAGGGGTATTAATACATTGTACACACCTTTACAATAAAGTCCAGTGTATAAAAGATCGGCAAAATGTGATATCGCAGTGATAGGTTGCTAACCCATCGCCCACAACACACTTTAAGTGACTAGTCCCTTAGTCGACTTTTACGACACCCAGTGGGTGGTGGAATTATATGAACCTTATTTATATGTAGCTGTTTTTTTTTTATCTAATCAATTATTTACCTTCCTTTCTAATTGCTCAATAGAAACGAAGGCGATAAACCGAATAGACGATTTGATAATACTAACAATTACACGGTTCAACTCACGTATTCTATGTCACTACGGGCGACATGTTTCGAACTCTTCGGGAGTTCTTCAGTGATACAAGCGACACCGCCGCGAAAACACTCATCCTGAAGAAGAACTCCCGAAGAGTTCGAAACATGTCGCCCGTAGTGACATAGAATACGTGAGTTGAACCGTGTAATTGTTAGTATTATTTCAACATGTCTCACGAAAGTTTAAATTAGACGATTTGATCATGATGAGAACTCACCACTGGTTAAGCCTAGTGAGTACTGACTCTCACTACGAAGTTGACGGTCCTGTCTTCGAAGCCTGGCATTGGCAAATATTTGTGTAATGACTAGCGATGAGCATATTTGTTTCTAAGTTTTGGATGGAGGACGTAGACGTGTTTAAGGCGCCGTAGGTACATGGTCTTCTCTCCCTCTCACTGAGCATAAGCGTGAGCGAGATGGAAGTGCGTGCTCGGAAGCTCAGATATCATGTTTTTTTAATTTTAACTTTTTGGCCGTTTAAATAAACAAATAAATAATCACTGAGTTCTTTCAAACATCATATTGCCGATTTTTAGAAGCAGTTTTAATATTTTTAGACTTTGTGCAGGCCTATGTCCAGCAGTGCATGTCTTTCGGCTGATGATGATGAGATTTTGTGCATAATTCATTACGAATATTTTAAGTGTATTTTAGACCTATGTTCGTGATTTTTTTCTATCGAGCGAAAATTGCTTAATCATGTTTCGAATCACTGATCTCGCTGTAAAAAGCCTCAAAATTACTATTCATATTTTTTAGAAACCATATTATTATAAACAGACGCATTATATTGTTTTAAAAACTCTGTTCGCTTAACTTCGCTGAACCTACGGCGCCTTAAGTTCGTATGTCACACGAAGGTATTTCGTTGTTACATAAGAAGGTTTACATAAAAAACTGGCTATATGGAGTTCTTTATCATTTTCTATAAACATTTTACTAGAGCATTAGTTTCAACTTCTGTGTAATTTGGCCTAAATAATGTTAAATTTAGACATGGTAATGCCAGTTCGTATTTGATATTACGGGATTAATCTCTAAAACAATATTACTTGAAGTTATCAAAGGCTCCTCAAATTAACCCTTGGTTAAAGACTAACAGCTAACTTAAGAACTAAGTAGTTAATACTTATTCATACTGATAGCAATTGTTGAAGAGGTTTCCAAGGTACTTGTATACGATTATCGACTTAATCGTCTACTATTGAATTAATTGGGTAATGAGATGAGTTACCCATACAAATTGTATGACTAATGTTCTTTCCGCAATGGAAATAATGGAATCATGGACGATTTAACGTTTTCGGTACCAGGAACTCACTGAAAAGGCGGTCTGGTTGTAGGTGGTTTCCTCTACATAGCGGGAAAGTTACCCTATGGGCCACGAGCATAGCACTACAAAAACGATGCCACTGAATCTTGTAAAGCCTCAACTATGATGACATTGATGACCTAAAAATGTGGGTGCGCTTTTGTTCACGTATTTTTTAAGTCCTTTTATTGGAACTCCGAAAATGTTTTTCATGGCAGCGGCCGGCGAAGCGCCAGAACCGATTTTTTTTTATTAGTTTACTTAGCGAAAGCGTTTGTTCATTAGGAAAAAGAAAATTACGAGTTGAAGAATTCTTAGTTATAATATTAGTTACTAACAAAATTAGGATGGATGTCCGTTGTGAAGGAACTATTATGAGTAACAAAATTATGAGATCAAGCATGGTTCAAGCCTATTCTTAGTAATGAAATGATAAAGATAGTTTTAGTGTAAACCGTCCATTATGAGTTCCGATGGTAGTTATAGAAATTTAGGAACGAAAAAGGTATGACGAAACAAAATATGAATACAAATCGTTAGTATAATAAAAAAATGTAACTATGCTCTCGCAATAAATAATTGATTACTTGGTTGATATCTTAGGTCTAGTCATGCTATCGATCTGAAAATTTAAAACGAAGAATTAAAACTTATATTTCTATTTCCTATGAAAAATCACCGTAAATGTACGTAATGCACGTTACAAAATACCACCCCGTGATATTCCAACCCTCCTTCACTTTCAAAAATACTACTGAAGAAAATTTTAATTCACTACTCTGCCTCACTCCCAGGGAACCAATCTCAGTCCAACGAATATAATTAAGAGCTGTAGATGAGTTACAAACTTGTGTTATTTATATTGTTTATTTTAATAGATAAGGGACAATGTGTTGCAAACTCCGTAGAAACACCCTAAACGGCCTAAACTTAGTAATAGCCACAGATCTAGCATGAATAGATGTCGCACACGTTTAATATAAAGGTGCGTACGAATTTGAGACAGTCCTCCGCCGCATACGGAGTAGAGTCAGTCCGACTCAAGTCGGGCCTAGCTGAGTTTCTTGCTGGACTCTTCTCAGCTAGGCTGGGTTAGTGAACCAGCGATATCCCAGTATCTCGACACCACTCACACCCTAGATTCGGTTCAAACCCTTCAACCAACCTCACTGGAGCGCAAACTCGTCGAGTATTCCAGTGTCTATGCCGTCCCGCGTGGTCGTGCCGGATTTTTTCCCCTGGATTTTTCCCAGGCTGCTCTCCTACCACGCAGTTCGACCGCTTTATTGGGTTTGTCCCATTAAAACAATAGTCAGGGGTCAACAAAAAAAAAACAAAAATTGAGGCAGCTCCGGGTTGAGGCACGCACGGCTGATATTTGCTAAATGTGTAACTGCCTCGCCCGCGTATGATTATGTGCTACTGTTCGCCTCGCGAGCAGCTCGCCGTGCGGGGCGAGGCTGACTCAGGCTCAGCCGCTCTAATTCGAACGCACTTTTAGACTATTTGATCAGATTGAAAGTCTAGGAATAGTTTCTTTATTATACTTAATACTATTATACTATATTTTATCCCGCAGCTTCGGTTGCGTTCATTGTATTACAGGACAAAGCCGCGCAGTTAGTGAGTAATAAAATGACTCACCTATAATTCCCAAAACGAGCAATTTTGTAAATTAAACTTCCAATTTCACACTACTACCGAAATGAAATTCTAAAATTAAAATCTCACCATTGTTCAAAATTTTCATGTCTCGAACTTTTTTGTAATAATAGCGGGGTAATTATAACTTTCGAACGCTATTTAAGGGGCTCCCATACGCCAATGACCTTCGATCTGAATCCCTTGGTTTTCTAATGTTTTTGTAGCTTATTATATTAACAACAACTTTAACTAATATAGTAGCCCATATTAACTTCAAAGTTCATTGTTTTCGAGATATTTGGCATCAAAGTTGAACAATTTTAGGCCAAAAAACTGGTTTTCTGGCCATAACTTTTGTGTTAATTGGTTTAACATAAAAACCCTGAACCAGTTTTTAGAAACGTCACAGACAAACCCAAATATGTAGATTTTGTATATGTTAGATGTCTCACGTCAATGGAGATACGAAATAAGTGTTTTTTTAGACAATGTTTAAAAAAATCATACATAATTAATACTCCAGGCAAAATACGGTTTCGCCAAACATTAATTTATAATAGCCTGTGTTTTTTTTCTCCGTCATAAATACATATTTTAAGATACTCTATTTACGAATCTTACAAACTTTCGACCCGAAAGTAGGTATAAAAAAATACTGTCAAATATACGCCGATTTTATTAATTAAAATTAATAATAGTTGTCTATAATCGTCAACACAACAATATTATTGTCTTTAACCTGTAAACAATGAAATCCGACATTTTTTTTACATGTAAAATCAATATATTAACAAAATGCATGGCTTGGGTGACAGGTGACAGAAGTTGGTAGAAAAAAATTGTAATAAGTAGTACTTTGATTTGATCCTCATAAAAATAATTGATAAACCTATTTTGCTAAAAATCGTATAGATTTTTGTTTAGAATTGCATATAAATACATTTACTCCAATAAACTATCGGTAAATATATTTATAGGACCAAATTGTGTCCAAATTTAATTTAACTATATAGATTATTAAAGTAGTACACGAATCCTACAGAAAAAAGGTTTATGTAAAGCATAATACACATTTGAATAGTCCTGTTTAATTCTACAATTGAACTTGAGCTCTTTCCGCGTGTGTTAACGATCACATTCGCTCGCAACGGCGGCACGCAACGAGTCCTTTTCTGTGACGCGAAGTAGATAGATACCTACATTACCTACGCAGATTATTTGTAATCATTTATATCGTCTTCGACGATGTACTAGTAGGAGAATGCGACTATTCACGGTGTAATAATGGCGTAAGCGGGAAACGCGCTAACAATTAATGAAATTTATAAACATATTTTAGTGAAAACATGCCAAGAATTTAGTACATTTCTATGTTTGGTGTCTCAATGCTTCATAATTATTTACTGATAAATTTCATCATTATAAAACAGTGACGACAATTTTAACAGGTGATTTCCTACTTAAAGTAGTTAATTTCCCACTTAATCTGCGTAGGTAGTACACAGACCACTTAACATAGGTTAAGTCGTCTGTGAGTTTGTAGTACAAGATCCATCTGCACATCATTGTAGTAACGGAAGTAGGTACTTAATTATTGGAATGGGTAAGAAAGAACACGCTGCTAAAATACTGCTTAGCTGCTATAGCTATACAGAGTGGAAAAACCTATGGGCCCTGAAAGAAAACCACCGTAAATCCATAACATCAGTGGCGTGCACCACGTAAAGGCAGAAAGACACTGCCTGCCCTACTCAAATCTGTGATATTGTTTTACCCAAAGGGTAAAAACGGGACCCTATTACTAAGGCTCCGCTGTCTGTCTGTCTGTCTGTCTGTCTGTCTGTCCGTCTATTGTAGGTAGTTTGAGCTAATTTGGTTTATTTTTACTAATCATATGTTTAATCTTGGTGAAAATTTAAAGTCAGGCATTAATATATGTACAAAAAAAGGGCATAAATATCTGTGTACGCCTCTATGTCATTTTTTATCCTTACTCTGGTACAAATATTAATATCCCTGACTGGTAAATTCGATTTTCAGCTACGTTACGCGTGTATCGACTCGATAAAAATGCAATACTTGAGTACCATTTGGTTTTGGTATTCGATGGTTATTCTCGCCAGTTCCCACCAATTTGCTAATACTAGTAACGGCTGTGAATTGTTTCCTATGGAACTGGACTGAGAAAAGTAACCCTAAGTAAAACCATTATTGTCCGCTAATCTAACTTTTTAAATTTGCTTACTAATATTAAACTGACAAAGGAAAAATTACATACTGCCAACCACCACTAGACTGTTCTGTAAGCAAACTTGTGACATAAAAAAAAAACGATGGTACTATACCTATGTGCGGTTAAACATAGTGCTCGAACGGCTTGTTTAAATGGCATGTTTAAAAAATAAAAAGGCGGCAAATTACCTATTATTTAATTGATTACCTTGTATTTATTTTTATTTTAATATTTCCTCACATCGTTTGAGAAACGCACTATACAATCCTCGGCCGGAACATGGATTGCTGGACTGGTTGTATCCGGTTTACCCCAATCTCGTCTACTCCAGGCAAAATACGGTTTTGAAAAACATTAATTTAGCGTTTTTTATAATAGCGTTTTTTTTGTTGATTTCATTTGAAAATGTTATTCTAAGATGATTTGGTCAAGAATCCGACAAACTTTCCACTCGGAAGTAATTATGTAGATTTCAATGAAGCATGCATTATCTTTTTTTGTACGATTTATCTTGAATATTATAGAGCAAATGTAAATGAACCAAAATTAAGACAAAAACATTTATTAATATTTTTACTGACTTTTTAGAAGAACTTATCATTTTTTCGATGTCTGAAATTTTGTCGGATTTTGTCGCTGGGTAACTATTTAGTTGATAATATATCCGTTATACATAAAAAATAAGCTATTATAAATTATTTCCAAAATTGTCATTTTTTCCATACAAGTTGTCAGTTCATTGCCTGGACTAGTCCAGCAATCCCTTACTTCACTGCCTCTGCAGTAATGTACTATTATTCAAAATAACACACGTATAGTCTGGCCAGGGAAAGATGAGCCTATATTGTTTGCATATTTAGCAAGTAACCAAGTAAGAAAATCTCAATGAGAACAACGTTTACGTTTACACATTCCTATATGAAAATGAAAATGAAAATGAAAATGATTTATTGGGTATCAAAAATGTTAGCCTAGTTAAATTAAATTTACAGAGTAACACGCTTTTACGTGTCTAGTTGGTTGCTAACAATAGGCCTAAGAATGCGATCCTGTGCCCTAAACTAGGAAAACCTGTCTTATAGGGTACAGGGTTTATTCCGCCGCTTATTGTGCAGTCGCTCCAGATAAGATGGTGAAACAAATTAAGAAAACAAATACAATTAGATATGAATGTTGAGAAAAACAATAGCAATGTAGACTTATACTAATTATTGTAGCTATTTTTAACTAATTTTCACATCACATCGCCAGTTTTAATGTATGTGGTGAGTGTGTGTGTGTAAGTGTGAGTGCGTGTGTGTGTGCGAGTTATAGTTTGTTATATAGTTGTGCAGTTATAAACAAAAACAGTAATGAACAATCATAGTAAAATAATAATAATGCTATAGTAGATGCGAGAGTGCCTATCTTTCTGTTTCTTCTTCATGCTTAAACCTCTAGACCAATTTGGGTGGAATATCTTACATTCTTTTTCTTTTTATTTTATGACATCCAGGAGTCCTTCGGTTCCCCTGTAGTCAAGCGACGAGAACCATTTTCGTATTGATTTTAATAAATGGTATTTGGTGTAGTTGCGAATGTGTAGGCATTCGTTAACTTTATTATAAAGAAATGGTGCTAAAAAATCGAATTGCCTACGGTAAAAGGCCGTCTTGTGTTGTGTTGTGCCAAACACCTTGTGCTTTCTACGTCCATCTTCTCGATTACGAATGTTCTGGGTCTGGGATGCCTGTTTATGTTGAATGAGACAGACTCGTTCAATATATATTTGTCGTACTGATGGAACCTGGGCTATTGAGTATAGAGTGCGTGTACAGAACCTGATTGGCTTCGCGAGCATTACTTTCAAGATAGCCCTTTGTATACGTTCTAATGGTAGCAAGTGTGTTTTTGCTGCGCCGCCCCACACCGGTATGCAATAGGCTAATAATGACTGTGTTAAAGCAAAATACACTGATTTAAGGAAAGAGAAGTCAGCTACACGTCTTAGTTTTTTAAAAATGAAGATGAGTTTACGTATCCGGTTCGAGAGGTGGCGAATGTGCGTCGCCCAGGAAAGATGTTGATCTACCATGATTCCGAGGTACTTGATGTGTTGGACATTTTCCAGTATTTGACAATTGCAGTCAGGTGTGCTTGTAGTGGGTGAATAATCAAAAGAGCAGGTATGGGCCTTTATTGTGAATTCGGAGTTGGGCTGGTTATAATTGGTGATAGAAAAATTGATGTACTTTGTCTTTGTAATATTAAGTGTTAATAAGTTTCTGTTAAGCCAGTCCATTACTAACCTTAGGCCAGATTCTGCAGATAATTGAACATCACGCCAGCTCTCTCCAACGAATAAAATAGCTGTATCATCGGCAAAAGTAGCGATGTGGGCGTTTGCTATGTTAAGGTCACAAAGACTATTTATATACATCAGGAACAATGTTGGGCCCAAGATGCTTCCTTGAGGAACACCAAACTTCATAGAGGCATAGTAGCTAGTCTTGTCACCTATACGTACACATTGATGTCTATTTGTAAGATAACTTTTAAAAAGTTCAAGAGGCACACCTCTCACTCCAATGCGTTCCATTTTTGCCAATAGAATGGGAACAGAGACGGTGTCGAAAGCTTTGGCGAGGTCTAAGAAAACTGCAGTGCACTTCTTTATATTTCATATGACTATGACGTAAGAAGTTTCATTATATTTTGCAAAAATGCTTCACAAGACGACGTTTGGGATGAAATGGGTAACTCTGGGTAGGTTGGGTAAACACCATCTCTAGGCAGGGTGTTCTTTAAATAAATCGATACTAAATAATTACAACATTTGGTTTATCAAGTTATTTCTTCCGACCTGACCCTTACTTATACAGTACATATGTAAATATTAAGTAGTAAAAAAGTGTTCGCTCGGCTCGCGCGATGTAGGGTCGCAAACTCGCAGTTCACCTAAAACTCCTCCTCGCTTCGCTCGTCGTCGTACCTACACCGACCTGCCTCAGTCTCTGTAAAACTACTTTGAATTTCATTCAAAATGAACATTTGACTAAACGTATGAAATGCGGAAAGTAATGCTGGATAAGTCAAAAATTGGCTATGAAACAAAAGTTGTAACAAAGCTCAAAAGACTGTAGTGGTAAAAGTTTTTCGGACAACTGACACATTTGGATAACATCAAATGGTAAATGAAAAAAGTAATGAATTGTATATTCGGAGAAGTCATAAAAATACGAAAAGTTTTCGGACAAAAGATATTAGGTCAATAAATTTTAGTGATTGCGATAGTAAATTGTAATTCAAATGTAATTCGGGCTAAAAGTAGGTAAATTAAATTTAAATAGTGTTTAATTCATGATAATGAGAGCGAGAGAATGAGCTGTCTTAAGGGTTTCCCTTCAGGTTCCATAGATTTTTTCACCCTGTATATTATCTAACGTGTAATATTGGGCATAATAAAAATCAAATAATAGGTAAGGGTATAAATCTCTCTAGTTTACTATTTTAACGAATTTTGCTCTATTACAATTACTACACGCCCACAATCTGTCTGCTTTGCGCAAAGGTTGACTGGTAGAGAATGCTTACGGCATTAAGTCCGCCTCTTGTACGATAAGTTGTCCTTAGTGCAATAAAGACTAAATATATAAATAAAACTGAACCAAAAAAGAAATTAATGTAAACAAAGCAAGCATCTTCCTCTAGTCTTAAAAAGTCCATCACAAACTACATAATATACACGTGTGCACAATCTTTGAAGTCCCTTTTTCCAACTTCCACTACCTACGTCAAAGTTAAATTGCATAGGTATTTTCATCCCACGCTCGTCAGTGTCACTCATTGATAAATAAATAAAAATACTTAAATATTTTCATAATTCGTTTCACAACGAGTATATTAAAATTTAACTACTATCAACAACTAGATCTTAGACGCGTTAGATGGTTTCGCGAATCGCTGCGATTCGTGCGGTACCTACCTACCTACCTAGTATGTAGTACCTACGCGGCGAGCGGGCGGCCGGCCAATCACGTTAGCTCTGCGGCTCGCGCGCGGCATTTTTAAACCTATTTTAACAGGTGTTTGTAATAACATTACTTGCAACCGATTTTATAAGGGGATTCGTACATTATTCGATGAAAAATAGCTTATAATGAAAATCCCAAAAGTAACTGATCAATTTGCATTTTTTTAAATAGTTAAACAGCATTTAACCCCTAAAATCCACCCTCCGTTGTTGTTTAGTGTGCGATTCGTTTCTAATGTTTGTGTCCACTACATTCATCAAAGAATGTAGGAACCTACAGCCAATTATTATTTTTGGACACGGAAATATGGTAAATGAATAAAATGTTAGGGATCTACTAAATAGAAATGTAATATTCGGAAACATTTTTTGCCTGATTTATCATCAAACTTATAGAGGAAATATTAATTTATCAAAACAAAGAATAAAAAATGAGTTAATTTTTTTGTCCGATTTTACAGGAATTTATAAATTTTCAATTATTTATTAAAATATCTAAATCATAAATATTTTGTCGGATTTAGTCTCGTCGTTATTAATACAATTATAATTTATCTGTTACGCAGAAAAAAAAAGCTATTATAAATTATTTCCATTTCGCCATACTAGCTGACCCTATTTTGCCTGGAGTATAAGTACCTATTCATTTGTTTCAAAATCCGGTGAACCAATATGGAGATAAAAGATTGAATAACTGATAGCCGTTTGATTTATAATTCTATTTGTAGTGCAAAACTAGGAGATACGATTCAAAACTTGTCAAAAATTGAGGAAAACCTCGGGTAGCCCCTTAAGACATACAAAGTATATTTCAAATACATTACAAGTAAAAGTCAATTTAAAGGTAAAAATGACAGTCAATAAGTTCTAATGCTCGTTCGATAAGAGGCTATTACACTGCTGATCACGGCCTGTGTACAGTCAAACAAGAAAGAGGCCTAGCACACCTTAATGTAAGGTACATCGATTTAATCCTCTTATAAATGTATGTACCGAAACCTTAATCCGTTGAACTAAGAGCGATGGGACAATATTTAGAAGTAAGTTGTAGGCACGCCCACACTTGACTGTTCAAATAATAGAGTCGAAAACTGATTGACAACTTTCTTGGCTTACAGAAACTAATAGATAGGTACGTATATGTATTGTACATTTATCTCTATATCTGTGGCAGCTAGTCCAGGTACATCAAAATATCACTTTACACCCAGACCCCGAACTTCTGTCCCGGATTAAATCCTAGGACATTATCACGGGTCAATGGCTTCATGCAAAACGTAATAAGAACATTATTCGGCCGAGCTACATTAAACCGTAACCGCAGGGCGTAAAGCAATATTTTGATCGTTTTTCGGTGATGATGTGACCTAATTTGTGGAAAGTTGCGGGAATGTGTAGGAGTTGTGTCAAAATGTGGTTACGTCTAGGATAAGACGAAATCAATTGACGACTGAGTGATATCCCACCTTCCATTACGAAGATGGAACTTATAACTGATAGTACCTATTATTATTAATAATCATTTAATACAACAAAATAATGAACTTTTCTCAAACATGCTCGGAAATGTACGCGTTAATATCACGAAATGAAGACGTGAAGTTTCTTGTTTATGGCTCCCTACATTACTTCTTGGCCTTACGCCAAGAAGTAATGTATGAAAACCCTAAGTAAAACCATTATTGTCCGCTACTCTAACTTTTTAAATTTGCTTACTAATATTAAACTGACAAAGGAAAATGTACATACTGCCAACCACCACTAGACACTGTAAGCATACTTGATTCATAGAAAAAATAAAAATAATCTATGGTACTATACTTTATGTGCGGTTAAACATGGTGCTCGAACGGCTTGTTCAAATGGCATGTTTAAAAAATAAAAAAGGCGCAAATTACGTTTTATTTAATTGATTACCTTGTATATATTTTAATTTTAATATTTCCTCACATCGTTTGAGAAAAGTACTATACAATCCTCGGCCGGAACAGGGATTGCTGGACTCGTTGTATTCGGCCTCGTCTACGACTCGGCCGTCTACCCCATCTCGTCCAGCAATCCCTTACTTCACGGCCTCTGCAGTAATCTACTATTATTGTAATGGCCCTTTTACAAGTCAAAATATACAAATAAGGATACCGCTACCGAAAACAAACTCACCAGTCAGACATTTGTTCCAAAGCTATACTAATACCGTACCTGCGACCCGCCCCGGCTTCGCACGGGTACTATATTATAGATATAAACCTTCCTCTTGAATCACTCTATCTATTAAAAAAAAACCGCAGGAAGAAACAGCGGGAAGCGACTTTGTTTTATACTATGTAGTGATAATCAGACCCAGGAACTTCGTACCGCTATTCAAAATCTACCAAAAAATTTATTTGTATATTTGTGGTCAATTTCTCCATGTTTTCATAGTTCTGCCATTCAGAGCGGACTAAATCCAAAAAATCTAACATCATAAAAATCAGTCCACCCATTCTTAAGTTATGAATCGTGTAACTAATCCGGGTTTCTTTTATATGTCAAGTATAGGTACCTATTATGTAGAGAGATGACAATGATATAACATCTAACCTACCATATAATACTTATTACACTTCACGCCTCGTACTCGAGATTATTCCAAAATTATTATATATTTTCACAATGTAGTAATCACCAGGTACTACCACACTAACACTTATTTGAGAGAATTTGAAAAAACAAAACAAAAAACTCCATCTTTTGTATCTGTGACCCATGCACTCTCGCGCCGTTTCGGCTGTCAATGTCATTCACATTTTAAGTGCTTAACCACGCTACACAGTTCTGTATTTCCCGAGTTTTAAAAGAAGAATTAAGAAGATGTCAGATCGAAAAAGGAACTACGAAGAAGATATGATATATCTTAAACGAAAAATGAAAAAGCTCGAAAGAAAAATGGAGAAAAAACGCAGCCGTTCGCGTTCTGAACCCCAGTTGGAACATGGGGAAGAAGAAAAAACAGGTATCTACTTAAATTTCTAGACATACCGGACAAACCGGATAAATATAAATGCAAACAGAGTGGCTATTGGGGCTAAACTCGTCGCATATATACTCGCTTGACCTTGACGGACAATTCATTGGGAATTGTACCAAAACAAGGGTTAAATGATTATCGCACGTAGCGTTTCGAGTCATTACAAGTTAATTATATGTTGCTCAAATTTTGTGTAAGTTGGAGCAGCAAGTTACAACTTAACCTCGTTTAATATAACGAGAAGTAAGTACCATGAGCAGCACATTCCACTCAAGTTTCTCAAAACTTAGCATACAGTGTCTTAACTTGCAGACTGAGTAGTCATTGGGACTATCTCGACGCATGATGTAGATAATATACCATGGTTTTTATCAACAAATTGATCAAGGCCATTTAATAAATTGCTATATGTTCTTCATTCACAGCAAATGAGAATGACTGGTTATATGACGAACGTGAAGAGAACCATACTGTGCAGGAACCCGAACCACAGGCGTCAATACCAGCTGACAAACCAGACCAGAGTGCTACTGTAGTAGACCTGGAGCCGGAACCAAACGGTTCAACAGATATTGAGGCCTCAATATCCACAGGTGAACCACTGGTTGATAGTGAATTGGATATGGAGATTATGCAGATATTGGGAGAAGACCCTTCTACAGCTGCAAAGTATGGCCAGAATATAAGAGCTGAACTGGCATGCCGTCTCCAACACATGGCCACAGAGGGTATAGGAAAAGAAAAAAGAAAGGAACTAATAGAAAAATATTTAATACCTCAAAATTGTCTCCACATAGATGCTCCAAAAATAAATCCGGAAATGAAGGCAGCCATTCCAGAGCCAATAGCTAAACGGGATAGAGGCATTGAAAGCAAACAGAAACAGATAGCTAGCGCTAACGCTTGCCTGAGTGGGTCGCTTGACACCCTTCTGAAGGCAACAGACAAGAATAATGAGCTTATCCAGAGGCTGATGGATGCAATTAGACTACTTTGTGATGTTCAGCATGCAGACTCTATAACAAGAAGAAACTTTATACTCTTCTCTCTGAAAAAAGAAGTAAAAGAGCACCTCAATGGGACAAAAATTGACTCGATGCTATTTAGTGCTAATTTAGCAGAAACTTTAAAATCTGCCAAAGCAGTAAGCAAATCCGGAATAGAGCTTAAATCAGACTATTCCAATGCAAGCAAGCAGGTGACAAATAACATGAAAAAGGACTTTGCCTCATCATCCAAGCCTTTTTTAAATCGACGACCGGCCCCGGTGGCGGCCCGCCGCCCAATGGGGCCGGCCTTCCGCGAGCAAGCAGCTCCGCGCGCCCCGCCTCACCGGCCGCAGCACGGGCGCTCATCGAGGCCGTCGTTCTATCGGCCCCCGGCTCAAGCTCAGCGCAGGAATTAAATACAGTTGAGTATGCTGGACGCCTTTCTTCATATTTAGAGCAGTGGACACTTATCACTGATAATCATACTGTTTTGGAATGGGTTGAAGGATACAAAATCACCTTTTCACATTCAGTAGTCCAAGTTAAAGAACCTGTTGAGCCTTGCTATAGTAATAAAGATAGGGCGCACTTTGATGAGGCTATTAATAATTTATTGAGTATAGGTGCTATATCAGAGTGTGTACCGTGTGAGGGACAGTTTGTATCGAGTATTTTTCTCACACCCAAACCGAATGGCAAAATGAGACTAATATTAAACCTTAAGAATCTAAATAAATTCATTGACACAACCCATTTCAAATTGGAAGATTTAAGGACTGCTGTAAAACTAGTTACACTTGATTGTTTTTTGGCAATTATCGACCTTAAAGACGCTTATTTTTCCATAAGGTTCACGAGCATTCCCGTAAATATTTGCGTTTTTACTATAGTGGAAAACTCTATGAGTACAATGCCTTAGCGTTCGGTTTGAACACATCTCCTTATGTATTTACAAAAATAACGAAACCAGTAGTTAAACTGTTACGCTCAGCGGGTTTTTTGTCAACGGTGTACTTAGATGATTGGCTCTTATTAGGCAAATCAAAACATGAGTGCTTAGAAAATATTAAGGTCACAAGAGCTTTGTTAACGTCTCTCGGTTTCATAGTAAATGAAGAAAAAAGTGTACTAACACCTGCAAAGGCATGTAAATTCCTAGGAATAGTTATAGATACCCAGTGTTTCAACCTGAGCTTACCATCACAGAAAAGAACCCACATCCAATCCGAATTAAAGCAATTTATGAAATTAAAAAGATGTAAAATAAGAAAATTAGCGCAAATTGCCGGTTTACTAGTTTCTGCATGCCCAGCTATAGAGTATGGTTGGCTCTACACCAAAGAAATAGAACGTTGCAAATTCCTTGCTTTACAAGAAAATGATAATTACGATCGCTTTGTTACGATATCTGACACCATAAAACCGGATTTAACTTGGTGGATGCTTGCCCTAGACAAATCAGTGCACCCGATTCGTGATGATGTCTATTGTAAGGAGATATTTTCTGATGCATCGACTAAAGGTTGGGGAATTTCATGTGGTTCTAATACCGCAAGTGGTCTATGGTCAATTTCAGAGCGGCATAACCATATAAACTTTCTCGAGTTATTAGCTGCTTTTATTGGTCTTAAAATATTCGCTAAAGACCTAAGCCAGTGCCAGATACTACTACGTATAGATAACACGACCGCAATTTCATATGTAAACCGCATGGGTGGCATCCAGTACCCCCACCTTACTCAAATTGCTAAAGAAATCTGGCAGTGGTGCGAACATAGGAATATATTTATTTATGCCTCATATATTAAGTCAATAGATAACACCATAGCAGATGCAGAATCTCGAAAAAATCATCCCGATATTGAATGGGAACTGTCAAGTCACTGTTTCCATCAGTTGGTAAAAAGTTTTGGCCAGCCGGAAATTGATTTGTTTGCTAGCCGTATAAACCATAAATGTTCAAAATATATTTCATGGCATAGAGATCCCGATGCCTTTGCCTTAAACTCATTTACAGTTACATGGGCCGGTCAATATTTTTATGCTTTTCCCCCAGTCTCAATGATATTGAAAACACTGAGAAAAATAATATCTGATGAAGCACAAGGTATCTTAATTGTACCTCAATGGCAGGCCCAGCCTTGGTACCCTCTTTTTAAGTCTCTGCTCATATCAGACACCATATGTTTCTACCCAAACGAACAAAATTTAATTTCTCATTCCAGCTCTCAGATGCACAAGACAATTACCCTGGTTGCCGGAGTGTTGTGCGGCAAGCACTATCGAGAAGAGGCTTACCACCAGCATCATTAGAGATAATGATTGCATCTTTGTCCCAGAGTTCACTTAAGCAATATGACGTAGCTTTGAAAAAGTGGTGGATCTTTTGTTCAAGTAAATCTATTAATATTTACCAGCCTACTATACCTCAAATTGTAGATTTTTTAACTGAAATGTTCAACAAGGGGTGCCAGTACGGTACCCTCAATACTTACAGATCAGCGTTGTCACTAATTCTAGGAACAACAATCTCCTTGGACGAAAATATCCACCGATTTTTTAAGGGAGTCTTCCGCCTAAGACCAACGTTGCCCAAGTATCAGCTAACATGGGATACCAACGACGTTTTAATTCACCTGGGAAGTTTGTACCCGAATGAGGACCTATCGTTAGAAGTTTTATCTAAGAAAACCAGTATGTTATTGGCCCTGACAACAGCTCAAAGGGTACAAACCCTATCTAAGATTAATATCAAAAACATACATGCCTTAAATGGAGACATAATTATAAAAATACCTGATTTTATAAAAACAACTAGGCCAGGTTGCAAACAACCAGTACTACGCCTACCTTTTTTCATAGAAAAACCTAATGTTTGCCCAGCCAAGACCCTATTGGCATATATTAACAGTACACAAAATATTAGAAGTACTGACGAATTGTTTATAGCTATAAGAAAGCCACACAAAGCTGTTGGCACTCAAACGATCAGTCGTTGGATCAAGCTCATGCTGGCTGACAGTGGAGTCGACACGAGTGTATTCACGGCACATTCGACACGACACGCGGCTACGTCGCGTGCCGCTGCCCGCGGTGTGAGCATCGACGTCATACGCTCTACCGCCGGGTGGAGCGGCGAATCCATGGTATTTGCCAAATTTTATAATAGAGTTATAATTAATAATAATGACATGTCTGTAGCACAGTCGATCCTTGATCTCACGCATTCGTCCACATAACTAAGTCTGTTACTGGGTAATTTGCTTTGAATGATTACTGCAATTATCCTAACTGATTAATTATAAGTAATAATTTGTATCTACGAGGTGTAGACAATTATATATAAATTTTTTTTTTGTTATATAGATGTTTTTACTGTGATACACCGCTCACCCTAAAAAACCATCATCGTTTCCCTGCATCTTCGCATGCTCTCAAAGTCTACATTGTGAAAATATATAATAATTTTGGAATAATCTCGAGTACGAGGCGTGAAGTGTAATTGATGATTAAACGAACTTACCTTAAGTGAAGTTCTATCACAATTACACGAACGCCTCGTACGAAGAGATTATTAATTCCCTCCCGCCCTAAAACTACCCCAGAATATGAGGAGGTTACGAAGATTTCGGGAAACTTCATATATTTCTAATTACTTTAAACTAAATGACATTGACAGCCGAAACGGCGCGAGAGTGCATGGGTCACAGATACAAAAGATGGAGTTTTTTGTTTTGTTTTTTCAAATTCTCTCAAATAAGTGTTAGTGTGGTAGTACCTGGTGATTACTACATTGTGAAAATATATAATAATTTTGGAATAATCTCTTCGTACGAGGCGTTCGTGTAATTGTGATAGAACTTCACTTAAGGTAAGTTCGTTTAATCATCAATAATACTTAATAAGAGAAGCAGATTTTGAATGCATAATAAATATAATAATACAAAATTATATATATTGCAAGAGAAACTATTGCTTTGTACTTATGGGTCGAACTAAGAGCCTTATCACACTTGCGATTTGCGAGCGTGTTTTCTATACAATTATCAGTCGCGGCGAACACGCTGCGTGATCGCCTTCATACAAAATACGCTTGGAAATCGCAAGTGTGATAAGGCTCTTATTCACGCATCCTAATTTTGCAATGAGAAACGTCTTTAGTTTAAGGGAAACTTAGCAGCAAAGGGATTTATTTCATAGTAATGACTTGAGCACAAAAGAGCATATTGCGTTAATTCCATGTATCTCCACTAACTGCACCCGCACTGTGACTGTCCTATGATATACATTAAGATTAACTTTTCTCCCGGTCCGAAACGAAAAAGTTGCACGCCCGGGCGATAAAGGAATCTTGTTCTTAATATTCATAGGAAACTTGGTCTGATGCAATTGAACATAATATGAAAAAACCGGCCAAGTGCGAGTCGGACTCGCGCACGAAGGGTTCCGTACCATTATATATAATAATAAGTTACAATAGAATTTGTACGAAACTATTACTTCTTGAAGTACATTTTATAAGTTGGTCGACTATTACTCGTAAACGTGTAAAGCCTACTTAGCTGTGATAGCTTTCCTTTTAACTTCGTTATATGTACTACTACCATGAATTTTTTCACATATCCCAAAACAACCATTTAGCTAGCAGGAGGTGGGGACACTGGAGTCTAACAAAAATTAGCACTTTAAGGCTTAATATTTCACAAACGGATCGTTTAATCGAAAAATTGTTTTACACAAACCCCCAATATTTTTAAAATACCTATCCAACGACACCCCACACTATGGGGTAGACGACAATAAAAAAAATCATCCCCACTTTACATGTAGGGGAGGTACCCTAAAAAAAATGTTTTTCAAGATTTTATTTTACCACTTTGTCGGCATGACTAATATGTATATTCATGCCAAGTTACAGCTTTCTAGTACCAAGAGCCTCTGAGCTAAGCTGCGGACGGACGGACGGACGGACGGACGGACGGACATTGCGAAACTATAAGGGTTCCGTTTTTGCCATTCTGGCTCCGGGACCCTAAAAACGATAATACAATACAAATACTATTTATTGCTCACCAGACATAGTAAAAATAAAATAGAAAAATAGAGGCAAATAAAACATAAACAATGGTCTACGAAGGTGTTATCTATAACAGGCGGTCTTATCGCTGAAAAGCGATCTCTTCCAGGCAACGACGTAGATCACACTAGGCATATTTCTTGTCAAATAGCCCGCCTGATGGTAATCAATTACCGAAACCTACGGGAAAATACACTTTTGTATAGAAAACGGCTCCTCTCATTGCGTTCCACATTCGCGATTTAAACATACAACAAACAACGGAAACATGGTATCGTTTTGATCCCGTTGCGACTGCAAGATAATGTGGAACAATGATATATGCACGCCGGTGTTAAATGTCCCGAGGCGTTAGAAAAGCAACAGTGTTGTGTGTTATCCACATGCTCACTCGGTTTCGGCCAAATTATTATAAATCATCATCATCATCATCATATCAGCCGAAAGAGAACCATTCCGCCCCAACGGCCATCGGTTCTACGTGCAATGTGCCCCGCCCACTGCCACTTAAGTTTAGCGATTAGGAGGGCTATATCGGTTACTTTGGTTCTGGTGCGGATAGCCTCATTTCTGATGCGATCGCGCAGAGACATTCCCAACATAGCCCTCTCCATTGCCCTTTGGGTGACTTTGAGCCTTCTTATGAGGCCCATAGTAAGCGACCACGTTTCAGTGCCATACGTCATCACTGGCAACACACACTTGTCAAAGACTCTCGTCTTGAGACACTGCGGAATATTGGACGAAAAGATGTGCCGTAGCCTCCCGAATGCTGCCCAGCCGAGTCGGATTCGACGATTGACCTCTTTCTCATTTTTTATAAATAGATGAGCCAAATTGAGAATTTTATCAGGGAGCCGAACGCCAACACGCGAACGGACAAAATAAAAAAGCCACTGAGACCAGCATAGTCCAGTGCAATGCCACAAACAGCCTGAAGTGGTGCGTCATAGCGACCATTGGCAAGAGGCTCTACACTGATGGAGACCCACAGACACCGCAGCTATAATAACACTACCTACGCACCATGTGGTGTAGTGTTGTGTTTCTGGTAGTGCCAGGTTGCCAGAGCTCACAAATATGGATTGCAAATCCGGAAATACTTTCTCAAATCCGGATTTTCGGATAATGGTTCGGCCGAAATCCGGACTTTGGATTAAATCCGGATTTTAGGGAGGTTTTTTCTCAGTTCTGGAAAAAATAAACAAGCAACTGAAACAACCCAAAAAATAAGTCTTTTTAATAAAACAATAATTATGTACAATTCTACGCAAATTTTGGAAATGAACATATAAAAATAAAAAACTAGAATACTTTAACAGTTTTAACACTAATATTATAAAAATCCGAAAATCCTGATTTAGGTTTAAAAATCCGGATTTTGAAACGGATCGTGAAATCCCTTGAAAGTCCGGATTTTTGAACTTCGAATAATCCGGATTGCAATCCCTACTCACAAAGGATGCGTTGCGTTAGTGGCGAGGGACCGACGGTTTAAATAACACGGCTCTTAAGCAGTGTGGGCGCTGATTGTGGGTGCGGCGATCAGGGAGACCCGGTGAAACGGCTGACCGCTGGCCGCCCGCAGGTTTTATAAAAAAAAGTAAGTATAAAAAAAAAAGACCCACCGTGTAAACCATAAACATGACCACGACTCTGACAAGAGTGTACGACTGAGAGGATCATCGAAATCTTTGTCTGAATATCTGTAATTAATTGAATCAGAGGCGTAATCAAATCACGTAACGGGCGTTAGGACAACTCAACTGTCACTTTTCCATAGAAAAATTGACATTTAGATCTATCTAACGTTCGCACAGCGCGTTACGTGATCGACCTGCGTGCGTTACTTTGCGGTAGTCCATGGTAAGTTATGAGACCAATATTCCTTTGCCATTCCGCTATAACTAAACACTGAATTTCTGTGTTAGGTAAGTTAACTTCTTCAGACCACCAGAGATATTTTCCTCGCTCTCCGCTACGCTACCTCCCACGGCTCTGGTGGATGTTCAGCTGTTCACCCTAACTAAATACACAAAGCCTGGATGTTTCGGTACTTCATCGTTATCATCATCATCATAGCAGCCGAAAGAAGTCCACTACTGGACATAGGACACGAAAGAGTGCCAAAGTGATCGGTCCTGCGCCACCCGCATCCAGCTGACAACCGCGACCTTTCCAGGTCATCAGTCCACCTTGAGGGAGGCCTCTGGCGCTGCGTCTTCCGGTACGATGGTCGCCCTAAAGGCCACCAGACCCCGTATCATGGTCGGCCTTATCACACGATAAGTGACAAAGATAGAGCGTCCGTCACTGGCTGACACCCTTTGATAGAACGAGACGATGCTCCTGTAGTATAATTACAGACATATGTTATGTTTCGGTACCTATACTTATTAATTTGGAATTAGTCACTTTTTTGAGACGAACACTAAACTGATTTTGATTCACTAATTATATTAACGATTTTATGATCTAGTTTTATAACTACAGATGTAACGTACAGTGTGCTAGAGTTTCAATTATACTGGCTTAATTTCAATCTGCTTGCTCCTCTAAATCACAAGCTACCAAATTTAATCCAGTGACAGAAAACCAGTTCAGTATCTGTTTCGGCCAAACCAACAGTGCACTATACGCTAATCCCGCTCATTATATCCACATCGCGGTGGCACTGGAGCAGACAAAGGCCGAAACTCTTTCGGCGAGGTTTCGGCGAAACTCATCAACGCCCTATTATGTTAATATAGGCGTTAGGTCGGACACACATTATCTTCCGTATCTAGCGCGGGCTTGCATATCATTAAATTCACTCAGGGATAATATATACTGTCTCACATGACATGCTGAGAAAATATGCATTACTTGAAAATAATAGGGGTTAGACTTTAAATAAAATTAACAATAATGAAGTATTCTCTTGAAAAAAGCAACGCAAGAAATTAAATAATCACAAATTTATAATGTGTTTTCAAGACGGGGTATTTTCTGTTTCCGCAAAACGCACTTTCATATGAAACGACTGTCATTTAATATATGACGCTCGAGGATCGTGTCGTCACGATCTGCTAGCGTTCTCTCTCTAACAAGCAAAATTAAAACGGTTTTAGTTTCGTAATTTATTGAGATATTTAAATGGGATTTTCGTCAGTAGGCATATTTTTTTGCCTTCTTTCTTTTGAAGTAATAATAAATGTTGAGTCTAGCTACGGTAGCCTAGTGGTTCAGGCATGCGGCTGTCAAGCGGCGGTCGTGGGTTCGAATCCCGGCTCGTACCAATGAGTTTTTCGGAACTTATGTACGGAATATTTACCGTTAGCTTTTCGGTGAAGGAAAACATCGTGAGGAAACCGGTCTAATCCCAATAAGGTCTAGTTTTCCCTCTGGGTTGGAAGGTCAGATGGCAGTCGCTTTCGTAAAACTAGCGCCTATGCCAAATCTTGGGATTAGGTGTCAAAGCGGACCCCGAGCTCCTATAGGGGCATAACCGGGAACAACGCTAGGAGAATGAAGGAATAAATGTTGAGTCTACATCTAAACCCTTATTCCTTACTTCGCTAAGTAACGGGTTAATCAAAGGCAGAACAAAGAAATTTATTTCTTTCTTTTTAGGGTTCCGTAGTCGACTAGGAACCCTTATAGTTTTGTTTTCTCTGTCCGTCCGTCCGAGGATAATCTCAGTAACCGTTAGCACTAGAAAGCTGAAATTTGGTACTACTCGTATTATACGCCGACAAAGTGGTAAAATAATAAGTGTTTTTTTTTAGGGTACCTCCCCTATACGTAACGTGGGGAGTGTTTTTTTTTTCATTTCAACCCTAACGTGTGATATATTGTTGGATAGGTATTCATTTTTAAATACCTATCCAACAAGGGGTTTGCTACAATCATTTTTTGATAATGTTAATATTTTCGGAGATAATCGCTCCAGAAGTAAAAAAAAATGTGTGTCCCCCCCCTCTAACTTTTGAACCATAAGTTTTAAAAATATGAAAAAAATCTCAAAAGTAGAACTTTACAAAAAAATTCTAGGAAAAATATTTATTACTTGATAGGTTGAATAGTTTTTGAAAAAAAATACAAAAACTACGGAACCCTACACTGAGCGTGGCCCGACACGCTCTTGGCCGGTTTTTTTATATTAGTTACGACGGGAGCAAACATGCTTACTGCTCGCCTGATGGAAAGCGGATACAGTAGCCTATGGATGCCTACGGCTCCAGTGAAACCATAAGCGCGCTGCCGACCGTTTAATGGTTTGAGAGTTCGCTCTGTCCTGTGTCGACATCAAGAGACAAATACCCCTCACCAGAGGGGTGATCACGTAACGTTTCAAACGAGCGTTAGGTCAAATCAACTATCAAATTCCCATACAAAACGTGACATTTAGATCTACGTGGCGCGCGTACAATGCGTTGTGATCGACCAGTTGTAGTTATTATTGCTGGGGTCTTCTGTAATGTGGAGGTACTTCCCCAGTTACGGGTATAACATTCCGCTGTCCCTCTATTCTATTTTACATACTGACTAAATCATTCCCTCCCATTTATAATAATAAATAAATAAATATTAAGGGACAATCTTACACAAATCGACCTAGTCCCACAGTAAGCTCAGTAAGGCTTGTGTTATGGGTACTAGACGATGATATATATAATAGATATAAATACTTAAATACATAGAAAAACTTCCATGACTCAGAAACAAATATTCATGCTCATCACACAAATATTTGCCCTTTCCGGGATTCGAACCCAGGACCTTCAGCTTCGTAGGAAGCGTCACTACCCACTAGGCTAACCGCTCGTCAGTGGTCAGTTTATGGAACAGTAATATCGCAACCGCGTGGCTGTTAGTCTGTACACATCATGTTGCCGTTTTATTATTATTATTATTATTATTATTTTTGTTTATTGTTAAGAAACAAACAGTCTTACATAAATAAGTGTACAGACTACATTTAGCATAAAAACAGACCTATAGTTTCATTGAAGATAAACATCTAGAACGTTGCAAAAAAAAAAAAAATTTTTTTTTTTTAAAACGCCTTTTCATGCATCAGAATATTTCGGGAATGATCACTATGTTTCATGAAGCTAATGCTAATTACAGTTTTTATTGGTGCCACTTGATAATGCAAACATACTAGTATAAATATATTGATATACCTACTTACGTTTTCGTGCACAATAAATGAACTATAATAAACACTTATTTAAAAACAAAAACCTTAAACCTAAAACACTGCTTATAAAAGTTGCCAGGATAGCCTAATTTCTAAATGCTTACTTATAGCACAAGTCCGCTTTAAGGCCTGCGCAAACCGGCGGAGCGCAGCGCAGATCACTTTAAATTTATCAATGTATATTCTTTTCTATTTTCATTACGTTAAGGTGTAAATTTGAATGCTCTGAGACCGACCTCGGAGCATCACGGGGGATTTCTCAGAGCATTCAAATTTACACCTTAATGCAATTAAAATAGAAAAGAATATACATTGATAAATTTAAAGTGATCACCGCCGGTTTGCGCAGGCCATTATCCGTCTGTTCCAAGAACAAATATGACAGTATGCCAGTGATATCGTCGTCAACCTGCACAGTTGGCCTCATGACCCCCATGTCATGTCACTAGTTGTTATTTTAATCATACGTTAGTCGATCCGATATGTCGCGTGTTCAATGGCAGCTGATCGCGAAGTTTGAAAGTCGTCTCAATACGCACTGTGGGGAGACCAGCTTTATATTGGCACAAAATAACTAAATTCATTTTCAATACCCTTTTTTGTAAAAAATTGTGTATACAATATTTGTAATTATATTCTGTTCTCATCCCTAATGTGAATGTGTCTTCCTCTGTCTGTCCGTTAACTTTTCACACTTAAACCAATGTCGATAAAATTCAGTTTGCAGCCAATTAGAGTTCTGCAGAATTTTTTATTCCGTAAATAATTACCAAAGGGAATATTGTAGGTGGAAGTGCCATCTACGAGTACGTAAACGAGCACGAGCATAGCTAATAAAAGCTATGAGTATAAATACAAATGGTAAACATTTATGATTCCTTAATTAACATCCGAGAGAAATTGAATGAAAGCTAGCTATATGTGTACTAGTTATAATCAAGACCTCTATTCATACTGTTGAATGTACCAGTATTTATCTCTGTAACTTTATTTAATTAATTTGTAATTCGCAACGCTGGTTCTTGATGTACAGGGTCGCCGATGTGAACGTAGTGAAACCGCATCGCGATAATGTGTCAAATAACTGTTGAATTTAACTTTATGTAAAATCAAAATATTTGGACATTGTCCCCAATGTTCAAAATAGAAATAGCTGTATATCCTACCTTTTTAAGACTTTCGCGTGAAAATTATTGAAAATGTAAATGTAAACTTATAGGTACTCTCGTTTAAATGTAAACCCTAAACCAACGGATTCAGTCTGTTGCTCACTCTCACAACTTGGGGCGGGTTGCAACAACTTACAATTACCGATCAATCAACGTTAAATATAGCGCCGGTAGCTGTCATTCCATATAAACTTTGACAAGCTTTCTATACATTCAGATACTAACGACCACCGCTATCGACTACAGACAGTGCAACCCATGCTTAATCGGGAACAGAAACTATCTATTACCAATATGTTTTTAAATGTTTTGCCCGGCCGAAATAAATCATTTTGTCCCGACATAGCCAGCTCCGCGCCCACTGTGGCTCGTTCGGAATCGCTGACAAACGCCCACTCCACCCGGGACGATTTGTCAACCCGGTGTTTTCATACCTTTCCTAACTTTTGGGTGCGGCGCGCTTGTAGCGATTTCTAACTCCCGAAGAACACAGGCATATTTTTAACCTCCGACGCATAAAGAGGTGACAAAGAGAGACACACATAAACGTCCAACTTATTTGACGTTTATGTGTGTCTGAATGCTAGCTATGTTTCATCAAAAGCAGTTTAGCCGGTTTTGAGATATTGAACTTTGAAATGAAATTTTCGGGGGTTTTTCAACTTTTCTATGTTGTAGTATCATAACATGTATCTCGAAATCTGTGTCTTGTGTGCGGATGTCGCAGGGCCGGCCATTGTGACACTATTTGGGGGGGCCTTTGTCGAGCAGTGGATGTCTTTCAGCTGATATCAGCTGATATGGTGATGATAATGATCTGTGTGTATGTCTGTGGCACTATAGCTCTTAAAGGGATCGGATGAAACAATTTGCTCGCATTTTTTTTATAAAAAATATGTCGGTCGTAATGGGCCTCTTTTTTTCTGATGGTAAGCGGACACCGTAGCCTATAGACGCATGCAACTCCAAAAGAGTAACATGGGCGTTGCCGACCTTTGATATGTTTGAGGATTCGCCTTGTTGACAGCTGAAGGAATAAATTCCCTCGCTCTCAACACAACGCATCCACGGGAGCTCTGGCGACCTTGCTCACCTCCAGGAACACAACCCTACTACAGAGCAAGTAGTAGTGTTATTATGCCTGTGGTCTTCTGCAAGGCGGAGGTACTCTTCCCCAGGTGGGCTGCTCCAAATTCGAGCGGGATGACATTTAGCTGTGCCCTACCTGACCCAAACTTATTTATAGGATTACCTTCGTTTCGATCGCAAGTTTTAAGTCGAATTATTGATGTATCGCGGCAAGATAGAGTCTCCGCCTCTTTCTAAGCTGTGATAGCCGTGCTGGTGTAAAAAGGTTACATTTTGTCTGGTTGTGTAGCTGTTGAGATCTACCGCACAACTCCCAAATCGCTGCCAGTGAGACCGTGCCCCACTCCTCTATCCGCTAAGTGAACCTAATCCTAAGGGACACCACCATAATATGCAGAAAAATATCTGCGTTCGAATGTTTTCTACAGAATGTGCTTCGTAAGTGTTTTCTACACGATCGCGTCGGCACTGCGCCAGACAAATCATGGCGCAATATTAGATATGCAAATAATCTTTATTTCAAGCTGAAACTATGAGTTCTACAATGCATTTTATATATATACAGGGTGTGATCGTTAAGTGTAGCCAAGCGATTATTCCGTAAATATAACAGATATCAGAAAACTTTAAACTGATATCGAAAGTACCCAATGAGTGAAATCTCATCAAAAACTATTTAAAAATAACAATAGAATATCCAAAATATTAAGTTTAAACGTTCAGAATCGTGTACGTCGTGCGATTGCTTTATTTACGCCGTATAAAAAGGTTACATTTTGTCGTTGTAAGAAAAGTGCAATTAGAAATAATTGAGGCCTACAAGGACTGCAAGGGCGGCACTTAGAGCAAAAGCAAAAAAAAATACTTGCTTAGAAAACTACATTAGATATTTTTATATCATGAAAGGATAGTTGTATTCCTTTATTGTAATTTAACCGTGTAAATAGTGAAACTTAAATATTTTTATCTTTTACAGTAGGGAAATTAGTGAAATTGCAGCCTCTCGACGAGCGTCGTACTAAATGTTTAAACTGAATATTTTTGTATACTTATTTCTAGTTTTATTTAAAAGAAGGTATTGATGTGATATTACTTACTCAGTAACGTACTTTCGATATCAGTTTAAAGTTTTCTGATATCTTTTATATTTACGAAATAGTCACCTGGCTATACTTAACGATTACACCCTGTATGTATAAACTAAGGGTCTATTCACACGAACCACAACCACACCACAACGCAGCCGCAGTGGCAAAAAGTAGTGACGCAGTGGGTAAGTGTGAATAGAACAATTCATTTTCACATAAATTATCGCCCGACCAGCCTTGAAGTTGACGCAAAGTAAACTAACAGATATTATCATACTTTTTTCTTCGCGCATTTTTTTGAATCTTTGTTTAGCCCAATGGTTAGCTGATAGAGAATGCCATTTGGCATTAAGCTCGCCATTTGTACATTTCTGTGTCTTGTGCAATTAAGTTTAAATAAATAAACCTATATACCCCAGCCTATTGCATCCCACTGCTGGAAGTCGGCCTCCCCCAAGGTACGTCATAAGACCCGCTCATCCGTTTGCCATCCAGTCATTACGTCCCCTCCTCAAGTCATCGATCCATTTGGCCGGAGGGTGTCCAACACTACGTTCGTTTGCGCCACCGACCATAGGTTCTGCGACAGATGTGACGCGACGCGATGTGTGTGATGTGGGTGTGATATAAACTATTACATACATACATACCTACTGCAATCCACTGCTGGAAGTCGGCCTCCCCTAAGGTGCGCTACCAGACCCGCTCACCCGTTTGCCATCCAGTCACTACCTCCCCTCCTCAAGTCATCGATCCATCTGGCCGGAGGGTGTCCAAACACTACGTTTGTTTGCCAAGCCTTGGCCTCAATTTGAAAACCTGATTGAGACACCGACCATAGGTTGCACGACAGATGTGACGTGTGTGTGTGAAATAAACTATTGTATGATTACAAATTCAATTGATTTTATTTTCATAATGGAAAGTTTACAAGTCAATAAAAATACACTTAGTCAAATAACCCGCCCCGTGTCATTCCATTGCTATGTTTATCAACTATTAGTTTCCCACGTGACTTTGTCCACGTATCCACAGAACACATCATGCAAAGTTATACTGTGCGCATAAAAGTCCCTTCCATGCATAGGTATTCGCGGGCTGAATTCGTTAATCTTACGGGAATATTAAGGGTGAGGGTTAAGGGTATTTATGCGCATCTTCAGTCATAATACAGATTTATCTTTAATAAATAATAATTTTAATATTTGGCTATTCTAACCGCACCAATCAGTTGGCATACATTTATACAGTGTGTAAATCTAATACGGGCGAATCTCTTAACGATGGTTAGTATAGGATAAAGTAAAGGTAATTAGATAACAATAACTTAAGAGTTGCAAAAAAATTTAATCCATACAAAATAATTTAGCCCGCAATGTAATGTAACTCACGTTAAACGCTCGTTGACAGTTACTCTCAAAAGCTCCTATCGCATATGTTATGTCATTAACTGTCATGAGTGACTAAATAATAAATAACCAATTATGATGTTTTTTGTCTGATAAATGTAATACCTAGTTTAGAAAATAAAGTACAACAGACGTATTAAAGCAATAATTTATTTTAATAACCACCCTTTGAAATTTCAACTAAATTGTACTGAAGGAAAACCAACTAAAAAGAAAACTAAAAAACACAATTTACAACAAGACAAATACCTAGTGAGAAGACTGAGTTCAGTTTTGCCGGTTTCGCCGTAGATACCTATTCTCGACGTGCCTTCCTCGTATTTCAGCACAGGTTTCGCAACGTCGTTTAACTGACTCCATAACATGACGAAAATTGACGGTATCTCTCAGTTTTTGAAAAACTTCATTTATCTTATTTCTCAGTTCTTCTTGGGTTGTCCTTGGTTGCGAGTACACCTCGTTTTTTACTGCCCCCCACAGAAAAAAATCGAGGGGCGTTAAGTCAGGCGAGCGAGCAGGCCAACGTTTTGGACCAAACCTCCCGATCCATCTGTCCTCGAACATGTCGTTTAACGCGTTTCGGACACGAACCGCAGCGTGCGCTGGAGCACCGTCTAGCTGTAACCATGTTTGTCGACGCTGTTCTTCAGGTAGCGTATTCACATATTCAGCTAGCGGCCCGTTGATAAGTTGAATGAACTTATCCGCATTCAAGTTACCGTCGATAAAAACGGGCCCTATGATTTGGTCACCATGTATTGCGGCCTACACATTTACGGCCCAACGATATTGGTGACCAGTTTCTTTCATGTGATGCAAGTTCAATCTTGACCAGTAATGACAGTTGCGTTGGTTCCACACCCCGTTCCTGGTGAACGTGCTTTCATCGGTCCAGATAATTTTGGATATAAAATCACCGTCTTCATGATGCTGCCTGAGTAACCAATTGGAAAACTCACTGCGTGGTGGCAAGTCCCAAGGCAGCAAAGCATGTACTTTTAAAAATTTGTAGGGATGCTGCTGGTCACGTTTGAGTATTCTGTGTACCGCTGTATGGCTCGTATTAAATTGTCTTCCAGCATTTCTGGTACTACTTTCAGGATTAAGTGCAAAATGGCGAAGGATTTGGTCTTGCAATGGAACTGGAAGCTCATCGTGAATAGCTGCTCCCTCTACCCGTCCAGTCACGGGCAATCCTTCGCGAACTCGCTGTATCGCGTTTACAATTACTCGAGCGTTTCTTGGTACAACTCGATTTGGAAATCGTTCTCTGTACAGGGCTAACGCTCGATTTCCATTTTGGAGTGCTTCACCGTACATTAAAATCATGTCTATCAATTCAGGAGCAGTAAAAGTAGTCAATCGAGGCATTTTCAGAACATACGATTACTTTTGCATTGAAAGACTGACATTGTCAAATCCGAGTTGAAATAAAATAAGAAACTTGCAATTTCACCAAAGAGTTTCATTCCACGTTTTCACACAATGTATCAAAAACCAAATCAAAAACGAAATACACAATAACCACTTATTAGATACTGAAGTTAAATGAGTTTTGAGAAAAGGTGTGCTATCAAGGGTGCTTGTCTATTGCTCAGATTAGGAATCATCATGACAAGTGCTGTTATCGTGACTGATTAAAATGACATTAAGTAGATGAAGTCAATTTCTTGTTGATAAACACTAATATTAGGTACTTTAGATTACCAAAATAACTACAAAACATTAAACGCAGTGTAATGCTAACATGTGTTGTGAATGTATCTTTAAATATTAGGTAAGTTTCTAAATTCTATCGTTGTTTTGCTAATAAGATGAGACATTTCGGTACACAGCCATGTTTACAGTACATTGCTGCTGTGATTTTTTTCAAAAATTAATTATGGGGTCATAATTAAGTGTAACTTAAAAAAACCTTTTAATTCATGATTGCACTAATGAATACTATGTCTGATTTAATTTATCGCCCGTATTAGACTTACACACTGTATTTCTATTGTCGAGCCAGACAGGGAATGAGGTTTTAGAAAAACCTTGCAGAATATTGCTAATATGAAGTAGCTATTACGAAATTGCAAATGTATTTTAGACCTAAAGTACTTATTGCTTTTTACATCGAAAATTTAATTTGATCCAACACATTCACTGCCAAAATCGCTACGCGCTACGCTCGTATCGGATCCCGTGGTATTCCTCGTATGAAGCGGAAAGCGACTACGGCGTAGGCATCCGCGGAGCTAGCTTCCTGGCAGTCAAAGTGCTAATAATAATGCTTGCGATTTAACGAGGAAACGCTGTTTGCATCTTAGGGAATATCCCAAGCGGGCCCAATTTATAAATATATTTTTTAGATTTATTGGTAACATTTGTCTTTGATTTAGTAATAGTTTATACTATTATAGCAAGCAAAGCATGTATATGTACCTAATTTAATTGTATCTGTTTCTACATATGTACATGGACACTCCTAAGGGGCTGTCCATATATTACCTCATTTCTAAATAGGGGGGGGGGGGGTTCTGTAGTAATTTTATTAGGCGGGGAGGGTCCATTCAAGGAATTAACCAAACCCATAGGAGACATGAGCTTATGTAAGTTTACGTTTTTATGAAACATACTTTTGTTGTTTTTGTCTTGTAAATTGATTAACTATGTTTAATGCTTGAGCCATGGCAGTGACATGCTAACGGTACGATTGAACGAATAGTTCGTGGATAACTAAATGATAAATGCTTTCAAGAACTTGTCCTATTCCCCAGTCGAGGAAGCTGGGCGAACTTTTGCAAATCGGCTCAGTTCTGAGTGTGCTGGATTGTATGATTGTAACCTTATTGAAATACGGGATAATTTCCCGGGACTATTCCCCAAATACAGGAACATTTAAATACAAATTGGGCGAATTAAAATTGTTAACAAGTAAGTTACAATGAATAGTGCTACGACAAATAAAATGCCTTTAGCCAAAAACTGCATTTTTGTACCAATTCAGATTTTTCATCTTCGTTTACATTTAATATGTGAAAAACATATATTTTATTCGTATTTTTTTTGTGATTTTTGATAATTTGTATCGTTTTTGCAACTAAAACTAAAGAAGTACATTTGTAAAATTCGTTATTTTCGGTCAAGGGAATATTCCTAGGAACAATGGGAATTTACTTTTGGATAAATTACACTGTTTAATGTCATAGTACAAAAATAAAGGACCCTAGTTTTCATGGAATCCCTGATAGCAAAATATTATATACATGCATTTTTTTTAAATTCCCCCTATATTTCCTAATGTTTCCGGGAAAAATCCTACCTAGGGAATATTCTCAGGAACGGGACATCACTAGATATACAAAATTCAAATTTTGTACATTAGGACGTGTTATATCAATCTTTACTGGCCGGTAAACGTTTATGGCGCCGGCCTAAGACATAACCATTTCCCGACCAAATTGAGTAGGTTGTTAACCCGTTAGCCATTGTAAGACCAGTTCTTAATTTAGCTGCATACCTATATAGGAGCCTTTCCGTCCCATATAGGCTCCTCTGTAGAAATCTATACTCTAAGATTTTTTACTAAATGCGTTGCTGCCACCTTCAGGATATAGTGTTCTTGCAAGTGGAAGTCGATTGAAAACAAAGTTAACATATAAAAATGTTTTTGAATTTTCATGTTTCCAGCCCATATTTTGACATTAGTTTACATTTTCATAAATATTTATCTTTAATAAATAGAATTCTGAGTGAGTGGGCGGGCACATAGCACGTAGAACCGATGGCCGTTGGGGCGGAAAGGTTCTCGAGTGGCGACCACGTACCGGCAGGCGCGGCGTGGGTAGGCCCCCCGCAAGGTGAACTGATGACCTGGTAAAGGTTGCTGGAGTCCGCTGGATGCGGGTGGCGCAGGACCGGTCACTTTGGCACTCTTTGGGGGAGGCATATGTCCAGCAGTGGACGTTTTTCGGCTGATATGATGATGATTTTATGACCTGTATTATAAAACTGTTGCATAAAATACTACTATTTCAAATTGGAACGTAAATATTATTTAGTACCTACATAGTTACTTCAATTTTAGCAATAACCAAAAACAACAATTTACCATGTCGAGGTTATTCAAGTTGTAATTTTTCGGATTCATCCATTAAGATAAAGCCTCCTGGTAAAGATAGATAGATAGATAAATCATTCACACACATACAATAAGAGAAAAAAATATACAGAAAACACAAAACTTAAAAGAACATTAAAATAACACAAAGGTCGCGGGAGTCCGCTGGATGCGGGCGTAGGACCGATCATTGTGGCACTCTTTGGGGGAGGCCTATGTCCAGCAGTGGACGTCTTTGGGCATTTTTCAAAACGACACTCAATCATAAATTCCTGTAGGTACTTGGGTCTACATAGGGAAAGCCTAATTTGAAAGGTTTCGACGTAGGTATTCGCAGTAAGCTTGAAGTAGAAATACTGCGAACAACTAAGCGGGGATTTAAGACTTTCAAGTACTATGAATTATGAAGAACACTTAAGTACAGAAAATTACTTCAGAGAAGTGTTCTTACTGGGTTACTAGCGTTTGATCATTGCCGCCATGGTAACCTACATACATATTTACTCTGCCAATAACTTCTATATAACTAATACGCATTAAACATTTGAAGATTTTGTTTTTTAATATTGTCCAAGTCATCCTTTTAAAAAAAAAGCGGCCAAGTGCGTATCTGACCACGCACAACGAAGGGTTCCGTGCCTATTTAAAAGGTCGTATCGTTACTGAAATCTTATGGCACTTATACGTCCTTTGCTTTAAGGTAGGCAGTTTTTTAGAAATATCTCAAAAACCTTTGAATAGATCTTGTTCAAAACAATTTTCGCCGAAAGAATTTAATAAGCCCATGTCCATATGTCCATGATTTTTTTCATATTTTTAAAATACACGGTTCAAAAATTAGAGGGGAGGGGACACAATTTTAGTGACTTTCGGGGCGATTATCTCCGACTCTATTCACTTAATCAAATTAATGCTGAGAAACCTTATATTTATTTTGAAAGGCCTATCGATTGATGTGCGACACGTGGGCTTGCAATGAAAAAAAAAAATTGACTTGCAGCTTTATGTATGGAGTGCACCCCTAAAAAAATTTTTTTTTAAGTCATTATTACAAAACTATGTAGCAGCAAACAAAATACACATATCCTCAAAATTTTATTCAAATACCTACGCCGTTTTCGAGTAAAATGTCTGTGACAGACAGACATGACGAATCCATAAGGGTTCCGTTTTTTGCCATTTGGCTACGGAACCCTAAAAATATCCCTGACCGATGCTTTAGTAGGATTATTCCGATAAAGCGGTCCAATTGCCTGGGGATAGTTCAGAGGAAACCCTCTAATCCATGAGACCCCTCTCCTGCACCTGGGAGGTAACATCGGTGACTAGAGCCACACAACAGGCTTTATTTAATCGTATGGCATACATTATTTTGGCCGTTTAAAGTTTGTCACTCTTTAGTACCACCCAGGGGACACGTGCAGGGTTGTGGTAGGTAGCTCCTGCGGACGCGAGTGACAGTGGTCTCCCCTTTGTCAAGTGAGTGGGCAACTCGAAGCCCGAAGGCCTCTAACTCGGCTTAACGACCACTGTCATAGACAGCAGCCGGGATCAACTGCTTAGCGTGCCTTTCAAAGCACGGAAGCGCTCATTATATTAACCACTCAAACATCTGGCGGTCATCCATCCAAAGACTGACCGCTGCCATCTTTGCTTAACCTGGTTATCGTTTCCGATTCGCAGGTGCCGCTAGGCTATGAGCGCTTCAACGGGCTAGCAGCCCAGCATGCACCAAGCCCAGGACCGAGCAGTGATGGTGAAGATCGCCCACAGCCGTCATTCCCCATTAGGTCGAGGAAGAAAAAGACTACCGTGTAGTAATGCGAATAAATCTTTCCGTACTCTCACCCTCCAACCAGTTTATTCCATTCTTCGTCCTAGATGTTCCTCTATACCATGACCTGTTTTTACTTCTAATTTCCCGTCAATGATTAATATTAACAAGTCGTATACGTTTTCGTGTTATTATTTTTTTTACTTCTTTTATACAGTGTGTGGCCCTTAACAGGGGCAATAAATGAAACAGATAATAGCTTTAAGTACCCAGAGTTACACTTAGTTAGTCCCAATGCTGCAAACCCCGTGTATCCAGAGAAATAGTAATTCAAAGTTCAGAGCCATAGTCGATGTATTTGGTATCGCGATACTGTCGCTAACCGGTCGTTGGATCTCGTGGTACAAGGTATATCATGACAATTTCGTTGGTGACAAGCCAAATAAGTCCTTATTTCCACGTAACGAGAACATTTAGCATTCGCAAATTGTTCATTATGCTAGTTTGTTTACATGTACCTGCCAGATTGCAAACATACTGCCTAGAGGAAATCTTTGTTTTTGGTGTTTATCCCGATGTTAACTAATAGCTCACCCCGCATTTTTTTCTCGCTTTTTCATGCGTAAAATCAAATCACTTATTTCACGACATAATTAATACGATACGTGATATTTTGATTTGCGTACCTACATGACACATGACATTGTCAACAATTAATCTACCATAGCTAAACCCAAACCATATCGTTTTTGCAGCAGTACGTGTAGGCCTCTGCAATGAGGTTTGTGATAATGATAAGATAGCAATAAAAAACCTTTTAATTTTACACCATGGTCATTTACCGCTTAGTAACGAGGATTCTCTATTTAAAAAAATACAGTGACATGGTTCTCTCTTTCTTATGTTATTATGTTTAAAGTGTAAGGTAGAAGAATGGTATTGCGCTGTTTACATAATTAGGTCAAAAGAATAGCAAACTTTTTGCTACTGTTTTTACATTATGATCTCCTTTAACTTTTTTTTTTTTTTTTTTTTTTTTTTTTTTTTTTTTTTTTTTTTTTTTTTTTTTTTTTTTTTTTTTTTTTTTTTTTTTTTTTTTTGATTAGTCAAGTCAAAATATTGTCACGGGATTTTATTTGTTTTCAATTTTAATTTAATATTTGAATTGGATTACACAATTTGTAATGTGAAAATGGCTAGACCATTCGATTCACATGAGTTCGTGGATATGATATTATTGTACGGAGAAGCTCGTGGTATTGCAGCACATGCCCTGGGGTTGTACCGTGCTCGTTTTCCAAACAGAAGGCACCCGAGGAATAGTCGCGTGATTACAAATGCAGTACAACGCTTACGTGATAACCGTCCTCTTGTCCCCGGACATCAATACGAGGGCCACAGACCTCTAAATGTCAGCCAGCAATTAGAAAGAAGAGTTATTCGATATTTTAGACAGCATCCCACTTCCAGTACTAGAAAAGCTGGTCGAATCTTTGGAGTCAATCACCGCACCATAAACAAAGTAATGAGAAGAAGGAAGCTACATCCTTTTAAGTTTTTGAAAGTCCACGGTCTTTTACCAAGAGATTTACCTGTTCGTACTCAATTTTCTCAGTGGTTTTTAACCATGTACCAAGAAGATAACAACTTTTTGCGTCATATCATCTGGTCTGATGAGGCAACATTTACCCGTAATGGAATGTGGATCAGGAGAAATACGCACTATTACTCTGCGATCGGAAATAATCCACATGTCATGAGAGAATTGGCTCACCAGTACCGTTTCTCCGTTAATGTGTGGGCAGGAATCCATAATAATACAATAATTGGGCCAATTTTTATTGACGGTACACTTAACACCAATAAATTCCTACAGCTTATTGAAGGACCATTGACAGAATATCTTGCTAATTTACCAGAAGATGTTCGTGATGATACTTGGTTTCAGCTTGACGGTGCACCGGCACATTCTGTTGTACGAGTGCGTGAAAAACTTGACGAAATTTTCGGAAATAAATGGATTGGACGCTATGGTCCACGACGATGGCCCCCAAGGTCACCTGACCTTACTCCTCTTGATTTCTTCTTATGGGGAGCTGTTAAAAACTATGTTTACGCAGTAGACAATGATACAGTAGACATCCTCAAGAACAGAATAACCGAGGCTTTTCACATGATGCAACTCAACGTGGATTTAGGAACCGTTCACAATAACATTATCAGACGGTACACTACTTGCGTACAGCAGAACGGCAGACATATTGAAAATCAACTAATGTAGCGAAGCGACGTGCTTTCCGCTTTGTGGCTGTATTTGTTATTTGTAAATAAAATAATTTACTATTAACTAGAAAGTGGTTTATTTAATCTTTGAGTGCAAAATAAACACTTCAGAAAATAACCATACCTTATACTTGGAGTCATGAAGTGCGATAATATTATCTTTCTATCAGCCGACACACGTTGTGTCAAACAACCCATTAAATTGTCAAAGAGACGTTCCGAGTAGCTCCGAATTAGTACGATGCAGAACGAACTTAATCGATCGAGTTGCATTGTTTGCATTACATTGAATTTAAGATTAAGTTAGTTAGAAAAAATCAAAAAGTAAGGTTTTGATTTTAATTAGTTGGGACCATAATTATTCAATTACTAGTGACCTATAGAGCCTCGGTTTTTAATAATATCCCCGGTTCTAGGCCACACACTGTATATGTCCAGCAGTCATTCAGCTGATATGATGATAATGATGATTAACTTCATCTGTAACTAATCATGTAACTATGTTTTGTTTGTATGTAGCAAAGTAATCAAATCTCTTTGTTTGTATGTAGCAAAGTAATCAAGTCAATTTTCACTTACTTCCATTCGACGTTTCGATTAACAAAATGCAGCAATTTCTACGCGCACAAAACCTACATTGATAGGTATTGGAATGGGATATGTCGAGTCAAATTGGCCTCCCTGTCTCCAATAATACGATAATTAGACGGCTTAATACACTCCCTAGGCTCGTTAAATTGGTCATCTGATTGCCAGAACATTTCCAATTCCAGGTTTTTGCCGTATTCCGAAAAGTGGTAGCCATTTTGAAAAACTACCGCCACTCTTGGCATTTTGTAATTGGACAAGCAAAAGGAACGTTCAGAATATGTTATGTGGTTGTAGGGTTCAGCATTTACAAAAAAGGTTTATAAAAGAGTTTATTTTTGAACTGATCTTTCTTTATAAAGCCGAGATTTAGGCATCTGAACCTGTATTTTGGGATAAACATTGCATAGTAAATACTGTTATCAAGTGCCTACCCGCTCTTACACATGTAATTACGCGCAAGCGGGATCAGAACGCACTGACAAACAGATTTAAAATGAAATATACTATCACAGAATGCATTTCAGGGTTAACGAAAAGTGTTTCGTCGGCATCTGTCATTCCCATACATTTTATTCGTTAGCGTTAGCGTTAGCGCTTGTCGATTGTAACCTTGTCTACGTGAGAAATCTTACGGTGTGTTCTACCTAGATTTACCTAAGGCAGTCATTGTACCAAAACATAATAAAATGACTACTTTTGACTTGAATTACTTTGGAGGCACTGTAGCACCATGTTATATTATGTACTTAGTATCAATATATTTAAAGGGCCCTTCATATTACGCCATTTGAAATTAATAAACATTTTATTACCATTTTTTTTCTATGTTGTTAAAGATCTTTATTCTCATAAGAAATTACAATTTCACTTACATGAGAACATTTAAAACTATAATTTACGGTTAAACGCATAGTGCTTAATTCTAAGTTTACAAACATAAATGCAGGGTGAATGCAGGTAAGTTGACAAACGGCATGCTACGTCGTCGGGACGGTCGCTATGCACAGCGCATAGCGATAATGAACTGAAATACTTACTCACTACTTACTCCGTTGGCCCAGCCACCCAAAATGAATCTTGGCCTCCGACACGAGAGTGCGCCACTTTTCTCGGTTCCGCGCTAAATCTTGCCAATTGCAGATTTGGAGCTCGCGCAGATCCGCCTGGAGCATGTCCCTCCACCGACCGGTACCTTGGCCGTCCGACAGGACGTCGACCTTCCGGACGGCCTCGGTGAACCAAATTAAGATTTTTTTTTTTAATCTTCTTATTTTTTGCGGAAAAAACCACATAATTCGTTTTTGATATAAAGCTTTCGACACTGTTAGCCATGATATTCTACTAAGGAGATTAGAAATTAAACCATTTATCAAGAAGCTCTAAATCGTTTATTTATATTTAACATAATTTCTTCAATAGGGTTGTCATTGTAAAATGTGCTTGTCTCATCAGCATATATGGTTAAGTCACCTGTAAGTCCTATGTCTTGGATATTGTTGAGGTAAATGAAGAATAGAAGCGGACCGAGAATCGAACCTTTTGGTGCGTCGCATGTGACGGCTCTAGGGCCGCTTTGATACTGGTCGATTTTAACAATTTGCTGGCGATTTGTAAGGTAGCTTTTAAAGAGGGCATATATATGCTTTGTCTACTACACCCACATTATGTAGCTTCTTTAGTAGAATTTTTTCTTTTCTTTATTAAAGTGTAATGTGTGTTTCGACGACCGGTTAGTCTAGTGGGTAGTGACGCTGCCTACGAAGCTGAAGGTCCTGGGTTCGAATCCCGGTAAGGGCAAATATTTGTGTGATGAGCATAAATATTTGTTTCTGAGTCATGGATGTTTTCTATGTATTTAAGTATTTGTATCTATTAAATATATCGTCGTCTAGTACCCATAACACAAGCCTTACTGAGCTTACTATGGGACTAGGTCGATTTGTGTAAGATTGTCCCTGTTAGGGATCGGGTGTCGCGGGGAGAAATGGTGAACACTTGTGAACGTTTAACAGTTTATATTTCGGCAATCGCACACACGAAATAGTACATTAAAGCAACTAAAAAACAATAGGGGTGTGCGGGCGTCTCGCGCGGATAGTATGGACCGACTGGCTTGAGGACGCCGCACACATACAAACACGAATAGGCGCTCGGCCGCAGTTAAAACTACCCTTATTTATAGACAAACATACGTCTACCTTCTTTAATAAAAGCATACAACAAATGGGATATAATTTTGGTAAAATACGAGCACGTCGCTAACAGTCCCCTTATATTTATTTAATTATGTTATGGCTATTAACAGTGTCGAAAGCTGTCCGAAGGTCTATGTTCGAATACGCAATCGGACAAAAATCCTGAGAAGAATGATTTTTAGGAAAAAATACTTCTTTCAAGTGGATTTGCAGTACTGAGGCTCTAGTATAAGTTTTACCGAAACAAAACGTTACGACCGCGTTCGCGTTTAGCTGTCAAATCCCATACAAATTGAGGGTAAAACGCAAACGCGATCGTAAAGTTTTGTAGCGGTAAAACTTATACTAGAGCCTCTGTTGCTGGAGGAACCCTTCATGCGTTAGCCACTCGCTCCTGCTTAGAAACGAGTCTGAAAAAGACAGTTTTCAATTAAGCCCCAAAGGTTATCTCGAATTCATGGTCTTGTACTAAAAAGTACTATATCGCTTTGTTCTGTGCTCGTTCGATTTTAAAAAACGAACTTTAGGTTTTTGTAGTTAACGTTAGTTCTCTTGCGTTTTCAATCTACGTAAGTTAAAATGGTAACGTGTGGAAACGTTTAAATTATTTTATTGGACATCACTTTATGTGGGAGATTAATTTCTGGACCCGCGGTTCTGGTACTACGGACAATGGGCTTAAAGGATATTTTTTTTAAAGGTTTCACGATGAGAGTTTCTCTTACTTTGTTTGGACTAACATATTGATGAACATATTTTTTTTATCGCTACTGCACAGGTTTATACCTATACCCATATTATGTATTATAAATAGAAGTCGCTCGGGATGAATACGGGTAATTTTACCAGCGTTCGTGACGTCGTAAGGAGCTGAAATTATAAAATAATATATTTTTTTTTATTCATATATTTTATTTCTGGTCCTTACGATCTGGCAACGTCTTTATATAATATATTTTTTGATTAGAAGAGAAAAGATAAATATATACCTACCTACAAAAACAACTGACATTTTACTATCTAAACATATCAAGGGTCGGCAACGCCCATGTTACTCCTTTGGAGTTGCATGCGTCTATAGGCTGCGGTGTCCGCTTACCATCACGCGGGCCGTACGCTTGTTTGCCACCGTCGTTGTATAAAATAAAAAACAAATGATCAAGAATTATCTATCAAATTTATGAAATCGTATACCCATTTATTTAACAGCTTTGCTAGGTTAAGTTCGGAAACACGGTACGCCAATGTAACGCGAGGGGTAAAACATTGCGTAAGATTTCTAACGAGCGACAACTCAACTCAACTGTCATTTTTGTATGAGAAAAAAAGTTATGCAATTCTTTATTATAATGCTGTCACTTTCCCCGAGTCACTGCTATAAAAAACCGTTTTCTATTTCAGACCGCCGCAAATGTAAGTTTTTAATCGCCGGACGTCAAAGAATATTGCAAGCAATTAAACTTTGACCGTTTTCTTTATCAATATTTATTGCCGCTTGGTTGCACTAATAGGAAATTTACTCAAGAGTTTTTCCAAGAGCCACTCTTCAGGGGAGTTTTATTGGCCATGAAGCAATTTAATTTTTTTAATCTAACCAACATTCTCGACTATTAAGTTAGACAAGTTCTTGAAGCCATTTTGCGTTCTTTTTACTTTATTTATTTAGCAACCACATTTATAAAAATTAGGAAAGTAGCAAGTTGTGTCTGTTATATTGATCAGTGCTCCATTGACACACTGTTTAACCCTACTAACAAATGTCTCGTATTTGCCGACGCTGCCAAATTTGCCATGTCGGCGGCCGTCGGTTGCGCGTGACGCGAACTGATGACTACGTGTGTGTGACTACCATCGGCTACAGGCCGCGATTGGCCGGGATAGCCGGGATCTAATTATTTATTAATGGCTACTTAGTACGTACTTATTTATTACTAGCTTCTGCCCGCGTCTCCGTCCGCGTGGAAATCGTTTATATCGCAGCTCTATACAAACTTCAACCCCCCATTTCATCCCCTTAGGAGGTGATTTCCAGGATGAAAACTATCCTATGTCCTTCCCCGGGCTTCAAAATATCTCCATACCAAATTTCATCGCAATCGGTTCAGCGGTTTAAGCGTGAAGAGGTAACAGACAGACAGACAGACAGACAGACAGACAGACACACTTTCGCATTATAATATTAGTATGGATATATTTATGGGACGGTCGTTGGCCGTTCGGAGTTCAGAGTAGTAATCACATACCGTTCCTAACGAACGTTAGGACAATTTAACTGTAATTTTTTCCATATAAAAAGTGACATTTAGATCTACCAGACGCGCGTATAATGCGTTACGTGATAGACCTTCGCCGGGTTGTGAAGAGAAAAAAGAGAGAGTAAATAAGTCAAAACTACTTCATTTAAAAGCGATTAAAGCCATTTACGTGGCAAACAAAGCATATCCCCTAAAGCGGTCACCGGCGTCTAATGACGGCAGCAGCTTGTGGGGACTCGTATATACGCGTTGGCGACCCCATTTCTATCAAGTTGAAATGTGAAACGTAAATGTCTGATCAACCACAAAAGACAAATTTTCAGGCGCCGCCACTGACACATTCATATCCCTTTCGGGTCTATATCGGGTGGCATAAAATTGTTGGTCCTACTATTTTGTCGCATACCAACTTTATGCCGAATAACGTATGGCATAAACGGTATCCGATCATTTCATAAAAAACGTTTCATAAATATTCATTTTATAAACAACGTTTGGCAAACTAACGATTAACAAATTAGTCGTTTCATAAAATATTGTTTTACAAAGAGTTCATTAGACAAATCATTCAATTGAAAAAACATCATAATTATAAATCATTATTTGACAAATTACTCATTTATTATTCGTGACAATTGGCAAAGTAACGTTTGGTAAAATAACGTTTAAGAAAATGCATTGTTTGGTAAATACCTTACTTAATAAATCATTGATCGTCTTGATAAAGATTTATGTTTAAATACTATACTTTTTTATGCATTTACTACAGTAATGTTTCTTGGCCAGTCCGCTAGATACCGTGATATGACAGATATTTACTTTTATAAAACAATCATTTATCAATCGACGATTTGTAAAATGACCTATTTTATAAACGATTTATTCGGTGAAATTATATTATGTTTTTTTAAAGTGTGTAAAGTGTTTGCTAAATGAATATTTTTCGAATAATTATTTATAGTATTTTGAGGAATAATAGGTTTGTGAAATGAGTAGTTTGTGAATCGTTGTTTATAAAATGATCATTTATGAAACCTTTTTTATGAAATGATGGTGAACGCCATAAACATTGTTGTGCATATTTTTTATTTGCCGAAATTGTTGTTCCTAATATCGATTGTCCTAAATATTTATTGTCGGAATGTTTATTGTCGAAGTTTTTTTTAGAATGATTGATGTGCATAACTTTGATCTTACTAATATTGAATATAAAATACATAATAATATATTAAATACATAATATATTGTTGTGAATACATTTTGCTACGCATATATATCGATTGTCCTAAATATTTATTGTCCGAATCTAAATGCAGGTTAGATCTGGTCAGAATTGCCTAATACTTGAATAACCTATGACCCACCCTCATTCGACGGAGCCCCGCTTCGCGGGGCCCCTATTTCTGCTCTGAGGGACAAGAGGCAACTAACGAACCTATCTTATTTATCTAGAGTACGAGTAGGTCGGGTCTGCTCAGAGTTTAAAAATAGTATAAAATTTAGGAAAAAAATAGTATAGGTGGTGCATAGGTGCAGTATAGGTGGTGGTGGTGGTGGTGGTGGTGGTGGTGGTGGTTTAGCTAATGTAATAATAGGCAAAATAAAAAAAAAAATAAAAAAAAATTAGGACTATTTAGGTAATTCCGTGTCCGAGTAATCAATATTAGGATAAACATACTTTAGAACTTTTAAATGTGTATGCGCAAAAATGAATAGGCTAAATAAGTAGTATGCCACCTTTGGTGTAGGCCTCTGCCAATGAACGCCAAATACTGCGGTCCTGACATATTTATATTAATTTTCCTCCTTCATAGAGATTATCCCTGGTACGGCTACGGTACGGTGCTACGGTAGCCTACTGGTTCAGGCATGCGGCTGTCAAGCGGCGGTCGTGGGTTCGAATCCCGGCTCGTACCAATGAGTTTTTCGGAACTTATGTACGGAATATTTACCGTTAGCTTCTCGGTGAAGGAAAACATCCTGAGGAAACCGGTCTAATCCCAATAAGGTCTAGTTTTCCCTCTGGGTTGGAAGGTCAGATGGCAGTCGCTTTCGTAAAACTAGTGCCTATGCCAAATCTTGGGATTAGGTGTCAAAGCGGACCCCGGGCTCCTTTAGGGGCATTACCGGGAATAACTCTAGGAGGATGATAGAGGTTATCCCTGGTAGTCCTGACTAAGGTGCTAATTTGTCGTCCTAGTTATCGGTACTTAAGAAGTATTCATCAAACATAGATTTTCCATAAAAGTATTCATGCAATCATATGTTTTATAACTTGTAATATAGATCTAGTCTCCAATTCTAACCTTTAGAGAGCAAGAGAGTCAATCCTAATTTTTGGTGCCAGCATATATATCCTTTATATTATGTAAATTTTATCACGTATAAGTGAACACGTTTAAGCCTTTATTCACCAAACACTGGCAATGTGTCAATTTATTTATACGCTTACTTCGCACACGTACAATCGTAACTGCGGTACAGAGTCATGTTCTGGGGTAGCAATTCGATGTGTAATTAACTTGCTCAATAAGACAAAGCCTTTAAGTTACCTCTTAGTCAATACGGTAAAAGTGTATAAGAAAAATCCCAATGTTTCTCTTCACAAGTTAAAATGGTGCCGCTAGATCGCTTTAAAATATTTTTTTTATCGTATGAGTAGTTTCTAAGATTACCCCCAACTTCCAAATTACAACCTCACAGACAAAAGTCTGTGCTCTTCATATTATTTATTTATTTATGTACATACATACATACATCAGCCCATGCAGTCCACTGCTGGATTTACTTATGTACTTAAACTTTATAGCACAAACAAAAACTTAATGCCTATATTAATGTAGAAAACTCCCCTCTTTTTCTTTATGTAAAAAGATAACGTAGCCCGTCAATGCAGCCTTCAAAATTAAAAGCTTAAAATTTCACACAGCACATTTCACCAAAAACCGAATTGTGATTCCCCCACCGTGCACACCCTGTATCTAGAATCCCGTAGAATCTCAAACACTATCGGCCACAGCTCCCTCGAGGTTTAACATATTCACAGGGTGTTCCGCACAGACGCGCTGAATACGTAAATGTGGAAATATAACTTACTCGAATTGAGCCGTTAGCTCGAAAATATAGAATCATCCTGTGGATGAATTATTTCAGTCGAGGTGGGGTTGTTTTGGGTAAGCGAGCGCAATTCGGAGAGTAAAGAGTAACTCCTGTATAAAGCTTTTAGATATAAATTCTAGATGTGTCCGCGGATCCGCTCGCGATTTACAGATAGTTCACAAAGAAGTGTGAAGTAAAGTATTTAGTAAAGAAATGCGGCTAATTCGTTACAAGATAACCTACTAATATTATACTCGTAAATGCGAAACTTACGATGTTTGGATGATTGGATGTTTATATGTTTGGATGTTTGTTATTCAATCACACTTAAACGGCTCAACCGATTTGGATGAAATTTTGCCCGAAGATATTTTATAGCCTGGCTTAAAACATAGGATAGTTTTTATCTCAAGTCCACACAAAAAAAGTCGCGGGCGGAAGCTAGTGTAAAATAATCACCTATTTAAAAGGCTTTATATGGGGCATAAAGACAAAGTTACTTTTTAACTGTCCTATTTCCCAATTCCTCGCTTGAGAATCTGCTGAGCTCCAACAACACTATCACTATTTTAAGTAAGTAAGTTGTTACGAATTAACAAATTGTGACCAAGATAACCTATGCATAGATTCAATTAAATAAATACAAATACAAATAACTTTATTTACCAAGGCTGCATTAAAAACATGAGTTTTACAAATTAGTGTGGCAAATTATGATTGGTCTTAGAGTATCAGTGGTCCTCACACTAGGTGGAGCCTGTGTCGTGAGAACCGAAAAGTCGTTGCAAAAGAAGTTAAACATCAACAGATTCTTACAATAGTATAAGTAGTAGTACACTGTGCAGCAAAGAGATTATTATTATTTATTTATTTTTATTGAATTTTATGGTTACAAGTTGTTAACTTTATGTTGTTTAATAATTATACGTATTAAATAGCGTTCAACTTGCAAAGAATAATCGACCTTAAAGAAACTGTTTTCGTTTTAATATAAATCTCGTTTTAGATCCTTTTGATAACACTAATCCATTTTTATATGACATTTCTCACCGGTAGTCGATTTCAAAAGTTTCGCGCACTCGCTAACACGCATGGCGAGTGACTACGGCAGAGAGAGAACAACAAATTGAAACGCGAAATAATGCGAAAGACACGAACTGAGCCGAGTCCCAGGATTTCACTCATCTCAATTTCATAGCCGGGAATGTTAATAAATAATTATATTGCCAACTAACTACCTGGCTTGCGACGAAAACTCGGCGACACTTCAATTAAGATTAATTTTAATTTCGAAATAATTCCCGACATTTCGATAACAGAATTTCGCCCAAATTATAATGAAAATTCAAAATATTTTGCTGGAATAATCGTTTCGTTTAATATTTAAAATGCCTCTTGTAGTATCGAAAACAGTAAACGAAAAATACTCAGATAGTTCGTATTACGAGTAGGTGATGTGTTCATACAAAGTACTAAAATTTAACACAACTTAAAGAAAAACACAATATTATATAAGTATAAGTATAAGTTTGACGGAACCTGCGCTGTGGACATTTAACTTTTTGGATGGTTTTGCTTGGACTTAACACATTACATATATTATGTACCTATATAAATTAAGTATATCAATTTGATTGTTATTAATGTCATGACCGATTTCGGCCACAGCGACTGTGTGATCTGGACTTTATATCATCGATTAGATATGACTTGAGTTTTGTTGTTCTACTCTCTGGTGCGCTCTCATGTGGCTTGCATATCCTATCTTTTTTGCAAAGGTACGAGCGCAAATTGGACAGGTTAATACCCCACCCACGAAGTTGTACTGGATGGATGCCGGTAGACGAGCCTTCAGCTCGTCTCGCTTTTTATCGAGCTCGTTACGACGGTCAATTTCGAAGGCATTTACTTGTTGATGGATTAGACGTAAGCTCTGTAAACCTCCTGCAGTGTCAGAAACAAAGCATAAATCGTCTGCGTACATTATTTCCGTCATAACTGCATGAGACACTTTGGTACGGGATTTAAACCTAGAGATATTGAAAAGTCCACCATCCATGCGACTTAGTTGAGACTTTCAATTTTCTTTTTGTATTTCGACCACGACAAATGGGATGCACAGGCAGCCGTGGTTACTACCTCCCCGTTAAGATGGGACAAACAATTTTTAGAGCACCTTTTCTAGCTCCCTCCTCGGCTGAGCGAGGAAAGCAGTGCCTCCCTAAATAGGGCTGCTTTGTCGCGCGGGGTGCTGCCCAATTCGCACTGTTGTTCCGATGCAGCACAAAAACGACCACTCTCCCCGTGCCGCCTGCGTGCAGACCTCAGACAAAGCCCAAATTGCAATGTCAGACCTCTCTACCTCAGCCTGTCGCCACAGGGCTTTTAAAGTTCTCGTTCAACCAGTATCCAGAAACAGTCCGTTGCGCAGGATATATTATGGTGCATAAGTGTTCGCGCACACACAGACGCACCCTCTCGTCTCTACCCCCCTTGAACCAATGGAACGGATAGCCGCTACGATCGGAGAAGAGCAGAGATGCAGTGTCCGGGCAGCGATAACAGGCCCCTATCGCAACCCTTCAGGCCATCCACAACTGCCTAGCTGCCTTGCCACCGGCGGTGGACTGCTATTAGTCAGTAGCCAAGGCAGACATGCACTATGCGGGCTATTTGATTGTACTATTGACATTAATGTTTACACTTCCGCTTTCTGGCTATCCTGTCCTTTTAAAAGATTTCAAATCATCAATATATTTCGCTCTCGTTCTTACTTATTAGCTCGACGGCGCTCGTTACTCGTATCATAATAAAATGCGAACTGTCTCGTTGAGTAGTCTTGCAAAGGTAATTTTCTACATATTTTATTATATATGAATGGATGGAGAAACGAGCCAAACCTTTGGGCAAAAACTGAATTTGTAGAGGAAACTGGAATTCTGAAATTACGTCTTTGCGATAGTTCTGTATATTCGACAGAATTAATAATCTTTGAGTGACATTTCAATACCACTCGCATAATAAAACTCCCACGGACATCTAATTCATTCCTTAGCCTCAGTTCCTCTACAAACATATTTCAACTTGTTATAGAAATATTTCATAGTGCTGTTGGTATTTGGATATCAAAGCAGATTTGTGTCAAAAATCTAGTCGGCTTGAGTAGGGGCTATTGTTTAACTTGATATCACTGTATTATTGTAGTTAAAAGGACCTTATAAAATTAAATGCAAATACCATGATAGTGTACTCAAAAGAGATGTTACGGTATGAAATCTACTAACATTAGGTACTCTAGCTAGAAATGTTCACATAACGAAAATTGCCTTCATGTAAACTTTTTTTTATTTTTTTTTATTACGTACCTATGAAGTTGACTACGATCTCACCTGATGGTAAGTGATGATACATAGTGCCTAAGATTCACTCTCATCTTGAAAAGATCTAAGTTATACGTATTAGCGTTGCCGGAAGTGAGTTTCACTCTTTAGCAGTCCTCGCCAAAAAACTGGGAGCAAAGCGCTTCGTGCGAATCAGTGGTAAATAACAACATAAGGGTGGAACCCACGACCGCGCCTAGTCCCAAGATGGCGAAACGGCGAGGGCGGGATTAATTCGTGTAATCCTAGCGCACACTCACCGAAATGTATCCTGTGAAACACCGATAAGCAGGCAACTTTTCTACGGTGTTCCAGTCTTTGCATTTTAGCCTCAGTTAAATCTTATTTACCAATGAGCCAGGAAGCACGCCCATCAATCAAATCCAAGGCGGCTAGCTGATATTTAGCGGATCCGTCCCAGAGGTGGAAACAGTACTCCATACATGAGCGGACCTGTGCTGAGTAAAGCTGAAGAAGCTGCCTGGGTGTGTAGTACCGCCTCACCTTAGAGAGGATGCCAAGTTTTTTCTGCCGTAGCTTGCACCAAGGATTCAATTAAATTATATACAGAATATAAACGATATGATACAGAGAGAAAGAATATAATGGAAAAATAAACCATCTTCGTCTGTAGCCCCCGACAGGATTCGAACCTGCGACCTTTCTATTAACGCTAGACTGCTCTACCAACTGAGCTACGAGGACAGTGACAGAAGTTGTATACTTTTCAATTACATTCCCGCTAAGACTAGCGCCCTCTCTGTATCCTCTTGAAAGACTTATTCACAGCCTTGGCACCACTCTAATGGGCGAGCTATGCGCCCGCTCCAAAAATATTTAATTAAATAATTTGTTTCGTTATAAATGTATAATGTACAACAGCGCCATCTCTCTCGCTAATCCAAAACTACCTGATGTGGTTCGATTGGAATGGAGCACTGTCCGTCACTGTCCTCGTAGCTCAGTTGGTAGAGCAGTCTAGCGTTAATAGAAAGGTCGCAGGTTCGAATCCTGTCGGGGGCTACAGACGAAGATGGTATATTTTTCCATTATATTCTTTCTCTCTGTATCATATCGTTTAAAATGATAGGGGTAACTTCCTCGTTAAAAATAACACGAAACAAAAATATTTAATTAAATAATTTGTTTCGTTATAAAGGTAATAATAATAATATACAGAATATGTACCGTTAGCTTTTCGGTGAAGGAAAACATCGTGAGGAAACCGGTCTGATCTCAATAAGATCTAGATAGTTATTCCTCTGGGTTATAAGGTCAGATGGCAGTCACTTTCGTAGAACTAGTGCCTATGCTAAATCTTGGGTTTAGGTGTCAAAGCAGACCCCGGGCTTCTTTAGGGCACAACCGGGAATAACGCTAAGAGGATGATGACTTAATGTCATTGGCAGCAGGTGGCTGACCGACGGTGCTGATACGAGTAGACACGTAATATAGTTTTCTCAAACATGCTCGGAAATGTACGCGTTAATATCACGAAATGAAGACGTGAAGTTTCTTGTTTATGGCTCCCTACATTACTTCTTGGCCTTACGCCAAGAAGTAATGTATGAAAACCCTAAGTAAAACCATTATTGCCCGCTACTCTAACTTTTTAAATTTGCTTACTAATATTAAACTGACAAAGGAAAATTTACGTACTGCCAACCACCACTACACTGTAAGCATACTTGCTTCATAAAAAAAATAAAAATAATCTATGGTATTATACTTTAGGTGCGGTTAAACATGGTGCTCGAACGGCTTGTTCAAATAGCATGTTTAAAAAATAAAAAAGGCGCAAATTACCTATTATTTAATTGATTACCTAGTATTTATTTTAATTTTAATATTTCCTCACATCGTTTGAGAAAAGTACTATACAATCCTCGGCCGGAACAGGGATTGCTGGACTCCTTTTATTCGGCCTCGTCTACGACTCGGCCGTCTACCCCAATCTCGTCCAGCAATCCCTTACTTCACGGCCTCTGCAGTAATCTACTATTTCAAACCACATGCTCGACAATGCCGAATTATAGGTCATGTAAACCCTACCGAAAGCAAGACATTAAATCCCTTGGTATTAGCCGGGTTATAATGTTGTACTGAATTTCATCATAACCCGCTGGTTAATAATATGATTTCACTTTTCATAATTCTTATTACTATATGCATAAAGTTTAATTTTGCTAAACACAATTTGTCCTAGGCCATGGCCTACTTGATTTGACAAAATAAATGAAGTTTGCCTCCGTGTGAACCCCGGTCCGGAGGAGCGCGGTGTTCGAAATTCGAATTTCGAATCTAGGACCACGGCTTGTGCTTTCGAATTTGGAACGTCGCGCGCCTTCATTTGTTCACGCGTGACGAACAAATCGAGTTCTTGTAGGTGCCTATAGAAGATTTAATTTCAAAAATAATATTGAAAATGTCGAGTGATGAAAGTGTTTTGACTCCTGAGTTTATCAAATTAGATGCCATAGGCATTGTCAACAATCTGCTGCCAGAGAAGTCAAAGGAAAAATACCTAAAAGCCTACAACGATTTTGACAAATGGAAAGCTCTAAAAGGCGTAAAGTCTGTGTCTGAATCAGTGCTTCTGGCCCCGTAGCATGGATGGCGTTATCACGCGATAAGTGACAGGATAGAGCTTCCGTCCCTGGCTGACACCGTTCGATAGAACGAGACGACGCGCCTATCCTGTCACTTATCGCGTGATAACGCCATCCATGCTACGGGGCCTGGTCTATTTTGAATATTTATCTACTGAGCCTGTTTTTTTGTCTCGCATAAGGTGTGAAAAGTAGAGTATACACCTCGGGGATAAGACTGTTTTAGTCTTGGGCGGTTGAACCCCTCACTGCACTCAGGACTCAGTCTTAATAATTAACTTATAACTCCCTCGCTACGCTCAGGAGTTAAATTATGGGTCCTTCGTTACGTTCGGGATTCAATTCGCTCCCGTGACATAAAACAGTGCTTTATCCCCTTAGTGTATAATCTACTAATATTGTTGTAAAGGCTATAAAGCAGGCAATATATGGACGAGTGGGTTCGAGGTCCGAGCCGCTAGGTGAGGACTTCGAAGGACACGAGTCCATCTATTGCACTTTTGGCCGAGACATTACATAGTGCTTTTCACGCCTACTGTGAGGAAATTGCAAATAAATATATTTATAAGTCAAAATTAAGTACCTAATTAAAGATCATAATATGAATCATCTTAGCGCGGCCCCGCTCGCCAGCGTGACGCCCCAGCGCCACCAGCGGGGTGGAGGCGGGGGCGGGGGGAGCTGTGATTGAGCGAATCGCTGTTATTGTTGGACAGTTTGAACTCATAGTTGGCCTGTTCGTGCGATGTCCAACTAACCCCAGCTTTGAAGCCTGACCATCTTTTGCTACATTTCTGAGCAGTGGCGTAAAAAAATATTGAGCATTCGTCGTTTTTAAATTCGTCGAACAACTGAGACAGTCCTGAACGCCTGCCTCGATTTTAGCGTAGGAATTGCTCGATTTAAATGGGTAGCCGTTTTCATTGGGACTGATATTTAATTATGATGTTTTTAATAGGGCTTTAGTGAATGTTGTTAAAGTATAGAAATATTCTTAGAGTTGTAATTAATAATGATTTAAAATAATTCGTTAAAATAAACATCTGTAGGATCCACATATTTTGGGATTGAATAGGTCGAGGTCTATTGTTTCCAGTGAATGCTTTTAATCTGTACAATAAAGCAAATATAATTCATTACATATTTGTTTTATGTAAAGTAACGTGTAGTTTGAATTGGTAGATGGTAACCTAGGCATTGAATATCATCATACAGCGGGAACAAGAGGCGTCGTTTCGACAGGTTTCAACTTGTTAGATGGAGGGCAGACATCGTGTCGCCAAAACCTACCCGTGAAATAGCGAGATTATTCGAGACGGCAATAACGTAGTAGGGGGAAGGGGGGGGGGCGCATGCGTTTAGATACGCTAAAGCAATGATCATAAGGACTTTTATCGGTTGGGAGTTCATGTTACAGTGGTACTGGTGTCGGCAAGTTTGTTTAAGGCAGCGCGACGGGGAAGCGGTGACTTTTCACGGGACACGGACGGAGCAACACATCACTTCACACGGGACGCGGGGCGAGACTTCATCTTCCTTCGAGGCAGCGACGGGCCAGGCAGATCTTCAGGCAGTCTTCCTGCGGGTTGCGGAGCTACGAGGTCTCCCTTCGAGCAACATCTTCGACTGATTTGGTAAATTGGGTGGATTCAGCGAGCCCAATCCCTGGTAAGATTTTCATTTAACTTTACCTTAATCTACCAGAGTGTGTGGTTAGTCTGTGTCTATTTCCAACATTATCTAATCATTAGCAATGATTGTTGTTTGATTGCATAAATTACGGATTGCCGCGTGTGTATTTCAAGTGTGGATCGGTGTTGTAACTTTGTATCTACCGACATTCAAGAGCGCGGCATTAGTATGCAGTTTTCTTACTATTAAGAGAACTTTTATTTAATTAATCTAGTGTATTGTGTACGATTGGTGCCGTAATATCCTAATATATTAGGATTTAGTTATTTTAGTACGGTTAGTTCCTGGATTTAGCATTTTTTCTATGATTCGCGAGATGCTTCAGTAAATCGGCATACTCTGGGTAGTGAACATACGTGATTGAGTATCTCGGTTCAGTATCACTGGTGCGTTATTAGCAGCCATGAGTGTGGAATATTATTATATTATTATTATTGGGCTACCTTATACAATACTCCTTTTGTTAGGTAAATGTTTAAGATGAGTTAACGTGTTTCCGCCCGGGAGTATATTAGTTATTATGGGTAGACAGCGTCCCGTTAATATCTGAATACTACATATTATGAAAGTAAATACTCAACGTTTCGAGTTTTAAGTTTTTACCGAGGAATTATGGTATGGAATCTTCAATAATAATGGTGTGAGCGAGATGGTGGTTAAATGCCAGTTGTGCATTGTCGTATATCTATCAATCTTTCGACTATAAAGGTGCCTTAGGGTCCTGTTGGATCGTTCGTTGGACCTATCACACTTCCGCCTTAGCAATATCTAGGACGAACCGGAAGTCAACTATTATTTATTTCTGTATTTCCACGTCATCATTCAAAATCATCATGATCATCAAAATCTTAATATTTTAAAATGTGCATCATTTAACGAACTTCTTCGAAGGAGTGACAGAAATCTAACGATGTGAATTATATTTATATATAGCTTATTTAGATAAGTAAGTTGTGGATTTTGTTGGTTTGAAGAAGCAAGTAAGTTAAGTTGTAGGTGTGAAATAGTACATTTTACAACTAGTGTGAAAAGAATGTCTTTTTACCACTAGTACCGAGGTATCTTGCCACTCGCTTTCAGCTCGTGGCAAGACTCGGTACGAGTGGTAAAAGACATTTCACACGTGTTGTAAACGACGTTTTTTAATACAATTGCGAAAAAATAATAAATTAATATATCATTGCGATAAAATATGCTTGCTTCGAAGTTATTTTTGAACGAACCCATACTTTACAAATGACACTGACAGTGACAACATACTATTGGAATCAGGGCCATCGGCCTCGAGTTGAGAAACTAAATTGACACCTGGCAGTTGACACTGACAGTATTCATAAGGATAATCTTGCCACAGCCCAATGCAGATAATTATAATACTGAAACGACATTAATTAGAACCTTTAACATTATCAAAACAGAAGTACAAGACATTACAGTATCAACAAACAGAAACAGATCATGCAACAAGAGTTTTAGTGCCAAATTTGTGATCTGCGACATGTGACCAAGGACACGTTTACAACTAAAATATCATGAATTTTTTGAATATTTGAAGACTATCAAGGATAATTAGAGGTAAAAGAAACATTAAATCACATTATTAGTTATGTTTAAGGTTATTTTTTGAACAAGAAGCTGGTGAAATCTATAAATGTAACTAAATTATTAACATTTTGCAGGTCCCTAACAAATTGGCGGAAGGATAATATTCACTCAAAGCGGCTCCTAGGAAGTCAACCAGTCAATTACTATGTACCTACAACTGCTGCTCAAGTGCCACGTTGATGACCATGTTTAGAAGAAATGATTATGTTTAACATTACGAAAAGAGAACTATATCAAATGAGGTCTAAGAAGAATTACTTGCTTTTGTGATTAAATGAGAATTAAAAAAATATATATTTGTATTAAAACAAGGTTGATATCAGAAATATTTTATTTTCAGTAATAATTATAATGAATGGTACAATTAGTGCAGTTCATAGTTATGTTGTGAGTTCTTCCATGTAAATTAAGTGTCTGACTAGTCAGGCATGGTGTATTTTCAGGTTCCTGCTGTTGTGATAATTCCTGTGGGTCAAAGTTAGAGGGGCTATGTGTAATCCAAGTGTTGTTGGCACGTGACGGTCCTGGTTGGTTAACAGGGCTGGGTGTAACCAAAGTGTTGTTAGCATGTGACGGTCCTGGTTGAGGTTCAGTATTAACAGGTACATTAAGACCAGATTGGAATGTGGATGACGAAAATTCTGTGGACTCTTGCGACTTTACATTAATTGATTTTGCAATTTGTTTTCCATTTTTTAATTTATTATCAATGGAGTTTTCTATGTATCCTTCTGTTACATTACTTGACCGCCAACCTCCATGCCTCTTCAAAGTTGTTATGTCTGCTCCTGAGTCGGCAAGTAATGTAGCAGAGGTTCTCCTAAATGCATGTCCGGTGTAAAGATTTGCATCAGGCAAATTTAAGTACTGAGCGATATCTCACGGCATATTCCCAAACTTGTTTAAGCCTATTACCTGGGCAGTGCACCTTCCTCCTTGAAAATTCTGAAAGAAACGGTCACTTTTGCCCTTAGAAGACCGCAGACTCTGATATTTCTTGACTATTTCTGCAAATGGGCCGTCAATAGTGAAGGACCTGGGAATTTTATTTTTTGTATTTGGTATTTTGACAAGAAGTATGTCCCCATGTGTTTCTATATCTTTTACTGATACATTTGTGAGCTCTTCGCGTCTGCATGCGCCACAGACTCCAAATATAAGAGCAACCTATGAACAAAGTTACATATTTATTATATATTGTAAGACAATTGTTTATTTCATTCTATTTTTTTTAACTTCCTACTTTATTTTTAGAGTTAATTTACTTAAATTGTGTACATATTTTATTCGATTTATATTTAATTTATACCTTTGTAGCTAGATGTTGCTGATCTGGAGCTTCATTAATAAACGTCTCAATTTGTTCAGCTGTTAGTACCTTCGATTTTTTACTCTGAAATCCTGCACTTTGCCTTTTTAAGAAAGCAGTCAATCTGGTGTAAGTTTTTATATCTGTGTCATGTTTTAACTTTATAACAGCTTTCAACATAGAATATTTTGAGCATAATGTTGATGGCCGATAGGTTTCAGACAGCTCTTGAAAATAGGCCATCAAAACAGTCTCTGAAAAAGACTTTGCGTTATGTAAGGTTTTCCACTCGATAAATTTTACATAGACGGCATTATATTGGTTTTTAGATTTTTCTGGAATAACACAGTCATTAGCAATTGCTGCTCCAGCACGAATGTCTGGTGGTGTCATATCAATGTTTGAATCACTCATTTTCAATATTTTTTTATAACTTCTCGTACCAAATTATATATTTATATGCGTTAATGTGTTTAAATAATGTTAGAAGTTATTTCAAAAGGGCGGGCTGATTTGCTTTTAAACTTTTTTTTTCTAGGCATATGCTTGTATCATTCAGCCAAATCAAAGAACGATTTTTAGGAAAGTAAATATTTCATACATAGATACCTAAGACAGAGTAGGCTATAAAATGCAAATTCTTAATATTTTTTCGTCATTTATATATTAATGAATACTTTAAATAAATACTCCTAGTATTCGTAAGCGTTTTTAATTACATAATTTCCAAGTTAAAAATCTAATATAAAATTACTGCGTTTCGAAAGTATAGTTTGGAACTAAAAAGTAAAAAGCACTAGTTCGAGAAATTGAGCTTCTCGTACGCTACGCAGCCACAAAAAGTACCACTTTTTGAGCAACTGTATTAAAAATATACTTATAGTATGATTTTATTAACGTGTAAACCTTTCTTTCTTAGTGCGTCGTCCCCCTCTCACCTTGTCGAAAAGCACCTGGGACTACCTTCACACAGCGTCGGGTTCTACCGCTAGATATTCGATCATGAATTAGCCTACACTTCAGAGCAAGCCACGATTTAATTCTATCGGCAGGTTTAGTTAGGATACTTTAGACTAAGATCCAAGGATAATATTTTCAAGATTAATTTACAGTTCTAATTAGTGTGTTCATTTCATTATTAGTAGGTACGGAGCTAGCCATTTTCGTTTGATCCGCTTTGCTTTTGGAATAGCATTCCTAGGAGACAAAGTGGATTCCTTAATGAATTCTAGCTTGAATTTGTTGGGATAAATAACAAAAGTTTCTCTAGCATTAGGATAACTCGATCTAGATTAGAGTCTTAAATTAAGGCTTTAGGTTAAGTTCAGAATAGGAAATATAGATTTTTAGACATTTAAGTAGGTAAGGATCGTCACACAACGAACAAAGCATACTAGACCCAAACATCACTGCAGTCATTTTCACGACATTCTAACGGACTCTCTCACGAATGCTCGTCAAAAATATATTCTTTACGACGTCAGACTTGACGGTTGCGATAGAAAATTGGTCGGCTCGGCGAAACGCTCGAAGCAAATTTACTGTTGTTTGTAATGCTCCTGTTTACTTTGTGAGCTTTTAACATGAAATGTAACATTCACTAGAATGCCCATTACATATGAATGTTCGATTCTATCAGGACCTTAAAGCGCCAGTGGTGTAAAAGGAGTGCAATTCAATGCTTTCAATAAAACTTTTTCGCATCCCAAATATGGGCAATAAATATGCAATGCAAGTTACTTTTGTCCGTGTTCATTCAAATTGAATTTGTCACTAACTTCGATACTCCTATTTGGTATTTCCAATGGAATTACATTACGACTGCGCTCAATTTCACGACTGGTTTCTGCGCCTATTCTAGTGTAAAGTTCATAGAAAGGAAAAATCTATTTCCAAGTATTTATCAGAAGGCCTATTTTTCTGCATCGCTTTCAATTCTAATTTCAATGTGTTTCACGCGTGTCAATGAACGAGTGAAACAAATGAGATTGGCATGTGAAACGGACTTATTATGAATATGGGGGAACAATCTAACACAAATCGACCTAGAAGCTTGTATTATGGGTACAAAAATAGACAATAAAATGATTAAAGTTAAATAGTGTCAACCCTATAGTAATTTGTCACGATGGTCAAGAGTCAACCAATTTATGTTGATAGCGTAGCGTTACAAAAATAGCAAGAATCTTCATTCGAAATCGTCATTTATCTCTCCGGGGATTTTAGGTAAGAATATAAGAATGTAAACAAACATTTTGTGTGGTTTATACTCTTTATTTTGACTGAATCAGGGTTGCACATCAATTAACTTTTTTGAACTTCTCAATGAAAATAGTTTTTTTTACATTACATACAGTACACGTTATTTTACATATTTAATTAAAGGGGTTTGCAATCAACATTCTTCTTGAATCTCGATATTTCTTATATATTTTTGAAAATTAGACAGTCTACGTTAAATGATTCGGTAACTAATACTTTCAACGTTTTAAACTATGACCTTATTAAACTCTCCATGGTTTAAATTATATACGTTCAATTTAGAAGAGGTTGTCGGTTTTAGATATATTAACCGGTCCGCAAATTGACCGTTCGTACAAAATGACATTTACGTAAATACGCAATATTACAGCTTTCTGATGTTTTCACTGTCGATCGATATATCAATGTTCGACATTCAAATACGTGCGTACCCTTATTAACATTCCTAACAAGCATTCGTTCAAAGTCGTTTATTAATAACTTGTATTGATAGCAGGGTATTACGGTATTTGGTGGAAAAGAAACGTTATCTTCAAAGCCACAAAAATAACGAGTTCATATAAGTAGCTTTTTAATACTACCCACATGAAACCGTTACTTTTGAAGATCTTAGTAACCACCAAATGTAAGTAAGTGTCACAAGTTTAAGATGACTGTAATAGCTAATTTTAGGATCCTTGATGTTAAACTCCTCAGATATGATTGACACACAAAATCCATAATAGGTTAGTGGGTATTCACTTAAAACTAGGCAAGAATGTTAGATTTCACTACTTATATTTTATATTTAGATGTATTTCAAAAGTTGCTAAGGAGCGGTGCAGACTTGCCCAGTGTCGTGAATAGTCATGATTCACGATAGTATTTACATTGACGTTAATAATCATGTCTCAAACAGCCGATTTATTTCATGAAGCAACACCCACAATCTTTTTATAACAATGTTGACGGGTAGGCGAGTAGTCAGAGTTCCTAACGGCTATATTGCGTACGAACAGTTAAGTGCAGATTTGTAGTGTTAGATTTGGAGGAAAATCAGGGTGAGCTCTTTCCATAATCACTTTCAATGCATCCTATGACATTGTAACGATTTGGTTCATTTACACGTGTGTTCATGTGCTTACACAGCTCGGACGATGATTGTTCATTATGTGATGTATTTATGTGCGTCCACAGGTCTTATTCTATTTGGGAGGCGTGACAGTATATTATGTATATGAATAAGATTTTCCTACATGTCACGTACATGCGATAACACAGTTCTAAGTCGTGGAGTTCTTTAGTGTGAGAGGATTAGTAACAAGTGTAACAACAGGGTCTGTTCGGTAGTCTCAGCCTCAGGCCATGTCGTCATCAATCAAGGGTGCACCCGGGTAATCATAACTGGAACAATATAGTGTGTGAATTGGTACAGTATCAGTTGTGTGGTAAGGGATGTCTGTAAGGGGAGGTGGAGGACATTCTCGGGGACGAAGGTCCCCACATCTCAGTTGGAGCTGGTACATAAGGCGGCAGCTCATATGTCAGGTATATAAAGGATTCCGGAAGCTGTATGTATAGGTTCATAGTTGCATAATATATGCTAATACAGATACCTAAGCTAGAGTGCTATGTACTCATTTCGCGGCCATGAGTGACCAGAAGTGGCTTCGCGACACCCAGTATACTGACTACAGCGACTGTCAAGTCGAAGTGGAAAGAAAATGTAAAACCGGCCAAGAGCGTGTCGGGCCACGCTCAGTGTAGGGTTCCGTAGTTTTTCGTCCAGAAATTATTTTGTATTTTTTTTCAAAAACTGATGATCAGGGAGCGTACATTTCATGCCGGTTTCGTCATAATGACGTATTCATATAAACACACAGGATGATTCAAAAAACGAAGTGACACGACTTAGTAACCGTAAACGTATTTAGTTACTAATATTTTATTTTATTTTTAATTAATTATAGGCCACAACAACGTGTCTATCGATGCTATCATGAAATTGGTCAAGTCCATGTTAAAATCAAACTGTGTTTCTTTATGTTCCTCATGTTCTTTGTGTTTTATTGTTTGCAAATGTAATTTGATGTTGCTTGCTTTTGGTGGCAAACTTTGCTGACAGCAGGAACAATAAATTTGTTTATTATCTATAACTAAACATGGATTTATTTGGCACAATAATTTTATAGCCTCCATGGCGACTTAGGCCACTAGCAAAGCATTAAGTTTCCTGATTGTTGTGGGTAGACTTAAGGTTACTTTAATGTACCCGCAACTAGAATAATAAATCAGTTGTTGTCTCGGTCTTGCGCTGTTTCATCATCACTACACTGATCTTATTAAATTTAACTGAAATGTTGTTTCCGCATGTCTCCTATTTGTGACAAAGATTAAACTTTGATGCGACAATGTCAGATAAAGTTCTTTTAATGTCCGTCTCAAGTGTCAATATATTAGATCTACTTAAACGGAAGAGGTTGATTAGATAACAGTGATTAATCATTGATTAATCACATTTTCCCAATAGGGTACGGACAAATAAGCGTTCGTTATGCCGTTGCTCTTTTCAAACTTTTTGCATCCTGTATGTAGCTTGACGTCATACGCCTGTCATCGGCATGAAATGTACGCTCCCTGCTGATGATGATGATGATGATGTCGTCCTGACCGATTTCGGCCACAGCGACTGCGTATACGGGCTTTGGTATTAACAATTATTATTAGTAGAGTGTTGTTCTTCTACTCTCAAGTGCGCTCTCAGGTGGCTCACGTAGGGTACGTTTCTCGCAAAAGTGCGAGCGCAAAAAACTATTCAACCTATCAAGTTCACAATAATTTTCCTAGAAAGTTTTTATAAAGTTCTACTTATGAGATTTTTTTCATATTTTTTAAACTTATGGTTCAAAATGTGTGTGTGGGGGGGGGGGGGCACATTTTTTTTTAACTTCTGGAGCGATTATCTCCGAAAATATTAACATTATCAAAAAAATATTTTAGCAAACCCCTATTCATTTTTTAATACCTATCCAAGAATATATCACTCGTTAGGGTTGAAATGAAAAAAAAAAACACTCCCCAAGTTACGTATAGGGGAGGTACCCTAATACAAAAAAAACACTTTATTTTACTACTTTGTCGGCGTGATTGATATACATATTAGTACCAAATTTCAGCTTTCTAGTGCTAACGGTTACTGAGATTATCCGCGGACGGACGGACAGACAAAGCGAAACTATAAGGGTTCCTAGTCGACTACGGAACCTTAAAAATATGCATGCGATGTACAAAATTGATCTGTCTGATTTTTTTTATATAAATTATTCAACTTACATTGTTTATATGGTTGTTACAAGCATACCGCCTACCTGCTGGTCAATTACGTAACGCAGCGTGCGTCAGATAGATCTAAATGTCAATTTTTCTATGGGAAAATGACAGTTGATTTGTCCGAACGCTCGTTCGAAATGTTACGTGTTTACCCCTCTGGCCGCAAGGACGAACCGTAAACTATGGTCACTGCCTGCAACTTCAAACGAGACATATAGCAGTATGCCCTAATATAGTAGTTTCTGATCCTGTATAAACAAAGATTCAAATTGCTTCGTACAGTCAAGGAAATTGAAACACGTACCTTTTTAGCTCTTGTTACTATGACAATAAGACATAAAAAGGTACGTGAATACATTTCCCTGACTGTACATTATTGATACATCGGTAATGAGAGCTTTATTTGCTAATGTAGGTACCAATACTAAACTTCTCGGGCACTTTTATAGCATTATATTAAAACAATTAACTTTAAATAGAAATAGAAAAAAAAAAACGTTTAGTGTGATTTTGTTGTTTTAGTTTTCGGAACATCATCACTACAATAGTAAATAGTATCTATAAAACAAAGTCGCTTCCCGCTGTCTGTCCCTATGTATGCTTAGATCTTTAAAACTACGCAACGGATTTTGATGCAGTTTTTTATAGAGTGATTCAAGAGGAAGGTTTATATGTATAATATAGTACCCGTGCGAAGCCGGCGCGGGTCGCTAGTAATAAATAAATTCAAATTCTGCCCAGACATATTCATAGACCATTAACCTGACAAGATATTTAACACTTTCTGTCAAGTGAACATCGTCGAACATATAGCAACAATAACATTTATTTAAGTACTAGCTTCTGCCCGCGACTCCGTCCGCGTGGAACTCAATTATATCGCAGCTCCATACAAACTCTTACCCCCCCATTTCACCCCCTTAGGGGATGATTACGGGGATAAAAACTATCCTATGTTACTCTCCATCCCTTCAATTATCTCCACTTCAAAAAATCACGTCAATTCGTCGCTCCGTTTTGCCGTGAAACAAACAAACACATACACTTTCGCATTTATAATATTAAGTATATTAGTATTAGTATATTAGTATTAGTATATTAGTATTAGTATGGATTTCATATAAGTAAAGTGGCCAGTCAAGAGGACCCATAGCATAATCAAAGAGGTATCAATCACTGACTATTGATTATTACATTGACAGGGTGTTTTACGTACCGAAGTTATTTCTCTTAATATCTTCAAAAACTGACATAAACTTTTAAATGTTTTATACTTAAGTCTAGGTACTCCACGAGAAGAGTACTATCATTTCTAAAAGTATTGGTACCTAAATTATTAGCACCTTATATAATTTACAATGTAATCTTTATCAACTGGCTGCAATGCAGCGGTTTCTTTGTATAACAAGCAAAACACAGGGCTAACTTCAATACGAGAATCTCCTCAGAATAGAAAGCGAGCGAAATCATTTTTGTCTCAAACTTCTTTTGTCAGTTAAACATTTCTCAAAGAACTCGAATTCCGAACGAACATAACTGCATTACACGCGCGACTGACTCGTGGCTACGCGGAACACAGTAGATATACAGGATGTATCAAAAATGGGGTGTGAATCGAGCAAGGGCATATTCGGCAGCGCATTGCCATTCTGTATAGCTTAAAGCAGTAAAATAATCCGATGAAAGTCCGATGTGACGCACTCACACAGACACACGTCGCTACACAATTACAATTATAAGACGTTTCCGTGAGTCACCAACGGTGCTGGCTGAGAATCGGCGCTGGAGGTGTCTGACAGTGACACCTCCAGCGCCAGCCAGTGTCCGTTCACTGCCGCAGACATTTACTCGTTTTATATTTATTTTATTGTTTAATTGTGTGTCCGGTGTGCTTGTGAATAAATGTATATTTCTTTCTCTCCTTCTTTCTTACCTTCTTTCTTACCTTCTTTCTTTCTTGATTTCTTTCTTTCTACAAGAAACTTGAGCGTAGGTCGGCGGTAGATCAGTCCGTTTACCGCGTAGAATAGAACTACTTTTTCAATAGAGCGCAGGTGTACAAGGGTCTTAAGAGACTCTAGTTGACATAAGTACTTCATCATCTTCATTATCATCTTCGTCGTCACACTCTTGGCAGAGTTCTTCACAATCCGTCACCTATACTGCAGTTTTGACTTGGTCGTACCAACGCATTATTGGTGACATGCCGCGCCTTATATAGGTGTGATCCAATAATACATATTTTTTTTATTAGGCCATAAGAGCGAGCCAGCGCGTGATCTTGTGGCCTCAATTTTCCCTGCACTTGTAGTGCCACAGACGAGATACTGAATGAATGTATTTACTTTGGCGGAAATGCCCGAACACACCCGAAGATTCTCGACTTTCCGATGACAAGGCAACACCCTCTAACGGATTCACGCGTCAATTACTCCCAAGTTATTCGTGTTTAGGATAAATTGTTAGGATTGTTTGCCTCCGAAAATGTTGATTTTATGTTGGGGAAATTATTCTTTGATAGAATTAAAATTTAATTATACTTCGTTAAGCGGCAAATACTGAATACGGTTCAGTTAATTGTGTTATGTGCGTGGTTTATTGTGTAGGAAGTTTTTTAATTATCTCGTGGACTAGTAGCATTTCAGGTTCGCTACTACCAGCACTGGACGCGAGGTTGGACTTGTGTTTTAATGATATTTGGATATATGGCTAACATCTTTTTGTCATATATGACAAAAAGATGTTAGCCATATATCCAAATATATATCACCAGGGTTACTTGTGAGGAAAGTGGCGATATCGAAGCATTCAAAACCTAGTTACAAAATCATTAATGTGTTTGTATAGCGAACGGATTGACATTTACCTTTTTTTTCTTGTAATGTGGTTTTTCTTTCATACCCTAAGTCAGTAGGAGATACCGATTATGAGCAAATGTTCCCAATTTTCCATAAACCTTACGTTCCTCTTTCCGCACATACCGAGTTTCTTAGTGGGAGCCAGGATTTATTTACTTAATATTGATTAAATCCTTTGCCCCGTCATAAAAGTTACACATAAACAAATACGCAAAAGCAATTTCTCTTTATCAAAAAAATATCAAAGGGCCGCGAGCTACATCATGTGCAAGAAATATTTAATGTTCTACTGTAGAAATATACTCGTAACGTATGAATTATTCCGCTACCGAAAGGATAGTGCCGGAAATTCATAAATGTCATATTGTTCGATGATACACGAGTGTTCCGCCAAAAGTACGTATAATTTTATTATCAGCCGAAAGACGTCCACTGCTGAACATAGGCCTCCCCCAAAGATTGCCAAAGCGACCGGTCCTGCGCCACCCGCATTTCTTTACCAGGTCATCGGTCCACCTTGCCGGGGGCCTACCCACGCCGCGCCTTCCGGTGCGTGGTCGCCACTCGAGGACCTTTCCGCCCCAACGGCCATCAGTTCTACGTGCTGCCACTTAAGTTTAGCGATCCGGAGGGCCACATCGGTTATCGATTGGTTGAATGTGTTTGGACAATTGGAGAATAGGATTAGATAATTGTTAAGGAAATCCTTGACAAGTTACTAAAAATTTCGCGGCTTCACATCTGTTTCACGGTTACGCCGTATGTAACATAAATTAGAAACATTACGACTGAGACTTTTCCTCTTTATAATATTAATATAGATATATACTAATATACCTAGATGGCTCATCCTTGAAACTAAAATACTGGCTGTAATATGTGGATGGCTTTACTATTTAGTCTATTATATAAGCATATACATGTGTGTATAGACTAGCAACGTCATCTTAATTCAATTCAATTCAATCTTTTATTCATAAAATAATAAATCTCGGCTCTGAAAGAATTTTTCAATAGAGTCAAACGCGTCCTCGCACAGCTTCGCTTTCAGTCGGTCTACAACTGAGACGTAGCTAAGAGACGTAGTAAGCAAGTGTTTTAGATTCAGGGAACAGCCCTCAGGGGTATATTAGTTTATTTATCTATGCTGTAGAGTATAGATATGTTCTCGTTCTGGAAGCTATAAAGCTTGATACAGGCTTCATTTAGGACTCCGTTATATAATTCCTGTTGTGTCGCTTTGATTCATATTTATTTATTTATTTTTATTTTTATTTATTTGGGCAACTGATAGTCTCGAGATTGTGTGCCTTCAAACCACACACGTTTTCGCGATAAAAATGCATGCTTAGCTTACCAAACTTATCCACGGTTGCCAGTGTTGCATGGGGAACAAGCGTGTGACAAGGTCACAGGTGTTTTTGTTGGGCCGCCAAGACTTACGGCGCGAAGCATGTCATTTAATAAATAACACAGTCATCTTAATAAAAATAATGGTTATATCTTTTATTAAATCGAAATGGGATCGAATAGCGACATGACCAATTTTGCAGTTAAAAAACTGTAATCCTGTAGACAGGCATATTATCATACGACCTCGGGTAAACTATTGGGTGAAATGTAAAAAAGAAAAGCAACTTTTGTACTTCTTCTTGACAGAATTTTTTGAGCCAACCCATAAGCAAAACAAAAACAACTTTTTATAATATGCTAAATGTGATATTAAAATACTTGTCATCCATAAACAGATGGGTGAAGGCCGGGCCTCTATTCGTATCTTGGGCTATAAAGGGTTGGAGTTAGGGATGGACGTCAATACGATAGTTCAAGTTGACGAGGCCGCGGCCAAATGCTAGTCATAAAACAAAGCAACCCCGTGCGTAACGTTTTAATGAACCTGTATAATATATGGCTTTTTATGAATTAACTAACACACACATGCTTAATTATGAATTGGCGGTGCAACCCGGGCATTAAACGCTTATCTCGGCCATAACGGACATATTTTAATGGATAATTTAAATATAATGTGATTTTGTGCGTTTAAATGTTGTCAGAGTGGGTATTATAATGTATACCTATTATTTTGCGCAGTTGGCTGCTTTGTTACGTTGAGCTTAAATTCAGTACTCATACGTTTCATTGTGCACCAAAAAATAACGCGAAAGGAAGTTAAATGAAATTAAACATAAGTAATGGTATTTTCTCAAAAATAGTACGAAATGTTCCCATAACATCTGTGCAGATAGTATCCGAAAGTGATTCATCCTGGACAATTTTTAGAAGTGTCCAGTAAGTAAGTATGAAATCCCATTACATATCATAATATTTAAATATTATAGAACAAGAGTGTCCACAGTAGGTAAGTATGAAATCTCATTACATATCATAATATTGAAATATAGAACATTTATGAAGTGAACACTTCTTTAGCGGCGCTGAGCACTTTTTGGGATGGGGAAAATCTGTTAAACTCGCGACAGTTTTTTGTGACGTCAGATGCGTAGGAGGTCACGTGACCGTAGGATGGTGAGAGATTCGGGACGAGGCTTGGGGGCGGGGGGGAAAATAGTTTGATGTAAGACGATTTTTTTTTCTTTTTTTTTTTTTTGCAAGGTTAAAATTATTCAGGTTTTCACACGTCTACTGCCTTTGCTATGGCAGATACTAATGCTGGTGACGGTACCTATATAATTTTTATTCAAACTTTTATCTAACTTTTATTCAAACAATTATCTATCTTTTATTTAAACATATTGTTTTATTTTTGAGAAAAGCACTATACACGCTTCGACCATAAGTGCCATCCTGGCCTCGTATTAAAGCTGGACCTCGCCTTCGGCTCGGCCGGCTAAATCATACTCGTCCGGGATGGCTTACTTACTGGTCTCTGCAGTAATGTACTATTAGACATTACTAAAAAGCAATCACTACCTTACGATTTTACATTGCCTTCTGATAATCAACGAGTTGCCTATTTTGATCATATTTGTGTAAGATTATCCTCTTTTTTTTTATATATATTGAAAAGGGTAATAACTGCGCTGAGGCTAATATAATTTGAAAGGAACAAAGCGAGTGTGATCTTCGTTCGAATGAATGAAATTCCAGCTCTTGAGAAAAAACTGTGACAGACAGACGCAAATAGTACCACAAATGTTCTACGTAGACAATTACGGCGGAACACCAAATAGGATAAGAAAAACTCAATTTGCCGCAAAAGAAAAACTACAACTTATTTGCAAAGAATTGGACTCCAATGTTCCTGTCTGCCTTGAGGCTGTTTTTTGCGTGGGACTTGTAACAAATATATCTAATAGAATGGCTGACTTCAAACGAAAATTTTACCTGTATGACCACGTCTTGTCTTTCTCATTTGGCTAATGTTTATTGTTATCAGTATTATAATCTACTAGCTTCCGCGCGCGACTTCGTCTGCGTGGATAAAAACTAGGCTACAAACTATATTATATCAATATAATAATAATATTATAACATTACAACTAAATAATAATATTACAATAGTTGTAAGACTATTGGTTAAAAACACAATACATATTAAATAAAAATTATGAACTTACACGAACCACTAAGAGAATAATAAGAAAACTAAATTAAAACTAAAACTAGAAAATAAGATAACAGCATAGAAAACCAAGAAAGAAAATGAAATATAAAAATATTTTTTTATGACCGGCTCCCTCCTGGTCCAAAGGTGCCATAAATACTGGCTGCATTGCCCCGCTGAACTGCTACCGATATTTGTTGGACCAGGTAAGAGCCAGAACGAGGGTCGCAGCCCTCGTCTCTTAGACGCCGATCCAGCTCCCAAACAAGCCTCCTGCCCTCCGAACACCAAGGACCAGCCGTCTCGATAGCGACCGGAACAAAGTCGTACGCCAATTCAAGATGGGCGTATTTTCCATGTTTTAGTTTAGCCGCATTGTCCGCGGCCGCACCTACTATCCTCATGGTATGGGAAAGGTGAGTGGGTGCAAATGTCCACACAGGTTGCATCCCATAGCAGGCAGCGGCCTTTTGCCCAGGGGATCAGCGTAAGACCATCCGGTCTCTTGCCATCGGTACGGCTTAGCCCTTGGGGCTCCAGAACGCAAGGAATACTTGCCGAGACCATGGCGCGGCGTATAAGCTCTTTAATGGCGTGATGTCTGGGGATACGCCCTGCACACCGCAGACAACTTAGACCATGGTGTCCGTTCGCCTCGACCATTGCTCCACATATGCAGCGGTAGGGCTCGCATGCCTTGCTTCCAAGACGCAGAGCTACCGCTGTCGTCAATGTATCATTGTCGAGCAATGTCCCCAAGTTTGGTGAAGGCAAGGCGTACAGCCACGCCCCAGACTCGGGAGCTCTGGCAGCTTTTAGACGAGCCACATCTACCCCAAGAGCTGCATTTAACAGGTTTGTATTACAAGATATATCGTCCCAAATTCTTTTTGATGCGGGGTTGTCTGGTTGCGTTACGTCAGAGAAGCGAGACCACTCAATAGAGCCTCTCTAACATACGGTAGACAAATATTGGCACCATTAAAAGAGAGTATCTTAGTGACAAGATCTGTCGACGCATGGGAAGAGGCGAGGAATGCAACGATCCGAACGTGATGACCCCGACGTGATATATAAATACGCAAGAATTCATTGGAGCCATTGGAGGCGATGGATTTCATTATATTTACGATATTGCGTGAAGAAAAGTCTGGCAAAAAATAAGTTGATTGTCTAATAAATAAGTATAATGTTTTAATATAATAACTGTAAAAACGCAATAAATGCATACGAGTATACTTAGCAAATGGAGTCTTATGATATATCGGCAACTTGGCCGTAACAAGTTTCGGTATATCACGTGTGTTTGTCACAAATACATGCACAAATTTGAGTTTGATATAGATTTAACTTATGAAAATATTGATGTTTTACTATCAGGTACGGAATCCGGTTAAGACGTACAAAGGTCAATAAAAGGTACACATGACCAAATACGTCGATATTGTTAATTGGACCTTAGTTATTGGCTTGGTAAAGGTTGCAGGAGTCCGTTGGATGTTATGGCGCAGGCAGGACCGGTCATTGTGACACTCTTTGGGGGAGGCCTGTGTGCAGTAGTGGACGCCTTTTGGCTGATATGATGATGATGATGAGTTAATTGGACCTGTGGCTTAAGTGGAAAAGCATTCCTGTGGTTCGAGTCCCACCGGATCTATTTTCTTTTCATGTTGTTTGAACTTTGTTTCAATAGTACAGCTAGTTTACTATATGGTGTGCGCTTATAACTATGCACGTTTGATTTGTGTGGCAGTCTAAGGCCGGTCACACACAGTCGGAATCAGTCACCGAATTCAGTATCTGGATCACTCAACTCAAAGTGTACCGTTTTAATTGCTCTTCAGTGATTCCGATTTTCCGTTCAGTGTGAGTCAAGCTTTAAAACCAGCTATTGGCGTTAAACTAGCCAGATGAGTTAAACTATGTATTCAATTATAACAGTACATTACTACAGAGGCCGGGAAGTAAGGGGTTGCCGGCCGAGTACATATAGACTAAGACGGATAGTTATGAGGCTGGCAACCCCTTTTCACGCCGAGGTATGTATAGAGCTTTTCTCAAACATTCAATTAAATAAATAAATAAAACTCCAAGAAATCAAACTTTAATTTTCATGACTGAACGCCGTCATGCTGTGCCACAAATTGTGGACTGGAAATTAAAAAAGACCATCTTGCAGGCCTCGGCCTCCCTGTACGAAATGCTATTACGGATATCTCGTCTCGTTGCGCCCGAAACGTGACACTTCGAAGCCCATTATGAAGAACGCTACGTCAATATTTCATTGCATGTTTGAGAAAACAATTTTATGTGCGTAAATAAAACTAAAAATTTACCGTTGACGCAAGGTTATGCCCTGGCGCTCGTAATGGTGATTATATATCACTTATTTAAGTGCCAGTACGATGGCTGACCAAAATGTTGCTCTCTGACTCATGAAATAGTTTCATACTATTTGCAAGGACGTCTGCCATTGTTATTAAATATCAATTAATATAATTATACACCTCGTTGTGATACAGTTTTAACGATGTGGTTTTTCGCCTGTATTGAATAATAAAATTAAAATAATTATTTTGTAAAGTCATTCCCTTAACAGAGGTCCCACTCCGCAACCTATTTGTGAATTATTTAAACGATAAGTGGATCAACATGGTTCATTCGTTCCGTCTTGCGGTCACGCATGGTCGATTGAAAATCAATGTGACTCATTGATATTTAAAAGTAATTGATATCCAATGTTTAGTTACAAAACGAAATTCAGCTGGGTAATTGCGCAACTTTTCAACGATCATTTTCAGATTGCAAAAGGATTAATGTACTTATCGAAGGCAATAATTCAACTATTGGCTCTGTGACCGGTAGGTAGAACTCGCGAGATCCTAAAATAAACAAAAACATTGAATTCTGCTCACAAAATTTCACAAGAGTTGGTTGATAAATGCGACCTGTAGATGAGAACGGCCCAAAGAATTATTGCCCAACTTGAAACGGAGAACTTCGTTCGCTAAGCTCGCTCGTTAAATGTAGTCTGGTTACAAAACACACTTTTACATTTCACATTGCCATTTCAGCTCCGTTCTGTACAGCAAACCAAGGCGTTTCATACCAAATTCCACGGTAATTAGGAATTAAGCCCGTTTTACGCTGCGTGCAAGAATTGATGAATTCCAGAGCGTTTTAATTTAACCCAAGCTCTTCAATTTCCATTCGTGTTCACCTAATGACATTGGTAGAATGGTTTTAGAGACGAAAAGCTTAGAAAACGTCGATTGGATAACGAACCATGGGGTTTACTTAAACCCATATAGGCTTATGGAAATGAACGGTTACGTAAGATAACGTTTCTGGGTCAAAATAATGTTTAGTATGAGTTGCAAACATTAGGTTATGATCCTCAGACCAAGGAAAAAATATAGATGGAGCATGACGAACCACCTAGAGAAGCCGGTTTTCAACCACGCCAAATAAATTTAGCATACATCAACAAATTCTATCTATCTATTCAGACCGTATCCACCCGCTGCTGTTGAGTCATGCCTCTTCTTTATTACGCCACTGTCGTCGGTCCTGTGCTAATCTCATCCACTGTTTGCCTGTTCGGCAGATATCATCGGTCCATCGGGCTGGTGGTCTGCCCGCTGACAGTTTCCATGACCTTGGCCATCATTCAGTAACCGTTTCGTCCATGTTCCATCGTCCCTCTTCGCCAACTGTCCCGCCCACCTCCACACTAAGGGAGCGACCACACCGGTGCGTAACGCTGCGTATATGCATTGACGTGTCGGATGCGTCACGTATTCTTCATACATTTTGCTGCGTTTACGGTGCGTTAGCGTATTTTGAGCAGCGGTGTGGGCGTACCTTAACTGTGTAATTCGTTTGCCGACGTCCGCTACTTTCATTCAGCGCCGGATTTCAGTGTTACGGACACGATCTACTGCGGTACATACCTACATGTATTTGGGAGAGTTTCCCATAAATTAAACATTCGTTTATATGAGCAAGACATCACTCACATCATACATACATATTATGTAAGAGTTACTTTTCCTTTGCTCATGTTCTCGCATGATCCCATCCGCTGAATAATGTACACATTACCTCGCTAAAACAAGTTTTATTTTATTCCTACAGTAATCTTGAATACGTAATAATGATAGTCTGGTCAGTCACCGTACGAGTTGGGGGGGGGGTTTTTTAAATTCCCTAGATCATATTTTAAAATCCCTCAGTCGATTCCAGACTATTGCATTAATTGGAGATATCAATATAAATATTGCTCCTGGGACGACAGACGTAAATTCAGACTCTTACTTAACTATCGCTGCTTCTCATGAAATGCTGCCGGCTCATGATCTGCCCACAAGAAACATTAGTTGTTTGGACCATGTTCTACTAAAAACTAACACCTCTTCTACAGTTTTGGTTATAGATTCCTTTATAACGGATCATGCCCCTGTACTTTTTTGCTGCATGCGAAAAATAAAATTACGCAAAGTTGTGTGTCATAAAGTCATCACAGACGAGTCTAGTTGTGTCGAGGCATTAGAAAATCATGATTTCACAAATATCTTAACCAATACTGACGCTGAGTCTGCAGCGAACGAGCTCGTGTCGGTGATAACAAAAATAGTACATATACATTCACGCTCTATAAAAATACCAAGTAGACAGCGAATAATTAAACCCTGGATGACTCCTGGTCTCCTGCGGTGTGTTAGAAATCGTAATTGTCTGTTTAGGCAATCTAAAAAAGATCCTGATAGTCTGACAGCCAAAATTACCTACACGCGTTACAGGAACTATTGCACTAATCTGCTGAAAAAGATAAAGCGTGCCTACGACCAGTTGCAGTTCCAAAAAGCAAAAAATGATCCAAAATTAACCTGGAAGTTAATTAAAAACGCCGCTCATTTAAATTCCAATGTATCCTCAGCCACAGACTTATTATCTTCGCATACAAATCCAGAACACGCTGTTAATCATGTTAACGAATACTTCAGTACTGTTGGATTAAAGTTAGCGTCCAAATTTACTAACAACACTTCTGTTGACGCTTCCGTTAACCCAACCCCATCCGTAGAAAATTCTATGGTCTTTCTGCCAACAGATGAAAAAGAAGTAGAACGCACTATCCTATCTCTTAGAAATTGTGCAGTGGGATGGGACAATATCTCAGTATCGTTAGTAAAATCAGCTCATAGTTATCTTGTACCTGTAATGACGCACATATTTAATCTTTGCTTTGCCACGGGAACGTTTCCTGCTGTCTTCAAGAAAGCGCTGGTTCAGCCAATCTTTAAGAGTGGGGACAGGGACAGTGTAAGTAATTAAAGACCTATTTCGATCTTGTCAACATTATCTAAGGTCCTGGAAAAAATAATTAACAGTAGACTGAAGAATTACCTTGATTCTTTTAAAATTATTTCTGAAAAACAATTTGGGTTTCGAAGTGGAATATCCACGGAGGATGCTGTTCTAGAACTAACAAATTCAGTCATAAATAACTTTAACCAAAACCTTAAGACTGTCGGCATCTTCCTGGATCTATCGAAGGCGTTTGACACTGTATCTATTCGCATACTCTTGAATAAGCTGGAGCGTATAGGAATTCGTGGTCATATTTTGGAACTCTTCAAAAGCTACTTGAATGGGCGAACGCAGTGTATTCGAATCGGTCCTTTTACCAGTCAAGACGCTCTTCTTACGTATGGCGTGCCCCAGGGCAGCGTCCTGGGGCCTACATTATTTCTTATCTATGTGAATGACCTGTGTAATATTTCATTGAGTAATTGTAAAGTCCTCGCTTATGCCGATGATACCGCTCTTCTCATCCAAGCTCCCACCTGGAAGGAAGCTCGTTCTCATGCTGAAGCTGCAATGAGATCTGTCATGGCATGGCTTTCCAAAAATCTTCTAACTATCAACTTAACTAAGACAATGTTCTTACCTTTCGCACCAAAATCAACTTCACTACCCGATCGTTCGTTCTCTATAGGTGCACACGAATGCAATCCTTATTGTAACAACTGTAGCTGTATTGCTCTATCGCGCTCCACTAGTACTAAATATCTGGGAGTACTATTTGATAGCCAAATGTCATGGAAGGAGCAGGTAGATGCAACAGTTGGTAGAATCAGGAAACTAATCTATATTTTTAAAAAACTCAGAGCTATAGCGGATCAGCAGACACTTAGAACTGTTTACTACTCTTTGGCTCAATCAGTCCTATCGTACTGTTCAACTGCCTGGGGCGGTTCCGGAAAAACAAGGTTCCTAAGACTTGAGAGAGCCCAAAGGGCTGTACTAAAGGTTATGCTGTCGAAGCCAATTTTATTTCCAACAATAGAGTTATACTCCCTTGCCAAAGTTCTAACAGTAAGACAACTTTTTATAATGCACACAATACTCCGTAAACACGTTACCATACCATTTGTAAGTTCTTCTTCCAAACGCCGAGCGAATAGGATCTGTAGGGTAATGCAATGTCGAATTGGGCTAATCAAGCAGCATAATGAATATCTCGGAAGTACTTTATATAATAAAATCAACGCGATCTTGAACATACATTCACTCACAGTGCGGGAAGTTAAAGTCAAAATCGTAAATTGGTTACAAAAATTATCATACAATGAGACTGAAACCCTTATTTCTGGCCATTAGTGATCCATACAGGTACATAAACACACACATACACCCACACACCCGCCCACACCCACACCCACACACACACACACACCCACACACACCCACACACACACACACACACACACACACACACACACACACACACACACACACACACACACACACACACACACACACACACACACACACACACACACACACACACACACACACACACACACACACACACACACACACACACACACACACACACACATACACACACACACACACACACACACACACACACACACACACACACATTCATATAATATTATTATTGTTTTTAACACTTTTTTGTATCTTTGGTTATATTTATTTATTTAAACTTTATTGCACAAACGTGTAGTAGATTTATTTTCGCATTGTGTTCTACCACATCATCTGTTAGCATGTAATCCTAGTCTATATCTGTCTATACATATAATCTGGTTATACATCAGAACAACACAATTAATGTTTTAGAACTTAAGTCCTTTTGTGTCCCGAGGTGGGCGTAATCGCTGCGACTCAGTCTTTGACTACTGCAGCCGATTACGAATGTTTTGTTATTCGGTATACCTGTTATTAAGTTCAATAAAAATCTTTAAATCTTTAAATCTTTAAATAAAATACTTCTTGCACCATCGAAAAAGGTGAATATCCTCAACTACTTTTATCGTCACGGTTGGTGGATCAACATTTAGGAGTACAACGTCATAGATATACAAATTGGCTTGGATCTATGTATTACTCAGGATAAGCTATGGTAATAATAATACCACGACCGAGCGAGTACACAAACCGCAATAAGTGTAACAGAAATGTACGTTACCTATATCATTCACTGTTTTTGTTATAGTTTTTAGGGTTCCGTACCCGAAGGGTAAAACGGGACCCTATTACTAAGACTCCGGTGTCCCTCCGTCTGTCTGTCTGTACCTATATCTGTTCGTCACCAGGCTGTATCATGAACCGTGATAGTTGCTATTTTCACAGACGATGTATTTCTATTGCCGCTAAACAACAAATACAAAAAACAGAATAAAATAAATATTTAAGGGGGCTCCCCTACAACAAACGTGATTTTTTGCCGTTTTTATAGATAATTAATGGTACGGAACCCTTCGTGCGCGAGTCCGAATCGCACTTGGCTGGTTTTATTTTTATTTTCATCATCATCATATCAGCCGAAAGACGTCCACTGCTGGACATAGGCCTCCCCCAAAGAGTGCCAAAGTGACCGGTATTATTTTTATTTGCTGCAGCCGAATTAGTATGAGGTTGGGGAAAATAAACCATTACCGTGAAACATGCCTACTTTGCCACCAGGCAAAACTTTGCCCAAAAATCAAATTTGAAACAAATCTGGCAATTAACACAAACACAACATATAAATGGCAATTTTATTATTTTTAGTAGATACTAGATTATATTTATGACTTTACTTTGAGTCATATTTACATGTCTTTAACTTCAGCCAGGAGCTTGCAGCAAATTGTGGAATGTGAGGTGTATGGATTTGTATGGCAAAGTTGACAATACCTAGGTAACATTGCCTATCTGTACTGTGTAAAACTTTTCGTAGTTAAGACCAAGATGTTAAAATGGAACGCCATGTTTGCCCAAAATGTTTAACTGAGTCTTGTCTCCACATCGTAATAATTCGACATGGTCAATGTTGGCAAAAGTCCAGATAACTTTACCCGCGATCAAGATCGATAAAAAATTGGAATAGGTGTTTATTAAAAAAATATTTCTCTTCATGAACACATGCATATGACGACGATGGATTCTTTAAGCAAAAAAAATATCATCTTACCGTCGGGGGCTACAGAAGAAGATGGTTTATTTTTCCATTATATTATTTCTCTGTATCATATCGTTTATCATCGTACCATATAAAAAATATGAGATATTCGTGTTCGGTACCCGCCCAAACTCAGTAGGTTCTTTATGGTAAACCGTCGGCCATTTTAAACGAAAGCATTTCCGTTCCTTATTGTGGCAACGCGTATTAGCTTCTCTGACGAATCAAGCAAAAAAAAGCACCAGTGTTGCCAACTTAGACTCGTCAAATTTTAACGTTCTATTCTTCTTCTATTTTTTAACGTTCTATTTTTAACTTTAAACGCCAAACACTGTCCGTTTTCAAAATTGCTATTCTCAAAGTGAAAATAACATGGAGGAATTTTTCAAAGGTTTCTATCACAGGTCTTCCTATGCTGACAGTAGAATGAAAGGCTTAGTGGGTAGTTTCTGCACTGTCTGTGAATATTCGTTTCATCTGACTGTCAAGGGCCAAAACGAAAAATCAACATGTAACGTAGGGAGCCTTAAGGGCCGCCAGGACGGATCTCTCCATACAACGGAGTTTGGTTCTCCAGTATGCTGTTTTAAAATGAGAACCAAACTAAGTTTGTATGGGGAGTCGACTGTAGTCGCGCGTGCTAAGGACTCTTAACGAAACAAATCTTATAAGAGTAAATACTTACCCAAATCTTCTTCAAGTTTAGGATCACTGAAGCGCCCTGATTGTCCGATAGCCGACTCCAGCACCACCGCAAATAGTAGCACACCCCACGCCATCTTGTCAAAAGCGGACGCCATTTTGCGCTAGTCGGCCATTTTGGTTACATCGCGCGCTCAAAGCGGTTGGCGTACCTGGAAGCGGAAATTTATGTTGAAAAATCGTCCTTTTGCTGGATATTTACACTACAGCAGACAGAATAAGGGCTTGTGATCCAGAAAAAAAAATAGTGATGAAAACGAGTTTTCTAGCTTTAATACTAGTGGCTGTCTGTGAGCTGTAGAACTCACGAGTCTGTGTTTTTTTTTCTATTTGCATAAACTAAGTCGACATAAAAAACCTAGATATCATTATCAGACCTGCTCACAAAATTTCACGAGAATCGGTTGAGAAATCCGACTTGTAAAGGAAAACAACTGGACAGCCAGACAAACGAATGAATGTTGGCCTAAGTTGAAGCAGAGAAAATCTTTCGCTTCGCTCGCTCGTTCAAATGAAATCAAGAAAACTAACCACTCTGTAATTCTTGTATACCACTGATCATAGAAAAATTGCAGCTCTTTAAGTGTATAAAAGTTGCTATAAATGTATTTAATTTTCTCACACAATAAAAACATGTAGATTAGTGGTTTTTTTTTTTTTTTGGTTGTACCTACCTACGTTTACTTCACTTATTACGAGTGGGAGAGAGAGAGCTGTAGAACACGCAAACCTGTATTTTTTGGATAATTTTTTCCTAACATCTTTATCTTCAAAAGAAATCTTTATGATTGCTTTACCTGCTCACAGAATTTCACCACAATCAAGAGCAAGGTTACCAATTTATCACTTATCGTTGATTCTCCGTTGTATCGTTGACTATCCGTCACGTGTCGACGAGTATGCGAGAGCGCGAGAGCGACGGATGACTTATTCACACTCCCTCAGTCAATAATTAATGTACAAGTCGTGTGCTAATACATATTCCCAAAAGGGGTAGGCAGAGCACATGAAACTTATGTTCCAGCGCCACTTTTAGCATAAATGTGGGTTTAAAAGATCGGCAAAATGTATTGCAGTGATAGCTTGCTAGCCCATCGCCCACAACACACTTCAACCCTGCTCCCTTAGTCGACTTTTACGACACCCACGGGAAGAAAGGGGGTGGTGAAATTCTAACCGGACGCCACACGGGGATTGGTAATATCATTAATTAATTAGTTCCTCGTTTTATTGGCCATCAACACCTATGTAGCTGCCATTCACCTCAACTTTGACAACTCACGTTATAATTAATTAGGGACAATTTCAAAATCGTTTCTCAAATGGAAGATGTGGCATACAAAAGAAAACCGAAGTCCATTCAACGAACCCTTCCTTTGAAGTCGGTAAAGGATCCGTAACATACCCAATAACTCATTGACATAAAGTGACTACAGGAGCGTATCATTTAAACTACACACGCAAAGCTTTTAATCAGGTAAATAAAAGAGAGTACTTAAAACTCGACATAGTAACTAGCTTATTCGTTATGAAAGGAACAACCTAACATATGTTTAAAATACATTTTCTCAAACATGCAATGAAATATTGACGTTGTGTTCTTCATAATGGGCTTCGAAGTGTCACGTTTCGGGCGCAGCGAGACGAGAGACCCGTAACGGCATTTCACACAAAATTGGTGGCCTAGGCCTGCAAGATGGTCTTTTTTAATTTCCATTCCACAATTCGTGGCACAGGATCACGGCTTTCAGCCATGAAAATTAAAGTTAGATTTTTTGGAGTTTTTTTAATTTATTTCATTGCATGTTTGAGAAAAGCAGTAGATAGACATACCTCGGCGTGAAAAAGGGGTTGCCAGCCTCATAACTATCCGACCTCGCTACGCTCGGCCGTCTTATTCTTCATCGAATCTAACAATTATCCATATACAGACAGGGCAGTCCAATTGATTTCATAATTAAGGTGCTGGCCACCATTCCTTCTTTAAAAAAACTATAATTATTCAAGCGCTTATTTTTAAACCGTTTACAAATTAACTCTTAATCCAGTTTGCTGATCCTTGAATCGCCAAGGACGGTTTAAATGACCACAACAACTGAAACGTAGAAAGGTTTCTTAATACAGTACAGGAGGTCAAACTCACTCACCAAGTCACATTACAGTATGGCATCATGTGCTGCACGCGTTCGTTCCGACGCGTTAAGAACACAGTAAACCGTCCGTTTATACAAAAAACGGCAAATTCGCAATTACTACATTCAGTTTTGCTAATTTAAAATTACTGATTTATGATAATTTATAAAAGTGTGTGCGTGTGTGTCTGTGTGCGTGGCTGGCGATCCACTTCGGGTCGCTGAGCCAGGGGAGTAAGTAAGTAAGTATCTTATATTCAGAAGGAAAGTAAAATATATGATATGATGTGATATGATTTATTTATCTCACAATATACAATTTCACTTAAAACGCGAAGCTGTATTTGCTTTTATGATATACATTCTTTCGCTGTTATTATTTTTGTTACTGATACAATAGAACTTGATTAGAAATTTCGTGATGTGTTAAATTTGATTTTCGAAAATAAGCGTTCGTCAAAACAAGATTACCATATTTTTGGTTTACGATTTTCGTGTATTATTGATAGGTATTTGAAATTATGCCACGGTACCGTTCGCTTGTAAATAGACGAGACTTTATTACTCATAAGTTTGAAGCAAGGACGCTGGACAATAACTACGACTTAGAAAAGTTGAAAAACCCCCGACATTTTCATTTCAAAGTCCAATATCTCAAAAACGGCTTACCAAATTTGCATAAAACATAGCTAAGAACACTCGGGATAAAATTATGAAGCCACAATAAAAACCGCATTCAAATCGGTCCATCAGTTTGGGAGCTACGATACCACAGACAGATACACAGACATGTTAAACTTATAACACCCCTCTCTTTGCGTCGGGGGTTAAAAACAAACCTTAGGAAGGTAATTAAATACGCGATTAAGTCCAATTAAGAAAGGATTAAATACCAACCCGATTCCAATGCTATACCTCAAGTTGAATGAGCCCCTGTACGAGAGTAGTAGTCGGATTAGGGGGACCAGCGATCGTATGCTAATGCGGCTATCGCGTCCGGCAGAGGGTGTATTTGCATTGTATCGTAATCGGCGGGGCGCGGAGCCTGTGACAGCGACTTCGGCTGACTCTGAGCTCTAATTCACAACTATATCCGTACTATATCTATGCATACGATATACGGTACGTCAAAGTCGAAGTCGAACAATTTATTCAATAGCTTCCGCCTGCGACTTCGTCTGCGTGGACCCGGGTACAAACTATCCTATGTTTTAATCCAAGCTATTTACTATCTTCATCCAAATCGGTTGAGCCGTTAAAGCGTGATTGAGTAACAAACATCTAAACATCCAAACATCCAAACGTCCAAACATCCAAACATCCAAACTTTCGCATTTATAATATTAGTTGGATTAGTAGGATCTTTACAATCTGTATAATAAAGAGTTAAAGTTTGTGAGTAGTTTTGTGACGATGAATGTTTGTAAATTTTTATGTAAGGGAACAATCTCCGGAACTGCTCGTCAGATTACAAACAATCTTTCACAAAAGGCAACTCTTCACGTTTAAGTAATAAGAAGCTGTGTACAAGAGTTCGTCGTCTCGTCTGTTCATTACGTCCTATCGTTCCAATGCACTCAAAATGACTGTTTGTAAGAGTGCCTTTGCCTATAGGTACTAATATTATAACGAGGAAAAATCTGTGATTGTAGCTTTGTAAGTTTGTATATTGCGTAATCTCCGGAACGGATTATCCATCCGGCTGCAAAAAATATTTCACTTGCGTTTGTTTAGAATATACTTTTTGGTTATAGTCTATATTTTACTTCGCGGCTTTGCCTGCATTTTTTGCAATACGCGGGCGAGGCAGCACGGGCAGCTAGTGTAATTATAATTTTGGAAGATAGATACATGAAATGGCACGTATCTTTTTGTAAATTAACGCTGATGAAATCGCGACCCTATAAATAAATAATTACCCCTCATTCCCGCTAGCAGTGGCACCCCACAACCCCCATCTATCCCTCACTAGATACACCTTTTATTTTCGTATGTAAACGCCCGCTTATATTTATTGGCCGACGTTTTGTTCCGATCCGCTTTTAATAGTCGAAAAAGCCTGGGTTTGGAACTGAAACAACATTGGAGTGTTGATTTAGAAACGAATCCGAATTTTATTTTTGCAATCGTTCAGATTTAAGCGTATCCAGCACGGTCCACTCAAATCAACTCTCCATACAAACATAGTTTGGTTCTCACCTTGAAAAAAAATATATTTAGGGTGTCTGTCCTCCCCTACACCTAAAGCGGGGATGTATTCTTTTTCTCGTTAAACCCAAAACTCCTTAAACTAGTGGTAGTAGTATATATAATGAATTTAAAAGGAAATCTATCACAGACAAGTAGGCATAAGTAGTTACCGAGTAATAGTCGACCAACTTAATGTGTACTTGGAAAGGCCAATTTTCGTACAAATTCGGCCGACGCAACCTCACCGTACGTCGATGTACCTAAGACAGACAGGCAACTACGGAACCCTACACTGCGCGAGGCCCGACACGCACTTGGCTGTTTTTTTTTATATCTTAATTTCCAGCACAGTAACTAGTTTCCGACCTAGATATGGCAGATCTTATTGTGTTATTCTAGCATGTCGTTTTAAAATGAGAACCAAACTAGATTTGTATGGAGAGTGGAGCGTCCTAGCTACATATTAGTAAACTGTGGTCCTGATGACCCTTTATCGCTTGAGCCCCTCTTAACTAGGACTATTCTTATTTTTTGCTTCCCAATTCAATTTTAAAGTGCATACTTCGCGCGCTCTCTTTCATACGTGCCCAGCTAAGTGCCAGAGAGAGCGCGCGAAGCCCATTGAAATGCAATTGGAAAGTGAAAAAGTCACCTCTTTCACCGATGTTTTGTATTAATTTGCGTATTTTGTTTGTGCAGAGGGAGAAAATATTAACTGCAAGCAATAATTTACCTTAAAAACCAAGTTTAAATGGACTTTAATTCACACATTTGCTTTCCAGTTTACCACAAGAACTGCTTTCCGAGAACAAATGCGTTGATTATTTATTACGAAATAATCGAACACCAGGAAAAAATATATTAGATGTTTAACAATGCTCATTAACGTTACAGCATTTTAATATAATAGTATGTATGTATAATGTAAAATACCTTTTAACATTATACATACATACTATTTTTTTTACCCATTATATCCGCTAGCGTGGAAAGTTATTGAATTTGGAACGTGACGGTCAATCGCCAGATCCAACTTTTTTCTATACAGAATGAGAGGTCATTATCCTGCGTTCAGATACTGATGGTGTTTGCCAATAATTAATTGTTATTATTTTGATAAAATTAAATTAATAATACTTATTCTTTCTTAATTACATACGAAATATCAATATTTAGACTGACTTATAAGGATACAATACGAATAAATAATTTTAAAATGTAGTTTTATTTATCAAAAAATTTCGCTTATACCAAATTTGGAACGCACCGTTTGAAAAGTTAATTTAAGAAAAAACTCATGTACCTACATTTAATTTTGTTTTGTTTTAAGCCACAGTAAAAACAAAATAATGGTGGTTATTTATAGATTTTAGTACAGATGATATACATATATGAATTTTAATGCCTGCTAATTTAACGGAAAAGTGAAATAAGCGTATTTGAGCCTTAGTTTACCCGTGCCGTGCGTGAGTACCCAACAATACTTTGACTTTTTTCGTGTACATAAATGTTTATGTTACATTTAATAATTATAAAATGCTATATCTTTATGAGATGTAAACAAACCTTTATTGAAAGTGAGTATAAGGTCCAAAGTACTTCCATTACATTTACAATTTTCCTCGCGGTGGTGAGGTGAAAAGTTGTGTGTTTCGCTCGGCAGCAAAGATTTTTGGCGTCTCGTGCCTTGAAAGCCTCGCTATGCTCAGGATTGTAATCTTACAATCCTTCGCTAGCTCGGCTTTCAATACAAGCACTTGCGCCAAACAACAACTTTGCAGCCTTGCATAACAAATAACTATGTTCAGCCACAACAAACAGGTAAGTAAATAGTTAAGGCACCCTACTTTTTGCAACATTTTGTAAGCAACAAGGAGTTGCTCAATGCAAATATTCAGATTAGTTACAGATCATTAGGTTAATCCCGTGTCAAGAACAAAGCATTGACGACGGCATGACAGGGTCGCGAAACTATGCGATCTTGGTGACTGTTAAACGTAAGTGGTGGGGTTTCTTGACAACTCATTGTTACTCAACTATATAATGCATATAAAAGGGAGGCTGCGCCCTCCCAGCATTCATTCCAGTCCTACTCCTCTCTCGGAGCAGTTGTAGTTACTCGTATCTTTAAATACAAAGTTAATCCTACACTGAAGTTTTACTCATCACCAAAAGTTAACTTCCTGCAAGCAAGATTCAGCGTGTCTCTCCACATTGAAAAACTCCTGGAGGACGACATTTCTAAGTATATTGATACAAACATTCCAAAAAAACATATCAAACAGTTTTATAACCCCATTTCATATAAGATTAAAAAACTCAAGTGCGTTAATCCTCATGCCATATCAAGAAAAAACCATTTTGAAACGCATAAACATGAGTAGGTGTAAAGTACTTAATGGTCGAAATACAATATATATATTCCTTTGATATCCCAGATTAACGAAGACACGTACACGAAATTGAAAGAAAGAAAGAAAGAAAGTATTTTTTATTCGCGACAACTAAACATTAAATTGTGGACATATTTGAGACACTACTATAATGTTAAAGAGAAATGAGACTGTAATTTTTGACTCCACAGTCAAACTAACGATGTAGTTTTGTGGAGCAATGTATCTCACTATTCATGTATAATTTTAGTTGTTAATAAATAAATAAATAAAAAATAAATATCTAGATCTACATATTTCTCACGAAATGGCCACAACTCTGCAAAACGCTGGCAGACCCAGCGCTGGTCTTCCGTTGAGGCCAATTGCCCGTTTAAACTCTAATGTTATATGGAATTAGGTACGTCGTCTTTTAAATTGTGTCGTTTGCAAACGATTATTAAAAAAAAACCATTTGGCGTTTTTTTCTTTTTGAATTTAGAATGCGATATTAAGGCATTTTGATAAATAATATTAGTCGAGGGTTATGTCCACCCAAGAATCGCTTTAGTTATTTTCCCGCTCAGTGGTGGAAAGCGAAGGCACCCTGGCGGCACTCAAAGTATTAAGGTGACCGAATATTTTCCTCGTCCATCTTTAGCAGAGGATGGCTCGCATCCAGAATACGATGCTGCGCTCCAAAACATAGATAACGATGCAGGCGACAAAATTACCATCCATGCATCCGGATAGGTGGGCTAGTATTTATAGCCACCAAGTGGATGCTGCAAGGAATACGCAGACGGGGCAGGCCTAGACGGAGATGGTGAAATTACTTAGGGTGGGTTGCAACAAACGTAATCGTATGCGTATAAAATCGGAATGTATGGAGAGTTTGACAGGTTACTAGGTAATGACAACTGCCATGTTTAACGTTGATCGATCTGTAACCGCAACCCGCCCTTAGACGCATTTCTCGACAATGGGCAGGAGCGCAGATACGGGAGTCATAGCATTCAAGGGGCCCAGCAGTGGGACACCGAATGGGCTAACAAAAATATAAAAAAAAACAACAGTGCTCCCCTCACACAGGCATTTAATTTCAGTGTTAGGTAACATGCGGCAAGGCATCCTCAACGTCGGCGTTATCGCGGCCGGAAAACACACATTTACCTATTCTGCGCACCTCGTTAGCGAGGGGAAAAATACACACGCGGACTAGGTAATTTGTGCTCGCTTTAGTTTTACTGTAAATAAAGATACAGGATACTTTCTGAAGCACAAAGTTGGTTAAATGCGGGAAAGAGGGATCATGTGCAAGAGAATGCAGAAAATTATATTCAACCAGCTAGTACGAGTAGGTGTTTTTCTTTGCCAAGCGGAAAAACCACGGCATCGGCTACGAGAGTAAATGAAATAAATGAATGTTATCATGCAAGTAGGCTTAAATGGGAGATTTACAAGTCAAATTCTACCAGCGTTTCTAAAATGAAGACCACTATCAAAAAGAAACGCCGAAACTCATAATAGAAGCGTTGCAATTTTATTGACAGATAATGTAATCATTGTTAACCTATTCAGCGGCAGTCACGACATAAAGGTGTGAGAGCTGAAAATGTGGCAAAAGATGGTCAGAATTCAGGCTTCAAATCCGTGCTTAGTTACGAACAGGTCTTCTATGAATTCAAACTGTCCAACAATGTTTTTCTAGTCCAGTTGGAACAGCAATTCGACCAATCATAGGGTGGCCGCGCTCTCTTGTTTAGTGTTTTGATCTTTAATTAGGTAGGTACTTAATTTTGATTAATAATTATAATTATTTGCAATTACTTTGGGGTAGGCGTGAAACGCACTATGGAATGTCTCGGTCAAAAGTGAAATAGGTGAACACGTCTCCTCCGAGCCAATATGTCTATCTATTGCCTGTTTTCTAGCCTCTACAATAATGTACTATAGAGTAGCTCTACCCTTGACTACTACCTTCTTGTATAGGAACAGACTCCCCGGTTACATGTGCAGTTTATGATGCTCTACGGACTACAGCTTAGCGCTGTCGCTACAAGCGTAGCGGTGGCGGTAAATAAGTTAAAATCCTTCCTAATCATCATCCATCATCCTCCTAGGTTTATTCCCAGTTGTGCCCTAAAAGATCCCGGGGTCCGCTTTGACACCTAATCTAAGGATTTGGGATATGCACTAGTTTTAAGAAAGCGACTGCCATCTGACCTTCCAACCCAGAGGAAAAACTAGACCTTGTTGGGATTAGACCGGTTTCCTCACGATGTTTTCCTTCACCAAAAAGCTAACGGTAAATATTCTGTACATAAGTTCCGAACAACTCATTGGTACGAGCCGGGATTTGAACCGCCGCTTGACAGCCTTGCAAATTTAATAATGCAAAAGCAACACCTGGTCGATTATGTAATGCTTTGTACGTACGTTAGGTAGATTTAATAGTACTTAGATTGTGTCTCAAGGGAGCAAAATGATAAATTTACGGCTATGGTGGTATATTGAATCCTGAGTGAAGCCAAAGATTCTATAATAGAATCTACAGCGTAGAATCTTGAGCTAACGAGGGATAATGTTGCCACCGAGAGACACATACTACTCCTAGGGCTCCTTCTAAGGAAAATTGGAAAAGGGTCACAATGACTCGTTCCTGAATAGCAGGATAAATAAATAAATAAATAAATAATAAATAAATATTAGGGGACAATCTTACACAAATCGACCTAGTCCCACATAAGCTCAATTAGGCTTGTGTTACGGGTACTAGACGACGATATATTTAATAGATAGAAATACTTAAATAAATAGAAAACATCCATGACTCAGAAACAAATATTCATGCTCATCACACAAATACTTGCCCTTACCGGGATTCGAACCCAGGACCTTCAGCTTTGTAGGCAGCGTCACTACCCACTAGACTAACCGGTCGGTCGTCAGGTACACCTTTCATCCCTCATTTAAAGGCAACAATATTTAACTGTTTTGTATGTCATATATGTTAATTAATTATTGAATTTACTGCGATCATTTGATAGTGACACCATATAGATTTTTTTTTAACTATTTATTTTTCTACGTGACTCAAACCCATTTTCATGTAACATTTCCTGTCTTTGTATTTAAATTATTCTATCTATTAAATATATAATCGTCTAGTACTCATTCGATTTATGTAAGATTGTCCCCTAATAATTATTCATTTATTTAACATTTCATGCAAATTGGTTCGGGTTATAAGCCTCAAAAAATATTAAATAAAACGTTACTTTACCATTCATAATATTTGTAAGGATGACCTAGATATTCGCGGTAAAATGCGGCTATAATTTATACTCAAAGCCTCGGGAAGGTAACAATTAACATAATCCATACAAATACCGCCCACGAGATATTCCCATTTCAATCCTCGACTGATAACGCTACGCGGCTACGGATCCGTAGCGGAAGCCGTTCGCGCTACCCGTAGCAGTTAACGTTCGTAGCATGCTACGAACGTATCGCGCGATGCAGTGAAAGAGAATATCGTCCCCTGATTGCGAAAACCGCTTAAGCTCCGTTTTGGTCAAAAGTGAGATATTAATACTGCTGTATTATGCTTTCCATGATCTACCCGCTACAAAAGCCCGTTTTTTGATACGTGGCTCCATTCCTGATTTGGTGTTTAGAATAACGTCAGATAACACTGTTTTTTCTAAATAATTTACAGACAAAACCTATTAAGTGTCTGTTATGGGGGCTAGCACATTTTTTTTCAAGATCAATACATTCTATCATTATTTAAGCGTTTTTGGAATGTTGGTAGTTTGAACGAAACTTGCAATTTAATTACCAGTCTAAAGATGCTAACGAGATAAACTAGATTTTTGCAGCAAGCGATAAAAACAAAATGTGTGTTTAGTCATCTGTCAAAATAGTCTAACCACCTTTAATATGTTTTGTCAGAACACCAAATCAATCAATAGTCAAAATTGATCTACAGCAAAAACATGCTAAAAGTAATATAAGCGGCTTTGCTCGTTACGTTTCGCCCTCGACCACATTCAATTCATTTAACCAAAACCGCCTAAGTGCACTATCGCCGCTATCCCGGGGAGCGCGGGGGGGTCACACCGTGCCCGCACTTGGCGCACTTAGTCGTGTTTTTATTTCGGAGCGATAATTACGCTACTGCGCGCGCGCATACCTTTTTATTGGATTGTTATTACCTCTTTTTTGTGTTTTTATTGGGAGGAAAATCCGTTATGGATACCTCCGCACCACGGGGATAGCGCGGAGGTTATGTCGGACTCGCACCGACTAAAATCCCCCCGATGGTCCTCGACGCATTTCGGACAGCTCTGGGATCTTCTACGGAACGCACTAGTGCCGCCCTAGCGTCACGCCTTTGTGGGTGGTTTTGTGTGTGTGAGTGGGGTATTTAGACGATCGCAGGCCGCAACTGCGACCGTGTGCTGCCTCGAGAGTCCCATTTAGTCGCCTTGTACGACAGGCATTGAATACCATAGCCATATTCTACTGCCCGGGCAACAGGGCGCAGTGGCGGCGACGTGTTATTGTAGCCGCCTCCTCCTCCTCCAAGCAGGATCTGTACGCTCCCGCTCGCACTCTATTCTCTCTCTCTAGTCTCCTTACGGACCAAGGTCATGGTCCAGTGTCATGACACTTACAAAAGGTGACAGCTGCATCCCAAGTGGAGTCCTTCTTAACATTGCCGCTATGAGAGCGGGTGAGGAGAGATTTTGTCCCACTTCTTGCATTAGGACCTGCCGCTCAGACTGCCACTTATTCCTTCGCAGCACCTCCATTCTCTGCGCACAGGGCATTGTAGACTTGGGAATCCATTTCAGCCAAGATGTTAAGTGGTGGGAACCGTGCTAGGAGAGCAGCCGCCTCGTACGATATCGTACGGTATCTGCGGGCGACCCTAATGGATATCCGGCGCTGAACTGCCAGTATCTTCACTCTACTACGTAACACGTACTCCAAGATTTGGCAGCAGTCTGTGCAGTGCACCCGATGTTTTTTTAAACGGGGGGCGAGCCGGTTGAAGTGCTCGTCAAAGCTCCATCGGCCGTCTAACTTGAGGCCCAAGTATTTTATAAACTGACCTACTTGGAGCTCTACCTTTCCAACATGCACGGAGGTGGCGGGAGGCTCCCTGCCGCGACGCAGTCCATGTAGCCAAAGTGCCTCTGTCTTGTGTGGCGCGATTATAAAACCGAGACTGCGGATCTTATTTACCACGAGTGCCACGCCTAGCTACGCCAGTCTAGTGGTCCTCACGTAATTTTTCCCTTCAGCATAGACTAGAGTATCGTCTGCATAGCAAACGACGCTGACGCCGATGGGGAGTCCTGCTCGTAGAACTGTGTCGTATGCATTATTCCACCGAAGAAGTCCCAACACCGACCCCTGAGGTACCCCGCATTTGACTTCCCTGCATGTCTGCGCCATAACGACCGGGGTAACGAATGCTCCTGTCGGATAAGCAAGCTTCAATCACGGTCCTCAGATAAGTAAGCTTCGATCACGGTCCTCAGGTAAGATGGCAACTGATGGTACACTAAAGCTCGCCGAATTGCATTCCAAGGAAGAGAGTTGAAAGCGTTGACAATGTCAAGGCTGATCTCCAGCCCCACCCTTCCTCGCGAAATTGCCTGCTCTGACAACGCTCGGACGCGAAGGATTGTATCAACAGTCGATCGACCCCGGCGGAAGCCAACTGAGTATCCGGCAGGTTTGGACCTTCGTTATTTAGATGCCTGTTTACACGGAGGGAGATAATACGCTCAAAGAGCTTAGACCTGGTCCAATAAGCATATTGGCCGGTACGCAGAAGGTGAGTCTGCAGGCCTCCCTTCTCTTTGCAAGAGAACCAGTTTTGCCTCCTCCCATATCATGGAAAAGCAGCCATATCGGAGACAGCTGCTGAATAGGCGCCTCCATCGCAATCATCATCATCCTCCATGCTCGGCCAGGAATACCATCTTGTCCCGGTGCAGTATTTCGTGCAGTAAGGCGCTTTACGGCCCACTTCAATTCAGCTTCGGTTATCTCTCTCAGAACACGGGTTCAGGTCACACAGCAACTCATCCCACGACCGAGATTTGGCGTCGGCGATTGCATTCTGCAATGCCATGGTCGCTTCGCGGTACACTGCATAGTTCTCCTTTTTCTCTTCCGGCGTCGCCCTTCTGCGTCTTCTAGTCGTCGTATAGTTTTCAGTCAATTGTCTCAATTAGTCAGAATGAACGAATATTTTACATTCATATGTTGATTATTTCATTGGATTCCTACTTTAATCTTATTACTATTTCATTGCTAAATCTAAAATATCTCCCATAAGATAAATGTCACTTAAGCAGAAATACCTTTCGAACACCTTTGTTATTTATTTTTACCTTTTCCCTTATATTGAACTTTGTCAAGAAACAGGTTAGAGTTACGATGGAGATGACCATTACAAATAATAAAGTAATTAAACCACAGGAGATGGAAAAATTGTAATGAAACCTCACGTGCCAAAACATTGTACATGTATTTTCTAATTATAAGTACTTTTAATTCCTTAATTTTAAAATTCTTTCAGAAAAAACCTACAAACTGCATGGTGACTTTTAAATAAACTCAAATAATACAGAATCTGAAATCGTTTGAAGACTTTATTCAGTTCAAACATTTATTAATTTACATCAGAAATTATTATAAATCGGAAATTCCTATCTAAGGCTATTATTTTAAGAGATACAAAAAAAAGGTGTCTTCAGGAACAACCGCTTAACTGCAGCACTTTTTACGGTAAACCCTAAATTTTATCCTCTTATCCTAAACAAAAAGTAAATAAAGTCAAATAGTCTTAATAAGCGATAAACTGTTCATATAAAAACACGAAAATGCTTTAGTTATTATTGGCCCTTCATAGAAATATTAACATGCAAATCTTTAAATGCGTTTTTCTCAAAACTACATGTCATGCACTTAAGCGGTTTTCGCAATCAGGGGACGATATATGGCACGACAGCCATTTCCATTTTATATTATAATTGGTCAGGTTAAGGTTGGATTTAGAATGGCTTCTGCGAACATATCGCGGAAAATGCTGAAAGAGCATAAGTATTACGAATCCAATTTCGAGTTTATACTATACGCGGTGGTGCTAAGGTTAAGTTTAGAATGGTTCCGGTTAAGCGTTTATTATTTCTAAAGCAGCGACACGCGATTTACAAAAATATTTAACGCTGTACGTGCATATTTGTTTTTCCCCGTGACGGAATTTAGAGGTGTTTATGTGATTTAAGGTCGAACGTCTATTCGCCTTTCTTTCATTCACTTATATTATAAGAATAATTATAATCTATATTGATCCATCCATTGTAATATTATAGAGTTTTTCAATAACGAGTTTATGATGCACTGGAATAAAATAGTCTGTGAGAAATGTTAAAATATATTACAACTATAACAAGTTATAATTATACTAGCTTCTGCCCGCGACTCCGTCCGCGTGGAAATCGTTTATATCGCAGCTCCATACAAACTTCAACCCCCCATTTCATCCCCTTAGGGGGTGATTTCCAGGATGAAAACTATCCTATGTCCTTCCCCGGGATTCAAACTATCTCCATACCAAATTTCATCGCAATCGGTTCAGCGGTTTAAGCATGAAGAGGTAACAGACAGACAGACAGACAAACAGACAGACACACTTTTGCATTTATAATATTAGTATGGATAGTATATAGTATGGATACTTACAGTCAAGTGCAAAAATATGTACATACGTCAAGTGCTTGCTGGCTTTGGCGGGAAACTAGACAGATCAGACGATTTGAAGCAATTTGTTATGAATTTGACAATGACAAATTGACAGCTTATTGCTCATTTATGTTTTAAGTTTCTATGGCTGATAGTTTGAAAAGAGGTATTAAACTTTTCAGACTAAACCATTAGTAGGGTGACAATAAATTTTAATTAAAATTTAATTTCAACTTAAAAATTTGTTATGATAAAAAAAAAAATGGTTCCACTTAAGTACTACATAAACGTGACCGCCATCGATTACTGAATTAGTAAAATGGATTCCTGTTCACCGATTAAATTCCACCGTGTATATAAATAATAAATAAATAAATAATAATAAATATAAGGGGACACAATCTTACACAAATCGACCTAGTCCCATAGTAAACTCAGTAAGGCTTATGTTATGGGTACTAGACGACGATATATATAATAGATATAAATTCTTAAATACATAGAAAACATCCATGACTCATAAACAAATATTCATGCTCATCACACAAATATTTGCCCTTACAAGGATTCGAACCCAGAACCTTCAGCTTCGTAGGCAGCGTCACTATCCACTAGGCTAACCGGTCGTCCTATATATATACCAAAATACACATACAATAACTAAATGTCATAGAAACAGTCTCACTTACAGCCGATAACAAACAGCACATACCAAGTAGGAAGGAAAGGAAAAGAAAAATAGTAATCCTTAAGTCTAGTTTTAAAAATGGGAAGAGACTTAGCACGTTTAATCTCAATAGGCAAAGAATTCCACAATCGAACAGCTCGGAAAGTAAAAGAAAAAATGTACGTATGGTTGTTCGGCTCAATTTTTTTAAAGGTACCTATGCAGGTATCGTCAACCGGTTGAGCTGCACTATTTATTAGGCTAAAATTAACAGTGTCCTGTCCTCAGCGCGATTTCAATCATTAATGCAAGCGATTAGTTCCCTTGTGAGACAGAGAAGGCAACAATTCTAAATTTAAGTAGGTACTTTTAACGTGGCAGTGCTGGCACCAGATACAATTTTAGAGTACAGTCAACCAGCGAACGAAAAAACCATAGAAGCCAAAGAAGCGCCGCAAAATGGCCCCACAGAATGGGTGCCATCGCCATTATGCGGTGTTGGGGGCGGGGTGTCAAAACGATGCCAGGCAGCCGTTTACTTCGAATATGCACATAGCGGGTTTTGGGCACGTTGTTTGGGTAGAAATTTGTAAGAAGCGCACCCTATGTTTTTTTATTCATATATGTGTCCCATAGTTCTTAAGCGGACATAAGAGATATGGGACATATTTATGAGTGAGTTCTATGCACCCATATTTTTGCACATGACTGCAAGTTGTTACTGCCGACTGTCTTTATTGCACAATCACTGGAAGCGCCGTTAGCCCGTAGTAAAAGTGTTAAAGTCAATGAGTTTCATACATTAACTGGGCGCGCTTAGAATGAAACGCACGACACAAATAGAAGTTGTGACTTTACTATTTTATTTTATTACTAGCTGATGATACGCCCGCGTGGTTAAAGGAAAATTTTCCCGTGGGAATTAGATGTTTTCCCGCTGGAAAAAGTAGCCTATGTCACTCCCCAGCATCTGAACTATCTCCATACAAAAATCACATCAATACGACGCTCCGTTGCGACGTGAAAGAGGGACAAACATACAAACACACACACACACTTTCGCATTTATAATATTAGTAAGGATACTTGGTCACAGGAAGCTACGGTAGTCTAGTGGTTCAGGCATCTGGCTCTCAAGCGGCGCTCGTGGGTTCGAATCCCGGCTCGTACCAATGAATTTTTTCGGAACGTATGTACGGAATATTTACCGTTAGCCTTTCGGTGAAGGAAAAACGTCGTGAGGAAACCGGTCTTATCCCAATAAGGTCTAGTTTTCCCTCTGGGTTGGAAGGTCAGATAGCAGTCGCTTTCGTAAAACTACTACCGTGCCAAGTCTTAGGATTAGGTGTCAAAACGGACTCCGGGCTCTTTTAGGGGCACAACCGGGAATAACGCCAGGAGGATGATACCTGGTCGCGGGAGACCGCTGGATGCGGGTGGCGCAGGACCGATCATTGTGGCACTCTTTGGGGGAGGCCTATGTCCAGCAGAGGACGTCTTTCGGCTGATATGATGATGAAGGGCGATGGCAAATAAGCAGCAATTTAGATTCGAAATGAATGATAAGCGCGTTGCCGACCCTTTGATTTGGGAGCTCTGGCGACCTTACTCCCCACCAATAACCAACACATACATACAGTTTGTTTCAGTTAAAATGACGAGAATTCACTTAACATGGTATTTTATAACTTCTTTTGTAGGTAAATATGACAACAGAAAGCAACAAAGCAAGCAAGAGAAAGCAAGTTTTTGGTGAGATAGGGCACAGCGAAATGTCATCCCGATCGAATTTGGAGCTGCCCAACTGGGGAAGTACCTCCGCCTTGCAGGAGACCACAGCCATAATAACACTACCTACTACTTGCTCTGTAGTAGTGTTGTTCCTGGAGGTGAGCAAGGTCGCCAGAGCTCCCGAGGATGCGTTGTGTTGAGAGCGAGGGGATTTGTTCCTTCAGCTGTCAACACGGCGAATCCTCAAACATATCAAGGGTCGGCAACGCCCATGTTACTCCTTTGGAGTTGCATGCGTCTATAGGCTGCGGTTTCCGCTTACAATCAGGCGGGCCGTACGATTGTTTGCCACCGTCGTTGTATTTAAAAAAAAACAAAGAGACGTCATAAAACTGACCTGAGTGTGTACCGAGGGGTAGTCACGTAACGTTTCTAATGCGCGTTAGGATCATATTTTCATATGAATATTGTCATTTAGATCTACCTAACATACGTAAAATGCGTAACGGGATCGACCTGCGGAAGTAGCTACTGTTCTATTGTTTATGCGTAATTGTTTTACACCCCTACTTGAAGATAACAATTAAACAAAAGATGTAGGTAAAGGTTGGTTTAAGAAGTTTTCGTCATCTAAACTGAAACAAAGTACAGAGCTGACTGTTATTATGGATGCGGTTTTCTGTAGTCAGGAGATACTGTCCTAGTAGCCTCTCTCTCTCTCGACTGTCCTCAATATGAGCGAGGTGACATAACGCTCTGCCTCTCTCAGAATTAGTAACTTTAATAACACTTATAATGTTAACCTACAGTCCATTGTAAAAATATGGGTGCATAACAACTTACTCATAAATATCACCCATCGCTCTTATGTCAGCGGGTTCAGGTTTCGGTACATATTTATGAGTGGATTAAAACGATACATATTTTTGCACTTGACTAAACATTTATTTATTTAAACTTTATTGCACAAAAGAGAACTTATCGTACAAAAGGCGGACTTAATGCCATATGGCATTCCTACCAGTAAAACCTTAAGGCAAAGCGGAAAAGATTGTGGGGCAGTGCAAATAACAAAAAAAAAAAATACATTACGGTATTCCTATATACAACATATTTACACAAATACATATACATAAATAAAATAAATACTTACATACACAAATAAATATATACATAAATATACACTAAATACACACTTACAAGCGAAATTTTCAAACCTGTAACCTTTAGTCTACTCGGATTTGCCAGCAAAGAAATGAACATGATGATTGAACATGTTAATTAACTGAACAATGCTCAGAATCTCGTACAAGCGTTCTTCAAATAGATCGTTTTTTTGTCTCGTTCCACTTTATTACAGCACAATATAAAGGTAAATGAACTGGATTCATCGCTTTGTAGTGCACTGCACAAGGCAATGTTAATTACAGACTGGGTTTTAATATAAGATACACAGATGATAGATGGATATATATATATATATATATATATATATATATATATATATATATAAATCATTTATTTGATTGCTACATATACACCAAATACAAAAAAATACAATAAACACAAAACTTAACTCTTAACATATTTTTTTGAAATAACCGTCTCTTTTATGACAGATTTCAATTAAAAGTCAGCAAGTTCGGCGATTTAGCGATGGCTGTTGTAGAATATCTGTTTCCTTGTAGAATTCTCTTAATGACTCACGCGACCCCAGGTTATAAATTGGTCTAACAGCCCATTTAATATCAGCTCATAAACCGATATTAAGAAGCATATAACCTGTATTAGTACGTTACAACAAGTTATATTAAAACATACGTAGGTATTGCCTAAGTTAAAAGTAAAAAAGGAAGCTTATATTTTAATCTACCATTGATAAAAAGCTAATTTTAGCTGGCAAAAATGCGTGTGCAAATAAATGCCCTAAATATTTGTCTATTTACTAAAATAAGGAAATCTTAAATTATCTGCTACCTATTGCAGAAAAAGCTAACATAATAACAGTTCTAATTATAGAATCTATCATTAGATGACTAAATATAATACCATCTTTCTTTGGTATACCCTTTATTAATTCCTATTATTTGTACTTTATATTAAATAATGAACCATAATTCCTAATGCAAAAACTAAAACAAATGGGTTGGTTCACTGTTATAAAAAAAAATCTGTTTGCCAATTATTATGAATTTTAAACAATATGATACAGAGAACGAATATAATCGCTATCACTGCATAGTATAAAACAAAGTCGCTTCCCGCTGTCTGTCCCTATGTATGCTTAGATCTTTAAAACTACGCTACGGATTTTGATGCGGTTTTTTTGAATAGATAGAGTAATTCAAGAGGAAGGTTGTATGTATAATATAGTACCCGTGCAAAGCCGTGGCGGGTCGCTGGTGGAAAAATAAACCATTATTGTCTGAGTCGATGATAAATTAACACGAAACAAAAATACTGATTAAAATAATTTGTTTAATTAAGAAGTATAAAAATTTTACCAGATTGTACAATTTTCTCAATATCAGTGACAATACCAAAAACGTTCAATTCCCAAGGTCTACGTCATAAACTTCCGCACCTATTACATAACCCACAACTTCTCCAACTTATCTCTCATTTCCCCGCCCGTACCGAAACTAATAAAAACCCATACTCACAACTCCACCTCATCACCTACATCCAACAACACTGCACGATCGCACTACCGAAGTTGAGGGAACACTGATCGCGAACCGACCGCCAGACGCAAGCGTTCGTTGCGCACTGAACTCACCTCAGCCGCTGTGGTGCCACAGTAAAGGTTTAAACCAAGAAATCGTCGTTGCCAAATCAAAAATGAACAGTTCAATCACAATCGTTTCAAACCAAAAGACCTTTTCGCGTTCATGTCCTGAGGCTCTAGTATAAGTTTTACCTAAACAAAACGTTACGACCGCGTTCGCGTTTAGCTGTCAAATCCCATACAAATTGAGGGTAAAACGCAAACGCGATCGTAAAGTTTTCTTTCGGTAAAACTTATACTAGAGCCTCTGTAGCTTGGTTCATTACAGTAGGGGGCTGGGTTTGCGATACTGCAAGATGAAGACATGACCTGGTAAAGGTCGCTGGAAGCCGCTGGATGGGATTGGCGTAGGACCAGTCATTGTTGCACTCTTTGGAGGAGGCATATGTCCAGCAGTAAACGTCTTTCCGCTGATAGGATTATGATGACGATGACGAAGATCCAACAGCAATATCATGACGTATTACGATGGCTGTGCTGTGTATCCAGTAGACAATCATGACCATAAGTCGCCCTCCAGTTCGCTCTAAGCCTTCTTACGATAACCACGCGTGCAAGTCCCGGTAGCAAAAGTCGGCGATTCTCAAACTTTAATTACGTTTACTAAACTTGTCTTCAGGTGTAATCATTATGCTCTGTGCCAAGTGTGATGAAGAGTCGAGCGATGGTGCACAGTGCACTACTTGTAAAAAAATGTTTGGGTTTTGTTGTGCTGGTATAACGGAACAGGCCTACCGTAAACGTAAGACTCCGTGGAAGTGTCATGCCTGCAAAGTGGAAACGCCAGCATCATCTGCTACTAATGAAGCGACCTCACTGGAGTCCATCATGCTGGAGCTTAAATCAATGCAGCGTCACCTGGCGAGTATGCCAGTGCTTGTTAAAGATGTTAAGGCGATTAAAAGTGAAATCGACGAGTTAAAAAAAGCCTGTGACTTCAATAGCTCTCTACTAGATGACCACAACAAACGTTTGGATGGCGCGGAGGCTAAACTATTAGAATTGTCGAGTCTTGGAAATACTATCCAGTCTCTAAATAAGGAGCTTGATACCGTTAAGAGCGATAGTATCAGTAAGGATCAATGGCAGCGATTAAATAACGTGGAGATAAAAGGCGTACCACTAAAACAAAATGAAGATTTATTTAAAATCCTGGACCACATAGCGCTAACGGTTGGCTATCCAATTCAAAAATCCAGTGTTAATTATATTTCTAGGGTGCCAATACACAATAGCAAGGAGAAGCTAATTATCGTGAGTTTTATTAATCGTTACGTAAAAGAGGACTTCTTGGCTTCTGCCCGTGCTAAAAAGACGCTACTGGCTAGCGAAATTGGCTTTGTTGGAAACGCGCAACACATTTACCTGAATGATCACCTGTCTCAGGACTACAAGAAGTTGCTCACCTCTGCGAAGAACTCCTTAAAACCTAAGGGTTACATGTTTATTTGGGTGAAGTTTGGAAAAATACACGTGAGGAAAGATGACTCATCAAAAGTATTCATCATTAACAATCAGGCGGATTTAAACAGACTGTTATAGTGTGCGTTTTTTCAAAAATAGTGTCACAGTTTATCTCAGAATTCTTGGTTTACGTGATATGCAGTTTTGCGACTAAATTTTATTTAAACCTATCATTATCCTTGTTGTGTCAGTTATTGCTAGTGCTTTTTCCTATTAAACCTACTTATATAATTTACGAGTTAAATTTGTGTAAACGCTATTCGGATAGTTTGAGAACCCTAGGGTCACTGGAATGCAGTTGCTTGTTATCGCTGATTGTCGCCCGGCCTACTGCTTGCGCTTCTAACTTGAATGCACTTGAAGATTATCTTGTGCACAGTATAATTGTCTCTTTTTCGCTTGTTGCTAATCTATGTATTTATGCGTATGCGTATTGCCCGCCTTGTCACACTACCGTGGTTTATTCCATGTCTAGTTGGATGAATGTTATTGAAATTAAGTCGTATGTTCTACTGTTCCTGTTTCTATGTGCCTCGTATAAAAACGAAGTTAATGCAAGGAATGCTAATGGGATGAAGGCGGCTATTTGGAGGTATTTTATACCATGTTATTGTTATTGTTTTGCGTTAATATTTAGTGATGGCTAATAATTTTAATGGAACACTTTCTTTATACTACCAAAATGTTAGGGGACTTCGATCCAAAACAATTGATTTTTATCGTAATATTCTATTAACCTCCTATGATATAATATTGCTAACTGAGACGTGGCTTGTGGATGGTATCGCTGATTGTGAGCTATTTGATAGTCGGTATGTTGTTTGGCGGCGGGATCGCGACCTAGTGCTGACTGGGCAGAGTCGGGGAGGTGGTGTCGTTATAGCTACCCGGAAGGAGTTGGCTGTAGTTCCTCAACCTGCCTATCAATCCTCAGCGGAGGACTTGTGGCTCACTTTAACAATAAACAATACGGTAAAATTACATTTATGTGTTGTATACTTATGTAAACAGGGGCAGGGGTACTCATTTTCAGACCAACTTTGCAACTTTTTGGATAGATTGGGGGAATTTGTAAATATAAATCCTGATCATAAATTCCTTATAATCGGCGATTTTAATTTAAGTAATATTGTGTGGACGCTCAATAATCAACATTACTTACCTACATATTATGCATCTATAGATGAGTGTAACCTGGTCGATGAGCTAAATTCCCTTGACTTGTGTCAATATAACGGCGTGATAAATAAGTTTGGTAAAATACTGGATCTAGTACTCTGTAATGACGTAGTAACTGTGTGTAATTGTCAAACCCCTCTTGTACCCATAGACCCATATCATGAGGCTTTAAATATATCAGTTTCATTTGCTTTTCGTACTTTCCTTAAACCGGCACCAGTTATGAAATATTATTACAATAAAGCGAACTATGAATTAATTAACTTAGATCTTTTAGACATAAACTGGGAAACTGAATTCTCAAACCGTACATTAGAACAATGTGTAGATTTCTTTTATTTAAAGTTTCAATATTTAAGAGATAAGTATGTCCCGCATAAGCTTATTACTGTTAGCACATACCCTGTCTGGTACTCTAACTCGCTTAAGAAAGCCCTTAAAGAAAAACATAAATATCATCGCAAATTCAAACTATATGGTAATAGGTGTGATTTGCTTGCGTTTGAGTATCAGAGGGAAAGAGTTAAGCGCATGGAAAAGCGATGCTTCTTTAATTATACTGAGAAAGTTGAGAACAACATTAGTAAGGACCCCAAGCAATTCTGGTCTTTTGTTCAATCTCGATTTAACTCTTTTGGAATACCGAACTGTATGTGTTATGATGGTGCCACTATAAACTCAGGAATTGACATTTGTAATGCGTTTTCCGATTATTTTAAAACAAGTTTTCTAGCGCAAGCCGCACCTTCTATCTCTCGAGCATCGTGGAGTTACTTCAACTTTGATGACTGTGCCGATTCTATTAGTCATCTTCACAATGTTTCGGTGGATCCTGCTGTAATTACTAAATTATTACTCAGTCTTGATCCTAGTAAGTCAGCAGGTCCGGACCAGGTGCCAGCTATGTTTCTAATTAATTGTGCTAAAGCCTTAACAAAACCTATATTATTATTATTTCGTACATCTTTCGCTGAATGTTCTGTCCCGTCGGTTTGGAAATCAGCTTTTATTACACCAGTTATAAAGAAAGGCCCTAAAACGGACGTAACAAATTATAGGCCGATTTCCAAATTGTGTATTTTGGCTAAGGTTTTGGAAAAAATTGTCCATTTGCAGGTTTCATCAGTATTCAAAAACACTATAGATAGCACTCAACATGGTTTTGTTCAAAGGAGGTCTACAGTGTCTAATCTTGCTCTTCTGAACGATTTTGTGTCTGAGACAATGGATTCTGGCCACCAAGTGGATGTAATCTATACTGACTATAGTAAGGCTTTTGATAGGATTGACCACGATATCTTAATATATAAACTTTACTTAATGGGTATTAGAGGGGATCTTCTGAGGTGGTTTATATCTTACATAGAAAATCGCTGCCAGTCGGTAGTGATCAAAAACTACATGTCAAGCTGGGTATCCGTACCAAGTGGCGTTCCCCAGGGATCTTTGTTGGGACCACTCCTTTTTAACGTCTTTGTGAATGATATAGGTACCTGTTTTCGGTTTTCTAAGCTACTCAGTTTTGCTGACGATATGAAGATTTTTGCCAAGATTGCTTCACCTGAAGATTCTACTGCGCTGCAGTCTGATCTAAACCGACTGGATAGATATTGTGTTATGAATAAATTGGATTTAAATCCCTCAAAATGTTTCACCGTAACCTTTTCTCGAAAATTAAATAAAATACCTACTTCTTATTCATTGAAAGGTAACTGTATTCAGCAACTAACCAGCATAAGAGACCTAGGGGTTTTTCATGATTCGAAGCTTATTTTTAATGAACATGTCGATAATATTATAAGTAAAGCTTCTAAGTCACTTGGATTTATAATGCGTAGTTCGGTTTGTTTTACACGTATTAAGACGCTGAAAATCTTGTATTGTGCTTATGTGAGAAGCAAGTTGGAATACGCATCTCAGATATGGAATCCCCAATACAAAATTTACATCGATAGAATTGAGCGATTACAATCCAAATTCATGAAATTTCTTTGCTATAAAATGCATACACATTACAGCTCATCTAATTATTTAACCTTATGTAAAAAGCATCACCTGATACCCCTTGTTAAGCGTCGTGAATTTGCTGATGTCTTATACTTGTTAAATATAATAAGAAGCAATGTTGACTGTCCTAATTTACTTGGTAAAATTCATTTCAATACTCCCATAAGAAGTTTCCGCCATTTTCGTCCTATTAGCATGTTCCATGTTTCCACTAAATATAGAAAGAATAGTTTTTTGTGCAGAGCAGGCAGGAGTTTAAACGAAGTTGTAGTTAAATTAGATATAGACATATTTTGTGATAGCATACAAGCAATAAAATCTAAACTGACAAGATTCTTCATGTGTGATACTTCAGGTGTAGGCTCGGGTTACTAGAGTTTATATACATTCCAATTTATTAACTACCTTGTATTTGTTTATTCCCATTGCCATGCTTGCTATTGGTGCGCGATTGGTTACTGTGCGTAATGTACGCTAAGTTTAAGTTTGGCTATAGATTTATTTGTGTTAGTTTATTTCTATAAGTGTGAACCTGTAATTGGCTATATGGTTTTATTATTTTGTCTATAAATATGTTGCGCTGTTGGTTTTCCATGTATCAATAAATAAATAAATAAATAAATAAATGAGATAGTATAGTAAATAATAGTCGTTGATTGGTATATAATATTTAGCAGTACAATATCTATAGAATTAAAAGACAATTCTAGTTTTTGCTGTTCTGCTTTCCAAAAGCTATATTTTTTGTTATACCAAATTTAATAGAAAATTCATATTAAAGAAACTAGTTTATAAAAATGTTTTTATCTAGCTATTTAGTACATATAAAATAATTTAAATACAATAAAGCATACAAAATAATTTAAATACTTGTAACTACCCTTTTTTAATCGTTCTTATTAAAATAAAATAAATCCGTTTTCGCCTGGATTTTTCAATCCCTGCAAGACCTGTGCATGTTTTGTTTAGTTTATTACCATAACAACCACCTGATGATGGACTCCAACCTTCGTACAATCAGCAGCAGAAGTAGCTACGCAAAATAATACGCTCAAAATTATCTAGACAGTCCTTATTGTCTTGACATTAGAGTCGTGTGTAGGTCATTTTGAGCACTTTACCCGCGTAGCTACTTTCGCGGCTGACTGTAATTTCGCATTAACGTGGGGTGTCCAAGATTTACTTTTTTCAGTAAACCGTTTTAACTCGTCAAGTTGCCTTACTGTTTACTTTCTACTGCAGCTCTACCGTAGTATAACCCGGTGCAATTACGCAACGCCCGTATCGCTCCAACCAACTCTGCACTGCCTTCTTCCAAACATGGCCGTATTCGAACGCATGGAAGTTGAGTATCACCCTTCATAATTATATCATATCGTCGTCTTAGGCGTTGTTGTCTATAAGGGTGGCGTTTTGAATTTAGCTGGATTATTTTAAATTTTCCCCCTCGTTAGGCTTGCTTTGATTCTAAGGAATCGAGGCTCTTTAGTTTTCTTTGGCCTTCTTTGAGAGCTTTTAATAAGATCGACGTTCGTACGATGAGGTCGCTGGGGGCAGTTAATTTAAAGTATGCACGGGGAACTCTTCAGCTCTTCAACTCGTAGATTTTAACTAGTACAAATTATATAATAATAAAAATCAGCCAAGTGCGTGTCGGGCCACGGGCAGTGTAAGGTTCTGTAGTTGCCTGTCTTTCTTAGTTACATCGACATACGCGCGCCAACTAAATGGTTGCGTCGGCCGAATTTGTATGAAATTTCTAAGTAGATTTTAAGTTGGTCTACAAAATTTGGGCTTCAAAGCCCAATATCTCGCAAACGAATTACTACTTTGAAAAATCGTTTTAAAAAACCCATAATATTTTTGAACACGCTATCCAACGACACCCCACGCTGTGGGTTTAACAAGACAAAAAAAATACAATCCCCACTTTAGGTGTACGGGACCCCAATATTTTTTTTTTAATTTTCATTGTATTCTTCAGTTTTGTCGGCGTGATTGATTTATATACCCATGCCGAATAACAGTTTTCTAGTAGTAATGGTTACTGAGGTAAGCCGAAGACGGACGGACGGACAGACGGACGGACAGACGGCCAGACAGACATGGCGAAACTATTAAGGGTTCCTTGTTGACTGCGGAACCCTAAAAAACGAACTATGAATATACTCGTACAATCAATTATCTTATATCCTTTAAGTATATCCGTGCTTCTGGATGCCAGTGGCATAGTATAACTAGTTCATATAAAATATAAAGACATAATTTTAATTTTAGTAATTTTAGTTTTAACGTATGATTCTTCTTGGACATATAAATAAACCGTTCATATCGTCGCCCAGTTGATACATTAGTATAAGCTTTTTTTATCACTGTCACTGCCAGGAACCCGCCAAACGGGCGCCTACGGTGTAGTCGCTTTCCGCTGCTTAGCGGGAAAACCCCGGGATCGGCTAGAAGCGTATCGATTCTTGGTAGTAAATGAGTTAAGAACTCGATCGGTTTGTGTAATCAATTATGTGCCATCACTACATAGTATAAAACAAAGTCGCTTCCCGCTGTCTAATGTCTGTCCCTATGTATGCTTAGATCTTTAAAACTACGCAACGGATTTTGATGCGGTATTTTTAATAGATAGAGTAATTCAAGAGGAAGGTTTATGTGTACAATATAGTACCCGTGCGAAGCCGCTAGTTAAATTATAAAGCAACCACACATCGGTCAGGCAAATAACTCAATTGCCAGCTATTCTGATATCCGTATATAAACAGTAGACTAAATGTCTAAATTGGCAGGTAGTAAAGTTGTTAAGCTCGGAATTTTCAATGCACCGGGCCATTGCACAGATTGAGCTATTTCCTCATAAATTTAAAGCTTTTCGCTACTGAGGGGAAGTGTGATACCCGTACCGGTTTTAATAGCTTATAGCCTGGATTAAAATATAGGATAGTTTTTAAATAAGTCGCGGGCAGAAGTTAATTTTCAATAAATGGTGTACCTACCCAATTAGCGTGAGTCGTTAACTCAGTGTCAGTTTTGTTACGACGATGAAGTATTCGGTTTGTATAAAAACGGTATCTTTTCAATTTATAAATGACATGCATAACATATACGTTATTTAAATGTGAAACAAGTACCTTTTCATATAATTGTATGCTTAATTTTCGTCACGAAACTGACACTGAGTAAATTTTTGTTTGATAACTCACGCTAATTGGGTAAGCACAAGAATTTTTGAAAATGCCTGTTAAGGTTTGCCAAAAATTACTAATCGAATAAGGGAGCGAAGCAAAAGAAAGGTCTATGCTTCACTTTGGGCCGAAAACCGTTTGTAATAATAATCGTACAATACTACAGAGGCCGGGAAGTAAGGGGTTGCCGGCCGAGTACATATAGACGGCCGAGCGTAGCGAGGTCCGATAGTTATGAGGCTGCCAACTCCATTTCACGCCGAGGTATGTATAGTGCTTTTCTCAAAGATGCAATGAAATAAATTAAAAAAACGCCAAGACATCAAACTTTAATTTTCATGGCTGAACGCCGTGACCCTGTGCCACAAATTGTGGAATGGAAATTAAAAAAATAAAACCGGCCAAGTGCGACTCGGACTCGCGCACGAAGGGTTCCGTAGCATTATCTATGAAAACAGTAAAAAAAAAAGTTTGTTGTATTGGAGGCCCACTTAAATATTTATTTTATTTTGTTTTTAGTATTTGTTGTTATAGTGGCAACAGGCATACATAATTAGTAAAAAATTCAACTGTCTAGCTATCGCGGTTCTTGAGATACAGCCTGAAAAAAAAACGTTTGTTGTATGGGAGCCCCCTTTAAATATTTATTTTATTTTGTTTTTAGTATTTGTTGTTATAATGGCAATAGAAATACATAAGCTGTGAAAATTTCAACTGTCTAGCTATAGCGGTTCTTGAGATACAGCGTTGCGACAGACAAAACGGCAAAAAAAAACACGTTTGTTGTATGGGAGCCCCCCTTAAATATTTTTATTTATTTTGTTTTTAGTATTTGTTGTTATAGCGGCAAGAGAAATACATCATCTGTGAAAAATTCGACTGTTTAACTATCGCGGTTCTTGAGATACAGCCTGGTGACAGACAGACGGACGGAAAGCGAAGTCTTAGTAATAGGGTCCCGTTTTTACCCTTTGGGTATGGAACCCTAAAAAGACCATATTGCATATTTTGTATGAAATGCCATTACGGGTCTCTCGTCTCGCTGCGCCCGAAAGGTGACACTTCGAAGCCCATTGAATTCCATGAAGAACACAACGTCAATATTTCATTGCATGTTTGAGAAAATATAATTTGGTATCAACAATAATTTGGTATCAACAACGCCGCAACCCTGCCCCTCATAAAGTATACAATGTCGGAGTCGTTATAAGTTCGAGCAGTTAAACTCTAAGGATGCTATACATTGTCGGTGTCCTTTATAAATGGTTTTACGGCCTATGAGTGCACGAAGTTTGGACGCTCTACAAAGTTGGAAATAATTAGCAATCAACGGGTTTGTGTAAAAATTTTTTTTTTTCATGTGCGGTGCTTGGCGTCTCGTAATTAAGGCAATAGGGCGTAGCATGCTTGTCATTATCTATCTACACATATAAATGCCTATGTCCTGACTGACTCACTCACTCACTCACTCATCAACGCACAGCCGAAACTACTGGGACTAGAAACTTGAAATTTACACCAGAACTTCTTTTTATAATGTAGGCAGGGGATAAGACGGGATTTTTGGAAATTCCACCCCTAATGGGGTTAAATAAGGGTGCAATGTTTGTATGGGTGAAACATTATTTTTTGGACTAGAGACTTGAAACTTTGTAGAAAGATTACTTATTAACATACAAAAAAAATACTTTCAGCGTTTGAGATAACTCCACCCCTAAAGGGGTTAAATAGCGGTGCATTGTTTGTATGGGGGAAACATTATTTTTTGTACTAGAGACTTGAAACTTTGTAGAACATTACTAATTAGAATACAAAAACAGTACTTTCTGCGTTTTAGAAAATTCCACCCCTAAGGGGGTTAAATAAGGGTGCAAAGTTTGTAAAGAGAGGACTTTTTTTTTTGATCTAGAAACTTGAAACTTTGTAAAAATATTACTGATTAGAATAGAAAAAAAGAACTGTCAGCGTTTTAGAAAAAATTCTACCCCTCAGGGGGTTCAATGGGGGTGCAAAGTTTGTATGAGGGAAACTTTTCCTCTTGAGCTAGAAACTTGAAAGTTTGTAGACAGATTGCTTATTTGAATACAAAAAAGTAGTTTAAGCGTTTTGGAAAAATCTACCCCCAAGGGGGTTAAAAAGGGGTGAAAAGTTTGTATGGAGAGCAAGATATTTTTAAAGTAAGAGATTTGTAACTTTGGTTTTAGACTGTTTCTTTGAAGACTAGAAAAAAATATTGGGTGTTAAACGAGATTCACCCCTAAAGGGGCTAAAAGGAGTTGGAAATTTATACGGGAAACAAGACAATTTTAAAGGGAACTGTAACTTCGGTCAAGGACTAGAAAACAAATTACTGCGTTTTTTATATTCTTCCTCTTAGGTTGGACGTTAAAAGGGGTTGAAAGTATGGGGAACAAGTACTTTTTGAACTAAGGGAATTCTTCGGTCAGACATATACAACGTGTTAATAAAATAACGCAAAACCTGAAAACTGTTTGTTCAGAATCGAGAGTAGAATGCGAAAAAAATAAAAAATAAATTTTTTGACGCGATTGATTTTTTACATTTGTATGGAGCAGGTCGCCCCAGCACTCCATACAAATGTAAAAAATAAATCTTGTCAAAAAATTTATTTTTTATTTTTTTCGCATTCTATGCTCGATTCTGAACAAACTGTTCAGGTTTTGCGTTATTTTATTAACACGTTGTATACTATATGGTAAGCCATTCATTCAGAATACATAATCCTTCTCCTCGCAGAAAAGTACGTTAGGTTAAGTTGGAACTGCTCGCAGAAAAGTAGGTTAAGTTAGAACTGCGACCCTTACCGAACCGAACAGCTACCAGAAAAGTAGGTTAGGTTAGAACTGCGATACTCACAAGCCGAAAATAAGGTAATGTTGGATTAAAACTGCAGATCATTTTGTTACATTAAGAAGTTAATATCGACTAATCAAAATAATTTATTTTCTAACACCGTTAAATGGGGACTGGGGATAGAGATGGAAAGTTCTACGTCTTTTTGGCATATGATAATTTTACTTTCGAAACTATACAGGCAGCCAGGATTAGTTAGAAACGATAATACTTAAAATACGTATATTTTAAACAACGGACATTTCAATTTAGGGTTAGGAATTTAAACCTTTTACGCCTAAACCCAGAACGGAATTACATGACATTGGCATAGAGATAATTTGAGACCCTTGGAAGGATTTAGGATAGTTTTTATCTCGAAAATCATCCCTTAAGATGGTAGAAGTTTGTTTGGGGCAACGATAATTAAGGTTAAGCCTACAATAATTTAATAGCAATACTTTTTCGCAAGTTCTACGCGGACGAAGTCGCGGGCAACAGCTAGTATCACATATCGTTATGGATAAGACATTGTACTCGCATACTTGTCAGAACGTGACGGATTTCTAATCCACAGTGATAAATGATAAAATCTCTGTCTTGCCACTCGAAACACTGTCCTCGTAGCTCAGTTGGTATTGGTAGAGCAGTCTAGCGTTAATAGAAAGGTCGCAGGTTCGAATCCTGTCGGGGGCTACAGACGAAGATGGTTTATTTTTCCACTATATTCTTTCTCTGTATCATATCGAACATGACACTTTTTTACACAACAGGATCAGCCATATCTAAACGGGGCAGTAATCCCCACGCTGGCCCAGTGCGGGTTGGAGACTTCACGTACCCCTTTGAGTTTCTTCGCAGATGTATGCAGGTTTCCTCCAGTTTTACCTTCACCGAAAAGCTAGAGGTAAATATCAGTATGTATTCTTAAGAGTCGCAATCCATATCCATACTAATATTATACATGCGAAAGTGTATGTGTTTGTTTGTTTGTATGTTTGTCCGTCTTTCACGGCAAAACGGAGCGACGAATTGACGTGATTTTTTAAGTGGAGATATTTGAAGGGATGGAGAGTAACATAGGATAGTTTTTATCCCCGTAATCATCCCCTAAGGGGGTGAAATGGGGGGGTAAAAGTTTGTATGGAGCTGTGAAATAAACGAGTTCCACGCGGACGGAGTCGCGGGCAGAAGCTAGTATTAAATATTCGTTCCCGGCAGCAGAACAGCCTGTGATTATAAGTCTTCAATATTGTGTAGGTACTTATTCACATGACGATACTAATACTTGACAGTGTCATAGTTAGTCTAGTAAGTAGTCACCTTTACCAATTTCTATTTAAGGGGCTACCCGAGGTTTTCATCGATTTTTGACAAGTTTTGAATCGTATCTACTACTTTGCACTACAGATAGAATCATAAATCAAACGGCTATCGGTTCTTCAATCTTTTATCTCCATTTTGACAGACCGGATTTTGAAACAAATTAATACTTAATTTTGTATGATTTTTTTAAACATTGTCTAAAAAAACACTTATTTCGCATCTCTATTGACGTGAAAGATCTAACATATACGAAATCTACAAATTTGGGTTCGTCTATGACGTCTCTAAAAACTGGCAGAGGGTTTTAATTTTTCACCAATTAACACAAAAGTTATGGCCAGAAAACCAGTTTTTTGGCCTAAAATTGTTCAACTTTGATGCCAAATATCTCGAAAACAATGAAGTTTGAAGTAAATATGGGATACTATATTGCTTAAAGCCGTTGTTGGTAATATAATAAGCTACAAAAAACATTAGAAAACTAAGGGATTCAGATCGAAGGTCATTGGCGTATGGGAGCCTCTTAAACCACCGTTTATCCTGAAATAACAGTTTTACAAATATACCATTCCCTCAAGTCAACCTCTGTCACCGCCGCCCACATATTACAAGATATACTTAATAACCAATTATAGACTTTATGATACTACGATAAGGTTCACAATCACTTAAGCTCGTCTTCGCCGCTATAGATGGCCTAGGATCGTATTTCCCGAGGGCTTCCAAGAAGGAAAACTATGCAAAATTTCATGGAAATCAGCCTATCTGATTATTTTCCAAATGTCATATCCTAACAAGCCTATTGTTGTAAACACAATCTTACGCGCCACGCATAAGGTTCAAGTTGCAATACAGCATAGCAGGAAGACGAGAATCGACGTTAAAAATATAATCGACGTGTATGGAGTCAAAGAATTTGCGTGCCTTTGAAAAGTGGACTTTATGCTGTAAGACTTAAGGTTGCTTTTAAGTTTTATATGCCGGTGAGCAGAAGGTTAAGAAGTCAGTGCAAGTCGCAACAAAGCTCAGTGAGTATGACGTCATAATACAAACAGTTTTTACAAAGTCCTCACGTGTATAGTATCAAATAGATTGTATTTTCATTTCATTTTTCTTTTGATGTAACTCTACACTAAAGTGATGTACAAACATTGATTTTAGGTTATATATTTGTTTGAAAACTGTCTCAGTTCCGAAAATTGTTAAACGGGCAATAGTTTTTATATTACCCACCGACAATGTCAGGGCTCTAATTTAATTTATCAGGAACGACTTCTTATATTAGCGAGGACTGTAAGACCCCTGCTGTAGTGTACCTTTGCAGGACTTGACCAAGAATTGTAGTAAGTGGCGATCACAATAGATCAGCGATGGTTGCAGTGATATAAGGGCTCTCTAGTCCGGAAGCCACTACCAGAATAATAATAATAATAAAGACCCCTGTAGACTAGCCCTTCTACAGCAACATTCCCGGTAACAATGACAGGATTAGAAACAATACATCCCGATTAAGCCCGACTTACAGAAAAAACAGAAACATACCAGCCAGCATTGCTTCATAAACCTCGAATTTACTAGAACATGCCGTTATAAAAACAACCATAATTATACCAGCGTTAAGTTCAATTTACAATACAATGTTAAATGAAGACATGAGTTTTGAATGGATATTCGATTTGTAAAGATTCGATGGAACACGTGCATGTTAAAACTACACAGAAAGGTCACACATGTTAGTAACAATAAAGGCAATCTTATTGCACGGAGTTAAGGTTTATTATTGAAGATATTTTACGGGTGGAAACAGTGTGAGATGCATTTGTCAATCCGTTGCTCGTTTCCGTTATGATAGCACAGTTTGTTTATATGAAGTATACTTTGAGCGCTAGGGCGGTAGATTCATTCATATCACTAAACATATCGGATCGTAACTCAATCGAGGCGGGCAGTAATAATAAACAAAATCGGTTTTGTTCCAGAAAAACTAGACTGTTGAGATTAGACCGGTTTCCTCACGATGTTTTCCTACACCGAAAAGCCACTGTTAAATTTATCAAACGATATTTCGTACTTAGGTTTTTGAAAAAACTTAGTGGTGCGAGCCCGCGTTCGAAATCTTTCCCCGAACTTTGATATAAGATATTGGTATATTATATGGTACTCAATAGACAAGCAATTTTTTTGCCCAGTGTCTTGCAAAGTTATGATTTATTGTTCACTGTGTGTTACACAAAAGTCAGTTTGTATGGGAGCAGACATAAAATTTACACAAAAACTGTACAAATCCTATTAAACTATGAACAAGATACGTGAAATCATATATGAATTTCGAAGTACGGGAGGACATATTTATATTTTAGAATTTTATATATTTATTTTGCAATTCACCTATATAAAAAAAAAGGTAAAAATCACACTATAGCCTATATCAGTCATTTTACTCGAGCAGCCTGTGGGTAAGGTACACAAAAAGAGCCTACAACGCCCTGCGCATACAGTATAATAATGCATTTAGAATGTTGTTGGGGCTGCCACGTTGGTGTAGCGCATCCCGTATGTTCGCGGAAGCCCGCACGGATGGCTTCCAAGCAATAATGCGGAAAAAAATCGCTTCGATGCTGAACAGGCTCAGGGGTAGTACCAACAGCATTCTGGGTGTAATTGCTGAACGCTATGACTGCCCAGTTTTAATGCACTGGGTTGGTCAAATTAGGGCATTTGCTCCTTTTAGATATAAATAATTATTGTGTTATACTAATATAAGTTTTTAAGTCGTACTAACAATCTATGGATGTAACTATAATTATATCCGAAATAAAGATTTAATAATAATAATAATAATAACCATAACATATCGTGCTGACAGATCGATCGAAACGCCAGGCAGTGCTCGTCGACATCACCATCCCCCATGACGAGAACCTCTTGAAGGCCGAGAAGGACAAAGCCAGCAAGTACCTAGACCTGGCTCACGAGGTAACCGCCATGTGGGATGTTGATTCGACGATCATCGTCCCGGTAGTCGTTTCGGCGAACGGTTTAATAGCGAAGAGTCTCGACCATCACCTCAAGAGACTCTCGCTAGGCGGCTGGATCAAGGGTCAGATACAGAAGGCGGTACTCCTGGATACTGCGCGTATAGTCAGGAGGTTCCTGTCTCTGTCGCCCTGACCGCCGGTAGCTTAGGCCGCGCCTCGCTGCCGGCTGCACCCTAGGTTAGGTTTTTATAATGATTTTATGTTTTGTATGTATAGTTTTATATTTTACTTTTTAGATATAATTATTGTACAAACCTAGTCTAAGACGAAATTAAAATAAAGAGTAAGGTCAGGGTGGCCAACTCCGTCAGCGGGGCATTTCCGTCAAACGGCGTTTGCGGCTATTCAAACGACAGTACACGCTTACCGACTCGATCGGTAAAGCAGAGAGAAAATCTTATACCCGCAGTCAAAAACAGATGGTGCTGTCTAGCCAGTGAACGGAAAAACCCCGCTTTTAAAGTTTAGTTGCGCTCCGAACTCGAACCCGAGTGTAGTGTGCTGCTGTGTTTCGTGACGGTGCGATGAGAAAATGTAAGTTTATGGCTTAGTAAGTATGTTTATTATATAGTTCGATATGCATGTTTGATGGTAGTTTTATTAATTTTCAATTATAATCTGTTGGTGAGAAACTATGAGTGGTTAAATATTGGTATTAACGAAATGATCGAGTAGACAAATCCGTCAATTGTGAAACGGGCAAAACCGTCATGTGCCGGAATTTCTCCATTTCATATATTGTCAACCTTTTTGATTTGGCTTACTTAAATAATAACTATGATTGTTATACTATAATTTATTTTCAATGATTCTTAGTTTAATTTGCAGATGAGCAAGTTTATTTTTTTATTTGTTATTCAACTCGGAAGACGGAGATTAGTCCTGATTGAAAGTCAGTTGGTACTAAATCTGTTATATGTAAAGGCATTGCACATCAGATGTATTAGACGTGCGCTACCTACTGCATTTGAAGGTATACATTTCTGTGGGACAGGTCTTGCCGCTTGTGTGACGTGAGCACGCGTGCGTCTCGCAAGCAGTGTGACTTGTATTAGGAGGGAATACTTAAGATAGCTACGTTTACATTTTCAAACTGTCCAATTTACTTATTAAATACTTATGATTTGAAATTAAAAATATTGTCGCGCCCATAATAACAATGAGTTTGACATTGTACTTCGGAGCTTAATCAACAGTGGCGCCAACTGGTGAGCACAAAAACAGTAGCCCATTATTTTAAAAACATGATGTCAGTTGACGGATTTTCCCTAGGGTTTGGGAATTCGTTTTAAAAGGTTTACTATTCCTGATTATAAAAATAGGCCGGAATTGCCCCAAAAATATATATTTGGCTATACAATCTAAAATAAACCTTAAATTGAGTTCGCTAAAGTTTAGTTTCGATTAAGAGTTCAGCGGTATTTGTTTACTTGACGGATATGTTTGTAATACGTCACGATACAAGAAAAATCGTTGGTTGACGGAATAGCCCCAAACCGTAGGGAAAATCCGTCAACTGACATGTTTTCAAAAAAAATACATATATAAATAACCAGCAGGACTAGCGATTTTATATGAATACATTTATATAGTTAAATAAATGCCCAATCTATTACAGTGATGAGGTTTATTAAAATGTAAATATCCTCTTAGTTATGACCAGCCAAAGTGAACTTATCAAAAAGTATGACGGAAATGCCCTCATTGACCTTATAATAATAATATAAAGAGGTACAAGGTTAATACCCTTTTTCACTGAGTCACAGAATTATACATTTGGAGCTCACCGTTGACTATAAATAAATTGTCAACGAAGCCGCAGAAACCTTTCTTCAATTTAAAATAACTCATGGTAGACCTATTTCGAAACTAGAACGCCAATTGCACGACATTCCGAAGCAAAAAGGATGATCAAAGACAAACAATTCCCAACGCGTCTACAACTTGGACAAATTGTAACGTAGTGGAAATAAATTATTGCGTACTCCGGCCGAGAAATTATACGTAGAAGAAATGACTCCGAGCACTGAAATAACTCATAGGGTATGATGTGAGTCACATTATTTGAAATAATTTAGATAAATAGTGTTGCTTACTTAATTTAGAAAGTTCCGAGATTTATGTATTATCAATATTAACATAATCAAATAATCAAAAGAAAACCTAAATTGAACGAGCGACCGAAATGAAATGAAATGAAATCTTATTTATTTGCGAAGCGAATCAAGTTCCCCGTGTATAGATCGCTCATTTCGAAAACAGTATTCTTTTCATGTCTGTCAAAATTTTCAACCATTTGCCGAATGACCTAAAACTAACTAACCTTCCTTGGATTGTCGAGGATTCAAAATCGAATTATTCAAGTGATGTTAACAAAGAATGTCCTACTCAGTTAATGAACACTTTGTATCCGACGCAATGCCTTATGAATATTATTATTTTCTTTGACCACTTTCCTTTTTGCAAGAGATTGATTTATTATTAGTATATTTTTATTCTTCTCAATAGTTACCTTTAGTCTGACATTGCTACATTTTGTTTTTTTTTACTAATTAATGTGACATTAATATAACAATACATAATAATTGTATAATTTCGATGACATGCATATTGAGAGTCAAAGCATTGTACCTACGCCAAACACTAGCCGAGTGTGATGTAACCAAACAAGCGTACGGCCCGCCTGATGGTAAGCGGACACCGCAGCCTATAGACGCATGCAACTCCAAAGGAGTAACATGGGCGTTGCCGACCCTTGATATGTTTGAGGATTCGCCGTGTCGACAGCTGAAGGGACAAACTCCCTCGCTGTCAACACAACGCATCCTCGGGAGCTCTGGCGACCTTGCTCACCTCCAGGAACACAACACTACTACAGAGCAAGTAGTAGTGTTATTATGGCTGTGGTCTTCTGCAAGGCGGAGGTACTTCCCCAGTTGGGCTGCTCCACATTCGAACGGGATGACATTTCGCTAAACTAACCTTTTTTTTTTTTTTTTGACGGTGTGAAAATGCTTTACGCATACCCCCGGCCCGGGGAAGGCTATTTGGGGGTTATGTGGGACTCTCTCCTCCTACCGCCATCCGAGTGATGGTGACTGGAGGAGCATACCCACTAAAAACACACCGGCGTCACCCGCATTGCCGTTAAGGGGGGCGCCATGGGATCGCGAACATTCCACCACGACGCCCCCCGGCAGTCCTGGCGTCTGTCTGTATATACCGACTGTTCTCCTCTAACCCCGTATCATGGTCGGTCTTATCACGCGGTGAGTGACGCGAGGAGCGCCGTCTCGTTATATCGAACGCTTTCAGCCAGTGACGGACGCTCTATCTTGTAACTTATACGAGGGCGACACTGAAAGTCTTTATAACTGGCCACTTGTAATAAATATAATAAAAAAATAAGTTCATAATTTGAAAATGGAACTCTTTCTTAATATTTTTGTGTACGAATTCCACTCGATTGCCATTTGTTTTACGATTTGGCGGCAAATTGAAAATTGTGTGTACTACGTGAGCATGAATTTAACGCGAGAAAATTTTCGAGCAATGATTTTTTACGACTTTCGATGTAATTTAAGTCAACAAGAAAGTTATGATAGACTTCGATTGGCCTTTCACGATGAAGCCCCATCTCGTGCTACTATTTACAACTGGTTTAATGAATTTAAACGTGGCCGCACTAATCTCACTGATGATCTGCGTGAGGGCCGGCCTTCTACGGTGACTACTGAAGATAACATCAGTGTTGTGCGGCGTATGATAGAGACTGACAAAAGAGTAACCTATCAGCAGATTCGTACAAGCTTAGCCATTGGTATGAGTCAAGTCCACAAAATCCTCCATGAACATTTAGCGGTGAGGAAGCTTTGTGCCCGGTGGATACCTCATAATTTGACAGAAGCCCAAAAAGTCCGTCGTGTTGATTGGTGCCGTGAAATGGGTCAAAGATTCAACGGAGGTGACTCAAATGCTGTGTTCGACGTAGTTACGGGTGACGAAAGCTGGATTTACTGTTATGATCCTGAAACTAAAAGACAGTCTGCTGAGTGGGTGTTTCCTTCCGAGGAGTTGCCTACTAAAGTGAAGAGAGGTCGAAGTGTGGGAAAAAAGATGGTGGCCTCGTTCTTCGGAAGGACTGGTCATTACGCAACAATTATTTTAGAGGATCAACAAACAGTTACTGCGAAGTGGTACACTAACAATTGTTTACCACTTGTCTTGGAAAAAGTTCGAGAAAAACGGCCTCGCAGTAGGATCCTGCTTCACCACGACAACGCCTCATCGCACACCGCCAAGCAAACGATCGACTATTTGGCGACGGCAAACGTGGAATTACTGGGTCACCCACCTTATAGCCCCGACCTTGCACCTTGTGATTTTTATTTATTCCCAAAAATTAAAGAAAAACTTCGAGGAAAACGTTTTATGGACGCCGACGAAGCAGTGGCTGCGTTTCAAAAGGCCGTCGAAGAGACCCCTAAGGACGAGTGGGCAAAGTGCTTTTCTCAGTGGTTCTATCGAATGCAGCGATGTATTGATGTGAAGGGAGGCTATTTTGAAAAGATATAATAAAAGTAATAAGTTGCTTGATTGCTCAGTTTTTGATTTTCTAAGAACTTTCAGTTTGACCCTCGTAGGGCCGACCATGATACGGGGTCAGTGCTTTACATTTTGTACAGTCTTTTCTTCATTCTTTATAATTGTATAACTATAAATATTATATAATGTATAGTATGGACATCAGAGGGGCAATACCGGGAATAACGCTAGGAAGATGATGATGGACATCAGAGACAAAACATGTTTTACAGTACATATGGTGCTACTTTTCCGCACTAGTGCGCAAAGATCACTTTCCGTGCATATGTCGAAACTTTAAAGAGCCATATGTACAGTAAAACGTTGCACGATACACGTGCGAATAGGTAATTCACAACTCGTGTCGATTTAAAACACTCCCTTCGGTCGTGTTTTAATTTATCTCCACTCGTTGCGAATTTCCTATTTTCGGCACTTGTATCGTAAACAACTATTGTCACACCGCATACCATCTTACTGCGTAACAAAACCGACTTTACTCCACCTCTTGTGTGCATTTTAAACCTTAACTAAAATATTCTTGCATCTGATTTTATTACAGTATTTATAGTTAGTTATAATATAGAGCAATGTTCAAAGCCTCAAATTTGTAAATGTGTGTTAGTTTTTTCATTGCTCCACCTCCGTGATTTAAATATCACAAAATGTACCTAATGTATGTAATGTTTTTTATAAAACAAAACTAAATCTAAGTCGTGAAAATAAACGCAGTGTGTTTTGTCACTTTTGTCCCTTTCTCTCAAACATAAAATGTCAAAGTGACAGATAAGGAAAAACGATGTTTAACGGAATTTTAGTACCCATAACACAAGCCTTATTGAGCTTACTGTGGGACTAGGTCGATTTGTGGAAGATTGTCCCCCAATATTTATTTATATATTTATTTATTTAGGTTTGTTGGAGCATTACTCTAAGTCCAATAAAGGTAATACCAAATCCTACTTTGAATTGTGCTGTTTCTTCCACCTAGACTTACTAGACATAACGATGATGATGTTGATTCTGATGATATAATCCTAATAAACTTCAACACGGACATAGGGCTCGCAGAAGAGTTTTCCATTTACACGATATTGCGCGACTTTTTCTAGCTCTTTACAGGCGAGACCAGTTGAGCCAGCCTCTTTTTCAACTGATGGCATCCATGTATCCCGAAGACATCCCAGCCTTCTGCCAGCAGATTTCCAAGAGAAATACCGATGTTTAAAAAAATCGGATATGACAAAACCATCCACTACCGGCCTCCAATAATTACTCACTAGGTATATCCACATTCGCGAACTTTAAACTAATCTGAGCTACATTGCAGCGCCGGCGCGGGGTAATCATCATAACGGAGGTAATTAGCTGATGGCCAACAGATGATTTCCCCAAAGTGGCGCCTGATCAGCGACGATCACACGCCCCAGTTGACGCGCGCGGCGCAAGTCATGAGACAACTGATGAGTATTCACAAACATCTAGGCACACAAACACACACCACACATAAAAAAATGTTGGTGACAATGTTTTGTAAATGCTGTTGAACTTCTAAATTAATGAATCCAATCAGTCGGTGCCTCAGTAAGTAATGTGGAGGTGAAATATGTTTTTTTGGCAGATAATGTTTACCCCCAACGCGCCAGTTTTCTCTCGGGGCTTGAGCCAGCGCTCCGCTCACGGCAGGAAACGCCACGGCGGTTGTATGCACAATATAAATTAATTTAAATTTATTCGGGGTTCGCGGCCGTTAGGTTTATAAGAAAAATATTTAAAAAACGCCTGAAAAAGGGGTGAATAGCGAATTTTATTGTAGGTCGTTTAGCAATGTAGGTTTTTTATCTTTAGGTGCTGCCTGTTTATTACAAGAATTAATGTATTCTTTTAAATACAATGATTTAAAGATTTTATGGGTTTACATCGCGTTCTATGTAATTTAATTAATTGTCCACGGTTAACAAGTGTTTTAACTAAATAATACAGGTAATAAACACAATTCTACTACACAAGTCCTAAAATTATGAAGAAGTTTGAACTGCTGAATCGATTTTGATGAAATTTTGCATGGGTAAAGTTTGACATCGCAGATATTTTTACTGGAAGGGGTGCAGTGCGGGGTGAAAATTTGTATCCATACAAATGATGTCAAAAACCCACTTCAATGTTACTTTTTTAAGTGTCAATTTGACCAAAGAAAACAGTTCATTCCAATATTAGTTAATACTTACTACTTTGACGAATATTAGTTGAATGTTAGTTAATACTTTGACGTTTGATTAAGGCTACCTACTTTGACGTTTTAGTAAGCGTTTCAGGCTAGTCTTTATTCGTATTTTATATAGAAAACTCCCGTGAGTCTCAGACATAAGTACTAAAATGTAATGAAACGGGTCACTCACATATTTGAAGTCGAACATCGCTTTGTACATGTTTTGAACCAATTGGTGGTCCTTATTCGCGATGGCAGTGCACTTAGTGCTATATGGTTTTAAAAAAAAACCTGTTTGAACAAACCATTGAAATTGCCTTAGAAAGAATACTAGGTAGACATTAGGTTTAGTAATGTAACAGACAGACTTAAACAGTGCCCTGAAAGGGTAAAAGCACATGTTATTTCCCCTAATTAGTTCAAAGCGTAATTGCAAGGTGGATTCCAAAGTTTGCCGCCATTTTTAATTTCTCACGTTCCGTTCCACGGTTGTTAGCGAAGAAATGAGTTTAATTAAAGCGGAAAAAAGTTACGGATGAATTGCGCGTTCCGTTATACGGCGTTCGAGTACTTTATAAGTGGGGGACTAAAGTGACTGTTTGTTTTTATTGTGGTTTGTACGTGTATAAAAAATATGTTTATTTTTTTGGATGGGAGGTAGTTTTTTAAATTTAACTACCCCCTAAGGCACAGGTTCAAACCTAGTTTAGGGGACGAAAGCTCGACCACTTATGGTCGCACTACACTTGGGAATGCGTGTTCGCGTTGCGTCGTTGCCTCTCTTTCATTTGCCGTAGGAAGAAAAAAGATGCAGCACGTATATTTGGGCAAATACCGCCAAGTGTAGTGCCACTATTATATTAAGATTTGTTTGTACAAACTAAATGCCTATGTTACGTGTAACAATTACTTGAGTACAATAAATATTTTTATTATTATTATGTCTTTCCCGCTCACGGGACAATGATGACTGGGACCTTTGGGAGGCGTGCGTGGAGCCAGGTACCTACAAAGTACCAACTGACCAACACGTAGAGGCCCTTTTGACAATTTAATGAAATGCAGGGAGTACACCGAGCGGATGCTGTCCCTGCCCGTGTCATGGGACGCACACATAGACAGCACCCACATGGGGTGTATAGGGCCTATTGATGCTTGATGGAATCTAAATGAAACGGGTTATTGGGTTAAAATGATGGACTAGTGGCAGGGCTATTGGATGAAACATCGGACGCCTGCCTAATAAAACTGTCTCACTTTTTATCTCTAGCATACGGTGACTCGCCAACTGCTAGATGGGCCCCTATTAATAGCGACATTAAAAAATGGCCTAAGGGCAACACCGGTCAGAGAGCTGGGGGGTAGAGAGGTGGCACTGGACTTTAAACATATAGAATAGAATAGAATAGAAATTAATTTATTGTCAGCCAAAATAACACCACATCACAATTTCGTTCTTAATTAGGAAACACAATATATAAAAAGAAACTTAATAAATACCAGCTTAAACTAAAAATAACATGTACTTAAGAAGGCTGGTGGTGCTGATAGTGGCCGCAAGTGGACACCACTCAGCATATGCTCTGACATTGAACAATGCCACAGCGCTGGTCTTCCGTGGAGCCCAGGGCTGTAAGGTAGTTCCGAACATATAGCCAACTCGCCACTTAGGTGTCCACATCTACCCTCGAGCAACAACTCTTGCGACTCCACTCTGGACGGCCAGTAAAGGCAAGCCAGAGGCAGGGGGCCTGTCCAACCATCCACCCGGTCGGCTCAACCTGACCACAGGACACCCCCAGGAGTACTGAGGTACGTAGGGTCGCTACTCCCTAACAGCCCGACACAAGCTGCCTTACGTTGACTGATTGCACCAGAAATCTGGTGGGCGATGGGGCCGTCACATCCCTACGCCACCTTATTATTATTATTAATATCACGCATCACTATTAATTTGGAAGCTTATTTGAATGAGAGAGCGAAGCAAACGAAGTTCTTTGCTTCAGCTTGAGTGTATAGATAAAACTACCCAAGATTTTTGTTTCCGAATATTTTTTGTTCCATTAGCTTCTTTCCCCACTTTTTTTATTTTCCTATGCGGTTGTGTTACCAGTAGGTTTTTTCTTCGGACGCATTAATTCCTATTCGTTTTTGTTGCTATACGCATTCTTTACCATGCATTTTGTCTCCTAGTCCATATCCTCGTGTCATTATTTTACCTGTAGAACCAGCTCTCAATCCGAAATGCGCGGCAGCGGCCGGCGAAGCGCCAAAACCTACTTTACGGATATTTTTTCCTCTTCATGCTTATACTGCTGAACCGATTTAGATGAAATTTGGTATAGGGATACTTTTGAGTCCCGGGGAAGGACATAGCATAGTTTTTATCCCGGAAATTATACCCTGAGGAAGTCAAATGCGGAGTAAAGGTTTGTATGGAGCTACGATATAAACGAGTTCCACGCGGACGTCGTCACGGGCAGAAGCTTGTTTAAATAGTTAATTTGTTATGTAGTATATTCTTTACAGGTTTGCAAAAAGTGGTGAATTTGCTAATAACCCCTCTAGCACCTCAAGGTACATTTCAACCAAATAAACATCAAAATAAAATAAACCATGACACATTTTCCTAAATAGATTTCCAATCTCCGAAGGCGAATTATCTCGGCTATATCCGAAGGTCCCGCGAAGGTTTTATTGAAGAAAAAGGCGTGCATTATATGTACGGCACTGCTGCGCTATTCACAACTGGTTTCACCTCGCCTCACCGCCCACTAGTTTATCTTGATACCGGGATTCATCAGCCCACCTTTTGGGGGTCTACCAACCCTGCGTCTATTAACAACGGGTTTCCTAATAACAACGCCTTATAGGAGTCGTACAGGGAAGGGTGGAGGGTACCCATGCGCTGGACTGACAAAGTGAAGTCCGCAGTAGCACAGCGTCTGACTGCGCCAGGCAGTCTGCCAACAGGGAAAGATGGTGGGACATCGTGCCGAAAACTGTGTCCGCCACCGATGTGGATGTCTCGACGTGACCACCCCCACTCTGTCAAGAGTGAACGACAGAGAAGAACAAGAATCGGAGTTTGACTTACTCTGGATCGCCAGATGAAGCGTCGCGGACGTTGTGAACAACAGCCCAGCTAGATGGTTGAGATAAACATGCTTTCTCACTTAAATATTGCTAAATAAAACCACAACGGGCTTTGAATAAACAGAGAAGGCTTGTTATGATTTTTCTACGATGTTACAGAAGCATTTTGTTTTACCGGAGCAAAATTTGGCTACTGTACAATAATTTTATAAAATGCGCAACTTATTGCCGATCCCAAGTTAAGATAGACAGATGAAAGCTTTATCCATGTTCAGGATTCATTTCTATTATTGCATTTTCACCGAACCTAAGCTTTGTTTATTATGCAAATCGCCCGACCTCGGTAATAAAGCTGTGGTGTATGGCAGCGTAGCTTAGCTAATTTTTGGTGTTTAAGCAGCCTAATGCCAAACGAATGGTCGAATCAGGGTAATTGATCATGAATATTGTATTTTTGCAGTAATTAAACCAAACACATGATATTAGTAGTAGTACCCGAATTAAAATGAACTATTCGTTATGTAGGGCTAATTTAACGTTCCAATTGAAACTCTAACATTCCAAATCCCTGAACTACATTTGCAATTTAATTTATTTATTTAGCTAACCAACCTCATGAATGCAATAGTTAACAACAAATTGCAGCACGCATTCCTAATTAATTGAATTATTACAAACCTACATATTCAAATTGATATTTCAAATAATGATGGGTGATTTCAGGGTCATGATCCGGAATGATTAAAAGCGAATAAGATGATAATACTGAACAAGTTTTCCCACGAAAACGCTAAAAAATAACAGCCAATTAAGAACTTACTCTGAGTTAGCTCTAAATTAACTCACAGTAAACTCACAGGCTCCTAGTATTTATCCATGATGACCTGTTAAAGGTTGCGCGAGTCCGCTGGATGCGGGTGGCGAAAGACCGGTCACTTTGGTACTCTTTGGGGGAGGCCTATGTCCAGCAGTGGACGTCTTTCCAAGTAAGCCTCATTCGGTCGAAGACGTTGGGCGTCCTAGGTACCGGTGGGGTGACGAAGGCCAAAAGACCTGAACGCACCTCAGGCCATCGATTGGGGACAGAAACGGCATTGGACAGGGAGGCCTTGCGGTTTTTAGTGTCGGGGGACAAGATCCACTTTGGGTCGTTGCGCCACAGCAGTATCTAAGTAAGCCTCAATCTAGGGCTCTTTTATACATGTCAAGAGTTTAGCTATTTAGACTCAAGACAAATGCAGGTCCTATAGCACAACTCTGGCGACCTTACTACCGAAAAAAGCAAGTAGTGGCGTTATTATGGCTGCTGCCTTTTGTAAGGTTGAGGTACTTCTCCAGTAGTGTTGGGTTACTCACTCGTGAGGCACCTCATTTGTCATACTCATTTCAATAAATTGTCGCATCACTTCACGCTTGAAAAATTTACTACTTCATTCCTCACGAGTCACCGACTCGCTCCTCATTCGCTCAGTCATCACCTCAAACCTCAAAGCCTCGCCCCTCGAGCTCCGGACTCGCCGCTCGTGCCTAACTTTCCCCCATCTACAATACAATATGTAGTGGAGGGAGGTAAGTAAGAATATTAAACATGAAATGATGAATTGAGGGTCTATTGTACACTACACTTGAAAAAGACCTTGTTTTTACTGCCTAATGGTGCTAATTATTAGATGGTACCTCACTTCATTTGAAGTAGGACATTGTACCACCAGATTTTTGAAAATGAGGTGCTCATACAAACTCATTTTAATTTAATATCCTACCCAACACTATTCTCCAGTTACACTGCTTCAAATACGAGCGAGATGACATTCGTCTGTTCATGTGACAGCCACATTATGGCAAGGTTATGGTGGGATTATTGTGGTTTTCTTTCTCCGAAGTCGGTTAAAAAGGGTTTGTTTGCTGAAATAGTTTCGGGCCTGTGGCGCGGCAAGTATTCCAATTTTATGTAGATCCGCTAAATGCCGGCGCGGCCCGCTATTGGCCGAGGCTTTCCTCTTTCATTTCCTTCCAACACTCGTACAAACAAATGCCTATTTGTGTGGTCCCAGTGAGAGCGGGTTTTTGAAGTAAAAACTTCTTTAGCGGCGCTGAGCACTTTTTGGGATGGGGAAAAATTGTTAAACTCGCGACAGATTTTTGTGACGTCAGATGCGTAGGGGGTCCCGTGACCGTAGGATGGAGAGAGTCTCTCTCAGAGAGATTCGGGATGAGGCTTGGGGGCGGGGGGGAAAATTGTTTGATGTAAGACGTACGGGGCTTGGGGGGCGGGGGGGGGGGGGGGGGGAGCTGTGTAGCGAGGCCGCTCGCGTGCCGGGGCGGCCCGGCGCGGTTCCCTCCGTCAGTTTTCACTTCTACCGGCACTCCCGGAATGCAACCCGGTCTTTTTTTATTATTTTATTTAGTACTAGCTTCCGCCCGCGACTTCGTCTGCGTGGACCCGGAATAACAACAATCCTATATTTTAATCCAGGCTTTAAACTATAGGTGCAAAATTTCATCCAAGGCCGTTTTAAGCGTGATTGAGTAACATCCAAACATCAAAACTTTTGCATTTATAATATTAGTAGGATTTTCGAAGCTCTTTGGCTTCATACTTTTTTTAATACACAACACCCAAAATCAAATACTTCAGTCAGATCCAATCAGATGACCAAGCTTGGTAGAAAATATTTTACATGTATATAAATAAATAAACAAAGTAAATAAATATTTTGGGGACAATCTTACACAAATCAACCTAGTCCCAAACTAAGCAAAGCTTGTACTATGGGAACTAGGCTACGATATACATAATATATATTATTATGCTTCAGTTAACTAGTTACTGCCCTAAACCTTTATTTACCTTGGCTTAACAAAATATACTATGAAGTCAAGAGAGATCAAAACAGAAAAAGTTAATCAAATTTTGATTCCGCAACTGTGAGTAGTTCGTAATGAATCCTTATGAAACTGAAAATAAACTAAAAACAATTCGGGTTTTAAAAAAATCAGACCTGGACCAACTCTTATCTATTCTGTGCCTGGACCTGGATTTATCTACGTGACGTTATAATTTTGTCGAACTTATGATTTAATGCCTAAGATGGGACAACTGGGATCCGATTCGAGATTACAAACTACGACTTTTCCGATACTTCAAAGGCATATCCCCACTTTCATATCAGTTCTTGACAATCACAAATATCAGAGACATGAAACAAAAGCGATATCATAGCGATGCTCCCTCTTTCTCGACTGTAGATGGGCATTTTCAATAATTCGTGCACCCGTATGCGAATAGCGTGAGTTGTTAAACAAAAATTAACTCGATGTCAGGGGACCGATTTTTGACTTTCGAGCGCTCGACTCTTTCACTCGAAAACTCTCAAAAATTATGAAATGCTATTTTGAAATAGCGATAGAAAATTTAAAAACGAGTGGTATTGACCACTCGTATTAAATTCTATTGGTAGAAAGTAAGTGCCTGCCATTTTGACACTACAAACTTATTTACTTTTATTTGATTTTAGAGCGCTCGAAAGTCAAAAATCGGTCCCCTGTTCTGTAACGGCAATTAAGCATTCAGTTTATTCCTATACACGTTAATTAAATGTGAAAAAAATTCGTTTTCACATGAATTGTATGCTTAATTTTCGTTACAAAACTGACGCCGAGTTAATTTTTGTTTAACAACTCACGCTATTCGCATACGGGTGCACGAATTATTGAAACTGTCAGATACAGAATGACTACCGCCGTACTACCGTCTAAAACCATTTATCCAATCCAATGTCTGAGATGGCCGGAAAGATAGGTATTAAGTATTAGCCCAAATGGCCCCCCAATATGGTGTGAAAAGGACAGATCAATTTGCTTTATAGTGTAAGTTAAGTACATATATACTTAGGCGTACTTAGCAAAAAAGCAGCAAATAAAATAAAAAAATCCCCTTGTGTTGTCAGGTTACAATTTCCCCACCCCCTTTCTTCCCTTGCGTGTCGTACAACTCGACTAAGGGAGCAGGGTTGAAGTGTGTTGTGGGCGATGCGCTAGCAACCTATCACTTCGATATCACATTTGGTCGATATTTTATACCCACACTTATGCTAAAAGTGGCGCTGGAACATAAGTTTCATGTGCTCTACCTACCCCTTTTGGGAATAAAGGCGTGAATGTATGTAGGTATGTATAAAAATAAATGAAAAATAGCTTAGCTGGAAAACTGAAACCATTACATCCCTAAGGTAAACGTCCGAGTGCTCGACGCTGTACTTATATATGGCATGGGCACTCTATGTCAAAGTGACATGGTTTAAATTCGAACGAAGAAAGATCCTCTTCATTCGTATTTAACCCATATTGCTTTGACATAGAGTGCCGACGCCATATACTAGTACAGCGTCGAGCACTCGGACGTTTACCTTACTCTTTAGCTGCTTAGTCTACTTAGGGTGCCGCGCGATGAGCGTCACTGTCAGCCACAGATCGGATGAACTTTAGAAGCGACACGTGGTATAGTCGCCATCAGATATATCGGAGCGGCAAAAGTGCTCACAAACATATGAACACGTCTCTATTGCCTCGACAATAGAGACTAGTTCAGATATTTGTGAGCACTTTGGCCGCTCCGGTATATCAGATGACGACCGTCCAGGCCTGACTTCGACCACCCGCTACCACTAGGCCACACCCTCACTTACGAACCTTCAATTTCCTCCGCCGACTATATGATATTGAATTGCTTCACAGAACATAATGGAGCCTGCGTATGTCGCCTATGAAATTGTGCAACGAACGTACGTATTGATATTGAATGTTTATGATAAATGTCGGTGATGTTTACCGATATGTCGAGAGCACTCAGCATCTGTATTCGAGCGGCAAAGTGATATGTGACTTGCGTGTTGCGATCCGTGGTGAGAGCTTGGTATGGGCAAAAAACTTAAGAAAACCCCTCTTATACGAGTAGCAGGCAGTGTGGGGAAAAAAACCGCTCTTGCAGGCCAAAACAGCAAAAAAAAATTCCCCCGGGAGGCCCATCCCTAAATACATCTGTAACTGGCCGCTCTTGCAGGCCAAAACAGGAAAAAAAAAAAAAAAAAAAAAAAGTGGGGAAAAAAGTTATTGCTATACAAATTCAAAATTACAATTTTAACCTCCTGGATCCTGGAGACATCGATTGTGCCAAAACTGATAAGTACATCTCTTGATGACGGAAAATTTGTTAAAAAAAACGTGGAGTTTTCCCCTCGCAAAACTGATCGCTGATTGGCCGTTTGTGACTCGGTGTTTATTTATCAGGTTGACAGTTTCGTTTGGAAACGTTCTGACGACTGCAGATTTTTTTTAATGTTATGTCCTCAAGTGAGGACCAGGGGATCCAGGAGGATAAATGTAGTTTCAATTACCAATTAGAATTACAAGGAGATACTAATTGAATTTTCAATAATCAATTATAGTTACAAAATTACATTTTGTAATTAAAAGTTTTTAGATTTTTTTTGCAAACTGATTTTGATGCAAACTTTACTAATCTGTTAAGAAAATCCCCGGCCGTCTATCATGCGACTGCCGCGACATACTCTCGATTTTTCTCGCACTATATCTCTTGTTTGTTCTTATAAGAAAGAGACGAATAGTGCGAGAAAAATCTAGAGAGCTCGCGCGCCGTCGCATGATAGCCGTGCAGGTTTTAGGCTATAAAAATTATAAAGATAAGTGTGCAAAGGGGTCAAAATTGGTGTTGAACTTTGTATGGGAACTCCTGGGCGCTAAAGACTACGAGTAAGTATATACCAAAACAGGTTGAAACCTCCACCGATGGTAACTGTTAGACATCAGAGACCTTATTATATTGGAAATTCAGTCACTGACGACGTCGCTGTTGATATTGAAAAACCAGTAACCTTGATAATATAAAAGAATATAAATAACCCTATAAAAGAATGGAAATGCGACTAGTAATTAAATCCTTGGGTATGCTTTCTTGTAGGAACTGTGTCATCTAGCGTGATACAATGACTGTACTCTGTACACAGTTTTACTAACTTTTATTTGTATGTTCTATATACAAAATATGTTAGATTTCTTCTCTACTCTACAAGTCTATTTTCCAGCTATATTCTTTTATCCGATTGGGTTGAATTTTGTGTGGATATGTTGGAGGTGAGTAAATTTTGGTAGTAAGTTGTAATATTTTGCCTGAACCACGAGTAGAACAAAGTTTTTCTTAGTAGTATTTCTTCTATTATATTCAAAAGCTTTCTTAAAGCTTATTCTTTGTAACAATTTATTTTGCAATATTATCGCCATATAATTTTAGTGTAAAAACCGAGGCGGAAGGCCCTTTGTTACAGTACCTATGTATAAAGATACAATCATTTTGTGAACTGTGTTACGTTAGGCAAAGTAAAAAAAAAAAAATGATCATTAGCTTTTTAATGTTGTTATTACTACTATTGAAGTAAAAAAAAATTTTAAATATGGGATGTGGATGTACTTATATAAATAAATAAATAAATAAAAGGATAATATTGAGAGGTCTTTGCGTGAAGTTGTAATGTAATATGTTACGATCAATTAATAGAGGCTAATTGTTACAATTGACCCCAGCAAGATTTGTAAGACTTGGAAATTAAAATATAAGATTTTCGGTCAATTTATATTGTCCGTTTTCTATTATACCTAGTTTTATGTATGAGCAAATATTTAAGTGTGATGAGCATGTATGTTGGTTCCTGGGACTTATATGTTTTCTAAACCTAACCGTAATCAGGATACAGTTTTTTGAACAGTTTATGCTCGTGTGACTAACGTCAAACGTCATTGAGTAACTTTTCGAATACGAGTAAGCGCTAAGCTATATCGCTATATCAACTTTCATTTCCACCTTCAAAAATGTCAGTTACTGTGTCCTAACGCGAGTTCGAAAAGTTACGTGATTACCGTGCTAGCCTACATTGGGAAGGTGCCACCGTCCGAAACACGGAAAACGGGCAAACATAGTAAATTTCCAAGTGTACTAGCATTATACAAAATTCGGTAATAAACAATATTTATGAGCCCACCTTTGCACTGCAATTACCGCCGGCGTGCGCTGGCAATTTATATGCAAAGCGAGCAAACCTACTCGGATTTGGTTATTTACGATTGATTCTTTTCCACGGAAATTATAAATTACAACACACGTTTGTTGATGCGGGAAATTTATCACTTAATTACATGTGAACAACGTAGTAAAAAAACAGGCTGTTTTTTACACTATTTCCGAATGGAAAAAGATGTCTAAAGCGAGCTCAAACCTACTCTCGGATTTGGTTATTTAAGATTGATTCTTTTCCACGGAAGTTATAAATTACAAAACATGTATGCAAACATTTCGTGGCAAAGAAAAATGTGCTTTTTATTTTATTTATTTTATAATCTGTGTTGTGTTTTGTCACGAATAAATGTTTTTGATTTGATTTTCATTTGATTTGTATGTTGATGAAGGAAATTTATCACTTAATTACAGATGAACAAGTAAATTAAAAACAGGTTGGTTTTTACACCATTTCCAAACACGGGAGAGTTATGAATTTAAATATGAAGCGTTCAAACCTATTCTGATTTGTAATTTATAATGGATTTTTTTCCACAGAAATTATACGTTACAGCACATGTTTGTTGATTAGGGAGGAAAATTATCGCTTAATTACCTACATGTGAACAAGTAAGTTAAAACAGACTGCTTTTTACACCATTTGCGAAGAACCGTTGTGTAAATATAGATCGAACCCAAACCTACTGGGATTTGATATTTGTTATAATAATGTGAGATTGCATATTTTTATGCAAAAACTAAACTTAACCAGCTACGGAGTCAGGGGGTTGAGCTACATACGTTTCGCGTCCCAATTTCAACCACAAACATATTCTTTACAAAAAATTGCAGATAGCACAGTGCACACAGATGATAAAAAGTAAAATAAGATGGTTTAGGCCTGGAGCCAGCTCAGCTTTGTTTCTATAATTTCAATTTCAAAGTAAGCATAAAACAGCTGGTAGGATATATTCCAATGCTACGGACAGGACGAGAGACGGATGGGAACGTCAAAGTCAGTTTAACATTGTACAATACAACCCCATCGACCGGCCTTGATTCCTTTGTTTATTTCAACGGTTTATGGGCCAAAGTTCCACATTGATTTACATTGGGGCCGGCTGTAAAACTCGCGGGCCTTGAATACAAATTAAGTTTTAATTTTAGTTTCGAGGGGTAACGGTGGTTTAAATCATAACTAAGCTGTTTCGGCCAGATCCGTATCGCTTTTTGATTATATGATAATTGAGTCGTTTTCTTTCGTGTTGATATTCTATAAAGGCAATAAGTAGACAACAGTGACAGATTTTTTTGAAAAAAATATACTAGGTACTTAGCGGCTCTGTGCGCTGTAGCACTCACGAAAGTTTTTTTTTTTATTTCGAAAACCTGAACCGGCTAAAGACTTTTGAATTGTTGGACCTGGTCACAAATCGGTTGTGAAGACCTGTACAGAAGAAGAGCCGGGCATCTGAACATCCGGACATACGAAATAATTAAGGCCCAAGCTTTAACGCAGAATTTCTTATATTGCCTCCTAATTTCTTTAATCAATTATATTGCCTCCTAATTTCTTTAATCAATTATATTGCCTCCTAATATGCTTAGGAGATGCTTCATCATTAAATGGGTCACTATAATTACAAAAATATTTGTTGAGAAGTTGTTGAACCTTTAAAACCTTACATAAGCAGCCCAAGAAAAATCGCAATGTACCTAGTCCTCGTACAGTCAAGTGCACAAATATTTATTGCAGAAATATATAAATAAAGGTAGAATTGGCGGACTTAATGCCTTAAGGCATTCTCTACCAGTCAACCATTGCGCTAAATAGAAACTTAAGTGGTGCAGGATCATAAATACTGAGACTCGAAGGAAACACAAATAAATAAATGACATTAATATAAAGAGGCCGTCAATATAATTTGCTAACTATGTAAACAAACCGCCATATTGAAATTGTCTTTCACTATGGTGGTTTCTTTACATAGTTGGCAAATTCCATTGACGGCGACTTTTCATACATATATTATGCATACAATATAAACTTACTTACGCATACATAAATATATACAATTATATGTACCCGAACAAAGATATCATGAGGAACATCAATCTTTAATAGTTAATAAGAGATGCTTACGCAACTTGCGATTAAAGGAGAATTTGCTCTGAGCATGCTGAAAATATGTATCGATTGATCCTGTCATAAATATGTACCGAAACCTAGTGAAAGAAAAAACCATAGAACGCGAGCTCCTTACAAATTTCTACCCAAACACGTGCCCAAAACCAGATATGCGCATGTTCGAACTAAACAGCGGCCTGGCATCGTTTTTTTTTTTATATATTAGGGGACAATCTTACACAAATCGACCTATCAATATGGCTTGTGTTATGCGTACTAGACGACGATATATTTAATAGATGAATAGATATTAATACTTAAATACATAGAATACGTCCATGACTCAGAAACAAATATTCATGCTCATCACACAAATATTTGCCCTTACCGGGATTCGAACCCAGGACCTTCAGCTTCGTAGGCAGCGTCACTACCCACTAGACTAACCGGTCGTCGTGTCGTTTTGACACCCCGCCAACCAACACGACATCACCACCTATTCTGTGGGGCCATTTTGCGGCGCTACTTAGACTTCCATAGTTTTTTCGTTCCCTGCCGAAACCTTAATCCGCAGACATAAGAGCGACGGGATATTCATGTACCCATAGTTTTAAACTTGACTGTACTGTGAACACAGGAAGAGGCCAAATTGTATGTCTAGCAGTGGTTGAGTTGTGAATGTCAAAACACTCACTGCGAGTAGTGCTAGTGGTAACATGAACATTGCCCTTGGTAGTTCAGGGTATTTGAATATATAAACGATATGATACAGAGAAAGAATATAATGGAAAAATAAACCATCTTCGTCTGTAGCCCCCGACAGGATTCGAACCTGCGACCTTTCTATTAACGCTAGACTGCTCTACCAACTGAGCTACGAGGACAGTGACGCAAGTTGTATATTTTTCCACTATATTCCCGCTAAGACTAGCGCCCTCTCTGTATCGAGTTATAGACTTGTTTCACAGTCTTGGCACCACTCTAATGGGCGAGCTATGCGCTCGCTCCATTCTAATCGAACCACATCAGGTAGTTTCGGACTTAGCGATAAAATGATCGGGGTAACTTCCTCGTTAAAAATAACACGAAACAAAAATATTTAAGTAAATCATTTGTTTCGTGAAAAGGGTATTTGAATATATCTCAAGGAATTTTCTAGACATTTTATGGAACCCTAACTTGGTACCTGGTACTTGTCTCTTGAAATGGGTAGGATCAGGGTGTTTGTAAAATTTCCTATCTATTTATTTATCGTATGGCTAATCAGTATTTAGAACCGTGAGATCTTGGAAAAGACAGTACGGTTGCCAGGTTTCCCTATAAGTAGGGTATGTTTTTCAAACTAGCCGTTATGTTTATTGTTGGAATCCTACATTGTCCTGTCCGGAAAAGAAGGGGAATGCAGAGGTTCTATGTTCTAGCGGGCTGGCCATACAAAAAGAACGGCTTCTATGTTTAAATATAAATAGCTTATTGAGAAAGCTGGCAGATAAATAATCTGTAGATTGATTCTGCTGTAATTCTTGCATGGTTGCAGACGCTGTATTATATTTCAAATACAATGTTATGAAAAATATCATCATAATCATATCAGCCGAAAGACGTCCACTGCTGGATATAGGCCTCCCCCAAAGAGTGCCAAAGCAACCGGTCCTGCGCCATGCGCATCCAGCGGACTCCCGCAACCTTTACCATGAAAAATATATTAAAGTCATATCGTATCTTGTATAACTCGCAATTGCAACAGTAATGCTGTTCTGTAATGAGTGCTTTATTTGAATAAACTATTTTCTATCTATCTATCATTGAAGAAGTTACCGACCCCTAGAGCTACCCTGAGCTACACTACATACCCATAGTACTAATTCTTATAAAGCAACATTTGTGAACAACCCGAATGCCCTATTACCCGCCGTACGGACGAACAAACTAAATCATCCTCTAATCATGGTGTAACCAAAATAGCCGCACGCATAGCTTAGCCGCAGGGTTGGCAACGTTACACTCAACATTCAGAATTTACTCATATAAGTATGACTTTATTCCTAAACGTCCAATTGATTTTAGTTAACATTCTGTTATTTTTCTGTTTGTGAGAAAGGCAAATACATTTTATTTAGAGTTGTTGCAATACCTATGAACTCCTTAAAGTCTTAAGTTTTTGCTTTGTTAAGTTAAGTTATAATAAAACCCTATGTTATTTTCTTTAAAACTTGCTACAAAAACTATGCTTTTTTACAAAATTAGTTTTTGTGTTTCGTGTTTTTTATAAATAAATCATCATCATTCTCCTAGCGTTGTTCCCGGTTATGCCCCTAAAGGAGCTCGGGGTCCGCTTTGACACCTAATCCCAAGATTTGGCATAGGCGCTAGTTTTACGAAAGCGACTGCCATCTGACTTTCCAACCCAGAGGGAAAATTAGACCTTATTGGGATTAGATCGGTTTCCTCACGATGTTTTCCTTCACCGAAAAGCTAACGGTAAATATTCCGTACATAAGTTCCGAAAAACTCATTGGTACGAGCCGGGATTCGAACCCACGACCGCCGCTTGACAGCCGCATGCCTGAACCACTAGGCTACCGTAGCTATTAGCGTAGTAGCGTTTTTTATAAATAAATAAATAAATAAATATTAGGGGACAATCTTACACAAATCGACCTAGTCCCATAGTAAGCTCAATAAGGCTTGTGTTATGGGTACTAGACGACGATATATATAATAGATAGAAATACATAAATAGATAGAAAACATCCATGACTCAGAAACAAATATTCATGCTCATCACACAAATATTTGCCCTTACCGGGATTCGAACCCAGGACCTTCAGCTTCGTAGGCAGCGTCACTACCCACTAGGCTAACCGGTCGTCCGTTTATTCTTCTTTATTTGAATAATTTTACTCAAGCAACTCTGTAATTTACATATCGATGGCAAAAAGCGAGAACGTAGTAACCGCCACTTGGTCAAAAAAGTTTTTTTTGCATATTCGGAATCAGCTAATTTTTCTGCGTCGACTGGTCTGGGTCCCATGGCTCTACGACGCTCAGAAAAAACTGGACTACGTTGCAAAGCGAATGTATTTTTTTGACGATGCCCACATCTAATTGCTGTAAACACCCAAATAGTAGCAATTTTCTAAACGAGTACATTTACGCTAATTTTGTTTTTTCATAAATCAAAGGGTGTGCCGGTTACAGCGTTGCCGAAATTTTGTTCCGTGGCGGTTACAGCATTTATGCATGTAGTGAAAAGATTACGAACCAAGCTTACTGCAATTATCCTAAAATAAATTATCTATGATTGACGCTCACTACATTTCATTCGAAAATGAATTATCAGCAAGCTACAGTAACGACATTTGAAACACAACGTGAAGTGGGTAGTGCTTGAAGATACAGCAATAAAAATGTGCGCTCGCGGCGATGTGGCTCGTGAATACGACCTGTGATTTAGTCTATCGGCGATCGCCGGAGCGAGTCGGTGTGCGTAGTCTGTGTACTCTGTGTGTCCGTGAAATAACAATTTTAATTTGTACGGTACCATACGTCTAGTTATTTAAGTTAAATATTAATGGTTCAGTGAGATTAGTTCAAAGAAATATTTTTATAATTGAGGTGATAGTTGTGTTCAAACAATTGTTTAAGAATTATGTTGAAAACTTATATAATAAGTAATGCTTACATTCAAAACATATTTTATAGTTAGTGGGTTTAATAGGTAGTGAGTTTTATATCGATAAAAGTTACTTAAAAGACAATTTAATGCCAAAACTGAAGATAAAATGTTAAAAGTAAAAAAGTGGTAAAGTTTTAAAGTCTTCACGGGAATATTAAACCTTATTACCTATAATATTTAGTTTTAGCGGATAACAATATTATAGTCTGATTAACCCTAAGAATATTTATGTTTGTTTTTAGCACGATAAGTACAAGGTTGTGATTTTATTCAAATTCAAAATTCAAAATTTCTTTATTCAAGACAACAGTGGTCCATGATAGTTAGTAAACTTAAAACTAGGTTAGTTAACTATATAATTACTTATGCTACACTAATACCTACTTTACCTAATTGACATAATAAACCTGCTCAGAATGAGGGTTTATTAATGCCGATATCCAGTACCTCTGCAGAGGACTGTCGGCTCTGTCAACTAATATACTTAGAATACTGTTGGAACTACCCTGTATTCTGGTTTTAATGGATGCTATTTTTTTGCGCATTATGGCGTGAAAATCATCTACGCTATTTATAATATGAGAGATTTTATTAGCCTTTCGAAATGTTATAAGCAACGGAGGTTTTAAGTAACTTTCGTAATGTTTTTATACAGAGAAATTGAGACTAGATAGTATTTGATATGTTAAGACGGTAATTGTTGCTTCTGAGCTTTTAATTTGTAAGAAACCGGCATTTAAAATTTGGAAACATTTTAAAAAAGTATGTTGATAAAAGTTGATTGATACTTAAGTCGTTTTATTTTCACAGTTTCTTTTTGCCGGTGGACACTTACCACATTTCAGTTAGTCCTATAAAGAACGTAATGACATTTACGTCAAAATTATTGCATCTTAAAATAAATATGCATCTGGTTACAGCATTTATGTTTTATGGATATAATACTCGTTTCACCATTTTAGTACATTTACTTCTGGCGTTTACAGCGTTTTCGCGTAACGAAAAAATAGTTCAATTGTCGTAACCGCCACTAAGTCGTAAACCAGTCTTTTTTGTTAAATATTAAATATTCCAGTTGAAAGAAAACCATAAGTTATGAATTAGATCCAAATATGAAGCATTTTCGTTAATAAATGAAAGAGTTATAATTTTTTTTCTCGAAATCGAAAAGTTTTTTGGCTCTGGTGTAAAGTTTGAATTTTGGCGGTTACTACGTTCTCGCTTTTTGCCATCGATATTGTTATCTGGCCTTGCTAAATAAATAAATAAATAGTATAATAGAGACAAACTCGTTCATCAAATCATCACATAAACAAACTCGTTTTCCCGGAAGGTAAGGGAATTTGGGCGCATATATAAGACGAGCTAGAGCAAATTTTAATGTACCGTAAAATGGGGTGAGTAGGGATTGCGAGGAGAGTTGGGTTGTGAATGGGGAGAGGGGATGAAAGGGGGTGAGGTGGGATTTTAAGGCTACTGCTACCTAAATAATGTATACCAATTTAAAATGGAGCTATATTTAGTAATATTAAAAAAAAAAAAATCGATCCAACTATCTTCCAAAATCACCTTTGTATGAAAACCCATCTCACCCCAACTACGAGGGACTACGGGGTGAGGTGGATTTTCGTGTTTATCGTTAAAGTTATGCAATGGAACTACCCAATATCATAAAAAAAACAAAATACAAACGTCCGGAACACTTATTACATACAACATTCAGTTTGCATATGTAAAAATAAAATGTTATCGAGGTTTGAATGTCAGTTTTGTCCCTACTCACCCCGTTTTACAGTAATTATTAAAATTTGCTTTAGCTATATATATATATACTGCTCAAAACAAAATAAGGGCCACTTACATTTTTCTATTAGAAGAAGAAGAGAAGAAATAATGATGATCTATGGCCAGTACATTTACTACCTACACTAATCTCTGTTCATAACCATTTTTTTTTATGTGGGAGGTAAATCCTTTATGGGTACCTCCGCGTCAGACTCACACCGACTAAAAACCCCCCAATGGTCCTCCTCGACGCATTTCGGACGGCTCAGAGATCTCCTACGGAACGCACCAGTGCCGCCCTAGCGTCATGCCTCTGTGGGCTCTACCTTTTTTTTTTGTACCATTGCAGCCTCCAGCTGAACCGTGTACCACCCCGAGGACACCTTGGACACCACCACCAGGGAATACCGTAGCCGTATTCTAATGCCCGGGCTACAGGGCGCCTCTGTTTATAACCTATCAAGGGAAAGCTACTAAAAGATCTAAGAATCTATGCGGCAGCCCTGGCGTGTGGTTATCGCCGTTCAGTCGGCGCGATAGACACACGGCGTAAATAAACCAGCTGCACACCTGCCCGCACACGAGCAGGGGGTTATGGTTATAAACATACTATTTTTGCAAGAGCCCAGGCAAATCAATCTCATCTACAATGTCAATTAATATTCTTTTTTAGGAATATTGTGTATCTACTTATAATTAAAACTACCTTGCCATGTATAAAACGTATGTACCTACCTACTCAATTTGACATGTAAAATAATGTATTTTATGAATAAAAATCTGAATCTGAATCTGAAATATGCGGGACAAAAAATAGCCTGTGTCAACCCAGAAAGTCTAATCTATGAACAGGTGAAAGAATTTCAGAAATCGGATGGGTGATTCCGGTTATTGCCCCCTACATACAAAATTACGAAGCACCAATGTTTCCCCTTTATCATATTAGTAGCCGAGTTACTTACGCCTTTTTTTGACAATCAGTGCATGTATAGTCGTTCGGTTTGAGTTGTTTCCAATCTACTTAAAGGAACAGTGCCTTTGTTGACTGAAACCGCAAAACACCAAAATTACCATATTGTAAAAAGTCGTTCCAGCCACCTAGAAAGTTCAATTGAAAATCGACTCTATGTCCCTAAGTAATAGGTTACGAGTGCACTAATAGGAAAATGGCGGTCCATGTGCCTTTGTACTTGTTCCTATTCTCAGTGCTCAGGTAAACGTCAGAAACGTCACATTTCTATTAAAGCAATTTAAACTTTTGGCAAAGGCCCCAGAGTTGAAAATCCAGTAAAGTGATAATGCATGCAGTTTTTATCTACGAAGTGTGCTTATTTTTTGTGACGGACCATAATGAGGTAGCAAACCCGCACAATGACTACAATGAGACAATGGATTGGACACAACTCAAACCGAACGACTATACCTAATAGTAATAAGCCTAAATTAAAGAATAAAAAACTTTGACTTTGATACTCGCGACGAGAAAATATTGATCAATTAAATCTAACCCTTGGTGTAGTTAAATAACCTATTTTTTCCTTAATTAACAAAAAACCGACAAAACCTAGCGAATGTCCATGGTTCAAGCTACTGTGACGCCGAATAGGATAGATTCTGGTCAAGAAAAAAAGAAAAACTCTGTCAAATATTATGTCCAGCCGGTTGTTGAATTCAGCCCGCTACCGGATCCATGGGCTAGAGGGTTCAAGCCCCCCATAAAAGCAGTGGTGTCCTTACTAAAACCAAGCCTCAGCTGGGTCAAGTCCCCCTCCTCAAACGGAGTCAAGCCTAAAAAACAAAATTCAGGACCCGCCACTGCCACAGCTCGGTGCGGGTGTGCCCAGAGCTGTTATTCGCTACGCGCAAATGCGGCTCACCCCGCCGGTCGCCCGTCACGAAACTAGACCTCTACCTACGCTTAGTTACTACGCATCGCGGTGTCAAGATATATTTGTGGGTGAGCTTAAAACAAGTTACAGAATAGGGGGGCAGTAATCGATCGGCTCATTCGGCCAAATCGGTAATCGCCGCATTTACTCCGCGCCTGCAGCAGCGGCTCTGTAGCTCCGCGCTGAATTATTGCACTGCGACTAATTTCACTCATTATTGGACAACTCAATTTGGATTCGGAACAATGTTTCTGATAATACCATGGCAAATGATTTATCTACCTATCGTAATTGGTAGAGCTGGAGCATAGCAATAAGAATTTTGGCCGATGGGTGTCAAGTTCCGACGTTTTCGCGGTCGGTTACCTGACACCACGAAATGGCGCAACACGTCGCAGTAATTACGTGTTTTGTAGTTATTAATAAGTTTATATTGATACTAGCTTCTGCCCGCGACTCCGTCCGCGTGGAACTCGTTTATATCGCAGCTCCATACAAACTTTTACCCCCCCATTTCACCCCCTTAGGGGATGATTACGGGGATAAAAACTATCCTATGTTACTCTCCATCCCTTCAACTATCTCCACTTAAAAAACACGTCAATTTGTCGCTCCGTTTTGCCGTGACGGACAAACGTACAAACAAACAAACACACACATACACATTCGTATTTATAATATTAGTATGGATGTATGTTAGTATTTAAGGTATTTGTAATATGGGCCTTGTTGCCTGATTTAAATAAATAAATAAATAGCGGAGTGTGCGCTCGCTCATATTTAGGGCAGTCCAACTGGGGAAGCCCCTTCGGTTTTCTGTAAAAAAACCGCAGCCATGTATAATAATAATAACTTAGCCTTAATAATAATAATAAAAAAAAAAAAAAAAATGACCGCTGTCACATGTCAGACGTGTTTTTAACAATTATAATTTTGTATTCGTTGTATTCGTGTTTTATCTGGTTAAAATGGCTCGATTTTATATCGCCACTATACATAGACATCCCACAGCCTTGGAAATTTTAAAATTGTCCAGAAAAACGGCTATTTGGTGGAGATAGCCCATTTTTGAAATGTCACTGACAGCACGCAATGATAACTAGATCACAGCGAAAAACACGTCAAGCCCTAGCGGAAGAACACGCACGCCCTCCACCTCCACCCGCCTCGTCGTCCACACCATCGTCCAGCACGTCATCGTCGGGCGATGAATTTGCGACCGCGCCCGACACTAGCAGCAGCAGTTCGAACGACGAGTGCGGGTCGCCGCCGCCGCCGCCACGACCACCTGCGCGGCGCGGGCGGCCACCGCTGCCGGCACGCTTGGGGCCTGCGGGGCATCCTGCTCCGCCCACGGCTCCCGCTGCCGGTGGTATAGTGCGCCGCATGCAGTGGACGCAATCCATTAACGAAAACTGCATGCGCGCCTACTATGGGGCGACAGAGGGAGGAACTAATCTGTCCGCGTACCGTGTCCGGATGCTGCCTCTGTTCCAGGCGCTTGAACCGGCCATCACCGTGTCCGCGCAGCGTCTATCGGATCAGGTGCGCGTCATCCAGCGGCACAAGCGGTTGGATGACGCCACGCTTGATCGGCTACGCCTGGAAGCACTCTCTGCTCGTGCGGCCTCTACCTCGGCGCGGGATCCGCCCGCCTTGTTGCCGGCTCCGATGCCTGCTCCCGACCTGGCATCGGGGGCACCGCGGGTTGATCCCAGTGCCGACGAGGAGGAATGTGCGAATCAGAGCGTGAGTACCCAGACCAATGAGCAACTGAGAAGGGCTTTGGAAGATGCGATTACGGGGTATCGTTCCACAAACAACTCTAGGCCACGACTACCACGCCTGCCCGTAAATAGACGCAATCTAGCGTTAATGGGAGCTCTAAACGGTCTGCTAGACCCGTATATACGGGCTAGTGAAGACTTACTTGATACACACTCAATCATGTACTGCGGGGCCATCGCGGCGTGCCGTGTCGCTCGCGTCAAGTTTCCGGACGCTGACCGTGCACCTAGGACCGCCGGGGGTGTCCCTGCATGGCAAGTACGGATTGAGCGTCGTATCAATACGTTTAGGACTCTCATTGCAAAGCTGATCTGCTTCAGGGGGGGCAACAACCGCCCCCGAGTCATGCGCTTTGTGAACCAGGCCTTCGCGGGAACTGGTATCAGGCCCCGCGACTACATGGCCTGTGTCACGGAGCGCATTGACTTTCTGAAGCAGAAAGTCTATGCATGGGCAGGCCGTATTCGCCGCTACAGAGAGCGAGTGGACCGATACCAGCAGAATTGCCTTTTCCAGAGCGATCAAAGGAAGGTATACCGAAAGTGGGAGGGAGCCGATCTTCGTGTGTCAGACGGACAGCAGCCGGATGCTACTGCCATGGTTGACTTTTGGCGTAGTATCTGGTCAGTGCCAGTCGATCACACCGAAGGCGAGTGGATGAGTGTTGTCGAACGTGAGTGTGAGTTCATCGAACCCATGGGGACTGTTACCATCAGCCCCGAGGAAGTTAGTTGTGCCATCCGTTTGGCCCCGAACTGGAAAAGTCCTGGACCAGATGGATTACACAACTTCTGGCTGAAATGGTTTCGATGCTCACACCTGCGTTTGGCAACGCAGTTCCAGCAAGCCCTTGGGCTCGGTTCCTTGCCATCTTTTTTGACAACTGGTATCACCTCCCTGCTCTATAAGTCCGGTAGTACCATGGAAGCGAAAAACTACAGACCCATCACGTGCTTGCCTACGCTGTACAAGCTCCTTACATCCATTTTGAGAGCAAAAATTAACGCACACATCGTTGCAAACAACGTTTTGGCCCCTGCTCAAAATGGATGTAGGGTTGGGTCTCGTGGTACTAAAGAGCTCCTCCTCATAGACATGACCATTTGCCAACGAGTCCGGCGGAACAAAGGGGCTCTCTCGGCCGCCTGGATTGACTACAAGAAGGCCTACGATTCGGTGCCTCATTCATGGCTGAGGAGGATCTTAGAGTTGTATAAAGTTGATGCAGTTCTGAGATCCTTCTTAGGCACTTGCATGGGGCAGTGGACCACAGTCCTTCGTCAACCGGGGGGAGGAGATTGCCCTTCTAGTCTGCAGGACTCTATAAGGATTGAACGTGGGATATTCCAGGGCGACAGTCTGAGTCCTTTGTGGTTCTGCCTAGCGCTGAATCCGCTTAGCACCCTGCTGAAGGATTCAGGACTAGGTTGCCGGCTTCGGAGAGGGGGTGAGGTCATCTCTCATCTGCTCTATATGGATGACCTGAAGCTATTTGCACCGAATGGACATGACCTGTTGGAACTACTGAAAACAACAGAAGTATTCAGTAGCGCCATCAAAATGGAATTTGGTGTCGATAAGTGTGCGGTCATGCATGTACAGCGGGGGAAAGTTGTAAATTCAACAAATTTGCAACTTTCTGAGACAATGTCCCTCAAATCTATCTCCGAAGCAGAAACCTATAAGTATCTTGGTATGTCACAGTCATTGGGTATTGAGGGTGAGGGTGTAAAGCGGGCGGTGAAGGAGCGCTTCTTTTGTCGCCTGACCAAAGTACTTAATAGTCTTTTGTCAGGCGGCAACAAGGTGCGCGCCTTCAACGCCTGGGTGATGCCCTTGCTTACTTACTCCTTTGGCGTACTAAGGTGGACTCAGACTGAGCTGGATGCCCTGGACCGAAGAGTCCGAGTACTGCTTACTGCGCATCGCATGCTACACCCACGCTCGTCTGTTATGAGACTGTACATCTCGCGGAAGTGTGGAGGTCGCGGCTTTTTAAATGCCAAAGATCTCCACAACCGCGAGGTGTGCAGCCTCAGGGATTATTTCCTAAACAACGAGTGTGGGATGCATCGCGACGTAGTAGCAGTAGACGGAAACTTTACCCCGCTCTCCTTGACAAACGAGAACTGGCGCAGACTTAAAGTAATGAGCGCCGAGGACCGCAAGGCGGTGTGGAGGAGCAAGGAGCTACACGGGCGGTTCTACAAGGCCCTCACAGGGCCCGACGTAGATCTGCTCGCGTCGGTGAACTGGCTACGTTTCGGGGATCTCTTCGGGGAAACCGAAGGTTTTGTCTGTGCAATTGCGGACGAAGTTATCATGACGAACAATTACCGGAGGTATATCCTGAAGGACGGTACGGTCGACATTTGTCGGGCATGCCGCCGTCCCGGGGAGTCACTCAGGCATATTATCTCCGGTTGTGGTCATCTTGCTAACGGCGAGTACTTGCACAGACATAACCTTGTAGCCAGAATTATTCACCAGCAACTTGCTCTTCGATACGGTCTTGTGGTCTCCGAAGTGCCTTACTATAAGTACACACCTGCGCCAGTTCTCGAAAATGGTCGTGCCACGCTCTATTGGGATCGATCTGTCATCACAGACAGGACTATTCTTGCCAATAGGCCTGATATCGTGCTGACTGATCGATCGAAACGCCAGGCAGTGCTCGTCGACATCACCATCCCCCATGACGAGAACCTCTTGAAGGCCGAGAAGGACAAAGCCAGCAAGTACCTAGACCTGGCTTACGAGGTAACCGCCATGTGGGATGTTGATTCGACGATCATCGTCCCGATAGTCGTTTCGGCGAACGGTTTAATAGCGAAGAGTCTCGACCATCACCTCAAGAGACTCTCGCTAGATGGCTGGATCAAGGGTCAGATACAGAAGGCGGTACTCCTGGATACTGCGCGGATAGTCAGGAGGTTCCTGTCTCTGTCGCCCTGACCACCGGCAGCTTAGGCCCCGCCTCGCTGCCGGCGGTACCCTAGGTTAGGTTTTTATAATGATTTTATGTCTTGTATGTATAGTTTTATATTTTACTTTTTATATAATTATTGTAAAAACCTAGCTTAAGAAGAAAATTTAATAAAGAGAATAATAATAACTTTAACTCGCCTTAGTACCTAGACCTGGCTCACGAGGTAACCGCCATGTGGGATGTTTATTCGACGATCATCGTCCCGATAGTCGTTTCGGCGAACGGCTTAATAGCGAAGAGTCTCGACCATCACCTCAAGAGACTCTCGCTAGATGGCTGGATCAAGGGTCAGATACAGAAGGCGGTACTCCTGGATACTGCGCGGATAGTCAGGAGGTTCCTGTCTCTGTCGCCCTTACCGCCGGTGGCTTAGGCCCCGCCTCGCTGCCGGCTGCACCCTAGGTTAGGTTTTTATAATGATTTTATGTTTTGTATGTATAGTTTTATATTTTACTTTTTATATATAATTATTGTACAAACCTAACTTAAGATGAAACATAAATAAAGAGATAATAACTTTATTTATCAGAAACATCATTTACAAACTTTGTCTTAGAAACTAGAGACTCTCCTTCCTAATTATAACCTGAGCTTTAGGAGAAGCAATGCTCTTCCCTGTATGTTATGTCCTAATTTCTATCTATCTGGGGTTTACCCTACTTACCGACTAACGTTTCATCAAATGACGACCGGTTAGCCTAGCGGGTAGTGACGCTGCCTACGAAGCTGAAGGTCCTGGGTTCGAATCCCGGTAAGAGAAAATATTTAGAGGGAAATGAAGTTTAGTACCTATATGGAAAACTTTTTCAATCTCTATTTCATTTATAATAATATAACTACTAAGTGGCAGGTGGGCAGGGCACATAGCACGTAGAACCGATGGCCGTTGGGGCGGAAAGGTTCTCGAGTGGCGACCACGTACCGGAAGGCGCGGCGTGGGTAGGCCCCCCACAAGGTGGACTGATGACCTGGCAAAGGGAGTTTCGCGGGAGTCCGCTGGATGCGGGTGGCGCAGGACCGGTCATTGTGGCACTCTTTGGGGGAGGCCTATGTCCAGCAGTGGACGTCTTTCGGCTGATATGATGATGATGATGATGATGAATAGAACTACTTATTATAGTTTCTAGCAATAAGTCTCTGACCTGGATATTATTATGTCAGATCCCATTGCTTACAAAGCTTCTCGTTATTCCGGCATGCCGATTTAACATGAGACCCAAACTAAGTTTGTATGGGGAGTCATGCTTCCCGGGGAATCTAAACAGCAGTTAGCCAACATCATTTTCGGCCTGTAATCGCCTACTGCTGATAATATATGCCTCGCATCGAATACGCAAATATTGTCTTTATTAAAAGTTGGCAAACACAGGATTCCAATGTCTTAGGAAATAAATAAAAAATCCTACAAATAGATAAACAATAACAGAAGATCCTCACCAAACCCCGGTCAAGAAAACCCCACAAACTAAAAACTGATGAAATCCTTACAAATCGTTTGTTACATCCTTTCATAAAGCCACCCTCAATAACAGGGGACGTAAACGGCCCTGGGCCCTTATTCACTAAGACAACAACCAACACAACTACAGAATAACCAGAACAGACCTGATCTCCAACTACGTATACTTGTTAGGAATCTAGCGGTTAGCTTATATTGGCTTTGTTCGCACGGTTGGATGTAAGACATTTTGTGAATAGCGCTGTCCCTTAGGGGTGCCTCGCTTTGGAAGTTAAGGAGACTGGGCACTTCTGGACCAAAAGCTGAAAAATAAAAGTGAGCGGCCATTTCGGAATCTAATTTTAAATGAAAACTATGAATATATACTTCATTTATTCTTATGAGCATAACTCTCAGATGTGAATATTTAAGAAAGTTGGTTGTGTACTGTGCGCTTGCGTTATTTTATCTTCTATTCTCCTGTTAGTTAATAAATCATAACTCTGGAACAATCAATGACATGGAAGTTAGATTTCCAAAAAATGAAAGTACATATCACTACCATTAAATACAGCCTTGTTCCAGAAGTGGCCGCCATTTTTTTTTTTCTTGGTCCAACTTCCATACATTTTTGCCCACTCTCCTTTATGGTGGAATGCTGGGGAAGGAAACGTACCTTCCTTAAATGTTAGTTAGTTGATAAATCCTTATTTCAGAAAACGAAGTTACGTTTTTACTGATTCATTTGGATTCGGTGAACGCTATATAACTCCGATTCATTTGACCGAAAGCATTTTTTTTTCAAATTTAATTATTCTAAAAACCGTGACGCAGAAGTTATTTCTGATTTGTCAGTATAAAGTACTAACTTAACCTGCAGGTCGATCACAACGCATTTTTCGTACGTTGGGTAGATCTAAATGTCAATTTTTATATAAACAAGTGCGTGTCGGACCACGCACAACGAGGGTTCCGTGCCTATTAAAAAGGTCGTATCGTTACTAAAATCTTATGGCACGTACGTCCTTTTCTTTAAGGAAGGCAGTTTTTTAGAAATATCTCAAAAACCTTTGAACCAATCTTGTTCAAAACAATTTTCGCTGAGAGAATTTAATAGGCCCGATGAGCATGATTTTTTACATATTTTTAAAATACACGGTTCAAAAATTAGAGGGGGGGGGACACAATTTTAGTGACTTTCGAGGAGATTATCTCCGACTCTATTCACTGAATCAAAAAAACTGCTGAGAAACCTTATATTTATTTTGAAAGGCCTATCGATTGATGTGCCACACGTGGGCTTGCAATGAAAAAAAAAATTGAAATTCAGTTTTATGTATGGAGTGCACCCCTAAAAAAATTTTTTTAGTAATTTAGTTACAAAACTATGTAGCGGTTAACAAAATACACCTATCCTGAAAATTTTATTCAAATATACCTTATAGTTTTCGAGTAAAATGGCTGTGACATACGGACGGATAGACAGACAGACAGACAGACATGACGAATCTATAAGGGTTCCGTTTTTTGCCATTTGGCTACGGAACCCTAAAAATTACAGTTGCATTGTAATAATGCGCGGGTGGGTTGGTAATGAACGTTCGGAACGTTACGTTACCTCTGTTTTCGTATTTAGTCTACCACATTGTTCGTGAGCGGAAAATAGTAGGTAGTATTCGAAATTCTGAAATTTCGGCATAATTTTACTCTTGGACGAATGACACTTCGGAGTTTTTGGCCAGCGTACCTGTAGTCTTTTAAGATTCGTTGTTTTTACGTGTGTTGAGCAATGAGCGCTTTTTATCATATACATATGTAATTATACACATGATGCCCGATGCTGCTTGCCATGGCTGCTTTTTACTACCGCACCAGTTGCTGTCAGCAGGGCATTCATCCTTACACCCTAGAACCTAAACGGTCGCGTACCGCGGTTACCGGTTACCGGTTACCGGTTCCAGAGAAATTTCCTCTCTCGAATGCTCCGGTTGTGGACTGAGCTCCCTGACTAGGTTTTCCCGAGAGACTACAGTATGGGGTTCTTTATTAGGAGTGTATAAACTCTTAAAAGGTCGACAGCGCGCATGTGACACCCCTGGAATTGCAAGCGCCCATAGGCTACGGTCTCTCATGCGTGAAAGGAGGCCTGTGCCCAGCAGTGGGACGTTTATAGGCTGATTTATTATTATTTTATTATATAGGCTACGGTAACGCTTACCACCAGGCTGTACGCTCGTTTGCCACTCACTTGGTATATACACATCGGTTTTAGTGTAAATATTGGTAAAAGTTGGAGTAAGGGGGCCATACAACATCTCACGGGCCCCAACCTCATCTGCACGTGGTACACCCTGCCAAATAACAAACGAGGCTCTGACGACCCACCAACCCGCACTGAACCAGCGTGGAGGTCTTAAGGTATATTACATTTTTTTTTTTTTTAATTTTATTTAACTTAACAACATAACATTTAGGAACTATCATTAATATCTGCCAAACTGCATAGCAGTTTGTCGGCAGAAAACCCAGTTTCCCTCCACCACGTAACATTAATATAGTACCTAACCTAACTTTAATTTTCATGGCTGACATGTGCCACAAATTGTGGAATAGAAATTAAAAAAGACTATCTTGCAGGCCTAGGCCTCCAAAAAAATCCCTGGCCCTTCATTATTTATGGGCTTAATGTCCACATTCCCCTCATGAAATGTCAATAGAGACGGGAGGCCTTTGCTCAGCAGATGAACACTCTATAGGCTAGGAGAAAATAAATAAAAAAATAGGTGAAAGTGAAGGGGCAGCCCTCGTCGACGCTGACAAGGAATATGTGCGGTCCAAATCCGCACATATTCCTATCGGCCATCGACGCACATATGCGCCAATAAATCCCCCATAACGGGCGTCACTACCATCCCGCCCTTCATAACGAGCCGAGAACTAGATATCTGTAGTATTCTCTTAGTTTTTTAGTATGACCCTTTTAGAAGTGTGTAAGCTTAGGTAAAAAAATATTTAAATAATAACCTGTATAACAATATTGCCTTTCGGGATTTTAAACAAATTTGGCTATTCAACCCTGGAATACCAATGAAGTTCAGATTTTACTCCGTGTACAAAATTCTGAATTATGTAAATGGAACGCACAGACTCTTTTAAAACCAGGCTACCTATAAATATATCTGTAGGTACCCTTTTGTTTGAAGCATAATATGTACATCTGGCCCCGTAGCATGGATGGCGTTATCACGCGATAAGTGACAGGATAGAGCTTCCGTCCCTGGCTGACACCGTTCGATAGAACGAGACGACGCGCCTATCCTGTCACTTATCGCGTGATAACGCCATCCATGCTACGGGGCCTGGTTGAGATTATTTTATGTGTCGACCATTTATAAAACTGTCATTGGAATTGAAATCTTCTACATTGAACGTAACGGTTGCTTTTTGAATGGATTGCATCGATGCAATTTGGCCAACTCAGATAATCTCAAGTATACACGTCTAACGCTGGGAGGAAAACGGCCCACATCACTTCCAGTCGGATGTTCTCACAATTCGTTACGTAACGTATATCATCGTCTTTAAAAGGTAGGCTTAGGCGGAGCGTTCTAGCGAAACGACAGTGAATTCGCCTCGAGCTTTTTGCCGAGCCGAGACATTTTGTTATTGTTTCACCTCCTTCCTTCTCCGCGCCCACCTCCCCGCACAGCATTTAGAGAATCTAGAATGTTCATGGACCTAGAATACTCAGAACAGGCTGTACGTGATGCCACAGCGAGGGACGGAAAGGCTCTTATGCAGCTAAATTAAGAACTGGTCTTAAAATGGCTGATGACTTGCCATAAACAACCTACTTAATTTGGACGGGTAATGATTTATGTGCCAAAAGTCCACAACTTCATACTAAATCAGTTGTGGCAAATAAAAAAAGTGGAACTATGACAAGGACAATGAATTATATTTCCCTTTCTGTACATTTATCGAGATTTGTATGCATGCTACCAGCTCGCTCGCACGTGGTATTATTATTACCATAGCTTAATTGTCCAGAGTATTACAGGTTCATGAGAATGTTCGTACTCGTAGTGATGTTTGCGGGAAATGCTCGATGTTCTGCTACATGTGAACGCTCAAGTTTTTTACCAGCACCCTCTAACCAGCACCCTCTAACCAGCACTTTGAAAGGATGGGATTGGAAGCAAATTTATATGATTTTGATCATGCCAAAGCCTCGTAGATAGGGTCGTTAACTCTCTACCCTAGTTGGTAGCGAGGCCGAGGATACGTCCGATACATACAGGATATTTATTAGGTACAATTAATTTGCGAAGCCGGAACATATTTTCTTTTAAAATACTATGTTACTTAAGCAGAGTTATTATTTTTTAGCTATTCTTTCGATTGGCATCATAAAAGTAGGGTGTTTTTTTTGACATTATATAAGATTTTATGACATTAGATATAACTAACTTAGGATAAGTAAATTGTATACTAACATATGGACATGGTCTGAAATAAATAATTTATTTTATTTATTCCTTCAGAGGCATGCCCGAAAACCGTCCCCAGCTAATTTTCCCCACAAAAAGATGATTATTTCCATTTGCGCCAAGTTCCCTCACGTTCCATGGTCACGTCGCGGTAAGATTAAAACTTGTTCTTTAATCTCCGGCGCAAGATTTATTGGACGTCGACTGTACGTAGAACATAATTACTTGACTGGATAGCAAAATGTTTACTTTAAATCTTCTAGGGTAAAAATTGTTCAGTCGACAGCTGAAAACGGCCCTAAGGGCGTATTCAGCCGTTTCTAGGGCACTAATTGGAATATCATGAGATTTTTCATAGGCAATAAAATATTTTCTTTTAGGATACACGAATGTTAACGTAATATTTTGTTCTTTGTCAGAAACCGAAACAACGTTTTATTAAATTTTCTTTTAGAATATAATTCCGTTAGTATTTTTTTTTTCGGTCTTTCGTTTAATTTTTTACTGTGCCAACAAAAACAACGTAGAACCGATGGCCGTTGGGGCGGATAGGTTCTTGAGTGGCGACATATCAGCAAGCGCATAGCGTGGGTAGACCCTCGACAAGATTGACTGAGGACCTGGTAAAGGTCGCGGGAGTCCACTGGATGCGGGTAGCGCTGGACCGCTCACTTTGGCACTCTTTGGGGGAGGCTTATGTCCAGCAGTGGTCGTCTTTCGGCTGATATGCTGATGATGATGGTACCAATATTAGTGATTTCACCAATAACCCGATAGAATTAAAGTTATAACTCATAGACAACAGATGAAACAACTCAAACATTTGTACAAAAACAATAGATTTATTATGTGTGGTGTGTTCCTCGCAGCGGCGTTCCAATTAGCAGTTAACACGTTGCAGCCCTCCGCGGGGTAGTTACGCCGCTCTGCTACCGGTGTTTGGATCGCTAGTTGGTGAGTGTTTATACCACCAGCTTGACTAGGTACGGTAACAGAATAATTGTACTCGTATCTACGTAGAAGGTCCTCTATATGTAACCATGAAGCTATATAAGAGATATCGCTCTATAATCTCATCCAATAATTATATCAATCCCATTGTTTCAAGGTCTTCATATTAGATGATTAAATAGTTTAACACCAACCGTCTAAAATTGTACGGCTATCCTCTAAAGATGTGTTTTATGTTATATTATTCTTTCTGTGCACACATATTTTGAGTTATAGTACAGGGGACCGATTTTTGACTTTCGAGCGCTCGACTCTTTCACTCGAAAACTGACAAAAATTATGAAATGCTATTTTGAAATAGCGATAGAAAATTTTAAAACGAGTGGTTGACCACTCGTATTAAATTCTGTTGGTGGAAAGTAAGTGCCTGCCATTTTGACACTACAAACGTATTAACTTTTATTTGATTTTCGAGCGCTCGAAAGTCAAAAATCGGTCCCCAGGTCCGAACATATTGTATTATTTGTATTATTCTATAGATATTAACTTAAATAAAATAAAAATATCTACTAACCAATGACAAAAAATGTTACTCAATTTCGTAAGGCGCTAGACCGCTTTTTGAGTTAATCCTAGATAAGCTGAAAAACGAGACAGAAAGGAACACGCTAAGACAAAGCGAGTCTCTTACGGGTATTGTTTTCGGTCACAATAGAATGTCCTGTTATACCTAGCTCCTAGCTCCATGTATTTAACAAGACTGAATTTTGACATCTAGAAAACTCAAAGCATGCCATCGCGGTCTTCCTCATAGCATATGTCGAGTTCTATGTGACGCTGACTGTGTTGACAACGCCAGCTGCTCTGCGCGACTATGAGCGAACCATAGTGTCACTGCCACAGATATAGATATACCTACACTATAGATAACTTAAACACCTCAATCTGTATAAAAACCGACCGTGTCACTATTTTCTACCTACTTTGACGTCACACGGGCGAATTAGTGATCTGAATTCCCCGTTGTCCGCGGAAAATCGATTCTGCAATAAGGTATTTATTTATTTAAGGTCAGGGTGGCCAAAGCCGTCAGCGGGGCATTTCCGTCAAACGGCGTTTGTGGCTATTCAAACAACAGTACGCGCTTACTGACTCGATCGGTAAAACAGAGAGAAAATTTTATACCCGCAGTCAAAAACAGATGGCGCTGTCTAGCCAGTGAACGGAAAAACCCCGCTTTCAAAGTTTAGTTGCGCTCTGAACTCGAATGCGAGTGTAGTGTGCTGCTGTGTTTCGTGACGGTGCGATGAAAAAATGTACTTTTAGGGTTTAGTAAATGCGTTTGTTATATAGTTCGATATTCATGTTTGATGGTAGTTTTATTAATTTTCAATTATAATCTGTTGGTGAGAAACTATGGATGGTTAAATATTGGTACTAACGAAATGATCGAGTAGACAAATCCGTCAATTGTGAAACGGGCAAAACCGTCATGTGCCGGAATTTCCCCATTTCATATATTGCCAACCTTTTTGATTTGACTTAGTTAAATAATAAAATTAAAATAAATCAGCCTATATACGTCCGACTGCTGGGCACAGGCCTCCTCTCACGGATGAGAAGGAACGGGCAGTAGTCCCCACGCTTGCCCAGCGCGGGTTGGGGACTTCACATACACCTTTGAATTTCTTCATGATGCAGGTTTCCAGACGATGTTTTTCCTTCACCGAAAAGCCAACGGTAAATATCAAACGATATTCCGTACATAAGTTCCGAAAAACTCATTGGTACGAGCCGGGATTCGAACCCACGACCGCCATTTGACAGCCGCATGCCTGAACCGCTAGGCTACCGTAGCTTATTAATAACTATGGTAGCGTAGCTTAGTAGTAGCGTAGCGTAGTTAAATAATAACTATGATTATTATACTATAATTTATTTTCAACGATTCTTAGTTTAATTTGCAGAGGATCAAGTTTATTTTTATATTTTTTTTGATTTTTTTATTTGTTTTTCAACTCGGCGGACTGAGATTAGTCCCGATTAAAAATCAGTAGGTACTAAAATTGTTATATGTAAAGGCATTACACACTAGATGTATTAGACGTGCGCTTCCTACTGCATTTGAAGGTATACATTTCCGTGGGACAGGTCTTACCGCTTGTGTGACGTGAGCACGCGTGCGTCTCGCATGCAGTGTGACTTGTATTGGGAGGGAATACTTAAGATAGCTACGTTTACATTTTAATGCCTGTCTACGTGTACCCATCTGGTGTATATACGTGTTAGCGCGTGTTAATTAGTCCATATCATTATACGATTTCAATATTAAAATTGTAAGCACGGTTGCAAAGTTAAATAATTAATTTTGATCGATAAAGGCAAAATAGCAGTATGATGGTAATCACGTTCTTCGATTGTTGAGCATTTAGGGTCTTAGCAAAATTGGTTGTTCAATGCTTGAAATTAAATGACCAATTTGCTTATTAAATATGATTTGAAATTAAAAATATTGTCGCGCCCATAATAACAATAAGTTGGCCACTGTACTGGATCTTACTCAACAGTGGCGCCATCTGGTGAACACAAAAACAGTAGCCCATTATTTTAAAAACGTGATGTCAGTTGACGGATTTTCCCTAGGGTTTGGGAATTGGTTTTAAAAGGTTTACTACTCCTGATTATAAAAATAGGCCGGAATTGCCCCAAAAAAATATATTTGGCAATAAAATCTAAAATAAACCTTAAATTAAGTTCGCTAAAGTTTAGTTTCGATTAACAATTCAGTGGTATTTGTTCACTTTACGTATATGTTTGTAATACGTCACGATACAAGAAAAATCGTTGGTTGACGGAATAGCCCCAAACCGTCGGGAAAATCCGTCAACTGACATGTTTTAAAAAGAAAAACATATTTAAATATCCAGCAATACTAGCAATTTAATATGAGTAAATTTGTATAGTTAAATAAATGCCCAATCTATTACAGTGATCAGGTTTATTAAAAAGTAAATATCCTCTTAGTTATGACCAGCCAAAGTGAACTTATCAAAAAGTATGACGGAAATGCCCTCATTGACCTTATACAAGGAATTCCAACAGCTATGAAATATTCGCTAAACTTTATAAATAGCAATACAGAGCCAATTATAGGAACTCGCAAATAGAGGTATTTCCTTAATATTCACGGACAACCGGCTACCACAACAGACGCGCGCGGAATGTAAGTCGGAGTGCCAACTTGGAGTCCGAATTCTGACACGCGAAGTACATGCATTTGCGTGATCTATGTATATCTATATCTGTGGTCACTGCCGAGCGGTGTCAGTCGCGTTCGGGTGAGTTTGCTGGTCGGAGGGGCGTAAGAACTGAGTTTAGCGGAAGGGCCAAGAAGGACGGCCACTCCTTCTTGGCCCTTCCACTGAAACTGGTATGATGGCAAACATGCGTACTACCCGCCTGATAGTAGAGACACCTACGGGCACTAGCAACTCCAGAAGCGTATCACATGCGCGTTGTCAACCTTTGGAAAATTCCAGCTTAAACTAACATGTGGCTCCGTGTGTAGAACTTTTTTTATTTTATTTTGAAAATCTATATCGAAAAGAAGTCTATATCTATATTTATATCTATTAAATATATCGTCGTCTAGTACCCATAACACAAGCCTTTATTTAGCTTACTATGGGACTATGTCGATTTGTGTAAGATTGTCCCCTAATATATATTTTTTTTATTATTTATTTATATCATTTTTGAACCGGCTCACAAAATTTCACGTGAATCAGTTGAGAAATGCGGTCTGTAGAGGAGAACACCCTATTTGGGGGCACACATCCGCGGACGCGGATGCGGATTGTGGTCAAACACTCAAAAACGTAAATAAACAACGTCCATTTTACGATATCACGCAATAATCAAACACGTTGAGAATAAATTCCAGTCGTAGTGAACGAATCAAAAGCGCGTCTGCCTTTGGTTTAAACGACAAGAAGTTTTTTTTTGTAATGGCGAAAATATGTAAAACTCGCGCGGTAAGCGCCGCGTGGGCTTCTCACTTGTCGTAAATTACACTACATCCGCATTCGCAAAAACTCGATTTTGGCAGATGCGGATGAGGATGCTGATGTTGAAATTTGTGCAACTGCAACATCCCTGACCCGGACATCTGAACATACGAAGCAATTTTGGCACGGTAAACTCGGGAACACGACAACATACAGAGCACCTAGTAGTATTTTTATGGCATCGGCCTTCTGTAAGTTTCACTAACACTGGTTGCCATCATTTCACAACTTATCTTTAAAAGAAACCTGACTGAAACTCAATTACGTAAAGAATAGGGGGGGTGGTGACACTAAATAAAATAATAAATAATGTGATATTTTCCCGATTAAAAATGTAGTCAAATGGAGAAAAAATCACCGCAAGAGGTTAAATAATCACGAAGTTAGTAGTGTCCAAAGTTTTAAGAAGGGGTATGTTCTGTCCGTTTTTCGCAAAACGCAACTTCATATGAAACGATGACGTTCGCAGCTTGTGACGTCACTAGAAGACGGCAACGTGCCGCGCCCCATCGTGTTCGGCGCCACCATCGACGCGGCCTGCCGCGCGCGCGACGCGCTCCGCGGCACCCTCGCATATTGTGAAGTCACTCACACACTGTTTGCGTTTTCTCTCTCTAACAAGCAATATTAAAACGGTTGTAGCTTCGTAATTCTTTGAGATATCCGAATGGGATTTTCGTCACTAGGCATACTTTTTTTCCTTCATTCTTGTAGAGTAATAATAATTTTCGAGTCTACACCCCGCATTCAGCAGTACTATCGACAACACAGCTAACTGACCATCCGTGCACTTTAAGGGCATTGTATTGCATTGTGTGTAGGTTCAATATAAATACAGGATGGTCAGTTAACCGTGTTCGCGTTTGTAAAGCAATCCAGTCAGTACAGATCTCAATGCATACCGACAGTTACCCAAAACGGTGTTTTCAGTGCGAGTACGCCGGTCACCGGTAACGAGTACGGGTTCGCGAGTATCTGTAACAAGTATTTGTAACGGATTTTTTACGACTTGCGCCGAACATAGTGAACGAAAAAAGTCACACCGACCGTCGAATGCAATAGTAAATTACACGGTTTACTAATATGTGGCCGAAAATTATGTGGCAATTATTGACTTCCCAAACAACTTATCCCATAGTTTCATTTGGCAAACTTTTAGGTAGCATACCAATGGTTCGTATATATAACATGTCCCAAATGATTGTTTTAGCAAAATGTTAGTTGGCAAAATATTTAGTTGGTCATGTTTTAAAAAGACTTTATTTGTTATGTCGAATGTTTTGATTGGCATGTATATTTTTTCCATATTATTGTGATAAATATTACTAACATACCCTAACCATGTAGTTAATATTATAACATTGATAAAAATACCTCTTTTGTGATAGCGGTTTAAAATAAACGGGTCCATATTGGCTCATATAAACTTGATGTGTCGATTTTTTCTTGTAATACCGCTTTGTAATCATAATCATCACTCTTCATAATTTTTTACTTCCTACCTTTTATGTTCCTACACTTCTGTAACTATTATCGGAACTCATAACGGACAGTTTTCATAAAATGTTTCTTCATAATGTCATTACTAAGAACAGACTTGAACTTATAATTTGGGTTTTCATAACAGTTTACTTCATAATGGACCTAAGGTACTATATCATATTTTTTTTAGTCCTAAGTCCTAATAACTAAGAATATAACTAGTTAAGTAATATTTTTTTGCAAACAAGTTTTTCAGCTCTTTTATAAAAAAAAATAACCTCGAAGACGAAAGCGGGAGCGAAGCTCCCGCTTCCGTCTTCTAACCTATCCGCGATCCGAGTCGGTTTTGCCACTAAGTCCCTGTTCCCTACTGCTACTTGAACTTATTCACCACTATCTTGGTATTAGTTGATCTCAGAGAGAAGTTTATTAATACAAAATTTAGCAATAACTACTAGTATGTATATAAATAAATGTGATATTAAACTATATTGCTAAAAACCACTATGATATAAAAGTTTATAAACATAGATAGTAGTAACAGAGATCCTTATGTTGAATAACATTATGAATATATAGACATTTCCTATCCATTTCCATTTCAATTTTTTTCCAACCGATCTTACTTATAACTTAAATTATACATTAAAAAATCAAGAAGTAGTAAACTACATTAAACCTTTACCGAATGTAAAGTTGTGTCAATAAATTCTGATTAAAAAACTACTACGTAGTATTATTTGTCAAATATAAATTATGCGAAGTTAAAATTTGGTCAAAGGTTATTTGACAATAAATAGTAAGCTCAAATAAAACATTTGCCTATTAACTATTTTCCGAAATGATTCTTGGTAAAATGAATATCTGCAAAATATGATTGTGATCAAAGAAAAAGTATGCTAAGTAACATTATGCCAAGCATTGGTTTGCCAACTAAAAATGTTGCAATCAGTTGGTTGGGAAGTGAAATTAGGCGAAAAGTATTTCGGCCAGATGGCAGTACACCAAATTACACGAATAGGCTGAAAGCTCCATTGCGCCACAAACATGTCACAAAAAAACGGAAGGTTTGCCAACGAAAATATTAATGAATATATGCTACTTATTAGCAACCTAAGACGTGTGTTATTCAGCGATTTTTTTTATCACGTCAATCGATTTCGTCCATTTTTTTTATTTAAAGTAACGTGTACTTAAAGGACAAAAATTTGGTACATACCTACAAAGGTTATTTAATTACTAACAGTTTCATGGGAACTTTCGGGCCACCAACGATCCGAGGCGGTCCTTTTTTAACCGACTTCAAAAAAAAGGAGGATGTTCTCAATTCGCATGTATTCTTTTTATTTTTTTATTATGTTAGTTTAAGTTTAAGTTATTACGTATTATTGACGAAGGCTGTTGCGTGCCTAGGGAGATGTGTTTTGTACGCACTTGATAAAGCCTGCGTTGCGGATATTTATATGTACCTAAACTAATTTATATTTCTTAAATAAAAAATCATATGTTAAGATTACCAACTTAGTTTAAACTTATATTTAGTACTTATATTTTTTTATTTGCAGCGTAGTGTTGTAAAACAGAATTAGTACTAACAATCTCAATCGTAACGCCTAATTAGCGTTAATAACGTTAATATTAAAGTTATTCAACATTTTTTTTTCTACGAGTATATCAACTTAACACCAAATGCTGCACCGAAAATGCTACATTTACCATGTGTACGTATGTAGATGAATAAAAAATATAAGCTAGATGGAGATATATTATATATTGTTTCCGTTATTTTATTATATAATGATTACTTAATATTAATCATAATGTATTGGAGATAATGGGGGGGGGGGGGGGGGGGGTTAATTCATCATTTTCTTTCCTGAATCGAAAGTATAAAACTAAAAATAAGACAGATTGTAATTTAAGCTCCCCCTCATATATATTTTTTTTTCAGCAGAAGTACCAAGTTACGCAGATATTCAACGTTGTGACAGACGGACACACGGTCAGAGTAGCACATGTGTTTCTGTTTTTACCATTTTGGTAAGGAACCCAAAAATGGTGTAACCGCCACGCCCCACTTTCGAACTATAATTACTAAAAGGAGTTTTTAGTAGGTTTAACGTAACAGCTCTAACAAATAACAGATAATAACAGCGTCAATCGTTATTAAACAATTAAGTTACCATTAACTATTGAAAGGAGTTAGCCTGGGTGATATAAAAAGGTTTCAGTAATTTCGGAGTCTTTTAGGGCTGGTCGTTTGTAAATGATTGTAAAAATGCGTAGTTTTGTAACTAATTACGATTTAAACATCAGAAAAAAGTATCACATTCTGCAAAACATAAAAAGTAACTTACTTTACCTCAGAATCGAAAGAATCGTGAATCGAGTTCATAAAGCTACGTTCCCAAAGGTTTCAAAATATATGAGAAACCATATGTCCTTAAAATAATTCAGAGGAATAAATTCCTAGTCATCCATGTTTTTCCACTTGTATCGATTTTCTCACTACATTTTTTATCGGAAATAATATTAAATTTTGTATTTTTTTTCTCACAATGTAAAATAACTTGGTTGTCTTACTTTTTTTGAAATAATGATCCGTTTTGACATAAACCTTGAGCCTCCGCACAAATAAATAAATAAATAAATAAATATTAGGGGACAATCTTACACAAATCGACCTAGTCCCATAGTAAGCTCAGTAAGGCTTGTGTTATGGGTACTAGACGACGATATATATAATGGATATAAATACTTAAATACATAGAAAACTTCCATGACTCAGAAACAAATATTCATGCTCATCACACAAATATTTGCCCTTACCGGGATTCGAACCCAGGACCTTCAGCTTCGTAGGCAGCGTCACTACCCACTAGGCTAACCGGTCGTCAAAAATATCACGAAAATCGGTTGACATGTGCGAACTGTGGAGGAGGAGAGGAGAACTCTGGCCCAAGCTGCAGCAGCGTTCACTTTGCTCCCTCGTTCAATATTTTCACTGCTGTCTACCGTATTCCCCTTTTTCAACTGGCGGCCTTAAGGGTTAAGTCGCAGTCGCCCCTACGCGCAAAGCACCGGACCGGCGGGTAACTAAGTTTTTCTTCCCACGTAGCCGCACTTTCCTGGCTTATTTGCGGCGAAGGAAAGAATTACGATTAGCGTGGCCAGTTAATTTGGACACGAAACAAGGAAAGTAATTGCATACGTCAGCAGCCGGCAAGGTTTTGTTGGAGCGATGGGAAAAGTATGCCGTTGTTGGAATGGTTTTATTCCTTTAAGTAGGTTAGCAAGCGCGATGTTTAGTTGGCCAATAAGTACCTAATAGTATTGGACAATAAGGGTAACAGTGAGTATGTAATGTACAATCGAGCTCATAAATATGTACATTCCCAAAGGTTTAAAAATATCTGAGAAACCTTATGTCCTTAAAATATAGTCGTGTTCACATATTTTTGATTAAATTGTCCCTGCACACATATTTGCGAACCAAATTAATATACTATAATTAAAATATGTTGAGAAAATGAAGGCCTAGTGTAAATATGTACCTACCCTTTGGGTTGGAACTTCAGATGGCAGTAGCTTTCGTAAAACTAGTGCCTTCGTTAAATCTTGGTGTTAGGTGCCAAAACGGAGCACGGGCGCCTTTAGGGCACAACCGGGAAAAACGCTAGGAGGATGATGATGCCGAGAAAATGAATTCAGTGCCGCACTGAGACTAGAGCCAAGACGATTTCGGACGTGAATTTGTGTTGTTGAAATAACAAGACGACAATGATATGCATTATTTTGATTTCGTCTCGGTCCAATAGATTGATAATAAAATGTTCACCTCATTACCTCTGAAAGCCCTTTTATATTCTATAAAAACAGATAGTAAAACTGCATTTTATCCACAAGAATGCAAATAATATTTGAACAAACATGTAATGTTGGTATGTAGGTATTACCAAGTAGTACAAACAAATCGATTAGTTTAGCACCCTTACATATTAGTTATCACTTATCATAGTTTTGCTGAGATATGATTTCCTGCCAATTTGTGTTATTTGTGTACTAGTTAAAATAAAGGCTGATTTTACATACTTCAGTTGTTTTTCTCATGTAGTATTTTCCTCGCTTTAGTGAGATTGAATGATTTGTGTTACGTACGGGTTTTTTTACGTCTCGTGTGTTGCAACACTCGCTACGATCAGGATTCTATTTTCGAACCACTCGCTTTGCTCAGGATTATATTTTCGAACTACTCGCTTCGCTCGTGGTTCAACCATAGAATCCATTCCCTAGCTCGTTTTTACATTCCACACTCGCGGTTAAAATACCACTTTTGTTGTATTTTGTATAACAAATAACTATTTCACTCCTTCTTTTCGAAAACAAGTTTTTAAATACAGTTGCTAAAAAAGTGAGAGTAGATACTTTACGTAGCTGTTTAGCGTGCGGAAAGTTGGTTTTCGCGAACTAGTGATTTTCACTTTTCCCGCTCGCTAATTGTACAAATTGTACCATTCATTATTATGTCCATAAAAAATAAATAAGATAACTGCATTAAAAAAAAAGATTTTTGAACAACTTCATTATTTTTCAACTGTATTACAATGATGTTACAGAATGAACAATATAAAGGTTTCGAATTCCTTACTTGTGTTTTTCTTATTTTCTCGCAACTTTAACGTCGTCCGATACAAGTGCGGAAATGTCATTCTTAATGACATACTTTCCGCACTAGCATCGAAATGTACTATTTTCTAGCCCGTTTATAGGGAGCAAAACTTGTTTTTGATCCCTCTGCATTTTTTTTAAATCAGTCCTTTTTTTCCTAAGCCAGAGCGAGGCCAAATACAATATGTCATTTCAGTAACGTGTTTAATCTTTCATTTAACGTTTTTAAATACCGCACTTTCTTCGCATAGCGCTTATAAATTGTCTTCCTTGAACGATTTTGAATATTAACTCTACTAATTTAATTACCATCAATTATAGGAACCATTTAATAGATCCTAATAAAGACTTGTACTTTATAAAGAGTTTAAAACCCTACGAGTAATAGATTGAAGCAGTTAGAAGCGGCAATATCTTTCCACGTTGCAACGCCATAGGTTGCATTCCGAATACTCGCATGGTGCAAGGCAACCTAGGAGTTTAGGAATTAATACGTAACATACATTAAATACGGGTAGACTCGAAAATTATTATTACTCCAAAAGAAAGAAGGCAAAAAAATATGCCTAGTGACGAAAATCCCATTCAGCTATCTCAAAGAATTAGGTACGAAGCTACAACCGTTTTAATATTGCTTGTTAGAGAGAGAAAACGCAAACGGTGTGTGACGTCACATTATAGGATGCTGCCGCGGCGCCGAGTCGACGGCGGCGCCGACCACGATGCAGCGCAGCACGTTGCCGTCTTCTGTGACACATTCTTCCACCGTCATCGTTTCAAATGAAGTTGCGTTTTGCGAAAAAGAGACAGAACATACCCCTTCTTAAAACTTTGGACACTTATAACTTCGTGATTACTTAACCTTTTGCGTTGATTTTTTCTCCATTTGACTACATTTTTTATTTTTTTTCGAGAAAATATGACATTATTGATTATTTTATTTATAGACACTAAATTATTTATCCCCTATTGGAGGGGAGGTCAGTGGACGTATTTCGGCTGATATGAATGATGAACAAAAAAATGATAAACCCCTTTTATTACGAAATATTTGTTTGTGAAACTGGTACCCACTGCAATATAAGGACCGACCGTTTTAAAGATTCGTTTTATTTGTTTTTTACATCGTGGTAAACAGTGCTGTTATGAAAATTTATGAAACAACAGCACGCTGAACAGTGTTTTTTTGGGGCATAGAGCATAGAGTTTTCGACGACTTATTATCGGTGACATTGAATTTGAGTTAAAAAAAACCTACTTTACAAAACGCTTTCAAACGGGCCACGCTTTAACAATCACGGTTATCATTGTATGAGCGCAGGTGTGGACGTGGCTTAATATTTCAACGTGTAACACGTTCTTTATAATACCGTGGGCAATCCCGGTATACGAACATTTTGTTATCTGTGACAATAGATTGTGTAGCTTCATTGGTAAATACACACCTGATACGCCTGTCTTGTTCGTTCTCCTTTTGTTGATATCCAAGGTAAATAAGCAAAAAAATATAAATGCCTTATCGACGAGACTGATTTGACTTATTTTTCTTGTATTATTTTGTGAGCCATGTTTATATTCATTGTGACTGGTATCACTAATCTGTAAGTGTATCTTTCTTAGTTGTTGCACGATCGCGTGTTTCTAAGCTTTACTATATGATGATGAAAATTTAATTTCCTTAAGGGATGGTTTCCGCGATAAAAAGTATCATATGTTATTATTCAAGACCCTGACTATCTCCACATCACGTCTAAATGAATTCAGTGGCTTAAGCGTGAAAGATAACACACATCTCTCTCTCTCTCTTCCTACCTATATGTCCCACATGGTGGTGGGGTCACCTTCCTCGTCTTACTTCTCCATTCCGCTCTGTCCTCGACATCGATTTCGGATTAGCACTACATACTTCCATCTTGTTCTGGGTCTGCCCCTGGATCTTCGACCAGAGACGGATAGTTGTAATGCCAAGTTACCAACGTTGTTCAGTGGCCTCCTCTTCAAGTGGCCACCAACGCCGCCGGCTTTCTTGGATCTTATCGGCGATGTCACAGACGTCCAGGCTTGCTCATACGTACTCGTTTCGGATTTTATCAAGCCTGGTAACACCGTACATCCACCGTGACATCTTCATTTCGGCAACTGCGACGGTATGCACTGGGTTTGTATTTTGAGTTAACGTCCACGTCTCGCTGCCATACATGTGGACCGCTCTTGTAGACCAAACCTTTTAGTTTAGCCGGCATTCTTTTGTCACTTGTAACACCAGTCACTTCTCGCCATTTTAGCATGCAGCGGCTACTCGCGTGCTGAATGGTGCATTCTAAGATATTTGTGTATTGATCACACTTTGTGACTAATTGCCCATCGATGGGAATCGAACTATCGTCGCAGAGACACAACGACACGGCGAATCCTCAAATTAATAAAGGCTTCTTTGCCATCATGCCATTTTTGTATAAAACACAAATGCAAACCTCTTGCCCAACACCACTGTGTACGTCCGTAATTTTAGTATGTTCATACTCATACTCATAAATATTTATTGCAAAACCATGGATACATAAGGTGGTAGAAATCTTAAAGGCTAAGTACATGGGAACCCTGTACGAGCGTAAGCGTAAACTATACATGTTGTAGACGATGCGAAGGGTAAATATTTAAAACAAAACAACAATTACATGTTCTTTATACACGAATAACAAAAATATTGACAAAATTGCAGGCTGCGAAAATATCAAACCAAATCGTGACAGCCGAATGCCCTTTCTTTAGTTTTTTTATTTATTACCATCAAGTGGCCGCATCCAGCCAGCACCAAAAAGGTTACATCAAAATATAACATGGTGGCGTCGCTTACACATGTATTATCATTCCCTTAGAGTTACATTACATTACGTAACTACCTATACCTTATTTACTTATAAATGTTTTTAATCACGTACATAATTGGAGTTTTGTTAGTATTATTTATTTTTCTTGGATCCTCAAAGAAATCTTGAAGGCTGTAGCTCTTCTTTACTAAAAATTCGTTGAGTATATTATGCATGTTTTTTTTTCGGAAGTTTCCTTCCTCAAAGTATCTGCAAGCTTTTTAAATATATCTTAACAGACATAATGTTTGGGCTTTAATGATACAGTTTTAATTTAGGGTTTGTTGTAATGTTAAAGAAATATACCTAGGGTAAAAGTCCGAGTGCTCGACGCTGTACTATGTAGAGTATATGGCATGGGCACTCTATGTCAAAGTGGCGTTAATTCGAATGAAGAAAAATCCTCTTAGTTCGAATTTAATCCATATTGCTTTGACATAGAGTGGCCAATGCCATATACTATTACAGCGTCGAGCACTCGGACGTTTACCTTAGTTTGTTTTTTTTTGTGTAAATTTAGGAGGTAAATACCTACCTATCTAGTCATAATCGTACAAACCATTACACACAGTTCGAAAAGTGGTATTATACTATTTATAATACATAAAAACCTTTTTTAACACCAATTTTAAGGCCAATTTCCCTAAGCTAACCCATAAATTCAAATCCGGAGAGATCTTAGGTAAAGCCGCTACACACCGCAGCGTATCGGCGCAGGTGTGTACGCAGCCTAACGCTGCGAGGATAAACAGCAGACAGATTGCTTTATGAGCTAGTGTTGGGCGGCGGGTTCGCTTATAGTGCGACCACCGAATATAGATAATTTCGGACAACGTCTTGGTTCGTACCAGGTGACCTATGGGTATGTAACATGCAAGATTGAAAAGAAATTTAAGCGTGATTTTGTAACAAACATCCAAAATTTCGCATTTATAAGATTAGTAGAATTACTAGGATTCATTTTAGTTTTGCTGCCTTCCGATTTAATTAATTCTCTGTGTAATGAACATTTTTGTAACTATTACACAATGCCTCAGTGCAAGAACATAAGTATATCATGTCGTCTCTCGTTGACTATCGACAAACGAGTCAAGTTTTATAATAAGACACGCACATATGAGTCTTGACTTGACATGTTAAATGATTATTATTACCTATTTAAATTTGTATGAATATGATTTGACATTAAATATATTGTGTCACGTATTTTCTGATGCACTAAATATTGTAAAGAATGACGATACCTAGAGGTTGATATATTTGTGTTTTTTACTTTTGGTTTGTTTTTTCTATTTCCTTGTTATTGTGTTCTTATATTTGTTGACATTGTCCTAACACTATATCTTAATTTTTCTCTGTTTTTGACGATCGTGATAAAAATTCTTATTTTTTTGACATGTATGCAAATCTGTAATTAAATTGTTTATCATGAAATAAATAATCTAATCTAATGTAATCTACATAGGTGATATTATTTATAAGGAAATACAACTAAACTAAACCTATAAAAAGTAAATGCTCCAGGCCACCGTCGTTGGCTATGGTGTCCAGAAGGCTGGCAGCGTTGCCTCTTTGGATTGCTAGGCTAACCCTTTGGCAAAAATAATTGCCAGCCCTCTGGTCACCGGATGTTTGAATGAGCCGCTCCGAGAGCGAAGGCACTATATAAGTCCCGCCACAAAGTGAACTTCAATTCAGTTGTGGTGAGAGTGCCAACTGACAAGCTAACCTTCATGAAGGAGGAGTTCTGGCCGAAGGGTGTAGTTTACCGATTTCGAGGCCGGTTATTTGACATGGTGCTGGCGGAAAATGTTAGGCATACCTTGGACAGCGCGCCGCACCAATGCGTCAATTTATTCCGAATTGCAAATTAAGTCCCGCCTATCCACTATATGCATGCAGCGACTCCTCCAGTATTTCGGACACGTGGCCAGACGAGAACCTGATAGCCTGGAAAAACTCATCGTTGTGGGATACGTGGAAGGAAAAAGGAGCCGCGGAAACTTGCAGACGTGTATCTGGATAGCCGAAAACCGACTGGCCTGGAGAGCATTAGTGCGCAAAGCAACGACCTCGTGTAGTCACGACCTTCAGTCATGAGGATGCGACGAAGAAGAAGTATTTGACATCTGGGTGTCAAATGCTTCACAATTCACATCATCACATGCGCCGCGCTTCGCCGACTTAACGTGATATTGTGCTACTTATTAGTATAAAAAAAAAAAAATTATATGTTAGTCTGTAAATTGGGGCCCCGTTGCCTGAGATAAATATATAAATAAGGATAAAGGGCCTTCGCACCCTTGTATGTAGGGGGTAAACTCCAGAACTACTCATTTGATTTTCAAAATTGTTTAACCAGTATTTAATTAACGTTCAGGATGAATTGAGAACTAATGTTTTATGCCGTGGCATCTCGCCCTTGGGTTCGCTTCGATATGCGGGCTTAGTCTTTCCATAATCTTTGCCTTAGGCCGGATTTGCGAAGTAGGAATAAGAGCTAGGACGTCAAAATCGTATAGATTATTCTCAGAATTTACTTTATATACTCGTTTGGTCAAATTGTCACTAAGTAAAAAACTTTAATTTTCATAAAAGCATCCTAGGTACCCATTATATCCAAGAGAGAGATAAAGATTTTGACATGGCTACTAGTATCAACAATTTCGTAGTCCTACGCTCGGAGCCGGTGCTTTGTTTTTCCCGCTAAGTGGCGGAAAGCGCCTTCGAACAGAGCGCCCGCTATAGGCGGTGAACGTGTGCGTGCATGTGCTTTATAGTATGAAGCCCCGCTAATACTGATAATCTTCAGGTTATAATAATATAGTCTTGGGTAGGATAATACATAATTTGTGCACCGGTACGACCTGCGGCGCTACCACGAACTTCGAAAGTCGAAGTTCGGGTATTTCCATCTCTATCGCACTCCTTAACTTGAGTAACAGGGATGCATATATTACGAACTTCGACTTTCGAAGTTCGTGGTAGCGCTGCAGTACTGCATTACATCATTATTATTATTTTTTCGCTGCTACTCAAAGGTCGTCTGGAAGAGATCACTCTTTAGCGATATTAGACCGCCTGTTGTCTATGTTATGTTTTGTTTAGCTTTGTAATTGCATTGTTTGTGCAGTGAGGTGTTCAATTAAGAATAGGTATTTGTACGTATTGTATTGTAGTCGCTGTATTTATAATGAAATAGACCCTTTGAATACAAGTAGTATTGGAGATCGTAATCCTTCACACAAAACAATATGCAGCAAATGGATTGGTTTCAAATGAATCCGCACGAGTGTTGTGCTGAACATCGATATTGCACTATCGATATTTCAAACGGGTGACCGTGGGTCGGTGTGTTGTGTCACGTTTAAATGTGTTAAACGATGCAATTGTCTTTCATTGTTAAGTGGTAAACAAAGCGATTGTCTTTTATTGTAAAGTGTAACCGCTAATTGATAGCGTAAAATAAACGTAGTAAAGATCAACACTTTTTCAACCAAAAGGCGGCTTTACATATATTATATAAAGAAATACTGCTTAGTGCTTAGTACTTATTTATATTCATATTCATTTATTCTTTGTTATGTCATGCATACATAAGGTGTTACATTTTTAGTTAGAAGTCATTTCATGACACCCTTTAAGGGCACACAATAAGTTATAATATTAATTCTCTATTTCGAAACTTAACCTACTTGATTATTTATGGTATATGTCAAATAAATAAAAATATCGATCAATACATCCTTTGTTAAATCCTAACTAAACAACAAGTCTACGTGGAATGAATAATAATAAAATCTTAATTTGAAATACACAATGATAACCAATATAAATAATTTAATTTCACCCCCACCGCAGCAGTCCGAGATCCATTTGCTACCAAATCCCAAGGATTGGCATCCGATAATAGGTAATTGTAGAAACAACTTGTACTTACTATTAAAATAATTCCATTACGGTTAAATTATCATCCCCGCCAACTATGCCGCTATTCTCCATCTGTCAATTCTTTTTTCAACCGCCAGTGTCTTGCGATCCAACCATAGCGCCGCGAGTGGGGCGCTCTCTAGTCCGATGTTATTTTTCTGGCGCGGCCTGCGGTGTCTGTCAAAAGTAAATTTGACAGGGAATGGCAAGTTCACTATTGACCGCCTTGCCAGTTTGTGAGAGGCTTTAAGCGTTTATTTATTATGCTTCGTTGATTATAAAATAGCTGACATTGGTAAGACACCATCAACCTCCTAACATTTTTTCGGTATTATAAAATAACCCGGGGCCCACTTTGGTATCACGATGTGATATGATAAGACACCATTCAATTGTCAATACCTAGTCGAATCAGAATATCGACTTGGCCCATCCATAGAGCTCGTTCCGCTCAATTTGTCTCTGTTGACAAATATTTAAATTAGCCCGTCCGTGTTGGCCGATCGATCATTGGCTGAGTTTATCGATAAGCAAATAAATCGAGGCTCAACCCTACTGGTGGGATAGAGACTGTTTCCTTTCAATGTTTGGTTAGGTATGTAGTTGTTAAACGTGGATATACAAACTATAACTTGCAGTAATTGTGCCGGATCTTAGCTTTGGAATACTTTGATGTTAAGGCACCTCCTGAGGTGACGTGGCTCACGTTGCTGTGATATATATATAGGTCACATTAAATTAACATGAAATGTTAACTAGTCGATGTGACGGACACATTATGACAAAGATCGCTGTTAAATCTCACAAAGTAGTCCTAACCCACGATACATTGTTAATTATGCTAGTTATACATTGTTGTAGAGTAGATGGAGTGGGTTTGAAGTAAGAGCGGAAGATGTGGACCTCGAACGAGACGGGTCCATCTATTGCAGTTTTCACGCCTGCTGCCAGGAAATTGCATCAATTATAATCATGAATCAGAATTGAGTACCTAATGAAAGATCAGATATCTTGCTAAATGCAGTGCACTAACTGGGGGAGGGGAGATAAACCATCTCGCTCTAATCAGTGAGTGTGAGCGCAGTAAGGGCACTGAATTTAGCAAGGTCTAAAAGGGCTGGTATAATAAATGCTAAACAAAAGTGCGCGGCCGCGATCGCGACTACTCGCTGATGGCCCGGATCACTGTTCCAATTCCAACTGGACTACAATAGCATTGTTGGACACTTTTGAAGCCTGAATTTGAATTTTGGACCTTCTTTTGCCAAATTTCCGAGCACTGACGTGAAAAAGTAATTCTACTTTAAAGGAATAAATTACCGAGTAACAGCGAGGCAACATTATTAAATATACATTCCAATAAGTTTTTATTGAATAAATACCAACTTTTTTACGCTGCCTGTTTTTTATGTCAATGTCACATTCAGGGAACGTATTGATTTTATGCATACTATTCATACTATGCATCCATACTTAATACTATAAAAGCGAAAGTGTGTCTGTCTGTCTGTCTGTCTGTCTGTTACCTCTTCACGCTTAAACCGCTGAACCGATTTGGATGAAATTTGGTATAGAGATAGTTAGAGTCCTGGGGAAGGACATAGGATAGTTTTTATCCCGGAAATCATCCCCCAAAGGGATGAAGTGGGGGGTAAAAGTTTGTATGGAACTACGATATAAACGAGTTCCACGCGGACGGAGTCGCGGGCAGAAGCTAGTAATTCATAAATCATAAGCAATTGTAAGCATAAAGGATATTATATAATTAAACATCAATTACATATTTAAGAGTAGGTACAACATGTATAGATACATTACTAATAGGTAAAGCTACTTAATATACGAAATGTAACACCTTGTAATATATAATAAAAAGTGCAATCAAACTTAACAAAGCTGGAATAAAGCCTCAATCTGAACAAACGTCCAAAATAATACAATACAAATATTCTTTATTGCTCACCAGAAATATTACATAATAGAAAAACAGAGGTAAATTAAACATAAACAATGGCAACAGGCAGTCTTATCGCTAAACTAAAAGAGATCGCTTCTCTTCCAGACAACCTTTCGGTGGTGGAGACGATGCAAAATAATCATATGATTTGAGTAGGTGAAACAGAAAAACAGAACATAAACAACTTAACTACAAGAAAGACAACTAACTTTAACTAAGTACCTATAAGAAATTATTTGGATACATCTTCAAATAAACTCTATTCTTCTTTGGTCGAATTGACAAATAAAAGTTAGAAAAAGAACTATATGCAGCCAGCATTTGACTTCGCCTACGTTAACTCCACTTCCTCCCTTAATCTTATCCCTTTGAGGGAAAGGTATAAAGTAGCCCAGGGGACCGACTTTTGACTTTCGAGCGCTCGACTTTTGCACTCAAAAACTGACAAAATTATGAAATGCTATTTTGAAATAGCGATAGACAATTTAAAAATGAGTGGTATTGACCACTCGTATTAAATTCTATTGGTAGAAAGTAAGTGCCTGCCATTTTGACACTACAAACGTATTTACTTTTATTTGATTTTCGCGCGCTCGAAAGTCAAAAATCGGTCCCCAGGTTATAATTTTAATCCAGATCCGTTTTTGGCTGACTACGGCAGAGAAAGGAAGGGATATGAATTTAGGTGTACATATATCATGCTTGTATTTAAGTGTGTTCCAGGGCGTTTTTCAAAAAAAGTGAACAATACTTTTTTTTTTTCAGATTTCGTTTTTTTTTGGTTTATCATACTTATAATCGTTGACACTATCGATCCTCATACAAGAAAAAAAGTGTCCAAAATGTCCATTCCAGATCGTCACATTTTTGTGTGCAGTCTTTTTAGGGTTCCGTAGCCAAATGGCAAAAAACGGAACCCTTATAGATTCGTCATGTCTGTCTGTCTGTCTGTCTGTCCGTCCGTATGTCACAGGCATTTTACTCGAAAACCATTGGCTGTATTTCAATAAAATTTTGAGGATAGGTGTATTTTGTTAACCGCTACATAGTTTTGTAATTAATTTACAAAAAAAAAATGTTCTTATGTAAGGAGTGCACTCCATACATAAAACTGAAAGACAAAAAAAAAATTTTCATTGCAAGCCCACGTGTGGCACATCAATCGATAGGCCTTTCAAAATAAATGGAAGGTTTCTCAGCCATTTTATTGATTAAGTGAATAGAGTCGGAGATAATCGCCTCGAAAGTCACTAAAATTGTGTCCCCCCCCTCTAATTTTTGAACCGTTTATTTTAATAATATGAAAAAAATCAGGCTCATAGGGCTTATAAAATTCTTTCAGCGAAAATTGTTTCGAACAAGATCGGTTCACAGGTTTTTGAGATATTTCTAAAAAACTGCCTTCCTTCAAGAAAAGGACGCAAGTGCCATAGATTTTAGTAACGATACGACCTTTCTTATAGGCACGGAACCCTCGTTGTACGTGGTCCGACACGCACTTGGCCGCTTTTTTATTTATATAGTCGTGACGCACTGGAAGAACAAACTTACATAGTAAAATCTGGGTAGTAAACACCATAGCGTTTAAGATACAGAAGTTTTATGAATGAGATACCAATCAACTCGAAATTATAGTCCCTGGACGCTGACGGGCGACTTTTTAAATGAATAAAATATTAAGGAACAATCTTACACAAATCGACCTAGCCCCATAAGGCTCAATAAGGCTTGTCTTATGGGTACTAGACGACGATATATTGAATAGACATAAACACTTAAATACATAAAAAATATCCAAGACTCAGGAACAAATATTCATGCTCATCACATCACACAAATATTTGCCTTTACCGGGATTCGAACCCAGGACCTTCAGCTTCGTTGGCAGCGTCACTACCCATTAGGCTTACCGGTCGTTAGACGTTTTTCATAAAAACTGTTTTTTTTCAGTTAGTTTTCCTTAGGGATACAGTATTTTGTACTTTTTATTAGTAACATAGGGTAAATCGCCAATAACTGCCAACGCTTCAATAAATGGGCACCTCATACTCAAAGTGAACTCTGTTCCCCTACAAACATATTTCTATTTAGTATAACGTGGCGTGGCCACCTCTCTCTCGTTAATTACTGGCCACCCTCCAGGGTGGCCAGTAATTAACAACTTATACAAAAAAAACTATTATAGGTGAGTAGAGGTCATTTTTAGTATGAGGTGGCCAGTTATTGGCGATTTACCCTACATCAGAACATCGGAGCAGTTTCATAAATAAATAATGTTATGTTAGTAGGATTGCTAGAGACAGCCTTTTCTTTACCAGTCACAAAATAAAACATCGACTCTGAGAGCAGGTGTGTGCGAGTATAAATAATTATACAGACGCATTGCCATTGTTGTGTATTGTATTTCGTTTCGCATCTCTGAAAGTTGACGTGTGTATTGACTTGGGAAACATGAACATGCGTTTTGTATTGTATATTGTATGGCTATTGTGGATTAATAAAGAGGCGCTTCGGAAGAGGTGGTAAAATGGAGGTAAGCTGGCTATGAATTTAATCAGAAATATATTTTTTTCCTCGATTACGGCAGAGCCGAAAGGAAGGGTTATGGTTTTTTTCCACCTTAGGGCTCAAGATACTGGACCGATTTTGATAAAATATCACCATCATCATCATCAAATCAGCCGAAAGACGTCCACTGCTGGACATAGGCCTCCCCCAAAGAGTGCCAAAGTGACTCCTGCGCCACCCGCATCGAGCGGACTCCTGCGACCTTCACCAGGTCATTAGTCCACCTTGTGGGAGCCGTACCCACGCCGCGCCTTCCGGTACGACTCAAGAACCTTTCCGCACCAACGGACGTGCTATGTAAAATATGTGTCAATCTATTCGAAATTTTCCTCCGCGTTACAAGGCCTTTTGTATGAAAAAAAAAACATATTTTTTTTCAGTGTCTTTTCTGTAGTCGGGTTATATTGTTTTGAATTATTTATGCTTGTTAGATCATGTCGTTCATACTCTTTAACTGAGTATAATGGATTACTTAAGCATTACCTTTGTTGTTTTTGTTTTAATCTAATAAATATTGATCTAGCTCCCTACATCTACATCCAGGGTTGTGCAGTATTTCAATTACATGTATTTGAAATACAAATACGTATTTTGTATTTGTATTTCAAATACTAAGTGGCGAAGTATTTTGTAATTGGTATTTCAAATACCGCACTCACATGTATTTAGTATTTTGTATTTCAAATACTTTACTTTTTAAAATACATTGGGACTAAAATACATGTTATTTAATTTTATAACCGTATAATGGAACGTTTTTTAATATAGTTAGGGACTTAGCGGACTGTGGCAACACTTTACTGTTAGTTTCACGTCAAGTGCCAATTTAGTTCGTTACGCGGTTTTTCTGTTACGAAGGATTTGATTCGGATAGATAAGTTAATGGATTTAAATTCACGTTCATCTACATCGACACCAAGAGAGGAACGAGGCAGTGTTGACAATGATGATGGCAATGCTTACAGTGAAAGTTCAACAACTTATCCACTAATTCTAACCGGCAAATACTACAAAGTGACGACGGACTCGAGTGTCCTCGGTGGTAGTTGTGTAAAATGTCAGACACTTATTAAAGGTAGTCTCAGCCTGTGCTCTTCCGGTCCAGTCGAGAGACTGTTTTCATTGGCTGGATACATTCATTCACCTACTAGATGGAAATTATGTGACAATACTTTTAGGATTTTATTTTGTATGAAAGGAAATTCCTTCTTCACTTTATAAAAACGTGTGAAAAGTTTTGTGAGATAAGTTTCAAAGAAGTTCAATTATGTATTTTATATTTTGTAATTGAGATACATTATTTTGAATACTGTATTTTGTATTTTGTATTTCAAATACCTGTCACCAAAGTAGTTTGTAGTTTGTATTTCAAATACATTTTTATATCTATATTGTAATTTGTATTTCAAATACAATGAACCCAGTATTTTGCCCAACCCTGTCTACATCTCATATATCTTTACTAAATACTACTGCTTAAGTTAGGGTTGCCATCCGTCCGGGTTTCCCCGGATTTGTCCTAGTTTAAAAGGCGTCCGCGGAGCACCCGGGCGGGGTTTCATTTGTAGTCCAGGTTTAAAAATTTGAAGTCTTGACATTTTAAACTGTTTTTTCTTATAAGTACGTTTAAGTTTTAGTAAGTTTCCTAAAAACCTGTTGACATGTCCGGGTTCTGGGCTCCAAAATCCGGGGTTTTCACGCGTCTTGTCCTGGTTGCCAAATTTTGAGATGGCCAGCCTAGCTTAAGTTAACGAAACGACAAGTTTTTCGACCAAAAAAACCATCCAGCCTACATTCGCAGTTAGGGTTCCCAGGTGAGTCGCGAAAAATACCGGACAATACATTGTTCTGTCCGGTATGACCATTTATTTTTTACCGGACAGGCCTCGAAAATACTGGACTGTACGCTTAAAAACCGGACATCTGGCAACCCTATTCGCAGTTGAATAAATCATCAATAAGGTGAGTAAACCATATCGATACCCCATAAAACGACTGCTAACTTGTCTCAACAAGTTTAGCAGTCTACAAATCGGCTTGTGCATTAAAGATGGCGGATTTGGGCCGACTTCAGACCACTCCGGATTAACATTTCGAGTCGAGTGAAAAGGTTTGAAAAACTACTTCCTGCCTTCCGGTTCCGCGACTTGCTTTTTTCACAGGAAGTTCTATTTGCAAGTTTCAACGGCTTGACTTGTTTGTGGGTTGTGGAGTTTTAATGGACTAAGCTCTATATTTTTGATTGCAAATGTTTCAGTAATGTTTTGCAATATCAGAAATTATACCGTTTTTGTCCATTATTTCACTAACGATTGGTTCAAGTTGTATGGTTAAATATAATATTAAATGATAACGTGACTACTAACTAACTATACCCTAGTGACCAGGGTCACGCCTAGTCCATATAAGATTAGAAAAATCGTGCGTTAGTCGTGATTTCATGGACAACCCTTTTGAAACGCAAAAACATTAGTATCTTTATCTTTAAAAGGCACTTTAAGATCGAAATAAGTAAAACTAGTTCAATATTTCCCTTTGATATATAAATAAATATTAGGGGACAATCTTATACAAATCGACCTAGTCCCATAGTAACCTCAGTATAAGGCTTGTGTTATGGGTATTAGACGACGATATATATAATAGATATAAATAGGTAACATGGTAGAAATTCTTGTAATCTTGACATTTACGAAAAATATTGTTATTTTTATCGTGTATTTAACGTAGACGAAATTGTCCGTTAAAATTCTAATGTTATCTGGAACGAGGTGCCTGCACTCTGAGGGGTTACCGTGAAACAAAATCGAACTTCGTTCTTGTATCTTCGTCTCTGTCGCACTTGCTTGTTCGAGCGACAGAGAGGGAGATACACGAACGAAGTTCGATTTCGTTTCACGGCAGCCCCTCTGTTCTAGTTGATAGTTACACTGCCTACGAAGTCGCTAGCTGTTCGTCACGGGTTCCAAATGATAATTAACGGCATTTTTCTGGTTTTCTATAAGTATAATACTAACAATTACACGGTTCAACTCACGTATTCTATGTCACTACGGGCGACATCAGGTCATCTCCTCCGCCGCAATCTCACTCAACTACTCCAGCGCTGGACTGCCCCCCTCCCCCCGCCCTGTCGGCGCGTGCGTCACGCGCCGCTCGGCGTTCGGAGCGAGCGCGGGCAGTGATACAAGCGACACCGCCGCGAAAACACTCATCCTGAAGAAGAACTCCCGAAGAGTTCGAAACATGTCGCCCGTAGTGACATAGAATACGTGAGTTGAACCGTGTAATTGTTAGTATTATTTCAACATGTCTCACGAAAGTTTAAATTCGATTCTATAAGTATACACATGAAAGAAAGAACTTTCGGAAACTTACAACTTCTCCAACTGATCATTCATCATTATCATCATCATATCAGCTGAAAGACGTCCACTGACACACATAGGCCTCCCCCAAAGAGTGTCACAATGACCGGTCCTGCGCTACCCGAATCCAGCGGACTCCCGCGACCTTTACCAGGTCATCAGCCTCCTCTACATGGTGGCCACTCGAGGACCTTTCCGCCCCAACGGCCATAGATTCTACGTGCAATGTGCTCCGCCCACTGCCACTTAAGTTTAGCGATTCGGAGGGCTGTATCGGTTACCTTGGTTCTGCTGCGGATAGCCTCATTTCTGATGCGATCACGCAGAGAAACTCCGAGCATAGCCCTCTCCATTGCCCTTTGGGTGACTTTGAGCCTTCTTATGAGGCCCATAGAGAGCGACCACGTTTCTGCGCCATATGATATGGCATCACTGACAACACACACTGGTCAAAGACTCACGTCTTGAGAGCACTTATCATTAGGTATATTGTATTGCACCTAATGGCATTTAATGGAATTACATAATAATCAAGTAAGTATTTGACGATCATAATAAATTTGGATAAAAATACAATACAAAACAAATACTCTTTATTGCACACCTCAAAACATGAATCAAATAGACGTTGTTAACAAATTAAAAATAGAGGTTATCAACAGGCGGTCTTATCGCTAAAGAGCAATATAAGTATCTTCCAGACAACCTTTAGGTAACGGAAAAATAGCAACAAAACATTACAAATAGGTAGGTGGCAAAATTTAAAGTAAACTAACTTATAAACATACACACATAAAGCATACGAATAAACATAGGATAAAATTCTACATAAAACTTATACATATAGTATTAACCACAGATGGAAAATAAATAAATAAAATAGTAACTATGAGGAATCATGGCAGAGACAGATAGTGCTCCTTTAGGTGAGCTTTGAAAGTAGCGACAGACTTAGCAAGCCTCAAGTCCACGGGCAGAGAATTCCAGAGTCGAATGGCTTTGAACGTAAACGAGCAATTATAGAATTTTGAAGAGGAAGACCGGACAGTGGGAAGAAGATTTTGGGATGACCTGGCCGAATTAGAAAAAACTAAATAAGTAATAATAAATAAATATTAGGGGACAATCTTACACAAAACGACCTAGTCCCATAGTAAGCTCATTAAGGCTTGTGTTATGGGTACTAGACGACGATATATATAATAGATATAAATACTTAAATACATAGAAAACTTCCATGACTCAGAAACAAATATTCATGCTCATCACACAAATATTTGCCCTTACCGGGATTCGAACCCAGGACCTTCAGCTTCGTAGGCAGCGTCACTACCCACTAGGCTAACCGGTCGTCAATCGTTAACTGAATCGTTATTTGAAGTAGCTGGCTGTAGCGGGATTAAACAGAACATTGCGTACGTGAGAGTTACGACGATAACGTATAGGAAGCCATTTAAGGATATCTTAGCTTAAAAATAATTAAATTTATAAAAATGAATCTAAATCTATAACCTCACAGGCTTTTCCTAAACGATATGATACAGAGAGAACGAATATAATGGAAAAATAAGCCATTATCGTCTGTAGCCTTAGACAGGACTCGAACCTGCGACCCCTCTATTTCCGGTAGAGTGCTCTGACCACTGAGCTACGCGGACAGTGACCGAAGACGCGTATCTTTCAATCACATTCGCCGCTACTATAGTAGCGACCTCTCTGTATTTTCTTGAAAGGCTCACAGCCTTAGGACCACTCTAACCTCTAATCTCTTTATAATATTAGTTTAACACTTTCGCTGCCAGGAACCCGCCTAACGCCGTAGTCGCTTTCCGCTACATACGAGGAAAACCACAGCATCGGCTAAGAGTGTACAGCGTAGCGATTCTTGGCAGCGAAAGTGTTAAAAAGTACAAATGCATATAAGCCGATACAAATATGACGTCATCACAATATCGTTGCGAAAGAAGTTAAGAAAAACCAATAAGGGAAAGTTGCGTGTAAAGTAACAAGTAATTTTAAGAATAAGCTCACAAAGTATGATAATTAAGTTGCGGGCCATCAATCAACCGCGCCATCTGTACGTCGGAGGGGGAACCATAGCTATAGCTTGGCTTAACCGATTACGGATGAAAAATAGTACTGCGCGGGTATTGTATACAAACTAAGGTGCTTGCATACTACGTAAACCGTCGCTACGCACACCTCAGCGGGAAGCAGCGGCAGTTTGATAACACAGGCACAGAGATAGAGATAATCTACCCGTCTCTTTTCAAGTGGTTTAATTAGAAAGAGACAGATTATAGTCTATTTCGGTTTCGTGGTGGCCGCTGAGGATATAAACATAAACTATATTTACCTATAGTAAGTCGGTAAATAACACTTTCACTGCCTGCGCTACGGGATCGGCTACGCTCGTAGCCGATCCCGTAGTTTTCATCGTATGTAGCGGAAAGCGACTACGGCGGTCTGACGCATATGTGTCGTCATGGGCCCTGAATGGGTTAAGTAGCTCACAGCCATCAAACTTACATAGGACTGGGCCGGGCTCGTCTGATCAACGCTGGTTGGGGCTGCAGGACAGGGATATTTGAAAAAAATAGGGTCTTTTGCCCAGCAGTGGCACACTTACGGCTTAAAAAAACCTATATTTACATATATAGAATAGACATCTTCTGGGACTTTCACGGCCATGAACTCCTGTGGCGGGCGCCTACGCCTACGCCGTAGCGCTTTCCGCTGCATACAAGGAAAAACACGCGATCGGCTACGAGCGTAGCGCGTAGCGATTCTTTGCAGTGAATCAGCGAACGAAAAACCGTAGAATGCGAGCTCCGTACAAAGGGTGTAGCAGGATAACCCTTCAAAAATTGCCCCCAAACCTTTGAGTTCGAAGCTATTACTAGTTGTATGTAGTATGAAAGAGAAAATGCTTTATAACAATTTTTAACCCTCTACTGCCACCTGGAACCTCACGGCATTAATTTAACCCTAAAACGTTTTTTTTTTTTTCAAATAGTTAGAAACGGACAAATATCAAATTTTGCATAAATGTTGCTGTGATATAAACTCTCAAAAAAAAATTTAGCTCTCTATTTTCTTATATTCCTTTCAAAAAAAAATTACAATTCCTAAAAAGAAAGCCCTGACTATAGCTAGAGGCCTGAAGTTAGAACCAAAACAACTTGAGTAGGCAGATGTATTCATCTAATTGATTATTCCCGTGGAGTCAGGTAATTCCGCGAAAACAATGTTCTCGATAAATATTTACTTCCCCGCTTCCTTGGGTTTGTTTTACAAGTTTTCTTCCTTTATTGGAGATCTTTTGTACCACAGAGTAGATTATACTCAGAGATGTACAAAATACTTGAAAAAAGTATTTAAATACAAAATGCAAATACTTTTCTTATTTAATATTTCAAATGCAAAATGCAAAATACTTTTGCTTTTTGTATTTAAATACTAAATACAAAATAGATATTATCAAAATACATTATTCAAATAAAATACTTTCAAAAAGTAATCGAAACAAAATCGAAGTCAATCTCGTTAAAGAGCGAAGCGTAACGTCATGTTTCACAGATAATAACGTTAATTTTGTTTTAACTGCCATTTTGCACATAGACTTTCAAAGTTGCAACGCCTCTAGTGGCCATTTGCCGAATCGCTGACCCATTAACTTGAAAATTTGAGTGGTAAAGGAAATACTTTCGAAACTTAACTGTAAAAAAGTATTTTATACACGGTGGAATTTAATCGGTGAACAGGAACTCATTTTTCTAATTCAGTAATCGATGGCGGTCACGTTTATGTAGTACTTAAGTGGAACCAAGTTTTTTTTTATCATAACTAATTTTTAAGTTGAAATTAAATTTTAATTAAAATTTATTGTCACCCTACTAATGGTTTAGTCTGAAAAGTTTAATACCTCTTTTCAAACTATCAGCCCTAGAAACTTAAAACATAAATGAGCAATAAGCTGTCAATTTGTCATTGTCAAATTCATAACAAACGTCTGATCTGTCTAGTTTCCCGCCAAAGCCAGCAAGCACTTGACGTATGTACACTTACAAGTAACTTCCCTTCAATAAAAGTAGGGTGTCCATTTATTCAGTCAGTGTACATTTTACCGATGTTAATTAAGTGTGATTAATTAGATTGTGAGCTATATTGCACGAGATCTCACGTATTGGTTTCTGTGTAGATTGATAATTAAGATTTTTGGATTCCTGATCACCGATTAAATTCCACCGTGTATTTGACAAAATATAAAATACATTTCGAAATGTATTTCAAAGAAAATACAAAATACTTAAAAAAAAAGTATTCAAGTACAAAATATAAAATACGTATTTTGTATTTTGTATTTGCATTTTAAATACAAGTATTTCAAATAAGTCACATATCAGTCTGATTATACTAACCACTGAAGTACAGAAAGATCACTGACGAAATGGGTGTAGTTACGTATATTTGCATGTATGGGGATGCATTTCATTTACGCGATCGTAAATTAGGAAAATCGAAGTAAGTCGATTTGCTTAATATATTTTCTTGCTCACTTAATGTAAGTATATATTAATCTTTTTGTGATTAGTTTTAATTATTTCGTTTGTTATTTACTTAGTATTCGTTGCCTAATAAAGTAAGTTAAGGTCAAGTTTTCCCTCTGGGTTGGAAGGTCAGATGGCAGTCGCTTTCGTCAAACTAGTGCCTACGCCAAATCTTGGGATTAGGTGCCAAAGCTGACCCCGGGCGCGTAAAGGGCATTACCGGGAAAAACGCTAGGAGGATGATGATTTAGTATTAGTTACATTTTAAGTCGATTTGTTTTTTAATACACGGATATAGATGTATATTTATTTAAACGTAAAAAGTAAAATCATTCAGATATTTAGGAAGCCTTATAACCGCAGACTCTAGATATAAAGTCCAGAATAGCAATGGCAAAACTAGCCTTCCAAAGCAAAAAAACATATGTTAACGATGATAACATTTATGAAATCATACAGGTGCATAGCATTTTACGGAAGTGAAACATGGACCTTGACCCAGAAAGATGCGGAGACAGTAGAAGCGTTCGAAATGTGATGTTGGAGGCGAACGGAAAAAGTTAGCTGGAGAGAGAGGGTAACCAATGACGAAGCGCTGAATAGAGTGCACACCAGGCAATTAGTGAGAAACTTAGTCAATAGAAGAGGGAAGATGATAGGGCATCTCATACGACATGACAACTTCATACTCAATATACTTGAAGGAAAGATAGAGGGGAAGCCAGGAAGAGGAACTCCTAGAACAAACTACATAGAGCAACTCAAAAAGAGAGTTGATGTTAGGTCGTATCAATACGTCGAAGAGGTTGCGTTGCGTGGGATCGGAAAAGATGGAGGGCCTACTTTAAGCTACACCGACAAGAGCTTAGCTCTTAAGGCGCCGCAGGTTCATGGTCTTCTCTCCCTCTCACTGAGCATAAACGTGAGCGAGATGGAAGTGCGTGCTCGGAAGCGCGGATATCATGTTTTTTAATTTTAATTTTTTGGCCGTTTAAATAAATAAAAATGTAAACACTGATTTCTCTCAAACATGATATTGCCGATGTTTAGAAGCAATTTTATTATTTATAGCTTTTGTGCATAATTTGTTACGAATATTTTAAGTGTATTTTTGTGTGTTTTAGACCTATGTTCGTGATTTTTTTCTATCGAGCGGCTTAATCATGTTTCGAAGCACTGATTTCCCTGCAAAAAAGCCTCAAGATTACTATTCGTATTTTTTTTAAACCATATTATTATAAACAGACGCATTATATTGTTTCAAAAACTCTGTTCGCTCAACTTCGCTGAACCTACGGCGCCTTAAATAAGAAGAACATGTATATATTGATATATTATTATATGCCAAATTCTGCAAAAAGTACAGCTCTTTCGAAGCTATCAGGCTTCACACTCTCCTAGCAACATCCTAAAATAACAGTACAGTTTTGCGACAATTATTGACTTTGAAACTTCTAGATTTTGGTCGCGATGACGGCGTACTCTGTGGCACAGCTATAATTTAATAAGTTAAATAATATACACCATTTAATTGACTTAAATCGGTCCCCTAAATGAGTTTATATCTTCCCTTTCTTAATATTTTTATTTAGATATATTTCCAATGTTAATTCAGACGAATGCCCAACCCTTGCCCGCTAAGCAACAATATTTTTCCGTTACAACTTAATGACGTAATTAATTTCACTTTAGTACAAAGGACCGCGCCCGCGGGGAACTTAAAGCATTTTTGCTATTACACTCACTTTTTAAGGAGATAGACAATATTAATATAATATTTGGTACTAATACGATACCCACTATATAGTCGAGTTGGTTCGAACTCCGGCTAATACCTAAAAATAGCTTATGCACGAAATATCATTTGATATTTAACAGTAGCTTTTTGGTGAAGAAAAAAAACGTGAGGAAACCTGTCTAATTCCAACAACGGCTAGTTGTCCGTTTGGGTTGGAAGGTCGGATGACAGTCGCTTTCGTAAAGGCCTCCGACCCACCGAACGCGTGTCGTGCGCGGCGCGTGTGCTGCGCGGGCCCGCGCAAGTTGTAAAGCATTGAAACTACACTTCAAACACACATCGATGATCGAACGCGGTCCGAACGCGGGCCCGCGCGGGCCCGCGGCGCTAAAGTTACAACTCGGCAGCGCGGCCGCGTGTCGTGCGCGTCGCGTGTGAAGTGCGGGCCCGCGCGAGCCCACGCTGCTGCCGCGCTGCTGAGTGTGATAGAGATAGTGAGATACATATTAAATGTGTTGGTAGTGAGAGAGATATGACGCGCGGGCCCGTTGCTACACGCCGCCCGCTTGCGGTGTGAATATACCGCTTCAACCGTGCCCGACCCGCGCCGCGCACGACAAGCGTTCGGTTGGTGGAGGCCTTTAGACTAAGGCCTACACCTAATCATTATTTATTTTGTACCGGAAATTAAAACAAAAATATCATATGAAAAGTTTTCTTAATTTCTATTTAAAGTCAATTGTTTTGATGTAATGTAACACCTCTTAAAATATTGGTACTTAATTTGTTAGCACCTTATATAGGTGCCGAAGTAGGCCCCGGGCTCCTTTAGGGGGTACAGAAAAACGCTTAGAGGATGATTTGGTACTTTTTTTAAACGATATGACACAGAGAGAAAGAAAATAATGGAAAAATAAACCATCTTCGTCTGTGACTTTTTTTAAATTATACTTGCTCGTAATGTGTTCTTATAATTCGCAGGCATCATCATATCAGCCGAAAGACGTCCACTGCTGGACATAGGCCTCCCCCAAAGAGTGCCAGAGTGACCGGTCCTGCGCCACCCGTATCCAGCGGACTCCCGCAGCATGCTCAGCTACAATAACCCTAAGAAATATTGCACCCGGGGGCGTATCTGTAAAAATATTAAAACTACATACCTAATCAACGGGATTGTTTAATTATTTAACATTGAAATGTAGTGATCTAGAATTTACGTAAAATATTTTTACATTAAATATCAATAGGTAGTATTTTTGTGGCTGTAGCACATACGCGAAAGAGTTTTTTCCCGTTCACGCTCATGACACATCCAAATTGGTGGACTGTCATTTCTATAGGTCAAACGCTTCTTTCAGTCCTCTCCTGCGCGGCGCGGCTATGACCATAACGGGACGCGCGAAACATACGCTCAACAGCAATCTGATGTGGGTCAACTAGTACGAAAATATATCACAAAGTGTATCTTATTTGTTCTGGACTAAAATCTACATGTTTCTTTTATTAAGTGTTTACATCAGTAATTAATGTTGACCATTTCAGTCAGTTGTAGATACCTATTGCGCCGAAATCAAAATTCAAATTCAGAGAACTTTCCGTCACTCAAGTCAACTCCCCTTCCGTGCCTATTCATAATGGAGCCAAAAGACGGCAATAAATTATCATTAAGGGATCGTTCAGGGCGATTGTCTGCGAGGGCTCATTTGTCGGACAATGAGGTTCAACCCTTGAAAAATCAACTCTGTCATCGGGGGTGAAGGAGAATTTGTCGGCAGACTAATGACGGTGGAAGTAGAACAGTTGTCATGGCCACGGAGCCGTAATAAATACAAATAAATGTTTCTTCGCTATGATCGTCATGTATTTAAGAGCTCTTGTCGGTGGAGTAATTTCCAACTTATATGAAGAAATGACCTGTCCTATCATTTTTCCTTTTTCTGTTTTAAATGGTTTTCATTCGATTTCTTTTTTCATTAGCTATTTTCAGAACAGCAGCGTGGGTAGACCCTCCACAGGGTGGACTGATGACCTGGTAAAGGTCGCGGGAGTCCGCTGGACGCGGGTGGCGCTGGACCGGTCATTGTAGCACTCTTTGGGGGAGGCCTATGTCCAGCAGTGGACGTCTTTTGGCTGATATGATAATGATGATGATGATTTTCAGAAACATCTCATTATTATATTTTCCGCACAACTGCTCAATTATATTAAATAATGGTAATTATTAGCTGTAGCTGGAGGTAACTAAATGATGCCCCTTCAAAGTAGGCACAGTGTTATTTCTAAGTTGTTGCCTTGAAGTACGGTTTGGTTTCGCTCTGTTCCGTTAGAAATAGAGATGGGTGGATAGGAAAGTTTGGAGTAACATATTCCCCTATTCTCGTCTCGAGTCAGAAAGATGGCCAATCTGTGATACAATCCTTTAAATTTTAAATTAAAAAGTATCAACAGACTTGCTAAATTTAAATGCATTCGTGGACAATCCAATGAAGGAGAGAGTGTTATCTTAAATAATAGTTAATTTGTATATTATGCGCAACACCTGGAATCGTTCACAGAAACCCTAACATGTAATCAATTATTTATATCACTTTATACTTCATAGCTTTGACTTCATTGGCCAGACCTTCTCTCCCTTTAATTAAGTTTAGTTAAGGCGCCGTAGGTTCATGGTCTTCTCTCCCTCTCACTGAGCATAAGCGTGAGCGAGATGGAAGTGCGTGCTCGGAAGCGCGGATATCATGTTTTTTAATTTTAATTTTTTGTCCGTTTAAATAAATAAAAATATAAACACTGATTTCCCTCAAACATGATATTGCCGATTTTTAGAAGCAATTATAATATTTATAGCTTTTGTGCATAATTTGTTACGAATATTTTAAGTGTATTTTTGTGTGTTTTAGACCTATGTTCGTGATTTTTTTCTATCGAGTGGAATTTGCTTAACCATGTTTCGAAGCACTGATTTCCCTGCAGAAAAGCCTTAAGATTACTATTCGTATTTTTTTGAATACATATTATTATAAACAGACGCATTATATTGTTTCAAAAACTCTGTTCGCTTAACTTCGCTGAACCTACGGCGCCTTAAGGTACGTTTAATTAACTTAGGTTTATTTTGTAACTCTCCCTGGGAGCCCTGACAACTGTTACTAACTGATGGCATCATTGCCATTTTTTGTTGTGATATTAATCGGGTCCTCCACAAATTGACAATTGGCATTTGATTGACAGAAATCACGATATGCTGAGGAAAACAACCTTCGACATAATTCATCGATTGCGCAAAGAGAGGCATAATTCCTCTTCAGGCAGGGCAACATTACTGATGGAAATGTTATAGAGGGTCTTTAAAACCAAACTTGGCCTAGCGAGCCACACAAAACAATACAAATAAACAATAATAATAATATCTTTATTGCACACCTCACACACACGAAACAGTTGCAAAGAGAAAGAAAACAATAACATGTAGGTAGATGGACTAGAGCGAGACAACAAGAGGTCTTATCATAGGTACAAACAGACCCCGTATCATGGTCGGCCTTATCACACGATAAGTGACAAGATAGAGAGTCCGTCACTGGCTAACCCGTTCGATAGAACGAGACGACGCTCCTATCTTGTCACTTATCGCGTGGTAAGGCCGACCATGATACGGGGTCTGAATTGCGCTTTGCTGACTCAGATTGCAGTTTTACTCCGTACAAAATGTATCCCTACCACAGACAGGCGGACGAATTCGGAGGCGGAATTTCGGTCGCGGAACATTTCAAAGATGTTTATTTGTAAAGTCATGTACATGAGATGTATATTTGGCAGCCCATAATCACGTCAATTTCTTAACTCCTATCAATTAATATAATTATGCGACCACGGCGTGGCAACGCCGCCAGTATCACGGGAACTTTCGGGCCACTAATGAACCGGGGCGATTCTTTTTGTTAGTTTTAGGCTAGAACTTATCGTTGACGAAGCCTGTTGCGGATTCAATCATTGTTGTTAGTGTGGACGCTAGAGAGATGTGTTTATTTATTTAACAAATAAAGTTATCATTTGATATAATAATTCACGAGTCTAAAACATGTAAACTAATTAGCGAAATACAAGGGAATAAAGAATCGCAAACGATCTCGGCCTATTTACTGCTAACCATCCCGTGTCAAGGGCCAACTTCTTTTATTAAAACACGGAAATTTTAACAAGAAAATTTGAATAGCCTCACGCCATCTGGCGGGAACTTCGCCCCCCTTAGGGTGTTGATTTTTTAGGGGTCCTTGGTTTCATGAATGTATTTTAAAAAATCCGTCGTTGACCATCCATACTACAACCATACAGATGTATGCAGGTTTCCTCGTGATGTTTTACCTTCACCGAAAAGCTAGAGGTAAATATCAGTATGTATTCTTAAGAGTCGCAATCCATATCCATACTTCCATATCCATACTAATATTATAAATGCGAAAGTGTATGTGTTTGTTTGTTTGTATGTTTGTCCGTCTTTCACGGCAAAACGGAGCGACGAATTAACGTGATTTTTTAAGTGGAGATAGTTGAAGGGATGGAGAGTAACATAGGATAGTTTTTATCCCCGTAATCATCCCATAAAGGGGCGAAATGGGGGGGGGGGTAAAATTTCGTATGAAGAAACTATATAAATGAGTTTCACGCGGACGGAGTCGCGGGCAGAAGCTAGTGCTTATATACATTGTGCTAGGGTTTACACACAGTCGTTTCTTTACAAATGTAATTCACCATATTCACTATTCTACACCGTCCCCATTGCTCAAAAGCGTTACTTTTTATTAACACAACTCTTCACAACAGCTATTTACTATATTAGTTATTCAATATACTAACAGGGTATATTATTCAAACGGGGCAGCGAGGGAAAATCTGGAACTTCTGAGAGATACGGAAATTTGATCTTAGGAGTCAGAAGCACGATTTTAGAAACCAAAAACTGCATTCACACACAGCGTGCGTGCGTGCGAATGGGAAGAAACGCTTGTAAATCCAAGCCTAACATATGAATTAAGCGGCTATAGATCTGGCTTAATGCAGTGCACTCACTAACTGCACTCACGCTCATTGATTAGAGCGTGATGGTTTGTGTCCCCTCCCCTCAGTTAGTGCACCGCATTTAGCCAGGTGTAAAGGCTGATAAGGCTCACTCTGGTGAACTTGACAGGTAACACGTCTATTTTTTTTTTCTATTATAGACAAAACAATGAAAAAATATAAACTATATGTTAATGGTACAATACTTTTGTTGTGTAATGGTACATACTTTTGTTGCGTTACCAATACTATTATCACTTAGTTACTGAAACGAATAGTAAATTCGTATTTATTTCTTAGGGATTACAAATCATGGTATGGGACATCGATATTTTCGCGACGGAACCCTGCAAACTTGCCCAAACCAGCCTGCCGCGTTTTTTCGCAGAAAAATTATGACCACCTCGTAAGGTTGTTAGATTTGGTAAGGGACGCCTAATGAGAGTTTAAACGAGTGCGAGAGAGACGGATATTACAGTCTTAACTCGTTCTTTGCCGGCCAAGGGGAATAATTTATTAGTTTGATTCGAGCTTGTGGGTTCGATTTCCGGGTTTGCTCATCTTTGAAAGCTTCTGTTTCGCTTCGACGGTCAAGCAGAATTACTTGAGTAAACCTTTTTATAAGGAAAGTGGGGTTGATCGTACGGGAAAAGAGTATTTGCTTATTCATCATCTTCCTAGCTTTATTTTGTTTCTCAAGGGAAGGCCACCCCCTTAGTTTTTGGGGCAGGCTAGCCTAGATAAGTATATATTATAACTGAAACAGGCTAAGGCTCTAACTTTTGCTGCAGCGACTGACATCCGGTTTCCTAGGATATAAGTTAGGGTTGTTAAGTGTAGGGCATGTTAAATGAGTACATTTTCGATCACGACGCCCTGTAAGGATCTTAAAAGTTTAGAAATCATGCCTTCTCTTTAGAATAAATAATGTATATTATACAATGAGTTTTTGACTTCTGCAAGCTCCCAAACTACGCTACGATACGAGCTACGATCGAGACACGAGCACAGACAGACACACATAATTATACTTACACATGTTATCTTATAAAACCCCTCGTTTGCGTCAGGAGTTAACATATTTACTGCCAAGATTCGCTACGCATTACGCTCGTGGCCACTCCCGTGGGTTTCCCAGTACGTAGGCGAAAACGCCTGCGGCGTAGGCGCCCGCTGGGTGGATTCTAAGCAGTGTAACTGTTCAAAAATGAATAAGTATGTATTCGTCAATATTTTCACTACTTTGGCCATCTTAAAAAAATCGGCAGTGTGCGGTATTTGGTGCGGCCATAGGTAAGTGAAATTTATCACGCGAATATGCCAGTGGTCTGTTAATATTGAAAGAAATCACGCAAATGTTTTTTTACACCACCTATAACGTTAATGGCTTCACTAAATGTCAATACAGCTTTAATACAGCCATCATTATGGCTTACGGAAATCTGAACATAATTACAGTCAATTCCTTCCTTCATAAATAAACAGCAACCGACCGACCACCCCATCTCAATCCAACTTCAGATCAAAACTTGAATATTTCAATTAACTCCAACCTTCACAATAAGAATTAAAAGGCCGTTCAGGCCAAATTACCTAAATGATAACTACTTGCCACTTTACCAATTCACATTACCACCACCTTATAGGACGGACTATAGGGAACATTTTGCAATAATCTGGTTTCTAGTTAACGTGGCGCGAACGCTAATCGTTCTATTATTAAGGCGGTAGGTGAGTTTGAAGCAGATGTTGGAAATAGTCTAATTAAAGATTTTTGGAGATAATTTAATTTGCATTTATAACTTTTGTTGGCCGGAGTTAGGGAGGAGCCTGATTTTGGGCTCACTAATGTTGAAGATTAGGATTTACGCCGCGACTTTGTCCGCGTATATTTTCATAGGAACATTGTACCATGCTATCCCCGCTGTTCCATATAAGACTAGAAAAATCGCGTCATGCGATTTCAAGGAAAACAATCGTGAAACTTGTATTATTATGTTTGAAAAGCACTAAATTATCGTAGTAAGTAAAATTAGTGAAATATTTCCCTTTCATATCCTAGATAAACGGAGAAACGCAGACGAATTTTTCCGATATAAATCTAATGATTTCTGGAATGACTAGTTATAAAATCATCGCTGAATGACACATAAAAATTAACGCAGAGCCATACAATTGATACAATGGTAATATTCTGACCAGCTAGCTATGCCTCTATGGTGCTAAGTATGGTGTAAAGCAATTCAGATTTTGTCATCCGTCATCAGCATCACTTATACATGACATGAATGTGTATGTCAAAATATGTCAAAATTTTAAGCGCGGAAGGGAGAAAGAACATTTTCAAGAAATTATTATAAAAAGGCTTAGAGTAGAGGCTACCGATCCAGTTGCTCCTTTAACTGCCAGTGCATATACAGTCAGCATCATATAGTTAGTAGCAGCCAAAGTAGCCAAATATATCGGAACACGTCTTTATTACTATAGGAATAAGGAAGTGTGACGATATATTTGGCTACTTTGGCTGCTACTAACTATGTGATGCTGACTGTACAACGTGTTTTCTGACCGTCTTAGAGCCGAAGCCCACTTAAAGTATCCAAAACGTAATAATCATTCGTGAAAAAAAAATAGTTTTAAAAATAAAAGCTTTTAGTAAAAAAAGGTAATTGCTTGCAATTAAGCTTGAAAAATCCTGTATGGCGCGCGGTGCGAAGTTCATTCGGTTAGAGTTCGTACTACAAAAGATGGCGGCTTGTGGTCACTGCGATCACTCGGCTGGATGATTAAAACTAATAAGTATTAATACAAAAAGAACAATATTATTACATAAAACTAAAAAAAACATGTTTTTAAGTTATTTGTAACGTATACATTAACTGGGCTTCGGCTCTAAGACGGTTAAAAAAACACGTTGTATACTTGGGATTATTTGAGTTGGCCGAATTGCATCAAAGTAGTGCATTAAAAAATCCACTCTAAGGGCCCGGCCACGACATAGCGCGGCGGCGGCAGCGCAGCGGCAGCGCAGCGGCAGCGCAGCGGCAGCGCAGCGGCAGCGGTTTCTCTAATTCGTTGCAAGTGATCCCATCTTGGGTGGATGAATGTTCCCAACTAACCACAGTGCGTTGCGCGTCTCGACCGCAATGAACTGATAAAACGCTTGCCGCGCCGCAATTCGCGCAATGAAATGAAATGGAAATTATTTATCCAGACAAAGTCCATAGCTGCATTAAATGAATCAATTTAAGTTAAATAACAATAGAATTACACAAATTAACAATGTCAAAAAATATATAATAATAAATAAATATACTGTAGTCGTGTAATAGCAATGTCGTGGGCGAAGAAGGTAACGAAGAAAATTCTAATGACATTTTTCAAAAAGTTCGACCACATTATATGATCTGTTGTGTTTTTTAAATCTAGAATGTTCCTTATAAGGGTCCAGACGTCCTACCTCTCAAAATTACTACACGGTAAAAAAACTACAACGCAAAATATCTATGAGGCAAAAAACCTGCAATGCAAAATATCTATGTAGAACAATATCTATACAGCAGAAAACCATCATTGAAAGAGACCTACTACGCATAACAGCTACTTTGAATTAAAACTCCGTCGTAAAATATCGTTGTCGCAAAATGACTACTTTTTAAAATGTACGGTTAACAAAAACAACAAATTACAGTGAAAGTATTTTATTTCAAATTATTCAGTATAATTATTTAAACAAACTTGAATAAGGTAAACGTCCGAGTGCTCGACGCCGTACTAGTATGTGGCATAGGCACTTTATGTCAAAGTGACATGGCTTAAATTCGAATGAAGAAAAATCCCTTTAGTTCGAATTTAATCCATATTGCTTTGACATAAAGTGCCCATGCCATATACTAGTACAGCGTCGAGCACTTGGAAGTTTACCTTAGTTACTTTGTATTCCAAAACAAAATAAATTCTAACTTTCTTCTTAAAAGATATTTACAGCTTTTGACGTAAAATCTGTGCTTTTATTCGTGCGATATTATTCAAAAACTGCAACACAGTAATGTTGCCTTGCTGCAGACTTGTAATTTCATGTTTGTACATTTTGTCGAATTGTATATCGCGTCGCAATCTGCGTGACCGTTCAAAATAATATTGTTTTATGCGAATATCTTTTAACTTCGCTTCTTGTCTTAAAATGTATAAAAACAAGATTAAAGTCGCCTTGTGCGGCACACGAGTGTTCATACGCCTATGCCAGGCTTCCATGCTGTTGTTTGTGCGATGCCTTTCTGCCCCACAACATATTAGTAAGAAAGATTTCACCCACTGCCGTTCAAAATAACTTATAAATTTTATGCGTAGTAGGTCTCTTTCACTGATGGTTTTCTGCTGTATAGATATTGTTCTACATAGATATTTTGCATTGCAGGTTTTTTGCCTCATTGATATTTTGCGTTGTAGTTTTTTTACCGTGTAGTAATTTTGAGAGGTAGATATGGACGTCTGGACCCCCTTATAAGTGTACCTCACATCACAAGGCCAGGTGCTTAAGAAAGGCATATCGAATATAACACCAACTCTCAAGAGGTCTAAATTATTGTAATCAGGAAGAAGGATTTATATGGTGAAAATTATCCTATGTAAGTTGCTTGTACTAGTACTCAAACTAATTTATACCAAATATCATCTAAATCAGTCTGCGACTTATGTTTAAGCAGGTAACATACAGACAGACACTATTATAGTACAATGTTAATAGGGAATTCACTTTTTATATAGACGATACACGCCATGTCACCCAGTCCTTATCTGTCAGCTGTATAAACGCTGTATTAGTGCTGTAAAACTGCTAGTTAAGAGCTGTCAGACCCTGGCTCATCGTGTCGGGCAGACTGACTGAATAAACCTCGCCTATAACTTCCGAACAACCTAAACTAACTGACGCTTTTTAGGGTTAAGCTGGATAACAATTAATGTGATCGTCGCTTGTTGTTTTTGATTTATAAACATGATTTAGTACATATCTATATTTTTGTGAATACTAAGTACGAGTAATTAGGTTTTGGCCCGTACTTTTCGTCGTGTTTGATCCGCGGTTACGCTTTCTAAAGGCTGAATTTTGAAAAACCGTTTTCTAAGTAGGCCATTCTTTGCAGACCTGGATAATGGATATGTAACCTGCTAATCCATACATGTAAGTAGATTGAGATGAGACCTCAGTGAAACTGCTTCGTTGTTTAACAATTATTTATTGCAAGTACTACTCGGAACGACATAATCACTTTTATACGGTAGCCGCCATCTTACAATTCTATATCTATCTCACTCTTTCTGTCCCTTTCACACACTTACGTTCCGTTTCCCACATACATACTTGCTAACACGTTTTTATAGTACTTAGGAGCATAAAGGAGCCAAGGCTTGGAAAAAAACGACCGGGTTGCACTCCGGGAGTGCCGGCAGAAGTGAAAACTCAATGACATTGTAACAGTTTTTCGATCAGGTCACGTGTCCGTCTTACGAATTTTCAATCTGTCGAATCTTACGATCACGTGACATCTTACGGTCACCTGTTGCGAGTACGTCTCGAATCTCACGGTCACGTGACAGGGATTTTTTTTGTGGCGATTTTAACAATTTTTCCCTATCACAAAAAGTGCACAGCGCCGCTAAATAAGTTTTCACTTCAATAATGAGAAGTATGTGCTTGTCGTCTTGTGCAATTAAATACAAAAAAAACTCCAAGGTTTTCCCATGGCTGAAGGCCCTGGCCTCAATTGGCAAATCAATTCGGGACCCAAAATCCTGATGTTGGGGTTGATCCTCCAATTTTGTATGAGATTACATTACGGTTCTCTCGTCCGCCGCGCCCAAAACGTGATACTTCGAAGCCTATTCTGAAGAACACAACGTGAATATTTCATTGCATGTTTGAGAAAATAAATATTTCACCAATAGACATAACGCGATGAACATAAGTTATGTTTTATTCCTGTTATTCAGAGCAATGACGCATAGTTGCAGCGTGCATGAGGCAACCGGATGGCTCGCGATATTTGAACTCCCGAAGTGTTGTGGCGCCCCAGTCCAAGTTGGTTTAGTTTGGGTTGCACCGGGCGGTTCCACAGCGCTTCGAGAGCTCAAATACCGCGAGCCATCCAGTTGCCTCTCGGACACTGAAACTACCCGTAATTTCTTTAACTATGTCTCCGCCAGTTGTGCTCCGAATTTCAAAGTCGCGAGCCGATGTCACTTTCTCGCAATGACAGTTGACCGCGAGTCTGTATCTTTTCTCGGGCGAGTTCAGTATGCCACGGATTAGCGACAAAGCTCCAAGTCGCGCCGATATCTCTACTCGTGCGTAAGATATGTTAGCCCTCTGTATCTGGGTCATTTGCAATACCTTGTTATATAAATATTTAGAAACTTATACATATTTTCATAATTATTTATACACCCGATAAGTGTGGCCGGTAAAATTTAAAATCCATGTTTTTATACAGCTATTGAATAAAAACATCCCCAAGGGCCGGATATTGCTTGAAAATCCGGCTTTACCAGATAAAGGTACCAAACCTTAGCCAATAACCTAAATAATTGAAGAGTTTTGACTTCAAACGTCGGACAAAGCTGTATCGGAAATTGCCGTCCACTTCCGGCGGAAGCGGACACGGCCAGTGCTGCCAACCGCTGTGATTAAATGGCGACATATTGATTCTACGTATATCATTTGATAGATTAAAGATGGTGACGATGTAAGGAAAACAGGACGTGGTAACCGGTGATTTACATGATTATATTTAAGTTCAGAAATCACAGCGTTTGAAATTAGCTCTTTTTTATTATTATAGTACTTTTTTTTTAACTCTCAAGTTTCGTATAAGTATTTTTTTAATCATTTTAATTAAATGACGGTAAAATTTGATGGTTTATATAAATATAGCAATACTACGTTATAAATTTTAACGCGGGGAAAGTACCGACGCCAAATTAAATAACCAATAAAGTTGAATTTTCCCGAAAAAGGATTAAAAATATGGTCAAATGGAGAAAAAACGAAAGCAGGGGATGAAATAATCACAAAGTTATAAGTGTCCAAAGTTTTAAGAGGAGGTATATTCTGTCCCTTTTCCGCAAAACGCACCTTCATATGAAACGATTGTCATTTACTGTGACGCTCGCAGATCGTGACGTCACGGTCTGCGATCGTTTTCTCTCTAACAATTGCTTGTTGTATTAAATCCTGTTATTTTAGGCAGGTCCTTTTTCGGTTCTTATACTTATGGTTAAGTAAAAGCTTTTTACTGTGCACATTTTCTTTTATATTTCCATGTTTTATGTCCCGTCGTTCAAATATTTAATAATTAACCTACATAGAGTGAAGACTTTTGTTTCAGAGTTAAATAATAGTAGTTTATGACATACAGACAGACGGAGGAATGTCACGAATCCCGTTATGTAATTATCATTTGAATACGAAAGTCAATAAAATATTGCTTTGAACATAGAAACTCCACTGTTACAAGAGATACTTAATGACATAAAGGAGAAATAAAAAGTCCCAAACACAAAAAAATGACAAGGGATAGGAACTTAGATGAAAAATCTGGTAAATACTTGAAGCGCAAAACAAGATGTGATTAGGCCGTGTAAATAGGCAATTTGAACTATGCGGTAATGAGCGGTGCTGAGCTGAAGGCAAGGTTACGCCGTCGTGTAAGGCCTGAGTGAACGCCCCGCTCGGAGCGGGGCGTCGAGCGTCCATGTGAATTGGATTTGTTTTATATGGACGCTGCACGCCCCGCTCGGAGCGGGGCGTCGAGCGTCCATGTGAATTGGATTTGTTTTATATGGACGCTGCACGTGCACGCCCCGCCGCTGCGAGCGGGGCGTGCACTCAGGCCTTACACTTAGAATAAATTTAAAGACAAACCAAATATCTTAATTTCGAAGAGCTGAAACTGCTTACCTTTAGGTTTCTTGGTGTGCAGCTTGGAACGGGCGGGCGAGGAGTTCGAGCAATCGATATATCGGTCAGGAACAAGCACAAAACACTATTTTGTTCGCAATTTATTTGCAGCGGTGAGAATATTTCGCGGTGACATGCGTAAGGAAAATCTTTGACAGACTAAAACTACTTTTTTTTCTTCTGACGCATGAAGGCGGTGTAAGCAGTCTCAGCAGCTTTTAAGAAAGGAGGCCAAAAGGGATTTTGCTCTGACGGCGTAACCAAGATGTCTAAGATGTTCCACTAATTTACATTAACAGGGCCTAATGCTTAAAATACTTCCAAATTAAAACGAAATTGTACTTAATCAACAAAGTCTACATCCAATGCCTTAGGGGCTGTGCACATCAACGGCTTTTTGCTTAAACATACTTTTATTAACGCGAATTCCAAATTCAAATATTTATACTGTAAGGCCTGAAGGATACTTTGACAGTGCTTCGGGTTTAATTTCGGTAAGTATCTTGTTCATTATTTAACCTTATATAAATAAATAAATAAAATAAATAAATAAATATTAGTGGACAATCTTACACAAATCGACCTAGTCCCAAACTAAGCAAAGCTTGTACTATGGGTACTAGACGACGATAAACATACTTATATTATATAGATAAATAAATACTTAAATACATAGAAAACATCCATGACTCAGGAACAAATATTCGTGCTCATCACACAAATAAATGCCCTTACCGGGATTCGAACCCAGGACCTCTTGCTTCGTAGGCCGGGTCACTACCAACTAGGCTAAAGCGGTCGTCAAATCCCAAAAAAAGTCAGGGTGGATGATCCTGCTTCAGACGGGGTTGTGCGGGCAGTGAGGGTAGATGATCCGGATTCGGATGGAGTTTTTTCTGAGTGATTCACTATCATAGAGCAAAGGGAACAGGTCTCTTCATTATGAATCTCTACCCGTGATAGTGCGTCAGCATTCTGATTATATTTACCTTTCTTATAGATTACGTTATAGGTATACTCACTCAACTTCAATCTCCAGCGAGTAAGTCTGGAGTTAAGATCTTTTAGATTTACTAACCACTGTAAGGGTTTATGGTCGGTGACAATCGTAAATTTGCGTCCGAAAAGGTACGGGCGGAAATACTTCGTTGCCCAGACGATTGCCAAAAGCTCTTTTTCTATCGTACTATAGTGGATTTCACTATCATTTAATGTTCTCGAAGCGAAAGCAATCGGCCTATCGGATCCTATGGGCCCTTGAGAGAGCACCGCTCCAATAGCAACATTGGAAGCATCAGTAGTCAAAATAAATTGCTTATTGAAATCGGGGTACTGTAATATTGGATCATTTACAAGTAGAGTCTTACATCTCTCAAAGCAATTAATATAATCAGGGTTTTCATAAGTTATTTTTGATCCCTTTTTGAGGCATTGTGTCATCGGTTTGGTAATACGAGCAAAATCTGGGATGAACTTCCTGTAATACCCTACCAAACCAAGAAATCGTTTTATTTCGGTTTGGGTTTTAGGCATTGGAAATTTCTGAATGGCGACAATTTTATCAGGGTTTGGTTTGATCCCATCTTTGCTGATTACGTGACCCAAATACGCGGTTTCTAATTTTAAAAATTCTGATTTGTCCATCTGTATTTTAAAGTTAGACTCACGGAGACGTTTAAACACCTTTTCTAAATTGACTATATGTTCCTGAAGGGAAGTACTGAAAACTATAATGTCATCTAAATACACGAGACAGACCGTGTTTTGTAAATCTCTTAAAACGTTGTCCATGACGCGCTGGAGGGTCGAGGGGGAGTTCTTGAGACCCATTGGCATTCTAAGGAACTCAAAATGGCCATGTTCTACATTGAACGCTGTCTTGGCTATATCCTTGGGATCCATCTCCACCTGATAAAATCCACTGGCAAGATCAAGCGTCGTAAAATATTGACAGTTACCAAGTTTGTCAAGTACATCTGTTATGTTGGGGATCGGATATTTATCGTCTAAGGTTTTCTCATTCAGTTTTCTAAAATCCACAACTATCCGCCATTTTTTCTTACCTGATGCATCAACTTTCTTCGGAACTACCCAAATGGGGGAGCTCCAGGCAGATTCGGATGGACGTATGATATTTTGTTCTAGCATCTTGGTAATCTGTTCCTTTACCTCATTACGGTGTATGAAGGGATAGCGATAGCTTTTACTATAAACCGGTAATTCATCTGTGGTATTTATCCTATGTCTTATCTTATTAGTGAAACTAAGTGGCTCGCCTTCTATGTAAAATACGTCAGCATATTGTGAGCATAGTGCTTCTAAATTAGCGCGTTCCTCGAGGTTCAAATGATCGGTGCGCAAGCGCGATAATACGTTGCGAGCGCGATCTGATCTTGGCTGTTTAGTGCGGCTGCACTCAACGTTTAATATTTCAGCCTGCACGGGACGATTCAAGGAAAAGATTACGTCATTCGGGGTTGGGTTTACAACTTCTAGTATGCCCTCGTTGTTATGTATCGTAGTAAAACATTCCGCTATAAAACAATCTGATACAGATTGACGCGGAATAAGCGCGTCTCCCTCCCGGCCGTTAATCGGGACTTTAATGAGTCGTGAAGAATTCGCAAGTATTACAACTTCGTATAAATTACAGTTCCTAGAATTATACATTCTTATAGGAATAGTCGCACTTTTTGTAACTAGGACGTTATTTTTTAAATCAATATTGGATTCCCATTCGTTAAGTAAGTCTAGACCAATTAAACCATCGAAATAATTGTGAAATTTATACACGAAGAAAGTTACGTTGTTATCACTTTTAAACTCAGGGAAGCACGGTAATGTTACGGAATAATCGTTACGGCTGGTAGCATGCACATTCGTCACCTCGAACGGATCATATTTCCATTGTACGCTGGGGAAATATTTCGTAACCGAGTCGGGATTGATAAAAGACTGATTAGCGCCGGTATCTATAAGAAATTTCAGCGGCGGGTTAGCTATTTTTATATACGGTAATTGTCGTTGTGTCTGTAAGTTGAGTTCTATTTTTGTCTTCCTAACTCTGGATTTCTCCGAAAATCCTCATGCTGAATAGTGGGTTCTTCTTTTTTATAAGCTTCGCCTGCGGGGTTCGGATACGAAATCTCTGGATAATGAGGTTGGATCGCGGACTCGTCATAGTAAGTATCGTCAGTAGGGTACACGTCACAGTAGTTGTCCTGATAATATTCATTATAATAGTCGGTATAAGGTTCATAGTCCAGTGTATAGTCGTTGCACTCGGTAAAATTAACATCTCTAGATCTGAAATAATTATTCGGTTGCGGGTTCCTGAAATTGGACCAATTCTGAGTAGGTGGCAATGGCCTGGCTACGTAATGACTGACACCGCTCATAGGGCGCACGGTATTATTTCCATTGCTTTGGAAATTATTTCTAGGCCTGAATGAGTTTTCTTGTGGGTTGTAGTTAGGTGGTCGTGCTCCAAATATTTGCTGAGTACGGGTAAGGCCTTGAGGAGGCTGATTTAAATTTGGTGTCCATATTGGTCGGGATTGTTGAGGCAAAAACCTAGGGTTTGGTCGGGATGGACCCGGCAAATTAAACGCAGACTGTCTGAACGGTGGTACAACAAAACCTGGTGGTATTGGACCAATAGATATTTTGGATGGCTGAAAATCAGCTGGTTTCTTATCCAGCCGATCATTACGTTGCTGTAAATATAATGTATTCATTTCTTCGTGAACAAATTCTAGAGCCTTTTCTATAGTTTCGGGCCGCATACAACGAATGCGTGAGCCTAGGGGGTCCTTAAGGCCTCGGACATACGCTTGAAGGGTCAACTTTTTATATAAATCGCGTTTAGAATCAATTGTAGACTGCACAGTTTCATGTAAAGTTACGTATGTCATAAGGGTACTGAACAGGTTTTGACATTTTTCATAGAACTCCTGAGGGGTGGTGTTCCCCTGGGATAAAAGCGCGAGATCGTTATACAAAGAGGTCTCATCGCGCTGGTCCGCAAAATTATTAATAAGTGCGTTGCGAATTCCAGCCCAGCTTTCTGGGACTCCGTTCGCATTGATTAAGCGGGCGGCGGGCCCGGTAACTTTATTAAGTATACCATTTATAAGTGCGTAATTAGCCAATGCTTGATCGGGGCGAACAAACTCATCTACTAATTGATCACATAATTTAATGACCGCAAAAATTTAAATCACTACACTAGTATAAAACAAAGTCACTTCCCGCTGTCTGTCCCTACGTATGCTTAGATCTTTAAAACTACGCAACGGATTTTGATGCGGTTTTTTTTAATAGATAGTGTGATTCAAGAGGAAGGTTTATATGTATAATATAGTACCCGTGCATAGCCGGGGCGGGTCGCTATTTTATAATAAAATTAATTGCCATCGGCTTCGCTCGTATTGCAAAGGACGCAGGCAAACCTGCGGAATAATATAGCCATAGCCTATTAACCATCCAGATAGACCAATTCACACGCAGGTGAAATATTTTTTGAAATCGGCTAAGATACGATTCCGGAGATTACCCAAAACAGACAAGGTTACAAAGCTACAATCTCACAGAATTTCCCTCGAATAGATCGCTTTCGCAGAACTAGTGCCTACGCCAAATCTTAGGATTCAAAGCCAAAGAGGACTCCGGGATCATTTGAGCACTACCGGGATAAACGCTATGAGGAAAATTATGAATAAGGTACGTGGGGGAGCTTTGAGCCTCTGTAAAAAAAAAAGTAAGGGCAGGGTGGGGATAAAAAAACACGGTTAGTTAAATCAACTAATATACTATCAAAAACTAAACAAATTAACTTTGGTATTCATTAGGAACCATACAAAAAGCAGTTAAAAAAAAAGTGGTAAATGACCATATTAACGGATGGTGAGGTTATTATGGCCATCACATGTCCATATTGCCGGTATGAAGTTTCACTTCTCGCACATTGGACACAGAAAATGGTCTTTATCGTCTCCTGAGAGCCCTACACACTCTTCGTGGACGTATTTACGGCACGAGATGCAGAGCCTCATATATGCCACTCTATCTTCTTGACAGAGGAAGCAGTACCATGACTGCTTGGCTCCTGAACCTTTTTCATTCTTCTTTTGTTGGGGTATTTTGGATGCTGTAGAAACCTTAACTTGCTCGAGGAGCAGTTGCTGGAGGGGTATTTTTGTTGGGAGCTTCTAGGTGGTGGAGCAGGCGAAATTGGCTTCTGCTGTAAGGTGTTTGATATAGCAGGAGCTTTGTTTTGCTGGGAGATGTTTTGAGCTGAGGAAGGCTTCTCTTGCCGCAAGTTTTTATAAATAATAAGTTAGGTATTCCTTACAAAAACAACAAAAAAACAAACTACACTTGAAAACCTAATTCAAAACCAAAAAAAAAAACCTAAAAATTGCCATTAAAATGAAAAAATAACCGACACTGGCTAACTTACACTCTTCCAAATGATAGACATAGCCAGTTTTTAGCTATGTCCATCATTTGGAAGAGTGTAAGTTAGCCAGTGTTGGTTATTTTTTCATTTTAATGGCAATTTTGAGGTTATTGTCCCAATGACACTTTGTACAGTTTGAGTAGACTACTAGTGGCTTTTAATTATCCATCCAGTTCATGCTGTAGTTTTTGAGATATAGCAAAGTGACCATATAATAACCGTTAATATTAACCGGCTGACCATATTACCCTCAGGTACCTTATTACTAAAGATAGTATACATAATAAAATCAGTAGGTATATTTAAGCCCGCGACTTCGTCAGCAGTCAATGGGGTTGGCCGGGCGAAGGTATTTGCAGATGGCGCCAGCATAGGATGAACCTGTCAGTCCTACCAAAACTGACATATTTTTGTTTTTTTTTCGGAATCTTCGTGTTTAGAATCAAGCCGCTTAAGCCAAATCCCATAGAAGAAGGCTAGTGACATGACAGATCTATGATGGCGCCATCTAGTCAAACATTTGACAGTTGCTAACTCCATTTCAGTAGATTTTAGCGTTCAAATGAGAAAGAGCCTAATTCCGATCAGTTCTAGTTCCTTTTAAGATGGGATGGCCAGATGGCAGGTGCTCCCTCCAAAACAGGGTCTAAGCTTTCCGCCAATTCTTGACAATAGATCCGAGGACCTTGGAATCCATTAGCAAGCACTTTGCGATGACTACAATGAATAGGAAAATTTTACATTCAATTACTACAGTTATTTAATAATATTAATTTCCACGAGAAAGCGGTACAATATATCTAACTGGGTATTGCTCGTTAGTGTTTTGTTCATAGCGCAGTAAGCCAAAAAATGGTTCTTGTGGATTGAATGGTTTATAGCTACTTGATACCCCCCCACCCTTAGTTATGATACCTTTTTTCAACAATCACAAGGGTTATTATTATTTATTTATTTATTTATTAAGCTAACTACAAAGTTACATATAAAACACAAGCCCTGCAAAACTGTTTAATACAGTTTGTCTGCAGGAAGACTTTTATAACAAGTGAAATTTTACAATAAATATGTAGGTTAGTTTGAGACTTATTTATACTATAATGTCTAAGGTGGTGTATCTAATAAATATTTTTTTTAATTTTCTTTTAAAAATACGTATATTAGGTTCGAGTCGGATGTCCTCGGGGAGAATTTAGAATATATTATTTCCAAATCTTGCCTGGGTAAGCTTATTTGATGATGATGTTTACTTCAATATTATTTAATCTAATCTAGCCCCAATTACTTTCACATTATTTTTTTTTACATCTCGCTAGCATCTCAGTATTTCCAGACCTAGCTCTATTTTCTATAGGTCGACTAAAAACAGTGGTAACTTCAAACGCATCCCGTTAGTGGAAGAACATAATACACAAGGCGTCAAAAAAATCTTAAAATCCTTACTTCATGCGATCTTCAACCGTATAATGATATAACACCTCATTTGGAAGGAACCATTGAACCATTCTTTGGAAAATGTCGTTAAATTCACTACCAACCAGTGCGGGAAACGCAAACAAGTTTTTTTTTTTTATTTTTTTCCCGTCGATAGATTTTTTTGAAGCCGATTGTATACTCGTATTCGTACTCGTCTACATAGTTCCGAAGGCACGCCGTACTATAACAGTAACTTTTTTTTAATAGTGCCGTGCACTATGGCCCTTACTTCCACCGTTACGTAATCCGTTGCCTTTTGACAGGCCTCTTAAAATGCCCGCCTAAATAGACATAATGGCCGACATAACCGTGTTACGATAGCTCCGAGGCCAGATTAAAAGCTGTAAAGTGCTCAACGCGTAGATAATTGGTGAAAATGACGAAAACATCTCGGAGCTACATTATCGGATTTGTCGGAATTGTCGGCTTTCGTGGGGATTGTCTGGATTTGTGTCGGGGAACTAATTGACGACTGCGGACGAGGGTTGAGTAGAATATTCGAGATGGCGTTTTTTTAATGGTCTGGGTGGATGGTTTTTGCATCCATGTCTTTATTATGAAGGTTTTGGAATAGGGGGACAAGGTACCCCTTGTCTTCCAATTCCAAATTAAATTCCTGTCTTGTGGTATCTCTTAGATAGTATATATGTGTCTTACGTGAAAGAACGACATAAGATGTTACAAAATATATTTTTTATACTCGACTATAATCTTTAAATTAGAACCTCGCAAACCATAACGCAATGGAATACTTTTATTCTGATGAAAAAAATTATGCTCTATGGACAATCGAAATAATTATTTCGATACGCTCTAGACAACCGAAAAAAAATTGAAAATAGAACTTCGTATTTCAATAATGTGTCCTTGTTTAAGGAGACTCGATCCGATACAAGATTGCCAATCTATGGCGTTTCAGAACGTACCAGCGTCGCGTCATCTGTCAAAAATCTACTTGAACTGTATCCAGGGCATAAAAATTAAAAAAAAAAACTACGCTTTGTGATTGGCTAGTATTTAGACAATCACAGCACAGTACTGCAACATTACGGACGCCGGTGGTGTGATGTGATAACTTTTCTTTTCAAAGTTAAAATAAAAACTAAGAAAATGAGTAGTGGCAGTGACGAAACATCTTTAACTCCTCAAGATAACTAATATGGCAGAGGAAGCCACACTTACCTTGCTACCTGAAAATTTAAAGAGCCTTTACAATAGTCGTATTGTCGTGTCGTATCTTGATGTGTGAGCTAAATATCGTAAGTAGGTACTATATTGTCTAGTTCGACAACTAGACAATATAGTAAGTACCTACTTACGATATTTCGTTTTCTTATATACTCGTATTAATGACTTAAATTATTAATTTTAATAAACTCGTACAAAAAGTATTGTTCACAATAGTGACATAATCAAGCTTTTTAATCTCGTACCTCGTACTCGACTAAAAAGCTCTCTATTATAAAACGATTGTGAAAAATACTATTTCTGAGACATTTTTCCATTTGGCATTGTAATAAGACAAGTAATATCGCCTATTGGCTGGTACAGGCACGATACAATGTTTCCAAAGATCATAATAGTACATTGTTTAACGAGGGGCGGAAGTGGAATATTGCGAACAAGAGTCTATCAGAAGCCCGACGCCGAAGGCGGAGGGTTTTTGATGACTCGCGTTTGCAATATTCTTACGCCCGTGTTATACACAATGTTTTTCATCACATTTGCGAGGAAACAAATACATTTTAGATGAAATTAATACAAATCGTAATAAAAACTTCAACTTCTATCAGTCGTCCATTTTGTTGAATTTGACGTGAGGCGCGTATGGCAAAGACCCTTCGGGGTCAGAGTATAGCAAAAGGGGCCCGATTTTAGGACTTAAAAAATTTACGAGCAAAATTTTTTATTTTCGTTTTTGGTAGATTTTTTTGTTAAACTTGAAAGAAAACATTAAAATAAGCATCTTTTATTGATAGAAGCTTTTTTATAAACTTGATCGTTTAGGAACTAGAGCGATCTGAAGTTGCGAGTTCGGCCATGGGATTACTAAGGCACCAGAGACTTAGAAAAACGAGCAAAATTTAAATCTTTTTTTTTTATATAGCTTCTCTTTTTATATAAACGTACAGTAGTTTAAGTCGGTTCTGGCGCTTTGCCGGCCGCTGCCGCGGCACGCTCGCTTCGCTCGCTCGGCTCGCGCGCTGTAGGGTCGCAGTTCTACCTAACACTCCTCCTCGCTTCGCTCGTCGTCGTACCTAACATATTTCAGTGCTCATTCAGACCGGGGGCTGAGTTAGGTCTGGGCTAAGTTAAATAAGCGAGCAAAGCGATGGTGACTCTCATGGAGTTCTGAGCATGTGCTCTTTAAAATAAGACAAAAATGATGAACAAGTTTTGACGTGCTTATTACGATATATGCTTTTTTTTTTATCGTAAATTGTCTAAGTCTCTGGTGCCTTAGTAATCCCATGGCCGAACTCGCAACTTCAGATCGCTCTAGTTCCTAAACGATCAAGTTTATAAAAAAGCTTATATCAATAAAAGATGCTTATTTTAATGTTTTCTTTAAAGTTTAACAAAAAAAATCTACCAAGAACGAAAATAAAAAATTTTGCTCGTAAATTTTCTAAGTCCTAAAATCGGGCCCCTTTTCCTATACCCCAACCCCCTTCGGTATACAGCCACGGTTTTAAAACACTTAAAAACATTTTACATAGACACTAACTAACTACATATTAAATCTGTAAATGTTTAAGTAGTTTTTTAAGTTTAAATTTATTTATAAATACGTTTTCAGACATCGTATTTGATATAAAACCTCTTTGCTCTGTAACTGCCGCATGAGTGACAGATACAATTTAAGAAAAAAACCATTACGCCCGTGGGCGTAACACAGGGCGTATTACAGCTCTGTATGTCTGCGCATTATGAAGCCCTTTTCGAGCAAGTGTGATGAAATCGTACTTTCGTTATTAGGAAATTGACAACTAGAGATGGAAGTACATTAATTAGCACACGATTTTGTGGCAGTAGAGTTAAGTAGAGTGACAAGTTGGTGACAATACTGCGGCTACGAAGAAGGCAGTTGGTTTTGTTTAGTCTAAGATGACATGCACTGCTGTCATTGACCGTGAACTTGTTAAAATATGACAGTTGATATGTCCCAACGCACGCTCAAGAAGTTACGCCATTACCTTGCTGACCCAATGCTATAATGATGTCGCTTCTACGAATCTACGTCTCTTATTTTATTCCGTATCTGTCATGAAAGTTAATTGACTCGCAGTCTGAGAGGCCGGGAAAGGACAGTGGCAGCCCTTTGACGTTCCCCACGGTGAGGCGGTTTCAATAATTAAGTACTAATATTTAATATTAGCTTCATTTTCGAAAGGCTAGCTCGAGGCCGTTTCTTGAATGATACAAGATTTATAATGGTACCGATTCTGTACCGCAGCATAATTTCGATTAACAATACGCACGAGATTGCTAAAGGCCATAAAACACCTAGCAATTAGTCACGGCAACCTAGAGACGCGGCTATAAGATGGAAATAGATAGCAAACATTAAATTCATTCACTTTGAAGGCGGTTGTTGTGACAGAAAAACCTGCGTACCTGCTGCTACAAATGCGTTCCTAATTGCAAGTTTTGTCGATCTTTCATAATTTCGAAATTGAGGAAGTTTAATTCAGTCATTATTAAATTAATACGTCCTTGAACCTATTTCTTATAATAAGCAGAAAAAATATTATTATTTTAGCTTTAAGATGAGATTTTTATTTGAAGTAACTGTACGTAACTGTTATTATAATTATTAAATTATAGATGCCTACTAATTGTGATATAACATACTATTTAGGAGAGATCTATATAAATTGTTTATGTAGGTACCTAGCTTTAATTTAATGTAATAAAATAGGACCACGTTGCTACGCCCTACCTGGGTCCTCTGTATCTTAGAAATAAGTACTTACATAAGGTTGCAAATAAATTATTATTAAGTTAGGATAACTCAATGTAGAACAAACGTTTATAGAACATGTATGTGTACCTATACAAATAATCAGTAGGTAACAATATGTCCACTCAGTGTAGGTACTGCAAATACGTTCATTAGGACGACATTAATAATATGACAGTTAGCTATATAGGTTTTGCACTCGCCGGCATGACCAAACTAAAGATATAGGGAATATACTATATGCACGTCCAGCTTCGCCTGCTTATTGCATAACCATCCAGAAATTCCATTCTCTATGCAGATGAAATATTTTTTTAAATTAGTTTAGCGGTTCCGGAGATCACGCATTACATACAAACTTACAAAGCTACACAATCTCACAGACTTTTTACTCTTTATAATAGTATCCTACTAATATTATAAATGCGAAATTTTGGATGTTTGGATGTTTAGATGTTTAGATGTTTGGATTTTTGTTACTCAATCACGCTACGGCTCAACCGATTTGGATAAAACTTTGCACGAAGATAGTTTATAGCATGGAAGTTGCGGGCGGAAGCTAGTAGATACTCGTACATAGATTGAACTTAGTGAATGGCTAAGGCGTCGTCCTAATTGGCAGCGATCGTACGATGGCGGTCGTGCGATGAGTGTTCAATCATACTGGGTATCAGTCCGCCATCGTACGATCGCTGCAAATTAGGACGACGCCAAAGACTATAGATACATACATTGGAAATGCGCCGTACACGTTGCTATAGCAACTACCAGCAAAACAAACGAAGAGCTTCAACGTTGTTTAACCTTAATTGTGTCTTATTAATTCAACATAAACAGTGCTTTATCATCGTAATTAACCATGAGCAAAATGAAAAGCGGAGCTTTGTGGGAGGACAAAGAAGTATTATTCGACTTGCCTTTCGCGTAAGTTTATGTTATTAGTACCTACCCATTGCTGTGTAGGGATTACGATGAGTTAAGTGCGTTGAAGACCTATTTTAATACTGTATGAGGATTATTTTGGGTGAAATCACAGTAGTAGGTGATTAGAAAGTAGGTAAACCTACTAGAATTAATAACTTTGTCGCAAAATTCATCGAAATCGTAAGTTTTCCAGAAGTATTACAAATATATTGCTCGTTTAATAGTATATAGGATATTTAGGTTCTGGATCAAACTAATACGCAACTCCGTTTGTTCAATAATGAAAGTTCGTTTCAGCAATATTGGAAATATTTTGAAAAATTCAATGTCTGTCTATTGTCGCACTGATCATCGATTGCATCTATTTTTGAAGTGAAAACTTCTTTAACGGCGCTGTGCACTTTTTGTGATGGGGAAAAATTGTTAAACTCGCCACAGGTCACGTGACCGTAAGATTCGAGAGATACTCGCAACAGGTCACGTGACCGTAAGATACGAGAGATTGAAAATTCGTAAGACGGACACGTGACCTGATCGAAAAACTGTTACAATGTCATTGAGTTTTCACTTCTGTCGGCACTCCCGGAGTGCAACCCGGTCTTTTTTTTGAGTTTGTGGCTTTAGTGAGGTTGTAAGTATTATATTTTAATCGTTATGGCATACATTATTTCAGGGTAGGGTTTGAGGGTACATACTCGTACAATAAAAATAAAAATAAAGTATTAATAAGATGTTACTAACCAATAATACCGTCCGAAATATTTCTACGCCAATGCTGATAGAATTTGCTGAAATGGCTAACACTTTGTACCATATTCTAAGAAATAAATGATTATGATTATGTTACAATGAACTCGATTGATGATTTGCGTGAACGCATGTGATACCCTGTGTTGCAGATGTGACGGTCAGAACGTCGTACCCAATTTAGTAAATATTCATTCTCAATTAGAATAGAATAGGATCGAAAAATGTTTATTCAGATAAAGCACACATTACAGAACAAAAAAAAAGTTGAAACGTAAAATATAAACATGAAAACAAACAAAGATATTTTATGTGCTCAGCAATGTGTGCTATAAAATATAGCTAAGACTCACAGTTGCGATTGCGAGTTGTACAATTGCAACGCTGTTAATTCGATTTTAGCGGCGCTTAACAAAGCTTAACTTTCAGGTACCTAAAACTGCGTTCGGGCGAGAAGATCTTCGACAGGATCGAACCCGTGGAAGACACGAAGGGCAACACCGGCAGCAAGGGCCGCATGGTCGTGACCAATCTGCGACTCATCTGGCACTCCCTATCGTCCCCCAGGATCAATCTGTGTAAGCGTTTTTAAACAGTGAGATCCTCTCATTATCGGCCAACATAGTACCTATGTATCTGGAGTCTGGATTTTTAGACTTTGCCTTTGACTTCGAAAATATTTTAACATATGACGACTCCATGGATTCTAGAACCACGGTATGCTACCAAAAGTCCCAAGCCTACTCATAGTATACTTTGCTAGCTCCTAGGAGCTGTGACCAAACCCTTTCCTGTCCTCATAGTTACAGTTATAGTTGGCTATAACTGTACGCTCATTGAATATAGCGAATTATGTAATGAATAATGGGTCCTCAACGGAGATATGACTTCATTGGTCACGGTTTCGACTTAGTTTAGGTAGGACGAACTGGTGGCACTACCATTGCGGAGATAGTTGGTTTCAACTGTAGGCCTGAACTGCATAATGTCAACAAGCACCAAGGAGAACTGCCTCGACGGCACGTATTATGGCCGGTTCGCATTATTCCAGTCCAGTGATTCAGCGGGCTAATCCAGTCCAGTGCTGGTCTAGAGCATATCGTTTACATTATTCCAGTCCAATCATCCAGCGGGCTAAACCAGTCCAGTGCTGGACTGGAGCATATCGTTTAATGGCCGGTTCACATTATTCCAGTAGCATTCCAGTCCAGCAATCCAATCCAGTGCTGCTGTCTATACACTATTCCAGTGGCGCTGGATTGGGTGAGCTGGAATGAAAAGTTGACGGTCTCTCCAGTCACTGGACTGGAATGCTTACTGGAATGGGTACATTCCAGTGCATTCCAGTGTCGGTTCACATTATTCCAGTAGCATTCCAGCACTGGATTGGATTGCTGGACTGGAATGCTACTGGAATAATGTGAACCGTCCATTACACCTTTCGGCTCATCGCTCTTATGAATTCACACGAATGCCCTTTGGTTTCAGCGGTAGGCCTTAACTGCATAATTTCAACCAGCACCAAAGTAGTCAACTCTGGTCTCCGAGGTACCACTCAAGCGCTGCACCTGCTGGCTGCGTACAGGTCAAGCCGGTACGAGTTCATCTTCACGAACCTGGCTCCGAACTGCGTACGTCATTACACCTCCGTGGCAGGCGTGCATAAGTAAAGGCATATTACATTCTTTAAGTCTAGTTTTTGTTCGTCGCTGCTGATCCCAATTTCATTTTAATGTGTTCCGTTCGCTCATTTTCGCGTGTGCGTAGGTACGTGTCAGAATGAACGCGTGAAACATATTGAAACTCGATTGCGACGTGAAATAGACGAACGGACTTAAGACAAGGACGTCAGGAAGGTAAGAGAAAGAGGACCGAAACTAAAAAGATGGGAGGTCAGTTCCGTATTTGCACATACCGACATACTTACCTAGTACTTGGGGAAATAATTAATAACTTAGAAAAGTTGAAAAATTAAATTTTCATTTAACCTGCAATATCTCAAAACCGGCGCGACCGCTTTTATTGAAACGTAACTAAGAACCATCTCGATCACCTCAGCTTGTGGATGCTGCATTCAAAACGGTGCTACGATGCCACAGACAGACACACAGACACGTCAAACTTATAACACCCCTCGTTTCGCGTCGGGGTTAAAAATATCGGCAGACTGAGAGCCAAGGGCTTTTTTTTTTTTTTTTTCTGTAAAGTGGCTGCTAGCCTATTTTTAACTTATAAAGTTTCTAGCATAACTAAATGTCGTTCCTAGTTAGTTTAGCGGCTTTATTTACCTTCAAAAAGAGTAATAGTCAATTCCCGTTTCTCACGAAAATAGAACTCGAAGCTTCGACTAAACAACACATGTTATAAACGATATGATACAGAGACAGAATATAATGGAAAAATAAACCATCTTCGTCTGTAGCCCCCGACAAATCGGGGTAACTTCCTCGTTAAAAATAACACCAAATAAAAATATTTAATGAAATAATTTGTTTCGTGAAAAGGGTATAACACATGTTATCCTGACTTTACTTCACTTCAGCCAACCCACATAGCAAACCTTATTAATGTTACAGTTTACTTACATAAAACGAAACACATCGCGAGCGAAATTACGGCGCCTACACAAAACTTCATAGCATTTACGTAGGAAGGAACACAATAGGCGCTTCTCTCCTTATACAGTGAATAGAGAAAAGTAAGTTCAAAGTCACATCAAATCATAACTTGCCACTCTATTATAATTTATGATTGAACGAGCGAGCGAAGCGAACGAAGTTCTCCGAGAAAGCTTGGTAGAAAATGGATTCCTTATGTCCGTCTGTTTTCCTCTACATACAGGTCGCATTTCTCAACTAATTAGAAAGAGATTGATAGTATATCATAATTGTTTGTATAGGAAAAAAATATGTTTGGGACAATCTTACACAAATCGACCTAGTCCCAAACTAAGCAAAGCTTGTACTATGGGTACTAGACGACGATATACATACATTATATAGATAAATAAATATTTAAATACATAGAACACACCCATTACTTAGGAACAAATATTCATGCTCATCACACAAATAAATTCCCTTACCGAGATTCGAACCCGGGACTTCCGGCTTCGTAGGAAGGGTCGCTACCAACTAGGCTACAGGGGTCGTCATTGACAAATGACAGTTGAGTTGTCCTAACGTGCGTTCGAAAAGTTACGTGATCACCCCCTTACTTTACTCATTTTATTATCGATACCTAATAACGTGTCAATATACCACCATAATATAGAATTTCCTTATAAACTAGTAACGTATCATTGATATTTCGATATGGATTGAAGTTATATCTTACTTGACTGGTTCCTTTATTTTATAGATTTCGTGGGTAAAATGAAAAACATTACATTCGTGTACCCCGTGTGGACACGAATCACGCGCCGAAATCACGCGGCGGCCTGCATGCTGCGCCGATTTCATACGTGTAGCGTCTCCTTTAACAATCTACTATTATTATGCCGGCTGTACACATTGGGCCAACGTTGGCGCGTGAGCAGGATGCAGCTATGTAAACGAATGAGATCGAATTATAGCCCTCTCCCTCTAACGCCTGCTGTACACACTGGGCCAACGTTGGCGAGTGAGCAGAAGGCAGAATGCGTTAGAAGGACAGGGCTATAACTCGATCTCTTTCGTTTACATAGCTGCCTCCTGCTCACGCGCCAACGTTGGCCCAATGTGTACAGTCGCCATTATAGCCAGCGTTTATTGACGCAGGGCGTACGCAGCATCAAGGCCATATCGCGATCTGAAGCTGCGCAGTGCCATCATACACAACAAACAGTTGAGGATTCTACCACTGGAAAGGGTACGTAAATCTCATAAGACCATGCAGTGGCGTAACCGGAGGGTGGGAGTGGGAGAGCGGGCATAATGCCTCGGGCCCCAAGGCCAGAGAGGACGGCAGCACATTAGGAACCTACCTAACATTCAAGAGGGGGCCCCATTTGATGATTTCGCCACAGGCCCTGTATGGTAGGTATAGTTACCCCGCTACGTGAGACCCATTTTTTTATACTACGACAGTGGCAAACACACTTACGGGCTTGATGACAAAAAGGCACCGCTGACTCCTGAGTAGTCAGAAGAAGAAGAAGCAAACTTTATTTAAAAACGCTTAGATAAACTTAAACTAGAACATAAATATATTTTAAAACATAATTACAAGCGTCTCTAAAAGGGTGTCCACTCAGCTTGTGTCGAGGTACCTCTAGGGGACCCCAACGCTGGTCTTCCGTGGAAACCCATGCGAGAGAGCGCGATTGCACACTAAATTATCATATATTATATATTTTACATTATTACCTTATATAAATTAAAAACAAGAGAAAAAAAATCACCTAGTCACAATTATATAAAACAGAAACAAAACGGAAGTTAATTATTCGACCTACACTGAAATAACTGGGTACGTTAAAATAACAAGCTAAAGTACAAATTTATGAAGAAAATTACCGACTAATAGATTGGGGATTATTAATATTTACTAAATTACATCTTACAATTGGAGCGCATTGTTCCCTTTAATTTGATGTGGATTCGTTGTGTCAACATCTAGAGACAAAAATGCTCCTTCACTCTCAACACAGCACATCAACTGGAGCGACTAACGACTTCGGAAGAATCACAAACGCCAACCCTGTTGATTTGAGCATTCGTAAAAAAGGATGGTAGGTTAGGTCGCTTCGTGATTTGTGCATTACATTAGTAACAATTTTGTTTTAGATCTGCCTGAACGAGCATAGCATCTGGAACCTCTCTAGCGAGTCAGGGAACCTGGGCACCATGGTTGTCACCAACGTGCGAGTAGTGTGGTTCGCGGACGTGAACGAAACATTCAATGTGTCCTTGCCTTACTTGACTATAGAGAGCGTAAGTATCCTTATAGTTAACTGATGGCATCCAGATCTGCAAGTCACTTGACTTTGTTAGTACCCAGCAAGGCAAGCAAAGTGGGCACTATAGTAACCAGTGACCGCAGTGAGTCAGGCAACCTGGGTACCGTGGTCTATAGGAAGCGTAAATACCATCCATAGACGTAGTCAGAGGTGTCAGTCAGGCAAAGAAACTCTTCGGTATAAGAAATAAATTATTCGGTTCCCCATGCACTTCAACTAGGCGCTTCCTTAATAACCATCCTGCTAGGGAGGGGTAGCGGCCCCCTCTATCCATACCAGGCTCCCTTGATTAGAAATGCATCTCAGATATAGATTGAGAATTATCGTCATCATCATCATATCAGCCAAAAGAAGTCCACTGCTGGACAGGCCTCTCCAAAAGAGTGCCTTGAGGTATTGAGAATTATGCTACACATTAAAATAGGTGACCTGGGCACTCAATGAGATAGGCATTTTGGACAAGTACCCAGTAAGACAAGTAACCTGGGCACTATCCTCTTAATGGTCTGACTTGAATTTCTAAGCACGTTCTACAACAATGGCATTACTTATTCTTTTTCCAGATCGCGACCCGCGACTCAAAGTTCGGCGAGGCCCTAGTAATAGCCGCTCGTCAGAGCAGCGGCGGCTACGTTCTTGGGTTCCGAGCGGACCCGCGGGAAAGACTGCACACTCTGCGCGAGGAGCTGAAGGAATTACACCGGGCCTACAGCGAGAGACCTGTGCTCGGGGTCGAGATGAACTGGAACGAGGTAAAGTGAACTTATTGCACTTGGAATTTGAGTTTTTAATGCCTGCACAACTGCAAGAGGAATTGAAGGAACTACACCGAGATTATTGAACCGTGGTAGAGAAACGTAGAAAAGAAGTTGTCGCCAGGTATTTGATTGAAAAAGCGTACACACTTTCAGGCAACCGCTGTTTCAATCGGCGGCCTCGCGACAAAACACATTTTTCAAGCATTTTTTATTTCTGCCCCAAGATGGCTTAGTTCCAGGGCGGTTCCACAACACTTCGGGAGCGCAAATACCGCGAGCCATCCGGTTGCCTCATGGACACTGCAACTACGCGTCATTGCTCTGAATGTATTACCTACCTATTCTAATAAATAATATTGATCCGCAAACAAGATGACCCGATAGATGACTTATTGGTAAGCGGAGCAGGGTAGCCTACTTTGTTAGCCCATTGAATCCATCCATGTCTTGGAGTTACGTATTTATTATAAACGTTCGGTGTTCTCTACAGCAACCGTCAGAACCACCTAAAGACGATATCGAAGAGCTCCAAGAGATCGGCGAGCCACGGGGCGAGATGGGCCCCAACCTGTACCTGGCGTCGCAGTTGGCGCAGCACCGACCAGATGATGAGGTGCAGCCGGTCTACAGCGCGTACCTCGGCCTGGCTGTGGAGCCCTTGAAGGAGGGATTCACGCTGAAGAGCCTGTTCGAAGTTCAGACTAGCTCGTAACTAGGCTGATGACGAGGTGCAGCCGCGTAGGTACCTCGACCTCGCTGTAGAGCCTTTGAAGGAGGGATTCACGCTGAAGAGCCTGTTCGAAGTCCAGGCTAGCTCGTAACCAACCTGATAATAAGGTGCAGCGTGACTACAGTGCGTACCTCGTCCTGGCTGTAGAACCCTTGCAGGAGGGGCTCACGTTGAAGAGCCTGGTCAGACTAGCTCGTTACCAGTCTGATGATGAAGTGCTGCCGGTCTATGGCGCTTACCTCGGCCTGACTGTAGGGCCCTTTTTGTAGGGGTGAACCGCCTATTCGAAGAATCGTTCGACTAGCTCGAATTCATGATGATGCTTTGGTTATTGATTTGATCTGAGTGATCTGTCGAATACCGTAAAAAGGATGTTTTTAATATTTATAAGGCGTCGCTGGAAATTTACGTAAATTAAATTACTTAAAAAAATGTATGATGTAATTATTTGTAGTCGACAAACATCATGTTTTATTTGTAACAAAACCCAAAACATATACTTATCTAGGAAACCCAAAATGATTCTACGTTTTCCAGTGTTGCTCGTAAAAATAACTTTAAAGAACCTATACACAGCGGCGCTACCACGAAAATCGAAACTCGAAGTTCGTATACATGCCATTCCTGTCACTCGAGTATTGTAAGTGCGATAGAGATGAAGATACCCGAACTTCGAATTTCGAAGTTCGTGGTTATAGCCATAGCTCAGTAGGTACGCAGTACGCACAAAGAAGTAGGGCTATACTGAATTATTTGAATGTAAACATAATATTCTCTTTTCTTTAACCCTGAGCATTGGCAATGGCATTATGGCAGCAAACATGTAAGACTGTCTACCATTAATTTAATTTAATTCGTGGCAGAAAATCTGTTTCCCCAGTATACTGGGCAATTTGAAATTACGCACTAAAATTCGTCAAAAACTAGCAACACAGCATTTCACGACACCTTGACAGTCGATTTGACAACTTGACAAGTCGTAACAAGTCGGCTTGTTTTGACTTTTGATGTAATGTAAACGGAAGGGAACATTTCTAATCTAAATTAACGTTTTGAAATAGTCGAATAAATTGATATTGTGCCTTATTTTGCCAATTTTATTTGTGTGTAGATCGTGATTAAGTTATAACTATATTTATTATTTATCTGATTATTGTGTACGGAGGACTGACGTGATTATGAACTTTCGTGTATCATTTGGATTTAAACATTAATTAGTGAACAGTTTTAAAATAGTGTAGTTTTTCTATAGATAAAGTATAACAAACTAACATAATGAACAACAGAAGTGCCGCAGGACTGGTAAGTTCTATCAAATTTCAATTATATTGTTTTCCAAGCTTGGGAGCGAGGTAATTTACTTATTTCACTTGCATGTTACAGAAAGGAAATGCTTTTGCTGGAGCAAGCTATTGCCCTCTGCATGTTGTGGCACAAGGATGCTGCTAGGGAATCCAAATCATGTATGAAATATTGTACATTACTAGTGTTTGTTTTCATTTTGTAAGGTTTCAAGATCAGCGGTTTTGTTATTAACCATAGATTCACAATTATGTTTTGTTCAAATAAATGGGTAGATCATTCCTTTCGTTTTTGTCCGGTGATAAAATTGCCAAGAAACAAAAGTGATACAGTTACAGTAGTATAGCTCTTTAAAAGTGATATTAATGTTGCATCAGTAATCCTAATTGGAGTTTTAAACTCATAGGAACATTGTTCTAAATCTTAAAAGTTACCTGGAAGACGAAAATACACATAAATTATTCAATTCTCTGGCATTTCATACTTACACTTGGCTATTTTACCTGCTCTACCTGTATTAGGTATATTTTCTGATACTGATTTTTTGATACTGATGAGATGATGCGTATAATCATTGAATTTAGAATTCCTCAGTAATTAAATATTCATCTGAACTTACAGCGCCGTTCAGCTATAGCAGCACGCATCCGTCTAAGAGAAGAATGGTCAGAATTGAAAGGCCCAGAGGAACCCACAAAGCCACTCCACCAAATACCTGAAATAATAAGTAAGAATCTAAAACCAGTCCGCAGCGCCAGCAAGCTTGTTGCTCAGAAAGTAAAGTTTACAACAAATAAAAAACGGACCCCAAATGCTGTCTTAAAGAAGCAGGATGAAAATATAATGACGAATGTGCCTATATCAGAGAGGAATTTGGACATAGATATGGAGGCATTGCGGGGGGTGGTGGCGCTAGTTGATGTTGGAACGGAGACTCGGGCGTTGGCTTTGAGGGCCGCTCTAATGGCTCTCGGAGCCTCAGTGGTGCCTTCTTGGAGTCCTTTTGTGACACATCTTGTATGGACTCAGGGTAAATATGAATTATTCTAGTTTTATTTGTTAGATTTGGTTGACTTTCACTCTTTGGAGAAGAATCAAAGAATATAGTTTATATTTGCAATGTAACCTTCTGTGTAGCAACGAATGACAGATTTATGAAATATATCAAAATGACAACAGACATCAAGCCCTCTAAACGCAAGTAAAATATTGTTTTAGGTAATTTTTTTAATGGAAAGAATTTATTACCGTTCGTCTTTTATAACCTATAAGTACTGTTTGGAATTTTTAACATTCCTACACAATATTAGTACATTACTCCAGAGGCCGGGAAGTAAAGGGTAGCCGGCCGAGTCCATATAGACGGCCGAGCGTAGCGTGGTATGTGTAGTGTTTTTCTCAATCATGCAATGAAATAAATTAAAAAAACTCCAGGAAATCAAACTTTAATTTTCATGACTGAATGCCGCGATCCTGTGCCATAAATTGTGGAATGGAAATAAAAAAACACCATCTTGCAATTTTGCCTCCAATTTTGTTTGAAATGCCATTACGGGTCGCTCGTCTCGCTGCGCCCGAAACGTGACACTTCGAAGCCCATTATGAAGAACACAATAAGTGAAATAGCGTAAAAAGCCTTCATGCCTTATATGTATATGCCTTAAAGTAAGTTTATACCAGTGCTTGTATCATCAATTTGGTGTATAGATAAATTAACGAGAGCATGGAATTGCATATGTAGTAGTATTGTATGTTTACAGGCATTCTATATTTGAATTTTCTATTTTCTCGTACTACCACTACAAATGCAATTCCATGTTCTCGATAATTCATCTATACCATTGGATAGGCCAAACAGGTGACTTTCAAATTAAATGCAGCTTTACTATGGGCTAGTTCGATTTATGTAAGATTGTCCACTAACATATATTTATTTGAACATTTCAAGGTGGTTGCCGCGACACGCGCGCCAAGGCCCGCGCACTTGGCTGCAAGTTGGTATCTCCGCTGTGGGTGGAGGCATGCGCCTCTTGTGGTCGCCGCGTCACCGAGGCCGCCTTCCCCGCGGCGGCGAGGGCGAGCGACCTGCCGTCGCCCAGAGCGCTGAGGATTATGCTGGTAGGTGTAGATGGTTGCCAGTATATTTCAAGGTGGTGGCCGCGACACACGCGCCAATGCCTGCGCACTGGGATGCAACTTGGTATTTCCGCTGTAGGTGGAAGCCTGCGCCTCTGGTGGTCGGCGCGTCACCGAGGCCGCCTTCCCGGCCGGCCTAGAGCGCTGAGGATTATGCTGGTAGGTGTAGATGGTTGCCAGTATATTTCAAAGTGGTTGCCGCGACACGCACCCAGGCTCGTGCGCCGTAGAGCGCTAAGGATTATGCTGGTGGGTTTCAACATGGTTGCTAGGAGACCAATGTGGTTGCTGATTGGATGGAGCTGCAAGTTAGTATCCTCAGTGGAGGCGAGCGCTTTTACGCGCCAATGCCTGCGCACTGGGATGCAACTTGGTATTTCCGCTGTAGGTGGAAGCCTGCGCCTCAGGTGGTCGGCGCGTCACCGAGGCCGCCTTCCCGGCCGGCCTAGAGCGCTGCGAATTATGCTGGTAGGTGTAGATGGTTGCCAGTATATTTCAGGGTGGTGGCCGCGACACACGCGCCAATGCCTGCGCACTGGGATGCAACTTGGTATTTCCGCTGTAGGTGGAAGCCTGCGCCTCTGGTGGTCGGCGCGTCACCGAGGCCGCCTTCCCGGCCGGCCTAGAGCGCTGCGAATTATGCTGGTAGGTGTAGATGGTTGCCAGTATATTTCAAGGTGGTTGCCGCGACACGCACCCAGGCTCGTGCGCCGTAGAGCGCTAAGGATTATGCTGGTGGGTTTCAACATGGTTGCTAGGAGACCAATGTGGTTGCTGATTGGATGGAGCTGCAAGTTAGTATCCTCAGTGGAGGCGAGCGCTTTTTGTAGCCGCCGCGTCACCATGAGTGCTGATGATTATGTTAGTGGGTGTATAACATGGTTGCTAATATGCTTTATTAGTTTGCAATAAGGTTTTATTTAGACTCAAAATTTAGTATTACTCCAAAAGAAAGCAGGCAAAATAAAATTCTTAGTGACGCAAATCCCATTACGAATTACGATATCTCAAACAATTACGAAGAGCTTGTTAGAGAGAGAAAACGCTCGTTATCTGCGGCACAGATTCGGGATTAGATCATTAAATTGTGTATCTCAACTTCTTCTAGCATTTATATACCTCAAATAAAAATAATAAATAATACTTACTAATAATTTATTGGAAACCTTTTTGCTAAAAAAAATTAACACACTAGCTTCTGCCCGCGACTTCGTCTGCGTTGACCCGGGATAAAAGCTATCCTACATGTTAATCCAGGCTATAAACTATCTTCGTGCAAAATTTCATCCAAATCGGTTGAGCCGTTAAAGCGTGATAGAGAACATCCAAAATTTCGCATGTATAATAATATTATAGTAAGATAGTACATCCATTGTTACATGCATCTGACTGATAATAATAATAATAAATACTCTTTATTGCACCACGACAAGAGAGAAACATCTTACAAAAAAATTGCTTTATAAATAATGGTAACAACAGGCGGCTGATCTAGGACGAAGAGGAATAGAAAATACCAAAGTATTGTTTGTATTTCTGACATATTACCCTCTTACATTTCAGAAACGTGCCGAAGCAGAAAACATCCCTCTATCAGACTTACTCAACAAGGTAGACCAGCAGCGCAAACCAGACAAGCCCAAGGAGCTACGGTTGAGGATCTCCAGCGACACTGACCACGACACGTCGGCAGACCCGACGGACACGTCGCACGACACGTCGACGGACAAGGACACGTCGCACGAGCGATCGAAAGATTCCACAGGTAATACTTAGGTTACATCTTTAATTTCATTTTATTGTTTTAGTATTTGTTGTCTTCAACAGAAATACATCTGTGAAAATTTCAACTGATACAGCCTGGTGACAGACGGACAGACGGAAGGACAGCGGAGTCTTAGTAATAGGGTCCTGTTTTTTACCCTTTGGGTACGGAACCCTAAAAAGGCCCTAGAGGCATTGTACCGCATCCTGCTGGCGGTATTTCCTCGCTCGATTGAGCTGAAATATTGGGTAAACGTATAGTTTGGATGACAATTCAATGTTATTGTACCATCGAGCTGATCTGATGATGAAGACAGAAGGTAGCCATGGGAATTCAGTAGTTAACCGACGTAACCCCGTTGAGTTCGGGCTCGTTAGAATCGTCTCAATGAGTATTTGATGTCGGTATATAGAAAAGTCATGTCACGGTCGATTTTTGCAGCACCGCAGCCTTTGCAATGCGTCGCCATTTGGCTCTGTTTTCGGCGGAGTGAGAGCAACCATTGATTGTGTCTTCTGTGACCGCTTTGATGAGGTCACAGACAGGGGACAGGTGGGCGCTCTCCATCGTGTTGGAGGCCACCAAACGGTCCATTGAGACTCGTTACGGGTGATGTGCCCGAAGAATTTGAGGATCCGCAATTGCAACGTGACGATAATCTCTCTTTGATGTTGAGTTCTTTGAGAATCGAAACGTTGGTTACAGCAGCGGAGGTACACAGGCCTGCCTAACGCCGGCTTGCGTTTTAAAACTTCGATACGGCAGTACCACGAATATAAGTTACAACGATGTACCTGCGCAGAAAGCATTTTAACCAATCATAAGGCAGTGCGTTTGCGCGGGTAAAATCTTCAACGCCCATTGGCCAAAATTTTGCGCGCGACGCCGGCTGCTCCGGCGCCCGCCATTTTGTCTGGACGCCATGAGCGGGAAAGCACGAGTTCACCTGTCATTGCATATTGTACCTTACATATATAGTGCAACAAGGTCTTTATTGAAATAGTCATACGTTCGATTTTATTCGGTACTTGTCAGCACTCGTCGGCGTGGACGAAGATTGCCGATGTAACTTAAATTTGTGGTACTACTGTACCGTCAACTCGAACCGTGGCTGTGCCATCTTCATACAGAAAAGTACAGTCGGCAATAAAAGCTTGCATCAAAAATTTAATTTTGACAGAAACTTATTTATGATAGTAGTATTAATTTGTTGAATTGTTCGGATTAATCCCTGCCGCTTCTTTTCGCCATCGTCCAACGCGACAAAATTACCATCCTCACCACTTAGATGGTTGGCAGTCCTCAACTTTGCGCTTCTCCAGAAACTTCCTGCCTCGCACAGCTAAACGGTGGATTGTCGCCTGCGGTATTTCCGGATCGATACGACCTTCATTCAAACCTTCAAGAAAAGAGAGTACTCCCATCTTAAGGGCCGGCAACGCACTCACAACACCTCGTGTTGCGTAATCGCTTACCATCAGGTGATCCGTCTGCTCTTTTGCCTCTTATAACATTAAAAAAAATGAAATCCCCGATTTGCCTAGTGAGTAGTGAGACCGATACTGATAAGGAATGTTCCAGACCCGACAATCCGCGTGAACACGTTGCCGCGCGGCGCACGCGCCGCTCTGCCGCCCGCGCGTGCGCCCGCGCAGCCCCGGTCGCGCCGGAAGCTCTTCACGCAGAAGGAGGCCGAGGAGCTCACGGATGATGACGAGGGTATGTATATCGCAGCTCGGGTTCAGATACTACTACTTGCTCTATAGTAAGTAGTGCTGTGTTCCTGGAGGTGAGCAAGGTCGCCAGAGCTCCGGAGGATGCGTTGTGTTGAGAGCGAGGGAATTTTTTCCTTGAGCTGTCAACACGACGAATCCTCAAACATATCAAGGGTCGACAACGCCCATGTTACTCCTTTGGAGTTGCATGCGTCTATAGGCTGCGGTGTCCACTTACCATCAGGCGGGCCGTACGCTTGTTTGCCACCGTCGTTGTATAAAAATAAAATAAACTTTGTAGCGCTACTTTGTAAAAAAAAACGGCCAAGTGCGAGGTGGACTCGCGCACGGAGGGTTCCGTACCATTATCCATAAAAACGGCAAAAAATCACGTTTGTTGTAAGGGAGACCCCTTAAATATTTATTTAGAAAAAAAGAAAGAAAATAAATATGTTTATTTAGTATATTTATAATTATTTATTATTTATTTATTGTTCCACAATGGAGATGGATGGATATTCCGAAATAAAAGAAAAAATTACAGACATAATCAAAACATGCCACAAATAAATGGTCGCCACTCAGCTTTGTGCCACGAAAAAAGCAGTTAGTTTATATTTCGCAGCGCTGATTTTCAGTGGCGCCTGACTACCGGGGTAATTGTCACTTTCTGGTTGATGTTGATTTCATATACAAATACAATTTTATATAATTTTACTAAGACATGCAGTAAAATAAAGCATGAGGGAGTGTGTGTGTGTTTGTGCGAGCGTTTAAACCGTGGTGCGTAAATTGAAATTGAAGATTTTTAATTATAATTATACCCTTTATATACGTCATGGCTGCCTCTTCTTTTTGTTTTTTAATTAAATATTGCTTGAGGGAATGTTAAGAATTAATTTCTTATAGGAGGTGGTAAATCGTTCCAACACTTTGTTGCAGCGAAACGAAAGCTGCCACGAAAGGCAGATATACGGTGTAAAAAAGGGCATATAAGTCGTGATGCTTGTCTAGTCTAACGTGGCGTTGAGAAAATGCTAGTTTTTTTTATATAAGTAGGAGGGTTTTTTAGTTTTTATTACTACGAATAGTAATGAAGCAAAGTGCAAGTATCGCCGAGCGTCCATGTTCATTATATGATGCTGATTTAGGTAAGGCGTAATGCGGGAAATGACACAGAACAGGAAAACAGAATCGTATTCAAGCATTTTGTATTCTCTGTATTATTTTCCAAGTCCTCATCAGCAAACACTCGCCAAAAACTGTATAGTCTGTGTAATTTAGTTTTGATAGGATGAGGGCTTCACACAAGTTTAAATGCGCATGTTTACAGTAAGGCACGATAAGGTTCCAACTTGTACCAGTTGTACCTTTATGTCATCTTCGAATCTTTCTAAAATGTTAAATTCTTCAGTACTTAAGACAGTTTATTTTGCATATTTTGAAAGCTTAGTAAGGTACGGCCTTGAGGTTTGGGGCAATAGTGTTCATGTGAACCGTGTTCTCATACTACAAAAAAAAGCTCTTAGGCATGTCGAAAAAGCAAAGCCTCTCGAACACTGCCGTCCACTATTTATAAAACATAGAATACTGACCGTGATATCGCTTTACATATATTTACTATGCATTTTTCTTTACAAAAACAAGTCCAGTTTTGTATGTAATAGTAACATTAGACCACGTAGATTATGCAGAGACAATTTTGACATTCAGCTACCAAAATCTAATAATTATGTACATTTTAAAAGAAGTATTGAATAGAATGGTATAAAAGTTTATAATAAGTTAAATGACGACATAAAGCAATGCAATAATATTAGTGAATTTTCTAGAAAATTAAAATCCTACTTGATTACTCGACCGTTTTATAACTTGAAAGAATATTTTGATAATTTGTATAAATAGATTATTGGTGTACTTAATTAGATTAGTATTATGACGTTTTAAATTAGAATTTATATTTTGCATGCCAAACTATGGCGGAACATGCCCTCATGTAAATTAATTCTACTGACATGTACATGTGGAGATAATCAGTTTTTCGTGGGATTTTGCCAAATAAGTAAATCTTAATTTTAACGAATATTACTTAACCCTTTGTATTCAAACATTCCAGACACTCCAGCGGTTCCGAAGCGCACGCCCTCAAAGCTAACCATACGGGAGCGCAAGGACTTGGCTCGTGCAGAACGAATGGCGAGACGCATGCTCGGGGCCACCACGCCCGCCAAGACACAGACTCAGATACTCTCGCAGACTGAAGCGCCTAGGATAGTGAGTACCATCAACTATTTCATATTTAGAGGAACATTCTAGAGACAGCGGCACAAGGCGTTGACTAAGAGGCTAAGTGACTTCAGGAATAGGACAATATTCTAGAGAAACCAGCCCGAAGTGCTCACCCTCAAAGTTAACCCATCGGGAACGCAAAAACGTGGCTCGTGCAGAACGAATGGCGAGATGCATGCTCGGGGCCACCACGCCCGCCAAGACACAGACTCAGATACTCTCGCAGACTGAAGCGCCTAGAATAGTGAGTACCATCAACTATTTCATATTTAGAGGAACATTCTAGAGACAGCGGCACAAGGCGTTGACTAAGAGGCTAAGTGCCAACAGAGTAAGTGACTTCAGGAATAGAACAGTATTCTAGAGAAACCAGTCCAAAGTGCTTACCCTCAAATAACGCGGGAACGCAAAAACACGGTTCATTCAGAACGAATGGCGAGACGCATGCTCGAGGCCACCACGCCCGCCAAGACACAGATCTAGAATAGTAACAACTAACCAACTTTAGAAATATGCTATTCACAGCATAATAATGGCCACAACGCCTGTTGCGTATGTTCGTTCTATAATATTCTGTCAAAGACAATCTCTATTTTTGAGATTAGTTGCCAAGCTTAGCTAATTTCTAGGTTTAAGAGTCCGCAGTTAGTTCGGCCGAATTTCACCTTCCCATACAAACAGAGTTTCGTTCTCATTTTAAAACTACGTGTTGGAGTGTGACGAAACTTTGCATATACAATGACATGAGGTATCTCTCTGTCTGTAATTTGTTTATAATGGTTCCAGTTTATAAAACAAACGAAATACATCAGTAACAAGTTTTGTATGAAAAACTTAAATTCGCTGTATTTTTTTACTATAGATAGCATAGTACAGTCGAGGAAATTGAATGTTTAGCACTTTTGGACCTTAACGTCATTCTAATAGAGTTGACATGTGCCAAACATTCAATTTCCTCGACCGTACATAAACTAATTACAGACCTGGATATACAGTCGCCATCAGATATATCGGAGCGGCCAAGGTGCTCACAAATATCGGAACACGCCTCTATTGTCGAGGCATTAGAGACGTGTTCCGATGATTGTGAGCACTTTGGCCGCTCCGATATATCTGATGGCGACTGTACGTCATGTCATTGTACATGCAAAGTTTCGTTACAATCCAACACGTAGTTTTAAAATGTTAGCGTAATTACGTTTGTATGGAGAATCGAATACTGCGGACTCTCTAGATACGATTTGGTGTCAAAGCGGACCCCGGGCTCATTTTAGGGCACAACCTCCCGGTCAACTAGGAGGATGGTGAATCTAGATACAATTTGTTTACTTTATTTATTTGTCTATAGTACTGTCTGATTCGTATTATTGTCATTGCAGGTACTAACGGGAATGTCCCGCGCCGAGCGTCAAGCCGTCCAAACCGCCATTAAAACGCTCAACGGACGAGTCCAGAAACAGGTCAACCACCGCACCACACACGTCGTACTAGGTTCCTGCGTATCCGGCAACCCAGACCACACCGGCTTCCAACCGCTCCACGACACTCACTGTTCCAAAATACCTAGTACAAATACTAGGTACCAAATGCCAAGTGCAAATACAGAAATACCAAGTGTATATACTCAGCGGTGTGGGATTGAGAAGGCGCGTACATTGAACGCTCTGTTAGGTGCCGCGAGGGGGTGCAGAGTGGTGTACTCGCAATGGGTAGCGGACTCGCTGGAAGTGAAGAAGTGGTTGCATCATCATGGGTACGAGGTACGGCATTTGAGGAAGATTTCACAGGTAACTTGGTTTCATTTATTTATTTATTTATTTATTTATTACATTGGCAGAGTGTGGTAAACGCAAGTCGAACCCACTAGATTAGATGACGCGGCAACACTAAACGTCATACGCATACATTTTGGCCAGCAGTGTTGCCACGTGATTGGATATAGAGGATTAAACCGTTTGCCAACTTATATAGTCTGTTTTTAACAGGATGAAACAGTACCGGTCAATAATATAGGTATCACCTAATGTCTGAAAAATAATGAAAATTCTTGATAATAACAATTTTACATGTAACTTCAAGTCTTATTGAGCCAAAATAATTCACATTAGCTTGTGTTATTAAATCTTTTGGCAATTATTTTCAAAACAGTTCGTATATTACATGAAAGTGATATCATTATTGGCCGCTACTGTATGAATGTCCAACTGGAAGTTCTATTCGAAATATTGGCTATCGGCAGCCGCTTGGAGGAACCTTGCATCCACACTTTACCTTTTTTATAATATTTGTGCAAATAACCTTTCCAGAAAGCGCGCGTAGAACGCACTGCCCTCGGACGCACATGCGCCGACTACGCTTTCGACGTCTTCCGAGGCATGCGAGTGCGAGTCTCCACTCACACTGACCAAAAAGACGCAGCAACCCAACTCCTCACACTTTGCGGCGGCGTCGTTCAAAATGGCGGCCTTTTCCAAGATGGCGGCGGTTTACAAGATGGCCGGAGCCAAGGATCAGCTGATTGTGACGTGTGCGTAGGGAATGGTGAAGGTGAAGTGGGCTCTAAGTGGGTGTTTGATAGTGTAGCGGCGGCTAGAATGAGGACCACTAGGAGATATGTGAATTTGGCAGTGGAAAATGCGAGATGATGTAGGTTTATAGTGAATTTTTGAGTGAAAGACCAAAAGTGTTCCGCAAAAAGATGGCGGAAAGCCAGTCAGAGTTTAAATACTAAGTTTGAAGTGGGTTTTTAAATGTGGTATAGTAAGTTGACAATGATATAAGAATACAGATAGTCTATAGGATTATAATAAGTAATTATAACGTAGCAGGATTGTGTTCTAAGCGCTATTTTTCTACGCGCATCACGCAATGCTACGCCGAATTTTCACAACAAAAGGACTCAACTTGTTACGAGCTGCGGCAGATAACGCTCTGCGCATTTGAGTTTAATTTCTATGAGTTTAACCTTTATTAACGCTCCGTCAAAGAGAAACGTCAACCACACGCCCCGGCAGCATCACATGTAGTGCGGAATTGAAGGTTATCTCATTGCAGGTAGGGTGCTATCACACTGTACTTCTTGACGCATTTTTTTTTATTATTTGAACCAATAGATATCCTAAGATATTTAGCCAAAAGTTATTGATAACTAGATACCCAAGTGGTATTTTTTCCAAGTAACTTTTATCGTTATTTAATGGCATGGATGTATGTATGTTTTCCATACATTAAAATGAGTTTATTTGTATAATTAATGAATTATTTTCTTGAGGCAAGATTATGTTTGTACCTAGTCTTTATTTATTGGAATGTAATGAAATTTTGAAACTTCAAGGGGAAAAGCGCACCGTGTATTTATTGTTTTTTTATTTATTTCAACATACAATTAAAGGCATGACCTAACAGTAATGGTTTAATTTTATTTCTAAACCTTCTAAATTAGCCTTCTTAGTTTATGGTTGTAGCACAGAATAAATAATAGAACTACGTACAGAAGGTTCTCCGTGAACCATTTGACAGCCAGGGTGCAAAACAAAACGCTGCCTACATGACGTCAGTGATAAATTAGAAGTTACGAGCTGAAAAGATAGTGATTGCAAAATACGATTTCGATGAGGCCAATGACCTCGAGCAAATGTGTACCTACGTGTCACAAAACAGTTACAGGTAGGCCACAGCCGACTGGCTGTCAAAAGGTTTACAAATGCCCTGTTTGTTTAGGTATGCCGAATGAGCCTAAACATGGCCGTCCCTTTCTACCGGATGCAACGCGCTGCGATGGGACGCGTGCGTGCCGTAGCAGCGCTAACATACCCCCTGGTGCCGGCAGGTACTAGTAGCGGCGCGTCGAAATCACGGAGTGACACGCCCCTGGTTGTAGGAAGCGCAGGGAGGGTAAAGAAGCGACGGATATAGTGGACGCCGATTATTTACCTACATTATAGCATTTATCCGTTTTGTGATAGGAGTAAATAATCATTAGGTGGTAGGTTAGTTACTATTTATATCTTTGTTGCTTAATTATTATTAAGTCTTAGATAAAATAATCCCGGAACTTACCACTTCTAACGCATATTTTAATGGAAATGTCACGAACGATTACAAAACACGAAAAATGTATTGCGACATTTTTTTTTATCATGTTAATAATTATCGACATCGATAAAAAAATGTTTCTAATCCTAGCTAGATGGCGACAGCCCTTTGTTTTGCCGTGGATATTCCGAGCTCTGGCAATAGGGTAGTAACTCAAATTTTATGATTGATGAAAGTAAAATGCAACTATCGCAATAAATTTGATGATGATGATGATGATTTTACTAGTTTGAGGAACGAGTTAAGTTAATCACGAAATCCTACGCCAGTTTTAAATGCCCCCATAAACTTGGCAACTTAACTAAGGAAAAAACAAAATTCGGTTAATAAATGTTATTGCTTCTTATGCAACGCACACCTGCGTCCTCTTTCTCTGTCTACCGGTAACGTTAGAGCGGGAGGGAAGGTTGTGTGGCACGGTTGGAATTGCAGGTGGCTTCCTTGAGTTTTACGCGAGAATTAGCATCGGCATAGGCAGTAAGTTTTAAAGTACCTTAATAATGACGTAGTCCAATTAATGTATTTGGTAAATACTGAAGGCAATTCTAGACAATGTAGATACGTAGGTACCTTGTAGTGGACAATCAAGTTAAAAGTTCTGATCGTTTGTAGAGGGTTGGTTCCGTTGCGTAGGTAGCAACACAACATAAGTACTTACACAATGCAAATGATGTCATGCTCCCTGGCAACCGCACTCTCTGTTTTGGTATTTCTGAGTAGGTATGTGAAAAAAATATTCCCAATATATTCAAGGTTACTGAATTAGTATTTACTTTATAAAAAAAATCTACCTCAATCGTTTTGGTAATTTAATTAGCCTAGCTGACCTCATTCAACGATAAAAAATCGGCCAAGTGCGTGTCGGGCCACGCGCAGTGTAGGGTTCCGTAGTTGCCTACTACGTGCATTTGAGCTCGTTTGTGGTGCGCGCGCCGCGGCCGCTGCAGGAGACCATCGTGAATGGTCTTCTGGCCGAAGGGCGTTACGTTTCGGCGGTTCCGGGGCAACCTACCGAGTTAGTTATGCTGGGCGTTCTCCGCAGGTGGACATCCAAGTGCGCCTATTTTGCGTGAATCGGTGAGGTAGCGCTACTCTAACCACCCCAGCTGCTCCAGAAAGTTTGTGAGTGCCTTGGTGGTGCTGACTGCGTCCCGTAGTGTGTCCGGAGACCCTAGGTGCTTTTTCCTGTATACTTGCAGTCCAGTAGAATGTGTTTGGTTGTTTCTTCTGCTTCCGTGCACGCTTTGCACATGGGGCTGTCTGTGATACCCAAGTTGTATAGGTGTCTGTTCAAAGTGTTGTGTCCTGTTATTATTCCAACTATCTTGCGTAGTTGGTTTCTATGTGTCCTCAGTAGTGCGATTGTGAGTTTGTTGTCGCGTTTCGACAAAATCTCTTTAGTCTGTCTGCATGTGTCCATCTCCTCCCAATATCTTTGGTGTATAGGTCCAGTTGATTATATATGTAGCTTTGTGGTAGGGGTAAAATTGGCTCCGGTCCGTATGCCGTTGTTTTTGAGCCTTTCCTGCCAGTTCATCTGCTGCATCGTTTCCTCTTGAGCCACTGTTTCCCTTGATCCATTGTATAGTGACGTTGTTTTTATCTGCGCACACCTCTGTGAGGTTTTGGTGGCATTCGTATATCAAGCTTGATGTGATGCTATCACTGCTCAGTGCTAGTAGTACCGATTTACTGTCTGAGAGTATCCGTATGTTTGTGTTCTCGACTTGGCGTCTCTTTATGGCATTGCAACCTACCGAACCCTACATCGGAGCTGACGACACAGCGGACTAGAGATGGGTAGTGGGTAAAAACCCATGGGTAAATACCGGTTATTTACCCGGTATTTACCCAATCTACCCGTATTTACCCGTTTCTACCCAAAAAGGTGGGTATAAACTCTTTTGATGCGTATTTTTTGCAAAATATTATAATAAAAATGTTTTTAAGTTATGTAGGAATGTATAAACGTTGTTCTCATTGAAATTGTGCATGTTGTTAAGAAAATATGTAAAAATCAAATTAAATGTTTGTAATTACAATCATCCGAGCTCAGAAAGAAGTGTATCAATACTTAGCGAGTTTTAAATAACTTTGGCATGGAAAAATATAAGTTGTAGGTAAGTATCTTATATATTTTTTTGTACCGCCAATCCAAATAAAATTCAATAACGTGAGCTTTTACCACAAACAAAACAAAACAAAATCCATATTTAAAACACGGGTCAAACATCCACACGTGGCACTAAACGCACAATAGCCGTCTCAACCAGGCAACTGATAAACATTAATTGACCGGGTCGGACGCGGTGAAATATTCGCGCCTCGCGGGTAGCACGAACAGGGCTGATCTTATTGGTTGTTGAACTTACTAGCACTAATCATTAATGGCGACCATTGCATTGGTGATTTCACTATGTAATACACAAATTGCTCAATATTATTACTAACCAAGTGCCACCATGTGAATTTTATTCGAGTATTTTATTTATTTGCTTTCTGTAAAACTCAGCATCCTATAGTCTGGCAAAAACGTCTAAAAAATAATAGGGGCGCCACTATCGCTAATATGGCAACACGAATAGTACGACCTAGAGATTTTGATACTCAGTGTTCATACATTTATTTTTATTTGGATCCTAATTTAGAAGAATTACAATAAAATACATAGTAGTATAGACATACGAACTCACAAACAAATGTTTAAGTGGACATAATGCTAGTAATTTACATACAAGCTTTGTTTACCAATTTTATTAAATAGTACAATATCCAGTTTCTTCCTCCTCCGAATATTCCACTTTGTAACAATTACACTTAATTAAAACTCATCAAATTTATTGTAAGTACTAAGTTGGTTTTATGTAAACATAACCTCTAAAACTTACTGTGTATAACTCTTATATAATCATTCGTATTATAACACATAAGTAGTCTACAATAATTAAAACCCCAGTTCTTCTATAAGCATTGTCTAATTCCCACAAAATGATTCTGACTTAATATTCCGCATAATATCGCTTGTATACATTATAACTATTACAAGTTAATTTCCGAGCGGAACTGCGTATTGTCTTGCTCATTGTTTGGAATTTTTGTTTCATTTCAATGCTAATAAATCCGCGAAATTTAATAAATACGGTCAAATAGCATAAGACAAGTCTAACGAAATAAGCAGGGTCGAAAAAAAAGTTCCGTTTTTTTTCGACCCTGCTTTTTTTTGCCAACTGTACTTACGCATTTACTCAAAATGACATAATTATTATGTGCCTAGTTTAGTAATTATGGTCATCTAACTTAAAGACAATAATTTGACTAACACTACTAAAGAAAATCCTTTTTTAGAGCTTTCTTTAAATATTTCTTGCACAATAAGTAGATGGCAACACTATTTCAATAGTTTTCTTACATTTTGATTTGGCTTATAGTTATCTTATATAGATGAGGGCCCTTTCGGATACACTTCGACCCTATGGGATCTTTTGTGCATTTGCCCTCTCCTTTATGTCTACTCCCAAGCTCGCTCCATCATTTCCACGAAACGGATGATGCAGCTTAACGGGAGCACCTTGAATTCCTTTGGTTGCGGATAGCCGTTACCAAAGTAATTCATTCTTTGTCTGGCAAAAGGGCATGACATTCACACAATAAGTGTTCCATGGTTTCATCCTCCTCGCCACACATTCTACAGTCGAGACTGTCCGATAATCCCATCTTGGCCAAGAGATCCTTGGCTTATAGTTACAATTCTGGTAGTGGCTCCCGTTTTAACTTTATCTAATTTCGGAAAAATTTGCATGTGGTATTTTGAATAAGAAAAAAAATATTCTCATAAACTATGCATCATAATGGATATTTCATAATGACAAAACTTGTTCAAAAGGCTTTGAACATTTCATTAAAAAAAAATCAGCCCTAAAATGTCACTTTTTGAAAAAATCCATTCGAAATAGTTTCTACCTACCAATTTGGGTAGATACGGGTATTTACCGGGTGCATTGGGTAAATACCGGGTATTTACCCGGTATTTACCCACCCCTACCCATCTCTACAGCGGACCCACACCGTTATGTTATGTCGCCTAAATCTTCGTAGGTACTTAATATTCGTTTTTATGTATGTTAGTCTTTGAGGTATTTGTTATATGGGCCTTAGATGCCCGAATTAAATTAATTAATATATTATTATAAGGGTTCCTTGTTGACTACGGAACCCTACAAAGGGATTACAATTTTTATTGGGCCTCCTTTTACCCGAAAAAGTGTGTTAATACGCGAAATTCCTTCTATTTAACCCTTTAACGCCCGGGCGGATAAAGTTATGTTATGGAATAGTAAATAAGTGCCTAGGTAAGTAAGTACGTACCGACCTACGCAAGTTTCGAATAAGGATTATAATTTTTCGCCCTCTTGTAGCAACAAAGGGCGGGCGAGTGAAATTTCCGTGTGACCAATGACGGTGACAGGGTTAAAAAAGCGGCCAAGTGCGTGTCGGACCACGCACAAGAAGGGTTCCGTGCCTATTAAAAAGGTCGTATCGTTACTGAAAACTTATGGCACTTACGTCCTTTTCTTTAAGGAAGGCAGTTTTTTTATAAATCTCGAAAACCTTTGAACCGATCTTGTTCAAAACCATTTTCGCTGTAAAAATTAAATAAGCTCTATGTCCATGATTTTTTTCATATTTTTAAAATACACGGTTCAAAAATTAGAGGGGGGAGGACACAATTTTAGTGACTTTCGGGGCGATTATCTCCGACCCTTAATCAAAAAAATGGCTGAGAAACGTTATATTTATTTTGAAAGGCCTATCGATTGATGTGCCACACGTAGGCTTGCAAAGAAAAAAAAAATTTTGACTTTCAGTTTTATGTATGGAGTGCACCCCTAAAAAAATATTTTTTAGTTAATTAATTACAAAACTATGTAGCGGCTAACAAAATACACCTATACTCAAAATTTTATTAAAATACACCTTATAGTTTTCCAGTAAAATGCCTGTGGCATACGGACGGACAGACAGACAGACAGACATGACGAATCCATAAGGGTTCCGTTTTTTGCCAATTGGCTACGGAACCCTAAAAACACAACATTTGGTGGTCATAAGTCATAATCAAGTTCGTAGTGCCTATAAATTACCTACGGCTAATAAATGGGTAACTTTGATATTATTTCGAATACAACACAAATACCCTTTTTTTGCACACCTCACACCGATAGAACAGTTACAAAAGAAAACACAGTGATGCAGTAGAGGTAAAGCAGGCGGTATTATCGCTAAAGAGCAATCTCTTTTAGACAACCTCTGGGTAGAGGAGAAAAGAATAGTACAACTAAGTAGTAGGTGGTGCTAGAAACTAATACGTTAGTGAAAGAAAGATCACATCCTATCAATATACAATATACTTACGTACTTAAATTAGATACAATAGTACATACAATAAAAGATATATCAATGTCATGATACGTTAAGAATCAGTAGTACCTATCTGCCATAACATTAAAAGGAAAGCGGACAAAGCAGAAATAAACGATTTGAACTCCAAATTAAAATTACTAAGAGAGATAAATAATGTTGCTACATTGGTATTTTATATTATAATTAGGTAGATACTGTATCGCAGCAATTTTGTTGCTTGTCCAGAGTTCTCCGAATTGGTTTGCACTACTAGTGTGACGATATTGCATAATGCACTCATTATGATAGGATCTTTATTAAATACCTACCTTGTCTTTTTTATTTAAGTAGGTACCTACATATCTCTATACGTGTAGCTACTTACTAATATTATAAAGAGTAAAAGTCTGGGATGTTGTACATTTGTATGTAGGGGAAACCTCGGGAACTCATTATCAACATAACAGCGAACGCCATGGCGTTGCCGTTGGTAAACTTAAATTAACATAGTAAGTACATATACCTACATCGTACAATTTAACGTAACAAATTAAAAATAGTTTTCACAAAACTGTAAAAGATAATGTAGAAGGATAGCCTGGAGAGGATTATTATGACGGGCAAAGTTGAGGGTTACAGAGGTCTCGGGGGCACAGACCAGTAAACCTATAGACGTCGCTTAGTCGGGCGACCCCCTCTGCCACACATACGGTGAATTCACTCTATATTTGAGACACCGGACCAATCACTTACGCGCTCGGCCTTGAATGCACCAATCACAGCGCACTAGACGTCCCCCGCGCCCCGCAAGTATGGCAGCTTTGTTTGTAGGTAAAAATTAGGCTAAGCGGGGTCTTTAGGATATAATTATGGTCTGTGCTCGGGGCAGACCACCGGGGACGGGGACGGGGCGGGGTGTGAAAACGATGCCAGGCAGCTGTTTAGTTCGATCATGTGTAAGGAGCTCGCATTCTATGGTTTTTTCGTTCTCTACGGCAGTGTAATTGCGTGACTTTTCAAATGGCATTTCTGTTCGCTGGGCTCGCTCGCGCATCACTTCCTATGGGTACATTTTTGCCTCGCTCACTACTTCGAACAGAGCTGTTATTCTGTACGCGCTCATTCGTCTCACCTCACCCGTCCTGCCTAACGAAACAAGACCTCTGATTACGCTAAGTTACTACGAATCGCGGCAAGATATATTTGTGTGAGGCTGAGGGATGATGTGAGCTTAAAACAAGTTACATAATAGCGGGGCTGATTACGCTTAAGTAGGTAGTTACTACGAACACGGGTGTAGACTCGAAAATTATTATGACTCCAAAAGAAAGAAGGCAAACAAATAGGCCTAGTGACGAAAATCCCATTCAGATATCTCAAAGAATTACGAAGCTACAACAGTTTTAATATTGCTTGTTAGAGAGAGAAAACGCAAACGGTACGGTGTGTGACGTCACATTACAGGATGCTGCCGGGGCGCCGCGTCGACGGCGGCGCCGACCGCGATGCGCCGCGGCACGTTGCCTTCTTCTGTGACGTCACATTCTTCCGTTTGTTTTGCGAAGTTGCGTTTTGCGAAAAAGGGGCAGAACTCCAGAACATATACCCCTTCTTAAAACTTTGGACACTTATAACTTCGTGATTACCTATTTAACCTTAATTAAATAATCACTATTTACCCATTTGACTACATTTTTTATCCTTTTTTGAGAAAATATGACATTGATTATTTTATTTCGTGTCTAAAGATATATATGGCGTAGGTAAAGATATATATGGTGATGTTCAAACAAGTGATGGTGAGCAATAAAAGAATTAAAAAAAAACTAGTTATAGAATAGCGGGGCAGCTCTGTTGGATACTCACCCTTAGGACATAGCAACTGTCATTTTCACCCGCATTTGTCAAACAGAATAGTTTCTATTTTCGGTCACTTCTATTGTTCACTTTACTCGTAAGTAAATCATTCGTTTAGTAGGTATTCTTCGCTATTGTTCTATATTTAGATGGCTACTGATAATTCGTTTGTATAGCTCATAGTATAACTGATAAGAGGTATTGTCACAGAGGCCATAGAGCTTCATTGTACGTATTTTCATCTAGATGCTCCTTTATTGTGTCAGAGCGGAACCACCAATCCAATCCAACATTTAAAAAATTCCTCTCTCTAACGCTCTGTTTGTGGAATGATCTGATGCCGAGGTTTCCCGAGGGACTACAGTAGGTATGTATCGGGGTTCTTCTAAAGTCTTGTATAAGTATTCTTTTAAGGCGCCGTAGATTCAGCGAACTCAAGCGAACAGAGTTTTTGAAACAATATAATGCGTCTGTTTATAATAATATGGTTTTAAAAAAAATAAGTATAGTAATCTTGACGCTTTTCTGCAGCGAGATCAGCAGTGATTCGAAACATGAACAAGCAATTTTAGCTCGATAGAAAAAAATCACGAACATAGGTCTAAAATACCTTTCTTAAAATATTCGTAAGAAATTATGCACAAAAGCTAAAAATATTAAAATTGCTTCTAAAAATCGGCAATATCATGGTTGAGAGAACTCAGTGATTACTTTTTTATTTATTTAAACGGCCAAAAAATTGAAATTAAAAACATGATATCCGCACTTACCCGCTTATGCTCTGTGAGAGGGAGAGAAGACCATGAACCTACGGCGCCTTTCGCTACGCTCGTAGCCGATCCCGTGGTCTTCCTCGTATGTAGCGGAAAGCGCCTACGGCACATTCGCCCGCTAGGCGGGTTCCTGGCAGTGAAATTGTAAAAACCCAGAAGTAGCAAGCGTTTATAGACTACGGTGACCGCGTACCATCAGGCGGGCTAAGCGCCAGTTTGCCACCGACGTGGTAAAAAAGTACTTAATGAAAAACGCGTAGCAACAAAGTGATTAAAAGATGTTACAAGGTTTTCAAGAGATTGTTTTACTTTTAATTGAACAAACCCTGAAGCTGGTCGAGTACTGGCATACCCTACTCTGACCTTCGATTTCAGACCGTTATAACCAACAAAGGGTCAGAAATATAATACCTAACCCAGTAATTGCGAAGCGTCAAACGAAACTACTGAATTACAACCCCGGGCTAACAACAAATTGCATAAATAATATTGTGATGCTACAAACCCCAATGACATTGAAATTTAAATTGGGTTACGTGGCGCTATGCAAAGCCAAAACGTCGTATCTCCATATAAACCTCATAGCGACATACGACATTTCGTTTTTAGTTCCCATTTAAAAAGGCCCCACGAAGTCTATCCCGCTAATTTAAAAAGTTCCATCGCCGTGTTGACTTTCGTACTGACATGTGACCTTTTAGTTTTGGACGGTAGTCTAGAGGGTAGGCATAGGCATCTGTTGGGGCGAATCAAGGTCGTGCATATTTTAATCACTCAATTCGTCAATGTCAAGAAATTGTATGTATACTAGTGCAATTTTGAGAGCACGCGTGGATTGATGATAATTTCACAGATGAAAGTCTTTTACAATGTAATTTCTCGCATGGAAAACGCATTAGTCTAAACATCGGCAACAGTTTCCCTATTCATTATGAGTATGTAACTATCACGTTGCTATTCCATTTCGTGTTACCACTGCTGTTACCAGCTCGCGATTTTTCAAATATGCCGCTTTTTTGTCACACGACTCGTCGACGTGAATCGAGCAACGTAAATACGGAAGCACATGCACAAGTATTGCCATATAACAACGGTACAAAACATTTTTTTTTTTGCTAGCGTGTTGGAGTGTCCCACTGCTGGATTTCCACTCGTCTCTGCCCCCCGCAACCCTTGGCCAATCACTTGAAAATGCGTCCAAGTCATCCCCCCATCTCCGCCTTGGCCTACCTCGCCGCCTGTGTCCGTCCTGTGGCAACCACCAAGTAGCCGTATGAGCCCACTTTTGTGGATGGAAACGGCAAACATGGCCGGCCCAGTTCCACTTAAGCAAGGCAGTCTTCTTGCCCACATCTGCTATTCTAGTTCTAGAGCGCTAGGTACAAAACATGCAATTGCATAATAATTCGGTGGTGCAATTTCTCTAGTTCCTACTCCTCAGGTCCGTGTAGTGGTTCAGGGTTCCAGTTTACTGGAACTCCAAAGTGTCGGCCCATGGGGGGCCTATCCAATTCGTGCCGTACATTCACGTAGACTTGGCGCCTCTCCATCTCCACTCTCCTCTTTCATTCTCATAGGAGCAGCAATAAAGGCGAGTAACCTAGCGGAGCGTCGCGATCAATCGCGTGAGTAGAGCATTGTGTGGCCAGAGAGGGCAACATCGCGGCAGCGCGAGGACCATAGTGTGGCGGAGGATTACCTATATTATACTTACAAGGATTTGTTCAAACAAGTCCTTCCCGATGGAGGAATGGTATCAAACTGCTTCTTTTCTTGACTGTGCACCTGTGCAGAGCTAGGGAATATCCCAAACCAGACCTCTAGAGCTTGCATTTTTGTAAGAAGTGACTGTCCGTCATAAATTCGTCCCTCTCGGACTTAAACACTTGCTAGTGACGGATTAATACTTTATGTCCGACATAAGCTTCATCATGCTAGTAAGACCGATGTATTGTAGATTGTACTAAAGCTTTGTTTATACAAACAGGTTCCCCCAAACTCCTCGGTATAGACCGCTGCTGCTTCAATTTTAAGCGTGTTTGGGCTTATGGTTGACTTGACTGACAGAGAATGCCAATCCAATGGCCATTGTACAAACAAGTTTAAGCAACTAATATACAGGTAACTCTAAAGCTCACGCTCCGCTTCACTTTCTGAAAGTTTTCACTTTTGTACCTTTGCGACATTGACATATAGACTGTAAAACGGCAAACCTATGCTTCCTCGACTGTTAAAACTAGATTATTATTTGTACAAAGCTTTTTAGTACCTACCTAAACAGGTCCCCCCAAATTCCCACAGGGACGCGCCGATTTGCGCGCGCGCACGGTCTGCCGATTCCGTGTCAAGGCCCCGGCGGTCCGTCCCCCGATGTAGGCCGACCGTGACGGACCCTGCGTGTCCGTTAACTTCAGCTTTTGGATGTTCCGAAAGAGAGAAGAAGATTGTATATTGAGACTAAATAGAATAATCAGTTATTTTGTATTTTCTCGAAAGCTTCGCGGAAAACGCGCCTTCACATGAAACGCAGACCATATGATATGAGTCATATAGAAGCAGTCAGCAACATCCATTTTTTTTAATGTAGCAACTTTGAATGTAGTCTCCACGGCTAGCACGCGACGGCGCGCGAGCTCTCTCGATTTTTTTCGCACTATCCGTCTCTCTCTTATTAGAACAAGAGGTATAGTGCGATAAAAATCGAGAGTATGTCGCGGCCATCGTGTGCTAGACGTGCTGTTAGTTAAATAGTAGATTACTGCAGAGGCCGTGAAGTAAGGGATTGCTGGACGAGATTGGGGTAGACGGCCGAGTCGTAGACGAGGCCGAATACAACGAGTCCAGCAATCCCTGTTCCGGCCGAGGATTGTATAGTACTTTTCTCAAACGATGTGAGGAAATATTAAAATTAAAATAAATACAAGGTAATCAATTAAATAATAGGTAATTTGCGCCTTATTTATTTTTTAAACATGCCATTTGAACAAGCCGTTCGAGCACCATGTTTAACCGCACATAAAGTATAGTACCATAGATTATTTTTATTTTTTCTATGAAGCAAGTATGCTTACAGTGTCTAGTGGTGCTTGGCAGTATGTAAATTTTCCTTTGTCAGTTTAATATTAGTAAGCAAATTTAAAAAGTTAGAGTTGCGGACAATAATGGGTTTACTTAGGGTTTTCATACATTACTTCTTGGCGTAAGGCCAAGAAGTAATGTAGGGAGCCATAAACAAGAAACTTCACGTCTTCATTTCGTGATATTAACGCGTACAGTCAGCGTCATATAGTTAGTAGCAGCCAGAGTAGTCAAATATATCGTAACACACCCTTATTCTTACAGTAATAAAGACGTGTACCGAAATATTTGACTACTCTGGCTGCTATTAACTATATGACGCTGACTGTACATTTCCGAGCATGTTTGAGAAAATAACTTTATATTGTTCGAGTTCTTTTATACGATTTTCAACCATATCGAATGCTGCTGACTCGTCTGCTTCTATATGACTCATATGTCGAGCGTTTTATTTCTCTAACAAGCAATGGTAAAGTTAAAACGATTGGTTATAGCTTCGTAATTTTTGAAGATACTTGAATGTTTCGTCATTGGCATTTTTTTGCCTTCCTAGATGTGGAGTAGGTACCTATAATTCATATTAATATAGGTTCCACATAGTTAGGCCCTAAGACATATTTCAGTCGATGGTCGCGCCTTAAGTCAAGTTGATGTCGTGTATCGCTTTGGATAAAGTATCAGTCACTTTCCGACTAGAAATTAATGAATAATAGATGACCTTTAATATAATTGCTTGAATTAGGTCTACATATGAAATGAATTACCTAACTACATACCTATACTTAAATGCACAAAATCCCAAGAGGCGGAAGTAACCCAACAAAATTGAGTTTTCAGTGCTCCTTCCAGCATTGCAGCTTTAGAGATGACGAACTTGCAGTGATAGATCGTTAGCCCATCACACACAACACATTTCAGCCCTATCCATGTAGCCGCCTCAAAAGGATTGGTGCTATTCCGTACACACGGAGAGTATTATACTTAACAGAACACTGGCAAATAATCATACAACCCGGACACCACAACCTATGGATACTTGCGAATTCAGTTTTTAGGGTTCCGTAGTCGACTAGGAACCCTTATAGTTTCGCTTTGTCTGTCCGTCCGTCCGCGGATAATCTCAGTAACCGTTAGCACTAGAAAGCTGAAATTTGGTACTAATATATGTATATCAATCACGCCGACAGTGGTAAAATAAAGTATTTTTTTTTATTAGGGTACCTCCCCTATACGTAACGTGGGGAGTGTTTTTTTTTTCATTTCAACCCTAACGTGTGATATTTATATTGTTGGATAGGTTGTAATATTAATGAATAGGGGTTTGCAAAAATATTTTTTTGATAATGTTAATATTTTCGGAGATAATCGCTCCAGAAGTAAAAAAAAATGTGTCCCCCCCCCCCCCCCCCCCTCTAACTTTTGAACCATAAGTTTTAAAAATATGAAAAAAATCTCAAAAGTAAAACTTTATAAAAACTTTCTAGGAAAACTATTTTGAACTTGATAGGTTGAAGTTTTTGAAAAAAATTACAAAATAATTTCTGGACGAAAAACTACGGAACCCTACACTGAGCGTGGCCCGACACGCTGTTGGCCGGTTTTTTTTTCCTTGTTTGCCGGCAGAGCGGCTAGAAACAAATATGGTTTGGACTTCAACCTCCCTGGGAAGGTGACCCAAGCCCACAAACCACCCAGTGGGGCTCTTGTGAGTCCAGAGGAATCACAAAGCCCGTTGCCGACCCTTATTTATTTGAAGATTCGCTGTTGACAGCAATACCACACGCAGGTTGGCACTATGACTACATTATGTTTACTTAAGTCATCCTCATTACCTTCTTGATATTCAAAGAGATGGCGCCACATCCTCCGAAGTTGCGAAACAATGTTGAACAAAAGATTCCATCTCGCCATCGGCACCTTGCAAATCGAGTCTTACCCCTTTCTCATAAAGTTGATAATGCATGTACAGCTTCGTTGCTGTTGGAACCTTATCGAATAAGATTTGCTACATCATTAACCACGTGCGGGCTGGGCACGGTATCAGGCGTTGTAGCGAACGTACGGAAAATAATTTTGTTTCGTCATAGTTATGACAACATGATTCGTCATTTCATTAAAAAAACGTTACATATTCACATATTTGAACATACGAGTACCTATGTAACTTTTTTTATTTAACCGATATTATCCCTCCGGATCGATAACCTTAAGTGACAGTGGGCGCGGCACATTGCTCGTAAAACCGAGGGGCGTTGGGGCGGAAAGGTTCTCGAGAGGGTCACGTACCTACCTGAAGGCGCAGCGTGGGTAGGCCCCTCCAAGGTGGAATGATGACCTGGTGAAGGTCGCGGGAGTCCGCTGAATGCGGGTAGCGCAGGACCGGCCATTGTGGCACTATTTGGGGGAGGCCTACAACCACCTGCAAGTCTAGCTGAGAGCCACACTTCAGGCCAGCATGCATCAAGCCCAGGACCGAGCAGCTTGGAGAGTGATGGTTCAAGAGCGGTGGCTGAAGAGCGCCCACAGATGTCACGTCCCTCAGCCATGAGGTGAGGATACGACAAGGAAGATACATCGTATGAAAATGCAATTATGGTTAAATTAAATGATATGATACAGAGAGAAAGAATTTAATGGAAAAATAAACCATCTTCGTCGACACGAAACAAAATATTTCAATGAATAATTTGTTTCGTTAAGAATGTATGGTTAAATTATTTAAATATATCATTTTAAAAGCTTTGTATGGATAATTTCGGTGGGAAACTGTTGACAAACTTTGTTATGCATTAAGATAAACGTTCCCATGTTGGACACAACTCCATTAATCGATCGCCGTTGTTCACGTCCTATTGCTGTTCAAATTCAAATGTTTATTACGGAAGTAGGAACATCCATATCCTTGGTTAGTAACAATAAATAACGACCGGTTAGCCTAGTGGGTAGTGACGCTGCCTACGAAGCTGAAGGTCCTGGGTTCGAATCCCGGTAAGGGCAAATATTTGTGTGATGAGCATGAATATTTGTTTCTGAGTCATGGAAGTTATCTATGTATTTAAGTATTTATATCTATTATATATATCGTCGTCTAGTACTCATAACACAAGCCTTATTGAGCTTACTATGGGACTAGGTCGATTTGTGTAAGATTTGTCCCCTAATATTTATTTATTATTTATTTATTTATTTATAATTATAACATTACTCTGCCAAATCTAGGGATTAGGTGTCAAAGCGGACCCTGGGCTCTTTTAGGGCACAACCGGGAATAACGCTAGGAAGATGATTACTAAACTACTTAATGTTAGTGGGCACGATTACAATTATTTAGTAAGTAAAGATTAACTTAGGACTAAAATGCGCTGCCTAGATAGCCCGCTTCCCATTCACATTGGTGTTGTGAGATGAGAATCCAGTGGGAGGCTGTTGGGCTCGGCTACTCGGCTATAGGAGATGATACCACGTGAATCCGCCCGTGTGGATGCACTGGATACCCACGTGTCGGACGGAAGCCAACCACATCAAGGCCGCTCCAGTGAGATTCCTCTCACTCCTAGATTTTCTGTGACCTTGCTTGACAGTCCTGCCGATTTCGCTCGTGTACCTAATCCTAATCCTTCTGACTGAAGATTTAAGCTGCCAAGTAATTGGTCAGTGGCGAAAAATTTACCTTATTTTCTAGAAGTTCTGATGCTCTTAAATACGAGTATATTGAAAAACGAATCCCTTAAAATTATTCTGCCTCCAATAATTATATACCTAGTTGACTTATTACTAAGTATAATAATAAAAATCAATAATTCATTTAATACCCATATTATCAAGTGAGTATCAGTTTAATGCTATTGCTAACTATTCAATTACTTTTCATTATTTGGATCAAAATAAATCCCGCTACTGATAAACTGTATTAAGACTATTTATGACCTACTTTCATGTATAAATGAAAGAAGACAAAACAATAAAAGCCAGCTACTTACTTAAATTAGAAATTACGACACGCATTGAAATCAAATTGCGATGCGAAACGCGGCCCTAAGATTGAGTGAGCCCCAGATGTATTCAATGATAGTGAATTTTCAGGCATGCGCCCTGCACCCAGACTTCCTATAGAGCCCTCCCTGTCAGCTATAAATAGCTCCTACTGCGTAGTTATTCCCTGCTCCAGAAAATCGAAGAATTAATTACCTATACCCGTTGTGCATTCTATAAAGGTGATCCTGTGCTTATGTGAAGACAATCGACGAGTTTGTGTGTAGTGTAAACTATGTAAGCTGGAATTATTAACATAATCTATGAGAAGCACTCACGTACTAACTTTCAGCTGCACATTGTTACATTTAGCAGAGCTAGGTTGAAATTATAATTCCATAATCTGGACGAACTTATCGGTAGATAGATTATAAGAGCAGACGCTCATATCGGTGCTGACCGCGTCTCATTTGCCACTCGGCTGTGAGTGACGATAAACGTGATTAAAAAATACAAATACCTACGGCGTTAAGCTGAAGTCACCCCGTCTAGAAGAAGCCAAGGCCTAAACAATGTGGGCGGAGCCCGTTCATTACCACGAGCTTCTGGATACGGACGCAGCTAATCTTATTGCCTCGTTTTCCATGTGCATAGCCCAAATGATGAACTTCCACCTAGGTTACCAGCATTACCGCCGGAACAGCAAAACACAGGAGTGCCGTCGTATCCTGAATATACTTGCCATCGTGCCTATGTATGGCATCAATTGGATCCAACTCGCGAAGAGGAACCATTCTACCGTCGAACACGTCCTATACGAGTATATAAGGCAATTCTATGGAGCTCACACGATGTATAATTTCTTGGTCCTTTGCTATGAATATCTTGGTGGCGAAGAGAATATCATGAGGGTACTCTCCAGACGTCCAGTGGCTGCGACGTCGACTGACAGGAAGGGCATGTACACCGACCGATTCCATCGATTCTGCAAGTATGCCGTTCTGCAATTTTGGACCACCAAGGCTCTCAGCGTCCTCAGAGTTGGCATATTGCAATGGTGGTTCAATTATCGCGAGAGCGACTGGACCAACATCGGTTACATCTGCATAACAGTCGACTCCATAATATCCGCAGCCTTCGCTTTGTACGCCCTCACGTTATTTATTGGCGTCGTCCGCACTTACATCAAACCAGACCCGACGCTTAAGTTCGTCGTTGTAACAGTGCTGGTCTACCTCACGTACTGGCAAGGCATAGTCTTAGCTATTCTGGAAAACGTTGGACTTATGGCGTCGGCTACGGACGCCAGCGGGCTACCAGTACTAGGGAGAGCGACAACGAAATGCCAGAACTTTCTAGTGGTCGTCGAGCTGCTTGTGGCGGCCATTGCGCTGCGGATCGCCTTCCCTGCGCCAGATGACCAGCCTACTCCCACCGCCACCATGAAAGAGGTCTCCGCCAACAGTCAGACTAAGGGAAATCGTCGGTCTAAACATTCACCGCGTGATCGCACCGTGGCGCTCAATTAACCGTAAAATACCTAAGTAGTTATGAGAATCTTATAATTCGCTGCGACCTTCAATTTTCGAAATCCGTCAGGCGGGCTACACAATCGTCCTTGGCGTCCCAGCGGCGTCATAGGTCTGGTAAAATGATTACACGTCCCCACGTGCACGAGGGGGGGCACGTGGCTGAGGGTTGGGGGGGGGGGAGGTCGTTGAAGAAGTCTAAGATCATCATTGTGACCGGTACAAAAGTTTTGACAATAAGTAATAGATGCGCTAGGGTTGGGTTAGGTTAAGAAATGAAACGATTTTGATGAATGGGTATCAATCGATTAAATAAAATATGCTCCGGGAGACATGGTTAACTTTTGTATTAAATAAAACAGGTATTTTTGTGCTTGGCACTTATTTCTATGTATTTTATAAAATTGTATTTAAAATGGAGCCATTATTTATAATTCCTAAGAAATTCTTCGTAAAGTTATAAAAACAACAGGTAGGCGATTTGATGTTCACTCTACTGACCTCTAACGAATTATATCGATACTGTGTATGTCGTTATAGTTACACATCATGTAGAAACGATAGGTATTAGAATTAAAGCTTATTTAGACTAGATTGGCTCAGCTGTTCAAACGTAGTACTACCATATTATATTAACATATCAACATTGTAATTTAAAAAAAATGACATTAAATTGACCAGGATCTTCCGGGCCTGGTAAGAATTTCATCAAATTTCTAGTTTAGCGATCTATATTTCGATTAATGTGGTTTTTTGGCCGCTTATCCAGGCTCGCCGCCCTGGATGACATTATGCGCCGGTCTCTTGGTACACTTGCAACAGCCAATGTGCCCTCTCTCTTGGAGCCTTCCGGCATAGCCAGGGACGATGATCCCTGATCCTGTGGAGTTTGGGTACCTAAGCCTGGGAGCTGTGTAGACACTTTGGCTCCTTCTCACCTCCAAGGATCAGCAATCATACTGGTGCGGCGGTGGAAGCGGCCGAAAAACTTAAAAAAGTGTCGAGACTTTTGGCCCGTGGAGGTCCCAATGCTAAAAGAAATCCACAGGAGCCCGAAAAGCTGGCAGCTTCCTCGCTCAACGCATTAGCATTGCGATTCTGCGGGAAACGCTGCCAGCATATTAGGGACTATGCCAGGGTTTCTTAAAGTGTGGTCCATGGACCCCTTAGGGGTCCGTGACATGATTGCTAGGGGTCCACGGCTAGCATGTTTACTCTTAACGTAGGTAGGTACGTAGGGGTTCCCTCTATTTAGCATAACTTTGATTGTCCGAAACGTTTTTCGCATAACATACTTGGCATATTCGGTTTTCGCCGAATGTTAATGTGGCAGACACCTTACTTAATAGAATTTCTAAAGTTCCGAAAATGTGTTTGGCCGAATTTAAATTTGCATACTATTGTTATGGCCGATTATATTTACGCATAATTTTCTTCGGCATATTATCGATTGTCCGATACTTATTATAACTAAGCATACTAAAACGAGGTGCGTCTCACGAGATATAAGAACAATATAATTATATGATTTCGATAAGGATTATAACATAGTAGATTAGGTTAGGGCAGGTAGAAAAAGGGGGGTCGGGGGGGGGGGGGGGGGGGTGAAGCCCCCAAATATAAAAAAAACCCAAACAATCGTAACAATGGTATCGTTAGTAGGTTAGGTTAGGGTCTGCTTGTGTCCCTTAGAGCGAAAATAGGCACACAAAAAGTCGACACGCTGGCGGTTAGGTTAGGTTTAGGTTAGGTTAAAATAATTGGCGTTTGTTTTAAAAAAAAAAATTTTTCGTACAACCAATATTATATATTTCTGCGAGAAGTGTTCGACAAAAAAAAATATGCTCATATAAGTATTTTATGCGTGAACATGATTCGGAGCATCAAAATTATGCACAAATAATATTCGGACTATTGAAATTCGGCGTAATCGCAGTTTATGCGCAAAGTCAATTATGCCTACATAATAGATTATGCCAAATAGAATTCTTACTAAAAAAAATATGCCAAAACAGGGGGAACCAGGTACGTAGGTGTAGACACATAAAACATGAGATTTTTTCAACATTTTCTTCAACAGGGGTCCGCGGTATTTTTGTAATTCTGAATGTGTGAACCACTGGACTATGTCGAGAGGGCCCAATTTTTTAGTCTTATTGTTGGAAGAAGATTGTTATTATTTGTCGTAGTTTTAGTTGTAAATAAATATATTAATTGTTTTTGAGAATTATCTATCTATCTATATATATCGAGGGATGTGGAGGCCGAGCGGTCGTGTGAAGGCGGATCCGACATTACGGACCGTGTGTGCGAGCGGTCGTGTGTGAAGGCGGATCCGACATTACGGACCGTGTGTGCGTGTACTTGCAGGTATTCGCGAAATAAAAGTCACACAATATAACTCAATCACTATACTATTTGATTAAATCCACAAACACCGAAAATATAACAGGATTGCAATAATAATTCTCGATTAAAGAGCCAATGGGTTTGCAAGCGACCACCACGGGCGGGGCGCTGTCAACGAATGACGTCCCTCGCCGCCATGACACTTACAACTCCATTCGGGGTTACCCGCTCTTAAAATGAATCAACTTGATGTCAACAATTTTATCAACTACCCGCTTAAAGAAATAATAAACTCGATTAATTGAATTCCAATACAAATCATCGAAATAATAAATCGCGCGCCGTTAAGGTGATCTTAAGGTGTTCTTACACGAGCGATAAAAATTGCCGAATTGCCGGAAATTCGGGGCAATTTTGACGTCAAGCACGGCCACTTCAAGCAATTCGAATATTGCTCAAAATAGAAGTATTATTGCTCCAGTATGGCGCCATTCTGGCTCCATAATTGCCGCAACTCTGGAAACTAGGCAATACGTTCATACACGAGAAATTCAGTGGAGCAAAATGTAGTCGGCGATATGGAGCAACACGGAAATGAATGGAGCAATTCAAGAAATATTTCCGAGATATTGCCGCAATTTCTATAAATTGCCCCATATTGCTCCATTAATTTCGTGTCGCCGGGCAATCATTGCCCGAAAAATCGCCCGTGTAAGAGCGCCTTTACGGCCGTCCTGCATATTCACACGTCCTCGTGTGCAGATCCGTTTCCCTCGTCTTTTTTACACTATGCACCTCTCGGTCACCCTGACCCATGTGTGCCACAACTGACACAAGCTACAGAAAAATGTTTTCCGCAATGTGCCCCACAGGCCCGCTAGCGCCACACATAGGCTCGGGATAGTTACGCACTCATGAGTGCCAAACAAGTTAATAATAGCCACACATCACACAAGAGATACCCACTAAGAAGGGAATTTTGAAACATCTACCATCAAGGGAGAAAAAAGGGGTTAAAACTTTGTATGGGGATGGAGTACAATTTGAAGTGAGAGACTTGAAAATAACTACCCTAAAGCGGGTTAAATAGGGGTGCATTATTTGTATGGGGAAAACATTATTTTTTGAACTAGAGACTTGAAACTTTGTAGAAAAATTACTGATTAAAATATAAAAAAGTACTTTCTGCGTTTTAGAAAACTCCACCCCTAAGGGGGTTAAATAGGGGTACAAAGATTGTATAGAGGGAACTTAATTTTTCGAGCTAGAAACTTGAAACTTTGTAGAAAGATTACTTATTAGAATACAAAAAAAATCTATCAGCGTTTTATAAAATTCCACCTATAAGAGGGTTAAATAGGGGTGCAAAGTTTGTATGAGGAAAACTTTTCCTTTTGAGCTAGAAACTTGAAACTTTGTAGACAGATTACTTATTTGAATACAAAAAAAGAACTTTAGACGTTTTGAGAAAATCCACCCATCAGGGCGTTAAAAGGGGTGAAAAGTTTGAATGGGGAAACTTTGTATTTTAGCTAGAGACTTGAAAAGTTATAGAAAGATTACTTAATAAAATATAAAAATGTACTTCCAGCCTTTAAGAAAATTCTATCCTTAGGGATGTTAAAAAGGGATGCAAGGTTTGGATGAGAATCACTCTTTTTGAGCTGGAGACTTAAAACGTTGTATAGAGATTTCTTATCAGAATAAAAAAAAGTTCATTCAGCGTTTTGGAAAAATTCCACCCTTAAGGGGGTTAAAACGGGATTGGATATGGGACCGGGATATGGTGACCAAGAAAATGTTATAGGAAGAGATTTGTAACTTCGGTCTTAGCCTGTATGTTAAGACTACAAACCTGAATTCAGATTTTTTTGAAAGTCATCCCCTGTAAATAAAGGGTTCAAAGTTTGTATGAATGTTTAAAATTGATTCCATAACGGGTTTAAAAACATTCAACCCCTAAATGGGCTAGGAGTTGGATGTTTGTACGGGGAACAAGACAATTTAAAAAAGTGGGGATCTGAACTTCGGTTAAAGACTAGGAAACTAATTTCAGCGTTTCTTAAAATTCATCCTTTAAGGAGGTTAAAAAGGGTTGGAAGTATGTATGAGGGACAAATAATTATTGAAATAAGGGTATTTTTAGGTCATACATATATAAGTCAAATTTATAAGTCAAAATAAATAATCTGACTGCAAGCCGAAAAGTAGGTAAGGTTAAGTTAGAACCACGACCCTTACAGAACCGAACAGGTACCAGAAATGTAGGTTAAACCTAACCTAACCTGGTTAGATTAGGTTTGAACTGCGATAATGCTCCCAGAACCGAAAAGAAGGTAATGTTGTTGCCCGCGACTTCGTCCGCGTAGAACTTGTTATATTTCTAGCGATTGTTGTCGTATCTAACGGCCGTATTCAAAAACGTACGACAAGCCTGTTTTAACTAAAATGACGTTAAAATTCGTTTATTTGACATTTGTGTTCGTAAGAAATAAGGGACAAGGCACATTTTATTTAGCAAAGGCATTTTAAGTTTTACGAATAAGGGGTTTAATGATTGATTTTTATTAGGGTTCCGTAGCTAAATGGCAAAAAACGGAACCCTTATGGATTCGTCATGTCTGTCTGTCTGTCCGTCCGTATGACACAGGCATTTTACTCGAAAACTATAAGGTGTATTTAAATAAAATTTTGAGGATAGGTGTATTTTGTTAGCCGCTACATAGTTTTGTAATTAAATTACCAAAAAAATATTTTTTTAGGGGTGCACTCCATACATAAAAATTAGTCAACATTTTTTTTTTCATTGCAAGCCCACACTTGGCACATCAGTCGATAGGCCTTTCAAAATAAATATAAGGTTTCTCAGCAATTTTTTTGATTAAGTGAATAGTCGGATATAATCGCCCCGAAAGTCACTAAAATTGTGTCCCCCGCCCCTCTAATTTTTGAACCGTGTATTTTAAAAATATCAAAAAAAACATGGACAATAGGGCTTATTAAATTATTTCAGCGAAAATTGTTTTGAACAAGATCGGTTCGTAAACGCGAACACCCTTCGCACTTCAGCTTTGTCGCTAGTGTACTCCGCAGCGGAATACTGCGCGCCCGTCTGTCTGGGCAGTGCTCATACAGCCAAAGTTGATAGTGAACTGAACAAAACTATGCGTCTCATTTCTGGCACACTACAGTCTACGCCTTGCCACTGGCTCCCGGTTCTTTGTCAGATCCCTCCGCCAGAACTCAGGAGACAGGAGGCACTTTATGAGGGAATTTCGTAAGATCAGGGATAAGCCCAGCCTCCCCATGCACAGGGGATTTATGGACCCTATAAGATGCCGCTTGAAGTCTATATATCCATCTTACAGCATTGCCCAAACACTGTCTCAAACTACGAACCTGGTGCAATCTCAATAGACTGCGCACTGGTCATGGTCGCTGCAGCCTATTACCGTTTTCGTTGTGATAGATAGATAGATAAATCATTTATTTGGCATTTTGCAACAAAAAAAATATAAAAAAAAATACAGAAAAAAAACAACGATAAAAGAACAAGTAAAACAATTGTGGTACGGAAACAGAATTATAAATTAAATTTAAGGCATACTTGTGCGTTGCAATAATGCCAAAAAGGTACTAGCTCAGTTTTGCTTTGCTCGTGTGAGCAAGCACTGATATTCTGCCAGTACCTCGGGTCACGATACAGGTGAAATATTACAAGAAAAAATAATATTAAATAAATAAAGCTTGCAAATAATATCGAATAAATAAAATAGATCTGTTTGATAGGTGAGTAATAAAAATGACAAAATATAAGGTGTAACTGTGTGTCGAGAAGGAGTGTATATATTATGAAAAAGCGTGTGGTGAGATGTGTGATGTCCCTTAGAAGCACGCCTATATTACAAAATCTGCAACCAAATAGCCATAAGGAATTCCTGCCACTTGCTTGTCCAAGAGAAATCCTTTAAATTTTATTTTTGTGGCTGGCAGGACTCCCCTGCCTGTGAGTGTGGTGCCGCGGAGCAGAGAAACTCGGTATTCCGGAGGGCCTCCAGAAGACCTGTTCAATTTGAATGACGAAGCCTTTAAGTGGATTAATGCTCTGGAGATTAATTTATGATTTTGTATCTGACTCTTGACTTGCCATACGAATTAATACAAATAAGATCGGTGCAAAGGTTTTTGAGATATTTCTACAAAACTGCCTTCCTTGAAATAAAGGACGTACCTATGTGCCATAGATTTCAGTAACGATACGACCTTTTTAATAGGCACGGAACCCTTCGTTGTGCGTGGTCCGACACGCACTTGGCCGCTTTTATTTTTGTAACAATTTAAAATGTTAAAATAATGTAACTGTAATAGTTTGCATACGTCAAATAATGTAAATTTAATGTGATTTATAAAAAAAAATTAAGTAGATTTGTGTAAGATTGTTATCAAATATTTATTTATATATTTTATTTATTTATTTATACTTGTATGTATTCGTTGGTTAATCCAGCATTGTTAATTAAACCTTAGCGCAATCTAATTGTATTTCGTAATTAATAAAAATCATGTTAAAACCCCTTTTCAGTTAAACAAATAGGTCATTACCTAAGCCGAAGAAGCGGTTAGCGACCACCTGAAGGCAAGGTTTTTTTCAATTCAAATATCACATTTCAGCAGACTCTAAAGAAGTGGTCGCAAACCGGCACACTTAATTAGATGATCACTAAATGGCGAAGTTAAGGTTATACTTCCACATCACAAAAAAATGGCTTTTTATGGAAATTAATGAATAGCTTATCAAAGCGCATCAGAGATGAAAATCATTTTTTTACTCGTCGACTTTAAAGTTTGAATTAAGATTCGTTGCTACACCAAACTATAATAACATACTTTTTTCTATGGAGCACCCAACTCACCTATAATAATTTATTATACAACTGTCAAGACAACTACAGTGAATTTAACCAAGCGCTCTTACTGAACTACTTATAGCTAAAGTTTCGGGTACAGTTTGTACTGAAATTCTATACAAAGTGCACCCCGAACTTTGGCTCTTGAGTGTATAATGAATTTGACCAATAGAACATCGCATTGGTATTGGTCATAGAAAAAAAGACATCAACGAAACGCTGAGCCGGTGGGCTGCGCTCCGTTTCAGCAGGGCTTAGATTTTCAATAGATACCAAGTTTGTTTAATTATTCCAGTTGACTCGTAGAAAAAGTATTGTACTATACTATTTGTACTTACACAATTAACTCTTAAATTCTCGTACCTTACTTAGGCCACTCGCCTTTTACTCCACTTTAAGAGCCTTCATTATTTAATTAAAGATTGTATGGAATACTATTGGAAATTTTAAATTAAAATAAGGATTGTTTCAGAGACGTCACAATCCCATTGTACGTGACTTTTCCAGAAAGTTCTTCCTTATAACGACATTTGCCCATCTGCCCGTATTGTCTCGCTCATACCCTGCTCCGAGATTCAGTTACATCATATTTCTGTGAGATCGAAGCAGCGATACAAAATCTGCGAATACGGCTCCAAACCCAAAGAGGCCCATATTACTGCAAATCCGGGTCAGTTACGACCTTTGCAAGGTTACAATAGCCGCCATTACAGACTAGCGAAACCCGTTAGACCAGTCCGGATTACGGGACAAGGTTAAGGGGCGATTCGGAAGCCAAACAATAGCTTTTTTAAAAACGTCACAGGTCTATAGAACCTACAGGCACATGGGACATTGTTCTCATGAGACACGCGTACAAAACGGTCGAAGAATAGCAGAAGCGACTCGAGTTTGTGGGTTTATAAGACTTTCTTGAATAAGTTTTGTTTATAAACGGACGAATAACGATCATTATATAATGTGTCCTATGTAACAATCAGTAAGAATTTTTCGTTGGCGGTTTGGATTTACAACAATTGATTGTATTCCCCATATCCTAGTGACGTAGGAACAGGATCTTCGGACAAAAGCAACACATTTTTGTGGGAACCAGGAAATAGCGTTAAATTATTTAATCGTATGGCATACATTATTTTGGCCTTTAAAGTTTGTCACTCTTTAGTACCTCCCAGGGGACACGTGCAGGGTTGTGGAGGGTAGCTCCTGCGGACGCGAGTGACAGTTGTCCACCCTTTGTCAAGTGAGTGGGCAACTCGACTGTTAGAAGTTCTTACGCTTAACTACTACTGTCATAGACAGCAGCCGGGATCAACTGCTTAACGTTCCTTCCAAAGCACCCATCTAAAGACTGACCGCTGCCATCTTTGCGTAACCTGCGTTATCGTTTCCGACTCGCAGGCGCCGCTAGGCTATGAGCGCTTCAATAGCGTTAAGTGTATAGATTGTATTAATATAATAAAACGTTTTCCAGTCGAACCGGTCTAGTCTAGACACCGCGGTTAAGGTTAGCATTATTAAGGCTTACCTAGTCGCGCAATCCATACACTGCTGGGCATAGGGCTCCCCCAAAGAGTGCCAAAGTGACCGGTCCTGCCATCCAGCGGACTCTCGGGGGCGGGTTCGCTTACTATAGGCCTCATAAGAAGGCTCAATCAAAGTCGCTCAAAGGCAATGGAGAGGACTATGCCGCAGCAGAACTATGGAAACAGCAGACCTCGGACAGAGTGAGCCATTTTTACGTCATTATTGTCAAGTGTAGATGTTAATATAGATATGCCTCAAGATTAAATATTAAAAAGAATTCATGAATAATAATTAAACAAAAATGACAGTGCATTATGTACAAAACGAGTAAGTATTATTTATTTATTCAAATTTTTCTTTGTTATTGGTTATTGTAATAAAGAACTATATTTTTTTCTAGATTTTCAATTTTCAACGCACTTCTTCTTGAGTTTAATATCCACTTATAGATGGAAAAAGACCTTTCTACTTCCACTGAAGTGAGCGGAGTGAAGTTGTACATTAAAATACCGTCCACATCTGTTCCTTCCGAAATTTTTTCAGCATAGTCCCTAAACAGATCTAAGTCTGGGTTTCTAGCTATGACGTCTTCTAATTTCTGACTGACAGAAGCAGACGAAGACCAGCTTATAACAGCTCTCACTTGGTCCAACGTTAAAAATGTATCTACGACGGATATTTTAGATTCCTGTAATTTTTTTAAGGCATATTCAATTATATGGAAATTTTCAACAATATATTTTAGATTATTTCGTAAATTTTCAGTTTGTATAATTCTTTTCGCCACTCTTATCGACATTGCGTCTGACGATCTCAATGCCCATAGGACTACTTTTATTTCGTCAAAATATTTTTCGTAATATGCTGCTGCCGCTAGCCAAGTTCCCCATCTCGTAATCACTGGTTTTGGAGGCAGGGGCATATTAGGATATTTATCCTTTAAAAATACTTTTTTAATGTTTGAAATGAGCAAATCCACATCTGGATACAGGGAACGTATTTTTTCGGCTACGCGGTTTAGCCCATGTGCCAAACATGTAACGTGTTTCAAATTAGGCAGATAAGTTTTCAAAATTCGGCCAGCCATGTAATATACAATTAATTTGTTTTGCTAGTTATGTAAAGATCTAAATAGAATAATTTAATTCGTTATTCAATTACATCACATCTGCCATTGAATGACTACGTAGGTATGTCCATATTATGCAAACTCTTAAAACAGCTCACCCTGTCCGAGGTCTGCAGATAGGCCTCCGAATCGCTCCCACCAAACTTAATCCATCCATAACCACACTACGTAAATATCAATCAAATATACATGTAGCTAAGAACTAACTCAAGTGACAACACCACTTCTGATTAAAAATAAAAATACACATGTAATTTTTTTAACACCCCTCGTTTTCGTGGAGGGTTAAAAAGAGAAAGCGTGTCTGTTTGATACCTTTTCACATTTAGATCCATATTGATTTTAGTCATGCTGGAAGGCATGGATACTGTTGCGAGCAGCGGACGAAAAAACCATGGAATGCGAGCTCCTTACAAATTTCTTCCCAAACACACGTGCCTACAACCCGGTATGCGCATGTTCGAACTAAACGGCTGCCTGGCATCGTTTTGACACCCCGCCCCTATGCCTGCATAATGGCAATAGTCCAGGCAATGAACTGACAACTTGTATGGAAAATATGTCAATTTAGGAAATAATTTATAATATCTATAATATCTTAATAGGTTGTCTGGAAGAGATCGCTCTTCAGCGATAAGACCGCCTGTTGTCTACCTCTACCTACATGTTATTGTATTGTTTCTCTTTTTAACTGCTTTGTTTGTGTGAGGTGTGCAATAAAGAGTATTTGTATTGTATTGTATTGTATTGTATCTTTTCCGCTTTGCCTTAAGGTTTGACTGGTAGAGAATGCCATATGGCATTAAGTCCGCCTTTTATACGATAAGTTTTCTTTTGTGCAATAAAGTTTAAATAAATAAATAAATAAATAATAGCTTATTTTTTATGTATAACGGATATATTATGAATTAAATAGTTACCCAGCGACAAAATCCGACAAAATTTTAGACATCGAAAAAATTATAAGTTATCTGGCTTCTAAAAAGTAAAAATATTAATAAATGTTTTTGTCTTTATTTTGGTTCATTTACATTTGCTCTATAATATTCAAGATAAATCGTACAAAAAAAGATAATGCTACATATAATTACTTCCGGGTGGAAAGTTTGTCGGATTCTTGACTAAATCATCTTAGAATAACATTTTCAAATGAAATCAACAAAAAAAACGCTATTATAAATTAATGTTTTTCAAAACCGTATTTTGCCTGGAGTACAATGGCACCCATTCTGTGGGGCCATTTTGCGGCGCTAACTTAGGCTTCTATGGTCTTTTCGGCCGCAACTAGGGATTGCCTGCCTAGCTATGCTCGACCGTGTACATAATGCCGGCTGTACGTAGATACACACTGGGCCAACGTTGGCGCGTGAGCAGGATGCAGCTATGTAAACGAAAGAGATCGAATTATAGCCCTCTCCCTCTAACGCATAGCTGCATTCTGCTCACGCACCAACGTTGGCCCAGTGTGTACAGTAGACTTAACACTCGGCAGGCAATTCCTTATTTGCCGGCCTTTGCAGTAATGTTTGCATGTACCATGGCGCGACACATACGTACAACATCTCTCCTACGCTACGGAAGGCTTTTACTCACGCTGACAATGCTCGTAAAGAAACCATTACTGTCGGGTGAAATTTCCCTTTACGAAACAGATAAAATCTCCTACGGCCACGGAAACATGATTCAGAGAGCTATTGCAAACTTGCAGGTCCGAGTCATGTTTCGCGGAATTTTTTGACTACTTATAAGGAAAATGTGACATTTAACACATTCACTGCCATGAATCGCTACGCGGTACGCTCGTAGCCGATTCTGAGGTTTTCCCCGTATTAAGGCAAGCGACTACGGCTAGGCGGGTTCCTGGCAGTGAACGTGTTAAGGTGGAATTGGAAATGTGCGGTGTGGTTATAATGATTTAACATTTACTTAATATTATTTTCTTATTGACTTTCCGATATAAGCTGCAAACGCACAGAGAGCGGTGGCGGGGCGGCGCGGAGGCGGTACCGGTTGTAATGTTCGAGCTAATATGAAAGGATCCGCACAGAAAACCGCGCCGCGCCGCGCCGCTCTGTGCGGATCCTTTCATATTAGCTCGAACATTACAACCGGTACCGCCTCCGCGCCGCACCGCGCCGCTCCGCCACCGCTGTCAGTGCGTTTCGGCCTATAGTGGAATCATACAAATCACGCAACATTAGTCTTTATGACTTCAAAGCATTGATTGTTTTCGAAGCTACTGTCTCTGTAAATATGTATCTGTTGAGACTTATATTTGAGAAATAAGGTTCAAATTCGTATAAATACTTACAGACAGCAGTAGCGAGTTTATCGCTCCCGTATCCCTGGGTAAGTCACGTCTTGTAGCGTTGGTCGCAGTTTTCCTGTATCCTAGTTATTACTTGATATATAATAAACCATACGTTAACATCAGTTGCAATAGTTGCATAGATCATTAATATTATGTTTCATACATATTATCAAGGAAAAGTATTTACGTAAGTACGTAATACTTTTTAAACAGTACGGTACTATACTAGACATGAAAAGAAAGTAAAAAAGTCGGACTCGCCCATGAAGGGTTCCGTATTTAGGGTTTTTATTTTTATATTTGAGTTGATTGAATGAAAGATAAATTGCGGTTTACGATTTATGACGTATTAAAAAAAACTACTTAATAGATCTCGTTCAAACCAATTTTCGGTGGAAGTTTGTACATAATATATTTTTTTTAGTTTTATCACTCTTTTATTTTAGAAGTTACAGGGGGGGGGGGGGGGGCACATTTTACCACTTTGGAAGTGTCTCTCGCGCAAACTATTCAGTTTAGAAACCTCAATATCATTTTTGAAGACCTATCCATAAATAACCCCAGTTTCAGTTCTAATAAGTATGGGGAACATTATACCTTTATAACGAAACAAATTATTTCATTAAATATTTTTTGTTTCGTGTTATTTCTTTCTAACGAGGAAGTTACCCCGATTTTTTTTATAATCCTGTCGGGGGCTATAGACGAAGATGGTTTATTTTTCCATTAAGTATATTCTTTCTCTCTGTATCATATCGTTTAAGTATTTGGAACCCCCAAAACTTATTGTTTTTTTTTCTATTTTTGTGTGAAAATCTAAATGCGGTTCACAGAATAATATCTACTTACCAAGTTTCAACAGTATAGTTCTTATAGGTTAAAACGTGGCTGTGACACACGGACGGACAGAGAGACAGACAGAAATGACGAATCCATAAGGGTTCCGTTTTTTGCCATTTGGCTACGGAACCCTAAAAAGAACTATAACTAAACATTAAAAAGGACTAAGTATCAGAATTTGGACCCCTAGGTAAGTAGCGCGTACCCATCACGAAGGCAGCATTCCTGCGCTGGATTGCAATAATAAATATAAGTAGCATAATAATCATTTGCGCAAGAAAATTGTCCGCAAAAAGGTCGGCAGTCGCGGTCCTAAATGTTTAGCGTATAATTGAGGAGTTCTCTCAATTCCTCATGGATCCAATCATCCAACTAAATTAAAAAAAAATGTGACCCACCTGGATGCATATTCTTACTTAAAAACAGAAAAAAAAATCGAATCAAACGGAGTTCTGAGGTAACAAACATTGAAAAAAAAAAAAAAAAAAAAAAAAAATACAACCGAATTGGGAACCTCCTCGATTTTTTTGAAGTCGGTTAAAAATCGATTGTTTCGAGATTTTATACTGGCGCTCTCCGTCCAATTATTTATCCATGTGAAGAAAATGTCGTAGATCTGTTGTCACGTTGCTGTTGAACTTTCTACTAGTACTGAAACAGTCAAATCCAAAATATACAAACTTACCAACTAAAAATTTACAATAATTGCGAGGAATGATACAGATTCATTTTCAATTGTAAAAAATAATAATACTGGTCAATCCTAGGTTATATAAAGAGTAAAATAAGGCACATAATAAGTAATAGAACACAGAAGACATCACATAATTTCAGACACAACTGTTTCATACACAGGTTTGTGAGGAATAAGTTAATGTATTAATTAGTAGAGTCGTTACGCCGGTTACGCGACCAGTTCCGATTAGCGACCACCTGAAGGACAAGGTTTTTTTCGATCGAAGATAATAAATAAACCATGAGCCGCATGCATTTTGTCGAGTAGGTACTTATTCAACAGGAATCTACTGAAAAAACGAAAAAATATCCTTTCGGTTTACCAATTCACCTGAGTGGTCGCAAACTGGCACACTAGATTCGGTGGTCGCTAACCGGCGAAATGACCCTATTTAGTTGAAGAGCTAACGATATACAAATACGTGAACAAATAGCTGTTTAATATTAAATTAATACAATTTATAAATTAACAATCAATTAATACACATTATATTGTCAGTCAGTCTAAGTTGAACCCAGTAGATTCTTGAGCAACAGTGTTCCCTCGTAACTGAATTAAGATTGATCAAAATAAGTAAAACTAGTACAATTTCTCTTTGATATCCTAGATAAACAATAAATCGTAGACGATTTTTTCCGTTAAAATTGTTATGTTATATTGAATGAGGTATAGTACTAGCGTTTGACTTCGTTCTATTACAGAAATGCTTCGATTTCACCATTTCAAACGTTCCTTACGCTAGCACTGTCACCCCTTTCTTTCTGAAAGAGATAGGCTATCGGCTACCTCCTACTAAACACGGTTGAACCTACATTCTCCACAGCCGACACTCGCGGTCAAAAGCTATCTCTTCACCTGCGCAAACATCTACTATCAACGGTACTCCGCCCGTTACTCGTTTCGTAATTTAATTGTCACAGGAAGTCGATGGCTTATGGCTTTTTGATGTTTTAATGGCAACGGACCGGGGACATTAGTGCCGTGCTGATAACGGCGTTACGTTTAAGTGGGTGTGTATGTTATGTTATGACGGTGGCAATAGATTTCAGAAGTTAAAACTGGCAACACGGGTCAACGGCCAGTTGTTTTTGGTCAAGAGGCCCAGTCCGTTACCCCTTTCACATATATGGCAAAAATGCTGGTAGCCTGCTAACCTCTTGGGTGTGCGCTGTATTCTTTCTATATACCCGTTTCGTCTGAGTACCTCCTGCACATGGGCACAGAATAAGTAATAATACTACGTACAGAAGGTTCTCTGTTAACACATTCTCTGCTTAGGTACGCTAAATGTGCCTAAATGTGGCCATCTCCTTCTATCGCATGCAACGCGCTCTTTTGAAATCGGAGCCTTAGAGCTAGGGCTGCCGCCATCAGCTCGACCTCTTAAATTATACGATTTATACGTAGGTGTATAATAGTATATTTTACTTAAGATGTTACGATTATTCTTTATTTACTAAGGATTACCCAATTACACAAAGGCTGTGTATTTTGCCTTTAGGTTAATATGAGTTATGACATCAATACTGTTTGTTGTGAGATATAAATATTCGAAAGATATTCCCGGTTGCAGCATTTAGCGTAATGAATCATTAAATTGACCGAATGTTTCACTACCCTAAATGTCTTTTCAAAGGGTTATTTATTTTCTTTATTGAAATGTACCTAAGGCACGAATTGTTACTGAGATAGTTCAAAACCTAATTAATTAATTAACCCATCGAACGTACACACGCAAGTTGAATCTTTAAATTCTTTAATTAGAATAAGCGTGTATTACTGCGTACGCGACTTTAATAGCCCTCATTGCGTAACGATTGCATAAAAGCACGTTTTATAGAAGCTTTACTGTAAACTGATTAAATACAACGAAACCTGTACTCAGTCTCACGTCCCGTTACGTATTTGGTCACTAATTATCACAGCGGAAGCAATTTAATGGAATTTTGGCAGCAGAAGACCAAGTGTAGGTAGAGGTCTAGTTTTGTTAGGCGTGACGGGTGAGGTGAGGCGCATTAACGCGTTCCGAATAACATCTCTGATATGATAAATTAGTGCGGATTGGTTACATTTTACGATCTTCTTAATTACTAATTTAATTGCAATGGGTGCGGTCATAGGTGAGTTTGAGTTTAGTATACTTTTTAATGTTAATGCTCTTTAGTGCGAAATGAGGTAATTATATGTATATCCATGTTATATCCTTATTCATAAGTCTATCAAACCTATTTTAGTTAAATGACATTCGTTTGTCACGTTTGTCATTAATTGTCCGTTTGACACTTGCGTTAGTAAGATAGAGTGCCTTAAAGGCTAGTAAAGCTATGTACCGGCCATTTTTAGATCGTAAATATAATTGAGTTTTTCCGAACTATGAATTACCTCACAGTTAATTCTTAATTGGCTCACAGTTAACTCTTAAGAGGGGGCGCTCCGCGAAATCGGGGTTCTTAGATTGAATATTTACCTATGACAAACTAAAGCAAATGCCAGGAAAAAGAACATACCAAAACTACATCATATTTGCAATTGAATCGTCTGAACAAAACCATACAAAACCAAAATTGCCTCGATAGAAAAGAACCGCCAAAACATGTCTCATTTTTACTCAATTTCAATAGTGTGAGGTTCCCGTGCATATAAATTAAGTAAAAGTTGAGTGTATAATAGCTTTTCACATTACCTAATGAAAGTACTAGCGGGGTATTTTTATGTAGTCCCTTTTCAGACTTATTGAGGTGAAACGTATTTGGCGTATAGGCCTTTTTTATTTAGCGCGATACCCTTTCTCCCGTCGCGTGTTTCGTGCGGTTCTGTATATCTTTTGTTGCCGTTCGCGGGCGGAGTCAGTCGTAATCGCTCCGCTGAGACGAGAGGACTACGTTCTGTGCTCTCACGACAGCACGATGAACATAATTATTTCAATAATATTGTGACCCAGTATATTCGTCCAGTGAATGAACGTATCATTACATTCCAGTAGATATTTTGCTACATTTTGAAATAATATATTTAAAAGTCGACCTTAACATATAGATCTTAAAGTTCAAAATACAACTATAAGATTACGCAGCGATCGGCGGGTGACCGGCTTCTTAGAATAATTTGTGCAGTACATGCAAAACTAGACGAACATTTTTCTGTCGATCGTGTATTTACTTTATGAAAGATTATCACTATCACTACATAGTATAAAACAAAGTCGCTTCCCGCTGTCTGTCCCTATGTATGCTTAGATCTTTAAAACTACGCAACGGATTTTGATGTGGTTTTTTTTAATAGATACAGTGATTCAAGAAGAAGGTTTATATGTATAATATAGTATCCGTGCGAAGCCGGAGCGGATCGCTAGTTGAGAATAAATCCGGTTATGTTCAAAATCGATGTCTGAGAGGTCTAAATACGAATTCATAGTCAGAAATATTTCAAAAAGCGGTCGCATTATTTAAAATTTTTGAAACATTCGTTGTAAATAAATATGCGCGTTTTTTTAAAGAACAACATAAATTGATTAGATACAAAATGTTGCTATTCAACCTTATCCGCAGCAACATTTTGTATCTATGGTATTATCTTATTGGCTGAATGACCAAGTCACGTGGTTTTGTTTGTTTACGTTTTTTTAAATACCTAAAAGTACAGACTATAGAAATGATGTCCTTTTTGAATTCCAAGATGGCGGACATTGCTTTTCGAATTTAAACTTTCGTGAGACGTGTTGAAACAGTACTAATAATTACACGGTTCAACTCACGTATTAAATGTCACTACGGGCGACATGTTTCGAACTCTTCGGGAATTCTTCTTAAGGATGAGTGTTTTCGCGGCGGTGTCGCTTGAATCTTGTCGTGATTCAAGCGACACCGCCGCAAAAACACTCATCCTGAAGAAGAACTTCCGAAGAGTTCGGAACATGTCGCCCGTAGTGACATTATTGACATTGTTTTTCTTTAAAGTCATCACAGGTGTCGCTTTAAGGGTTATCGAGAGTGCAGATTCCAACAATTATTGCCTGCGAACTTAGACATTTTGATATTAAAAAAGTGAACATAATTATGCACTTTTTCTTTAATATGTTCAAAATTGATAACTAAAGGGCCAAAGCGTCTCCATTGTCTCCAAGTACGAATCCGAGATCAAAAAATCGAAATCGATTGAAAAATTTGGCCGCCACACAGTGGTGGCCTGAAAATCTGACTTTCATAGACATGATCGAAGTTTTCATAATATATTATAGTTTTTTTTTAATGCTACTAATAAATTCACGGTTAAATTCACGTATTAAACGACACATGTTTTGAACACTTCGGGAGTTCTTCTTCAGGATGAGTGTTTTCGATGTTTGTTTTGAAGAAGAACTCCCGAAAAGTTTGAAACATGTCGCCTGTTGTGACATTTAATGCGTAAATTTAACCGTGGATTTATTAGTAGTATTTTAGACATGTCTCACAAAAGTTTAAATTGGTTTATAGCTTTTTTTTGCTTTAGGCTTTTACTAGCCATTATTATGCTAGCTCACAACCCTTACGTGATTTAGTAAAAAAACGGAAGGCCATATTTCAGTAATAGCTTCGGTGGTTTTTTAAGCAACAAAATGTAGGTAGTGGTATTCCTTGGGTAATTAAAGTAATTTGTACTCTATAAGGTGAGTGTTTTCGCGGCGGTGTCGCTTGAATCTTGTCGTGATTCAAGCGACACCGCCGTGAAAACACTCAATCCTGAATAAGAACTCCCGAAGAGTTCGAAACATGTCGCCCGTAGTGACGTTTAATACGTGGGTGAACCGTGTAATTATTGTCATTTTTTTTCTTTAAATTCATCACGGGTGACGCTTTTAGATTCCAACAATAGGGGCGTAGACACTAAATAAAATAATGTGATATTTTCTCGAAGAAGGATAAAAAAAATTGTCAAATGGAGTAAAAATCAACGCAAAAGGTTAAATAATCACGAAGTTATAAGTGCCCAAAGTTTTAAGAAGGGATGTGTTCTGTCCCTTTTTCGCAAAACGCAACTTCATATGAAACGATGACGCTGGAAGAATGTGACGTCACAGAAGACGGCAACGTGCCGCGCGCATCGTGGTCGGCGACGCCGTCGACGCGGCCTGCCGGCAGCATCTTGTAATGTGACGTCACACACCGTTTGCGTTTTCTCTCTCTAACAAGCAATATTAAAACGGTTGTAGCTTCGTAATTCTTTGAGATATCTGAATGGGATTTTCATCACTATGCATATTTTTTTGCCTTCTTTCTTTTGGAGTAATAATAATTTTCGAGTCTGCACCCGAATTATTGCCTGCGAAGTTGGACATTTTTATATTAAAAAAAGTGAACACAATTTTGCAGTTTTTCTTTAATACGAGTATGTTCAAAATTGATAACTAAAGGGCCAAGGCGTCTCCATTGTCTCCAAGTACGAATCCGAGATCAGACCCCGTATCATGGTCGGCCTTATCACTCGATAAGTGACAAGATAGGGGCATCGTCTCGTTCTATGAAACGGTGTCAGCCAGTGACGGACGCTCTATCCTGTCACTTATCGCGTGATAAGGCCGACCATGACACGGGGTCAGAATTGAAAAATTTGGCCGCCACACAGTGGCCTGAAAATCTGGCTTTCATAAACATGATCGAAGTTTTCATAATAAATTACAGTTTTTTTTTAATACTACTAATAAATTCACGTATTAAATGACGCGACAGGCGACATGTTTCGAACTCTTCGGGAGTTCTTCTTCAGGATTAGTGTTTTCGATGTTTGTTTTGAAGAAGAACTCCCGAAGAGTTCGAAACATGTCGCCTGCCGTGACATTTACGTTAATTTTTTAACCGTGGATTTATAAGTAGTATTTTAGATATGTCTCACAAAAGTTTAAATTCGATTATAGCTGTTTTTTTGCTTTAGCCTTTTACGAGACATTATTATGCTAAATTACAACCCTTACGTGATTTAGTAAAAAAACGGAAGGTCATATTTCAGTTATAGCTCTCGAAACTGACTTAGCTACTAGCGAAATTTATATCTTCAAATATAGGTACTTACAGATTTTGTCTTTATTTTCACTTATTATAATTATAACTATCTATAGGTATTCATCATGTTTCATCTGACTGTCGGGGCATATACTATGCGAGAAGGAGCGGGGCAGCAATAGACGCATCAGCGCGGCAGGTACGGGGCGCGCGGGTGATTTCTGATTTTTCCCTGGCGATACGCCCCCTCTTAATTGGCTGGTCTTTTTTGCGATTTCGTGGCTGGTCCCATGGGAAAAGTTGTTCAGTATTATCATCTTATTCGCCTTTAATCATTCCGGATCATGACCCCGAAATCACCCAGTATGATACCACAATTTCAGTACTATTTTGAATAACCTAAGGATATAGAACTTCGTTCGCTTCGCTCGCTCGTTCAATCATAAATTATAATAAAGTGGCAAGATAACTAGTCTCGTTAATAGACCGACGTCATCACCAGTGGGCCTTTTCACGAAGCTACAAGTTACAATTTTACAAGTCGAGTCCGGCAACCCTGGTCAGATGACCAGTCGTTGTTAGTCGAACGTCTCGGAGTTGCCGGTTAAGATTTGTAAAATTATAACTTCTAGTGTAGCTTCGTGAAACAGACCATAGTCCGGGTATCTAACGTGTTAACCAATGCTTTTATACATTTTTCAAGTTTTACAAATGATCAGTACCGCGAATACGAATAAAAAGAAACTTAGAATATCACATAGAATTTGCATAGAAATTACATAAATAACAACTCTCACGGTTCCAACGGAAGAAACACAAATGCATGCAACTTTTCTTTTATCATCCAAATGTTTCCGCTGTATCTGATTCTAAGATTTCCAAGCAAATCATAGGTGGCCGTGACGAATTATACACTTATACACTCGTTACACAAATGCAGTCATTACGAGATGATTGTATACAAAGGCAAGTTCTCTTTTGTTTACTTTATAACTTATAACGGTTGAAGCCGCATACGGATTTTTTATCTATATGTTTATTATTTATTTCAAAAGGTACACGTAACAGACAGTATTCCAAATTAACGAAGAAATACATACCAGTAGACACCCCTGATATTCAGAGCAATGACGCGTAATTCAATGTCGGAGAAGCAACCGGATGGCTCGCGGTATTTGAGCTCCCGAAGTGATGTGGAACCGCCCTGTGCAACCCGAAATGAGCCAACTGTGACTGGTTCGGAAATAGGAGGGGGGTGGTAAAAAAAAAATTATCGCGAGGCAACCGGATGACAAGCGGTAGCCTGAAAGTGTGTACGCTGTTTATATAATTAAATGTTTATGCCATCCCTCCTAGTGCGACCGGAGCCGAGAAAGCGCAAATTGGCACGCTTGTTCTTCATCACATACAGACAATTTCAAGCGGTTGCCTGCCAATTTTTTTTTTGTTTGCTTGCTCACTCGGCTCCGGTCTCACTCACGATGAAAAAACAGAGGAAATCAATTCTCATTTTTACACGTCGATAATATATCAACGGAAGAAACAAAGACGCCTTCGGATTATTTTACTTTTACGATTCCTAATTTGAATTAACACAATGCTGTACATTGCTGCTTATTCCAAACACTGTAAAATAAAAATGCTCTACATTGCTACTTTCGACTCTTTTAGTTAGTATCTGCTGGTCTATTGCGTGACGTTTCGTACGTACGTTGAGCAGATCTACATGTCATCCTTTGTATGGGAAGACGACAGATGAATTATCCTAAAGCCCGTCACAGAATTAGGTATAATATACCGTAAGATACCGAAATATATAGGTATATATATTTAGCAAGGCATCTTACGGTATATTAGATTACGATATATTTTGCGTACAATTTGAAAAGAGTCCACACACTGCTATGATATATATTTTGCCTATTTTGTATATAAATAGCAGTAGCTACGATAGCCTAGTGGTTCAGGCATGCGGCTGTCAAGCGGCGGTCGTGGGTTCGAACACCCGCTCGTAACAATGAGTTTTTCGGAACTTATGTACGGAATATATACTTATAAAGTTAGCTTGTCGGTGAAGGAAAACATCGTGAGGAAACCGGTCTAATCCGAATAAGCCCTAGTTTTTTCCCTCTAGGTTGGAAGGTCTGATGGCAGTCGCTTTCGTAAAACTAGTGCCTATGCCAAATCATGGGATTAGGTGTCAAAGCGGACCCTGGGCAAAGCGGACAACCGGGAATAACGCTAGGATGATGGTATATTATAGCTAAGTCGGAAAAGTTAAGTAATCACCCCTCTGGACATGTTATAGGTATTATAATATGATGTATGACATTCTCAAGTGTAACAAGAATGTTTTGACCCGACAGCTGGCAATTTAAATCATAACGGTCGTGGGCTCTCTAGTGAATCATCTTTCCGCCTGATTCACCTCCCGCACCGCGGAACTAAGCGCCGTAACGCCCTATACAAAACATATGCACTTACGACATTATAATACTGAAACACCCCGCCTTTGTACGAGAACGCCGGTGGAAATGAACGAATGTATAGACTTGTCATTACGAATTGAACTCTCGGGTTTATTACCTACGATTGATATTTGAACGGATTTTGTTAATCTCAAATTATTTACCAATGCACTAGGGCATGTCGTAGTACGACAGTCGTACGTAAAACATAACGCTTAAGACCTTTTGATACTGGGTTGTACTGTACCGCCTTTGTACTCATAAGGGAGAAATGTGGTTTGCGATTCGATGCTTTTAAGGCTTTTCAATATTGGATAGGCTAAAGACGATTTGCATTATTGCATGCGTGCATAATGACTATGTTTGTGCGTACAGTCAGACACAGATAGCTGGAAAATGGTGAAAAAAAATAACACGCCATTGCCGATGCGGTTCCGTTTTTAATATAATGATAAGTTAATACCGTGCTCAAATAAATAAAATTTCTTCACAACCTATTCAGAAAAAAAGTAATTGTTGACCATACAATGAGAATTAAAATTTTCCTCATAGAAGATGTGAAAAGCAGTACGTGCCACGCGGTAGTAAAATTATTTCCATCTTGAGATCAACTTGAATCCCTTCGTACGCTTTACTCAGGATTCAATATACCGCCCACGCTGTAAATATATAATTTTGCTACCTTGAGACCCAATCTACTATAACCAGTTTTTTAACTTTTTATTATTTTTGTGTCTAATCAATCTAATCATAAACATGAACCATAAAAACCAAAACGAAAAATTTGCTTTGAGAAAAACGTTTAAAAACGATATGTGTGGCGTTTTTATTTATTGTGCGTTGGGTTGTTTTTAAATAAATATATATTGAATCATGTTTTTGTCTAGAATATTTTTTTCTTTCAAAAACTGATTTTGACTTCTTTTTCTTGAACCATCCAACACTTTCGCATTCAGATCCGGTCAAGCAATCCCGGAACAACCTTAACCCGCAAACGCAAGGATATATCCGGGAAAATCCGGACTCGTCGTCACCGCTTCATTTACATGGCGACTACACCTATTTCCGCCAAGGTGCGTCTACAACGCAAAACGCACGTATCTACATATGCCTATCATAGTGACATACGACGTTTAGTAGCGTACCGATAAGGCGCGTGCTGTTACATAAAAAGGGCGTATCTCCATACACGAGTAATAGTGAGATACGACGTTTTGATGTAGAAAAGTAAAGGTGCGCCTGCACAAAGGCTCATGAAATGTGTAACAACGGTCGACGCTTGGAGTTAACTTATTTATACACAAAGAAAGAATAATAAGAATAAGTATACCTACATTATTCATGGTCAATATGCTTGAACCAAGAAATTAATTAGGACGCTAAATTATTTGGAATGAAGCGAAATTATTGAAATTATCTAGAGCCAATATCTTTTTATCTTGATTAGGACGCTAAATTATTTGGAATGAAGCGAAATTATTCAAATTATCTTGAGCCAATATCTTTTTATCTTGATTCGAGAGAATCATAGAATAATAAATGATGATTTCTGTTTAATTCAAGATGGCGGTCTTCCTAATGCATTTATTTTCTTGTTAATTTTTTTTTGTGCGTAATATGAAAAGCAATTAATTAATGTAAACGATTAATCATTAAATGCTTGAAGTTTGCATAACCAAATTACCTATATACCAAATTTAACCCTTTCAGTGCGCATGGCATACTCCCCACGGCAAGATTAGTTGCTAGTGTCGACGCCTAATTTTACGCTACTTATAGTACTTATGATTGTGAAATAAATAAATAATTTAATTTTATTCTGCAAGTGGGGCGTAATGGCACTTTTACAAGTCAACATTCTACCATGACATGAGCATTACTTAGTAGTAAACTTGCTGCGTTGATTTCTTGCATAGAACTTTATAGTAAAAAAAAAAGTTAAAAAAAAAGGAAAATTGTAGGCTATTTATTTGAATAAAGAAAAATATTAACCCATATTGCTTTAACATAAAGTTCCCATGCCACACACCGTGCAAAGTTGAGAACTAGGACGTTAACTACTGTACCACTATTCACAAGAACACCCTGTAACTAGAAATAAGTATTCTTGCAAATAAACATATTATATTCCTTACTTGCTGAGCTACCATTACCCAATACCCAAATACAATACCAAAACACACACACAATACCCAATACACATGCACATTTACCCAATAGTTGGTTCGCAATTCGCAGAAGAACGCACCCTTCTACCTGATGGTACCCGAGCCCCAGGAGCAATAAATCCCAAAACTACAATGCATTTCAAAGAGACTTAAGAAAGGTTCAATTCTACCGTACTTTTGGTAAGGAACGTCTACCTAGGGTAGCCTTTACGATAACAAAAACTGGTTTCTTCCCTTGCTGCTCCAAATATAACCGATTTAAAACTGAGACGTAATTTCCACCGTTCGCTGTATGTCAATAGGAATGTTAAAATGTGTGAATTACCAGAGATTTGCGAAGCTGTGGTTTAAACGAAGTTCTTCGCTCCAGCTTGGAACAAAATTCTTTCGAATGTCCGGTTGTCCTCTACAGGTCGCATTCAGGCCTTTAAATAGCGCTATTTTCGTATAGCGCTATCATTTATAACGTTATTATTCCTAAAACCGCTATACTCAAAAACGATATTTGACGCGCTGTATAGCGATATCCATTATAACGTTATAAATCTAAACCATTAATATAAAACCGATACTTTTTTAACCGATAGGTATAATAATGTTATAACGTTATAGGCTACCCCTTTCTCGCATTCAGTATAGCCTACTCGTGCAATGTAAGCGATGTGATTACGTAACATAGGTTGTTTGTTAGAGTGCACGACGTCATAGTAAAATACAGAATTTTTCGATTTGCTCGGCTTGTCGGCGCAGGTTGTAGCCTGATACGAATATCCTGACTAATAATTTTCAAATCAGATTGTCTTTAGCTACTCTGTGCCTCATTAATCGGAAATGCATCATTCCATAAAAAACATGCCATGTAAAAAAGAGGTCAAGTCTCGAAACCCTTCCACCGTAAAAAGTTGTGAGATATTTCGTAGAGCCAAGTCTCAGGCATTCTTTGATCTTTATTTGCTTGCTAAATAAAATTTAGTGACTTGGCAATCACACAATACTACATAGCTTTAGGTATGCAGAAATCTATTAATGCAGGAAAGTTGTGTGATTGCCAAGTTACAGAATTTTATTTAGCAAGCAAATAAAGATTAAAGTATGCCTAAGACTTGGCTCTACGAAATATCTCACAACTTTTTACGGTGGAAGAGTTTCGAGACTTGGCCTCTTTTTTACATGGAATGTTTTTGCTTGCTAAATAAAATTCTGCACCGTGGCAATCACACAACTTAACTGTATTTATAGATTTTTGCATACTTACCTAAAATTATGTAGTATTGTGTGATTGCCAAGTCACAAAATTTTATTTAGCAAGCAAATAAAGATTAATAAGAATGCCTGAAACTTGGCTCTACGAAATATCTCACTACTTTTTACGGTGGAAGAGTTTCGAGACTTGGCCTCTTTTTTACATGGAGTGTTTTTTATGGAATCTCACTTCTTTTTGTAGGTTAATGTGTTATCCATACATACAAACTATGAATGCAGGCCCATTCTTGCTTTTGAATTTTCCCATTCACTGCAAATGTAACTTTGTAATCCTATATATTTGTATAGGATTACAAAGTAATGTATACAGTTGGTGTATCTAGAAAACTGTGTTGAAATAGCATTTTTTTATAGTTTTCCCTTTATGTGGCCATTAAACCCTAACTCTGTACCAAATTTCAGCTCTCTGAGTTAATGGGAAGTACTAGTTCTATTTTGATGATCATGAGTGAGTGAGTGTCATAAATGCGAAACTTTGCTTTCGCTTAACTTCGGAACTAAATGACCTACAGACTTGAAATTTTGGATTTTAAGTATGTGATTATAGCTTACTGGATGACGAAAATTTCTGCATTCTGGTCTTATCCAGAGGTTCTCAAATAGGGGCCTGAAAATGTGGCGAAATGGTTCCAGTAAAGGATGGTACGGCAGTGTTTGCTTCGCGGTCGACTTGGCGGGGGCACTGCTGTGCCCCCAGATATTAATGGCATTGTTATAACATGGTAAATTATTAATAATTTAAATGCCTGCATCAAATGTTTCTGCTTAGCCCGTTGGTTGACTGGTAGAGAATGCCTTATGGCATTAAGTCCACCATATATACATTTTTTTTGTATTGTGTCACAAAGTTTAAATAAATTAAACCGGTCTCATGGCACCAGCACGCACATTACGGATGGATGGTCAGCTAAGATGCTTAAAATGAGGTGGAGAGAATGAGGATTTATCTATATATGTAAAAGAAGACTTCCTGACTAATTCATCAACGCACAGCCGAAACTACTGGGACTAAAAAGAAGGGACAAGATGGAATTTTTGGAAATCCCATCCCTATGGGGGTTAAATAGGGGTGCAAAGTTTGTGTGAGGGAAACTTTTTTTTTTAACTAGAGACTTGAAACTTTGTAGAAAGATTACTTATTAAGATGCATAAAAAGTTCTTGCAGCGTTTTAGAAAATTCCACTCCTAAGGGGGTTAAGTAGGGGACAGTGGTGCAATGTTTGTATGGGGGAAACATTATTTTTTGAACTAGAGACTTGAAACTTTGTAGAAACATTACTTATTAGAATAGAAAAAAGTACTTTCTGTGTTTTAGAAAATTTCATCCCTAAGGTGGTTAAATAGAGGTGCAAAGTTTGTATGGAGGGAACTTTATTTTTTGAGCTAGAAACTTCAAACTTTGTAGAAAGATTACTAAATACAATACAAAAAAAGACTGTCAGCGTTTTAGAAAATTCCACCCCTAAGGGGGTTAAATAGGGGTGAAAGGTTTGTATGAGAAACACTTTTTTTGAGCTTGAGATTTGAAACGTAGAAAGATTACTTATTAGAATAGAAAAACAGTTAGTACTTTTAACGTGTTAGAAAATTCCATCCCTAAGGGGGTTAAAAAGGTACTTATGCAAGATTAGGATGAGAAACATTTTTTTTGAGCTAGAGATGGGCAACTTTGTGGTACGATTACTTATTAGAAAAAAAAAATCCTTTCATCGTCTTGGAAAAATACCACCCCTGAGGGGGTTAAAAGTGTTAAAACGGTATTCAAGGTTAACATGGAGAGCAAGAAAATATAGTAAGATATTTCTAATGTCAGTCTTAGTCTGTATGTTAAAAGACAACAAAACTGATTTCAGAGTTTTTTTTTAATTCATCCCCTATAGGCGTTAATGGGGCTTCAAAGTTTATATGGAGGGAAAAGTATTTTTTTAAGTAAGATTTTTTAATTTTGGTCTTAAAATAGAGAGAGCAGATTAGTAGATTTTTTTATTCATCACCTAAGAGTGTTTAAAGGGGATTCGAAGGCCGTATAGGGTCAAGACAATTTTAAAGTAAAACATTAGTGTAACTACGATTTTAGACGGTTTGTTTAAAACTAAAAAATACATTTCAATTTTATTGAAATTCATCCCCCAAGAGGGTTTCTAGGGGGTTCAAAGTTTATACGAAGAGCAAGATATTTTTAAAATAATAGATTTATTACTTAGGTTATGGACCGTTTGTTTAATGATTAGAAAACGATTTCAGCGTTTTTTGTATTCATCCCCTAAGAGAGTTAAAAGGTTTGAAGGTTGTATAGAGAGCAAGACCTTTTTTAAAGTAAGACTTACAGATTTGAACAGTTACCAGAAATGTAGGATAGGTTAGGTTAGAACTTAGAACTGCGATGCTCCCAGAATCGAATAGATTTAATCGACATTGGGTACTTATTATTATAACAGTAATGTAGCTTAGTAGACATGTAAAAATATATTTTTCTTTAATACTGTATGAAAACGTCTGTTGATGATTCTTAAGATATTTATGTTTGTAAAAACGAAGTTTTCAATTTAGATTTATCAATTTAAACTAACGAACTCATCGCACTGTTACCTTTTACGTTGGTCTAATCCCTGAACGGATTTAGATGAAATTTCCCGTACAGATAATTTGAGACCCTTGGAAGGATATAGGATAGTTTTTGTATATCTTTAAGATGGTAGAAGTGTGTTTGGGACAGCGATAAATAGCTTGCACCGAACATAATTTAATAGCAATATTTTTTCTAAGACCATAACAAGTTCCACGCGAACGAATCCGCTGGCAACAGCTAGTTAGGACACAGGTAGGACAGCGATAAATAGCTTGCACCGAACATAATTTAATAGCAATATTTTTTCTAAGACCATAACAAGTTCCACGCGAACGAATCCGCTGGCAACAGCTAGTTATTTATATAAATATTTAGTGACTAAGGATTAATTAGAAAAGGAGGATGAATCGTAAGAAAAGGAGGATCGATACATATTTATGTGTACCAATCGTCCTTGGTCTCCCCTATCTATCGCGAGCCTATCTAGACAGATTATGGCGAAGAACCGAAATCGAAAATTCACACATTCTTTGGTTTCATAATCAGATTTTATTTAACTTGTCGTTTTCGGAATGGCTCTAAATCAAAAATAAAATAAAATGTCGGAAACTAAAAGTATATTTTAATTTTATTACGATTAATGAACAAAAGCACATACCAACATACCTATGCATAATTTTTTGCTCACGGCAACACCGTCGGTCGTAGGGCTTGTTTGGAATAGACGGTCCTAATACTGGGAGTCTGCGATTTAGTGCCGAGACAAACAATTAACATAAAAAATATTGACCCTCTTACATATTGTAATAGTGTATACCTAGGGGCTATTAAGATTGGCACTCTTTCTTTTTATTTATGAGCAAGTCCACGAATCTGTGGACAGCGTTGCGTTTCCTGCGTCCCATTTTTATTCCGCCATTTATCGTCGCAACCAACCAAATATTCACAATTCACAACCAATTTGCAAATGATCGAGGTAAACAAGCATTAATAAGATTTAGAAGCTAGAACAACATAACGGCAACGTCGCACGTCGCGCTACGGCCCACGTGGTGGCTTGTTGGCATTGGCACAGAGCGGCAACGGCGCAGCCGTAGCGCGCGGCTCGCATTTTAAAACGATATTATAACGTTATTATATATCGTTCTGTTATTCATTCTGTTACGGTATTTATATCGTTATGGAGAATATTGATTTTGTTATAACGTAATTTTCGAACACTAACGGAATATACCGTTATAATTCCGGTTCATTTTATAACGTTTTAAAGGCCTGGTCGCATTTCTCAACCGTTTCACGTGAAATGTTGTAAGCAGTATTATTAATGAATAGATTTTCTTTTCGATAAAGTTTTTCGATATTAAAAAAAATAGGAAAATAAGACAAGCTCGCGAGTTCCACAGCTCACAGAGCCACCAATATAAGTAATTGACACCAATCTGAAAAGCATGCCAGCTGTCAAATATATAAAAATAAAACACATATTGGTTGGATATTCAGCCTTACCCAGACATGAGTGGCAGGCTGGATTATGATAATGGCCTAATGGGGCTTCTAAACGGGCAACATTTTTAGGGCAATGTGTGGCCGGCAAGTATGTGCATCCTGCTCTAGCGTTTGTACGCGTAAATAGTTGCCGGCCAGAAATTGCAGGAAAATGTGGCCCGTTAAAAGCCCCATAATAATTCGCATTATTCAGTCATAACCACCGTTTTAGTGTCTGTCAATTAAAAACTCACTGGAGCCGATTCTACAGTGGCCTCTAAACTTCCTAATTTTATTTAGGTGTCGCTAAAGCACTTTGCTATTCTGTGAGCAGCTGTCATAATCAAATGACAGCGCTAATTTGAATCTGACGTTTCTTATTTTAGGCGGTCTATACAACTTACTTAGCTGCCTAAATGCTATTCTAAATATGTCGTTTTAAATCTGCCCCTTAAATTATGTCTAAAAATTAGACAATTTAGTTTTAGGGTAGTTAAGCCATGTGCACGTAGAATCGGGTCCACTAGGTATCTTAGGCTAGCGTTAAAACCCGTCGCTAAATCGCGTTTTGGTAAGGTCAGTTACATAATGAATAATGCATGTTAGGTATCTAGAATACTAGAAACGGACAAGATAATGTCGTAACATACCTACCCAGTCCCAGGTGTTCGTCGTCGTCGCGGGAAATCGAAGATTTATGCTAAACAAAAACAGTGGGTAACTAACCTAACCTAACCTGCCACGCATTTCAGAGAATGGGTCATATTTTGTTTAGTTTGATTTAGTGTTCAGTCATTATGTGGACAAGGACACGTCCAAAGTTTAAGGCCTTTTAGTAGTATTATAGGTACCTAAATTGTGAACTATTTACATGTCTACAGGACTAAAGGAAAGACGCCTAGTTTTTGTCCCTGATTTTGACTCTACTGAGCAAGGCAAATTCAATTAAGAGTTTAAGAGTCAATCGGCTCGAGACTCCTATCCTATGAAGTCGTAAGCATCCTTGGGCTGCGGTGTCTGGTTATCAGGCAGACCATACCTATGCTTATTTTATTTACCACTGTCGTGGTCGTGGTAGGTATACAAGAGGCATATCCTATGGTCGTACTTTTTTATGAAATCAATAAATACAAAGCCATATTTGCGATCAATTTGCCGGCATAAATTAATAACATCAAACAGAGAAAGTACCTAATGCAATGGATAGGCTTCCTAACGGGTCAAAACAACGAGCACTTATTTGAGAAAATAATTGAATAATTTGCTCATACTAATTACGATGTTGTTATGTTTATGCAAATGAATAACTTTACAGTTCACACTCTCGTTTCACAATGATCAAACCGTCTCCTATGAGTTAGCCTAATTTTTTATACCTATGTTTATATGCTAAAATACCTATGTTTATCTGTATATTTGATTCAATGATTGCTGTGAAATAATTTAACCTCTTGACCATGGTTATCTGACAGTGTAATCAATTAGCACCTTATCGACTTATCAGTTAGGTGTCACGGGGTATGCCGAGTATGACAGTTAAAAATGTAAATAACTCTTTTTACTATCGGCGGTTAGAAGGTTAATTGTCAAGGCAGCTAGAGCCCATTAACTCTGCAACATATGGACATTAAGCTGCCCAGCTATAACGATTGCTAAACATGACCATAAAACCTATCATGCTAGCTGCCCTGCTACGGACTAATGTAGCGATACGAGCGTAGCGTAGCAGTGAATGGGTTAGGAAATTAAACCGTTATCCAACCACATTCTTCCTCAAAGGTTCCACACCACTGAGCTGCAAAGAGCCAAGATTTTATGTTTTTTAGTTAATTTATTATGTTCACGTAACACATCCAAATACATCAATAATACAATAGCATAATAATATGGTTTTCATACAAAATGGATATATATCGGATATATATCATAAATATCCGATATTTTAATATTTATAATAAATATCGGATATTTTCGAACCCTGGTTGTTATAGCGGCCACAGAAATACATCATCTGTGAAAATTTCAACTATCACGGTTCATGAGATACAGCCTGGTGACAGACGGACGGACGGACAGCGGGGTCTTAGTAATAGGGTCCCGTTTTGCCCTTTGGGTACGGAACCCTAAACAGTTAGCACCCCAGCCTCCCAATCGCAACGCGGTTTCGTATACTCACATCTACGTGCCGTTTTTAGGGTTCCGTACCCAAAGGGTAAAAACGGGACCCTATTACTAAGACTTCGCTGTCCGTCTGTCTGTCTGTCACCAGGCTGTATCTGAAGAACCGCGGTAGCTAGACAGTTGAAATTTTCACAGATGATGTATTTCTGTTGCCGCTATAACAACAAATACTAAAAACAAAATAAAATAAATATTTAAGGGGGGCTCCCATACAACAAACGTGTTTTTGCCGTTTTGTCTGTCGCCAGGCTATATCTCAAGAACCGCGGTAGCTAGACAGTTGAAATTTTCACAGATTATGTATTTCTGCTGCCGCTATAATAACAAATACTAAAAACAAAATAAAATAAATATTTAAGGGGGGCCCCCATACAACAAACGTTTTTTTTTCAGGCTGTATTACAAGAAGCTATAGCTAGACAGTTGAAATTTTCACAAATTATGTATTTCTATTGTCGCTATAACAACAAATACTAAAAACAAAATAAAATAAATATTACACACGTCTGTACACGTGTTAGTTTGTCTATCTTGTTGTTCCTGATCTCAACTCAATTGCTCAAAGGTTAACTGGAAGAGATCCCTTACAGGGATAAGTTCGCCTCTGTACCGATTTAACTTTTTTTTTGTCTGTATTTTTACCTGTGTCTTGTGTACAATAAAGTATTTACATACATACATACATATTTAAGGGTCCTCCCATAGTCCGACTCGCACTTGGCCGTTTTTTTAATATACCTACAAACACACTGAAAACTTATTATTATGTTTTATTTATTTTATATTTAGTTATAAGACTTACAAGTAGGCTGTAACTATTACGCCGCCATAAATTTCGTGTTGCCAGCATGAGTTTTTTTCAAATTTACCGCCTTTTTCTAATGAATACGACTCATCACATCTCTCATCTTGTCATACACAGTTCGCCTACTGGGCCATGTGTGCGCGCCGGCTCATCTTGCCAGACTACATATCGTGGAGTCAGACTTGTGTGAATGCGGAGACATTGGAGACTTGAATCATATTTTTCTTTCATGTCCTTTACTCAACCATGTCTCTTTTTACGATGATCTTTCCTACATCCATCCCTGTCTTGTTAGCCTCAAAAGATCCTTGTTTCATTCTATATCCGCTTTCATTTTACTTAATGATATCCGTATTTAGTTAATTTTGTTATTTACATATTTTATTAACTCTTATTCTGAACTGATCGTATCTTTCCAAATTCCGTTATCCGTATTCCTACTTTCCTAACGTTTCCCTGCTTTGTCGGTGGCAAAACGCAAACCGCGTTCAGCCAAAAGAAAAAAAGTTCGCCTACCCTAGTTACCTAAGTTTCAAGGTGAGAGGGGGAGGGGGAGGGGGAGAGAACATGGCGAATGTGCAGCTGTTATATTTGCACAAAGCAGCCGTCAGCGCCCCTATAATATTTATATTTGTTTGTGTTTTTTTCTACTAGTTTGGGTCCATTCCTGGCACTGGAGGGTAGTAAGGAAACTCATATAGGTATCTCTCTAATCCTATGTTACTAATGAAAATAATAATCATTCTCCTACCGTTACTCGATGATGAAAATGTATGAAAAAAAAAGTTATCGCTATCAGCTTGACATGATTAGAGCAAGACTACTCGAAACACTCGAAAGTAGCATAAATTTAAATTAACCATTAACACGCTAATGTTAAAACCGTTTACTACATATTAGAAACCTTATTATCAAGAATCTAAAGTGGGCAGGTTAATTTAACATGTGAAAGAAATATCGTGATAAAAGAATTTCTTCGCAGTTGCGGTCAAAGAGCCGGACGCTGACTGATCAATCTTAAATGAAGGTCAACGACTTTAGCCGACCCGGTCGAAACGACTCTGACCCGGTTATAAGACATCCGGATATTGTTGGCAGATTGGCACCACACACGTGGTGACCTTTGCCGCCATCAGTAAAAAAAGTTGGGATAAAAACCGCGTTTGTACGGAAACTACTATTGTGGTTTTAATTGAAACGAAAGAGACGGAGATTGTTCACTACGAAATGAATGGATCAGCTGGAAGCGTAACAATAGGTACGTACATTAAATTATTCCGCGGATTTGGATAATGCAGCGGTCAAACTGCTATGCGCCGAGCGGTAGGTATGTTACGATTTACCACAGAAACCGGTCTGCACAACTCGTGTCTACCTACATCGTCAATTCAGTCACCTCGTACTTTCTTACAAAGCTATAAACAAGATATCCATTCCAAACACGAGTTTGCCACAGGTTAAATATTGATTTAACGATAACATTTGCAGTTCGATTAGGAAGGAATGCACTGTAACGGTTAACTTTTGAAATACGAACAAAGAACAAGTCGGGGCGAGTACTTTTACCTGGTTTCACCACGTCGGTGGGCACATGCAGGCCGGGATTGGTGCAATTTGATAGGAGACACAACTTTTACACCGAATCACGGTCTAAGCGTGGCCACCGCAGTGAACGACCGGCGGCCGCGTAACGGGACAGCGCGCCGCGGATGCTGCGTAGCGGTCCTCGACGACCGGGCCCGCTTGGATAGGCCGGGACTGGTGCAATATCACAGAAACCGAATATAGCGCCAGTCTCCGCCCAGCCACACGGGCCTCCCGGACAAAGGATGCCCACTCGCCGCTCGCAGACACCGCAGCTCGATCTTCTTTCGACGCCAGCTTCTCTGAACTCGGGGAGTCGTTGTTAGTGAAAGTCACACACTTTATTTGAACTGTATCGGAACGCACGTATTAGCGGGATGAGCGCGTGCGGCACGCGCGACTGCCGGCGACGGAGTGTCGGCGGCGGGGCGCGACGCGGGCGCAGCTGTCGCGCCTCGGCCCCCCGCGACCCGCGTCCCGCCGGCCCTTTATCGTTCTGGGAAGTGGTTCCTGAACTTCCCGATTGTGTTACCCGACTGCTTCGCGTTACCCGACTATCGGGTAAAATTGAAATTTGAAAGTTGCGCTCCTTGACCGGGCGATGACGTTGTCTCAGCGAGCCGAGGTTCGCGTGATCACTCGTGTAGCATTGATACAGATATCAAGGTGACTGAAATTACAATATGTTTTATCGGAACTGGAATCCTGTGAACGCACATAAAGTTGTTTACCGTACACTTTCATTTTAAATTTAAATGTAGATCAAGTAAGTGGAACCGGTCGTTTGATCGATTACAATAAGAGATTTTTAATGAGCTCCGTCGATAGTGACGATGGTGGGTGGTTAGGATTTTGAGATACGTTAATAAGTTAATTAATGAATTTAATTGTGCTCAAATACCTAACATACTTTAACTTGATTACTTTGGTTAGTTACCTTCTTAAAAATAGTTATTAAATCTATATATTATTTATAGATTGTGATGATGTGGTGATAGACGGTGTATGCATTTTATTACTTATAGAAATAAATGTAGGTATTAGTAGTGTGTTTCAGTTTTGGGAGTGTGATAAATATGTCAGAATTTCAGGTTTTCATATTAAAACCTTTCGTTTTCAATTATTTACATTAACATAATGATATTGATATTTATTTATCTCATAATATTACATTGCATTATAAATAACATTAATGTAAATCTATATGATTTAATACTAAGATCGTCAAGGGTATAATAATGGATAATAAAAAATTAAAATTAAAAATACAAATACCACTGCATGACTTCTCAGCCTTACGGCTTCCTGAATTCGTCCATGCAATATATTGTACTTTCCAAAAGTATTTTTTTTTATTGGGACTGGAATTCCGATACACAAACCACGTCTTTCAATTCCTTCGGTAATTTTTCATATAGGGTAGGCCCCATCACTTCGCGTTATTTGGCACACAACGCTGGCCTTTTTCGAACAATCATACATACCTGTCACAATAATCACGCCTGTTTTCCGAAGGGGTAGGCAGAGATCACGGATTTCGACGTTTTACGATCTTGACCAACCTTTCTAGCTTCATTCACTTTCTTTACATTCTGCATACATGCTTGTCGGTTTAGGGTACTCTTCTCTTGACCTGACCTTTCTTCAGGATTTGTCCGATTTGGTCGGGAAAAGTTCGACGAGGTCGTCCCCTTTCAATTGTACCATCAACTTTCCCTGATACACTCTCTTTGTTAATCTTCTTTTATGCATCCTCTACATGCCCTCATCTTAGCATACCCTTCTCAATTTTTGTCACTACATCTTCAGTCACACCACAACTCTTAACACACTATTTCTTATTATATCCTCAGTCCCCTCACTGCATTCACTTGACTGTGATGTTTCTTCTGCCACACACAACTTTCACTACCATACATAAGTGTCAGGAATAACACCCCCTTAAGCACAGCCAGACGTTCTTTTTGAGATATTTTCTGGCTGCTCAAAAAGTCGTTGAGAGCTCCGTTTACACCATTCCCAGCATTCACTCTCCTTTCAATATCTCTCTCATGCTTTCCATCCCTAGTAAATAAAGTCCCCAGATCCAGATACACGACCTCTTTCAATACATTACATACAAATATTTTTCTAGTATGCGAATATATTGTGTCTAGTGTTATTTTTAATATTGATAATAATTGTTGTGTTTTTTGAAGTGAAAACTTCTTCAGCGGCGCTGAGCACTTTTTGGGATTGGGAAAAATTGTTTTGTTCGCCGCCGGCGGCGGGCGAGCCGGCCCGTCGCACCCAACGCGCCCGCGTCCCGTCCACCTAAATACTTGATAATCTTTTATAAATTTGCACCAAATTCATTTTTAGGGTGACACCGTAAGATGTCACGTGACCTGATCGAAAAACTGTTACAATGCTATTGAGTTTTCACTTCTGCCGGCAAATTAATGCTAACGCTACAATTGGATTATATATTCAACGGATAGAATTGAAAAATCAATCAAATACTTATTTTGTGTTATAAGGTATAGGTATATGAAGATATGAGCCTCGTTACTAATAAATATATAAGAGGACATTGTTATATATTATACATAATATTATATTATATAGGGATAAAACGATTGTTGCAACAATAACTCAGTGGCTTCTTGTATATAGGTACCTACACCATTTAGTATTGTACCATAATACCTTTTTTTATCAAATTCACTGAACAGACGTCTGGCGCTTGTGGTCTGGGTGAACCAACATTTCAGAACCACTTATTTTTTTGCTTGATAAACCTCACTGTGCAAGTTGTGGTTAATGGAAACTGGATTTCGGCAAAACATTGAGCTGTCTTAATATTAAGTATTTTTATTAAACAAAGAACAGCCAAAATACCGTTAAGTATATTATGCTACACTTAGGACTACAATTTGCAAAGAATTTGATCACAAAATTAATCTGTTTGACCTTAAGTTTGAGTGTGTAGAGGATGAGGATTGCCGTTTGTAACTTTTTACTGTGCAATATAGTTAAGATATATAAATAAAATTCACAGGGGTAAATATTTTTTTTGCGATTATTTTACATTCATCGAAACAAAACAATTTACAAATTATTTATCCCAAAAACCGTTAATCGGGACAGCCAGTTTGTTCAGCTGGCAACCCCGCGATATTCGACATTCGAACATTTCGAACCGATTCCGCGCCCTACCTGCGTTCGCGCCACCGCCACATTATCGGTGAGAGAAAATTAAAAAAATATTCAGTCAAATATCCACGCACGAGCCACGTGGTCATAAATGTTATTTATCACAATTGGAACTAAATGACGTCACGCTTTTTTGTATTGTGACATAAGGGTCGTTTTTAATTACGCCGTGGAATTTCCCCGCTGCAATGGTGAAATCGATTGGAGGCAGATGTTTGAATGATTTCGAAACGTATTGATGGGTCCTTTGTATCTTTTACCTACACTGTCGCGAATACGTAGATATTTCAAAAAGATTTCCTGTTTATTTATTTTTATCAATTTAATTCGTAATTTCAAACGAAGAGGTAAAGAGCATAAGGAAGGTAGATAGGTAGGTACTTATTAGATTGAAAGCTTCCGCGGATGTGTTAATGCACTGTGTCAGTTTGAAGGACCTTTTTGCCTTTAGCTGGCGACGCCGAGTCCTCAAATCTATATAGGGTCGGCGACGTGGGTTGTGACTCCTCTGGAGTGTCCTTTGGCTACGGTGTCGGCTTGCCATCATCATCAGGCAAGCCGTACACTGGTTTTAAACAGCTAGGGTATAATAAAAAGTCGGACATTGTCATTTTTAAATGATGAAGCTGTCTGAGGTTCCTTCTATTTTTACCAGCTTTTATCAAAATATGTTATTTTATCAGTTTGTTAGTGGGACAAATATGGAACTAAATTTTCAAGCAGTTAACCTCTACCGAAAGTATAGTTTGGATGGCAATTCAATATTATGGTACGATCGAGCTGATCTGATGATGGAGACAGAAGGTGGCCATGGGAATTCAGTAATTGACCGACGTAACCCCGTTGTGTTTGGCGTTGGGTTCGTTTAGAATCGTCTCGACGAGAAATTGATGAGGGTATACAGAAAAGTACAGTTGGCAATAAAAGCTTGTATAGAAACTTATTTAAAGTTTGCACCGTAATTTAAGTAGTGGTAATATGCAGAAAATATATAAATCAGTTTTGTTACTAGATCCATTTAGAAGCTTTTCCAGTTACCGTGCAAATTTGTCATTTTCTGTGCGTAAACTTTTTTGCATTTGACCGACTAAAGAAAGTGGGTATGATCAAAGATCCACTACACTGAGCATGGTAACTAACTAACTACTAACTAGTAGGTATGCGCGCGCAGCAATTTTCCCACGTTTTCTTGAACAACAGCATTATCGACGGTGACCACTTACCATCGCATCATACCAACTACCATCGCCGTTACGTTACTTACGCGGCGGCCATTACTCGTACGGGTTGTTTTTATGTCGTGCAATATTTGATCTGGCTCCATATGTTCGTTTAGTTTTGCCTGATTCATATTATTGGACGAGCGAACGAGATTCTTCGTTTTACCTTGGGCCAAAATTCTTACGTATTACATTTTGAGCAGGTCAGGTTCAATAATTATATATTTTTTGTGATTTACATTTTTCGAAAAAAAAAAATATATATATATATAAATACAGGGTCTATCAGTATCTACTCCCTACTTAGTGATAACTGAGTGATTACTATTATCTTCAAAATTTGGAACATGGTTCTTCAAAAATTTGGAGTAGGCAGTTCATACTTTGCATATATGATTACTTTCCGTAAAATAGAGTTGGTTTTTTTTTAAAAACTCAACCGTTCAACAAGGGCATTGTTATGAAAGTAACGTTGAACTAGTGAGCGGAGCGAACGAAGTTCTATGCTTCAGCTTAGGCCGATAATCGTTCGTAAGTCAGATGTCCCGCTGTCCCGCTGTCCGGCTGGACTCCTCCACAGGTCACATTTCTCAATCGGTTCTCGTGAAATTCTGTAAGCAGATACACTAATAACTTACATGGTTTTTAGGGTTTTTATGTTGACCCGCTTTTCAAAAAAAAACATTTTTTTTTAATATCAGGTTGCGAGTTCTTCAGCTGCTACGGTAGCATAGTGATTCAGGCAGGCGGCTGTCAAGCGACGGTCGTGGGTTCGAATCTCGGCTGAATGAGTGTTTCGGAACATAATATTTGCCGTTAGCTTTTCGGTGAAGGGAAACATCCTGAGGAAACCGGTCTAATGCCAATAAGGTCTTGTTTTCCCTCTGGTTTGGAAGGTCAGATGGCAGTCGCTTTCGTAAAACTAGTACCTATGCCAAATCTTGGGATTAGGTGTCAAAGCGGACCCCGGGCTCTTCTAGGGCACAACCGGGAATAACGCTAGGAAGATGATGACGTCAGGGTCGCGAGTTCCTCAGCACACAGAGCCACTAGATTAGAAAAGAAAACATCATTCTAAAATGCATAGGCACTTGAGTTACTTAGGTAGGTAGGTAATAAGGTAGGTACTTCATTAAAGTGTTACTCTCAGAAAGGGGAGTAGGTACTGAAGTGATCTTAAGTACTTAGTAGAAGAAAACGTTTTAATTTAGCCGGTTTTTAAATCCATTCATCAGTTCAATTCGCAAAAATAAATTAGGTGCCGTATAAGGAAAACGTCTCGGTGCCTAATACGTGACACTTTCAATCTTATGTCTAAAGTTAGTGGTGAACAATAGGGGTGTAGACACTACATAAAATAATCAATAATCTCATATTTTCTCGAAAAAGGATTAAAAATGTAGTCAAACGGAGAAAAAATCAAAGCAGGTTAAATAACAATAAATAAATAACCCGATCAAGTGAACCCGGGGAAGTTTCAAGTGTCCAAAGTTTTAAGAAGAGGTATGCTCTGTCCCTTTTTCGCAAAACGCAACTTCATATGAAACGATGACTGCTTGTAGATTGTGACGTCACTATTCACTAATAGAACGTGCCGCGCCCCATATCGTGTTCGGCGCCGCTGTCGACGCGGCCCGCCGCGCGCGCGACGCGCTCTGCGGCAGCCTTATTATGACGTCACACACTGTTTGCGTTTTCTCTCTAACAAGCAATATTAAAAAGGTTGTAGCTTCGTAATTCTTTGTTTGAGATAGGTATCTGAATAAGCTATCTAAAACTATAATTTTATTGTTATTCGCTATTCTTTTAAGGTTTTTTTTTTTTTTCAAATTTATAAATAAACGAAACAGCAAAATCACGAATCCCATGTTTTTGTATTTATTGTATTTAACAAGAAAACCCTTACAGCAGATAATTCTTTTGTCACTCAACAATGACTCTACCTGCAACCAGGTACACATTGTCTTCACACTTAACACCACGCGAAGACAATAACCAAAATTTGGTCCAAACAAAAATCTCCATACCGATCCGAGCGACCATTTTTTGCAAATATCTTGGCGAATATTCAAACAAGAGGATGCTTCCTTCAAAACACCGTAACTTAATCGCACAAACAATTTTTGACCCTAAGTTTAATAGGGTAAAGTACAATTCGGTTTGTTTTAACTGCGAGATACTTTTGGTTCGGCCTCGAGTGATATGGACCTTGCAAAGGATTTTGAACCTTAATGCTTGTACGTTAGGTTTGTGTTTGTATTGTAGTGTATAATGGTTTCTGGCCATGGGAGGCTTCTTGGAAAATATAAAAGTGTGCGTCCGTTGAAATTTCTGCACATCTCGACCATTGTGGCATCAATGGCGACCGTGTTTTACAATGAAATAATAGTTAATTCCATTACTTCCTTTGTTCTATTGAAATAGACGTATTTTACAATAACATTGGGTCTGTAGAGCAAATTTTCTTGTTACTAGGTTAGGTAGTAAGGGTCTGTTCTGTATCAGTGGCGTTGCTTCAAAATTCTGAGGGCAACCCAGAACACAAGAAGTTATGAAAGAGTTTAGAGTAGGTACCTACCTAGGTATATACCTAAAAATAAATTATAGGCAAGCCGGTAGGAAGCGGCTTGAGAGTTGGGTTACGAATGGGGAGAGAAGGGATGAAAGGGGGGTGAGATGGGATTTTAAGTCTACTGCTAACTAAATAATGTATCCCAATTTAAAATGGAGCTATAGTAATATTCATAATAAAAAAAATCGATCCAACAATCTTCCAAAATCACCTTTGTATGAAAACCCATCTCACCCCAAGTACGAGGGACTACGGGGTGAGGTGGGATTTCGTGTTTATCGTTTAAGTTATGAAATGGAACTACCCAAAATCATAAAAAAAACAAAACTAAATACAAACGTCCGGAACACTTATTAAGTTATTATATATATACAACATTCAGTTTGCATATGTAAAAAAATGTTATCGAGGTTTGAATATGAATGTCCGTTTTGTCCCTACTCACCCCGTTTTAATGTACCTACTTATTTACTAAAACAAACAGATAAAGAACCAACCGGAGTTTGACTTATTCCGTCCAATAAAAGAGGTTTTTTTTTAATATTGCTTTTTGACTAACGGTAATTTATTGTGCAATATCATCGTATTTACACTTGAGTTGGCCGAATGGCATCAAAGTAGTCCATTCCAAAAGCGACTCTAACGTCCAAGGCAGAAAGTTTCAATTACAGCTTCATAAAAAGTACGGCACATTAAATAATTTCATCCGTACGCACGCGCTCACCAAATTACGATAATTCAATTCAAATAGGAAGTGGGTGAGAGAACGTTTTCGACGACATAGCGACATAGGTGACTTGTGCAATAGGGATTTTCAAGAAAGGCCCGAAGACTGTTTAAGAGTTACTCTCCATACAAACGTAGGTAGTTCGGCTCTCATTTTAAAACGGCGTGCTGTATCCATCTAACCATATCTAGGTTGGGAACTAGTTTTCGGTGCTAGATATTATGCTAGATTTTTTTTACAGAAAAGCAGTTTAGTATGAACTACACAACAAAGTTTCATGTTATTCCACGCCGTTTTAAATTGAGACCCAAACTATGTTTGTTGTAATGGTGATTGGTGAGCCCACTTGTGTCGTGCTTTCTGGGGACCTTAAGTGTAAATCAAAGTGATTTTTAAACTTTTATATGTGGTTACCTGAATAGCTAGTTGCCATTAAGAATAATTAAATCATTTAAAAAGACTATAGACATTGTCAAAGTGTTTGAGATAAAGTGTTTTCAGTTACAAAACAAAAAATACAGACAGGATTGTAAAATGCCCGAAATGCTCATAAGTGTAAGTGTAAGGCCTGAGTGGACGCTCCGCTCAGAGCGGGGCGTCGAGCGTCCATATAAATTGCGTTTGTTTTATGTGGACGCTGCACGCCCCGCTCAGAGCGGGGCGTCGAGCGTCCATTTAAATTGCGTTTGTTTTATATGGACGCTGCACGCCCCGCTCAGAGCGGGGCGTCGAGCGTCCATTTAAATTGCGTTTGTTTTATATGGACGCTGCACGCCCCGCTCTGAGCGGGGCGTCCACTCAGGCCTTACACTAAGGCTGGCCGTAGCCACGTTGCCTCGCATGAAAGCTCTTACGAGTATCTCGTCAAAATGGTCGTCCAATATATATTATTTTAGAGCAACCTGAAGAATTCAGAAATTATTTCCTTGCGAATTTATTTAAGCGAAATTAATTAATTTATTTAAGGGACTAAAGTTAGTGTAATAATGAAAAAAAAACAATGTTATGCGGCAAAATGTAGTTTTCTGTCCGTTCTGAAAAAATAATGGTTGGTTCCCTTTAATCCTTTTCAAGCGTATTTACCATCTAACCTGAAAAATGTATGGTTTTGAAAAAAGCTCAAAACTTTTGAGCCCTTACTCCCTGGAGGCCGGATATCTAATGGCAACTGTACACATTCCCATAACGACCACCTAACCAAGGCTGCTCAGCTATCTGCCAACTAGACGTTTAAGCCGTGCTCACGCGCAAGCTAGAGTCAGCAACTTGGGAGACTAAACATCCTGTGGCGTGATGCGTGCATGCTGAGATTGTTACCGCGGTGGCTAATGAGCGTACCAGTCTGTCTAGGTTTATCTGAACGCTTGTCTCAAGTCTCAAGCATGATTGAACGAGCGAGCGTAGCGACCGAAGTTTTCCGTTTCAGCTTAGGCAAGAATTCTTTCGTATAATGTCGGCGTCTGTCCGGCTGTTGCTATGACAGGTCTCATTTCACAACATACACACACGTTTGTGTTTTTTTAATAGTCAGGCTCGCGAATTATACACAGGCAGTTTGTAGATTCGAAGGACCATGTCTAGCTGTGACCATAGCGTCCGTAGGTACAAGGGTGCCACATGATATTTCAACGGTAGGTTTGGCCAAAATAAAAACAACTGCAGCTATGTTCACATCTCTGCTTGATCTGCTTCTAAAGAATAGTAGGTAAGGGAATATAAAAAAAAGACTCCGGGAGTGCCGGCAGAAGTGAAAACTCAATAACATTGTAATAGTTTTTCGATCAGGTCACGTGACATCTTGCGGTGTAACCCTAAAAATGAATTTGGCGCAGATTTATAAACAATTATCAATTATTTAGGCGCACGGGCCTCCCCTATACGTAACGTGGGGAGTGTTTTTTTTTTCATTTCAACCCTAACGTGTGATATATTGTTGTATAGGTATTTAAAAATGAATGGGGGTTTGCCATGATCATTTTTTTTTTTTTTTTTTTTTTCTTCTCAGTAATCTGCAATCAGTCGCAAGACTTTAATCAGATGCGTTGTGTTCATTAAGAGATTTATGGAAAGGTAGGGCCCATGCCCTAACTTCCCCTATATGCCCAGCACATCGGCTCTTTTCAGACGTTTGACATAATCTGCTTTCAGTAATGGATTGGTCAGTGGATTTGGGTGGATGATTAAGCGATCCTTGTAGGTGTCACTGTAACGTTTGCCTTCTTCGAGAACAGTTGGCATCTCCAGGTATTCGTGAATTTCATCGTTCCGCGTAAACCAAGGGGCACCACACAAGACCCTCAAAATATTGTTTTGGGCTCGTTGAAGGCAGAGGATGTTCGACTTGCTGGCTGAAGACCATAGCTGGATCCCATAAGTCCAAATTGGTTTGATGATTGAGCTGTACACTCTCAATTTATTGCTGAGGGATAGCGTGGACTGCCTCCCTAGAAGCCATAGTAGGTTTCTAAATCTGTTTTTTGATAATGTTAATATTTTCTGAGATAATCGCTCCAGAAGTAAAAAAAAATGTGTCCCCCCCCCTCTAACTTTTGAACCATAAGTTTTAAAAATATGAAAAAAATCTCAAAAGTAGAACTTTATAGAAACTTTCTAGGAAAATTATTTTGAACTTGATAGGTTGAATAGTTTTTGAAAAAAATTACAAAAACTACGGAACCCTACACTTAGTATTAGGTAGTTCTGTATGTTTATTCTGTGGTTTTGTAGCGAGCTCAGCGAACCTTCTGAACCTCCATTGACTACGTAGTCATGGCTCCGTCTGGGGGTTTGAAAGAAACTGCAGGCTTTACAATATATCGGTTAGTGTGATGGTCACCTTTGCGCCTTTTATAACTCGCGGCTGATTTGGCTATTGTTGTATTTTGTAATGTAATAAAGGGAGTAGGTAACGTAAAACCTCCCAACCCTAATCCAGAAGAACAACTATGGTCTATAGAAAACTAAACTTCTGCCAAAACTAAGGACTTTTTAATTGTATTCTTAGTTCTTATTTGCCGTTTTTAGTTACATTGCATCTCATAGAGTTCATCTTCAATAATAGTCATACTCAATCACGTTAGGGCCTGTTTACACATTGATTAGATTAGTACCTAATTAGTGCGAGTACATACAAAAGCTACTCGCACATGGAGCAAATGTATAAATTAGGTAATTAGTTAAGGGCCCCCTTGGGGCCCAACTTGGGAAGATAGGTAAGGAAAAAAAAAAAAAAAAGCAAATGTATAAACTCGCACTAATCACTTAGGGCGGTATTCTACTTGTCCAATGTATATTTCACACATTTTGCATAAAGGGTTAGTGAGACGCAATGGACAAAGATCTTGGACAAGTGGAATACCTCCCACCCTAATCAAGGTGTAAACGGCCCATTAAATCAAGTTCATTTGGCCCACAGTTAGGTGATTTGGATTATATTTAGGAGGTTTTACAGTATCTGCTAAAAGAAAGATACTACAGCTCTCAGCTCTGATGCTACCCCGGCGCGCGCCATTTAGGAATGCTTGAACTCGGTAGCGACCGGTCGCACCGTTACTTCGCCCACGTGCCAGCCGCGCGGGCGATTTATCGATATTCAACCTCTCTGGTACAAAAATACGTATCGCTAGCTTTGTCGCTCGAAGTAACTAGTGCGAGAGATGGAGATATGTGAACTTCGAAGTTCGTCGTACCGCATGGCTATCACAGGACGGCCCGCGAGCTTTGTCGCGGCGACATAGACTAACCGTCTCTTTCTAAGCGTTCTAGTTAGAAACAGATGGATAGTCGAGATAGACATCCATGCTCAAACCATCCATCATCTTAACCAACTTCAAAAACAGGAGGTTCTCAGTTTGACCCGTATGTTTGTATGTATGTATGTTTGTCCGCGATTATCTCGCGTTTGGCTGAACCGATATAGATGCGGTTTTGAGAAAAGTTTTTGTTACATTCTGGAGAAGGTTTTGGCATATATTTGGATTTGGAGGCGGTTCCCTTTTTTTTAAGAAATTAAATAGAAAATAATAAGTTATAATTAACTAAATTGGGATTATGCCGGCGGTACACATTGGGCCAACGTTGGCGCGTGAGCAGATGCAGCCATGCGTTGGAGGAAGAGAGCTTTATATCGTTCTCATGCGTTTGCATAGCTGCATCCTGCTCACGCGCCAACGTTGGCCCAATGTGCACAGCCGGCATTAGAAATAGAACTACACATTTGCCAAAAATGTGTAGTTCTAATGCTGGGGCCACACTAACGAGAAATGCCATTAATTATCGCGATAATCGTAGTGTGACCGTACCTTTAACGTCCATTATCGCGATAATTGGTGCCGGTTAATGTACAGCCATAATAATGCACGGCCAAAATAATGTACAGCCCAATAATCCGCGTCCATACTGTACATGGATTATCAGGCTGTACATTATAGGGCCGTGCATTATCACCCTGAGCAAACTTGGTCCGGGGCAATAATTGGAAGCCAATTTTGTACGAGCTGATAATGTACGGCCCAATAATGTACAGCCTGATAATCCATGTACATTGGGACGGTCATCTGTGCGGACTAATAATCTCCAACGAGTCGACGCCACCCCGCTGCGCGGAGTGTCTATTTCTGGTCTGAGGGACACAAGTGAACCCTAACCTAACCAACCTAAGACAGAGTTTGCTTATGACAAGCTATTTTTGTCCACCCTGATAATGCACGACCCAATAATCCGCGTCCACAAAAAGTGGCGCGGATTATCAGGCTGTACATTATTGGGCCGTGCATTATCTTATCACCCTGAGCAATAATTGGAAGCCACTTTTGTCCGGGCTGATAATGCACGACAATGCTTGTACTTGGCGGCCAAAAAACTGTAAAACCAATTATATATAATAAAGTTCTTTCTATTCTATTCTATTCTATATTCTTACATTACGTACATTATTGGGCCGTGCATTATTGGCTCCCGCGATAATTAATGGCATTTCTCGTTAGTGTGGCCCCCGCATAACTGTTTTTCCATGTTACATGCTCCGAAAGCTCCTGCAGACACTCGAATTCCTTTACGAGGTCCTTAAGTTCCTGCCATATAAATTGCCATTAAACCCACATCAAGTGTGGACTCCACCTACCCCCTCCGACGTGCCTCGACCTAGACAAGGAAATGAGGTATAAATATAAACCAAATAAAAAGATCTATTAGGGGATCTACCCTGCTTAGCGAAAAAATACTTTATATTTGTAACAATAGAGTTGTTTTGAAGCTCGCTTAGGCAGTGCATATTCATTGCAGTTAAAACTTGAAGTGACGAAATATCACCACTTGGACTTGTTGTTATAACAATTTATTGTTTCGTTCCTCAAGGCTTAGAAGTTCTCAAGCATACGAGGTGTCCAATATATGAAAACAGTCCTCGCATTTCAAACGGACGTTCACGCTTATGTCCAAAAGTAAGCAAGCAATTAACACAAACTTAAAATAATACAAATAATTCCACGGTTAAACTCGCGTATTCTTCGAACTCTACGGGAGTTCTTCTTCAGAACCCGTATCATGGTCGGCCTTATCACGCGATAAGTGACAAGATAGAGCGTCAGTCTCGTTCTATTGAACGGTGTCAGCCAGTGACGGACACTATCTTGTCACTTATCGCGTGATAAGGCCGACCATGATATACGGGGCCGATGAGTATTTTCGCGGCAGTGTCGCTTGAAGCACTGCCCGCGCGTGTCAAGCGATTTAAAACTCGATTAATATAACCTTATTTTTAATTTTATTATCTATATGTGTTGCAGGTATTAGATAGGAACTGTGCTATTACCATTCATTAAAAGCACCGTAACCGTAAGGCTTTAAAAGTGGCTTTAAACTAACGTAAAACTTACACACGTTTGCGAAGATATTCAAAAGTGTATGTGAAGTCCCCAGTCTGCACTGGCGTGGAGACTACTGCCCATACCCATGACACGAACGGGTGTGATGCTATTCTAACCCGACACCATACGGGCTATTAACCTTCATATAATTTCCAATCAAGCGATCCCCAACAATAAATGTGCTCATTTCCAATAAAATCATGAGCGCTGGTAATTTTGGTCGGCAAGCATATGCGCGACAGGTCGACAGCTGCTAGTGTTCTTTAGAACAAAAACAATTTAAGAACCAATACTCTTGTGGTGCTTTAACACCATTTGTTCCTGTTCGAGAATTGCACCACATCGTAAAGGAAGAGGGTCGTAACAGCGTATGGGAATCGATGGTTATTCTGCTTTTTGGGTCTGGATGACGGCTGCGCGTGTCAGCTGCCAGGCTTATCTTCGGGCGGAGAAACTGTATGCAGGGTGTCCATGAAAGCGTAGACATAGACATATACATATTTATTCAGTAAATAATACAAGATGGTGTTTGAATTTCTTATAGCTAACAATATAATATGTTATATCTAATAACTACACACTCTACTTACACTCTATCAAATATTTCGTCAACACTATAAAAGCACCCTCATAATAAAAATTGCTTTAATTTTTCCTTAAAACTATTATATTTTACGATGCCTTTTAGCTCTACAGGAAGTTTATTAAACAACTTGACAGTATGGTTCCTAGTACATTACTGCTCTATAGTACCTAGTCATCGGGCAAAAAAATGTTTTCATATTTCTGGTGCGCGTGAGTACACGAATCTCTTGTTCTTCATATGTTTCGAACCTTGTTTTATGTTTAACAAATTCAGTGAGCAGTATAAGACGTATAAACTAGGCACCGTCAGAATCCCTAATGTCTGAAAGTATTCTCTGCACGACACCCATTGCGGGATTCTAAACATTATTCCTATGGCTCCTTTTTGTGTGGATAAAGTCGAATAAACATGAAGTACCTACCTAAGCATTTCTCCCCTGGATATGTTGCACTAATCATCATCATTAATATGATGTCATCTTCAATATATATTGAGGAGCTTAGGCTCTCAGTCATTTCTATTTATAGGTAGATACATTCCTCCAATTTACTCTTGAAGGTCTACTTAAAATTATTTGGGTTTAACAATGTGCTACTAACCGACGAGTAACAGTATTTCTTGAGGACACAGCTGAAGTTTTAAAATACAGGAGAGATGCCTAGTTTTTGTTCAAGATTTTAAATAAAAAATATTTAAGAATGACACTAAAATAATATCGAATAAAAAATATATATTCTTAATGCTTAGATTATTTTTTTGTTTTTTTCTGTATGCACTCACAGTTTTAGAATCATAAGAAGTTCTCACCTCTCACCGGAAGTATCTCCTCAAAATACATATTTAAATAGTTCCAAACTTTTTGGGACACCCTATATTTAAGGTTTTGATTTACGTTACACCTGATGGGGTTAACGTTTGAGTTAGGTTCTTTAGTTTTAATTATGGTTCTCGACAGAACTTTACCTAAATAAAGTTGCGCCCCCAACAACCGAACTAATAAGTAGCATGCACAAACGTAGTTATTTTTCTGAGATTTTTACTTTGGTGAGGTAGGGCCACTAGGGCACAGCGAAATGTCAACCCGCTCGAATTTGGAGCAGCCCAACTGGGGAAGTATCGCCGCCTTGCAGAATACCACAGCTATAATAACACTACTAAATGCTCTCTCTTTCAATATTAACACGCTAAAGGATTCAAACGACACACGGGAACTTGTTCGAATATTGCAAAACTATAACTTCCAGCTTCATATAAAAGACCCCACTAGAATTACGTCATGTATAGATCATATAGCAAGCAATATGACAAATGTGAAAGCTACTGTCCATGAACTCGGATTATCAGACCATAATACGGGCCAAACACTGAGTTTTCAGTATGAGAGCAAATCAACTCCCATGGAAAATTGGTACATTCATAGACGAGACTTATGCGATGAAAACATTAGAAAGTTCTGCGAATGTATGAAGAGCTTATCTTGGAGTGAAGTATACAGCTTTCCCAACTTAAATCATGCCTTTGACGCATTTCATGATACTTTTACCTTATTCTACAACTTATGTTTCCCTGTTATTCGAGTAAAAAAGAGTAATGCAGAAAAAAAGTCAAGTTGGATAACCAAGGGTATCCAAAATGCAATAGTTACGAAGAGACGTATACGTTTCAAATATTACAAAACTAAAAAAGAACAGTGCAAAACATTATATCATAGATACTCAAAAATATTAAAAACCTGTATCAAAAATGCACAAAAATCTGCGAATAACCTGTATTTACAAAGAGCAAAAAATAAATGTAAAGCGTCGTGGGACTTAATTCAGAATAAAACAAATCACACCTCAACCACAAATAGAATTGAACAAGTAAACCTAAATGGACAATTAATTCAATGTAAACAAGAAATAGCAGAAACATTTAATGATTACTTCATTAACGTAACAAAAAATGAATATGATCACAAAGAATATAATCTGAATAATGTTACCAATCCGTCTACCATTTTTCTGTATCCTTGCGACGTTACTGAAATTACAAACATTGTAAAAATGCTAAGACCAACGAAGTCTGTAGGCTACGACGGAATATCGACAATGGTGCTCAAAAGGTGTATAGGAGAAATTGCAACGGTATTAACATACTTGATTGATTTTTCGTTCTCGACAGGTATATTTCCAGACCGCCTAAAACAAACCATTGTCAAGCCATTATATAAAAAGAACAGTAAAGAGGATCTAAATAATTATCGGCCGATAGCCTTATTACCTGTTTTGTCCAAGATTTTCGAAAGAGCGATGCATGTTAGAATTACTAAATTCTGTGACAAACATGGATTAATAGTTAAAAATCAAAACGGCTTTCAAACAGGCAAATCCACGTCACTGGCTGCGTTCAATTTAATCAAAGCCATAACCGATCAAGTTGATAAAAGGAAACCTGTTACTGCAGTATTTTTCGATATGAGCAAGGCTTTCGACTTTGTCTCTCATGATCGCCTTCTTGAAAAGTGTGAAATGTATGGCATTCGTGGTTTGGCCTTGAGTTGGATAAAATGTTACTTATGCAAGCGCACACAATCTGTTGAAGTTGAAAACATTAATGGAAAACATATAGCGTATTACTCAAAATCGAGCTATAAGGAAGTTAAAACCGGGGTACCACAGGGTAGTGTATTGGGGCCATTATTATTTTTGCTTTATATCAATGATTTGCCTTTGATCACCAGACATGAATGTATATTGTTTGCCGATGACATATCTTTAATTATTCCCTGCGATGTAAATAATATTGAATTATATAATAAGGACATAAATAACACACTTAATGACATGATAATGTGGATGAAAATGAACAATTTACAGCCTAATCTAGAAAAAACAAAATATGTACAATTCTATAATCGTAACGGTAGTGTTGACATTCATTTAAAATATAACGACGAACAAATAGCAGAAACAGACAATATCTTATTCTTAGGTATATTGTTAGACAAAAACTGTAGTTGGAAACCACAAATTGACAGAATATGTACCAAAATTAATCGTTTTGTCTATGTTCTCAGAAGACTAGCTACATTGGTAAATAAAAGTACAGCTCTAACTGCCTATAACGGTTATGTAGCCTCAGTCTTAAGGTATGGTCTGATACTTTGGGGTAACTCATGTGACATAAATAGAGTGTTTGTCAGTCAAAAAAAATGCGTCCGAGCTATCTGCGGATTACCACCACGAACCTCATGCAGACCTCTATTCAAAGATCTTGGAATACTGACCCTACCTTCGCTCTATATTTTTTCTGACCTATTTATTAAATTGAGCAGTGTTTGTAAATTGAATGTCAGAGATACTGAAAAACTTGTATTGCCAGTAACTTATAAAACCAAGCTTTGCAGCAAAAACAGTTATGCCATGGCAATCAAATTGTATAATAATTTACCAATTGACTTAAGACGGCTTGCCCTAAAACCATTTACATCTGCATTACACAAATGGCTAATTGACAAATGTTTTTACACAACACAAGAATTTTTTAATGTATTTAAAAAATAATGTAATGTACTCGTAATTAAATACTTAATATTATTATAGTTACCTATAAGTTTGTAAAGTTTGCATGTCCAAATGTTGGCGAGATGTGCTGATCCTAACAAAATTGTTCCACCTTATTGTTAACCATGTCTCAAGCAAATAAATTTCATTTCATTTCATTTCATTTCATTTCATTTCATTTCTGTAGTAGTGTTGTGTTCCTGGAGGTGAGCAAGGTCGCCAGAGCTCCCGAGGATGCGTTGTGTTGAGAGCGAGGGAATTTGTTCCTTCCGCTGTCAACACGGCGAATCCTCAAACATATCAAGGGTCGGCAACGCTCATGTTACTCCTTTGGAGTTGCATGCGTCTATCTATATAGGCTGCGGTGTGCGGGCCGTACGCTTGTTTGCCACTGTCGTTGTATATAAAAAAAACGAAGTGTTCATTGTGCGAGGTCAATTTGTATGGATTCGTGCGTACTATAATCTATTTCAGATTGGAAGAGTCCGCTGACAGCTGTCATCTCAGTACAGTTTATGTCATCAAACGTCAAAGATGACTTAAACTGTACTGAGATGACAGCTGTCAGCGGACTCTTCCAATCTGAAATAGATTAGTATATATAGTCTCTATCCATCTGCAAATTGGCGCACAGGCTGGTCATTTGCAATTAGGCTGCTGATGGCAATAAATCCAACGATACCTATCAAGTTATCACTTAGACAACGCATAAAAACACAATTGATAAAAGAAACCTTTTCGGCTATACGCAAGAGAATTTGGGCGAAAGTCCTTTAAACACCAAATTCTCTCTCCCCTCTGTGCATAGTTTTTCACATCTTATTATACACGGTGGAATTTAATCGGTGATCAGTAATCCAAAAATCTTAATTATCAATCTACACAGAAACGAATACGTGAGATCTCGTGCAATATAGCTCACAATCTAATTAATCACACTTCATTAACATCGGTAAAATGTACACTGACTGAATAAATGGACACCCTACTTTTATTGAAGGGAAGTTACTCGTAAGTGTACATACGTCAAGTGCTTGCTGGCTTTGGCGGGAAACTAGACAGATCAGACGATTTGAAGCAATTTGTTATGAATTTGACAATCACAAATTGACAGCTTATTGCTCATTTATGTTTTAAGTTTCTATGGCTGATAGTTTGAAAAGAGGTATTAAACTTTTCAGACTAAACCATTAGTAGGGTGACAATAAATTTTAATTAAAATTTAATTTCAACTTAAAAATTAGTTATGATAAAAAAAAACTTGGTTCCACTTAAGTACTACATAAACGTGACCGCCATCGATTACTGAATTAGGAAAATGGGTTCCTGTTCACCGATTAAATTCCACCGTGTATAGGTACTTAGACATCGAGCCTAGTATAAGCATGTAGGTATTGGTACATTTAAGAGCACTACAGAAACATCTTTGAAAATTGGGGACAGCAGTGGGCAGGAATCATTGCAAGCAGAACATTGGCCGCTGGCGCGGAAAGGTTCTCGGGTGGCGATCACGTACCGGAAGACGCAGTGTGGGTAGACTGACAAGGTGAACTGATGATCTGGTAAAGGTCGCAGGAAGGAGTCCGCTCGATGCTGGTGGCGCCGGCAAGAACCGGTCGTTTGACCAGGCTGTTAGGCCAGGAACGCACTATGCGGCTAGCCGCGTGCGGCTACCCGTGCGGTTGGACAAAACATATTTATTTATTTATTTATTGATACATGGAAAACCAACAGCGCAACATATATATAGACAAAATAATAAAACCATATAGCCAATTACAGGTTCTCACTTATAGAAATAAACTAACACAAATAAATCTATAGCCAAACTTAAACTTAGCGTACATTACGCACAGTAACCAATCGCGCACCAATAGCAAGCATGGCAATGGGAATATACTAGTTAATAAATTAGAATATATATAAACTCTAGTAACCCGAGCCTACATGCTAATAGGACGAATATGAAACCGCAAACGCAAAACCTCTACGCACTATGCGGTTGGCCGCAACCGCATGCGGCCATCCGCTAAGTGCCTACGTAGCCTTAGGGGGAGGCCTACGCCCAGGAGACTTTCGGCTGATATTATGATGATGATGATCAGGTAAAGAGTATTCCTAAAGTGCCATTAAATCGAAGGGATTCTTTGTGCGACTTTCTCTAGCGGACAACAAAAGTATTTCTGTCTACGCATGCCCTATTGACTCGGTTGATGTGAAAAATTGATAATAAGACAGCTTTTCAATGACCCTTGGTTACATTCCTAAACGCACGGAACCGACATCTCGAAATTTTCTAATCGTTTTCGAATAGGTATTTCCATCTCTATCGTACTTGTACCTATCTATATTTCAGTGATAAAGATATGTACAAACTTCGATTTTCGATTTAGGTAGGGTTACGTTAGGATTCGATGTTCAATTTTCTCCGATCGATTACGATTCTGACCCGTGGCACCCCAATTATCTATCTACTAATGTAACTACTGCCATTGTCAATTCATCATTTTAATATAGATTCATTTCTTCGATAGATCTTAAGGTCAATGGTCACTGTCCCTATTCTGTACATTCATTTAGTACTTACTTGAAGGCAATCTTTAGCTAATCAATGACATGCATATACCTATTTAATTACATGTATTCAACCATATATCCAAATCGTCCTCTTCCTGCCTCGCACAGCTAAACTGTGGAATGGATTGTCGCCTGTGGTATTTCCGGACCGATACGACCTTCAAACCTTCAAGAAAAGAGCGTACTCCCATCTTAAAGGCCGGCAACGCACTCACAACACCTGTGGTGTTTCAAGTGTCCATGGGCGGCGGTAATCGCTTACCGTCAGGTGATCCGTCTGCTCGTTTGCCTCCTATATCATCCTCCTAGCGTTACTCTCGGTTTTGCCCCTTAAGGAGCCCAAAGTCCGCTTTGACACCTAGTCCTCCTAATCTATCCGATCGTGTCTCGAAATATGTTCCACTTGCGCAGTCTATTTTAATTTCAATTTAAAGGGAAACATTGATAAAGGGATTGCTCCTAGCAGGAATCGCACCAGCGTCCTTCTGGCACGGCCTGTCGCTTTCAACCAACGCAGCTATCGGAACCATTGCTCGGTTCGACGAATCTTTCAACCAGTTGCTGTGTTAAAATTACTTTGTTTTGAAAATTAAGCTCAGGGTTTATTAAGGCTCGTTGGCCGTAAATATCAAATTGCCGACGCCAGAAATACTACAGTTATTTTAATCTGATTGACAAATTATGAGGTTGTACAGTCAGTACCTATCAGATAAGTACTTATAAATTAAAAATACTTCTATATCTTTTATTTATATTTTATCTTCTTGAACGAGCGAGCAAAGCGCAAAAATAGTTATTTTTTGTCATTTCAGATTTTGCAGTAAACTTAAAAAAAGCATAGTCTCGCAAGGTCTACCGCACAGAACGACTACTTACACTAGTACCTATATCTAATGTACCTATATCTAAGTTATGTAGGTACCTATGTAATGGTTGAATTGTACTTTTTTGGATTTGTGCAGTAGGTTTAAATAACAAAGTATAAATATAATTAACATCCCGCATCTCATTTTTGAAGACCGCGGAAAATCCGATTTAGGTAAAGATTAGTATTACGGAAAACAAATTAATTAGGCACATCGTAATATTTCCATAGACGATGTGCTGACTTTCACAGAAAATATTCTAAATAGATATACTCCAGCAGATTATCTAAACAATATATTATCCAAATATCTTGTCGAACGATCGGCAACTTAAACAATAACCTTATGTGACGAGCTAATAAGACTTAAAATCGAATACTACATTGTAAAATAACCGCTCGGTATTTTGCCCCTATCACAATATACTTATTCTCAATTGATTTCAAACCTTGTCTATAAACTACAAAAGTCGATTTCCGCATGTATTCTTCTTATAAAGTGCGTCATCAGTCGACTATAGTGATAGTGTTTACTAGACAATAGGTCACTCGGAAATGGTTACAAAGTCATAAAAAAACATTCCATAGAAGATATCGTCGGCTATATGATATGATATGGGAAGGTTGGCTAATTGATGATAGGTACGTGGATATTCGTTGATAGTTTGTTATCATCTTACCTTACACCTGAACTCAGGTATAGCAACTGCCCAGGTAGTTCGTAGTTTGTTAATTGAAATTGCCTAGGTAGTTCGCAGTTTGTTAATTGAAATTGCCTAGGTAGTTCGCAGTTTGTTAATTGAAATTGCCTAGGTAGTTCGCAGTTTGTTAATTGAAATTGCCTAGGTAGTTCGCAGTTTGTTAATTGAACCTGCCTAGGTAGTTCGCAGTTTGTTAATTGTACGAGCGAGCGTAGCGAACGAAGTTCTCCGTTTCATGAAGGGAATTTTTTTTCGTCTGTCACGATGTTCTCTTTACATTTTGTGAGCAAGTTCAATAATTATAAAGTTTTTTTTATAACAGTCGATTAAGTTTTCCGAAATTTAAAAAATGAAGGGTTCCGTACCTAAATTATAATAGTACAGTTTTCAGATTTTTAGTAAAAGAGGATATTACATGCCAACGGAAAGTACCCTATAAATTTTGATTCCCTGCTTTAGAGTGTCGATATATTTTTTTTTTGCTGCATATTTTTTTTTCCTTTTTCAAGTACCGAACCCTAAAAACTTAATAAAAAAAGACAGGCTCTATCTATGCTGATCTATACTGATATTATAAAGAGGTAGTCGGTGAGGTTGTTATTTAGTATGTAGAATCTTCGAAACTACTCATGCGATTTCCAAAATTCTTTCACCAGTATACAGAATGGACCTCAAGGATGGACATTATGCTAAGTACATTTTCTCAAACATGCAATGAAATATTGACGTTGTTTTCTTCATAATGGGCTTCGAAGTGTCACGTTTCGGGCGCAGCGAGACGAGAGACCCGTAATGGCATTTCATACAAAATTGGAGGCCTAGGCCGGCAAGATGGTCTTTCTAATTTCCATTCCACAATTTGTGGCACAGGAACACGGCTTTCAGCCATGAAAATTAAAGTTTGATTTCTTGGAGTTTTTTAATTTATTTCATTGCATGATTGAGAAAAGCACTATAAATACCTCGGCGTGAAAAAGGGTTGCCAGCCTCATAACTATCCGACCTCGCTACGCTCGGCCGTCTATATGTACTCGGCCGGCAACCCCTTACTTCCCGGCCTCTGTAGTAATGTACTATTTATCGCGCAGCTCCGCCTGAGTTTTCTAGCGTCGCAGGCAACTAGTCAGTATAAAAAAACTTAATTGAATTATAATACAGCACCCCTGTCAACGGGCCGCGGCCCGATGCACCGGACGCCGGGCGGTCGGTCCAGATTTCCATCTGTCCCGTCAGATGTCGGCTCACCTGCTTGGCCTTGTGCTACTGTGTACATCGGGGTGCATCGGGCCTGCTAGACCACACAGATAATAACTACAACTTAGAAAAGTTGAAAAACCCCTGACATTTTCATTTCAAAGTCCAAAATACCTATCTCAAAAACGATCCCGAGTGTTCTTAGCCATATTTCATGATAATCTGCTGAGATTATCATGTAATATGGCTAAGAACACTCGGGATAAAATTATCTATGACCCAATAAAAAATAAACGAAAATCGGTTCATTCGTTTGGGAGCTACGAACCACAGACAGATACGCAGATACACAGACAGACACGTTAAACTTATAACACCCCTCTCTTTGCGTCGGAGGTTAAAAATACTTGATTTGAGGTAAATATTCTTGAACCAAGAAATTTGTTAGGATTAGGAGGATGTTACATTTTCAGGAACGAGGAAATTATCCAAGAATTTTGTCTTGGTTCAAGAGAATCAAGTTCAAGATGATAATCTCATTCAAGATATTGGCGCTCTTCCTAATTTATTTCTTGATTCAAGATTTTTCTGTGCACTTGACGTTTTGGAGATTCAATTAAACAATAACATGAAACATTTCTGTACCTACATATTACCAATGCCTATGTCCAGCAGTGGAAGTCTTTCGGCTAATATGATGTTGGTAATTATGACCATAATATCACCATTACACAGAGCACAATCTTCGTTGTATGCTTCCCTGCCAAAATTGGTTGGTTGAGTACATTAATATGTTTTCTTCGTATTCAATTAAACGGACTCCCATGGTCGTCCGTTTAAAATTAATCCCACCAAAAACATAAATGTAAAAAAGGCGAGCCAAGTTCAATACAAAAATTATGCCAAGTTGTATGCAAAATCCAAATATGTATTTATAGGAACAATATAACATTATGAACAAGTATTAAACTCTATTTCTTTGCTTTATTAGATACCTATAACAATTGCTGTTATTAAAAAATGTGAGATCTTAAAGTAGGTTAGATTTGACTTGGCCTCCCCCCTATTTTTTAACTTTTTTTTATTTTTAGATTTTTTCCTACGCTTACACACAATTACCGAGCTGGATTCCAAATTTCATCCTTCTATGTCATCTGGAAGTAGGTTAGGTTTAGGTACTATATGTCAGTCAGTCAGTGATAAAATTTACGACTTTTTGACCTTCATATCTTTATAATAACCGTTTGAGAGTTTTTGACCTTCATGAAATTTGGGCTTCTAGATGTCCTTATGGATATAATTAAACACACGCAGTTTTATGTGTTTACGTTAAAGAGGTTTTAAGTTATAGAAGGGTCAAAAGTGGCACCAAGTGAATCGTGTAATATAATATTACACTCGGCGCTGGCTAGCCAGTTCCTTTGCTTAAACTTGGCTTGACACGCTGCCGCGTGGTTAGATACTCAGCCAGCAATTGCCTACTTCCCTTGCTTCGACAATAATGTACTATTAACATAACACAATTAGATACTTTTCTTTTAGTTATACTGTGTCATCCGTCAACTCATTAGCTGATTCAATCCAGACCACATTCAATTGTTCCTTATTCATCAACAGCTACCAATACCGCATCAATTTCTATCTGGATCCGTAGCCATGTTTTGCGAAATCGCTTAGACTGCCTATTGCTAACTAATATTAAATTTTCTGTAACTTTATTGATTTTGTCACATGTATACTTACACAATAAAGTATCAGTATTTACTTATGTCATCGCTAACACTGATAGATGGGGTATAGTTTACATTATGTTCTTCAAGCACAGTCACTCCATGTAGCTCCCTGTCAATCGCGGTGACAGTTCTGTTTGCGCGTCGATCGACGATCGAGATGGCCGCAAAGGTGGCGCGTGCGCACCAGCTGCCGCGCAGCTGCGCATCCCTCTTTTATTTGTGCCACAGGCTTTAGGCTTTGCATTCAACATTCTAACGTATACCCGAGCTTTCCTGCCGCAATTCCAACAAATTGTAGACCCAAAGTGAAGGTTTTAATTTTTGGAACTATCTACTTAAGTACAGTACATACACTTGCCTACCTATAACGGTCGTATGTACGTGAACATTAGTTCGTAGGTACTTAGATGGTAGATTAGAACGAAAGGATATCCGACTGAGTTTACGGTTATAAGAATACCTCTAGTAGCATTTATTAAGGAGAAAAGAGGCGAAAGAGACAAATATTCGTAGTCGAGTTCATAAACATGGTTGTTACATTCCCACAGGTTCTAAAATATTTGAGCAACCTTATGCTCACAATATAAATACAAGATCAAAAATATGCGAACAAGACGTTGACAGCAGTTGGTGCCTAGTAGGCACTGCCTACTCCGTAATAAATAATAAAATGTAATTTGCAAACTTTTCATATTTCTACTTGTCGGTAATGTTGACAGCCATTTCCGGCAATTCCCATTAACTGCACGCCACCACTAAGCTATGAAATACCATGTGCACCCAGTGAACCTACTTAACCGACAGGCGACAAATGGTAGGTCATCAAGAATCGAGTTCAACTTCACCGTGGCGCCTTTGTTTTTGAACCAACGAACTAACTAAACAAACAAGATATGGCGTGGGCGCGTCCGTTATCGGCCTAACCTTCACAAAACGTTATGTAGGCAATCGTGAGTCGGTCTCTGTTATAATTTGACCCCTGGGTTTTTACCACGATGGAGTCAATCATGCATACTGCCAGCGTGATAGCCATAGTAACCTATGGACGGACGCTTGCAATTCTAGAGAAGTCACATGAACAGTAACTGACCTTTGATTAGAAGTTTTGTTGCGTTAACAACATGCTTATATGCGAGAATTAGCCCTCACTCTCAACACCGCACATTCTCAGGAGCTCAGACCCCGTATCGTGGTCGGCCTTATCACACGATTAGTGACAGGATAGAGCGTCCGTCACTGGCTGACACCGTTCGATAGAACGAGACGGCGCTCCTATCTTGTCACTTATCGCGTGATAAGGCCGACCACGATACGGGGTCTGAGCTCCTGAGAATGTGCGGTGTTGAGACTTGAGAGATATACGGGGTCTGGCGACGTTACACGGAACCTGGAACACAACACCACATCAAGTACCTAGAGAGCAAGTAGTGTTATTAAGGGTGCGGTCTCCTGCCCCGCTATTCTGCAACTTGTTTTAAGCTCACCTCAACGCTCACCCACAAATATATCTATATACGCCGCGATTCGTAGTAACTAAGCGTAGGTAGAGGTCTAGTTTCGTTAGGCGTGACGGGTGGAGTAGGGCGCGTGAGCGCGTAAAGAATAACAGCCCTGTAAAAAGCAGGTACTTCTCCATTAAACGCTGTCAAAGCCCTTGAGGATTTTGGATAGCGCGTACACTGTATTGTATATTTGTATCGGAGTAAACGAGAGCGAGTGTTACTGGGCGGCCCAGTTTTTGAAGATAATATTACATAAATATTGAAATAAAAAAGGGTGGATTATTTGTGAAATATGATTCGCTAGCGGTATAGGTATGAATATGTTGACTTCGTGTTTTTAATTGCAGACCGATACGTCAAAAAAATAAAGACAAAACCGTTTAATGTGATTTTAAGACCAATCTTTGCAATTATTTTCTATCGAGCCGATTCCGTCCAATTATGTATCGAGCCCGTCCACGGTCTTTGAAATATGGTGAATACTAAAATATATTTTATTTGATGTGCTAGAACAAACAGTTTTCTTAAAAAACTGCTTAAATAACATCAATTTCACCAAATTAGGTCTTGTCAGCCTCTTAAGGTGGATGTCACACTGCGCCGCATCTCCGGGCGGAGGTGCGTTTCTCGTTGTATGCAAGTACCTCAGTTTGTATATAAATTCCGTGTGGTACGGCACACTGCACCGCACCTCCGTCCGGCGAAATTTGTTATGTAGATTTAAATGAAGCATGCATTATCTTTTTCTGTACGATTTATCTTAAATAAATGAACTAAAATAAAGACAAAAACATTTATTAATATTTTTACTGACTTTTTAGAAGCCAGTTAACTTATGATTTTTTCGATGTCTGAAATTTTGTCGGATTTTGTCGCTGGGTAACTATTTCATTGATAATATATCCGTTGTACATAAAAAATAAGCTATTATGAATTATTTCCAAAATTGTCATTTTTTCCATACAAGCTGTCAGTTCATTGCCTGGACTATAGTAAGACTAGTAAGTCCCATACGAATTTCAATTCTCGTCTCGTCTCGCCTCGTCTGGTCTCGCCCCTCAGGTGGAAAACCAGCTTTACGGTGTACATAATACGTGCGACCTTATTATTATTATTCTGGTAGTGGCTTCCGGACTAAAGAGCCCTTATATCACTGCGACCATCGCTGATCTATTGTGATCGCCACTTACTACAATTCTTGGTCAAGTCCTGCAAACTCGAAGAATTGCAGGATACTGTTGATCTCAAGAAATTTAATCTCCTCCGGGCACATGATGTGTTTTCCCAGAAAGGAGTTACGGCTGCGCATAAGGCAGGGGCAATCAGTTAGGATGTGTGTAGGCGTCTCTTCCGCGTCAAGGCAGAGTCTGCACTGCCTTGTGTCACACAGACCTAACGTTTGCATGTGCTTATTTAGGCGACAATGCCCTGTAAGCACCCTTACCAGCATGCGTAGACGGTTCCTGCTTAGCGCCAAGGCATCGGAAGACGCCTTTTTGCTAAAGGCTCTAATAAGCGCCTTGGAATGTTTCAGTCCTGGTATAGCTCTCCAGGCTTGGATACTCTTGTAGAAACAATAGGTCTTTAGAGTGAGCTTGGTTAGACTTTTGGGGATGCCACAGAACGGCTCTGGTCCGCAGTGCGTCCCCTTCGCCCCCGCTGGTGCAAGCTCATCGGCCTTCTCGTTTCCCTCGATACCTGCATGCCCTGGGACCCAACGTAATATTACCTTGTTTTTTGTGCCCAGGTCATTCAATAAATCCCGGCAGTTCTCGACCAGCCTCGACGTTGTGACGTTAGAGGTTAAGGCCAAGAGAGCCGCCTGGCTATCCGAATGGATATAAATAGTACGATTGAGGGAGGTGCTTTGCAGATTGGCTGCCGCACATTCTAGAATGGCGTACACCTCTGCCTGGAATATAGAGGTATGCTTACCCAGGTTCATGCTGATCGATGCCCTGGGTGCTTCTCCGTATATTCCGCAGCCTACCTCCGATCCGGATTTGGAGCCATCAGTGTACCACTTTAGGCTACCTGGTTTCCAATGTATGAGGCCGTTTAACCAGTCCTCTCTCCTGAGGAGTTCCACTGAGTAGTTAGTCTGTGTACAAAGTTTTGGGGGCATTGTGTCTAGAGGCATCCCTAAAACAGGAATATCGTAAACTGAGTCCTTGAGTGTTCTCAAGGCTGAGGATAGCCAGTCTCCTCTCCTTGATGCCGCTATTCTGAGCATGCTGGACCTCGCCTCCTTTTCCAAATGGAGGTTCAGGGGCGGAAGGTTCAGCACGGCTTCGAGGGCAGCTGTTGGAGAGGTTGACATGGCTCCAGTAACGATAATGCAAGCCGTCCGTTGCAGACTGCTGAGCTTTGCTATTGTTGTTTTCTGTGTCGTTTTCCTATACCAGGCCACAGAGGCATAAGACACCATCGGCCTCACAATGGACGTGTATAGCCACAGGGCAATTCTGGGTTTTAGACCCCATCTGTTACCCGCTAAGCGACAGCAGATTGAGAGGGCTACTTTAGCCTTCTGTAAAATACTGTTAACGTGCGGATTCCAGGTCAATTTCTGGTCGAGTGTAACGCCCAGATACTTGACTTCGGAAGAGAGCGGGATTGTTTTGCCGTTCATAGACAGAGGTCTCAGACTGTCGAGTTTCCTCTTGTTTGTGAACGGCACAACAACCGTCTTGTCAGCATTAACAGATAATTCGTTTTCCCTGCACCACGTGTTAATTGTGTCTAGGGCTCTCTGCATTTGGTACGATAGTGTACTTTGGCAGTTTCCCCGCACCGTCACCACAAGGTCGTCTGCGTAACCCTGGGTGTCGATGCGTAGTTCCGCCATTTTGTGCAGTAGTTCGTCCACTGCAAGAGTCCATAGCAGAGGGGAGAGTACCCCCCCCTGTGGGCAGCCTCTGGCAGTGGTTACGTCACGAGTGGTATTGAGCAATTCTAGCTTAGCCACTCTGTTTGAGAGCATGCTTTGCACCCAGCGCACCGTTGTAGGGTCCACTCCCTTTGACCGGAGTCCCCCCACCAGTGTTCTGATGGGTGTATTGTCAAAAGCACCCTCAATATCCAGGAAGGCTGATAGAGCTATCTCCTTATCCTCCAGCGCCTTTTCCACCCTGTCAACAAGCTCAAGCAGAGCGGTCTCTGTTGATCTGCCGCTCCGATAGGCGTGCTGACTGTCATGGATAGGCTTGTTTCCGAGGCAGCTCTCCCTGATGTACTTGTCCAGAACCTTTTCCATGGTCTTCAACAAGAACGATGAAAGGCTGATGGGTCTGAAGGACTTGGCCTGGGCGTAGTCCTTCTTACCCGCCTTTGGGATGAATAGGATTTTCACCTTGTTCCACATTTCAGGTAAGGATCCCCAGGCGTAACTCGCCCTGAAAATTTTTACCAGATGAGGGATAAGGACGTCAGCTCCACGTTGCAGTAGCACCGGGCTTATTCCGTCCAGTCCCGCCGTCTTGTACGGCTTGAACGACTCTATGGCCCATCTCACTATACCCGGTCTGATGACCAAGGCAGCTTGCCTCCAGTCCTCCGATCGGGGCCTGTGCATGCCATATTCGGCGCTAGGTCCCCTAATCTCGGTGGACCCCGGGAAGTGAGTATTGGCCAATAGTTCCAAGGTCTCCGATTCGTTGGTTGTGAAGGTTCCATCCTGCCTTCTTAGGAGGCCAATCTGATTAGGCTTTGCTTTAGAGAGTAGTCTGTGGAGTCTTGCTCCTTGAGGCGTATTGTTTACTTCCTCACAGAACTTCCTCCACGACGCTCTCTTGGCTTTCCTAATCTGTTTGCTATATTCATTTAGGGCCCTGCGATAAATCTCCCACTCATTTGTTCTTTTGGCCCTATTGAATAGCTTTCGCGTCTTGTCCCTTAGCTTTTTGAGCTTGGAGTTCCACCATGGGACCAGACGCTTTGTGGTTTTAGCCTTGGGGGGGCAGTTTTCCTCATAGGCACGTACAATACCTTTAGAGACCACTTCCACCGCAAGTTCCAGTCCTTCTCGTGTTCTTACGCTTTTGGCTGCCGCGTCCAGGGTCCGTTCAAGGGCGCCTCTGTACCCCGCCCAGTCGGTCCTCCTGGGGTCCCTGAAAATAACTGTTTGAACACTGAGAGAAAATGTTAAGTTAAAACAGATGTGTCTATGATCTGACAAAGATTCCACCCCACTTACATTCCAGTTTTCAATGTGCCTGGCAAGGTGGGGAGTGGCAAAGGTTATATCTAAAACTTCCTTCCTGGCCCTAGTGACAAAGGTCGGTTCGCAGCCTAGGTTTAGGGTTTGGAGGCCGTTAATTAGTAGAAAGTCATGTAGTAACTCACCTCTATCGTTGATGTCGGTGCTCCCCCAGCTTGTATGGTGGGCGTTAGCGTCACATCCCACCAGTAGCTCTGCGTTGTGTCTGCGGGCGTAGTCCACCACTGCATCGAGGTCCGCGGAGGGGTTCACCTTGTCACCGGGCAGGTAGGCCGAGCACATAATTACTCTTTGACCCTTCCAGCCCTTCAGATTTACATACGCTGCAACCAGATCATCCGTACACAGCTCTGGAACAGGTAAAAAGTCAATGTTTCTGTTGAAAGCAATGCATGCCCTAGGCCTGATTCCATCGGTGTAATACAACGTTTTACCCACCGAGTTTAGTCCTAGTATGGTTGAGTTTCGCACCCATGGCTCTTGTATTAGGGCGAGGTCAGCGTCAGTTGCAAGGCGACTCTCCACCACCGCTGTCGCTGCGGCAGCGTGGTGGATGTTCGCCTGCAGTATCCTCGCGGGTGCTGAGAGGGCCGCCATTTATTTGGCCCTCTTAGTGAACTGCCGGGCACTACCCCTACTCCTAGCTGCTGGTTGACCTCTCCCTCGGGAGGTGCCAGCTGCTGGGGTGGAGTGTACATCCCGGCTGTTCATCGCGCCCCTCGCCGCCCCTCTGTGCGTCCCAACGGGTCGCGTCCTGCCACCACGGCCTCGAGTGCCATGGGGTGTGGAGTCGCGACTGTCGGGCGCACTTGTGCTAGGGCCTGCTACCGCGGGGGGCTGTAAATGCGTTGCAGTCGTTGGGGGAGCATTTGGCCCACCCCTCAGCCTGAACGCCACTTTTCTGAAGCCTATGGTGACTTCGCACCCACAGGCTCTCAGGGCTTCTGCGGATGGCTCGTCCAGGGCAAAGGTAACCACCTTTCCGCCCTGCTCCGCCTTCTCGCCAAGCACCCGCCATAGCTCCGTATTCAGGCCCGGGTTTTGGATCCTGATTAGGGAGAGAGCGTCCGTAATGGAGGACACATCGGCGTCGGAGATGAAGGTGATGGCCGTGGCTGGTTTGGGCAGTTCTCCTTCCGGTATCACCGAAAGGGTCGCCTCCGGCCACGGCTTCAGCTTCGGGATTGCCCCCACAAGCCAGTCCAGACTTGCCTGGTCTGCACAGGTGACCAGGATCCAGCCCGTCTTGTGGAGGAAACCCAGAAACTTCGGTCCGTCACCCCTCGCATCCTTCCATTCCCCTATGAGAACGGTGCCGAGCTGGAGACGGACCATCTTCATCTGCTCCTCACTCATGGGTTCCGAATTCCGGATCCCCACTCGTGTGGAGCCCGCAACCTCCTTGAAACTGGGGGGCCTACGTTCCCCCTCATCTCCGGTGGTAAGCTTCACGGTCTTCTTTGCGTGCCCTTGTGGAGATTCGTCCTCCGATCGACCCCTTTTAAGAGGAGCGTTTACTGGGGCCGGTTTCTCCACGGGCATCTTTGACCACGGCAAGTTGCACATTGTCAGTGCCATCTTCTTCTCCAGGCCGCTGTCAACAAGCTTATGTAGCCTCTTGCGCGCGGCACCGCAGAGTCGTTTATATTTAGTGCCGTCAGCCTGAGCCGAACTGCCAGGCGCACCAGAGACGATGGTTACGTCTCTGTCGACCACGGACTCCGTCTCCATGACCTCCGGACTAACACAGACGGGCGTACCGGGGGCTTGTATAGCCCTCCTCGCCTCATGACTATCATCTCCACCCTGGATAGAATCCAGGACACAACGTCGTCAAACGACGGGTTATTTTTAGTTTTATTTTTTTCAGTCTCCATAAAAATTCCCACGAGCAGCTAGGGAAAAACTGGTCGCAGACGGCAGAGCCCCGCTTACCGCCTGAAGGGCTGTATACTCTACAATTCGCCCTGGTTTTGTAGAGACACCGTTTATGACTGGGCTCGCCCCCAGCCACGCATCCATCGGCACGGTACGAACTGACACCTAGGATTGGCGGAGTGGAAAAGAGGACAGAAGGGGGAGGATGACTCAGGAAAGGAGTAGACAGGATTTTGGATAGGATATGACTAGGTTTGGAACACGGGAATTGGGGTTAGGTTACACCCGGACAGTGGGACTGCCATCCGGGCATCGCCCTCATACTCGGCTACTGCATGGTCCGGGGTAGATAGTAAGCGTGCGGCGCCCGTTCCGACCATCAGTATTACCAGGGTGTACGACCTGCCCATCTCCGGCAGGTTCGTCTCCGGGCTGCGACGGCAGGCCCAGGGACGACGTGGACGTGTATGACGGACTTGAGGGAGCATGCCGGTAGCTCAAACACCGCACACTTTGAGCGTACATCCCCCCCCCTACACCCCTACGTGCGACCTTACTTTTCGGTGTTCCTCTCAAAACTTCAATCTAAGGCTCTAGTATAATTTTTACCGAAACAAAACGTTACGATTGCGTTCACGTTTAGCTGTCAAATCCCATACAAATTGAGGGTAAAACGCAAACGCGTAAAGTTTTGTTTCGGTAAAACTTATACTAGAGCCTCGGATGTCGGGCTTACTGTGGGTCGTAGTTATGTAAATGATCGGCAAACTTTGCGAATCGCAGCACAGGTTATAGCTTGCGCAGGTTATGGCTGAAGCGGGTCATTGCTGCAATTCACGAAATTCGCTACAGTAGGCGTGACTAGTATAACTCTGACCTCTAATGGCGAATTGTTATTACATATAGGTACAACTTGGTATATGGTGTTGTATTCTAGCCAGCATGATCGCGTTCAAGTAGGACATCAAATCAAAGCATTCGTCCCTCTCGCACTGAGGGACATACCTACTTCCTCTAATAAGGGACGAATGCTTTTATCCGACACAACAGACAGATGTTGCTGAGTTGAGTTGAGAGCGAGGGACCTGCATTTGTTTGGAGCTGTCGGTGTCGACGCACAAACCCTCAGCAATAGTAATGGCCGTTGGGGCGGAACGTTTCTCGAGTGGCGACCACGTAGGTACCGGTAGGCGCGGCGCGGCTAGGCCCACAAGGTGGACTGATGAGCTGGTAAAGGTCGCGGGAGTCCGCATGGATGCGGGTGGCGCAGGACCGGTCATTGTGGGGGAGGCCTATATCCAGCAGTGGACGTCTTTCGGCTGAGGTGATGATGATGAATAATAATAATAATAGTAGATTACTGCAGAGGCCGTGAAGTAAGGGATTGCTGGACGAGATTGGGGTAGACGGCCGAGTCGTAGACGAGGCCGAATACAACGAGTCCAGCAATCCCTGTTCCGGCCGAGGATTGTATGGTACTTTTCTCAAACGATGTGAGGAAATATTAAATTAAAATAAATACTAGGTAATCAATTAAATAATAGGTAATTTTATTTTTTAACGCCTTTTTTATTTTTTAAACATGCCATTTGAACAAGCCGTTCGAGCACCATGTTTAACCGCACATAAAGTATAGTACCATAGATTTTTTTTATTTTTTTTATGAAGCAAGTATGCTTACAGTGTCTAGTGGTGGTTGGCAGTATGTAAATTTTCCTTTGACAGTTTAATATTAGTAAGCAAATTTAAAAAGTTAGAGTAGCGGACAATAATGTTTTTACTTAGGGTTTTCATACATTACTTCTTGGCGTAAGGCCAAGAAGTAATGTAGGGAGCCATAAACAAGAAACTTCACGTCTTCATTTCGTGATATTAACGCGTACATTTCCGAGCATGTTTGAGAAAATACATATTTTTGGATAATCTTACACAAATCAGTCTAGTCCCAAACTAAGCAAAGCTTACTATGGGTACTAGACGACGATATACATACTTATATAGATAAATAAATACATAGAAAGCATCCATGACTCAAAAATATTCGTGCCATCACACAAATACATGCCCTCACAGGGTTTCGAACCCGGGACCTCTAGCTTCGTAGGCAGGGTCACTACCAAACTACCAACTATAGGCTAAAGAGGTCGACAAAATGGCAATGCGGTCGTGACTCCTCCCTCCCTGGACTCTGGAGTCGGTGATGACTGCGTACGATGGTGGGAGGTAGGCCGAAAGTTTGTTTGGCAACGTAGTTGAATAAAAACAATCTAGGGGTCAAGAATATAGGAATGAGTCGGAAGGGAAACCGGTTTATGAATCGCAAGTAAGCGCAACATACGTGGAAATAATCCATTCGCGAATCCGGTTCCGCTTGATTGAGTGATCAAGTCGATTTCGCGATTTCACGACATTAGTTCGACTTTTATGACAATGGTTGTTAATCTACGCAATTGTATATAAAAACGGATAGGCAAAAGATTCTCTCCCAAACGAAAATGTAGGTATCTTAATTTTTATAAGCTTAAAAACTGTTAATGTTCATTTCAGTAAACCAAATTGCATCCAAAGTATATAAGTACTTACAGCATTACAGTTTTATGAAGTTTAATATCATGGCTATGTCACAAAATAGATCGAATTGCACCACTTCAGTCATTTTACGGCTCAGGGACACTATTCGAGCCTCAACTGTGACATCACCTGAAAGAGCATTTTCATTAGTCAATAAGTCGGTCGATATACCGCACGCGCAGACCTAACGACAAATGAAACTCTCAGTCGCTAGCAAGCTTACTCCTAGCAGGTGGTGAAATATCGGCCAGAGGGTGATTTGGGGGGGAGAGGGCAAACATGTCATAAGTAAATCTCATCTCTCATGTCTAAAGATACTGATAGACGTGAGCACCTTTAGATAATACCGATCAGTAAAATAGGTTGCCCGAATGCGGTCCCTAATACGGCATGCGTTTTGGAAATCCCGCACCTCGAAAACAGGCGCTATTGATCGATCCATCTCTCTCGCACGCATACTTGTCAAAAGGTCACACTCGTCGTGTGTGTTTGCGATTGATAAATTGGCTAGTTGGCAACCACCACACGCCTGCATGTCTCACGAGAAGGAAAGAAACAAACAACACGTGGCACCAACGCACACCTAAAACACAAAGCGCCCATCCCTCAAACTCCGTATAAATCATAAACCGAACAAGCGGTCTACCTGCCCGCGGGCACTTCTTGGAACGTAATTTCGTTGCTTTGTGCCCGTACCTACGTTTCCGGGGAGAATGCTGTTACATTTTTTTAGAGTTCCTCTGGTACGGTCTTGTAAAATTCTGTGCTGTGCTGCGGCTTAATTTCAAACTGCAATCGTTAATAGCACTCTAGTTAGGTTTTAGGTTAGTCACTCACTTGATTTTGGCAACCAGAGAGTTTTTAATCTATAGCTACCTATCAACTGAAGTAAAGGTTTTTTTAGCAACTAAGGCAATGCTTAAAATCTGATATTACCTAAAGCTAATTTAAAATTGTAAAATAGGGAATGATGTTCAGGATAACATCTCGTAATTTTGCGTTAGTTTTGGAGGCACCTGTATACTCGAATACTGTCTTCTGCGGCTTTGAGAGTCAATTTGGGTTGCTCCAAAAGCTCCAAACCATCTGTAATCGTAAGTGGAGTTCGTTCAAATCTGAATGTATGGAAAGTTTGACAAGTTTCTATATTTAACGTTCATCGGTCTTCAGTCTGTTACCGAAAGATGGTGCAACTCGCGAATCAATCAAGCAGGGTTTCATAACGAGAGGACTTAATAAGAGACGTGAAACAAAATCGATATCCAAGGGAGGTCTCCCCTTCTGTCAATGATATAATTAGATGGAACGAAGAATGCGACTCAACCCACTACAACTAAACCGCTGAACTGATAGGTACCTACATATCCTGGAAAAGAGCGTACCACACTTCTTATCCCAGAAGTCCTCTGAAAGGGGATGAAATGGGTAGTTCACGCCGGCAAGAGCTAGTTTCAAATAATCCCAACCACAGACGGTCGTTGCATTCCCAAAATACCAGATTATGCCAAATATCGGATTATCAATATATCACACTTTGAGCTTACCACATTCCCGTTACACCAGGTTATACCATCATAAGGTACTCAAGGAACTAAATCGTTTTAAGAATGTCCTATACTGAAAATTTGATATATTGGTAATGTGATAAATCAAGTATACGTGGCATTTTGCAAAATCTGGTATTTCGGGAATGCGGTATATTAGCAATGAGCGCACATCACGGAACCCTCCTTTCTCCAACCGAGTGTTAATTTCCTCGGCGCAAGCACAAATCTCCCTTTACAGCCTTTTATCAATTCGCTCCAGGCAAAAGGTTCGTTTGCCTCAATGAGAGCCTAAACCGCGCAGGTATAAACATTACTTTTTGTGCCGTAGTTGGGTAACGAGGCAACGTGGTACTAAGCTTAAAACTTTAAATGGGAAACCCAGCTTTAAATTTAATTCTATAGACCGTATGGTCTTTTTCGGCGCTTTGTATTTTTATTGCTAGTCAGTGAAGTAGGTAGGCACCTCTACTAGTATAGAAGTTTCTCCTTAGGTTGATGAGAAAAGTCATACTTTACTTACGAAATGAATGGGTCATATAGCTTGAGTAAAACTGAAGTCGGCTTTCGTGGAAAAACTAACAATTGGAATCACTTTTTACAAGTAACTATAACACAAATCGAACTAGTCCCATAGTAAGCTCAATAAGGCTTGTGTTAATATGGGTACTAGACGACGATATATTTAATAGATAGAAATACTTAAATACATAGAAAACATCCATGACTCAGAAACAAATATTCATGCTCATCACACAAATATTTGCCCTTACCGGGATTCGAACCCAGGACCTTCAGCTTCGTAGGCAGCGTCACTACCCACTAGGCTAACCGGTCGTCAAACAATTATTTGATTGCATGAAATCATGATATAAGAGGAGACACCGTTTATGCGGATTAAGAGGGAATCAGAATGTATGACACAAATTATATGAGAGTCAAAGGCCTGCGACACACTGGCGCGGCCTGCGGTGGCGGACGAAAACCAACACGTAAAAAAAAAGACGCTAAAATTAAAACACGTACGTTATTTTTTTCGACACAATTGCTCGTAAAGTGTTAACTAACAGGAAGACATACAGAGCCGAGCTATTAATAATAGCCTAAATTTCGGCTGTGGGCATCTCCTATGTCTATAATTTTATAGTCATATCTTTGGTAATTGTCACTAGCCACGTCTTGTGTACTTGAAGTTTGTAAGTTAACGAAATAAGTGAAATCCAAAGATTTTTGAAAAACCCAACTGGTTTTGTACAAATATTACCTATGCCTATGTCACTCCTACGATTAAGTTAACACATTTGTAGTTAGATTAATAAATAAATAAATAAAACATAAATACATACATACGCTCGAAAAACATCAAGGTTTCAGGACGATCAACATAGTAGATACAGTAGGTTAAATGGTCTTTACTGTCCCTATTATATGTTCTGCCAATAAAACAATGATTCAAACTTCCTTTAATACACGTTACTGATGTCTTCGCCCTACAAAACATACTCATATAATTATGTATAGGTAACATTCCGCAAAGAAATCAGAATTCGTCACGTATTAAATCTACAAACAAAAACATTTGCCGCGCCGCTTTTTCTACAATTAATTTGTTTACCATGGTTTGACAGTTAACCCACATGATGCCATCTAGCCAAAAGGTCGTAAGTCACTATCATCAAGGAATAAAGATACGACATTTGGTAGGTTGCCTGAAAGTTGTTTAATGGCGGATCAAGTGTCTAAGGCGCCGAAACAATGAGCCTTATCGCAGTTTCGGTTACAAGAGCCTTCTCGTAAATAACTCAAGATTTTTACCACTTCGGAGATCGGTACAGAGTCCGACAGTGAAATCAAAGCGTTAGTTGAAATTAGAGAGTTTTACTTTATGTGTCAACAACGGTAGGTACTTGACACCTTACAAAATCATATCGGCGGGAGTCCGCTGTATACGGGTGGCGCAGAACCGGTCATTGTCATTGTGGCACTCTTTGGCGGATACCTCCATCAGAGGACGTGTTTCATCATCATCCTCCTAGCGTTATTCCCGGTTGTTGCCCCAAAGGAGCCCGGGGTCCGCTTTGACTCCTAATCCCTTGGGGTTATACGAAATCTTGATGCTAGAGGGCCTACCTATGCCAAATCTTGAATTTACGAAGACACTAGTTTTACGAAAGCTACTGCCATTAGACTTAGACCGGATTAGAGCGAGAGGAAACACTCACGATGGTTTCCTTCACCGAAAAGATGATGGTATTTTTGATGAAGATAATGATAAAAATCACATAACCTTGTGACTGCAATACGGCCACATCAGGCGATAAGGTCCGGAGACTGCGCAGGCGGTACAATATTGCCACGCTTGCATTTCTAGAGCTTGCCAGCTATAATTGAACGGAAGCCGATATATTCTTACGATTTCATATATGTCACTGTCTTTCAAAGTCAATATTACATACCTACAACGTTTTGAACCTTAATTCCTAACAGTCCTACCGTAGTCAATACTTTTAGTGCCTTAGACCACAGGACGCGCCTTGTGCAAGCATTGATTATAGCTTTGTTTATGTCTAATTAGTATATTGCCAGTATGAGATAAAATACCCTAGAGTATTTAGCTATGGCTGGCTCTGGCGCAACTGTAAAACGGATGGCTTATATCCTGTTAAAATGGTTCCCCACACCTGGCTTTTTGACATAAGATCGTTACAAGTATGTATAGTTTGAAATGTAAGCAGTCATAAAATTACCCTATCAAAACCTACTTAAGCATTACAAAGTTTCTAGAGACTATTTCGCAACATAATATCGTCTCTTAAATTTAACGTTTGATTGTAATGCATGATAGCCTTTTCAATGAATGTTGCTGAATGGAAAAAGAAAAATACCATTCAGTGTAGAATAAATAGCACGTTCACATACTCACAAACTTATCATTACCGACAGCAAAAATGCAACTAACGATATCTGATATAAAGTTACACGTGGTCGTTAACAACAGCGACGAACATAACCGCAAACGTTACTTGGTTTCATAGAAAGCTTGTTACCAATTTATCAATGAATCATTCATAAAATTCCAGATATTTAGGGTGAATTGTATTCAAATTAAAACACTGCCTAGTCATAATCTTATAATTTGGATGCTCTTTATGTCTTTATGATTAGGTACATTTTGAACGTTGATTGACGATAGGTCATTTTCACTGCCTACTTAAAATACTAGTTCGATCATTGAAATTAATTATGCTAGGCTTTTACATAAAAACGTTTCCTTGTATTCGCAACTCTTCACGGACTCATCATTTCACAACCACTTCACCACATTTGATGTTCTTCACAGCTCTCATTAAAAAAATGCCTCGCTTAGGCAATTCGATGAAATAAACATGGAATTATTTTAGTTCTCGAGTATAATTGAAAATAAAAAGTACCTACCTTACCTTATATGTATCATAACATTCATAACATAATGTCGAAAAGTGGTAGTATACCTAGAAATAAAGGTAGGTAAATAAAGATTGACGGCAGACAAGACAAATCGCGAGAGTTTAATTAAAGTGTTAATATACTACTATACCGTTTAAAGTAAAAATCTTTTACTTATTTCACCATTTTAGTTAAATTGAAGTAGGATAAGCCCGGTAGAGTGGCCCATTTAAACATAGTTAAAGAACAATAGTAACAGAAACGTATAATTATAAGTTATAAATCGTTTCGGCCCAACAGCGATCATGCATGAAAACTGTCTTGAGAGGAAATGAGGCCAAAGGATAGTAATCGAAGCCCGTATTAGGGTGTAACTGGCACTTTCGTTAGGTCATGTTAGGTCTATCGAATAACTTTAATGGAATGCTGCATTCGGCCGGTGCGTCTGTTACAGTTACGTTTTCAGAGTGTTCATGTCACATGGAACTCCTTAGATAAGATTAGTATTGTACCAAGAAATAAATATATAAAAGAATTAGCTTAAGTAGCTTTTCAGCGTGGTAATGCTGCCAGCATCTTCGGCACAATGCCGCAGGGGCCATTTTGTATGCGGATTAAGAATGGCAAAACGTGCGGATATGTCACCGCTATGCGTGTACTGGACAATCACGTTTTTCCTTTGCGATTTAATAACGCACCTTAACTGGCCGCACCGCAGTGCGCGCTTAGCCTAAATGCGGGCGCGTACGAGTACTCCAGGCAAAATACGGTTTTGAAAAACATTAATTTATAATAGCGTTTTTTTTGTTGATTTCATTTGAAAATGTTATTCTAAGATGATTTAGTCAAGAATCCGACAAACTTTCCACCCGGAAGTAATTATGTAGATTTAAATGAAGCATGCATTCTCTTTTTTTGTACGATTTATCTTGAATATTATAGAGCAAATGTAAATGAACCAAAATAAAGACAGAAACATTTATTAATATTTTTACTGACTTTTTAGAAGCCAGTTAACTTATCATTTTTTCGATGTCTGAAATTTTGTCGGATTCTGTCGCTGGGTAACTATTTAATTGATAATATATCCGTTATACATAAAAAATAAGCTAGGTATTATAAATTATTTCCAAAATTGACATTTTTTCCATACAAGTTGTCAGTTCATTGCCTGGACTAGAGGTCTAACAGCCATGCCTGGAACTTCTGGAATGCGCAGCCTCACATATTATTCCACCAGTTCTAGGCAATCTGACTCTCCTCGTAAAACACGGCAAATAAAATTTAGCAGACTGAAATTGCGCCTCACTTCCAAAGAGTGGAAAGTCAGAGTACCAAACAGAAATGTTGTGGATAATATCAGTGCTAGTCTATCCTAGGTATGGATAATATCCATACATTTTTTTTATATAGAAATCTTAGAAAAGTTTTTTGGCCCTTTTCTAAGAGTAGTACCTATATAAGTAGATTCGTTATGGTTCCATATTATCGCAGACGCTTCCAGCTTACTTCGCACCAGAGCATTATACAATAACTTAATAGCTACTGGATTATGAAAAGCCCTAGCATTACGCATAACGAAACCTAATCTACGGAAACAACTGGAGGCGAGATCTCTTATATGGTCATGGAAAGAAACACGCGTATCAAACACTACACCCAGATCCTTGACAGAGGAGACCCTGTTAATTGGCTCAGAACCAAGCAAGTATTGTACATGAATAGGGGCAGAAGCACGAGAAAAACACACAACACTTAGATCCGTTAAAGCGAAGCTTGTTATCCAGACTCCACTTGAACAGCGCCGCAATATCCTCTTGCAGCAACTCGCAATCGGCAACCCGCTTCCCCCCGTACACCAACTTCAAGTCGTCAGCATAGAGAAGACATCTGGCGTTACAAACAACCGATCCTAGGTCATTTAACCATTACCCCAAATAGTAAAGGACCCAGGATTGAACCCTGACTAACACCAGATCGAGTATGATACGTGTCTGAAACGAAGTGGCCGTGTTGGACATATTGTTGCCGATCGCGTAGATAGCTGGCAAAAGATGTAAGTAGGGGTGAAGTCAATGCGGTCAAACTTATGCAGTAGCACATCATTATCTACGCGGTCGGAGGCCTTCTGAAAATCAAAGTAAATGACGTCGACTTGGATACCCTTTGTCGAGGAAATGTGAAATGGTATTAGTCAGGATTAGGAGGTTTGTATCGACTGACCGGTTTACTCTGAAACCATGCTACTCGCACAAAAAAGGTTTTAAGTATGCGGACGCCGGACAGTGTTCGATGAAGTATGGATTTAAACAATTTCGCAAGTATCGACATTATAGCGATAGGCCTATTAGTTCTCCTCATTACCAATATCCTTTGATTTCGGGATCGGCCTTACCCTTGTGGTCTTAAATTGGTCGGGATATGTGCCGGTGGAGTGAGCCAAGTTGAAGATATAGTAAATGGGTGTCTTGAGGCACTGACACACCCCTTCACTATTAAGCCGGCAAGTTATCGGGCGCTACGGCGCTATTGGGTTTCAAGCTGGCTACTATACTTCATACATAGAATATTCGGATATCGTGCGCTGAAGATCTCCCAACTAGCAATTTTCTCTTACGGATATGCTGATTCAAGAACTAAGGTGTTACAGCAGGCTTACATGTGTCTTGACTATGACAGTACATCTTATAAAAGCATGATTTAAGATATTTTGTACTATAAGAACACTGACACTTAGTACGTCCTCTTATAGAGGTTTATAAGGAATCGTTGTAAGACATTTATCAGAACAGTTGTCTTACAAGCGCATTTTCAAAAAGCAATTGCTATTGATTATTTTTTGCACTTAAAAAAGCAACCTTAAAGTGCAATATTTCTTAGCAGAGTCTGCATTCAGTGTTTTATTAGTCATTTATAAGTACAGTTGTCTTATAAGTGCATTTTCAAAGAGCAACTGCTCTTGAATATTATTTGCACTTAAAAAAGCATCTTATCTGCAGTGAGTGTTTTATTAGAATTATGACCTTAATAAACTTTTGCATATAACTGCTGTAAAGCTAACAAGTTGTAAGTGTGAATTGTCTTGTCTGAGCCAAATTAAAGAGAAGAAGCATATTATTAGGACTCTATTAGAATATTTTGTCTTTTAACAAACTTATGAATACTTTATTAAAAATATCAGCCATTATACTCGTAACGTATTCGTGTAAACAATCTGCTAAGTGTTTGAGACGGTTAAACAACAACATGGATTTAGAAAAATGGAAAAGATTCAAAAGAAGTGGAGCATATAGGAATAAAGTACTTAAATCAAAAATACAGAGACTCGCTAAAAAAGCTACCAGGTACTACTACTTCTACGTCAGAAAACGATGGATCTTGTAAATTACTAGATGGTTCCGTACAAAAAAAAGAAGACAGCAGCTCTGAAGACTTTGAACTGGCAGATTCTAGTCTGAATTCTGATTGACGATAGAGGTGAAAGTGAATGTGAAACAGATAAAACGGATTATGAAAAAAATATACAATTTCGTAAAGAAATTAAAATATGGGCTGTTCAGAATAATATACCGCACTCCGCGCTTAATGAACTTTCAGTGATTATTAATAAAATAATCAAACACATACTACCCAAAGATGCCCGAACTTTGTTCCAAACCAGCGGACAAAAAATACAGATTGACACAGTAGGGACAGGGTTTTATTGGCATAACAGCTTAAGAAAACAGTTGGAAAAACTTTTTAAACACGAACTTATTTCTGTACCTTTCACAAAATTTTAATACCTATTGACGGCTTACCACTGTATATGTTTGGCTAACCTAAAATTATACCTACCACAAGATGATAATTTTTATTGTATGCCACGGTTTTACGGCAAAAGGAACCCCTTATTTTATTAAATGGCTGCAAGTAGTTACCTTATGCAAGTTTTCAATAAGACCAAAAGGTTTAAATTTGACTAAGGGAGTGTGAAATAAGACATTTTAGTTTTTTAGCTTTCTTATAGAAGACTAATTGGTTGTACTAATCTCTAATGGCGTCAGTTTTTATTTTTACAAATAATTAATAATTTGTTACAATTATTCTAAATACATTACGAAGTGGGCCTGAGAAAATATTTGAATTCCTTTCACAAAATATTCGAAGAAATGTAGTCCGCAAGTTGTTTAAGTTCATAGGTATGTATTACTATCAAGTGAATGAACGAAATGATGACGGAAAATAATTAATCTTTACTACAAATACAAAAAAGGTACTTACATAGGTTTGTAATTGTTTTTTATTACAAGACTGCAACACAACACTTCTTTCGGCCGGCGTTGTTATAAATACTCCTAGAATGATCTTCCAGAGTGCAATATAAGAGGAATGACACTTATAAGAGCAGTTTTAAGAGCTCTCTAAGTCTTATTTCCCTTAAACCATGCCATTATAAAACATTTATAAGTTATTTTGGTATTACAACAGCAGTAACAAGATTATTGTAAGTTAACAGTAATCTTTAAAAAGAACGTTATAAGTTTACTATAAGTGAGAATTCCGTTATATGGTGCGCCTAAATCGACACTTACAGCTAACTGTAAGTATGTTATAAGAGTAAACAAAAATACTCTTAGGACACTTGTAAACTAAATTTTGCTAGTTGGGCTCTGACCGCTGTTTTCATTATAACAACCATCAAGACGAGGAGCATCGGGCAAAAACATTTGAGAAAAATCTCCAAAAAGCTGCAGCAGCTCTGGTCCCTCAGACGGTTTGCCTTCGAAAATAACCTGAGATACATAGCCACCCTTTGTTTTAAGGCTATCAACATGTTGCCAACTTGCGCGTGGGTTACTCCTGATCTTAGCTTGAATTTGATAAATGTAAGCATCATAGGCGGAGGCTATTTCTTTTTTTATACAGGCCCTAAGTTTCGAGAATGCGCTATAAATTACATTATTTTTGGTGGCTTTCCACTCCCGATGAAGATGGGCCTTCCTTTTAATGTTTGTAATCAAATCAGAAGTGAACCATACCGGATAACTACGCGCTTCTTGCAACGAACCTTCTTCGTGATGGATATATCGAAAATGCCATACTTATATCCTTACTAATATTATAAATGCGAAAGTGTGTTTGTTTGTCCTTCTTTCACGTCGCATCGGAGCGTCGTGTTAATGTGATTTTTTGTATGGAGATAGTTTAGAGGCTGGAGAGTGACATAGGCTTCTTTTTCCAACGGGAAAACATCTAATGCCCACGGGAAAATTCAATATTTTACATTTTCCTATAACCACGCGGGCGAAGCCGCGGGCATCAGACATGACAAGGTTACAAACCCCACGTCCCACTATAACTTGTGCAAGTTCTCATAAACTTTGTCAACATGAGACCTTATTTTCAGGGCGTAAACGGTCGGCAGGACGCTCTACTCGCCATACAAACGTAGTTTTGTTTTCATTTTAAAACGGCATACTGGCATTATAGCATGTTTTTTTATATATCATGGGATCCGCCATATCCCATGTCGTAAACTATAGTTTCTGTTTGTATGGAGAGTTGGCCATGCTGGGGAATTCTTAGCGTGTTCAGATACTTTCGAGCACCCATGCATTATATATCTGATCGGGACTGTACCAAGTGTGCAAATGCATGCATTGATAAAGTATTTTATTTATCTAATAAAGCTTGGAATCCGGCACGTATGATTGCGATAAGCTGCCGGCCTGTCTATTCACAAAATATTTCAAGACTCAACTGTCATCTCATTCGCAACATGCCTTGAGCCTAAGTTTCGTAATAATTATAGGTAATAGGAGGTCAGATTTGCACTGGTTCTCTCACCATCAATATGGTGAGTTGTGAGTGACTGGCTGTAACGGTCAGGTGTTAGGTTACACGCCTACGGCTGGAATGGTCGGCGCTTGCTGACTGGTCGTATGCAGGAGGGCTATGCTGGCGTGGAATAAAACGTCCGATTGAATAAGCGAGAGCGCACCAACCAAGTAATAGAATCTATGGCACAATTTGCTTAATCTTTCGTGTTTTATTAAAATTCTAGATTACCAGTACCGGTAGCGTCATTGCGCCGGTAAGCAACCACTTAGATAAGTCGGTGAACTGAAATGATATGTTCTCGTTAGAATCCTATCGTACTATAAACTATAATTATCTACTAAAAAATTGCATATGGTTGGCTGATTATTTATGTCCTACTGAGCTAACACAACGAAAAAACATGTAAACGCCTACAAAAAACAATTCCTAATCGTGTGAATTATGCGTAACCTACATTTTAAACTTAGATCTACACAGTCGATAACAACTCTACGACCTAATGTGATTGACAGCTCAAGTCATTAAATATTTAACCATAAATAAGAAAAAACAAGCGAAAGGCTTTCTCTGTGGATTGTTAAAATGACCGTTACCTATTCTCATATAAGTAGGTACTGTTTTTAAATATTTTATAAATAGGTACGTTTATTTCAGTTAGTATTATTTTAAACTGTCAAATTAATTTGGAATATAGATATACCTAGTTTCAAGAATAGGTACATAGACAAACTACAACAATCAGATGTGTTGAGTTAAAATGGCTATTTACCTAACCTTTGTACGCTAGCTAGACTGAAAGCTCAAGCATGAGTATGATAGATAGAACGCTTATGTATAAAGGGCCGGAAGTGAAAAAGGTTTGTATTTTTTTAAAGGTCGAATAGTGTCTTCGTCGTCTCTGTTACATTACATCCTATCAAACTCGAGTTAATTCACATAGCAATTACAAAATCAAGCCCTCAAGCTACTTTATTGTATCCAAATTATAACCCACACAGCCTCTATTGAAATCCAAGTATTCAAAAAATATTCCCCGAGAGAACCAAAGACACATCCCGACATTTTTTGCGCGGGCCAGGTATCACTAACACCGAGACGAGTCTTTATTCCATATCCCTCTTTGTATTTCTGTACTGATTGTCGTATTCAACAAGGATAATAAGAGTAGGTACGTACCTCTGTGTGCGTGAAATTCAATAACGCAGGTGTGCACTTCTGTATACAAAAAAAATCTTCGAAAGCCATTCAGTACCTACGTACTGATTTCCTACGCCACGCAGCTGTCAAGATTAAAAAAAACTTGCGCGGGAAAGTCTATATATGATTTAAGATGACATAACCTCAAAATGATTTACTAAACTACATTTTAAGACGGTTATTTTGGTTACACGTGTAGTTTTATAGTATTATTTGGGAGCACCTGATGTGACCTTGATCGGGAGCTTGTCCTTGAATGGCAAGGGGTTCGCATAAAGCCGGGACAATGTCGACAGCCGTTGAGCGAGTCTGAATGCTCCGGAAACGGGCCCCTTGCTTATTTTATTGGAGTTATTATGCATATGAATACTCGCCTATGCGAAATGGTAATCTCGACGGTTTAACGATTTTCCTATTCGCGTTATTGTGCGCTGGACAGGGGCTCGAGATGTGAGCTACATCTAGGCACCCATCATATATAAAGTAAGGCACCCTAAATGAAGCCCGTAAAGGTTGTTAGAAGGGGAATTAGTCTAAAATATATGTTAGGGAAGTTCATTATTATAAACTAAACAGTAAGCACAGAAAGGGTTAACGTTAAAGCAGTTAAAGACTTATTGAGTTGGTAGGGTGTCGAGGTAGGTAATTGTACCTATAGGTACCTAGGTATAGGTAGTATTTATTGGAGGTACCTATGGCTGTCGAATTATTTAACGGTCTGAAATTCATTTCAGTAAAAAATAAGAGGTTGCACTTTGACCCACCAAAACTAGCTAACAGAGCAAATTGATTTTCGACAGCTCATGAGATATCGGCATATATTATATATAATCTGCGAGCGTCATAGTTAAATGACAATCGTTTCATATGAAGGTGCGTTTTGCGGAAAAGGGACAGAACATACCCCCTTGTCGCGGAGATCGCGAAGTCTGTTATTGTGGTATGTATCCTATCTGTCACTCTAAGCGTATTTTTCACTGGTAACACTGGCGATCGAGGTCGGCGAGTGTTATATCTGAGAGCGGTGAAAAATGGCGGGTAGGAGTTGAGATAAGTGGGGAGAAGAAGGCTGGATACTGGGACGGTATACGCGGTGTGGCGCGTGCAATCACGTACAGGAGACTCTTGGTAAGCGAAACATATCTATAATCAACTTTATATATTATAGATATTGCAGTGACCTTGAATTAACGTCTACCTTGAGATAGAGCTGAGTTGAAGAATAAATTGATATTCTTTTGTGTAGCTCGAGTATGAATGTAACAAGCGAGGTGGCTGGAGGTTATCGGTTTGAGTTACTGGAGGTTCTTTATGGAGGCTGATGGATGAGCTGTAGGGGTTGTTGTGGAGGCTCGTCGGGGACCACATGGTCCCCACCTCAGTACTCATCGCATACCTATATGAGTTGAGTAAGAGATATGAGAGTATATGAGCTGCGGGATGCACGATGAGTTCTCCCGTGGAGATTCAGTTGTGCCGTGCATCCACCGATATGAGCCACGGGACTTGGGGCCCTTCTAATTATCCCCAAGAGAGTTGAGGTTACATTCATAACAAGAGATACGACTTTGAGAGTGGATGGAATTGAGCGCCCATCGAGTGTTGATTCATGGTCGCTGCAGTAGCTGTCATATGTTGTGTTTTATATATGTATAGATCCATGTAGCGAGGTTATTATTACATCCCCCTAAGAGTAAAACTCCGCTACATGTTTTGGTGGAGATGCTTAAAAAAAAGATCTGTCGGTGGCGGTTCATGTGTTTGGAAAGATAAAAGAGTTGTACTTAATGTTGAAATATTCAATTATTCAACTGTACTTTTTTTTGGTTTGGGTATGCCCATGGTGGTGCGTACACATGGGATGGTTTGACCCATTGCGGTGCGTACACATTAGACAGTAATATTGCCCAGCCATGAAGAGAAGGTGCATGTTTCGAATTCAATACTTGAAGGTAGAATTCGATTACATGGTGAACCGGCCGATAGACGATTCGTGTTTTTTTTTTCTTTTACTTTTTGTTTTGGCTTCTTTTCCACAAACAAGAATTTGTGTAGGAGCGGCGATTACGTTTTTTTTTAATTTAGCAACACTGAATTTAGTCTCTGACCACGTTCAGAAACGCGCCATTGTTTATGTTTCGTCAAATTCATGTGCAAATTTATTTGTCATTTTGCGCCCGTTTCCTCGTAAGTTTTATTACAACAATTTTATATTATTGTTTAAAGTCAAAAAAGAAAGATATATTAAAACATTTACTTGTTGTTTTATTTTCCCTGCGGACATTATTTACGTTACGAAATGTTTATTATGTTTGGAACGCAACGGTTCGACAGATCGATCGGTCGGGTCGTATAGAGGAGGTTTAAGAGTGAAGTTTAAGAAGTTAGTCTACTTAATCTATGGTTTGTACTTTTGCAACTTACCCGTTTTTTTCTTTCGTGTGTTGTGAGAAAAGTTTGTTAAAGAAGAAAATAACGAATAAAAGTGCGCAATTACTTAATTAAAGAGTGCCAAAGTGTGGTGGCAGACTGCTAAATAAACCGTCGTAAGTAATAGCTTAAGGCGACTTCATTATTAAGTAATTAAGTAGTTAAATTATCATGTAAAACTGACAAACTTTTATGGTACATAAACTCGACTTCAAGTGAATGCATTTCATTGCAGATTAGCATCAAACAAAAGGCCAATATTTACGCAAGATTTAGAAGCATATGAAGTATATCGGTAGCTTGCATTGCGTACAAAATGGACTATCTGTTTTCCACATTAGAATTGCGCCTAGAACGGCTAACAGAAGCGTTGAAGGGAGCCGCAGAGGCCCTTGACAGCATTGAGACTGGCGTAACAAGGGACAGGATTATTGCCGTGAGAATTAACGTTAAAAATAGATTGTTATCGCTCACAACAGATTTAGATAGATATTTGTCTGGGGCGACGGACATAAAAGAAGATCTCTGCAATAAATGTCGAGATACGCAAGTAAAGGCGGAGGACACGCTGACCGAATTAGAAATCGCGATAAAACTATACTGCCATGAAGGAGAGACCAATCATAGAACGCGTCTACCTAAGTTAGAGTTAGGGAAGTATAACGGTGACATCCTAAAATGGAACACTTTTTGGGATAAGTTCGCGGCTAATGTTGATAGTAAGGACATTGCCAACGTTGAGAAGCTTTCATGTTTGCTGGCGTCATTAGAGGGACCAGCCCTTCAGGCAGTTGAGGGTCTGGAAACTACTAACTTAAACTACCCGATTGTGGTAGACATTCTCAATAGCCGCTTTGGTAAACCTACGAAGGTCATCGATGCTCACAACGAGGCTTTGCAAAATCTTGCTGTAGCGAAGGATTCACCTGAAGATTGTAGGCTCACTCTAAACATTATAGAGAGGCACCTGAGGGTATTAGAGGCTCTAGGGGAGAAAGTTGATGCTAGTCACCTTAGAGTTATCATACTTAATACATTTCCATCAAGAGTGGTATACCAAGTGCGGCTTATGTCAACCGATGATTCCTTTGCTGCAATCCGAAAAGCTGTGGATGCTGTAATAACAGCCATGGAGAGTTCAGTTGCTACAAACAGGGAGAGTTCTGTGATTCCAGTAAAGCCTAGTGACACAACGGAGATCAGTACACCTGCTTCAACAGCAACACTGCAAATCGGAGCTGTAAAGAAAAGGAAATGGCAACAGAAGAGGGAAGCAATTTCAACTCAACCTAACAGGAAACGCCCTAAGAGAATGTGCATATTTTGCAATGAAGAACATTACAGTGAGGACTGTACCAAATTTAACACATATAAGGAGAGGATCTTGAAGCTGAAAGATAGGTGCTATGTGTGCTTTCAAATAGGGCACCGTGCCTCCAAGTGTACAAGAAGGAGGAAATGTGTACATTGCTCTAGGATGCATAATAGAGCGCTTTGCCGACAGAAGGTGCAGAAGGGTGAGGCTAGTGATATGGTACTTTCAAACATGACTTCAGTTGATGCACAGTTAAATAAGCCATCTAATTTCTTACAGACAGCAGTAACCCAAGTAAGGACAGCGGAGGGGAGAAGTCTGAGCATTAGACTTTTACTTGATTCTGGAAGTCAACGAACTTACATTACAAACAGAATAGCAAAATTATTACGAATCAAACCTGATGGAGAAGATTGTTTGATGATTTATACATTTGGATCAGAAAAGCCTACAGAAATGTTATGCCCATATGCAACAATAACTGTAGTGAGTAAACGCAATGTTGAAAGACTGATTAGAGTGAATATAGTTCCATACATCACTGCAGAGGTACCCGTGGCCAAGGTAGAGTCACCAATGATAGACATCTTGGCGGACGATGATTCTACTGGTGAAGGCATCGATTTGTTGATTGGAAATGACTTATTCTTCTCATTTATCAGGAAGAGTGTTGAGTTAGGAAATAATACCTTTCTAGTAGATTCTGATTTTGGTTGGTTCCTCGCAGGAAGTGCTACTAACAACAGGGAAGGGGACACTCTATCAGTGGCTACATATTGCCAGTGCCATGATATCAATCAAGACTTTACAGAACCAGATCTTCCTCTGCGTACCATAGATGTCAAATTTTTGTGGTCACTTGAGAGCATTGGGATATGTGATTCTCCAAAAACTACATGTGAGGAAGAAGCCGTTCAGCATTTTAATAAGACTGTTGAATACGGAGAAGGAAGGTACCAGGTGAAGTGGCCGTGGATAGAGTATCCACCAAAATTGCCTACTAATTTTGGACTTGCCTTTGGAAGATTAAAGGGTGTATTACGAAGATCAAATAAAGAAGTCATGACGGAGTATGAGAAAATCTTAAAGGAACAGCTTGAAGCTAAAATAATAGAAGTTGTGGATCCTACCATTCCTGCTGACCATCCAGTTCACTATCTACCTTTTCATATGGTTCAACAGAAGGGAAAAAGGGGTCGTCTGGTCTATGATGCTTCAGCTAAGCTGAAAAATGAGAAAAGCTTGAATGAATGCTTATACAGAGGTCCGAACATGCTGGAAGACCTTACGGGATTGATACTGAAATTTAGAATTGGAAAAATTGCTATCACCGCTGATGTTGAAAAGGCTTTTCTTCAGGTTGGCCTACAAGAAGAAGACAGGGATGTGACCAGGTTTCTCTGGGTCAATGATTTGGAAAGGGAACTGACTGAAGACAATATCATCCAATATAGGTTCTGCAGGGTGCCGTTTGGAGTTATATCAAGCCCCTTCCTCTTAGCGGCAACAATTCGATATCACCTTTCAAAGACTAACAAAAGTCTTCTTCCAGTGATAGCAGATAAATGTTATGTAGACAATTTGGTGACGTCAGTTCAATCAAGAGAAGAGGCTCTCAATTTGTATGCTCAAACAACAAACTCATTTAAAGAATTAGGAATGAACATTAGAGACTGGATGTCTAATGACAAAGATTTTGTAGACAACATTCCTAAGCAAAAAAGAGCTAAACAGGAAAGTGAAATGAAGATCCTCGGTTTGGTATGGAATTTGGAAAATGACACTCTACGGCTCAAATTAAATAACGAAACCTTTGAGAGTGAGATCGTAGATAGAGGCATTACAAAGAAAGGAGTCTTGAGAGTGCTAGCCCGTCTGTATGATCCGATGCGGTTTTGTGTCACCACTCATGCTACCAGGAAAACTTTTATTCCAAGAGATCTGCACTAGAAAGTTAAAATGGGACGATATTCTGCCTGAAGACCTGACGACTTCATGGAGGAACATAATGGAGAATTTAAAAACTGTTAAGAACGTAGAACTGCCAAGACATGTCGCAAATGGATCAAAGTCGGAGTGTATGAAGTATGAACTACATTGCTTCACTGACGCATCTATGAACGCATATGCAGCAGTCATTTATCTGCGCGTCATAGCTGGAAAACAAGTGTCAACTTCGTTTCTCATGTCAAAATCCAGAGTAACCCCAGCAGAAGACAAAAGTGATCTCAAAATTCCTAGACTTGAATTGCTAGGATATCTGATAGGAAGTAGACTTCTGAGGTATGTTAAAAGTCAGATAGACCTAAATATATGCAAGATATATTTGTGGACAGATAGTCAAGTTGTCATAGCTTGGATCAAATCAAGTAGACTACTTCCACCATTTGTATTGAGACGAGTCAATGAGATCAAGCAAATTAAAGACATCTTAGGTGCAGAGCTGCGCTATGTCAACTCAAAAGAAAACCCTGCAGACATAGCTACCAGACCAGAGTTGTGGCATCACAAACAGGATCTATGGCCCATGGTCCAGATTTTCTTCTACAAGACCAAAGTGACTGGCCTAAGGAGCAGGTACAGGAAGAAATGTGCTTGGCCGGGAGGGCTCTGGACACGATGGATGGTCCAGAGATGACAATGAAAGGTTATGAAGACCAAGATAGTGATCTTAACTTTTCTGAAATGGACGTAGTTAAAGGAAAAAGATCCAATCCACAGAAAGTTGAGCAAAAGTTATGGCCGTTTAAAGTTTCAACCGTGATTCCTCAAAACTGGTACATTTTTTTAATAATATATGTTTGGATGAAAATTTAGTTGAGTCGTGTATTATACATTCTTTCACACATAATTCAGTTAAATGCTATATTTTTCAGGATTTCGACCAAAAGTGGGGTTGGATCTTTTTTGCGAAAATACACTTTTCATAGACCCTTCCTTTTGTTTAATTTTGTAATAAGGATTCACGAAATAAAACTGGCATAATAATCATGTAAAACCATCTCTATACATACATAAAATAAAGCTGAAGATGGTCGAAAGTCTGTACATGGAAGATATTCGAAAAAAAGTTTGCTGGGATACTTAGAATCGATAACAGAACACGTTCCAACAGTTTTTAGAATTTTTGTCTGTTTATCTGTTTGTCTGCTTATGTGAACGCGCACCACGTGAAAACGGCTGAACGGATTTTGATGCAAACTTTACTAATCTGTTGAGAAAATCCCCGGCCAGGTTTTAGGCTATAAAAATATTATGATAAGGGTGCAAAGGGGACCAAAACTGGGGTTGAACTTTGTATGGGAACTCCTTGAATCCCATACAAATCTAAAAATGCGGGTATAAAATTTGGACAAAACGGCATTCCGCGGAGAATTGAGTATATAGGTGCCAATTCTTTTTATGTAGAAAACTCTCGTGACACTGAAATATTATTGGGAGCGCATAAGGAGCGCTCCCTAAAGGGATATTTTGGGCCTTTCATTCCTACGAAAACCTCAGCCTTCGCTTCGCTTCTTCTTCGCTTGCCTCCCCGTTTCCTTCGGGATTTCGGCCCTTAAGTTTCGCTTGCAAGACACCGGAAGATAATGAGTGTGCTTAGGGGTGATTGCTCACATTGAGAACTGCTCTCAGAAGGGTTGCTTTGGGCCTTTCAGTCCAACAAAATGGCCTTGCTTGCCTCGCCGCTTACCTTCGGAACTTTGGCCTGGGATTTCGCTTGCAAGACACCTGGGGATAGTAAGTGTACGTGGGGGCTCGCCCTCAGGTTTCGTTTGCAAGACAACGGGAGATAATGAGTGCCCGTCCATGGGGGCGCATTTAGAGCGCTTTCTGAAGGAATGATAATGAGTCTTTCATTCCAACGAAAAGCAAGGCCTTTGGCCTCGCTTGCTTGGTGAGTGGCGAGCCGAGGTAAGTCCCGTAGGTGAGTGGCGAAGCAAGCGAGGCCAAAGGCCTTGCTTTTCGTTGGAATGAAAGACTCATTATCAATAAAAAATTGTAAGTGTCCGTGAGGGCTCGCTTGCCTCGCCGCTCATCTCCGGTACTTTAGCCACAGGTCGGTTTGGTCGTTTGCAAGACACCTAGGGATTGTAAGTGTCCGCGGGGGCTTGCATTCGGGTCTTGGGCCCTCGAGCTCGCCTAGGGAGCGGTCTCTTAAAGCATGCTAAAGCCTTTAAGTCCTACAGAAAAGCTCACCCTTCGGCTTTGCTTGGCTCCCCTTTTACCTTCGGGAATTCGGGCCTCAGGTTTCGCTTGCAAGACTCCCGTAGATAATGAGTGTCCGTAGGCGCTCGCATTGAGAGCGCTCTCTAAAGGGATGCTTTGGGCCTTCCATTTGAACGTAAAGCTCGGCTTTTGGCTTCGCTGCCACCTGGGGATAGTAAATGTCCGTGTCCGTGAGGGCTCGCCGTCGGGCTCGCATTGGGAGCGCTTTATAAGGCTTGATTGTGACCTTTCATGTTACGAAAAGCTCGGCATTTGGCCTCGCTTGCCTGCCCACTCCCCTTGGGGACTTTGGGCTCCGGCCTTCGGCCTTCAGGCTTGCATTGGGAGCGCTTTCTTAGGGCTTGATTGGGACCTTTCATTGTTACGAAAAGCTCGGCCTTCGGCATCGCTTGCCTGCCCGCTCCCCTTGGGGACTTTGGTCTCCAGTTTCGCTTGCAAGACACCTGGGGACAGTAAGGCCTTCAGCCCCCGAGCTCGCATAGCGACCGCTCTCTAAAAGTATGCTTAGGGCCTTTCATTCCTACGAAAAGCTCAGCCTTCGGCTCCGTTTGCTCCCCGTTTACCTTCAGGTCTTCGGCCCTAAGGTTTCACCTGCAAGTTACTCGGAGATAACGAGTATCTATGGGGGCTCGGCCTCGGGCCTTAGGCCCTCGTGTTCGCATTAAGACCACTCTCTGAAGGTTTGCTTCGCCGCTCAGATTTAGGGACTTTGGCCTCAGGTCTCGCTTGCAAGACACCTGGGGGATAGTGAGTGTCCGTGGGGCTCGCCATCGGGCCTTCGGACCTGGGGCTCGCATAGGGAGCGCTCTCTCAAAGGATACTTTGGGGATCTATATAATATTATAGACGACCAAGTTTATGAGGGTATTTATTTCGATTCGAAGACAATTTGAACTCTTACACGCACAGTATGGAAATGGAATGTTTATTTTCAAATTTGTCAGTAATATGGTTAAACATAAGAATATCATGTTTAAACCATAATTATACCTACACGTACGAAGTCGCGGGCAGAAGTTAGTTGTTAATATAACCATTTTCCTAAAAATGGTTTATGTGCGCTGGATCGGATAATACATTTACGTATAATGATCCAAGACAATAATACTGACAGCAAAAATCGTAATAAAGGCTGCTTTATAGTGAAAACTTCTTTTAATGATTAAAAATAAAGCTAAATGAATTTAAAAAATGAGATTTACAAAAAAAATATTGTAATAGGATCGTTTCTGTTGTTTACTAAGACACCATTGCAGGATTCAAAACAACTCAACAAAACTGATCCAAGTGAGTTGAATCTATTTTGTTGTATATCTAAAAGATTTAAAGAATCTAAATTTAGTTTTTCAAAAAGAATCCAAACGGATTAGATCCGTTTCGTTGAAAATATTAAAAGTAAAACGTGTGAATTGCATTTTCTTAAAAATGGTCCAAGCAGGTTGGATTTCTTTTGTTAAAACAAATGTGAATCAATTATGTAACTGATCTAATATCACTATACGGTTCCAAGCGTTATGGGTCTTTATGAAGGATATCTTTTTTACTCCGTCATACATGTGGGATGGTATCCCATGTTGATTAAAATATGAAAACACTATGTGAGCGGGGCGTCTTTTTGCTGAATGAAAATATACGCCTCAGAGACCTCTCTGGTATACTTAACTCATGTTTTGGTCATTTTGTGGATTGGATCCTTTTCCTTTAACTACGTCCAAATGGAGGATAATCCTGCAGCCACTGCACATCATGAAAGTTTGGAGTCTATGCAAAACCCGTCAGATGAAGAAAAGTGTGAAGAGACAGTGACTGAGATTAAGAAGTTACAAGGAAAATACTTTTCAGAAGAAGTTTCAGGAAAGGTGACCAGTTTGTCACGAAACTTAGGTCTCTTTGTAGATGAAGATGGGATCTTAAGATGCAAAGGAAGGTTCGCGAATGCCAATTTATCATATGATAAGAGATATCCCATTCTGATTCCGAAGAAATCATCCTTCACAACCGAGATAATACTAAAGACGCATAGAGACAACTACCATGTTGGGGTCCCACACACGCTAAGTATATTACGCGAAAGGTATTGGATCCCACATGGGCGAGCCCAAGTACAGAAAGCTCTGAAGAGATGTTCGCAGTGTGATAAGTATTCTGGAGGTCCTTACAAACTGCCACCACCACCTGCACTGCCCAGTGAAAGGGTTAATTATAGTTCTCCATTTACTTTTACTGGATTAGACTATCTGGGTCCGGTATTAGTGGAGACAAATACTGGGAGAGAAAAAAGATGGATTTGTCTTATGACATGTCTAGCAGTTCGTGCTGTACATTTGGAGTTGGTCAAGGCCTTGACGGCTGAGGAGTGCTTGCTAGCGATACGGCGGTTCGTGGCAGCCAGAGGACCACCTAAAGTATTGATATCGGACAATGCACTACAGTTCAAGTTGACAAGTGAAGTACTAATCCATTCATACTGCCAGGAGAAACATATCAAGTGGAAATTCATCACGCAGCTTGCACCCTGGCAAGGCGGCTTTTATGAAAGATTAGTTGCACTGGTAAAGCACTGCTTAAAGCGCACACTCGACAAACATTTATTGACAGACGGTCAAATGCATACAGTAGTGAAGGAGATTGAGGCTGTATTGAACACAAGACCTTTGACTGCAGTGGGTTCCGACCCAGAGGGAGTGCTGCGACCAGCTGATTTTCTGTCTCTAGGTCAGTGTCTAGAAATAAACCCAGAACTTGGCGAGGGAACCTCGCAAGGCACTAATACTAAAATCGACTTGGTTGAAGGCTGGAAGAGAGGTCAGAGGATTCTTAACGAATATAAAGAGATGTTCACCAATCAATATCTACCAAGTCTGCGGGACAGATTCAGTCACTCTCATAAACAACCGCGAGTGATGTCAAAGAAGTCTCCAGAAGTCGGTGACATTGTACAGATTAAGAACGATTCCAAAAATAGGATCAATTGGAAGGTTGGTAAAATCTCAAGTTTAATCCGAAGCCGGGATGGTGAATGCCGAGCAGCCAAAGTGGTAGTTGGGAATACAGAGTTTACGAGATCCATAGCCCATCTGTACCCGTTAGAGTCTGATACGTACGGCACAACGAATTATGCACAACTACCATCACATGACAACGAGATGGCAGAGACACCAACTGAACACATGGAGATGACTGAAGCTTTGGAACCTATGAAAGCATCAGAAAAGATAGTGTCACCTGAGCTCGAAATGGAAATTGATGAGCTAACATTCCCTACTGAATCTGGAACAGAGAAAGATGTTTCTGTGCTAGATTCTGAAGAGAGTCCTACGCAAACTGAGCAAGCTCCCGCTGCTGATACGCACGAGGCAGGAGTGAGAGAGCCAAGTGTTATGGAAGAACGGCCTGAGGAAGCGACGAGAATAAGGCGGAACGCGGCCATTTGGGCCAGAGAACGAATAGCCGAATGGACGCGTCAGCTAATGACGCTACTTATGTAGTCCTTTCGCCTTTCGGGAGTGTCGCGGAGATCGCGAAGTCTGTTATTGTGGTATGTATCCTATCTGTCACTCTAAGCGTATTTTTCACTGGTAACACTGGCGATCGAGGTCGGCGAGTGTTATATCTGAGAGCGGTGAAAAATGGCGGGTAGGAGTTGAGATAAGTGGGGAGAAGAAGGCTGGATACTGGGACGGTATACGCGGTGTGGCGCGTGCAATCACGTACAGGAGACTCTTGGTAAGCGAAACATATCTATAATCAACTTTATATATTATAGATATTGCAGTGACCTTGAATTAACGTCTACCTTGAGATAGAGCTGAGTTGAAGAATAAATTGATATTCTTTTGTGTAGCTCGAGTATGAATGTAACAAGCGAGGTGGCTGGAGGTTATCGGTTTGAGTTACTGGAGGTTCTTTATGGAGGCTAATGGATGAGCTGTAGGGGTTGTTGTGGAGGCTCGTCGGGGACCACATGGTCCCCACCTCAGTACTCATCGCATACCTATATGAGTTGAGTAAGAGATATGAGAGTATATGAGCTGCGGGATGCACGATGAGTTCTCCCGTGGAGATTCAGTTGTGCCGTGCATCCACCGATATGAGCCACGGGACTTGGGGCCCTTCTAATTATCCCCAAGAGAGTTGAGGTTACATTCATAACAAGAGATACGACTTTGAGAGTGGATGGAATTGAGCGCCCATCGAGTGTTGATTCATGGTCGCTGCAGTAGCTGTCATATGTTGTGTTTTATATATGTATAGATCCATGTAGCGAGGTTATTATTACATCCCCCTAAGAGTAAAACTCCGCTACACCCCTCTTAAAACTTTGAAACCTTATAACTTTGTGATTAATTAACCTCTTGCGTTGCTTTTTTCTCCATTTGACTAAGTACTTACATTTTTAATCCTTTTTCGAGAAAATACAACATTATTGATTATTTTATTTAGTGTCTACAGCCCTATTTATCTAATTACATAAAAAACTAATTTGTTTGTTGGGGGTAATCTCCGGAAAGAGTAATCTGATTTCAAAAACTGTGTAAGTAGGTATCATAGACATAGACAGGGGCGGTTCACTTCGTGATTTGGTGTCGCCGCTACAAGTACACATGCCCCGGCCGGTAATCCAGTATGTTAGCGCACCGAGACGTCGCTTAGTCGGGCGACCCCTTCTGCCACACATACGGTGAATTCACTCTATATTTGAGACACCGGACCAATCACTTACGCGCGCGGCCTTGAATGCACCAATCACAGCGCACTAGACGTCCCCCGCGCCCCGCAAGTAGCAAAACTGAACGCTATTCGTAAGAGTATAAAGTCGTTAAACACTTTTTGCAATAGCATATTCTGCAAAAAAAATTGTAATTTTAACCAACGCGTCTTTCACCGTTTTGCTATTGAGACAATTCGAATAGTTCGAATTTGGGCGTTATTCCTAAAGAGATAAAACTTAGAAAAATATTTACCAATGGCAAAAACTAATTGATATTTTGGTCGCCATCGCCATCTGCTGTTCTTGCATATTCGAATATAGACGTTATTCCTAAAGAGATAAAGCTTTGAAAAATATTTGGCAATGGCAAAAACAAATTGGTATTGTGTTTGAGTGAGCCGGCGGCCCGTCACACCAACGCGCCCGCGGCCCGTCCGCCTAAATAATTGATAATTGTCTATAAATTTGCGTCAAATTCATTTTAGGGTGACACCGTAAGATGTCACGTGACCTGATCGAAAAACTGTTACAATGTTATTGAGTTTTTACTTCTGCCGGCACCCCCGCAGTGCAACCCGGTCTTTTTTTTTTTTTAAATCGAAAGTCTTGTCCTTCGATATGGTTCTTAGCTATGTTTGATGTGTTGAGGGGGGTTTTCGGAGTCAAGCCAAGTTTGACTTCGCATACCGACCAGTTGCTTTACATTTTGTAATTACTGGAACTTTGCTAAACACTAGCGCCATCTAGTACGGAAAGTAGAAACACTTAACCCGCTCCCAGTAGCAACAGATGGCGCATACCCAATAAAACGCTAAGCTAAGCGGACCATTACGTAACGGTGAGTTACACAGAGATAAAACAATTATCATGGACCTATAAAACTCAGGTCAAGCTATGGTAATACTAATACCACGTCCGAGCGAGATGGTAGCATACAAATCTCAATAAGTGTGACAGAAAGGGAAATATCATTCGTTATCCTCGTCATAGTTCCGTTTTCTTATTTGCCGCAACTTATTTGGTATGAGGTACTTAGCAGCAAATAAACAATTACCCGTCCAAATTAACTAGGTGGTTATGGTAAGCCATCAGCCATTTTAAGATCAGTTCTTAATTTAGCTGCATAGGAGACTTTCCGTCCCTCATTGTGGCAACACGTATAGCTTGTACCGAGTATTATAGGTCCATAATAGTTATACTTTTCGACTTTATTTCAATACTGGCTGCTACCCGCGGGATAAAACATAACCTATATCCATCTAGAAAGTCCGTTACCTACGCAAGTGAAAGGATAAATATTAGTATAGATAATTACTGTTTCTTCTTTCACTCTATATGACAGTAAAGCGGGCTTAATTTATTTTTCATCACACTTGCTCGAAAAGGGTTTCATAATGCGCAGACATACAGAGCTGTAATAGCCTGTGTTACGCCCACGGGCGTAATGGTTTTTTTTTTAAACTGTATCTGTCACCCATGCGGCAGTTACAAAGCAAAGAGATTTTATATGAAATACGATGTCTGAAAACGTATTTACAAATAAATTTAAACTTAAAAAACTACTTAAACATGTTAAACTGAACTATTCACAGATTTAATATGTAGTTATTTAGTGTCCATGTAAAATGTTTATAAAGTTTTCAAATCGTGGCTGTATACCGAAGGGTCTTTGCCATACGCGCCTCACGTCAAATTCAACAATATGGACGACTGACATGTTGCAGTTTTTATTACGATTTGTATTCATTTCATCTAAAATGTATTTGTTTCCTCGCAAATGTGATGAAAAACATTGTGTATAACACGGGCGTAAGAATATTGCGAACTCGAGTCATCAAAAGCCCTCCGCCTCCGGCGTCGGGCTTCTGATAGATTCTTGTTCGCAATATTCCACTTACGCCCCTCGTTAAACAATGTACTATACATTTATTAAAAATCAACAAAGGTGCTATTCTTTGACGACCGGTTAGCCTAGTGGGTAGTGACGCTGCCTACGAAGCTGAATGTCCTGGGTTCGAATCCCGGTAAGGGCAAATATTTGTGTGATGATCATGAATATTTGTTTCTGAGTCATGGAAGTTTTCTATGTATTTAAGTATTTATATCTATTATATATATCGTCGTCTAGTACCCATAACACAAGCCTTAATGAGCTTACTATGGGACTAGGTCCATTTGTGTAAGATTGTCCACTAAAATTTATTTATTATTTATTCTTAGCTTACGTTAGTATATAATTGATAATGTGGACTTGGTCCTCTGGCAGGGTTTCCACAGAGACAATCTGCCTTATTGGCTTTGTCCAAGCTTCAATTAGCAGATTCAAAGTAGTTCCTAACACCCAATCACAGTCCTATTCCTACTAATATTATAAAAGGAACAAGGAAGGATACAAAGGTTCTGTTAGGTTTTAAGTTTGTGTGTAGGGGGTAATCTGCGGAACCACTTATGACCACTGATTTCAGAGGGTCGCCTCAATTATGGTCACAGGATTGAATAATAAAACAAATACAGAGTGTTCCCACCATTTATTGGAATTTTCCTAAAAAAATTGAATAAAAAATATTGTATTTCAACATGTTACTTTAGAAATGAATATACAGTGTAGAAAACATCGTCCCCTACTGTCCACGGTGTTCAACAATTAGTTTAATTATTATATCGTTATTTATTATTCATAGTACGCTTATTATCTGTGCGCGGCCGGAGGCGCCGCGCAGTCAGTCTCTGCTGCGCTTACTCTAGTCCTCCTCCTCGCCGCTCTCCGACTCTGGAAACAAGGAGATACTTATAACAAAACAATCGCTGGAGGTATTAGGTTGAGAGTAGGACCATTCTAAATTGTATATCGTTCGAACGTCAAAATACTCCAGTGGAACCGTCAGTTCGAAGTAGAGGGTCTCGTGGCAATGTGGCCAAGAACGACTATACATTTTTTTCATGGGACAAATTTCATACTTTTAGTAATAGTAGTACATTCAGGCAAAAACTGGTTCTACCAATTTTGAACTAATTATAGAGTCGAAAAGACGTTGACTACTTTATAGCCAAGATATAGGCGTGCAAGCGACATTTGAGTACGAGACGATAAAAACAGTAGGATCGTTTTAAAGTAAAGTTTTAAATGAGTAACTAACCTTCCTCGGCGCTCTGCAGCCAGTCGACGAACTTCTTCATCTGGTCGAGGAACATGAGCTTGCCCTTGCTCGAGTTGGGGTCGCGGTACCACTTGAGGATGGCCTCCTCCGAGAGCACGTTGCTCTTGTACAGCATCAGCACCAGCTTGCTGAACGCGCGCATGAAGCTCATGTTCTCGTAGCAGTACTCTTGCACCTGGAAACGGCCAGAAAAAATATTAAAATACACGTTTTTTGCAAGTAGTCCATTCACTGCTCGAACGGCTGCAGTTTCGCTATACGTGTTTCGAATTCTTAACTGGGACTACTCTAGGTTAGTAAAGGATTTGATCAGATTTGCCATGTCGACACGGTAGCGAGGCGCTCACCTGCAAGTATCGTGTTTCATGAAAGACTCAATCAACACATAAGTTGGAGGGTGGCACCTCGCCGCTCCGACTCGTCATCGAGTATCATCATTTCAGGGTATTGGGATAGGTTTACGTTTAAGGGCACGCAGCCATATTGCAGTGGTATTGTGCCCACAACTTGGCCCTTCCACAACACTGGGCCACGACTTCGAGCGGCGGCGGCAGCGGTGTGCCATGAGAAGCCCGTCACTGTACGATCCGTGAGTGCTCCACAGTACAATCCGAGAGCTTTTACAGCATTCTTTGCGTGTTAGTAATAGTTCTGCTGCCAATGATGTTTTTCATGCCATGCACTTATTGCTCATCGCACAAATAAGGGCCTTACCACACTTGCGATTTGTGAGCGAGTTGAAAGCGAAGCGAGCGCGCAGCGAGTTGGCTTCGCTTGTAACTCGCTCACAAATCGTAAGTGTGATAAGGCCCTAAGTGCTCTTGCAGAAATTTCCGGTCACTACCCATGTATTAAACGAGGTAAATTCACTCAGCTTGTGAAGGATTGTCAGAACTCATTCCTTGAAATAATGATAAATGTTCTCACCTTAGTGAGGAGCGCGATCTCCGCCTTGGCCGACTGCGCGAAGGCGGCCAGCAGCGGCGTGTAGTGCCGCAGATGCTTGGCCGCCTGCTCCGCCAGCAGCTCTTCCTTCTTGTTCCACTCGCCGCGCGACATCACGCACTGCCAAATCTGCAACAACGATGTGCCTCATCAATGTCAACGTCTTACTAGGCTAGGAACTCCTCTAACAGTTAAGATACCCACATACCAAAGGCCGATTTCAATAAGGTCTAAACATGTCTCACTTAAAAAATAGTGCCAATTATAAAAGCCATCGAATAACAATTTACAACTTATAATACAAGCAGAAGTCTTTTTCTAATGAAAGGAATTGAAAAGAGTTTCCAGCTTAGTAGTACAAGTTGTTTTGCAAGTAGTTAAGGATGCAACCGTGCGCTAGTAGCACTAAAGTAGTTCGTAAATACAAAGTAGACCTTATTGGGTGCAAAAGTATGTGGGTGTTTGATCAGATTGCCATGTCGACAAGGTAGCAAAACTAGCGACGCAAGCGTCGAAACGCTCGAAAGACTCGCGCGGAACGAGCTCGCGCCGCTTTGTCATGCCACTCCGACTCGTCATCAAGTTTCATCATTCGAACTATGCTATATAAATAAGTGCTATTGCAGAAATGACCGCGAATACGATTATTCTCGATATAGTACACTGTTCTACACTATCATTTTCTCAAACATGCAATGAAATATTGATGATTGAAAGAGGTGTGCCGCAAGGTTCAATACTGGGTCCCCTGCTTTTTATATTGTATAGTGCTGACATCACTTGCAATATAAGAGGCAGTAGATACCATCTTTACGCTGACGACCTCCAGTTATACCTTTCTAGCGTACCCACGGACATATCTGTTGCGATCAACACCATCAACGCAGACCTGGAACGTATTTCTACTTGGTCGGAAAAGAACTGCCTAGTCCTTAATCCGAACAAGTCGAAATATGTTGTATTTGGGTCAGAGCATCAAATCCGTAATACCATCAGTAACCTCGAGACTTTGACTACCAGTAAGATTGCTATCATGGGCGAACCAATAGAGAGGGTGGTAGAAGCAACTAACCTTGGCCTCCTCATGGACGGCAAGCTGCGCTTTGAGAACCACGTACTGAAAGTTGTGAGTAACTGCTTCTACCGCCTTAAAGTTCTTTAGAATGTTCGCGATTACTTAAGTGTTGATTTGCGTGTTAACCTTTGTGAATCGCTGATATTGTCAAGATTAAACTATTGTGATGTTGTCTATGCTGGCTGCATTACTGGTCGTACAAAAAAGCTCATACAACGAGTGCAAAACGCATGCACTCGTTTCTGTTTCCGAGTCCCACCCCGCTCCCATATCACTCCCTACTTGAACGCCGCTGGTCTGCTGAACATGCCTGCACGCAGACGGCTTCACCTCGCCACTATTCTCTTTGGCATAGTTCAATCTGGGGTCCCAGCATATTTGCTGAGTAGACTTGTATGGCCTAAGAGTGCGCGTAGGTGTAAGGCGATGATTCTGGTGCCAAAGCATCGGACCGCGGCGTTTCGAGGTAGCTTCAGGTTCGCGGCGTCCAAGTGTTGGAATGATCTCCCCCCACCTATCCAAGGAGTGTCTAGCAGGTATACCTTTAGGCGCCAGCTTAAGGGCTATTTGTTGACGCTCCAAAAATCCCAACCCTAACCCATCCAGCACTTTATTTAATTTGTATCCATTTTGTTTTATTAAACATCCCAACCGTTTCGCGTTTTTCACATGTCTCTCATCCCATTGTGCTTGTGTTACTTATTTTACTAGTATATTAATTATTTATGTATTTTGTGTATACGTTTGTATCGGCGGTATGTTGTGTTGCGTTCCGTGGGTCACGTACGGTGCTGTCTGAAAATCAGCGCTGTAGGTGTCTGTCTGACACCTCGGCATAATGCTGAGACAGCGACCGATTCACTGCCGCGAAGACACACACATTATGTGTAAATTGTATTGTATTTGTACTCCCTTTGTCTCTGTGTGTCTTTTGCGTAGTGAATAAATGTCTTCTTTCTTTCTTTCTTTCTATGTTGTGTTCTTCATAATAGGCTTCCAATTGTCACGTTTCTGGCGCAGCGAGACGAGAGACCCATAATGGCATTTCATACAATATGGGAGGCTAGGCCTAGTCTTTTTTAATTTCCATTTCACAATTTGTGACACAGGATCAGGGCGTTCAGCCATGAAAATTAAAGTTTAATTTGATTAATTATTTTCATTGCATGTTTGAGAAAAGCACTATACATACCTCGGCGTGAAAATGGATTGCCAGCCTCATAACCATCCGACCTCGCTACGCTCGGCCGGCAACCCCGTACTTCCCGGCCTCTGTAGTAATTTACTATTGTAGTGTCATTTGCTTTGCAAATAATTCACACTAACATCAGCTTCTTAGTAAATTCGGTGTTATATCAATGTGCTATAGAACAGAGGCTACTTATATCCTGATAAATGTGCAATCTGGTGAATATAACGGCCTGTCAATAGGGGGGACAATGTCCCGCAGTGGCTGTAGGCGAAATAGACTTTGAGATGGGATCACGTGTCTGGCAACGTTGTTAGATGTCAACCGCTCGACTTAACGCAACATCTCTGCCGAAGCACGCCGCGACGCCCTATATTTGGATCAACTCCTTCATTCATCAAACTTCAGTTTGTTATGTACGGTAAGTGAATGACGCCATAGTACTCACGATGGCCACGACCTCGTGGTCGGGGATGGCGTGCTTGAGCGCCATGTCGCGCAGCTCCTGGATGAGGTCGCGCACGGGCTTGTCGTCCGCCAGCTCGTCCAGCAGCGCCTGCGTCAGCTCCCGCCGCGCCTCCTGCACAACGGATTGCTTTGTTATATAGCTATAGTTAAGGTTTGCTACTTCACTAGGTGGGTTACTCGGGTTGAGGCTAATATGAACCAGGGGACAGTAAGTGTGACGCGGATAGCTTCATGTCGCAATACATTTCGGTTTATTTTATTCATTTAAAAAATGGTAACAAGGCCCATAATTACATACCTAACCAACTGACATACATATCATAAACACGTTACGACTGCGACAAGGACAAGGACGCGTCGCACGGACTGCAGCCTTATGCAGAATAATGAAATGACAAAATAGAGTCACAAAATGCAAGCGAAATACACGGAGACACGTTAGTGAACGAGAGCCGCACGAATTTGACGCTTGCGTTTATTCCATGTTATAGACGGGAACACCAATATACTGACTTATCGCTGACGCAAGATGCAGTGATACTGCTATCAATCTAGACTTTCAAACTTTAACTTTGACTCTACTCAGGTTAGTATAGGAGATTTGATCAGATTTGCCATGTCGACACGGAAGCGAGGCGCTCACCTGCAAGTATCGTGTTTCATGAAAGACTCATTCAACACATAAGTTGGAGAGTGGCACCTCGCCGCTCCGACTCGTCATCGAGTATCATCATTTCAAGATATCAGGTTATTGGTAAGGGAGACGCAAGTATCGGTCCAGAGAAGGGTTGCCCCGGCGACCAATTCACTGTACATTTTTGTATAGAACACTTGAAGTTCAAACACTGTTTTGCTTAAGTTTTAATTTGCTTGCGATTGTGGCAACTGAATGAAATTGAAAATTCTAGTCTTACAATAGCAATCGCGGTACAATAGAACCACAAATATAAGTTACATCGGCAATCTTCGTCCACGTCGACGAGTGCTGACAAGTACCGAATGAAATCGTATGTATGACCATTTCAATAAAGACCTTGTTGCACTATATGTAAGGTACAATATGCAATGACAGGTGAACTCGTGCTTCCCGCTCATGGCGTCCAGACAAAATGGCGGGCGCCGGAGCAGCCGGCGTCGCGCTCAAAATTTTGCCCAATGGGCGTTGAAGATTTTACCCGCGCAAACGCGCTGCCTTATAATTGGTTAAAATGTTTTCAAAAAATGCTTTCTGCGCAGGTACATCGTTGTAACTTATATTTGTGGTACTACTGTGACATTAGTAATATTGGAACTTGTCTGCAACCACCTTTAAACAAGTTGTAAACCGACACAGCCGTTGCAATAGCAGCTGTATGTGAATGGTGCTTGTGTGTATGTGATATGGTATGTGGTACCTGCGAGGCCTGCGCGCGGTGCAGGCGCAGCAGCTCGGCGAGGCCGCGCGTGGCGAAGGCGGCGGCCAGCACGTCCTCGGTGCGCCGGTTCAGCGGCAGGAACTCCAGCAGCCTGGAGCACGCAACACCAACTTTACACACTGATACAGCTTCCAAACGACTCATTCTTCAAACGATTATGTCCATTCCATTTGCAATACACTATTTGACAGCAGTGAAAATAATTTGTTTTTTCATTAGCATGAGATAAAAATGACGAAAATACAGGGAAACTATCAATCTTTCATTTAAGTTGTCAATTTTAAGATTTTTAAATTCATAAAAACTAACAATAAGGACGTTGTTTGATTGTGACGTCACATGCCTGTAATCCCTACAAATTCCATACTAACGGAGCGTTTTTGACGTTTCATAAAAAGAAGCTGATTTGACTTTTGTCAAATAGCGTATTACACCGTTCTTTGAGCTGAACTCAAATACTTCATCTTCATTTTAGTTACGTGACTGGTGAGTAGTTTAATCAAACTCAATTTATGTATGTCAAATGAAGTATAATGTAGCGTCATTTATGATTCTGTCGCAAAAATGCGGAGAACCAGTACATGTCGCGGTAATCTCCCATGGTTTCATACAAATTTTACCTCAGTGTAAAACCTGGTTTCATACCATGGGATTGTTCATAATTTCTAGACTATCATAACTGAAAAACTTGCTTATTCTACAAAAGAACAAGTTGCTGTATGAATATTACGTTGATCACGATCATTACATTTATGCAAATAATCGAACAGGACAGAGGATGAATTAAAAATACACTAAGGTAAGTTAATGCAGCGCGTGATACTACCATGTATGGCAAATACGACTATTTAATAGACAGGTGCATCTAATTTTTTTTTTCCGCCCATCGTGTAAAAATGACGCTCTGTGTCAATTGGGTATTCCAACTTACAAGAGATCAGTATTAAAGGGTAAGGCCGCGGAGCGTTTCAACCGCCGCACATTTATGTAACGATTTGTGAAGGCGATTGTGTCACCACTGACAAAATCACCAAGTTTGAATGAAAACAACTAAGCTCGCTTTTCTACTTACACAATATATACTCGTATGTAAACTAAATGCCACCATAAGGTTTTATTCAGCAAAGTGTGGCGGTGAAAACGCTCCGCGGCCATACCCTGAAATGTATAAATTGGTTGGATTCTTTTTTAATTACCTCGACCAAGTATTTGTCTCTGTAGTATGTGTACTGACCTGCCCTCGAGCTGGCCCTTCTTGAGCGCGGTGACGAGCGAGGCGGTGCCGCGCTCCTGCTTCACGCAGGTGAACACCTCGAGCACGAACTCGAGTGCTAGGTTGTCCTTCACGATGTGCTCGTTCAGCATCACGAGCAGCACCGACGGTGGCACGCACCCGTTGCCTAAACAAATAACACTATTACAGCGGCCGCTTATTGACGGCATCTACGGGCCTAACTTGGTGGCTTGCGAATAGAGTATTAAACTTATCGCATAGAAATAAAGTTCATTCATGGTGGAGAATATATTTCCCTCTGACTTATAAAAAGTACATTATTACCGTGGCCGGGAAGGAGGCAGTTGCATGCTGAGTATTTGTTTAATTATAATACGAAGCCTGGAATTGCCATTCCGGCTGAGGCTAATATAGTGCTTTTCTCAAAAATGAGGGAATAAAAAATACTAAATTTATATAAACTTTAAATGTCGTTGCACAACGTGAAAATATTTACGATTTCCCGCCGTTTTTTTTTAAACAGAATCTCAAGTGTATTTTTCCACCAAAAAAACGCAAACTATTTGAGACACATACAAAAACGTCGTGTTTGCAACAGAAAAATACGAGTTGAATACGAGCTGTGCCGTCTTTTATATTGCAGTACCTACTTTAAAAAAAAATTGGTACTCGACAAATAAAGGAATTCATATATAACATTCCAGGCGGCCTGCAATGTTTTTTTATTTTATTTAGATCTGTCCTTAAACAATACACTTTACCTTCCAATATGTAGCGAGTTACGTTCACTTTGCAGGCCATTTTTGAGAAAAAGTATATTAACGTGTAGGTAATACGGCGCGGGAGATTAAGGGTGGGTTGCACCGAACCGTCTGTAATCCGTAAGCGCTGTTCGTTAAAATCTGAATGTATAGAAAGTTTGACGAGTCTGGGATGACAGCTGCCGGCGCCATATTTAACGTCGATCGGTCTGTAATCGTATATTGCTGCAATCCGCCTTAAGTTAAACAATTTGCACTGAAGAGTGCTTTTGACTCGTGTAAAGAACTGACACGCGGAGGATCGGTTGACGGGTGGCATCGACCATGTGTACAGTACACGGGGCCTTTCGCGGTTCGGTGTCCTCACGCGCCGTTTACTTACACTTAAGGGTGTAAAATGATTGTCGAGCGTATAGATTAAAGTGGTGCCATACATTTGGTACCACAACATTTTAAATACGCACATATACTCTTGCACATTCCGACACCGAGCAGCGTAATACGCGCTGCCTGGCTATAATTAGTGCCTTTTTAAAAGTCTGAGAAACTTAACTAAAAAGTAGAAAAAAGTTGAACCAAAATGGCGAAACGCTACCTCCATACATACGAGAAATTTTGACAACTCGAGCGAGAACAGTGACAATTGAAGCCAGGATGACCCCATAATAATAATTATTAGAACTCGAGAACTGGTTTTTATTGGAGAGAGGCGGGCGCCTACGAAAATCGTCAATCTAGTGAATTCATCTGTTTATCTGTCACCAATCTGGCGGTTCATCGCAAAGATTCCGGTATGCAAAATGTACACTACACGCAAAACGCGCCAACAGTTAAAAAGCACAATAATATGCAAAATGTACAAAGCGCCAATAGTACATGCGTAAAATGTACGTATCCTAGAATATACAAAACGCGACCATGAAAAATATAGATAAAAGTCGATATTTAGAAATGAGAAGACCAACCGTTTTCACCACCAAAACTTTTGTTTTTGTACATTTTGTTTGCTTTGCACATTTGGCGTTTTTTTTTGGACATGTTCTAGTAGCTTTTTGTACACTACTTTTAGCGTGCACAAATACGCGTTTTGCATATTGTGCTTTTAGCCTGTTGGCCGCGTCTTGTGTGTAGTGTAGTGTACATTTAGCATATTGTTCACTTTGAGCTGGAGCCCGTTCTGGTACGTACCGATCCAGAGTGCGGTCATGCGGGCTAGCTTAATGCGCTGAAGCGGCTCGAAACCCTTCAAGTACACCAGCACCTGCCAACAACAGCACCATCAACATCTCACAATCCTTACAACTATCTCAAACAATGTGCCTGTGGAAAGGTACCTTTTCACGGCGCACATAAGGTCTATCTCTTCTCAGACATTATAATGAGAATAATATTCACCTTTTTCATCTCCTCTTCAAACATTTTCTCCAGATATTTGTATCGGCGCATCAGCTTCAAAAATACCTTCGAAAGATAAAACAGTAAGTTAGCAAAAGCGCAAATATTATACAGTCATGTTTTTTTGCATTTACTTCAGAAGTAATTGAACGAGAAAGGGTTTCTCAACACTTGTGTTCAGTTCTCTAGCCATGTTTTTCATCATATGAATCCCAAGTAGTAAATTACGAGTTCAATCTCTTCATGTATTCTTAGTGGTAGCTCCTGAGATGTGCTGTTGTTAAAAGACCAGAATTTTATCATTGAACAGTCAACACGGCAAATCCTCCCTATTTAGGTACAGCAAACCACTGCAGTTGAAAGTATTTATACTATGTTACAGTACATGAGCTATTAAAACAGTATTCGGGTTTCGGTGCAATAATTTATTTTTGCGTAAGAACGGGCTTCCCATTTAAATGCTCCCGAACTATAGTCAGCAACAAAAGAAGCAACGCGGGTCAAAAAGTGCTCAAAACAACCTACACACGACTCTAACTTCTGCTGCTGACTGTACAGTGACTAGCATCAGCAGCAGTAGTGGGTTCAGGTAGACCCACCACCATGGTGTTAAAAATGTTGGGGTCAAGTAATGTTACCTGTTCGAAAATGCGCATGGATTCCATGTCCTCATTGGTGTTGAAGATGCAAGTGTTCGTCTTGGGAGTCTCGCCATCCATCGACACCCCACCGCCGGGAACTGCGCAAACATAAAGCGTTAGTACAACGTCCCTTACTTAGTGTGAGCGATACGGTGTTGGTAGTGGAGTTCAGATATAACGAACGAGATGTGTTTATCGACACGAGTTGTTCGGATCTCTAGCCAGTTGTTTCATCATGTGAATCTATTTAACAAGTAAATTAAGAATGAGGACTATTGAGCAGGTCTGATGGAGCCTCAAGGTGGCCTTATGTATCCCAACAATGGACCCCCACCAAATGTAATCGACTCAACGTGAGCAGTTGATGGCTCAGTAAAGGAAACTGCAGCCAGCATAAAACATTGTCTGGAGAAAGATACATTTCATTTGTGTCCCTTTTCCCTAATCTTTAGGCCACTGCTCACTTTCTTAGCTGAGAAATTTAAACGGCCTAGATAAAACATTCAAGGTTACTAAAGGTCGAAATTGTTGGCCATTGTTGTAACTGTAACTTGTATGCATTATCCATGGAATGATTACTCATAGAGTACATCTGATTGTCTGTCAATTTAGACGAGCTGGACAGTACTGGCTTACCACGCGGCAGCTTGATGCTAACGTTTAATTACGTTACAACGGATTACAAACTTCAGGTAAACAGATCTGTTTAAGCCGAATTTAACAGTTAAATCCTGTTACAATCTGTACCCACCTTGAGGCGTTGGAATAAATAATCTCGTCTAGACGGATAATTAGAAAGGTCATCCAAGTCACCTTATTAATAATCCGTGAAAAAGAACAGAACGGCAGTCTGGCATGCACCATCGCGTGAATAATACGCGATATTATGTACAGATTTCAAAGTGAATGGTGCAAAAAATTTAGGTATAATTAATAGTCTGATTAGATTGCTCTTCTTGTACTACCAAACCACATTTGAGATATCTGAATGGGATTTTCGTCACTAGGTATATTTTTTTGCCTTCTTTCTTTTGGAATAATAAGAATTTTCGAGTCTACCGTATGTACGGCCGCCGCAGCTCGTGCGTTGACTTATATGTCGCAATACTTACGCAGCAGGCCCCCGGCGATGAGCACGTCGAATATAACCTCCCCATAGCGGCGGTAGTCGAGCTTGGAGCCGGCGGCGTCTAAGAACTTGTACGCCGCGTCGAGGTCGCCGCCCGCGCGTTCCAGCCCTTGCACGAGCGCGTCGCGGAACCCGTTCGGGTCGTACTTCTCTTTCTCATCTGTGAGGGCAAAGGAGGGAAAGAGATCAGTATATGTTTCACAGGGCTAGGTTGCTTGGGTCGGATCGTACAACTTTTTTAACTCTTTGATCGCACGCGAAAAAAGTGTTGTAAGAGCAAATAAGTTGGTATGGTGTAACCCATAAGTTCATTGTTGAGCCAGCATAACCCTGAGTACCCTGACCTAATAAGAATGACAGTCACGTTAAACTCACACTTCATGATCTGGTTATGCTAATATGAGAAGGATCAATGCTTGCTTGATCATGTTCGCTACGATTGTAGTTTAGTCTCAATGTGTTTGATGCTCGCGTGATATTATAAAATGGACATTGTTTATTTACGTTTTTGAATGTTTGACCCAAAATCCGCATCCGCCTCCGCATCCGCGGATGTCATAAAAATCGCATCCGCGGCATCCCTGATAGGTATGATATGATTAGAATTTACATTCATTTCATATTCGAACAGGCGGCTAAATGTAAATACCATGTATTGCAATCCCTACGTTACGTAAATAACGCAGCGCTCGCAAGGTAAGTTAAGTTTCCTCATGAAATACAGCTGTTTCTTCTAACAATAAAGTAATAGGGATGGGTGAAATCTTGAAACGATACCCTAGAGGCAGGTAGAAGCAGAACAATGGATTCTTTTCTTATCAACTCCGAGTGTATTGTCAATGCCATTTAACGCGTGGCGAGATAAAGTATTATGTAACGGAGGCAGGTGAGGAACATCGCAGGACTTTTTAAATGCACGCCACAAGAATAGGGATTAGAATTTGAAACAACCTAACAATTGTCTCCTATCCTATTTTTAAATTCTTACTAAGTATCTGGTGGTGAATATTAGCTCTATACTTTACTGTCACATCGAAAGAAAAAAAGAGATTGAATTTAAATTACGGATATATAATTTGATATTCGTTCACGTTGGCTACAGTTCATTTAAAATGTTTGAAGTTGAAGAACTAAAAAAGCCAATCTTTGAACTAATTTAAACATTATCATCAATGCCATTGCGATAACATCAAGTATTCAATGAATCAACTCAACACAAACTTTATCTAAGACAGGAAGTGAAGTATAAGTCGTTGCTATCTGGCAAGCAGTAACTGGTTGCCCACCGCCATATGGCAATGGTATGTTGTCGGCCACCACATGTGTGGGCTAAGGCTGTTAGTCACCGCGCGGTGGAAATTTCTAGAGCACTGAGGTATGGTTGTGCAATATAAAGAGCGGATTTTAAGCGCTATTCGTTGCTATCCCTCTCAATGTTTATATGTTTTTTACTTTACAAAAACGATTTAACGGATTTGGATGAAATTAGGCACACGGTAGTTAGGATGCATAATCTGGATTCAAACGTAGGCGGGTGAGGACCAAATTCTTGGCCAGTAGTTAGCGTGGTTAACAGGTAGTAGTTAAAAAGTTCCGTTGTGACACGAAAATTAATCATAGAATTGTATGGCTAATTTTCGTGTCAGAACACAACTGAACTTTTTAACTTTATCCTAAATATCATGATTATATTTTATCCTAAAGATCATGGTTATATTTTATCCTAAAGATCAACTACCAAAGGGATGAAATTGGGGATGGACGTTGATAGAGGAGTTCACGCGTTCGAAGTGCACTTTTATTTGACTGATTGGTAAATAATAGGGAATGCAATATTTTCATTTTTGCTTTCATTTGAAAGAATTGCACGTGGAATAGACCACGAAAGTGTTAAAAAATTAAATTTTATAGTCAAATACTCCAGTTAGAAAAATGACAATTTAAATTTTCGCGCCTAGACGGATCTACAGTTCCTGTGACGTCACTCATGTGTGTCACTCGCCATATTTGCTTGTCCGTAGTTCGTCCCTAGATGTCTTAGAGTTATTATACTTGTTATATTGTTTTATGTTTTTCCAAAATTATCGTCACAAAATAATGGTAAATATTATAGCTGCATCTTCCCTTTTGCGATCAACCCAACTGTAATAGTAAGCGCTGTTCGTTAAAATCTGAATGTATAGAAAGTTTGACAGCTGCCGGCGCCATATTTAACGCAATTGCTCAAAGGTTAACTGGAAGAGCTCCCTTACAGGGATAAGTTCGCCTTTGTACCGAATTAACTTTTTTTTGTCTGTATTTTTACCTGTGTCTTGTGTACAATACAGTATTTACATACATACATTAACGTTGATCGGTCTGTAATCGTATGTTGGTGCAACGCCCGCCCTTACTAAAATAAATTTGTATACTCTTGGTAGCTGCCTCTAGGAATACCTAGTATTAGCACAGCCCTTCGCTACGAATCATTCAGTAATTGTCTCCAATGCGGTCAATTGATCTTACTGCGATTGCCCTATTTTCTAATGTATAGTCGAAGAATGGAAAGGTTTTTTTGACTTTATTTCAATCAATGTTGACGAGCCCTTTCATTCCTCTTTGAGTCTAGTGCGCGAAGATGAGGTCTCCCTCACCTCAGGGTTGAAAGTTCGGATGGATTAGGTAGCAAGCGGACCACAGGCTCCTTCACGGTGCAAATAAATAATCCTAATGTGAAGGTAAAACCCTATGGACACATCCTCACAGATTTTCGTTTTTAATTGTTGCGTTAACTATAATTCCTATTCTATTTCCCATCGCACATAAAACGGCATTTTTTAAATTGCTATGTCATTTACCTTCAAGTAGCAGCGCGTGGCAGTGACACACATCCACTATCAAGTGACACGGATTAATGAATATTTATCAATCGGCAACAGCTACTATCGCTCCGATGCAATGAAACTCGTGCGCATAACAACATTTACTTTCTAATTGCTCAGAGGCTCTAGTATAAGTTTTACCGAAACAAAACGTTACGACCGCGTTTGCGTTTAGCTGTCAAATCCCATACAAATTGAGGGTAAAACGCAAACGCGATCGTAAAGTTTTGTTTCGGTAAAACTTATACTAGAGCCTCTGGTATCTAAGAACGAGGTGTGAATACGTTCCGATGACTGTCTATAGTTGACGTAATGAACAGTCGGATATACAGCTTTGCCTTATTTCGCTAGGCATCGTCTGTGATGTACATATGCATCGAAGGTCGTGTGTGTTACTGTGAGTCGTGTGGTACGAGCAAGGTTCGACCTAGACCGCCGTAACAAAGTTAATTCGGAACGCGCTAATGTGCCTCACCGCACCCGTCACGTCTAACGAAGCTCGACCTAGTTACTCAAGATGTCAAGATATATTTGTTGGTGAACGGTGAGGCGAGATTAAAAGGTTAGATTAGGTTAAAAGTTACAGAATAGCAGGAGTAGGGTTCGATGATATATATCATGCTATATATCCGACATATATCCAATGATTTTTTATGATATATATCAATGCAGAAATAAGTGTAGGTGGGACCATTGACTGATTAGAATTTATAAAAAAAGGTTTACGTCTTCGAGTTGTTTTTTTGATTGTTATTTAGTTAATTTATTATGTTTATTAGGGTGGTCCTTAAAAACCGAAAGTGTGAAATTTCAATGAGGCACTCTCTTGTATTGTTCTAATACGTGAAAAAATAACATATTATGTTTTTTATTTTAATTTTTGATTGTTCTAATACGTTAAAAAATAACATATTATGTTTTTTATTTTAATTTTTGGATAAGATTTAGGGGTCGCGACTGAATTTTTGAACTTTTTAAGGTTTGCATTTCCTCCACACTAAGATATTTTTTTATTTTCGACTTTTTGCTACTTTTTTAGTTAAGGTTAAGGACCTCCCTAATGTTTATACATATGCAAATAGTATACATAAATAATACAATAAAATACTTGGCTTTCATACAAACTGGATATATATCAAATTTTGAAATATATCGGATATAATGTACAATATATATCATAAATATCCGATATTTTTATATTTATAATAAATACATATCTGATATTTTCGAACCCTGAGCAGGACTGGAGTCGCCGGCATCGGCATCGAAATCGATGAGGACTATACTGTACTGTATATACGAGTATGTTTGTTGTTGTGTGTTATTCAAAATAACTTGAAACTCGGTATTATTTAATAAGAGATAAAGTTAGTCATTTCACAATGCCGTAAGTTTGTGTAACGAATGAATGAATATATTATAAAAGTTTGTATAAATAATGAATACATACTTGTGCCGCAGCTCCGCGGGACAAGTAGTGTGTACCGTATCAGAGGCTCTAGTATAAGTTTTACCGAAACAAAACGTTACGACCGCGTTTGCGTTTAGCTGTCAAATCCCATACAAAATATACAAATTGAGGGTAAAACGCAAACGCGATCGTAAAGTTTTGTTTCGGTAAAACTTATACTAGAGCCTCTGGTCTTATTTATTTACTCGATATCTAGCGAACAGTAAACAAAATGGATTAGATGATACTAGAACGTGTACACTAAATTACTTTTTATCGCTTATCATTATCATATCAGATATACCATTAAAGTTATCTGCTATATACACGCGAGATGCGATAACTTTTGACTGAAGATGAACCAGACTAACCTTAATGTAATAATTTATGCAATGGAATATTTAATTAACTGTTAATATTTTGCATGCCAGTAATGGCTGTTGAAGGAGGTGCTGAATATTTTGCAATAAGACCATAACAACCTTTTTTGTTGCAAAATAAACTATTTGTATTTGAGGTAGACATAGTAGATAGGTATGTATACGTATAAAGCAAGTTTAATCTCTATTACAATGAAAATAAACTGTAGCTTTTCTACACATTACATTTACTTAAGCCTATTGAGGGAGAGTAAGTTATGTAAAAGGATGAGTAGAAAAAAATCGGAAACCAACTGATGTTTTATCAGAAATAATTATTTTTTTATAGAAAAAGGTGCCGCCACGCCACGGCTTCATTGTATTGAAATGAGTTACGAAATCTGGCGGTTTTGAGAAGTTTCCATCGGCATCGTCCTAGCGGTTGTGCCCGGTGGGTCCGCTTTGACCGAATTATACAGGGTTTTTATATATTTGTAAACGGAGTTTTTGTAACTCTAAAATGGTTAATTAGAACACAGTTCTGCAAATTAACAACTTATAAGGGATATTAAAACAACAGCAGTTTCCAGCCGAGATGTCAAATAAACGAGGTGACATCAGCATAACGGTCGGCTAACGGTGCGCGTGACCCGCTTGGCAAACTTAATGTGATTCGCCGTTTTCATATCCACTGACAAATCACTTTGCTTCAGAGTTACTTTTAGAACCGTATTTTTAGAGTAGTAAGGGAGGTTATTAGGCGCTCGTGAGGAATCGCAAGTAAGATATTAATGAGTCGATTCCAGCGATCATGTGCATGGTTCATTCGTTTAAACTGCAATGAATACTAAATTAAAATACGGTACGGTTGAGATTATTTAATATGGCCGACTTTTTTATAAAACTCATTGGATTTGTTATCTTGTTATGACGGTAGGGTTGCTTTTCGAATGGACTATTTTGAAGCAATTCGACCAGCTCAAATAATCTCATACATACCTAATCCCAAGAATTGTCAGTAGCAGTACTTTTCGGGCGCGACTGCCATCTGACCATCAAACCTAGAAGGTAAACTAGACCTTACTGGAATTTTAGCTGTTAGAAGTCCCTAATCTGCCTTGGCCAATTTCAGATACCTCTGTGGGCTCAAGATTATTCCTAGATGTTTGAAAGACACATGGCATAAGTTCAAAGCCTGAAAATCTTACGAGTTAATCCCATACTCATCCCTATAACAGGCGATTGACTGACCAAGCGAGTCAATCAACAACGAAAGAAGTAACACTTTCGCAACCGGACTAAAAACGGAACAATACACAAGAAACCTACAGAACTCGCTAGGCAAGTAGGTCTATACTACTGCCCGCCTATCGGGCTGAGCCGGCATCTGAGCAAGCATTACGAGTGCCTACCAGGCGGGTACTTGGTTGCGAACGCGTCAAGAGTTTAACTGTGGAGCAGATCGCGGTGGTACGACAACATGTCGCACCACATTCACGACCCGCGCAGTCGCTGTCGCACATCTCGACACCGAGCAGCGCAGTGGACGCGGCCCGGCTCTAATTAGTGCACCTGGACCTAGATATCTATGTTGGCCCTGAGATCCTAGATCCATCTAGAGTAGTCTTTGTAAATCACTATAACACTAATGCTATGCTTTTCGCAATTTAAACTGTCTTCACTGAAATGTCTGTTGCTTCGCTTGGTGTTCTTTGTTGTTTTTTTTGTTTTGTACTGTTTAAATGGATTCACTGAAAATCAGCGTCGTGGCACTTCATGCCTCGACACATGCTGAGTGGACTCCTTTTTGAGACTAACCTCAACAATGTATCACTTATTTTATGTTTTTTTTTTTTTCTCTAGTTTAAAGCAAGTTTGTTGTTGTGGTGTGTGTTTCAAATAAATCATCATTCATTCATAATAAATCTGCCTATATGCCCACTGCTGGGTACATGCCTCCTATCATGGATGCGAGGGAACGGGCAGTAGTCCGTCGAAAGGGTAGTGTAGTAAATCACTCTAGTGTAGATATCGTATGAATAGTTCCGGAGTAGGACTGTATACGACTATAACTATAGTCCTAGAGCGCTTAACTCGAGTCGTGCAGCAGGCGAGGACCGAGTGAAGCGGTCGGACTATAGTCGCTCGTAAATCTTAACCTTGGCTCTTACAACTCCGATGGTACGATAGTGAGTAGGTGAGAGAATAAATACTGCTAATAAACAATGCAAGTCATTTGAGACACTTCCGTTACTTAACAATCAGATGAACAATGCAACTTAGATTTAATTGTTATGAATGGGTGTGACAGAAAGGATAAGAAAACTATTTCAAATACTTGATTTTAGGGGTCCGTACCTCAACAGAAAAAACGGAACCCTTATAGGATTACTTTGTTGGTCTGTCGAGACCCTTTATATTTAGTATCGAGTTGAAATTAATTCGACACTCAAACGAATCAAAATTTACGTTTATCAGTTACATAAACGGAATGTAAAAAATACCTTCTAAAGTCTGTCTTCTTATGTAATTTATAAATTTGATTTCTTTTTTAAATGTTTATGTCCAGTCTTGACATTCATATTTAAAGTGAATATACGGCACAATAGAACATAATGTAATCTGTCTCATTACATAATTAGTAGTAGTATAGGTAAAATCACAAGTAGGTCCAGCGATGTCTAACACAAATTAGCATAAGATTCTCAAATTGAGTAAAAGTCGGTTGCTTAGAAAACCCAGTATGTGTAAAATCTGAATGTATAATTATTGCTTAGTAAAGTCAACTGCAGATCCTATATCTTAACTAATAACATACCCTAAAATATTTTTAAACTACTCTGCTGTTATTGAAATGAAGCTAACATCACGAAAATTTCAAATAAGTACAAACACTCATCAAAACAATACTAATAAATAATAATAATAATGTTTAAAGTCCAGTGCCACCTCGCTGACCGGTAGTGCCCTTACGCCATTTTTTAATGTCTGCCAGAGATAAAAAGTGTGAGTAAAATATTTTGTCTGTATGTTTACTAATGTCTTGTGTACAATAAAGTATTTACTTACATACAGCAATACTTTCAATAAGTATTTATGTAGGTATGTATGCATATTACCATGTATAAAGATTCTTCATGATAATTTATGCCCAAATGTACCAAATCACTAAACAAGTTGTTGCTAAATAAACAAATTAACAGGTAGATGTACCTATCCGAGTTGCATAGTTCCTAGTGCCAGAGAAATTCAATGTCACGGCTGTTTGTGTCAACAAGTTATGTAATGTTATGAAGCTAGTTTGTAAACTGACATTTTGCGATAAATTGATAATTAAACTAGAAACCATGATGCAAAATAAACATTGCAACATCACATTAGATAATAGTTCTTGCCTCTTAGGGCGGTATTCCACTTGTCAAATGTGCATTTGCGTGTAACATTTTGCTTGAAAAGGTCGGGCACATTTAAGTGACAATTCAAAATGTTCATTTCTTGAAAGCCTCCAGTTGAGCCAGCGGCTTTATGACTAATCATGACATTACTACCAAATTGGAGTCAACAGCAATGTCTGCTGGAATTCGTATTTAGGCATACATCTCAAGATGACCACATAAGGAAGGAAAGATAAGCACAGCTGGCCACCATTTTGCGAGTCACACCAACACAATATCACTGGTATTTAGTCATAACTGGCTTCACACTGTGTGTGATTAAATCTTTCAACTGTCATCACATTATTTCATAAAATTTCAAAGAAACCCATCAAATTCCAGAGAAATATTCCATTCCAGATAGTGATAGGAAGTGTGCCACTTAGCCTGTATTTTGTATTCAATACAAATGATTGTAATGTAAGCTAAAAATAGATATCACAATTATTTTTCCTTATGTTTCCAGCAATGTGAACCAATTTATTACTTGCTCTTTCATATAATTTTCAAGTATGTTTTGAGTCACATTATTGGGAAGAAGTAAATAAATAATAATGAATCACTCGGTTGCTGATCAGTGCCCATAATGTAAGAAAACGTTCTAGAAAATGGCAGGATAATGTACTTGTGAGGATAAAACAAGGAAACAAGTGTTCCATGGCATTGACTAGGCGATTACTAATGACATCATTTATCAATCAATAATTGCCATTTTCGGGATTAAATTAACCACAATATATAAAAACTCACCTCTTTTTCTGGTCTTGATCCGTTGACCCGATAATATTGGTTTTTCTACCTTCTGACTCATACAATTTATTGCTGAAACAGAAACACACACGTGGCAATTAGTGGTGCGAGGGAAAGGCGGCGGGCTCGCTTTCGGACGAGGGGTCAACGTCCGCCGCGCCACACCATTCAGAAATCTCACACATATTGTACACCTCAGCCTCCATGACGGAGCCCCTTTCGCTCTACTTACTACTTTGAACACGGAAATTGCCAAGAATTACACCACGACGCCTATGACCCCAGTTACGCGACCTGATATCAGGCGGCCCTTATGACTCAGCGAAAGTCTCGTGATACGGATACACCCTAATCGAACAAAGCACGGAGTAGCTAGTTATGTGTGCACTGATACTTACGTAGTGACAGGTTATGTAGGAGCCTTCTACTCCTTTTGCGAGTTGTCTCGGACTGCGCCTGTTCAGAAAAGAAAGAAACGCCGCGACGGGCTCTATTCCCTAGAGCGCTAGAGACAACGTGTATGGAGGCGCCGGATATCCGGAAATAGTCTGCTGTGATGTGATCGATTCAAATCTGCGCGAACAAATTTGCTGCACACGCTCTAAAGCTTTGTTCAACACGAATGCGCAACGATTTCGTTAAAATATCAATCCCGAACGTAATGAAACCAAAGATAAAATTGAACAGATTGTTCAGCTACGATCGGCCGTTTACGTAGAATAAATCAAAACAATTCACTAGACACCTCAAACAAATCAAATTAATGACTAATATCGATTTATTAATTTAACAAGACCACACAATAAATTTGATTGATTTTGTAACACTAAATTACAAAAACATGTATGAACGGAAAATATTTGACTAAAAATGGCAGAACCAACAAATACCATAAACAATTTATAGAACTAAGATTTGTTTTTAAGCCAGGGTCACACGATAAAAAAATACTGCTTGCACGGTGTTGGAGCGTATCAACCACGCATTAGGTTTTGCGTTTTGTTCAACTACATAACATAACAACACAATTCGTAGTTGCTAACCAAACGCTCTAATGACATTTCTCATATACAGCTGATTTTTAGGTTATAAATTGAAATTGTAATTTCTTTGGTTTTCCAGTTATAATAATCAGATTAATGAGAAGAATTTAACTTTAAAACAATGGCGCAGTGCGTACTGTCCAAGGTAAGTCAACACAATCATCTTTATTTATTGCATCCATACCAACTTTAAATATCTGATATAATACATTAAAAATTGTCAACATAACTCATTCCAGTTGGGCAGTTTACGCTTAATCCCTACCTCCGTCCTGGCGCAATCCTCCCGGACTACGACGAGCAAGCACTGGGTCCCCAAGTTCAAGAAGCTCCGCAGAGAGAAGTACCTTAAGGTGGAACTGCCGGACTACAATGAGGACACGAACGCACTGCCCCGCGAGAAGCTGCGGCAGAAGATGAAGGAGCGCGGGATCCTGCCACCGCGCCCCTGGATGGAGCGCCCATTTTACATTTCGGCTACAGGTAAACCAAAAGCAACATTAAGATAATAAAGTAATAAATAATACTTTATGTTCTTATTAATGTTTTTAGATGTTCCTGGCATGCTCCCGAGGAAAAGGGGTAGGCCCCTTTTCCTCGGGAGCATTAGCCCAGCAGTTAGACACCTAAAGAGGCTACAGAAATGTAAATGTTATGATATTTATTAAAATATTTAGGGTGACTGCCCTGTGACAATAACCTTCTAATATCGGATTTTTAATTAGGCAAACTAACTTGACAGCTGAAAATGATTTCAGACATAGAAAAAAAAAAATAGTGATAGGTTTATATCGATACAAATATGTCGATATAATGTTGTACCTACTATAAAACTGATTCAAATTGTATTTTATCAAGTAATCATACTAAGTATGGAAAAGGTTTTATGCAATTAGAAAATAATCATGTTTTAGACATCTTGCATACATTGTTGAATAATAAATCTATTTTATGTTAATAACTTTACCAGAATCTACATATTTATGTTTAAAATAGGAATTTGAATTCATAAAGTAGGAACCTACCTTGCATAGTCCGTGTCAGAAGTAGAAAAGCCGAAAATACATACTCATCTATATGTTTATACTAAAACTAATGTAAGAAAGAAATAGAATTAGTCTCTCAGCTGTCTTCCAGTGACACGGATGGTGGATCAGACTATATACATCTTATTCGTATTGGCAAATAATACAATAATAGCTCAAAGAACTTCTTAGAAACGCAATTCTATCAAGCTATTATTTATATAACTTTTAAACAAGTAACAAGAATGATAAGAACACCAGTATACAAACTGCTTTACTAAACCTCTTGTATGAACTGAATTTTTTAAATATCGATATTAACAGCACTAGCGAAACTGTGGCAACATTCGTGTGCAATGAACTGTCAAGTTAGTTCGCCTAATTAAAAATCTGATATTAGTGAGACCGCTATGTTAAACACTATATTAAAACTAGTCTCTGATATAACATTTTCACATTATACGGTGTGTTAACCCTTGGGCCATGTAGCCCATGACCCATGGTGGGAAACCACCATGGGCAGTAAAGCATATAAATTATTTCATTACCCTTCTTGGGTACCTATATAATTGGGTAATTTAATGGTTGAGGGAGCCAAATTTTACAATATGCACCTGAATTTATCAATTATAATAGTAGCTTAACGCGTTTGCTGACAGTACGTCACCAGGCCACATGTAGGCTTATTTATTTATTTATTAATTAGCCTTTATGCTGATATTATACAATTTTTTTAATTTAAATTTCATTCTTCAATTGTTTCTGTATCAGCGTGTCCAGCAGACACATAGGCCTCCTCTAACGTTTTCCATTTTTGTCTGTCTTTGGCCAATCTTGTCCATAATGGCCCAGCAATTTTTTTGATGTTATCTGACCATCTACAGTTTGGTTTTCCACTTCTTCTATTGATGCCAATCCTGGGGGTCCACTCTGTCACAACCTTGGTCCACTTGTCTGTTTTTTCTCTTAATATGTGTCCTGCCCATCTCCATTTTAATTGCTTGGTTTTCTTTGTTACATCCTCCAACCCTGTGACTGTCCTCATCTCTGTGGCTCTCTTGTCTATCTCCCTATATCCCAGGATGCTGCGCTCCATACTCCTCTGACAGGTTCTTCATTTATGGTGCATCTTTTGAGTCATTGCCCATGTTTGGCATCCATAGGTCATTATTGGTAGAATGCATGTGTTGAAAAGTCTTCTTTTTACTTTCATAGTGTGTTGCTTGCTTTTCATTACTTCTTTGAGTGTCCATGTGTTAGTGATCCTTCTGTCTATTTCTTGTGCCATTTGCTCGTTGAACGAGATGAGCTGTCCTAAGTATATGTATGTTTGCACATATTCTATATTTTCACCATTAACAGATAGACCAGTTTTGATTCGATTCGTCATGGCCTTGGTTTTGGAGATGTTTATGGATAACAACGCTTAATTGACGGTACTGTCAACAAACATGTTAAACTCGTTCCTTTGGTTGGTTGATAAAACTAACGACGACCCCTGTAGCCTGTAGTTGGTAGTGACCCTGCCTATGAAGCCGGAGGTTTCGGGTTCGAATCCCGGTAAAGGCATTTATTTGTGTGATGAGCATGAATATTTCCTGAGTCATGGATGTATTCTATGTATTTAAGTATTTATTTATCTATATAAGTATGTAAATCGTCGTCTAGTACCCATAGTACAAGCTGTGCTTAGTTTGGGACTAGGTCGATTTGTGTAAGAATGACCCCAAATATAAATAAAATAAATAAATAAATATTGGATATTTATTATTATTATTATTAACTCTTGACAACATTTTTAGCCCAGTTGGTAGTGATGCTGCCTATGAAACTAGAGGTCTTGGGTTAGAATCCCGGTAAGGTAATTTATTTGTGAGATGAGGACAAATAGGTATTTGTTCATGACATGAGTCGTGCATGTTTTTTATGTATTTAAGTATTTCTTTATCTATATAAGTATGTTTATCGTCGTCGTCGCTTAGTACCCACAGTACAAATACCATACCAAAATCAAAGTGTAAACAGGGCTTAAGATTGTCCCCAAATATTTTATTCTAATTTATTTTTATTTAAACAGGTGAGGTAGGTGAACAAATTGTCCATCTCTTTCCAATTGGAACACTTAGAAAGAGACGGGTAGTTTATCTCGCGCCCGGTCTTGTGCTATGTTGCACGACTAGAAGAAGACGTGCGCCACGCGTGAAAACGATATGTCCCTGCGTTTTCTAGCATTTCACTTGGCTACTGGGCGGCGATTTTTGACTTTCTAGCGCTCAACACTTTTACCCAAAACTGTCAAAAACTATGAAATAACTAGCTTCTGCCCGCGACTCCGTCCGCGTGGAACTCGTTTATATCGCAGCTCCATACAAACTTTTACCCCCCCATTTCACCCCCTTAGGGGATGATTACGGGGATGCAAACTATCCTATGTTACTCTCCATCCCTTCAACTATCTCCACTAATAAATCACGTCAATTCGTCGCTCCGTTTTGCCGTGAAAGACGGACAAACAAACACACACATACACTTTCGCATTTATAATATTAGTATGGATGTTTTGAGCTTGCATTAGAAAATTGGAAAACGAGTGACCACTCATGTTCAATATGTCGGTAGAAAGTAAGTGCCTACAATTTTGACACTACAATTCTGTTATTAAAATTTCGAGCGCTTCAAAGTCAATAATCGCCCCCCTGGTATTGTGCTGGGATTCCCATCCAGAAAGATTTAGTAACTCTGGTTTGCTGGCCTGGCCCTAGTTTATTTTAATAACTAGCTTCTGCCCGCGACTTCGTCCGCGTGGAACTCGTTCGTAGCTCCATCTTTCAACTTTCACCCCCTTGGGGGATGATTCCCGGTATAAATAGTATTTTATATGTTAATCCAGGCTATACATACACTATATGTATACCAAAATTCATCTTAATCCGTTTAGCAGTTTCTTTCAGTAACAAACATCCAAACATCCATACTTCGCATTCATAATATTAGTAGGATTGCTTTTTGAAAGGGATTATAGTTTCTATACGTTTTCGCAACTCTTTGTGCGCCAATTTGCGTGTAATCTTTTTCCTTACTCAATTTTACATATTTCTACTCAGGCGGCGCCTTCGAGCCCTACGTGCCTCCGGAAGGCGACGGCAAAGCCTCCCTCGCCTCCGCCACCCGCGTCAAACAGGCCGCCGAGCTGCTCGAAAAGAAATCGAAATCCATGATGGCCATACGCAAAATAAAGTCTTTCGACGAAGACTTCGACTCTAAGGTGTTCTGCCAGCAAGCGCAGGGCATCTACATTAAGGCACATGAATGTTTAGCCAGTAATGATAAAGCAACGTTGCAGACGTATGTCACGGAGAAGGCGTATGCCGAGTTCAGACATAATTCTCATCTAAAGACGATCCGGTGGAAGTATCTGCAGTCGCTGGACCCGCCGAGAGTGTGCCACGCGCGCTGTACGGACGTTGTTAGCAAGGAGAACATATTTGGACAGGTAAAGTTGCTTATTACATTATCCAACGACAAACACTTGCGGAATGCGAAAGACCGTTCGCATATCGCAAGTGTCAGGCCGTTTCACATCAGAGCATGACACGAGGTTGCAAAAAAAATTGTTTGAGATGTAACTTTGCTTTTTATCAAGTTTGGATATTGTGTTAGATTAATGTATTTTTTTCCTGTGGTAAAGATCAGCATAGAATCACTAGCTGGCGATTCAACTAGACTACCTAGACCTGGAAGGTACCTTCAATGCCCTACAACCTAAATATAGGCCTTCCATGATTTTTCCACATTTTGCCTGGTTTCTTTAGTACATGTTTTACACATAAGTATAGTAACCACGAAACAAAAGTTTTCGGCATTGTTTCGGGCGAAAAGTAAGGAAATCTCCAATTGAAATTGAGTAGCGTCGTTGTAATTTGGATAGGCCTTCCGTCTCCCCTTTATATAGTCCTTGAGTTTCACATCACGCAGAAGTCCTACTGCGTGCTACTTCGTGCTATAAAATATAGACCACAATTACAAGTCTAACTAACGCAAGGGCATATAAATTAGTGTCACAATTGTATTTTATCGTTGTCCTTCCAATTGTATCTGTTTCTCTGCTACCCACAGGTTGTTGAAGAGAACGATCTTTAGCGACAAGACCGCCTGTTGTCTACCTCTCCCTACATTTTTGTTTTGTTCATCTTTGTAATTGCTTCGTTTGTGTGAGGTGTGCATGCAATAGACAGTATTTGTATTGTTTGTATTTGTTCCAGGTAACAGTCCGCTTCCACAGCCAACAGCAGCTCGCCGTGTACGACCGCTTCGGCCGCCTGCTGCACGGCAGCGAGATCCTCGCCAAGGACGTCATCGAATACATTGTCTTCGAGAAGCACCTCTCCAACATGTACGGCGTGTGGCGCATTCACCACAAGATCATCCCTGACTGGACGCCGCCGAAGGAGCCCTCGAAACTGACCAGGATAGTGGAGCCCGAGAATGTTCTGCCGGTGCCTGTGGAGGCGGGGGCCAGTGGTGAAACGGCGCTTGTAGTTGATAAGTGATTCGTTATGATTAAATAGTTGTTAGATTATACTGTTTTTTAGTGACCAATTACCATTAAAAACATTTTTAGGCTGCTCTACACAATGCCGTCACGGACCATCATACAGGACGCAACTATGAGTTAAAGGGAGAAAGGCCTACTTTCATCTCATTCCGCCGCATAACTGCGTCCTGTCCTGCGGTTATGATGGCCCATTGTGTAGATGACCCTTTAGAACTAGCAACCCTAAAAAAAACTTTTGTCTATGGTTAGAAGAGCGCGGTAAAAATGGCGCGAAACCATTTATGACAAGACTTTTCATCATTTGTTATGAAATTGTATTATTCGTGCAATTTTCAATCCTCGCAATTCAAAGAATCTCTCCAACATGTAAGGAGTGTGGAGCATTCACCACAAGATCATCCCTGACTGGACGCCGCCGAAGGAGCCCTCGAAACTGACCAGGATAGTGGAGCCCGAGAATGTTCTGCCGGTGCCTGTGGAGGCGGGGGCCAGTGGTGAAACGGCGCTTGTAGTTGATAGGTGATTTGCACGGAATAAAGAATCCATTGGAAGTGGTGAGTGGGCGTTCCCGTGTCGCCGAACATGAGCAATAATAAGCATACTTCTTGCACAGATTATTGTCAGTCACCTAGCGACCGCACGCGGCGTATGACATGAGTGAATATTTGTTTATTTTAGGAAAATGCCGTATTGCGTTATTGAAAGCTGCTCCAATAGCAGCACATAAAAAACTTGTCTCATGGAGGTATTTCCTATCATCGTTAAGTAATATTTTAGAATACGTATAAAAAATATTTAATTTTCAATTTCTTAGACACAATTTTCGTCTGTGGTCAAGGAAATATCAATTCTATTACTCTAAGAATAAAGTTCATAATCCTGTGTATTATTTCGCTACTCGGAACGTGAAATGCACGGCAAATTTCCCGAAGGTTCGCTACTCAAATGCTGTGGCTAAGGTCGATAATTGTTATCGATAAACCAAAATGAAAAGGATTATATTTTAGGAGTGATATACAGATCCCGGAATTCTCGTAGCACTTTTGAGCTGTCATGGACATCTCGTTTATCGAATTCCGATTATACATATGTATGTCGATAAATACAGAATACAATATGTAAAATATGATTACGAATGACCGATCTCTTCGAGATAAACTTTGGATACCCACTTTCAGGAAATTATAAATAGAAATTAAAATAATCATATTTTATTGTTTCTTATAAATAATTTGTGGATTGCTTAAAGGGTCTACCCGAGGTTTTCATGGATTTTTGACAAGTTTTGAATCGTATCTCCTACCTTTGCACTACAGATAGAATTCTAAATCAAACGGCTATCGGTTAATCAATCTTTTATCTCCATTTTGGTCCACCGGATTTTGAAACAAATGAACTTAATTTTGTATGATTTTTTTAAACATTGTCTAAAAAAACACTTATTTCGTATCTCTATTGACGTAAAAGATCTAACATATACGAAATCTACATATTTGGGTTCGTCTGTGACGTCTCTAAAAACTGGTCTAGGGTTTTCATTTTAAACCAATTAACACAAAAATTATGGCCAGAAAACCAGTTTTCTGGCCTAAAATTGGTCAACTTTGATGCCAAATCTCTCGAAAAAAATTAACTTTGAAGTAAATATGGGATACTATATTGCTTAAAGCCGTTGTTGTTAATATAATAAACGACAAAAAACATTATAAAACTAAGGGATTCAGGTCGAAGGTCATTGGCGTATGGGCCTTAAGCATTTTAATCAGGACAAAGGCCCTCCTTATTATCCCGCACGGCGAACAAACTTGACGGTAAATTCTCACTAGACCGCACTCTGCTGCACGTCTAGCACACGACGGCCCCGACATACTCTCGATTTTTATCGCACTATACCTCTTGTTCTAAGTGGTCTAATAAGTGAGAGACGGATAGTGCGAGAAAAATCGAGAGAGCTCGCGCGCCGTCGCGTGCTAGCCGTGCTGGTAAAATAATTCTAAATAGTGTTTGAGATGTGCTTGTATTAAATTAAACAAATGATATTCTTTGTTTATTAGAAATCTGTGTTTAATTGCTACTACATTTATAACAAAAATAATTTAATATAAATGTTACCTAAAACTAATTATATAATAAACAAGATTTCATTAGAAACAGTTTGTAACTAAGTCTTAGCTTAATATTTACCGTATGAATATCATAAAAATACCGATAGTCCAACTCATACCATACCCTATTCAGTTATAAGCGGTCGCATCTCCAGTTTTGAAAACACCGCCATCTTGCGTCGAGTAGCCGAACGACCACGTCTCTTGTAAGTCTTGCAACGCATATGGTAACGGACGTAAGAAATATTTACTTGACACTCTAAATTAGACCGTAAATAGTATAGTTGTTAAAGTAGATTTTGCATATATAATTTGCTACCGTTAACAACATATTGGCACAGTACGTTTTAACAAATCGAAAGCGTACCGTAAAATGCTGCAACTTTGCCTGGATTTTGACGTTTTTTTCTTATATCTGTGAACCTATTTTTCATTATGAGTTTAATGAGTATTAGTCGGAAAACATACCCTGTGTCTTGCCAGATAAGACTCAAATCTCATTACCTAATCATACTGTATTTCCGATTTACAAGCAATCAAAGTGGCAGGCAAAATTGTAGACCTAAGACGTAACTTTGCCTAGGCGGATATCTCAATAAATAATGTGTTGCTATTTGTAATAATATTTACTCGTGTGCATGAGACATTGGGCTTGTCCCTGGCAGTCAAATTATTGCCATAAGCTTAATACTTTTTTTTTCACAGGCAATAGGTAAAGTTGTAGCAGGTTCCACAAACTTTCTATACAAAAATATTGTTAACTGTAGGGTTGTGCCAAAAAAAAGGTCATTATTTAAATAAAATATTTTTATTTTTAGTTACAAAATAATCAACAAACAATAATACCCATTTTTTTCCTTATTTTTTTTAAACGGAATAACGCCTAAATAATTGATAATCGTTCATAAATTTGCGCCAAATTCATTTTTAGGGTTACACCGTAAGATGTCACGTGACCTGATCGAAAAACTGTTACAATGTTATTGAGTTTTCACTTCTGCCGGCACTCCCGGAGTGCAACCCGGTCTTTTATTTATTTATTATAAGTACATTGCAAGTACACTTTTTTGCTAATTCACAATGCATTATTATAGTGTAAAGTTCTATTTCATTGTAAAGTCATTATACATTGTTAGTCAGATACTCCGTCCGTCGCCGCTGCGCAGACAACAGTGTTAAAGTTCTCTCTCGTGAAAATATCCGTAAATAAATGCTAAATCGAATTGCCCCGCGAAGAGTTACACATCGTTTTATAGCTGATAAAGTGACAATTATAGTGGTGTTTGTTTCAACAAAAACGGTGCTATGGATCAGAAGATACGAAGAAAACAATTTTAAAATTATAAACCAACCGTCGAAGAACTGACCTACGACAAGTCGCACAGCGCCCGCAGCGCATGAGTCACGCGGCTTGCAGATAACGTTGTGCGGTTGAACGCCGCCGTTGGACGCTTTACATTGCCGCTATAAGGTACATTGCTGCATGTATTTTGTCAATCATCCTGAGACCCCAAAAACACATAAAATGATTTGCTTGGCATGTAAAAAGAAGATCGAAAGAGGTGAATTACTAAGTTGCACACGTTGCACAGGAAGTTATCATTTCTTGTGCCTGCAAATGACGTCAGCTTACTTTAGAGAGCAACAAGCAAATTTAAAAAAAGATTGGATATGCCCATCATGCGATTCAATTACTCGGCGACGCCGCAACAATGATGATACTCCTGTCACGTCACCAGCAGGTTTAAATTTAAATAGAAATATAATTACCCAGACATTAGACGTCACAAATATGTCATGTGATGACTCGATGAACAATAGTAATATAGACGGGGACACGCAATATTCTCCTAATACTACACAGAGACCACCATTGGTTTCTCCACAAAACCCGGAGTCGCTGAACTATAGTGCTCAACAACAATACCCATCAATTACCATCGAACAAATCGGATCATTGCTGGACTCAAAACTGTCTCAGAACAACAATACAATAATAAATAACTTAAAACACCTGATAAAATCTGAAATTAATACTGCAGTTGAGAAATTAAAGAACGAATTTCTCCAGAAAAATAATACTATGACATTACAACATCAAGCTTTGACAAAGCAACTTGAAGCTACCAACAACGTAATAAAAGACTTACAGAGGGAAAATGAAACTATTAAAAAGGAATTGAATGAGTTGAAGACTCAGTGCAACAAAATTCAAGGAAACAACACTTCACCTAATCAAAAGCAGTTTGTGTTGTACGGCTTAGATGAATACCATGGCGAAACCGAAGCTGATCTTTATCCACGGATTGATAACATGTTCAAGGAGCTATTAAATATCAATATTAATGGCTTCATCGAATCTGCAAGAAGAGTGGGAAAAAAGGGGAGCCGTCGTCCTATTATTCTGGAACTTATCAGTCAACGTATGAAAAAATATGTTTTACAAAATACATACTGTTTCCATAAAACAGGATATGCAGTTTCAGAGGTACTTGACCAATCAGCACTAAGCGATAGGAAACACATCAGAGAATGCTTGATAAATGCGCGTAAACAGGGCAAATATGCAGTTATTCGGAATAACAGGTTGTTCATAAACGGCAAAGAATACATCCCTAACAAGCAACCCGATCAACACGGTCGACCAGCTAGTGACAACAGCAACAGTACGAGCCCGCAACCGCAACCCGCTACGTCTTCAGACAAGACCCTCCAGGACCTGTCTGCAGCAAAATTAGACCCTATACCTATATCCGGCCCGGCATCACCAGCTGAAACTAAAACGTTTTTTCGTGAATAATTCACATCATAACTATAGCTTAAGTAACTCGCTTTGTGTCTTTCATCAGAATATAGCGGGCATATTATCAAAAAGAGATGAAATAGAAATAGCGCTCGAGGAACTTGAAATCACAGGTTGCTCTCCAACAGTCTTATGCTTTTCCGAAACATTCCTACTGTCTGGCAATGAAACAAATCTGTCTATTACCAATTACGAACTTGCGTCATTTTTTTCGCGTAGAACTAAAAGAAGAGGGGGAGTTACCGTGCTTGTTAAGAGAAACACTAATTTTAATGAGCTTACAGTATTAAGAAAATTTGCAATTGAGAAAGAATTCGAATGCTGTGGCATAGAAATTGTTAATACTAATGTTATCGTTGTGTGTTTGTATAGAACTCCTGATAGCAATGTAGTAAATTTTCTGAACCATTTCAACAACCTTTTGAGATTCCTACGGTCGAAACGCAACAAAATGGTAATAATATGTGGTGACTTAAACATAAACATTCTAAATGATAATAAAACTATTAAGGAATATTTAAGCTTAATCGAAAACTATAACATGTACAGTCATATCAACATACCGACGCGTCGAGGCAATTGTATTGATCACATTTTTAGTAGTATTAAAGAAGCAAAGGGCGAAACGCATGCACTTGGTCTGTCTGATCATGACACAGCTCAAACGCTAACCTTCCCATGCAAAGTACAACCCTCAAAATCATACTGGTATACGGAAAAAAGGGATTATTGTGACGAAAATGTCGAAAAATTTAAAGATTGTATTCACAAGCTTTCTTTTTCTGAAATATACGAGGATCAGTCCGCAGATCAAACATTCCAAATATTCCACAATCTACTGATGCTGTTTCATAATCTTTGTTTTCCACTTATTAAAGTAAAAGTGACAGCCAAAAATAGGAAAAATAAATGGTTAACAAAATCCTTAAAAAATTGTTGCCTCGTAAAAAGGAAACTATACTATAATTATCACAAAGAAAACCATAAATCAAACAAGACTAAATTTACTACCTACTCGCGCATTTTAAAAAAGTGTATTTCGCACTCACAAAAAATTTGCAACACAACATATATAAAATCATCCCAAAATAAATGCCGAGCTGCCTGGACTGTTGTTAAAAAAACTTTCAATCAGCCAACTCCTAGAGAAATTGATAAGATTACAAATAGATTTAATAAGGAACTACATGCACCACAAGACATAGCCGAAGAGTTTAACAACTACTTTATAAGCATAAATAGTAACAAATCAAATGCTAGAAAAATCTCCAGTGGCCCATCACCATTACCAAATACAATATTCTTATCACCAACCACTCCCGACGAAATTTACAAGACTATACTCTCTCTCAACAACACACAAGCCACGGGTTACGACAAGCTACCTACTAAAATATTGAAAGCAGTTGCCTTTCCCCTATCAATTCATCTATCGCACCTAATCAATTTGTCATTCGAAAACGGGATATTTCCCGCCGGACTAAAAAAATCTATTGTCAGGCCAATATTTAAAAAAGGGGCTAAAAATGACCTTAACAATTATAGGCCAATAACACTAATTCCAGTCTTATCAAAAGTATACGAAAAGGCTTTCTACAAAAGATTAAATAGCTTCTTGACCACGAACAAAGTCCTTAAAGAAGAACAAAATGGCTTTAGGAAGAATAAATCTACTGCGCAGGCCTGTTTCCAACTAAACAATCAAATCACAGAATGCATAGACACGGGTACTCCGGCAGGTGTACTATTTCTTGACATGTCAAAGGCGTTTGACACAGTATGCCACAAACGCCTTTTAGACAAACTAGACAAGTACGGAATACGAGGACTAGCTTTCTCTTGGATTGAAAGTTACCTAATTAATCGAGAACAAAGCACTCAGATAGATAGGATTATCAAGGATAATATTTCTACTTTTAACTCATGCTATAAAGTAAACGAGTACGGTGTGCCACAGGGAAGTATCTTGGGACCCCTGTTGTTCCTTACTTATATAAATGATTTACCTGAATGTACTAGACATAACTGTATTTTGTTTGCAGATGACACTACACTGATAATTAAAGGAACAGATAAAAATAACTTTGAACTTGAAATAAACGCAGCTTTGAGAGATGTCATACACTGGCTCGAATCTAATAATCTCCAAATTAACCTAGTAAAAACAAAATTTATGATATTTAGGTCATATAAGTCTAAGATGATTTGCAATATTACTGTAAAATACGATGAAGAGGTAATTGAAGAAGTAGGTAGCACTGTATTCCTTGGTATGACATTGGATACACATTGCAATTGGAAGGAACATGTAGATACAGTCTGTAAAAAAATAAATAAATTTATTTTTGCATTGTGGCGCCTTAAACAGACGGTATCATTCAAAACTGCTTTACTGGCTTACCACGGTTATATCATGTCTACTCTGAGATACGGTATAATAATGTGGGGAAACTCTGTCGACGCCGACCGTACTTTTGTCGCTCAAAAAAAGTGCATCAGAACCCTTTGTGGAGTAAACAAAAGGGAATCTTGCAAGCCTTTATTTATAAAACTTCGTTTGTTGACCCTTCCTTGTCTGTATATATACGAGATAGCGGTATTTGTAAAACTCCATACGGAATTATTCACGTTTGTTACTGATAAGGAAACAACTAGGCAACATAGACGATATAGGTTAGCAATACCAAGTAGCAACAAACTGGTACTCAGAAAGAAAAGTGCTTACAACATGTGTGTTAAAATCTTCAACAAAATACCAGCTGAATTTAAAACATTGCCACATAATATATTTAAAAGAAAGTTGAGAGTATTATTGATTGACAATTGTTTTTATAGTATAAATGACTTTTTGACATACAAATTCTAATATGACATAATTACAAAAATAACTACCTGTCTCAAATTTTAATTCCTCATTCTATGTTAATTTTATTCAATGTTAAACATTTTAATTTTAATCGATCGTAATGCTTATCATAATTGTTGATTATTAGTTCGCATATATTTTTATTTGTTTTATGAATGTGACATGGCATGCTAATATTATTATTACGACATAAATATTATTTTAAACTTATACCAAATTTTACCATTTTTAATTATATAATTATACTTTAGACATTTTGTATTGAGCCACAACTGACAATTATTTTGCTTGCATTTGACGTGACATAAGCATGATCAAACGTAGGTAATGCAAATTTTCACATGCCTTTTTGGGCTAAACATATTAAGGAACAAGGAAATGACTGTAACATCTGTGCTTATACCATATGTTTAATGTGAATAAACGACATTTCATTTCATTTCATTTCATTTCATTTCATTTCATTTCATTTCAAAGTTCTAATCACCCATCACCTTTAAACTCCAACTGTAGGTAATCGACCTGACAACCCATTTGATAAGAAAGATAACTGCAAGACAAATCAAACGAGCCTAAACACAGTGGGTTTATTATGTGTTGTTTAGAAGTTTCTATCTTCGGTCTCCATTATCAGACCATCTCGATGGTACCATAAACATTGCACTGTCACCCAAGTTACATAAGTACGTTAAACACCTCAATTGGTCGCTAATAAAGTGGTTGAAAAATTTATTGCGAATCTTGAACTAAAAGACAAACATACAACATAATTATAATACAATAGATATACAATTTGCAAGTAATTACAATAAAAATAACTTAAGTACCTTTAAGTTTTTTTTGTTAACGTTAGTTTATTACTGCATTGTCAGCAGATCTACCCACACTGAAGTTGGTGAAAATCGACTTGCAAGATTTGACTTAAACCAACAATCATTGCAAGTTAATAAAAAGCTTGTAATAAATAAACTCATTTAAGCAGGCTTATTTTTACTATTTTCTGTACATTTATAAAACCCAGCTAGTGACAGCCCTAGACCCAGGCAAAATTGTGTCATTCAAGTTTCCAAAACACTGCCCAATATTGCCTAGTACGTTATTATGCTGAAATCATGTCCTTTTCTTGAAAATATTAAACTTACGGAAAATAGACAGTCTTTACTTGCCCTGGGACGTTACCACTTCTCAAAAAACACCTTTTTTGTAGATAAAAGTTCAAAAGTTGCGAGACACTAAAAAAATGCTGCCACTCACTCCGACTTATGATGCGTAACTGGCGGAGCAACAATGGAGTTACCATTGTAAAAAATTAAATATGTGTTGCCAGAATAATGAAAATTCCTACCAAATGGTAAAAAACAAGAAAAAACTAAGCAAATTCGAGAGGTCATAATTGAAACGAAATAGGCAAAATTGAGTTTAAATGGCAAAGTTGCAGCATTTTACGGTATTGCAATTGTGTGTCCGTGTATTTATTGGAGTATGGTAGTGTGCGTGCGGCGACAGTGGTTCTCACGGAATAAAGAATCCATTGGAAGTGGTGAGTGGGCGTTCCCGTGTCGCCGAACATGAGCAATAATAAGCATACTTCTTGCACAGATTATTGTCAGTCACCTAGCGACCGCACGCGGCGTATGACATGAGTGAATATTTGTTTATTTTAGGAAAATGCCGTATTGCGTTATTGAAAGCTGCTCCAATAGCAGCACATAAAAAACTTGTCTCATGGAGGTATTTCCTATCATCGTTAAGTAATATTTTAGAATACGTATAAAAAATATTTAATTTTCAATTTCTTAGACACAATTTTCGTCTGTGGTCAAGGAAATATCAATTCTATTACTCTAAGAATAAAGTTCATAATCCTGTGTATTATTTCGCTACTCGGAACGTGAAATGCACGGCAAATTTCCCGAAGGTTCGCTACTCAAATGCTGTGGCTAAGGTCGATAATTGTTATCGATAAACCAAAATGAAAAGGATTATATTTTAGGAGTGATATACAGATCCCGGAATTCTCGTAGCACTTTTGAGCTGTCATGGACATCTCGTTTATCGAATTCCGATTATACATATGTATGTCGATAAATACAGAATACAATATGTAAAATATGATTACGAATGACCGATCTCTTCGAGATAAACTTTGGATACCCACTTTCAGGAAATTATAAATAGAAATTAAAATAATCATATTTTATTGTTTCTTATAAATAATTTGTGGATTGCTTAAAGGGTCTACCCGAGGTTTTCATGGATTTTTGACAAGTTTTGAATCGTATCTCCTACCTTTGCACTACAGATAGAATTCTAAATCAAACGGCTATCGGTTAATCAATCTTTTATCTCCATTTTGGTCCACCGGATTTTGAAACAAATGAACTTAATTTTGTATGATTTTTTTAAACATTGTCTAAAAAAACACTTATTTCGTATCTCTATTGACGTAAAAGATCTAACATATACGAAATCTACATATTTGGGTTCGTCTGTGACGTCTCTAAAAACTGGTCTAGGGTTTTCATTTTAAACCAATTAACACAAAAATTATGGCCAGAAAACCAGTTTTCTGGCCTAAAATTGGTCAACTTTGATGCCAAATCTCTCGAAAAAAATTAACTTTGAAGTAAATATGGGATACTATATTGCTTAAAGCCGTTGTTGTTAATATAATAAACGACAAAAAACATTATAAAACTAAGGGATTCAGGTCGAAGGTCATTGGCGTATGGGCCTTAAGCATTTTAATCAGGACAAAGGCCCTCCTTATTATCCCGCACGGCGAACAAACTTGACGGTAAATTCTCACTAGACCGCACTCTGCTGCACGTCTAGCACACGACGGCCCCGACATACTCTCGATTTTTATCGCACTATACCTCTTGTTCTAAGTGGTCTAATAAGTGAGAGACGGATAGTGCGAGAAAAATCGAGAGAGCTCGCGCGCCGTCGCGTGCTAGCCGTGCTGGTAAAATAATTCTAAATAGTGTTTGAGATGTGCTTGTATTAAATTAAACAAATGATATTCTTTGTTTATTAGAAATCTGTGTTTAATTGCTACTACATTTATAACAAAAATAATTTAATATAAATGTTACCTAAAACTAATTATATAATAAACAAGATTTCATTAGAAACAGTTTGTAACTAAGTCTTAGCTTAATATTTACCGTATGAATATCATAAAAATACCGATAGTCCAACTCATACCATACCCTATTCAGTTATAAGCGGTCGCATCTCCAGTTTTGAAAACACCGCCATCTTGCGTCGAGTAGCCGAACGACCACGTCTCTTGTAAGTCTTGCAACGCATATGGTAACGGACGTAAGAAATATTTACTTGACACTCTAAATTAGACCGTAAATAGTATAGTTGTTAAAGTAGATTTTGCATATATAATTTGCTACCGTTAACAACATATTGGCACAGTACGTTTTAACAAATCGAAAGCGTATTGCAATTGTGTGTCCGTGTATTTATTGGAGTATGGTAGTGTGCGTGCGGCGACAGTGGTTCTCACGGAATAAAGAATCCATTGGAAGTGGTGAGTGGGCGTTCCCGTGTCGCCGAACATGAGCAATAATAAGCATACTTCTTGCACAGATTATTGTCAGTCACCTAGCGACCGCACGCGGCGTATGACATGAGTGAATATTTGTTTATTTTAGGAAAATGCCGTATTGCGTTATTGAAAGCTGCTCCAATAGCAGCACATAAAAAACTTGTCTCATGGAGGTATTTCCTATCATCGTTAAGTAATATTTTAGAATACGTATAAAAAATATTTAATTTTCAATTTCTTAGACACAATTTTCGTCTGTGGTCAAGGAAATATCAATTCTATTACTCTAAGAATAAAGTTCATAATCCTGTGTATTATTTCGCTACTCGGAACGTGAAATGCACGGCAAATTTCCCGAAGGTTCGCTACTCAAATGCTGTGGCTAAGGTCGATAATTGTTATCGATAAACCAAAATGAAAAGGATTATATTTTAGGAGTGATATACAGATCCCGGAATTCTCGTAGCACTTTTGAGCTGTCATGGACATCTCGTTTATCGAATTCCGATTATACATATGTATGTCGATAAATACAGAATACAATATGTAAAATATGATTACGAATGACCGATCTCTTCGAGATAAACTTTGGATACCCACTTTCAGGAAATTATAAATAGAAATTAAAATAATCATATTTTATTGTTTCTTATAAATAATTTGTGGATTGCTTAAAGGGTCTACCCGAGGTTTTCATGGATTTTTGACAAGTTTTGAATCGTATCTCCTACCTTTGCACTACAGATAGAATTCTAAATCAAACGGCTATCGGTTAATCAATCTTTTATCTCCATTTTGGTCCACCGGATTTTGAAACAAATGAACTTAATTTTGTATGATTTTTTTAAACATTGTCTAAAAAAACACTTATTTCGTATCTCTATTGACGTAAAAGATCTAACATATACGAAATCTACATATTTGGGTTCGTCTGTGACGTCTCTAAAAACTGGTCTAGGGTTTTCATTTTAAACCAATTAACACAAAAATTATGGCCAGAAAACCAGTTTTCTGGCCTAAAATTGGTCAACTTTGATGCCAAATCTCTCGAAAAAAATTAACTTTGAAGTAAATATGGGATACTATATTGCTTAAAGCCGTTGTTGTTAATATAATAAACGACAAAAAACATTATAAAACTAAGGGATTCAGGTCGAAGGTCATTGGCGTATGGGCCTTAAGCATTTTAATCAGGACAAAGGCCCTCCTTATTATCCCGCACGGCGAACAAACTTGACGGTAAATTCTCACTAGACCGCACTCTGCTGCACGTCTAGCACACGACGGCCCCGACATACTCTCGATTTTTATCGCACTATACCTCTTGTTCTAAGTGGTCTAATAAGTGAGAGACGGATAGTGCGAGAAAAATCGAGAGAGCTCGCGCGCCGTCGCGTGCTAGCCGTGCTGGTAAAATAATTCTAAATAGTGTTTGAGATGTGCTTGTATTAAATTAAACAAATGATATTCTTTGTTTATTAGAAATCTGTGTTTAATTGCTACTACATTTATAACAAAAATAATTTAATATAAATGTTACCTAAAACTAATTATATAATAAACAAGATTTCATTAGAAACAGTTTGTAACTAAGTCTTAGCTTAATATTTACCGTATGAATATCATAAAAATACCGATAGTCCAACTCATACCATACTTACCCTATTCAGTTATAAGCGGTCGCATCTCCAGTTTTGAAAACACCGCCATCTTGCGTCGAGTAGCCGAACGACCACGTCTCTTGTAAGTCTTGCAACGCATATGGTAACGGACGTAAGAAATATTTACTTGACACTCTAAATTAGACCGTAAATAGTATAGTTGTTAAAGTAGATTTTGCATATATAATTTGCTACCGTTAACAACATATTGGCACAGTACGTTTTAACAAATCGAAAGCGTATTGCAATTGTGTGTCCGTGTATTTATTGGAGTATGGTAGTGTGCGTGCGGCGACAGTGGTTCTCTATGAAAATCGGTTGAATGCCACTTCCAATGGATTCTTTATTCCGTGGTGGTTCTCTATGAAAATCGGTTGAATGCCACTTCCAATGGATTCTTTATTCCGTGGTGATTTGTTATGATTAAATAGTTGTTAGATTATAATGTATTTTTGTTGCAGAGTCCCCGTGTATGTTTGTACATTCGACGTCAAAAATGTACTGTTTATTTATTTAAATAACACAGTATATTTTTGACGTCGACTGTACATACATACACTGGGACTCTGCAACATAGTTTATATATATTTTGGCCCTTATTTAAATGGAAAACGGTACAAAAGTGTACCTAAACCTATCTTCGGCGTTGATTGTACAGTAGAAAATAGGGCTTATAATTAACACTATCCGATAAAAAAGGCCCAAAATTTTTATTTGAGTTGAACCCACTGGGCGTCAAGAAAACGGCGTGCTACGTGTTGCTGTTGTCATGCCCACGACGCCAAGAACAAATATAGCTGTTATGGCGTATGCTGCCAAAGTCAGTATTCTTTCAGCTAAGGTTCGTATTCACACACTAATAAAGAAAAGTTGGCGTGTAGGCATTATTTTTGTACGTGAAGAAAGGCGTCCAAAAGGTTCTAAAAATTATCTGGATAAAAATATTTATTAAACTTTACAGTAAGTAACAATAATAATAAATAATCCATTTAATTTATTATTTTTTATTCATTTAATGTGCATTTGTGGTTAGGGTAGGGTATAGGAAAGGGTGTTCCAAAATTGACCCCCCGCACACCGACCGCATTTGTACTTTACAAATGGTGGATTGTACGCCTTTTGTACTTACATGCCCTCTTGCCCCCCCAAAGGCCTATAAGGCATATTCCTATTTAATGGAATTTATCATCGTCCTCCTAGCGGTTTCCCCGCGTGTGCTCCTAATGGAGCCCGGGACCGCTTTGACGCCAATGGAATTTATACCACTCTAAATTGGAAGCGGCTTGGAGCTTGGCGGAATTACAGCCAAACTCCTGAAGGCGGGTGGGAAACCGTTGCTTACGGCCCCTCAGAAGTTGTTCGATACCGTCCTACTGTAAGGGACAAACAGGTGAGGTGAGGCTGTTCTTCGAAAAAGGGTGACAATACCCTGCTGAAGAACTACCAACCCTTCACTTCTGAGCCATGTCTATAAGCTGTTTTCAAGAGTCATTACGAATCGTCTCGCACGCAGGCTTGATGACTTCCAGCCTCCCAAACAAGCCGGTTTCCGAAGATATTTTCGTACTATAGACCACATTCATACGGTTCGTCAGGTTATACAGAAGACCGAGGATTATAATATAACCTGCATCTCTGCTTAGCGTTCGTGGACTAAGAAAAAGCGAAACCTGGGCTGTACTACAGTCTCTCCGGCGGTGCCAAGTAGACTGACGCTATATCAAAGTACTGCAGTGTTTGTACGAGAACGCCACTATGTCAGTCCGACTCCAGGATCGGAGCTCGAAACCTATTCCGCTGCAGCGGGGAGTCAGGCAAGGGGTGTTATTTCCCCAAAACCGTTCACCGCTGCACTGGAGGACGTTTTCAAGACTCTGGACTGGAGAAGTCTAAGCGTCAACATCAAAGCCAGTACATCACTCAACTTCGGTTCGCTGATGATATAGTAGTCTGCCCTATATTTTGTTTTTCTCATTAGATTTTGTTTATTCAAATGCAATTGTACCTAATTTTTTCTTGTATAATGGACGGTCGAGAAGTCGAATGGTTGAGGAGACGGCATTTTATACCAGTCAACCGTATTCAAATGGATTTTAGAATTACTTTTGAACGTTTTTTTTGGATATATGTGCAACTGCTAAAACCCAATATCTTTGATTCACAAAGTTTTCTCCAAATAAAACAACAAAATCAATAACACTTTTTTATTGCATATACTCTCTGAGCATAAATCGTTTACTTTATATATTTTTATAATAAATTATCTATCAACTAATTTAACACAAAATTCCACGTATCAAACGCTAAGAATATAGCTACACATAAGGATGCATACAGCAAATATCGTGCATGTCATGTGCTAGTCAAGTGCAAAAATTGTTTACCAGTGCTATGCTGTATCTTAAGAAATACTTCTTCAACCCCCCCCCCTTCGGTTCTTCTTCTTCTTCTTCTTCTTTGTATACTCAGAAGTTTTACAGAAGAAATTGATATTTTTGTCGAGATTAAATCCATATTCCAGTTTCATCGAATTGAGCCAAAAGTTGAGCCAATTGTCAGGAATATAATAAGGTACACAACCATCCTTGATCTTTTAAAATAGCCATCAGGTCTAAACCTGATTCAAAAATGACAATAGTAGCCTATGACAAGGGGGTGGCGGGGATGAAACAGCAATGACGTATAATCCGTCAGGGTGAACAATCTGTCGTGTACCTTCATGCAACAGTGTAAGCTTCAAATTCGGATGAACAAGCGCTCAAAACATTAAAATTAGTTGTATCAATACGTCACATAAACCCAAAAAACTTATCATCTTTTGGGTTTTCGGTATGTTTTATTGACAAAATTACGAAACTTTTGAAAACTTAAATTGTATCTCAAAATTTGTAACCAGATCTTAACATAAGAATATAATACTAGGTTCCGCTCCACAATTCATTAAAATAATGTTAGTGCAGTCTTATGTCTATGGAAGGCACCAAATATTAGTAACACTATTAAGTATTTACAAACTATAATACTTTTTGTACAATTCTATACGTCTATATACCTACTCGTGTATAATCCCACACAGATCGGGTATCGGTAGGAATAATATACAATTATACATACAAATGATTACAATCATTCATTTAAATGGAATGATTTCATGGCATGTGTTTGTACACTCGTGTGTATTAGGAATATTTTAATTGTACAATATTTATATTAAAGTTATTTCATCAATCAACATGATTATGTGTTACATTGAATAGACAAATGAATATTGGTTGGCCCGCTCAATTCATTGGCACTTGATAATTAGGTGCCAACAAATAGTTTCAGGGTGCCAATCAACAACGGTGTGACTGCGTACAATAATGACATTGTGTTATTACCGTGCATATTATTGCTATTAATGTCATTAAGCGTAAAATGCTTAATTCTTCCTCATCTCACTTGCTTTTAAGCGTTTTTTGCATATAATATACATGAAGATCATTATATTATTAAATCTACAGTCTCTTCACAGGGACGTGACGTGCGACATCCGTGGCGTCATAGCTTCAACGCCATCTTGTTTAGGACTGAACATTTCCAATGTACCTGTAACAAACAGAGAACACTTATTTAATATTCACTCGCGACATGTGAGTAGTGTAAACCTTATTATGTTTGATGCAATCCAGTATGGAGACCAAAAGAAAGAAAATTTTGGTGGTGAAAAGTCCAAGCCAAACGGGTTAAATTACGTGACTGTATTAGGTTATGTATTTCGGGAGTTGACTAGGCAGAAACTACATTTTGGGTATGAAGACGTTCCTTATTTTCATTTATGTATTATTATTTTTTAATCCAATTCCCCCTTACATTGATTTACTCTGTACGTGTTTAAAAAATAGTCTTGAAAATTGACAGGTCTATGAGGTTTGGTGTCTCAAATTGAGTCTGTTTCTGTATATTTGATGGCCCGTGGCTGAATATGCAGCTATCCAAAATCACATTTATTAGTTTTTTTTTATAAATGTGACATTTACGTGTGTGTGTTCTGAACGCATCTATTAACTTTTGATAGTATTTTTTTTCTGTAGTGTCATATTTTTAATCTTTGGCGCGTAAGTCGCTACACTGGTCGCCGCGAAAACAAGTTCGAATTTTATTGATAAATATAAAAAACTGCAAGCAAAAATTGTTTCTGAAAAGGATAAAAGTTAAGTGTAATGTATATTATTAACAAGTTTGATAATAATAGTATGGGTTTCCGAAAAATTGTGTTTTATATCATTTATATGTGATGCGTACTACATCACCATGCAAAATCAGTTGTATTAGAATTTACTTTATTATTTCGTTATTTGTAGTCATTGAGAAGTTTTAGATATAATTTTCTTATAAATTGGCATCCGTGGCCTAAAAGTAAAAAGTCCTTTTAAAGTACATATAGTATATTTAATTTATACTAAAAGTTTCATAGTGGAATCACAATTAGGTACCTACTTAGGAAGATAGGTTAATTAATGCACTGAGGCACGCACAGAGTGATGCTTCAATTGATGAATTGAGTATAGGCCCAAAGGCTCGATGAAATCAAAAACTTACATTACTGGCTTGGATTACTTAAACGAATTTCGAGATTGCGTTGCAAAAGATCTATGGATATTGTTCTAAAAGATACTAGATAAGAGCCGGTGGTTTATCGCCGTATAGATTGAGCCAAATGGAACGATTAGAAGTGAAAAATATGGTAGATGAATTATTACAGTATAGCATTATCAGACCATCAACGTCACCATACGCTAGCCCGATAATCGTCGTAAAAAAGAAAACAGGCGATAAAAGATTGTGTTGATTACCGAGCGTTAAATAAAAAAACAGTTAAACAACACTATCCACTTCCCAGAATAGAAGATCAAATTGGTCGACTGGCAGGAAACAAATTTTTCTCGGCATTAGATTTATCATCTGGGTATTATCAGATACCTCTTTCAGAGGATGCAAAGTCGAAGACTTCGTTTGTAACACCTGCCGCTCAATTTGAATTTAACCGAATGCCTTTCGGTTTGGCAAACGCTCCTGGAGTATTTCAACGGACAATTAATCAAATATTGGGAAACGCAAGGTTTGATTCCGCACTGGCATAATGAATACGACGACGGACGATATACTAATACCATCGGCAAGTTTCGAAAAAGGCATAGAAAGATTAAGATTAGTATTTCAGAAAGTATGATCAGGTAATGTAACACTAAAACCTCAAAAATGATTATTTTTTCAAAAACAAGTTGATTATTTGGGATTCGAAATTTCAGAAGGAATGAGGCCTGGTTTGAGAAAATCAGAAGCTGTATCTAATTTTCCTACCCCTAAAGATGTTCATAACGTTGATTGACGCTAATGCATAGTGATGTATATCTGCATCAAGCCTTTTTTTGGAAATAACATATGTTTTTTAATTACTATATTTTTTTTCTTTATATTTCCCTCAATCTATACAACATGACACATCTATTTCAATTTATTAAAACGTTACACAAAAAATCATGCATTTAAGGGTTAATTGGAAGGTCTGATGGACGCTTCCATAAAAACTAGGGTCTATACTATACTGAAGTGAAGAAGAGCGAAGTGATGATTTTTAAAGCTGGCAGGAAAACTTATCCTTATTAGTGACACTCTACGATGTCCCTTTAAACTTTGTCACTAAGTTCAAGTACCTGGGTCACTGGGTAACAGACGACCTAAGTGATAACTTAGACATTGAGCGGGAGCGTAGGTCGTTGGCTGTCCGATGCAACATGTTGGCCCGCAGGTTCGCGAGATGTACTGTACAAGTGAAGACTACACTTTTCAAAGCGTACTGTCAGTCATTCTATACATGCAGCCTGTGGACCAACTTTACGCAGAAAGCATACAACGGCCTACGTGTTCAATATAATAACGCGTTCCGGGTGTTGATGGGGTTGCCGCGATTTTGTAGTGCCTCTGGTATGTTTGCGGCGGCACAAACTGACAGCTTTGCGGCGATAATGCGCAAGAGGTGCGCCTCACTGATGCGTCGCCTGCGCGGCAGCCCCAACAGCATTCTGAGCGTGTTTTCGGAGCGCGAAAATGGTCCCATGCTCACCCGCTGGCAGAGACTGCATGCAGTCATTTTTTAATTAAATCTGTATGACATACTAACACTAGTAATAAGATTTTATTGTTTTACTAACCATGTATGGACCTTAGTCTGAAATAAATGATTTTTATTTTATTTATACTGATCTCGGGAAGGTAGTGAGCGGGCCCTGGATGATTCGGACATCTAATCTGGACAACGCTAAGATCTGACATATGATGGGAGGTTTAGAACCAGTATCTTGAAACCGTTGGTAATCGTCGTCACCGGTAATCGTAAGTCTGTTAAAAACTAATAAATAAAAAAATAAAAAAAAAACTGTTTGTAGGAAAGGAAACTTAATAGTTGTTTACGATGACAGCCATCGGCGCCATATTTAACTTTAATATGCTTGTCAGATATCAAGCACCTTCTTTTATCGTACCTTAGCGCTCTCTGCGCCATCTCCGGTAGTTCATACGAGCGTGGGCGCGCGCTGGCTGGGCTTGGGCGGCAGCGGCGGCGGCGCGCGCGCAGGACCCGCGCCCACTCCCGCGCCCGCTCCCGCTCCCGCGCCCGCTCCCACACTGTGCAAGCGCTGGCGTTGTACGGCTTGTAGGTTGTTCAGAAAGTCTGAAACGGAAAATACATAGTTAAAGCCCGACCAGGAAAATAAAAAACTTCGCCATATTGCGGAAAACTATTGGAACTAATTTCTTCAATCGGCAACAGTAACTTTGAAGACGTCATTAATGCCATCTGTCAATTGCTGTCAAAAAGAGGTGTCGTTTGTACGTGGTGTTTTTCTTGTACAATGTGTGTCACAATATTGTGTGTATTTGTGCGTTAAAATACCGAACACTATTATAAATGACTTAAGAAAAGTGATATACAATAGTATGACGAAGTATTTGTCGGAGATAAAGTATGAAGGATTAGACTCTATTCCTCTAAATAACATCCCCGACCTTGTTGTCAACATGACTGGTAGGTTAACTGGTCGGGCTTTAGTTCTAATACTCCAAGGTCAGAAATTTGTCCAAAAACGATCTCGTGTAGTAAGTTTTCGACATTAATTATAGAACATTGAATATCTCAGAAAAACCCCACAACTTCTCCTCACGTTGATTAGAGAGTGTCATCTAGGAGCTTTTTCCGAACTCGTAAATTGTACTAATAAAATAAACAAAAGTCTAAGTACAGAAAAACAGGTCTCAACGGCTCAACCACTACTTCGAACGGCAGCGACAGTGACAACGGTGCACCACACGTACGAGCGAGAGATCGGAGCGCTGCCTCTCACTTCCATCGGAACTCCCGCTGGTGGCACTTGGAAGTCGTAACCGAGCTCGAAGGTGGCGTAATCTCCAGTGCGCTCTGTATTTCTAAAGAACGCGGTTGTGCGTAAACTTCAGGTAATCACATAGGTATGAATAAGAAATGTGAACATACCAGGTGGGTGATGGTGTAGCGGAGGTCCAGGCCGCAAGGCGGCGCGCACGCGGCCGCTCGTGTCGCTGCGGCTCGTGCTGCTCGCGCCGCTCTGTAACAACAACGACAACTACATTACTACACACCTCAGGAAAGCAACAACTACATTACTACACGCCTCAAGACAACAACAACAACTACATTACTATACGCCTCTAGACAACCACAACTACATTACTACACGCCTCACGACAACAACAACAACATTACTACACGCCTCACGACAACTACATTACTATACGCCTCATGACATCATCAACTACATGGCTCACGACAGCAACAACTACATTATTACACGCCTCACGGCCACAACAACAACATTACTACACGCCTCCGACAACAGCAACTACATTACTACACGCCTCACGACAACAGCAACTACATTACTACACGCCTCAGGACAACAACAACTACATTACTACACGCCGCAAGACAACAACAACAACTACATTACTACACACCTCAAGACATCAACAACATCATTACTACACGCCTCACGACAACAACCACTACACTACTAGACGCCTCACAACAACTACATTACTACACGCCTTATGACATCATCAACTACATGGCTCACGACAACAACAACTACATTACTACACGCCTCACGACAACAACAACTTCATTACTGCACGCCCACGACAACAACTACTACATTATTCCACGCCTCACGACAACAACAACAACATTACTACACGCCTCACGACAACAACCACTACACTACTACACGACTCACAACAACTACATTACTACACGCCTCATGACATCATCAAGTACATGGCTCACGACAGCAACAACTACATTACTACACGCCTCACGAAACCACAACAACAACATTAATACACGCCTCACGACAACAACAATTACATTACTACACGCCTCACGACAACAACAACTACATTACTCTACGCCTCACGACAACAACCACTACATTACACGCCCCACGACAACTACATTACTACACGCCTCATGACATCATCAACAGCATGGCTCACGAAAACAACAACTACATTACTATCACAACTACAACAACAACAACATTAATACACGCCTCACGACAACAGCAACTACATTACTACACGCCTCAGGACAACAACAACTACAATACTACACGCCTCAAGACAACAACAACAACTACATTACTACACGCCTCAAGACAACAACAACAACTACATTATTACACGCCTCAATACAACAACAACTACATTACTACACGCCTCACGACAACAACAACAACATTACCAACAACCACTACATTACTAAACGCCTCACAACAACTACATTACTACACGCCTCATGACATCATCAACTACATGGCTCACGACAACAACAACTAAATTACTACACGCCTCAGGGCAACAACAACTACATTACTACACGCCTCAAGACAACAACATCTTCATTGCTACACGCTTCACGACAACAACGACTAAATTACTACACGCTTCATGTCCCGAACGCACAGAGCATAAATGCATCGACAATATTATAGACATTGCTAACGCGCTGTAACGAAGTCAGGTCGCCTGGCATTATCCCCATTCCACCCATATCTTTACATCACATCCGACTATTTGCCTTCCGCTGCCATCCTCCTAGCGTTATTCCCGTGTGCCCTAAAGGAGCCCGGGATCCGCTTTGACATCTAATCCCAAGATTTTGCATATGTACTAGTTTTGCGAAAGCGACTGCCTTCTGACCTTTCCAACCCAGAGGGAAAACTAGACCTTATTAGGATTAGACCGCTTTCCTCACGATGTTTTACTTCACCTAAAAGCTAACGGTGAATATTCCGCTATGCATGCGGAAAATCCCACTTTACCAAGAGCGGGAATTAAGACCGCATATTTTCGCAGCGGAGTCAAGGGCGGAAGTTATTCTTGTTACTTACCATCGCATCGGCATTGTCGTCATGCAGTCGCAGCGCCATCTCGCTGAGTGAGTCCAGCTCATCATCTGCACTCAGCTCACATTCCACTTCTGTTATTTCCTCTCCCGCCGGGACCTCCAGGATGAGGAGACGGGCTCCGTCTAACTCCTGAAACAACCAGACACTTATTTATTTATTTATTTATTTATTTATTTATACAAGGAATTCCAACAGCTATGAAATATTTGCTAGACTTTGATAAATAGCAATACAGAGCCAATTATAGGAACTCGCAAATAGAAACAACAAAAGTACCAAAGTACCAGTAAGTAGTAAAGTAGTAGTAGTAGTAAGTAAGTAGTATTTTTATGTTAATAAAAGTGAAGAAATGCTAATAAAATCGGCTATTACTGAACCAGTGAACTGCATCTGTCGTCGCTTACCATCAGATGCGACCAGGGTCAAACACTAGACAGTGTTTTATAAAAATAAAACCCAATCGTTTTTCGTCGTTCGACTATGGGCATTCCATGTTCACGACAAACATCAGCTTCCTAACATTTTCAGAAGAATTAAAAGCGACATCGTGCAATGCATATAGATCCTTCCACTAGGAGGCGCCACACTCCTTTTCATATTGCGTACTAATTTCTGCTTTTCTATAGTGTAGATAAGACTGGTGCGCTTCTAATTAGATCGATTTATATCCCTTTGCCTGCTTACGACTATGTAGGGAGTCAGAGTTGTTGGATGACTATAGGTAAATCGCTTAACTCAGTCCTCGCCTGCTTGCGCGGGGACGGTATAACAAGCTACCGGGCTCTGGGCCTCGCCGCCTGCACGATGCGCGCTCGCCCCTTAAGGCCGCGCCGCCCCGCCACCGCTGTCAGTGCGTTTCAGCCTTTATACCGTCCGCGCGCAAGTAAGCGAGGACTGAGTTCAACGACCTCGGTGAGTACCGCCGCAGCACGGGGCGCAGCACGTGCGCCGCGCGGCGCTGCGGCCGGCAGCGGACGGCCACCACTCTACCGGCGACCTCCACGCGGACTATAATATAGACACTAACCTGTACAGGAGTGTCTAGCGGCAGCGGCGCGGCGTCGCGCAGCAGCCGGTAGCGCGCGGCGCGCGGCAAGTACCGCCGTAGCACGGGGCGCAGCACGTGCGCCGCGCGGCGCTGCGGCCGGCAGCGGACGGCCACCACTCTACCGGCGACCTCCACGCGGACTATAATATAGACACTAACCTGTACAGGAGTGTCTAGCGGCAGCGGCGCGGCGTCGCGCAGCAGCCGGTAGCGCGCGGCGCGCGGCAAGTACCGCCGCAGCACGGGGCTCAGCACGTGCGCCGCGCGGCGCTGCGGCCGGCAGCGGACGGCCACCACTCTACCGGCGACCTCCACGCGGACTATAATATAGACACTAACCTGTACAGGAGTGTCTAGCGGCAGCGGCGCGGCGTCGCGCAGCAGCCGGTAGCGCGCGGCGCGCGGCAAGTACCGCCGCAGCACGGGGCGCAGCACGTGCGCGGCGCGGCGCTGCGGCCGGCAGCGGACGGCCACCACTCTACCGGCGACCTCTACTCGGACTACGCAGCGCCGCTCGACCACGGCCTCGCGCCCGCTCAGGACGGTGGACGGCGAGGCTGGGTCGATGGTGGAGCATTCGCCCTGTTCACAAACGATAAAAGTCAGTACAGAAAGAGTAGAGGATACCCACATACAGTCCCTATGCCTACATTAGAGGCGTCACTACTAAGTATACAAGTTACCTGATCGTCTCTCACGATGACGTCATAGTTGGGGCACGGCAGATTGAGCCGCTGCAACAGTCGCTCGACCAGCCGCCGCACCGACAACGTGTCGTCGACGCCGACCACAGACGACGCGCCGTCGGGTAGGACCACGCGGCAGAGGGAACATTGGCCGGATACGTTGGATTTCACGAGCTGGAACCAAAGATAAGTTTTTTCTCAAAAATGATCGGCAAACTTGACTTTATTGGTAAAAAAATCAGGACGTGAAGTGCATAGTTTATGGTTAGTCAAAAATCAATAACCTTGCCGGCTCGAATTTGCTCGACAACAATGTTGCATACAAATTCCATTTTTTGTCGTGGTACAAACTTTTTAAAAATTTCAAACGGCCATATAAATTAAAGGCAGCTGTGACTTATCGCGACTTTTTAGTTGTCTCAAATAACTTATGGCGTTTTCGGAAGAAAAATACAGTTCCAACTTATTATTAAAATAAAATAAAAGGCGGAAACGCATAAATTATTCTGTTTTTACAAACAGTGGCTAGTTTTTTTTCGGAAAATATAGAAGATTGCCGAGAAAATAATTCCAGATTTAAAAGAAGCTGCAAGCACAGTTATTGATAATTTGTTCCCTGCAAAGCCAAAAGACTATCTAAAGGCGTACGACAATTTCATGAAGTGGCGAAAAAAAAAGCATGCCTTATCATTTTCAAAAAGTATATTTTTGTTATCTTGCTCATTTTTTTAGAAAACCAGTACATTTGTCTCAGCCGGAAGGGCAATTGCTGGCTTCGTATTAAATTAAACGGACTCCCAAGGTCGTCCGTTTAAAATTAAAACTCCCCCAGCAATTGCCTACTTCCCTTGCTTCGACAATAATGTACTATTATAGAAGTAGGTACTTAAACAGTTGATGATTCGGACAGTCGCCGAATAAATAGGTCAGCTGCTTTTAAAACAAGTATAAGTAAGTAAATATGATTTCTTAATTTGTAATCCTTAATCTTAATGTGTATTCGTATTGAAAGCTATTGGTGCATGTTGTGGTACCTTTAATTAGATAAGCATCCAGTTGGAATAGACATAGAACTTAGATATTGTAAGATGTGTTATCTGTTGGTAATCCTAAATCACTACATAGTATAAAACAAAGTCGCTGCCCGCTGTCTGTCCCTATGTATGCTTAGATCTTTAAAACTACGCACCGGATTTTGATGCGGTTTTAATAGATAGAGTGATTCAAGAGGAAGGTTTATATGTATAATATAGTACCCGTGCGAAGCCGGGGCGGGTCGCTAGTAAATAAATAAACCCTTTAAGCGGTGAGTTGCAGAACTTGTACAGTCAGCATCACATAGTTAGTAGCAGCCAAAGTAGCCAAATATATCGTAACACTTCCTTACTCCTATAGTAATAAAGACGTGTTCCGATATATTTGGCTACTTTGGCTGCTACTAACTATATGATGCTGACTGTACACTTCTCAAATCGATCGGGAAATCTCATACCTACGTTCATTTATTATATTTAGGAAATCTCACTAATGCAGTGTAACAATAACGATCTCACAAATGTTTACTTCGATGCTATCGGTGGGAACCTCTAATTGGCTTTTTTATGTTTTATCTATGTAATCAATGTTTCTGTAGCTGTTGGTTCTCCAAATAAAAATAAATAAATTTTGAATTTGCTTGAATAGTTAATTCTATGTTTATTTATTTATTTATTTGGAGAACTAACAGCTACAGAAACACATTGACTATATAGATAAAATACAAAAAGCCAATTACAGGTTCCCACCGATAGCATCGCAGTAAAAAATTGTGAGATCACTATATTTACACTGTACTTATTTGTGAGATTTCCTAACTAGGGGTTACAAAATGTGGAAACTTATGTAGGTATTAATTTAACTTAACTGAACAACAACATCATAAGGATAGGAACAGAGTATGATTAACTGAAAGATTGAAGCTACGCTCATTCAAAGTAACTCCTCGTCAATTTACGCCTCACATCAGGAATATTACTGTTGAATATGTCAATAATAATATCAAGGTCTTTTGTCAGCTTATTATTTTTTTTACAGCCACGAATTAGAAAAGTGTTCTGCCTCTACTTACACGGGGCAAAGGGAATAGAGAGAGGGGGATAGTGTCTTTGGGTTCTAGACGGAATATTGAATGAAAGCTTAGCTAATAAATCAGAGCAGTCTACATTTCCATTTATAATGTTTAAAATATAAGTAATATCCGCTAAGTCCCGACGCGTGGAAAGCGGAAGAAGGTGATGCTTTTTACAGATATGGTTGTATTCAGATGATTTGTAAGGAGTTTTCAGTTTAAAGCAAAGATATTTAACAAACTTTTTTTGGACACGCTCAATTCTGTCAATGTCTGATACTGCGGGTTCCAAATTTGCGACGCGTACTCAAGTTTGCTTTTAACATAAGCACAAAAAAGTACTTTTATAGTTTTAGCTTGGGTAAAATAATAAGAATTACGTATGATGAAACCTAATGCTTTTGTAGCACTAGATACCACATTATTAATATGTTCATCGAATAGAAGCTTAGAGCCATGTAGCACACCGAGGTCCCTCATAACTGGTAAGTACTTTTGATAGTTGCTGATCTCTGAGTTTGTAAGATATGTTGATAAATAAAAGTAAAGTTTCAATCGCTTTACATTCACGCTTAGGGATTGGATAGTTTGTAATTTACTTTAAATCGAAACAAAACAAAAGAAAAACCCATGACTATTCATAAGAATGGAAACTTACATTTCAGAACAAAGTCATGTGAAATGTCTAATTGTCTAAAAATAAACGTTTATACGTAAATTATCGAAGCAAACAACACCCTATTAAAACGTAAAAACCGGCCAAGTGCGAGTCGGACTCGCGCACGAAGGGTTCCGTACCATTATATATAATAATAAGTTACAATAGAATTTGTACGAAACTATTACTTCTTGAAGTACATTTTATAAGTTGGTCGACTATTACTCGTAAACGTGTAAAGCCTACTTAGCTGTGATAGTTTTCCTTTTAACTTCGTTATATGTACTACTACCATGAATTTTTTCACATATCCCAAAACAACCATTTAGCTAGCAGGGGGTGAGGACACTGGAGTCTAACAAAAATTAGCACTTTAAGGCTTAATATTTCACAAACGGATCGTTTAATCGAAAAATTGTTTTCACAAACCCCCAATATTTTTATAAGACCTATCCAACGACACCCCACACTATGGGGTAGACGACAATAAAAAAAATCATCCCCACTTTACATGTAGGGGAGGTACCCTAAAAAAAATGTTTTTCAAGATTTTATTTTACCACTTTGTCGGCATGACTAATATGTATATTCATGCCAAGTTACAGCTTTCTAGTACCAAGAGCCTCTGAGCTAAGCTGCGGACGGACGGACGGACGGACGGACGGACATAGCGAAACTATAAGGGTTCCGTTTTTGCCATTCTGGCTCCGGAACCCTAAAAACCAGAAAGCAAGCGTATGAAACTCCCAATAAAACTACTGCGTATTAACACTACTAATCAAATCTATAAATGAAAGGTAAATGCCACTAAAAATAAACATAAACAAAAGTATAATTACTCTTGTCACAAGGGATTAAGGTTCAGATTGTCGTGGCATGAAGACAATGCCTAGATAAGGTGATGGATGATGTAAGGTCCACGCCCCTTCGGGCTGATTGTCATTATCATAGGCCTTTTAAGGTCATGGGAAACTGGGAATTCCGCTTCAGGGGTGGCAGTGATACGATAATTGAAAAACTGGTTTAATCTTAGAACTACAAAATTATAAAATTTGCATGATTCGAGTAGGACCATCTGAAATATTTTATACAAATAGGCGGTAGACATGAAATGAGTGATCTACGATTTCAAGTCCAGGAAGAACTTCAGCTCAAGGCAGAGGTTTAGATGGAATACTGGTTTGAATCTTGTCATGACAAAAAAAAAACAAGTAAATTAACGTTGCTCTGTGTGTTTATGACAAAAAGACAGTACTAATATTCGGTTTAGTCACAATAGGTATGACACAATTATAGAATACAATTACCTTCTAGAAATCTATTTTTAAACCTAATCATGCAAAGTTATTGCCGTATTTGCTATAGCATCCGTTTCCTCGCGATTCTCTCCGTTCTCCGTTCTATATACAGCGTGGAAATCTAATACGAGCAAATCTTTAAATGGTGGTTAGTACAGGACGTAAGAAGTTTATTTAGATACCTTTTGTCTAAAATTACAACGAAAAAATTAACCATACAAAATAATTCAGCCCGCAATGTAACGCAAAATATTCAAGTTAAGGCTCGTTGACAGTTACTTGTCAAGTATTTGGACAGCTACGTTTGCGTTACATTGCTGCTCGGTAATTTTTGAAAAATTAATTACAGGCTTTCTATTAAGTGTATCTTAAAAAGTCCCAGTAATTAATGATTACGGTATTAAACCCTATGTCTGGTTTAATTCTTTGCTCGTATTAGATTTCCAGGCTGTATAGTCACTATAGTCAGCCCTGTATGCGCGGAAACGTTGCTGAACAAATGTTTGTAATAGTTATCGTGATTTTCCATAGTGTTAGTTTACTGCACCCGTGTTCATTGATTTCGCAATAATTATAACAATTAGACAATAAACTTTAATGAGGTCAGCATTGTTTATACCACGTTGTTATGAACCGTCTAATGGTGAGTTAAATTGTAGGTGATAGATGCTGTATTTCCGTAATATTTCAAACTTTTCCAACGTTATCATAAATGTCTCAACTCTGCTATTGTTTTGGGGAGTTTAGTTTTGTCATATGTTTTCAATCACATGTTCACAGTGAGTGCAAGTCATTTCCACATATTTACTTAGGTATATTTTATGTGATATTTACACGTTTCAAATATATCAATCTAGATAGTGGTCGGTCAAGTAAACAATTTGTTTTCAGGTTCCATTTTACTTTCTTTTACAGAGATAATAGATGGTCTTCATTTGCAATGTTGTCATCTATACCAATATTATAAAAACTGTGAGATTGTAGTATTTGTAGCTTTGTAATATGCAAGTTTGTATCTAATGGGTAATCTCCGGAGACGTTTATCCAATTTCAAAGAATCTTTCACCTGCGTGTAGAATGGACTTTTTGGATGGTTACGGGCTATATTTTAAATCAAACCTAATTTCATATATTCTTGGACCACAGAGCAACCGTCTACCAATAAGATCGTGCGCTTTGCTCACTGCCATATATGCATCTTTTTCAAAAACATCATGCCGTTTAGAAGCACTTACAGGATGCCCTAATAAACATTGAAAAAAAAAAACATGGACACCGTGCAGTACCTACTGGCCGCATGTAAGTATGCCATATAAAAAAGAACATTAAAACCTACTCTTCTTGCAGTACTGGCCGCATGTAAGTATGCCATATAAAAGAGAACATTAAAACCTACTCTTCTTGCAGTACTGGCCGCATGTAAGTATGCCATATAAAAAGAACATTAAAAACCTACTCTTCTTGCAGTACTGGCCGCATGTAAGTATGCCATATAAAAAAGAACATTAAAAACCTACTCTTCTTGCAGTTCTGTCCGCATGCAAGTATGCCATAAAAAAAACCTACTCTTCTTGTAGTACTGGCCGCATGTAAGTATGCCATATAAAAAGGAAAATTAAAAACCTACTCTTCATGCAGTACTGGCCGCATGTAAGTATGCCATATAAAAAAAAGAAAACACTCACATCAGTAACCGGCGCTTGTTCCGTCGCGCGATCCCTCGACCCGGCGCGCATTTTCCACGGCAGTAAGGAGCCGCCACTCCTGCGTCGCTCCGACGCGTTGCTGGCCGACTTCTTCAGCTGTTCAACGTCAAAACACTGTCAAAAGCGGGCATTAGGGCGGGGCTCGGAGGGGTGAATGGTGAAGGTGCGGTGGATGGTAGTGGGTGTGGTGTTAAACCTACAAATAATGGGTTGGTTCATTTGGGTTACTTTCTCAGGACAGGGTCTGTTGTGTGTATAAAAGATTGTGATAATAATAACTCATTTTATAAGTGGCGTACTCAACGAACGATAAAGAGAGACCGATAGGAATAGGGATGATGATTAAAAAAAATTTGTGACGTCATTCGAACCAGTTTTTGGAGAGGAACAAATGTTTGTATGGGAGCAACTGCAATTAAAGAACATAAATACCTAAAAATTTGAGATAAAGATTGACCTCGCTGGCGGCAGCGCGAAACGCTTCATACTGTGTGTGTCTATACAAGTGTGACGTCACATTTGTATATTTGTACTAATCGTAGTATGGAAAATCAGGTAAATTGTTGTTTCGGTCGCGAAATACTGCATTTAAGTACATAGTTGTCGTACAATTTTGTTTCTAGAAAAGCGTTAGGATTCTATTGGTAGCTTTTTATTTACTCTTGGACGATAAAAAAAATGCATAGTTTTTCTAAACTTTCAAAGTTCATATCTTTTTATGATTTTAATTATATTTTATAATTTATACTTTATTACGATAATTTGATGGTTTACTATCGATTTAGCATCACTATGTTATCAATTTGAACATGAGGCATCATGCCTATTAAGCTATTCTTTAAAATGAAATAGTAACTAACATACATAATTATATTGGGTACAGACAGAGTGAGTTACCGGCTATATCTAACGCGGATTTTAAAGGCTATCGTGCGAATAAAGTTTATATTAGGACTTACTTTCATGAATCAATATATTCAAATAAAATAAAATAAAAATCATTTATTTCAGACTTCAGTGGTCCATAGGTATTTTGTTAGTAACAGTCAGCTTAAGGATATATTTATATAAACATTTTGGTTCTAATTTTAATGTGGAAAACACCACAGTAAAATTATTTTTTGATACAGAACTCAACCACAATGACTAGCTCAGCTCAGAAGGTTCTCATTTGAGCTACAATATAACCAACCACAATATATATTTTTTGCTTGATATCTGCACCAAAAAAAAACTGTCTGAAAAATGAAAACCGAATGCGAATGAATGAAGTGTGATCCTGAAAGTCCCTTACCTTGGTGGGCGTGGGCGGCTCGGGCTGCGAGGCGCGCGGCGCGTACGGCGCGGGCAGCCCGCACAGGTCGGCGCGCGCGCACTCCGCGTGCACGCCCGACTTTAGGAAGCGCGGGTACGAGTCGAACTTCATCACGTTGAAGATCTGCTTCTGCGCCTGTTGGGGAAACCGGATACCGTGTTTACTGTTAGGCGACGCGAGACATACTGTTAGGCGTGTATGTACTCCTAAACAACGCCATTTTGGTTGTTTGGATGACTTTCGATGAGAGCATCGCTAAGAAAGTTGCTAAAAATGCTGTCTGAGAACCAGGGTCCATCTTCACCTTATTAAGGACGCTAGGATAATGTTGAGAATCTACATGGAGCGGTGTGCAAGGCAAAATAGAAATACACCTGGGGTAGAAGACTGCAGAGAAAACAGTTTCGGTCGGTCATCGTTGTGGGTACCGGGAAGACATAGGTCTGTAGTATACCTGTTGGAACAGGTCCTGCGGCGCCGGCGCCTGGTGCATCCTGAGCGCGGCGCCGCGGCGCGCGCCCGCGTCCACGTTGACGGGCTCCGGCGCGCCCTCCGCCAGGTGCCGCGCCCAGATCTCGCGCGCCAGCGGCGCCCGGCCCGCCTCCGGGGCGGCCGCGTACTGCTCGCAGGACCACCAGAACCTGGGGACACATTATACCAGGGATATTAAAGGCGAACAGCAGGGCTTCACTTTACTCACTATCCTTAGTTATTGAGGATAATGTAGTGTGACACTCATATGGCCACACACTAACCCTATATATGTGAACATCCTATGTTACATAAGACACAATCCCAACATTAACCGTTGTTTGACTACGCCCATCCTTACATGGCGACTTTGCCAGGATGCGGCCTTGTCAACAAGGGGACTTGAAGACGTCACACGATCTTCCAAAGTGACACGTATACCTTCCCCTGCGGTGATACTTGCGACTCTTGACTTGAGAGACCTATGACTATAAATCTTGCCTGTTATTGTGTTATATAAATTTTGCATATTGATATGTTCGATAAACTGTCAGGTATTTGTAAATATGGGCCTTTGTTGTCTGGAGCAAATAAATATAATAAGTCATGGCAAGGCTACAACATATAAAAATAAATGAAGAAAAATACCTATATTTCAGTACTTATGGTAAATACTCATGGTAAGTTTACCGGCGAAGATTTCCGTTCGTTTGTCTACCTAAAGCTGTGTCTCACCTGATGTTCTCAGCAGCGAACTCCTTGGACAGAAAGTGTGCGAAGGCGGCGGCCCCCGCCGGGTCAGCCAGCAGCTGCTCGAGCCCGAGCGACCAGCGCGACACGCCGCCCGCGCCCGTCACCGTCGGCGCCGAACCCTCGCTGATTTGCTACAACAGTGAGAGATGACAAACTGACAATGTCTTCTAGATTTAACATACATTTTGGGTAATTTTTGGTGTCATCTCCATTTTCTAGCACTGCCATATAACCAGGACCAGCAAAATAGGCCCCAACTGCCACCTCCATGCTTCGTCCCGTCTTTCTCGCATTGTAGTAAGTAAATACAAATAGATTCGTTGACCACTGACCCATGGTCAGCAGGCTATTTGCATTACCGTTGACTAGATCCAGAATGACGGCGAATTGATGCCGTATTGCCCACGCTATCTAGCGAAGGTCACCGTCGTGGAAATAAGCTGGTATCTGGTCATCCGTGTTTCCTTGGAGATAACTGAGAGATATGGCGACATATCTCTCTTACCCTAGGGCAGTTATAAGATTTGTTGATCACTGACATGTTAATTTCATGGTCAGTATTTCATTGCCGTTGACTAAGAATGATGGGAATTGAGGCCATATTGTATTGCCCCCGCCAACTAGCCAAGGTCACCGTCGTGGCAAAAATCTTGCGATCCTTGCTTCCTTGGAGATAGCTGAGAGATTCGTCATATCTCTTGCGCTAGTGCAGTTATCCGAAAGAAAGGGATGACTGTATGTTTTCGGCATCCGTATAAAAAAAGTGAAGATTTAGTTACCTTATTGTACATGGCGCGCGGGTCGTGGTGGTGGCGGTAGGAGCTGCCGGCGCCGCTGCCGGTCGTCCAGCGACGGAACGGCGACGACTGCTCGCTCTGCTGACAAAAGAAATGCTTGATTAATAAAGTGGCAACACAGATACCCTAAACAACTACAACCTAGGTACCTAAGTATATGTTCAAGCCAGGTGGAAGTGCCCAAGCGTTATTCTCATTGCGTATTACTCTGCGTTTTGTATTGTTAATTGAGGTAGGAATAAGGCGGATCTTCGTGGGTTGATCTGACATTAGGTATAGCCTCCAACTCAGAAAAAACAATGCAGGTTGTATTTTAAATGACTTTCAAAACTGACGAGGTTTCATCGTTTATGTTAACTGGTTCAGCGGTTTATTCCTGAATATTTGTGGTTTAGGAATAAAATGTGGGGATATTTCCTTGTGCGTAGATATATGAGTTGGAGCGCAATGAATCAGCAGGAGTTAGTTGAATTTTACGTGGGCACTTTTTTACAGGATTTTTTTTATCGCTGACGCGCTTTCAAAATTACTGACTTGCACATCAAAACCGAATTTTGATGAACGATTAGTATTTTAGTTGTGCAAATCAGTATTTTTAGGTTGTAAGGTTTTTTTTCATGTGCCTTTAAATATGACTTGGGTTTTTTTTAATGCACAATTGAAATACGTATACATATTTTATGAAGCTAGAGGTGAATGGTCCGCCCAGTGTAAAGTAGTGTAGTGTTCCGTTGTTCTGTTCTGAAGCAACCTAACAAATCCGATACTGGAACAGAATCGCCAAATATATTTAAGTTGGTCTGATTTTATAATGTTATTAGTTATTGCCAATGATGTTAATATAAGATAGAGGTAGATGCGTTGTACGAAATTCCGTTTTTACTGAGGTAAGTTGGTGCAATTGACTCAGTTTTAATGCGCCACTATTGGAGCGCTTATAACCTATCTAGCTCTTTTTTATACATACATCATTGGTTATTTCTGTTAGTCTATAAGGTATATATAATATGAAATAATGAAACACATAAGAATAAAAAAAAATTGACAATAAATTCTCAAAAATAATCTCTGTTTTATCTTCGTTATTTTCAACGCCGCGGCTTTACCGAATTTCACATCAACGTAGTTAATTACAACAAACGCCGTATCTTTCTTTGCCACCATAATGTGATCTCGTAAGTAAAGAAAGGGAAATCCATGTGGTGAGTCAACTTAAATACGCTCAGTATGGTTAGCAGACCGTGGGATACACAAACCGTGATTTTAATATTTATAAAGCGTTTTCGATTTCGTTCTAACGTATTGTGAGAAGTTGAGAACACGTAACGTTGGCTGGCTGTGTTATTTAGCATCTTAAATTGTGATTAACATAATATAAATACATTTTAGCATGAAAAAAAAGTAACAATACAATACAATACAAATACTCTTTATTGCACACCTCACACAAACAAAGCAGTAACGTGAGTTTAACCGACATAAAATACGAACAGTGTATTAAAACAGAAGATTGAAGCCATATTTTCTCTATTGCGTACTCTAACGTGTCGCAGTGTGTAGAGAACCTTTTAGACTTAGACGAATTTAATGCCCGTCCAAAAAATATTTAAACTCACACAAATCTTTGTAGCCTGTGCTAAAAATGGCCATGGTGATACATCTCGGAATTTCCAACTCCAATTATATATTTCGTTAAGAAATTTTCCTTCTTGCGAGATGAATCAGGTACCTACTTCAATTAACATTTCGCCAAAATTACCACGTGGATGTAGAATTTAGAATCTTGGAATTCAATAGACTAACAATCTCATTTACCACCTGCTTAGCTAGCATGATCGCGTTTATGTCGGACATGAAGCATTCGTCCCTCTCGCACTAGTCACACATACATACTTCCTAATAAGAGAGTAAACGCGATAATGCTAGTTCGGCTGATCTGGTGGCAAATAACTCTGAATCTGAAATAAGTATTCACCCTTATGATTGCCAAGTATTATTATGGTGATAATGTTTTTATACAAATGGATTCGAATTGGATTGAATACTAACAAATTGAAGTAAATGCGTCGGATAAGACAGTACGAGTATAATCGTTAATTTGTAAAAACTGTGACTCATAGGTAGGATGTACATCCTACTGGAACTTAGTATTGACTCGTTATTATTCATCTCACTGATAAATCGATTAAAAATAACTCCAGAGTAGTCCAGAGGAAGGAAATGACGCTACACGTGTCGATATTAATAACAATCAATGTTCCATTTCAAGTCTAAACAGGTATATTTAAAATCTATATTTTTCAATGTATCAATATAAAACTGTAAAAACAGTGAATTGTAATATATAGTAAAAGGCTCTGCTGTATTTGTTTATCTCTTTAATGGACCAATTTTAAATTAATCCATAATTCCAGGATCTTGCCATTGCATATGACATGAAATTTTGCACCTGAAAAAGGTGACCATTAAATGTGGTAATTTTTGCATCATTGCATCAAGATTTAGAAGTGCGCTATAGTTTAGGTTTTAAAAGTTAATCACCTTCAAAATCAGAACAAAATCATATTGTGTCCATCACGTAGCAACAATAAACGAACAATCGTAATCAATGGCATAATTATAAAACTACAGTTAAAAATTAATTAGTAGTTACCTCGTCAAACGAGTCGTCGGTGTCGTACCACACAACCATTTTCACAATGCACATCCAGCAACGGTTCAAATGGTCCATAAGAATACGCGTAAGCAAATAAACACTATCCTAACACTTTCCCATCACTACTCTACCTACTGACTATACTGAACAAATGACATTCAAATTTGATTTAACAAAAAAACTAAGCAAAACAATTGTTTTTTAATTTTTCAATTTTAAATCGCACGGTAACCTCGTCAAAAGTATTGTGATTAATGAATTCTAATAGTGTGTTGCGAGTTCGATGCTTGAATCCATACTGAGCGTTTAGACGTCAGTTATTATAGTCATCGCCGAGGGACAATACTAAATTATAATAACAATACGCATTGCTAACGAAACAGTAGAGTTTCCGGCGGGAGATGGTCCAGGTCTGAGCGATAATGATAAACTTTTTTTTAATATTTTCATTCCAAAAATTACTACAAGCTATATTATGTTTTCACTATCACATATTAAAGAGCACTAGGCTCTTGTCGGCGGAGTCATTGTACAATTTGCCTTGTCTCTATAAGAGGATGGTTTCCTTTTTTTGCTCTATGTAAGGTCGGTTTCTTGCAATTTATACATGGCAGCTTCAAATTCGGCTATCATAGTTCAATATCCTATTATCCTACTAATCCTACTGTATAATATTATAAATGCGAAAGTTTAGATGTTTGGATGTATTTTACTCAATCACGCTTAAACGGCTTAACCGATTTGGATGAAATTTTGCACGAAGATAGTTGATAGCCTGGATTAAAATATAGGATAGTTTTTATCCCGGGTTCACGCAGACGAAGTCGCGGGCGGAAGCTAGTCTTAAAATATTATAAATGCGAAAATTTGGATGTTTAGATGTTTGTTACTCAATCACGCTTAAACGGCTCAACCGATTTAGATGAAATTTTGCACGAAGATAGTTTATAGCCTGGATTAAAATATAGAATAGTTCCTATCCCGGGTCCACGCAGACAAAGTCGCAGGCAGAAGCTAGTTATAAATAAGCCATACAGATGATCACCATGATAGTGCAAGTTCAGTTAACAAAACAGCAGCATTTACCGGTAATCAATCAGCATAATAACAGAACTGTCAGATATTATGACATAAGGAAGGTAGACAGAATCAGATAAGATATTATTCGATACAATTTACAGTTTTATGTATGGGTTGTTCTCCGTTTCACCGTAATTTAATGTTTATATCCTATAATAGCGTAAGGTAAACGTCCGAGTTCTCGACGCTGTACTTGTTTATAGCATGGGCACTCTATGTCAAAGCAATATGGGTTAGAATCGAACTAAGAGGATTTTTCTTCATTCGAATTTAAACCTGTCACTTTGACATAGAGTGCCCATGCCATAAACTAGTACAGCGTCGAGCACTCGGACGTTTACCTTGTCTATTTAACATTCAAATTGGTTGAGCATTATGCTAATAGCTGCAGATGAAAATACTTTTACGTCAAGTTCACGTCACGCGAAGTTTTACAATCGACCGTAAAACATAACTACACGACGCATTGTTGCACTATTTAATGTTAAAAAAGAGGAATGCCTCATTAGATCTTAACGCACTAAATTCATGCATAAAAGACATAAAAAAGAAGATTAATCACTGTTTGAAAATATGTATAACTAGCTTCTGCTCGCGACTCCGTCCGCGTGGAACTCGTTTATATCGTAGCTCCATACAAACTTTCACCCCCCATTTTAGGGAAGTGGGGGGTTAGAAAGAGACAAAAAGTAGCCTATGTCACTCTCCATCCCTTCAACTATCTCCACTTAAAAAATCACGTAAATTCGTCGCTCCGTTTTGCCGTGAAAGACGGACAAACAAACAAACAAACACACACTTTCGCATTTATAATATTAGTATGGATTAATTTAAACGCAAATACGCTACCGCTCGTGGCGCGGGCGCGCTACATACATAATCATAAATAACAAACAAACCATCGCGGTTGGCGAGCGTCCAGTTTGTCAACACCGGCCACATCGGGGTCACGTAACAGGGACACTGACTAGGTCGATCAACAGGTAAATTCAGCTTTCAGGAATTGAACAAGCTGACATATTTGAAACTGTACGTCTAGCACAACTTGCTGACAAGTCGCTTCGCGCGCGACTGAGCGTCTCCTGTCTCACTCGCACCGTGCAAATTAGAAAAAGGAGGGTAGATCTTTCTCGACTCGCGTCGCGGCGCGTCGTCAGTTGTGCTAGCCCCACTGATCTGATCTTAATGGTGTGTAAGAAAAATAAATATTTCTTGAATGCAGGTCATAGCCGTGCGGCAGAGAATATTGCCTAGGCCTATTGGTCTCTTTCTAATTAGAAAGAGACGGATCATCTATGTCGCCGCGACAAAGCTCGCGCGCCGTCCTTTGGTAACCGTGCTGGTCATTTATTGCTGACTCAGTGGGCTACAATCAATAATAAATAAGGAATGTCTCGATAAAGATAAAGTACCTAAATAAAAGTTGTACCCACAACATAACATAGTTAGATAATGTCTGTAATCAATTAATGTAAGTGCACTACGTATTTGTTTTACATACAAATGAATCAATTGTTGAAACGAATTGAATAATGACAGCAGATAAGGGCAATAACATGTGTTAATAGGATAATTTGCCAATCATTGGCTGATAGGGCTTGATTGAATGATTTATGGTCCCCATTCACAGAGTACAGTGCAGACAGCAGCAATTACTTCTACGCGTAGAGACGTTCCGTTCCGGTGACTCATCCAGCCAGCGGTTCTACTGCCAGGACGCGGAGGCGTTGGCCATGCCCTCCCTCCTGGGTCGAAGAGGCTCATCGACATGGTCCGTAACTACGCGTAGAGACAGGTCAAATTGATCTATACACGTCTGTATTACAAGGCGATAAGAGCTTCTCTAGATATTTTTTAGCTCGCCCGTGTAACTATTTAGCATGTTGACAGAACATCACATTAAATATGAACTGATTAATTTACTCCAACCATATGTTCAACTATAAATTGTTTCATGAAACCCTTTGTTTTATTGTTTCCTCTACAATGGACCTTTGATACCAGAGCCTATTGTGTTTTCTTTCTGAGTTGTGCCACTATTCCACAAAAATGGCGACATAACTGCAAAGACTATGACGCTCGTTATCCGTTGGCTTTCGCAAACAAGCCTGCACTGTCCATACGGTTGCATAATACCGTATGTGTCTAGTTCTATGGAATATTCAAAATACGCGGATTGTTTTCCGTTGTAATTAATCCGCAAACCGCATTGGCTTCTGGTTCTGGATACTATATAGCCCACCTCCCTTTCCTCTATGATACCTATATTTATATACTGATATTGAGTATGTAAGCCACTAAACAATAATGGGAAAAAACTGTTTTGTGTACGTTCAAAACTGTCTATATTAGGGAAGGTAGAGCAGGTAGTTTAGAATTTTCGAGAGTAGTAGGAGTAACGCTTCAAAAAATACCATTACACGTATACACAAAACGGCCACTATAATATGTAAAACTAATTAAATCACAAAAATAACTCACAATAAAAGGCAGCGAAAGTTTCGCCATGAACTTCTCAAACTTGACCGACGGCATTTTGTAAACGCTCACTAAAGTTCAACTATAATTTACAACACGCCAATTCAACTTGAACAAGTTAATTAATGCACTACTTATGGTTCATTTAAAACTAAATCGCAACAAAGAACGTTCAAGATAAAAATACACTAAAATTTCCTACGACCGTGAACGCGTCCGTTCGCGCCTAGATACAGAATGATACTGTGAGTGTGGGAGACGGAATAAGACTAGCAAGAGTAACGCACAGCGGTTCGGTTTATAGGTAGTTATTAATTACATTGGTTATCTTTATCAACCCGTATCTCGCATCTTTTATCAGCCACGAGCGGGGAACGTGGGCAGTGTTGTTCGATGTTATTTGACTCGCATTCGTTTTAAGAACTTCGTTTGAGAAGGATCAATTTTGTTTGAATGGGTGTGTCTAATGGCTCGGATTATGAAATCTTAAATGTATGTGTTCAGCGAGATATTGTTGATACAAGGCAATTAAAGTTGACCTAGACGATGGATATGTAATCTTATCGACATCATGCCTGTGTACAGAGGAACACAATAAATATGGCGCGAGTCAAAGCGCTCATGTCATGTAGTTGACCGAAAGGCTATATTACTTAGCTCTTGCTGGAATTTCAATGACTCTCGAACATTAAGGAATGTATAGAATAAACAGGGAGCGTTATGGTTGCGATTGTTGCGCGCGTGTCAAACACAACAATGTACATCTAACAATTAGCACTAGTATGTACCATAATCGCGTTTATGTTATGTCCGACTCAGACATAAGGTTTTTGTCCCTCGGAAAATGCATGACGAATGCTTTACGTCTGATCATGGTAGCTAAGTAGTCAGAAGTGTCAAGAGGCAAATCCTACTAATAATTATTATTTAATATATATATATATTTTTTTATGCGAAAGTTTAGATGTTTGGATGTTTAGATGTTTGGATGTTTGTTACGCAATCACGCTTAAACATCTTAACTGATTTGGATGAAATTTTGCACGAAGATAGTTTATAGCCTGGATTACAATATAGGATAGTTTTAATCCCGGGCCCACGCAGACGAAGTCGCGGGCGGAAGCTAGTGATAAATATATGTGACACTAGCTATTACGTTTGCGATATAATTTTAGCCTACACCGTTTAAGCTTAAAAAAAGATTAAAGTGTAAAGCATTAGTTAATTGTCTCAATTTGCAAATCCGCTCTTTTATGTGCAAAATAGTAGCTTGTGATGTGATGAGTAATTAGAGGTACTGTGGGTTTGCTCTTGCGAAAATGGAAAGCTATCTTAGTAAACAATACATAAAATAATGGATACAGAAATTAGTGAATTAATTATCAATTATATTTAATCTGTGCCATTATTGTCGATGTAGGGCTGTAGGTGGATCCGGTTCTCGTTCAATTTGTATTTTTTTATTATCTGCTGATAATACAGATAATATATCGGGGCATTAAGGTAGATACACAAATAAAAATGATAGTTCACACAATTATTTCTCGCAGATCAGATGCAAAACTCTCATTTTATAAAAGTGGAAGACGAGAGGGAGACCCCGTGGAGACATAGTTTTTGGACACCAAACATATTTTTTATTCAAATAATATTCACTATTTTCCAACATAATCCTACATAACCCCACTATATCCATATCCATACTAATATTATAAATGTGAAAGTGTGTCTGTATGTTATCTCTTCACGCTTAAACCGCTGAACCGATTGAGATGAAATTTGGTATGAAGATAGTTTGGTACATAGGATAGTTTTTATCCCGGAAATCATCCCCTAAGGGGGTGAAATGCGGGGGGGGGGGGTGAAATTTTGTATGGAGATGCGATATAAACGAGTTCCACGCGGACGGAGTCGCGGGCAGAAGCTAGTACATAATAAGACCGACAGACTAAGTAGAATAAAATTTAGTCTAGATAGCAATCCCGAGCGGGGTATATCACAGGATGGCTCGCGAGTTTTAGTCGCGGCAGATAAACTATCCGTCTCTTTCTAAATAGGCCGATTAGACGGAGACGGTCTATGTCGCCGCGACAAAACTCGTGGGCCTTCCTCTGATAGCCATGTTGGTTATATATGTTCAAGAAGACATGACATTATATTATTGACACAAGTGCAAAACAATAAATGACAAAACAAGCATGCCTATAGTACGTGGCTTTTGCGACCTTTGACAGTTTGTCCACACTAATATTACGAGTATAAATGGAAAAGTGTGTCTGTCTGTCTGTCTGTCTGTTACCTCTTCACGCTTAGACCGCTGAACCGATTTAGATGAAATGTGTTATTGAGATAGTTTGAGTCCCGCGGATGGACTTGGGATAGTTTTTATCCCGGAAATCATCCCCAAAGGAAGTGAAAGTTTGTATTGAACTACGATATAAACGAGTTCCACGCGGACCGAGTCGCAGGCTGAAGCTAGAACATTTATAACAGCATTAACAGCATATCGCATGTATGGTACGGGAAAAAGTTACAGCATACGGTTTTCGGAAAATGGCTACTTATTTTTGTATCTGTGGATAGGCTCACCCGTAATTTGAAAACAGGAAACTTATAATAAGATTTTTTTACAGCCGATATTTGACAGCCGTTATACCGGTACAATAAACGTCAATGATGACATATGACGACATAAATTGTACTGGGATTTCCCTTGAGTCAGTCGACTGAATTCTGATGTACATATATTTGTTTTCCTTCTAGTATCCAGGTCACAATGTCCTACAAATTATGCCAAAACATAGTTTCTAATAGGAAACGATATTGCTATAGCCATCAGGAAATTATTCCCATCGCAAACACGGCTCAGTTGAAAGCCGTCTATAGCCCCAATTGGGGGCAATTTAAAAACAATCGTACTTGACGCGAATTGCTTGAACCACTGTGCTACTTGCCTACTAATACTTCCTGCTGTAAACAGTCAATTGCCAAAATATTTGACATGTGCTCAATAATAATTCTAGGTACCTACGTTATTTATTAAGTGCTGCCGCATTACTGGCCAAAAACAATCAAGCTCCATCAACGCTGCGACAGATTTATAATTAACCAGGCTTTAGGATGTGTATACCTTTACTCGAGATTATTTGAGTTGGCCGAATTGCGTCAAAGTAGTCCATTCCAAGAGCAACTCTACCACCCCAAGTATTAGATTCCAAACTCAATGAGTTTTATAAAAGAGTCGACCACGTTAAATAATCTCAACCGTAAATTGACTCCCGTTTATATTCATTTCATTCCAAATCGCGCATGTACAAAGTCCAACACATTTAACTGACCATCCTGTATTTATATATATAACCTTATTACAATGCACATAAAGTGCACGAATGGTGAGTTGCCGATTGTACCGACATTTAATGAAGGTTTCGTAGATGCGTAAATGACGAATTGAACGAAAATTCTAGCTATCTCAAATACATACAAATTACTCATAAGGCTATTAATGTTAGGTGTTATATTTGTAACATGCCAAGGTATTCTCACTTCTAAATAAAAACAAACCACTCATAAATTCCACAAATATGAGTGCAAATCTTATCTGTCGCCAATATAACGGTGTAATAAATTTACGGCATCGTAAAATCGTATTTCATTTCTGGTATTATCCGATAAGGCGGGCGTTGGTCTCGGGAAATTAGTGTATTGGGGATTATTAAGGAATCAGGGTTATTATTAGGCTTAGCTTGCATTTCATAGACGGCTTTTAATACTAATCTTCCATTGACAAAGGCTAATACTGGCCTATTAAAAAAAGGAAGGCAACGGATGGATACGGCCCAGTGAATTGCCAGAATAGCTGCAGCTGTAAAAAATCTTATTGGCGCAATTAGGTAATCAATCCAAGACAGGCATTTAAAGTAAAATACAGTTCTGCCTCGTCCTTCTAAATTGTTCGCGAAGCATACGAAGTTCTATGCTCCTGCCTCCCTATTCTGTGACTTGTTTTAAGCTCACCTCCACGCTCACCCACAAATATATCTTGACACCGCGATGAACTAAGCGTAGGTAATGCGGATCACCCCGCCGGTCACCTGTCACGAAACTAGACCTTAGACTTAGTTTCGTGACGGGTGACCGGCGGCGGCGGGGTAAGCCGCATAGCGCGTACCGAATAACAGCCCATGCAGCTCGGGCCGAAAACTGTTCGTATGTCCGGTGTCTGCCCCGCTGTCACGCTGTCCCGCTGTCCGGCTGTTCACCTCTACAGGTCGCATTTCTCCACCGATTCTCGTGAAATTTTGTAAGCAGGTTCGTTATTGTTCAGATTTTTTTTGTCGAGCCACTTTTTTTTTTCATATACATCGTCTCGAGTTCAACAGCTTCCTAGTTAATATAACTGTGGTAATAAGGTAAAGGTAATTTTACTGGTAAAAACCTGCTGCTGGAAGTCGGAAACTAGCAGTATCTACTTTCTATTTATAATCTGGCCAACTGTGTGTGGAGAGGAGACTGATTATGTCTTCTCTGTAACGCTATAAAAAGGGGTGTGTAAGTATTATGTTTCGAGTTTCTTTATGAATGAAACTGTTGGTAACCAGTTCAAAGTAGTCAATCGCTTTTGTTTTAATCTTAGTGTAAATAGCCTCGCACGCACTAGTTAAGTGGTTATTAGATAATTAATTCTATGTGGTAAAACTCTTAAACTTGTCTGACTAGGCTTACCAACGAGCTTGATATTCTTCAAAATTGACGTCAGACATTGTGATCACTATCAACAATATAAGAATTGGCGAATTCTATAGCTAACATAACATAGCCTCTAGTTATACTGTACAGCTAGGCTACTCTGAAACCTATATGTATAATACACACCACCTACAAATAAATGTTATCAGAAACAGTCTGAAAGCCATAGAGCCAAGTTCCTAATTATACTCGTAAGATGCAGAACGAAGATAATATATAGCTTATCGGAAGTCAGTATTGTTTATAATATAATCGAGCGTAACAACAATATTGATTGTTTGATATCAGAATTTATGATACAATGCGGGTGTGTGGAAGATCACCCTAAAATATTTGTGTTAAATCATCAAAGTAAACATAAAGCAACAATAAACTCAGAAAATGCTGACTGATTTTGACACGTTTTCATTAATGCTTCGCTTTTTCCCTTTATCACCATCATCATCCGAAAGACGTCCACTGCCGGACATAGGCTTCCCCCAAAGAGTGCCACAATGACCGATCTCATGCGACCTTTACCAGTTCATCAGTCCACCGGTGGGGCTCTACGCACCAAAGTTGATGATAATGACGAGTCGGTAGTTTTGGTTTTTCCCTTGGGTAGATTTAATATTAAGTATGTAATTTCAGCATATTTAAGAGGTAGCTAGTGTTCATATAAAACCGCTATAACGGACTGTATATTTGTCAGAGCAAAATATATATAGTAACAACGAGTAAGTAATAAGATTTAATGTAATGTTAATGTAACATTCATTTTCAGTGGAGTTACGTCAATCGGTTCTAAAATTACCATCACTCACAACTTAGACAAATCATTCATATTATTGTTCGCTAATTCTGAACGGTGACATCATCTCTCTTTTATTCTGGTAACTGTTGCAACTATGTAATGTTATACACCTAACCAAATTGGTTACAAATATTATGTGCGGCTTTTATACCTCGATCACATGCCACACTAAGCTCCTCGCTCTGCCCCCCTATTCTGTAACTTGGTTTAAGCTCACCTCAACGCTCTCCCACAAATATATCTTGACACCGCAATGCGTGGTAACTAAGCGTAGGTAGAGGTCTAGTTTCGTGACGGGTGACCGGCGGGGTGAGCCGCATTAGCGCGTAGCGAATAACGGCCCTGCACGGCTAGCATGCGACGGCGCGCGAGCTCTCTCGATTTTTCTCGCACTATCCGTCTCTTTCTTACTAGAACACTTAGAACAAGAGATATAGTGCGATAAAAATCGAGAGTATGTCGCGGCCGTCGCATGCTAGACGTGCTGCTCCTCGTGCTGCCGCGATTTTGCCCTCTCCGGCCACACACTGCTCTACTAACGTGATTAATCGCGACGCCCCGCACTAGGTTTATTGCCGCTCCTGTGACTCGCGCTCAAAAAGACAAAAAACAGGGAGCGGTGGGCATGAGCTGGGCGTTGTTTCCCGTAAGCGTTTTCAAAAACGGTTTCTCGTACAATAACGGAATAACAGTTTGTGGCTAGAAACACAAACTGTTTTTATAAAAACGATGACAAGGAGCTACGAGTAGAAGGCGACAGTCGCACGCAACGGCTGCAATGCAAAACGTGAAAACGTAACTCGAACACTGTACTGTTTCATCCGTTTTTTCGTTTCACTTCGTTTGGCGACCGGCGACGGCGCCAACGCACGGAGAAACTAGTTATTTTTGAAACTGTTTTTCAAAACAGTTTTGTGAGAAAAAAAACGGTTACGTTTCGTTTCACGGAAAAGTCGACGAGGAGCAAGAAGTGTGGCTGGGGCGGTAGTTTAGTGTTTTCGGTGTACCGCGATAGTTATAATCCTATTTTTAATTAAGTCAAGATGAGCGGCATGACGTGCATGTCTCTGCATCCTTTCCTCGCTATTTCCCAACACACTCGACGAGTGTGTGGCAAGCGTATTACAAAAGGTTGAAAGCAATGAAAGGTTTGCGATATCAGTATACGGGTAGTGATTCTAGCAAGTATTTTTTAGAGAAACCGTTGTAATTGTCTCCCAGCACCGGTTATTCGTGTCGGTTACCGGTCCATCACATTTAAACTACATCACATCTGAGCTACGGTTCCTCAAAGTTATTACGAGTTATTACGGCGCGAAAAACACGGGGCGGGGCCTGGTTTGAGCTTCTTGAAGGTAGAAGGAGAAGAAAATTGAACACCCCGCCATTACCTGACGCACAATTCTTCTGCCACCTCTGCGGAAGACAATGCCGCTCCCGCAAAGGGCTACATAGCCATTTAGAAATTGCGCTACCACCTACTCACAAACCGCTGCTTGAATCGTCTGATATTTAAACACGTGGAGAATGGCCAATGATGAGAGGTCAAAATACACTTACGACCAGGCCACGTATAATAGTACAAGAGGTTTCTCTAATTCATTGCGTGTGATCCCAACTAACGTTGCACTGTGCGTTGTGCGTCTCAACCGCGCAATGAACTCGTAAAATGCTTGCCGCGCTGCAATTCGCGCAATGTCGTGGCGAGCGACCGTCCGAAAAGTTTTGAAAATAGTAACAAGCGTCCTTATCGTTTTAACTGGTATCTCGGTTGCACCCTGAAGAGTTCGGTGTGTTTTGTGACCGAATGCCAAATGGGCAGGCATCAGCTTTGCAAAAAGAGACTGCATTTAAATTGGTAGGTACCTGAAAAGTTTATCTTGTTGGGATAAAGATTATTTGTTTAAATATATTATTAGATAGGCAGATATATGTTATCTTTTATCTACTACGTCTGGTTCGGATAACCGGTTGAGAAACATCACGTGCCGGTAATAATCAAACTAACTTTATAAATGCGAATGTAATTCCGTCGGTCTGTTACCTTTACCTTAAACCGCTGAACCGATTTCGATGAAATTTGGTATGGAGATGGTTTGAGACCCTGGGAGGGACATGTGATAGTTTTTACACCGGAAATAAGCTCTGTGAAAAGGTCAGCGGAAGTTATGGGAGTGCGATAATTAATGCTGCGTCTACGGGAAGTTTATAGCATAGATATTTGTTATTGGTTTTTGTTTTTTACAGGAGTAGTTCTATTAAGGAAGGAGTATACGTGGACGAAGTCAAGGGCAAAAGCTAGTGAGATATGCATTCGTATGTCACACCCTCAAGTGTTTTGACGAACGCTTATCTCCCATCACATATCACCAAAATAGTAATATTCGTTATTACTATGCGTCCTAATCTTGAAGAACTATCGCAAGCGCAGAAACAGGGGTGTTATTCCACATTATCGATAATTTTGTGATAAAGGTCAATGGACTCACAATCTCTGGTGTATATTCCCCCTTAGTGCCGAGCCTCACCGGGACGCCACGCCATGGCGATGTCGCCGGCCACCGTATCCAAACAACTCATATAGATGTGTATGAAAACCACACTTTTTGTATGGGATAAGTCGCTAGTGACGTCGCGCTGGCTGTTATTCTGAACGCGCTCATTCGCCTCATCCCACCCGTCACGGCTAACGAAACTAGACCTCTGTCGACCCCCCATATTAGTTAGGGTGAAAGCATGTGTAATAATTAAAAGACAGGCTCGCCGCCTCTACAGCTGGCAGAGTCAGTAGTTGTATGTAGGTATGTCAATTACAAAACTGCACAATTTGATATGTAGGTAATCGATAAATGTGTCTGCTTGGGATGTACTTACCTAATGTCGTAATAGTACATTACTAGGGGCCGGGAAACGAAGGGTTGCAGGCCAAGTAGATATAGACGGCCGAGCGTAGCGAGGCCGGATAGGGATACGCGGCCGGCAACCCCGTTTCTCGCCGAGATTTGTATAGTGCTTTTCTCAAACTTGCAATGAAATAAAAATAAAAAGCTGCTAGTCAATTTGTTTTAATCGTAGGTTAACACAACCAAATAATACGTTTCTGAATTGCACCGCCAGCACCGCCGGCGCCAGCTGGCCCGCGCCCTCCGCCGCGCCCCCCCCGTTTAAAAACAAAAGAAGGTTGCTTTACAAGCCTAGGTGTGTAAGGCTGTATGGAATTCCTTTACATATCATCTTCACTCATCGCACCGGATACGTCGTATTTCCGAACCTAATTTGAAGTAAGTCACGTCAACATTTCATTGCAAGTTTTAGAAAATGCAATTTACGGATTTGCAGCACTTTTCTGTGTTGTGATGTCAATGACTAGTACATTGTGGGGATCGGTGTCGCTGTCAAATATGGGAGGGATTCCCAACAGGAAGACAGCTTGAGGAAAATATGTTATTTATGAACTTAATTATACATCTAGGTAAAGTAAGGTATTTATCATACATTATTATTACGTATATACATATCTACCTGTTTTAGCAGGATTAACCAATGTCAGCCACACTGGATACATTTTGTTGTTTGTCAGAAGATTCCGAAGTACAAAGTGTACAAACTACTACAAACACGATTGCTTACAATTTTCTCTATAGAAAAAAACCTAGAGATGGGTCTTTATTTTTCTTAGTAATGTTCTAACACTGGAATACAGAAATTACCTAAAATCTTCTAATCTATGTAGGGTTTGTAAAAACCGCCCGAAATCGAAACCCGGTTTTTAACCGAAACGTTAGGCTCAAAAACCGGGTAACCGGTTTTACCGGTTTTTGACCGGTTTTCGACAAATTTTATTTGTCGCATTATTAAGCCGTTTGGACCATACATGAGCATTACTGTTCTCAACGATACTTCATGTAATTTACAGGACGGTTTCTGACATTTAATAAATGTTAATAACACAAAAATTTTGCTAATGAAATATCATAATTTCATGTGGCAGTTGGTTTGACTGGCTTAATTTAATTGTGTAGAATGGTTTATATTATCACAGTAAGGTAGGTAAATAATACACATACATTTGGAATCATCTTTTTAATGACAAGTTGACAACAATCGGAACAATCAACAAAGAGCAAACAAATCAGCTTTTTTAAGCCAAGTCAGTCGTCACTATAGAATTTCCGTTAAAACATTTGACAGTTACATATAAAATAATATAATATACTTAAACATTATTTGAAACTGGATAATTAAACATTTATTAAAGTAACAGTGATTTAAATGCTATAATTCATCAACATGAAATATAGTTTCTAAACCAAGAAAATAAACTAGCATAATTTTTTTAACATCAGAGCTTTTCTAAAACAAAATCGTTAGATAATAAAATAATTTTCTTTTTGATCTGGTTTCCGTGCCACGCTTCACGCCCAGTGGTGGGGTGGAGTGCAATATTTTAACTCTGCATGTACATGGCAAGAATAGCAGCTATATTTTATGTGTTAGATTATGTCACGGGAAGACTGAGAAAAACGTAAATGTTAAAAGAAAAACGTAAAGTAACACGCCAAAAATTCATATAATGGATTTACGCAATATAATCCGTATTAATCTTTTTTTTTGATATGTTACAGTCGTGGAAACCGAAGAAAATAAGTCGTTTAATAACATAAAACATTTCGGTTTTAAACCCGGTTTTTGACTTTTGAAACCGGTTTTTAACCGAGCCTAAATAGGCCGGGTTAACCGGTTTTTCGGTTACCCGGGTACCCGGTTTTCAATCCCTAAATCTATGATTGATTACAGTGAAAAAATTAGTTGATCCCGGTTCCTTTTATTTTTTCGTGTTTTAAAATGTGTATGTTAGTTAAATAGAGCTGATCCTGGTCCATTTCGTGACAAAACTTAATGTGTTATTTGAATTTATTTCTTTTATTTTCTGTAGGTATTTTTTCAATTGTTTGTCACGAATAAATGTTTGCATTTTAATTTGAATTTTGAATAAACACTCCAGAGCAAATAAAGTTTACAGTTTGTTTTGTATAAGAATTATCTCTCGAGTCGTCGACAGAATCTACCTGTGAAGAATTATCAATACTTTCATATTTACAACATTAATAGACACCTACGAGTTACGAGTATACGCACTTACTGTATACATTTACGACTAACTGTATATACTCATAAGTCTCATAACATTGAAAAATTGCTTTTACTGCATCTTGATAAAGTTCAAATTTGTATATCGTGATTCCCTCGTTAGTAGGGCAAATACTCGAGAGATTTATGTCAAGGTATCCACGTGGCTACTCGCGTCTAGAAACCGGACCATTTTCTATGTCACCTTCATACATCATATATCTCATACTAGACATATAATACTGCTTCACAGTAATGCGCAAGTTTAAAATTTTAGGGCCAATAGTATCCAAACATATTCTAATTTCGAGATTAGTGTACAAACTTTTTTCAAGCTAAATCAAATTAAAAAGTCCAAGAACTAATTAGAAAATTCCTAACTCGGGAATTTCTCACATTATTTATAAGCATTTTATATATTGCAAGATCCCACTATAGAATCAATTACGCGGCAAAACTGTTGGCCAAAATGTTAGTGTAGCGTTTGTGTTGCCTCGTAATTGAACCAGAGTGGGTTCAACTTGCGTTCGCCCGACCCTACATAACCAGAACAATTCAAAGCTTGTTAAAAATACAGCCTTAAAAAGACATCACAGCAGAACCATCTCAAAAGCTCAAAGAAAAAAAACGTCTTTTTTCTTGGTCTGAGCTCGACAGACAGTCATCAGTTTAGCAGCTACGTCAGCACAGACAGACACACAGATGCATGTTAAACTTATAACCCCTCGTTTGCGCCGGTGCTTAGCAAAATAATTGACGGTCAATAAACACTTGACGCACTGCGATTTCACGAATGGAAACCGTTTGATAAGAGACAAACCGCAGGCTGTACCATGCGGCGGTCGCTGAAACGTATCCCCAGACCACAATGCGTGGTCAGCTGCTTATGCAAAACGGTCCTTATGCGTTAACGCACATGGTTGCAAACTGTCTGCATTGGTGTAAGAATGATAACAATTCAAACATAGACCGAGATCACGAATAAGTCGGATATTACCCTACTGAATTTAGCAGTAGGTAGTCGATGCATATGAAATTACATTATGAGTAGTCAATGATCAGGAATATCAAATTAAAAAATAAAATCGAATAAATATTTGAGGACAATCTTACACAAATAAACCTATCTCCAGGCAAAATACGGTTTTGAAAAACATTAATTTATAATAGCGTTTTTTTGTTGATTTCATTTTAAAATGTTATTCTAAGATGCTGTATTCAAGTAATAACAAACAACTTGTTCTTCTTATTGTTCATATTTCTTTATTCATGTCGTACAATTTCCACCTCTTGCATTCACCATCGCTAAAACTAATCTGTCACTTTTTTTCTTAAAACAGCCAACTGTCCTGCACTCCAACCATAATGCCACTCGCAGCGCTCTCTAGTCCGACGTTATTTTTGACGTATCAGCGTTTATTAACGTCGTTGATTATAAAATAGCTAACACAAGAATCCGACAACCTTTCCACCCGGAAGTAATTATATAGATTTAAATGAAGCATGCATTGTCTTTTTTGTATGATTTAACTTGATATTATAAGGCAATGTAAATGAACCAAACTAAAGACAAAAATATTTATTCATATTTTTTCCGACTTTTTAGAAGCTAGTTAATTTATAATTTTTTTGACGTCTGAAATTTCGTCGGATTCTATCGCTGGTTAACTATTTAATTGATAATATATCCGTTACACAGAAAATATAAGCTATTATAAATTATTTCCAAATTTTTTTAGGTGACGATATACACTTATATAGATAAATAAATACTTAAATACATAGAAAACATCCATGACTCAGGAACAATATTTGTGCTCATCACACAAATAAATGCTCTTACTGGGATTCGAATCCAGGACCTACAGCTTCGTAGGCAGGTTCACTACCAAACCAACTAGAATAAAGTGGTCGTCAATTGTGTTATAAGAGTTTGTATGACTGTTTTAAATTATAACCACCTTGGGCACGCACACAATAATTACTCGTAGTTATTTAGGCAATGCCAACACTAAAAACTGTTCTTATCAGGAGCCTTAGCATGGATGAGGTTTTATCACTTATCACGGCGTGACAAATGACAAATCACGTGATTTGTCTACTTAATCACTCAACTTACCGATTCATAACATGGTTGCACGTGTCAAAATGGAGTTATCCAACTATGACATATGACAGCGATATATGACATTTGCATAACATGGTACGTGGTTAATGTGGTAATTTGACGTCTCAACTTGGTTTATTTTATTTATTTATCTAAGTGTTTCCGAGGTATTAACGATAAGCTATTTTAAACTTGGTTTTCACCAAAACTACGAGTGAATATTCGATTCTAGTGACAATAATGATAGTTAACTGTGATAATGGTAATTTTTTCCCTATAATCAAACATAGATTTGTTTGTTGAACTCGCACCTATTATTGAAAAACTAGTGAAATTTCATCATGGAGAGTTTTCAACAAACGCTGTTGGCCCTTGGACTTGGAGTTCCTAAACCAGAAATTTCGCTGCTACTTATCGAAGCGGTACTTAAGGTAAGTAATGCTATTTGAATTAATTAATAAATTGTATGGACCCCAAGGTTTGTTGGGAGGATGGTGTTTAGTACCTAACAATGTTATCCTATAATACAAATGTAGCCAGTATATTTAATTTGGTTTGAGGTAGCCAGTGATTATTTTATTAAACCTAGGTACCTACTTAGGTACTGTAATCAACCTGTACTTGGGAATCAGTCATTCCTTAAAATTTTTCATTGAATTTGTCATTCTTATTTATCTTATACCAGCTTCTGCCCGTGACCCCGTCCACGTAGAACTCATTTATAACACATTTCCATACAAACTTTCACTCCCGTATGGAATGATTTCCGGGATAAAAATTATCTTTTGTCCTTTCCCGAGACTCAAACTACCTCAATACCAAATTTCATCTAAATCGGTTCAGCGGTTTAAGCGTAAAGAGGTAACAGACAGACATAGACACTTTCGCATCTGTAATATTAGTAAGGATAGATATTCAGGATATTGTGATATAATACGTGTAATTGTGCTTCAGGCTAAGTACTCATGACTTGTATTTTATCTTCTTTTCAGATCTATTAGCGAAGAAAGAAAAGAAGATTACAACCGATGGTACTCAAAACATACCACATGTTCAAAAATCGAATTACATAAATACATGAATAAGTTACCGTTTCATTGAAATTGATTGATTCCTTTACTTATTATGCCACCTATATGCAGGGAGTGTTTGAAAGGTGAGGTTCAAGACGGAGGACAAGACAATCCATACTAACATACCTACAACCTTCAAACACTTTGTGCATGACAACCATTTTTTAAAGATATTCTCAAGATTTTTAAGAATCTAACATTTGTGACACAACACAACACAGTATTACAATACAAACACAAAATAAATTTACTTTATTGATGTCCTTTCTTGAAGAACTACATACATAGAAGGAGAATTGGCAACGCAATTTTCAAGCTTCAATAGGCAACGATGCCCGCTTACCTTCAAGCGGGCCGTACGCTTTATTGCCAACGATGTGGTATAAAAAAATACACAATATAATGATCACATTGAATTTATTACTTTTATTTCAATTTGTCAATTGTGCAGAATAAACTCAATAGGTATACAATTTACAAAAGAGAATGTAAGAGTAGGTACAAACACAGATTTATCCATTTCAAGTCCAGTCAAACTTTGAGTAGATTTGAGTTAATTTTTAATGTTTAGATGTCATTTCCACCATTCTGAAACATAAAAGTATTGTTAAGTACATTCTTAATAATATTAATAGACTGACTTTTGTGATAGGTATAGATATAGACAGGGGGGTAAGGTGGCCAGACCTCCCAAAGGTGTGATTAGAGTAAGAGACTTGCATTTGTCTCCAACTATTAAAGGATTCAATCTTGGATTTCTTTGAAGTTGCAACCAACCATTAGTGTCTGCTTATCACCAGACAGGCCATATGCTTGTTTGCCACTCTTTGTCCAATAAAATTGCATGGTATGGGAGTCAAATTGAGTAACATTTCAGTAGTCTAGAAACAGATATGAAGTTAACTAATAAATTTTAGTTTTATTTCACTAATCCACAGTTGACTGGATATTTATATCTTACCTATTCCAATATAATTTAAATCACAAAGTTGTTGATGATTAGTATTTTTTTACAAGTAATACCGGTGAAATATGATTACATGGATACATATTTCACACTAGTAGACATTATATATATTAACTTAGATAATTTACCACCAACTTCCACATTCAACTAGTTTTATCAAAATTGGTATTGAAACTGTGTAACACACAATTTGGTACTTACACAAAATTTGTATTTAGCCAAAATCTTAGAACTTAAAGGCTAGTACATTTACCTACTTAATGCTATCTAAAAAAGGTAGGATTTCAGAAAGAACTTGCCTGGTTTTTTGACAAGGAATGTTAGGTTAACCATTTGGGACTGAAAGAACTATAGGTATTACACAGCAAAAACTTTTTTGTCTCTAGTGTAGATCCGGGGTCTGAAAAATAATTTTAGAAGTTAGTATTTGCTTGGGCAAACAAGTATAATCACTGTAAATGTCAACTTACCAATTCATTTTTGATTCTCAAAGGCAATCTTATGTTTCCAATAAAATTATTATTTCTATCATCGTCTTGAAGTCTGTAAAAAGAAGAAATACAGCGGTACACTCGGTAAATAAGCATACTTTTGATAAAATGTGTTGGTAATAGTAAACAAACATACAAACCTCTGAATTAGCTGTATTTCGGCTCGCTTAATTCGGCCTGGCTTTTAAAGCACTGCCTTTCATTGATACGTAACACATATTTGCCATAATTCTTTGCAGGTATAGCAAAATATTCACAAGATTATTCTTAGTTTAGTAATAATCCAGCGTAACAGAAGCATTTAACAATAACATTTGACATTTTTCAATGTTGACGACATCACGCGCCGCTAGCGCCTCTAGCGGTTCTTCACTCGTAATTCCTTATCGTATCGATTGTGGTTAATTTACCAATAATCCAAACATGCTTTCATGTATGATAAATTTAATCCCACGACAAGTGCCAATTGGTCGAGCTTCAAAAACTCTAGCCATAAAGCCTTTTTTATACATTTGTTGGTAATATTGGATGACTGCTTGCTCATAAATAGTACGCTTTATTATAATGCCATCAAACCGAGAGGTAATAAAAATGTTTCACCTTCACTCATAGTAGACTAACTTTTCAAAATATTTGGGTTTTCATTGTATTTTGCATCTGTGTGGGCCATTTTCAAAGGCTTGACAGTTGACAGCAAGCAAAATAAACCGTCGCCGTCAAGCAAGTTAAATAACAGTGTAATATCATCATTCTCCTAGCGTTATTCCCGGTTATCTAAGTTTAAAACAGTATATAAGTTAAATTCAGTTTACACGACGATGAAAAATGCCACGAAAAGTGTAAGTAACAAACAAAATAAGTTAGTTTATTATTTCAACGTTGGTCGTCTTACTTATTTGTGTGATGAATACGTTTTCAGCCGTTCAAAAGAGGAAGCTTTGCGAGTACATGGCGACGCACGCGCTTTTTGCCAACGTCGAGTACGGCGTGCCCCTGGGTGCTCACCAGCGCCAGCACGAGGCTCAGTGGCAGGAATTGAAGTGGCTGAAGGAGTTCGGCCCTTAAGGTGGATGTCACACTGCGACGCATCTCAGGACGGAGGTGCGTTTCTCGTTGTATCCAAGTAAATTCCGTGTGGTACGACACACTGCAACGCACCTCCGTCCAGCGAAATTTGTCGCAGTGTGACGACCGCCTAAAAGTCGGTGGCAACGTGGAAAACCGCAAGTAATTAAAATTTTATCTATAAGATACATGAATATATAATGAAATCGTAATGAGATTTACTTAAGGTGGAATCAGACGGTTCATTTTTCGTTCATTTTTATGTTTCATTCCGCACCTTTCACCCGAAGTGACACGTCTGCTCATGAAGTGAACCAAAAGTGCCGAATGAATTGACTAGTGAACCGATCCAACAATGTTTGATATTTTCATTCGGCATCTTTCACTCGCACTCCAAATGACCGAAAAATGAACGGTCTAAACAAGGAAAGAACGTTCACTAGTGAATTCATTCGGCACTTTTGGTTTACTTCATGATCAGACGTGTCACTTCGGGTGAAAGGTTCGGAATGAAACATAAAAATGAACGAAACATGAACCGTCTGATTCCGCCTAGAATAGTGAATGTTAATTTATATGTCATTTTACCTGAGTTGTGTGAACATTGAGTGAAAGAAAAAAGAATCAATCACCCGAGGGAACATTCATCCGAGTGAACCGTCTGATTCCGCCTTTACTACCGAGTACCTATGTTATATTAAATTTATATGTAGGTATATTTAATCATGGCACTATACTTAATCTGTTTAAGGGAATAAGTGTATTTTGCTTGTATTCACTGAGCATATAAATAAAATAAATAAATAAATATTAAGGGACAATCTTACACAAATCGACCTAGCCCCAAACTAAGCAAAGCTTGTACTATGGGTACGAGACGACGATAAACATACTTATATAGATAAATAAATACTTAAATACATAGAAAAACATCCATGACTCAGGAACAAATATTCGTGCTCATCACACAAATAAATGCCCTTACCGGGATTCGAACCCAGGACCTCTTGCTTCGTAGGCAGGGTCACTACCAACTAGGCTAAAGTGGTCGTCGGTATAGTGCAGTGACTAAGGATTCAGTTCAATAATGAGGCATATTTAACTATGTTTACTATTTTTAACCCCCGACGCAAAGAGAGGGGTGTTATAAGTTTAACGTGTCTGTCTGTGTATCTGTCTGTGGTATCGTAGCTCCCAAACGGATCGACCGATTTGAATGCGGTTTTTTCGTGTCATAGATAATTTAATCCCGAGTGTTCTTAGGTATGTTTTATGAAAATCTGTTCAGAAGTTTTTGAGATGATGGACTTTGAAATGAAATGTCGGGGGTTTTTCAACTTTTCTAAGTTGTAAAATATTATATTACTATAGTATTTGCATTCCTATTTGCATTTTGACAGAGCTGTCATCCTAGTACAAATTATGTCGTCATTGACGTTTATGGTACTGGGATGACAGCCCTTGTTATATAAAGGTATAAGGTCCAAATATCATACATTTTCATTATGTTTACAGTACAAGTCACCAAAACCATACGAGTACATGCTCAAAGATGCAATCAAAAAGAGCTCAAAGAGGCCAAGAACTGGAAGAGCTGCAGGCAAAGGAGATCACTACCTGCCGTGCAAGCAGGCGCCGCCCGCGCCGCCGTAGACTGCCGCCGAGCCGACACTAGACGACCGCTGACCCATATGTGCGTCAGAATTTAGTATGGAGTACAAAATATATTTTTTTTGCCGGAAGAGGAGGGATTGAAAGGATAGTTTCATTCCTTTATTAAGTATAATTTAATCCTGTAAATAGTGAATCTTAAATATTTGTAGTTTTTTACACTTCGGAAATAAGTGAAATTACAGCCTCGGCTAACGTCATACTAAATTTATGGGAGCGTTTAAACTTAATATTTTCGATATTTCTAGGTTTATTTTTAAAAAGGTATTGATGTGATTTTACTTATTGGGTAACGTACTTTCGATATCAGTTTAAAGTTTTCTGAAATCTACACTAATAAAGAGGAAAGATTTAATTGTTTGTTTGTTTGTTTGTTTGATAGATGACAAAAGTAAAGATGGATGACAGTTGTGTCCCGCTTTTTAGGAAGCTAAATATTCTGCCATTACCATGTTTGTATATTAGAGACGTGTGTGTTTTTGTCAATTGTCAATATTGTCATCTTTATCAAACGTAGTGTAGCGATACCAAGGCAGACAAGACTATACAAACCACCCTGGCGCAAAGACGTACAAAAGGAATATTGTAAATATGAGCACAGTTTTGTATAATAAATTACCAAATGAATTAAGAGCACTGTCGGGACAAATGTTCAAGCGAAATATGACCAAATGGTTTATAGAAAAATATATTTACAGCGTCAAGGACTATTTAAATTATAAGAATGTTTGACATACGACATTATTATTTGTATGCTTGCTTGAATACGAGGACTTTTACACCATAACCTAAGACCATTTATGTAACTGTATTCTTACAAATAACTTATTTTGAATTTTTAGAATTTTGTATTGAATTGCAATATTCAAAAGGAAGTAATAAAAATTATTAATAGATAAATGTTATTATTCGCTTAAGGATTTCATAAATTATAGTCATTTATAATTTGAATTTGAATTCTATTTTAAAATATATATATTTTGTTTTTTTTTTGAATCTCAAGATTTTTTATTTAATTTAGAAGATGTGTTAACTTGGATGTTTTAATTACGTGTAATAAATAGTAATTTATTATTTATTTCCGGTAAAAGTATAGGCTTATTTATAATGTATTTCAGACATTTCATTAATCAATTTTGAATTGTGTATTATGAATTTTTGTCAATATTTATTTGAAATTTTATTAGCTTTAAGATATATTTATTGTTGTGGGCGTCATGGACCGACTTTTTAAAACTTGTAACACCTTGATAATTATGCGTGTACATGACTTTACAATTGAATAAATGAAATGAAATGAATAGGCTCTGAAACTACTGGACCGATTTGAAAAAATATTTTACCATTAGAACACGACATTATCCGATGAACATAGGCATAGGTAAAAAGTATTACCGCGGGAAAATGCTTCATTCCTACGGGAAAATGGAATCTGTTATATTTAGGCGATTCACCCACTGCACCGCGCCCCGTCGCGTAGCGCGGCGCCGCAGATTTTACCATTGTATGAAATAATCTCAATTTATATAGAAAACACGCCTAGTATCTAGTACTACACACTGCCGACGCGGCAATGCGCGGGACGGCGCCTCGCGCTCCGCGCACCGCGGCGGGACACATCTCTAGTGGGAGAAACGCCTTACGGAATAATCGCCTTGCTACACTTAACGATTACACCCTGTATATATAATTATTCTGTAAGTACGTGTTAGTCACCTAACTCCTCCTAAACGGCTGGACTGATTTGGATGAAATTTTGTGTGCACATTTCAATGGGTTCTTGCATGGTTTGAAACGTTCATGTGGGTTTGGGGGTTGGTTTTGGGGGACCCGCTAGGTGGCGCTGCAGTTGGTATGTCACTGATCTCCTAAACGGCAGGGACCGTTTTTAATGTCATTGCAAGCTTTTATTTAGTTTCACCTGTCCCGTTGTCTGTCTGTAATCAAATCTTGCAAGTTAAATTTGACCCACTTCCCGGTGACCGATTGAGCTGAAATTTAGGGTATAGTTTGAATGACATTTCAATATTATGGTAACATCGAGCTGATCTGATGATGGAGACAGAAGGTGGCCATGGGAATTCAGTAGGTACTTAACCGACGTAACCCCGTTGAGTTTGGGCTCGTTAGAATCGTCTCAATGAGTAGTTGATGATGGTATACAGAAAAGTACAGTTGGCAATAAAAGCTTGTATCAAAAAATATTTTTTTGACAGAAGCTTGTTATTTGTAAACGTGGGTCCCTGCAAGGTTTGAAATTCAGATTCAGATTCAATAATTTAGTTTTGAGCTTTATTTTTAAGTAGAATTCAGTAACATGGTGGGTTGGTTACCTTTAGTACAATCTTTATTATTTAAGATTATTTCCTAACTTTTATTCTTAATAACTAATTTATAACTACTTTTTTTGTACTTTTATTCTTAATTATTTTACTGTAGTAAATTATTATTTAAATGATTGGGACATTCTAATGCGTAAATGTTAATTTCAAATGCAATGAATGTTGCTCATGAATAAATCAATGAAATAACAACATTTTCTTAATAATATTTTTAGTTTCTGTAGGTTTACTCTCTATGTTATTTAAACAAATTCGATTTGATTCGATTTAGTCTAAGTGAGAATGGTCACTCAGACTTCGATCCATTCGAGAAACAATATACCTAAGTTACCTTTATATGGACCGGCAACACGTCGGCGTAATGCGGCCGGAAGTCCTCGTCCAATTCATCAAATAATAGAGTGCCATCTCTTTGCGCACTCTATATATAAGGTCAGTTCGGGTATGTGCGCCACCGGGGAAAGTGCGCCCCCTGGGGTAAGTGCTGATATTGATTTAAATGACTGACTGAATGATGAATGAGGCGCACTTTCCCCGGTGGCGCACATACCCGAACTGACCTTATGTGACAGAATTCGGCACCCGGCAATTCAAACGGGCTGCTGGCATCCCGGATGGCCCGCCGGTGCTGGTTTTCGGCAGCAGCAACCGACAGATCTAAAAATAAAATCTTGACATATCAAGTGTTTGTACGTTATTCTCGTATAAAAAATATACTTAGTTACTTGAAACGGTGCGGAAATTCAGGTTTTCTTCATGCACAATATAGGTTATCGTCACTAATCCAAATAGCATTACTTACCTTAACCTTAAGTACCTACCGTTTCGAAAAGAGTGTCATCCCCTTGCACACTAATGATATGCAGCGAAATTTCTGCTTTAGGAACTCCCAAGTTCCAACAGCGTTTGTTAAAGACTCTCCCTTCTCTTTCAATAAGGTGTGACTTCAACAAACAAATCTGTTTTTTTATAGGGAAAAAATAACTTATCACAGTAACAATAATTATTCATCATCCTCCTAGCGTTATTCCCGGTAATGCCCCTAAAGGAGCCCGGGGTCCGCTTTGACACCTAATGCCATGATTTGGCATAGGCACTAGTTTTACGAAAGCGACTGCCATCTGACCTTCCAACCCAGAGGGCTAGACCGTATTGGGACTAGACCGGTTTCCTCACGATGTTTTCCTTCACCGAAAATCATCCCTAAGGCGTTGTAGGAAGAAACTGACTGAAGGATTTGGTGGCCTAATTGCCGTAATTTAGTATGGGGTGGCGCGCATCGTTACTGACGATTTCTCAATACAATTTGAGACCTTGGTGCCGCTAAGAAGCCTAAGTCTGCTGGAAGATGTCGCTACACGCCTCCCTATGGCGTTGTAGGAAGGAACTGATTGAAGTATTTGGTGGCCGAACCGGATTGTTCCGATAGCTCAGTTGGTTAGTAGGTAGGTCAGTTAAAACAAAAATCGTCTTTCCAGTGGTCAAAAGTTAAGGGCTTATGTTTATATATAACATGTTTTCATCCCATAGAATTATAGAAGAGGCAACACCGTGTATGCGGATTCAGAGTTCAATCAAAGATTAGGCTTCATAGGCCTTAACTTTGACAATGTCCACCGAAGATACGCGCACCTAAATCTGACAATGACCCAGTAGCGACGGGCCATAAATGCCTATGATCGCCGGTTCGAATCCGGCTCGGAGCAATAATTTTATTTTTTATGTTTTTCCTTTAATTTAAAATGTATAATTTCGTTAGCAGCGGTACTGCTTAATACAAAATTAATCATTATTATCACTAGAAAATCGAATATTCACTCGTAGTTTTGGTGAAAACCAAGTTTTATTACATCCGATATAGCTTATCGTTACCTCGGACGCACTTAGATAAAATAAACTAAGTTGAGACGTCAAATTACGATAATTTATCACATTAACAACGTACTATGTTATGCAAAACGGTAATGCCTGTCATTTGTCATGTATCCCTGTCAAAGTTGGATAACTCTATTTGGACGATTGTGAATCGGTAATTTGAGTGAATAAGTAGACAAATCACGTGACTTGCTATTTATCGTATCCTTATTGCTTGCGTGCCTGTATTTAAGTCCCCTAATATTTATTTATCTATTGACTAGCTTCTGCCCGCGACTCCGTTCGCGTGGAACTCGTTCATATCGTAGCTCCATACAAATTCTCACCCCCCATTTCACCCCCTTAGGAAATGATTTCCGGGATAAAAACTATCCTATGTCCTTTCCCGGGATTGAACTATCTCTATACATTGGCGCTACAAAAATGTATCTCTAACCGTACATTTAAAAAAGTAACTTAAGATTATTACACTCAAGACATTTCTAAATCGTCTTAATTTGGTGGTATAATAAATAAAGCATTCTATTTTTGTGCAAACATTCATCCAATATCACCTAAATAGCCTCTATGGCTAGAGTTGTCACAAGTCGTGGGATAAAGCGACAAACTGTCATCTTATCACTCCTCGTGGGATAAGCGGTAAGCTGTCGACTGTCGTTTGGTTAACGTATCCCATTGGATAAAGAATCATATCCACTATAGCGTGACAAGCGATAGCAGCCATGGTAGCCCCGCAGATTACCGGCCGGAAGCTACTGGCGATGTTCCAAGACATGCTATGTACAGCCGACGTCAAAAACATGCATACAATGATCGCTTTAGTACAATGGAATATGGTGCTGAAGCTAAACCTTGACATCCACTTTTCAGCCACTACAGCCAGCATCATAAACTTTGCGGCCTTATCTCTAACCAATAAGGTCCTAGAACCATAATGTATAATATAATTAAATGGTTTTTGGTAAGCAAAAATATCCTGACAATAGGGACGGTTTTGAGATATTTTGAGCGCGTTGAGTATATTTGCAGTTGACTGTACTGACACTAGTCGGCGAAACCTTGAACCCTCTCTTTCTTTGACCTCTAATCGGACTTCGTCATCTAACGCACGACGCACATGAAAATATGTTCATTTGCATGCGGTCAAAGAACGCAGACAGTTGTTGAACCAGCGTAAATATACGATATGAATTCATTAATTGCAGGACTTGCAAGCCGGTAAAAAATTATAATATGAGTACACTTTGGTGAACTTTCTTCAATAAGCGTACGATCAAGCGCTGTATAAGAATCGGGTTGAGAAGTTTTACCATTGATACACGACAACTTGCAAAAATACGAGAATTTCAAGGTAGTTACACACTCATACATTCACATTCACTCACGCCCGTGTTCCCTAGAAGGGCTAGGCAGAGAAATTGTGGGTTTAGAAACGGAGAAAATATGACATTTAAAGGCAATCTTACCAATTCAAAACAGCGCGAGCATGACTTTCACCACACTACTAAAAACTCGATCTTACTGCAGTAGTGTCTGAACGCACCTTTAAAAAGTTTGAAATGTCCCTTTTTAACAGCTCCCTCGATCTCACATCCCTAGACCTGCACAGAGTACCTTTTTTTTTAAAGTTAATAATAAGAAATGGCACATAATTCCGTGGCCACACGCGCATGCCTCGACACTTGGGTGCGGACTGACAGCGAACCGCGGACTATCTCCGGAGGTTCCCACAAAACAATGACTTGTAATTAAATGCGAACGTACGTAAATAGATATAATTGACGGATAAAAAACGGCAGGATTCGCCGCGTGACTAATTGCCAGGATTCCTTCGAAGTCTTTGGGAACGTTTGTAAGATGATTCAAGGGAGTATAGGCTTTATTACCAAAGACTCAAGGCTTTTGAACTGTCACCGGTAAATTGACGGGTATTAAGATGTTGATTAATTGTCATAGAAGTAATGGAAGTGACGTTGGAGTTCAGAGAATCGCTTGATTGAGAGAGGCCACGAGATGTATCGTATAATTATATCAGGTACAAGTATCAGGTATCAGGTACATATAATTGTATGAATTTAAGTAGGTAGTATAAGTATGTTTATATAGAGCATTTATTTTCTAAAGTATACACATACAAGATGATAGTTAATATTAACTAAATTAAATTAAAACTAAGTTAAATCTAATGATTTACTTTATTAACAAAGTTTTAACAGACTTCAATTTAGTACTCCGCCAAGCCACGTGAGAATTTCCACATTTCTTTTCCTATTAAGAGGCTGACAAGACCTAATTTGGTGAAATTGAGTGTGGCTCATATTTTCCAAAAATCATTTTTTCTTCGTGCCAATTATTCCGTTCCCATAATTTCCCGGTGTAATTTTTCTCCAGTCCCCTATTTTCTTGGTAGTTATTATTCCGTTCCCAGCGGCCGGCGAAGCGCCAGAATCGAAACCTTCACTTCCTCATATAAGATAATCACCTGCAGTTTTGTGCTTACCTATGTAAATATTACAAAAAAAAAATCGGTTCTGGCGCTTCGCAGGCCGCTGCCGCGGCACGCTCGCTACGCTCGCTCAGCTCGCGCGCTGTAGGTCGCAGTTCACCTAACACTCCTCCTCGCTTCGCTCGTCGTCGTACCTAACGGCGACCTGCCTTACGGAATAAAATGTCCATAGAAAAGAAAATATTGGGAAAAAATGCCACCGGGAAATTATGGGAACGGAATAAAATGCCCATAGAAAATAAAATACTGGGAAAAAATGCCACCGGGAAATTATGGGAACGGAATAATTGGCACGAAGAAAAAATGATTTTCGGAAAATATGAGCCACACTCATGAAGTCAACATATTCATACCTAAACCGCTAACGAGTCATATTTCACAAATAATCCACCCTTTTTTTATTTCAATATTTATGTAATATTATCTTCAAATACCGGGCCGCCCAGTAACACTCGCTCTCGTTTATTCCGATACAAATAGACAGTGTGCGCGGTATCCAAAATCCTCAAGGGCATTTTGGTGTTGACAGCGTCTTAACCACATGAAAAGATTTTCGAGAGCAAATGCGTTGATTATTAGAGAAAAAAACCACATCGCTTTATGCGGGTCGATCATATTTGGGGACTTCCGCCGATTCCTCAAGGCTCACCTTTGGCACTTCATTAGTTGCTATTTCAACGGAATCATATAAGAATCTGAGACGTACTTTTATTTCAAGTACATAATTGAGGAATTCCGTTAGTCAGCATCATCAATTCCACTTCGCCAAATTTATGATTTCCGGGTGTAAATACACGAGTTATCACTTATCATATAGAAAATACCATAATCACTACACGCGTGCCTTATATGATTGAGGAGTTCCCTCATTTCCAAATGGATCCCATCATCCATTTTTTTTTTTTTTAATAAATGGGACCACAGCCTTATATTTTTATAAACTTACAAACATTTTTTTTTGAATCGGCACATAAATGACGAAGTTCTGAGGTAAGTAAACACATTAAAAATAATAATAATGTTGATGAAAAAAATATAACCGAATTGAGACCCTCCTCTTTTTTTTGAAGTCGGTTAATAAAGGCCCTCGAGGCATTGTACCGAGGATGCTGGCGGCATTTCCTCGCTGAATTGCAATGCTGACAATGATGATGCGTTGCGCGAGAAAGCCGCCACAGGCTCTAGTATAAGTTTTACCGAAACAAAACTTTACGATCGCGTTTTCGTTTTACCCTCAATTTGTATGGGATTTGACAGCTACACGCGAACGCGGTCGTGACGTTTTGTTTCGGTAAAACGTATACTAGAGCCTCAGCTCTCCGGTCACTAGTTACGTCAATCAGACGTTTCGCGATTTCCGCAAATAAGGGACCCCACAGACCAAGGGTCTCTACGCCAAAGGGTACAAAGTTGTACTCTCTGCCGAGGCCTCTATGTTTATTACGTTTCAGATTTTCGCCATTTTCCGCCTACTGTTTATATCGTATGGTTATGCGGCTAACAAAAGATGTCGCTCACGAGGGACGAGCTTCAAAAAGCAGGGAAATATCTTTAAAAAAGTTTTCACTCACAAACACTCCTATACCAAATATTCAAAATTTAAAAAAAGACACACTACTTAATAGCTACTTCAAACTCAAAGCTCAACTATTAGCATTTTTGCGACAAAATCGTTCATTTCAGTAAATCCAGGTCATCATCATCATCATCATATCAGCCGAAAGACGTCCACTGATGGACATAGGGCTCCCCCAAAGAGTGCCAAAGTGACCGGTCCTGCGCCACCCGCATCCAACGGACTCCCGCAACCTTTACCAGGTCATCAGTCCACCTTACCTTAGGTGGTAGGTATTCCACCACAATTAAATTTTATAACCTACGTGAAACTACGCGCAGAAAGAGCAAACACGGCAATGCAAATATCCAATAGAAAAACACAGCTGTGCAGCTCGAAACCTCTTCAATGAATATGCGGTCGCTTTTACAGATCGCAAAACAACTTTATTGTGAAACAATCATTTGACAACCGCAACAATAACTTTGTGAAAAATATGCGGAGCAAAGTTGATACTGCATCTGTCAAAGTTCATTTAAAGTTTTTATATTTTTTATTCGTAAGGCATAAAGGTCGAATTAGCTTACATTACTTTTCAATAACCGCAAATGAAGCTTATCGCATACAACGGCGCCCTCAAATAAACCAAGTTATTCTGCAGTCGCGAAAGCTAGGATCAAAGGACATTGAATATGAAGCTACAGTTTTTCAATTGCAAAATTATTGATGTTTGATTCAATTATGAAAACGACATTCGCACGCGCCGATGTAGACGGTGGAGGGAGTTGACAGCTGAGTACACAAGGTATTGATACACTAATTACTTTTGTCATAAAAAAAGACAATGAGGCTTTTCTTTTACGTTTTAATACGTGTCCCTTTAACATAATTTTTGATGTATTGCCTTTAATTTTATTGTCATTATTGTTATTTTTTGTCCATAGCCATACCAGTTGTTGTAGTCGTCGAATGAACGATCAATAGCAATGCTGAATTCGTACCTGACTTTATATGGCAAAGAAAGAAAATGTGTAGGTATGAACTAAAATAATGCAATTCGGCTCGCCTTTCTCTAGCTTTTAGTATTTCTGCGCACGCAGCCCAATTCAAAGCAAATCGAATCGAATGGTGATCATTAACTTTCTTACGATTCCGAACGTCCATGCGATTTTGTATCAGAATTTGATAGAACTATAGTTCTCTGCGGGCACGGTCATCTTTATTAGTGCCTGAATATTATGTATGATGGGTCTTACGACCTGAGACACTTGCTAGATTCAACAGATAACAAAACTTGTCAAATCGTCAAAATACTAAATTTCACTAGAAATATGAACAGCTATATACGTTAGAGTGCAATGGTAGAGCCGATGGCAAGTTTGCTTAGTTTTGCTTTTACCGCATAAAGCACTCCCTTATTTAGAACTAGCTTCTACCCGCGACTCCGTCCGCGTGGAACTCGTTTGTATCGCAGCTCCATACAAACTTTTACCCCCGCATTTCACCCCCTTAGGGGATGATTACGGGGATAAAAACTATCCTATGTTACTCTCCATCCCTTCAACTATCTCCACTTAAAAAAACACGTCAATTCGTCGCTCCGTTTTGCCGTGAAAGATGGACAAACAAACAAACAAACACACACATACACTTTCGCATTTATAATTAGTATGGATATTCTCAGTTTTGGTTTTGACAAGGGTCACCTGTTACTGGCGTCCGCAGGAGCTACCTACCACAACCCTGCACGGGTCCCCTGGGTGGTACTAAAGAGTGACACACTTTACAGGACAATAATAATGTACGACATACGATTAAATAAATAACCGAAAAACCCACTTTCCTATTGCGAAAACCGCGTAAAAAGAAACATTACAACAAAGTAACGGTAGAGTTCCTGGTTAATTTAATACTAATATTATAAATGCGAAAGTTTGGATGTTTGTTACTCAATCATGCTTAAACGGCTCAACTGATTTGAATAAAATTTTGCACAAAGATAGTTTATAGCCTGGATTAAAATATAGAATAGTTTTTATCCCGGGTCCACGCAGACGAGGTCGCGGGCGCTAGTCTGTAATACATTCAATTAAAACCATACCATTACGCACAGTTACATATTAACTACTTACATGCGATCAATTTTACGACTAGAAAGTATAAATTACCATACACATAATGTAAACCAGAGATCAAGTCGTTAAAGTATCGTAAACAGATGATTATGTACACAATATGCGCCGAGTTGATCTGCAAGCACTCTCAACAGATCTTCGTAACACTGACTGGACCCCTGTTACAAGTTGCGAGGATCTAAATACTGCTGTAATGCTGTTTAATAACACCATCGATGCCATAGTAAATAAACACAGCTATGTGGTCAAACTAAGCCGCAGTCGATTTAATCTAAAACCTTGGATGACCCCTGGTTTGATAAGATGTATGAAACACCGTGACAACCTCCACTTACAAGTGAAAAAGAGTCCCAATAACTCAAATCTAAAAACTAGTTATACGCGCTACAGAAATTTTTATGGGCAACTCCTTCGTAACATCAAAGCCGAATACGACAATAGGGAACTGACGCGCAATAGGAACAACCCGAAAAAACTCTGGGCCTCTATTAAGCGTGTTTGCGAACACCCAAGCCGCAGCTCGGATCCCAGTGAACTGGTCAAAATCCGTGCAAGTCCCAAGGACTCTCTCACTTCATGCAATAAGCATTTTGTCTCCACTGGAGCTGATCTGGCTGATCGAATCTTGAAAAGACTTAAAACTAACCAAGACAGTCTAGCCTCATGCTGCCTGTCAGATAAATCACCGGCCCAATCATTTTTTCTTTCTCCTACAGATCCACACGAAGTGGGAGACCTTATAAAATTGCTTAAAAACGACAGTGCCCCTGGACCAGACGGCTATAAGCCCTGTTTAATTAAATCAATAAGTGATTATATTTGTACTCCTCTTGCGCACATATTTAACCTAAGCATGGCTTCTGGAGCTTTTCCTGAAGACTGGAAGAGATCCTCGGTATCTCCTGTCTTCAAATCAGGACAAAAGAACAACCCTGATAATTATCGTCCCATTTCACTTCTTTGCATTTTCTCCAAACTGCTAGAAAAGGTTGTTAATAAACGCCTCACAGATTTTATAGAGAAAAATAACATCCTATCTGATAGGCAGTTTGGGTTCAGACGAGGCAAGTCGACGGAAAATGCTGTTGTGCTGTTATCAAATTTAATTGGTAAGCAACTCGACCAGGGCAGGTGCTGCATAGGAGTTTTCCTTGACCTGGCAAAGGCCTTTGATACTGTCTCAGCGCCGATCCTCCTAAAAAAACTTGAGCACATTGGAGTTAGAGGTTCGGTGCTGGGATGGTTCAAAAGTTATCTCACAAACAGGACTCAGCACGTTAAGGTTGGCGACTGTGTCAGTGATGAGCTGCCTGTTAGTTTTGGTGTCCCCCAAGGGAGCATCCTTGGTCCAACATTGTTTTTGTTATATATCAATGGTATCCTTTCTCTCCAACTACATAACACCGACTTGATCTGTTACGCTGACGACACCGTGGCCCTTTTCAGTGGCGGATCGTGGGAAGAGGCGTTCTGCGCTGCTGAGGTCGGAATGTCGTGTGTGGTGGATTGGCTAGACAATAATTTGCTTACACTGAATACAAAGAAAACCAAGTTTCTCACTTTTTTCAAAACGCTTTCCTCTGGACCCCCATCTGGAGATTCTTTGAAACTTTTCTCCAGCAACGGCGCTCGCGACAGCATCGAGCGGGCTGAGACAGTCAAGTACCTTGGGGTTATTATTGACCAGAATTTGTCCTTCCGTCAACATATTCAAACATTATCTGGACGTGTCAGAAAAGTAACTTACGTCATGAAACTGTTGAGAGGCGGGGCATCCAGAGATATTCTGCAGCTAGTGTATTTTGCACTCTGTCAATCCCTACTCCAGTACTGTATTGCAGCCTGGGGCGGCGCTTTAAAAACAGTAATGATCGAGGCTGAGCGGGCGCAGCGAGCTGTGCTAAAAGTGATGCTCAGGAAGCCGTTCCGTTTCTCAACGAACGCGTTGTACGAAGATGCGTCAGTTCTTAGAGTTCGCCAACTTTTCATAGTAAAAGCTGTGGCTGAATCTCACAAAATCGCAGTCACTTCTACCGACCATGATAGGCGCCGTCAAAAACGTCTTAATCACCTGACCATTTGCTCCCCTCGAGTCAAAACCGCATTCGCAAGGCGGTTGCCTTATTTTCTGCATCCTACAGTTTACAACAGGGTTTCTAAACAGTGCGCAGTTGATGACTTCTCTTGCTCGATCCTAAAGAGCAAAGTTAAAAAATGGCTTCTTTCTAAGACATATGAACAAACAGAGGACATCACTAAAACATAAACGCGCATAACCTGGACATACACACACAAACACAAACGCACGCTCACACTCCCACTCGCACTCTTACTCGCACACACACACGCACATACACAAACAAACACAATCACTCTCACATAATATATACACATGAAAATACACTTCATAGTTGTTAAGACATATACATTGTTTCTTAGTTAACTCTTAAGTTATTGTTTAAATGTAAAAAAATACTGTTAAATCTGTACCACTGGTGCCCAAGATACAGGCTGTGCCTAGTTTGGGACCAACGGATACCGTCAGTGCTGTCGCTTTCCTTTGCATGTAATAATGCCATTAAGTTAAATGTATTCGCATAATGTATGTATGGTAATATGTAAAGATTCTTTGTTTCACAAACTGGCCGAATAGAGGGATAATAGAATAAAACAAGTGAAATTAAAAATGTGTAAATGTGTAAACATAATTACGGTTATGAAGATAGATGTTCTGCCCACCCGCAGTATCATATTATTGATTGATATATGCCTTAATACCTACTAATCTATCTCTTGGTCGATGTTTTTTTGATGAAGCGATATCGCTACGATATCTCAGTAATATCTGGACCATTATTCGTAATTTAGTGTGGTGTCGGGTTAGAATAGCACCAGCCCCTTTCTTCCTGTGGGAGTCGTACTAAGGGAACAGGGTTGAAGTCTGCTGTGAAGGCGATGTACTAGGAACCTTTCACTGCGGTATCACATTTTGTCGATCTTTTATACCCACATTTATGCTAGTGGCACTGGAACACAAGTTTCATGTGCTCAGCGCACCCCATTTCCTCTTGGATGTCGTAAGAGGAAGGGAATAGAGTTGAAGCATGTTGAGGGCGATGGGCTGCCTATAGCCACCAATTACTACAATATCACGATTAAATTGCTAGACGTGGCGCTAGTAATTGGCTGTAACAAATAGTGTCGTGTCATTTACTTACTTAAACATTTTTATAGCACTGCCGTAAAACAAAGGTTTAGACAATGTGTAACTAAAGATAATGCTTAAAGCATTTAATTCATTATTGGTAGCGTCAACAAGTATATCTAAACAAACAATCAGCACGCAGCCTCTAAGAATCGTACGACAAATACAGAAGCTATGCAAACAAAACTAAGTACTTAGTCTCAATTTAAGCATGGGAGTCATTCTTTCAATGGAGAGATGTGTTCAGTTTCGGCCTCCTGCATAGTCAATGGAGAGATGTGTTCAGTTTCGGCCTCCTGCATAGTCAATGGAGAGATGTGTTCAGTTTCGGCCTCCTGCATAGTCAGTGCGAAAGCGATGCGCTACTTTTCATAAAATTGTTCATTAACTCCCGAGGGGTGTTATAAGTTTGACGTGTCTATGTATCTGTGTGTCTGTCTCTGGCACGACAGCTCCTAAACGAATGGACTGACTTGAATGTGTTTTTTCTCCGAAAGCTGACGTATTAGAGATGGTTATTAGCTAAGTTTTAACAAAATCGGTGCAGTCGGTTTTTAGATATTGAACTTTTAAGTAAAAATATCGGGGGTTTTTCAACTTTTCAAAGTTGTTATTATTATATGAAAGTTGTACACACAATTTTACTCTAATTCTCTTTTTAATATCATTTCTTCTTTATAATTTTGGAATTTTCGTCTCTGCGTAAGCAGCAGCCTTATAGGAGAAAAATTGTTCCAAAGAGATGAAAAGTCAGGACATTTTTATAGAAATGGCCTAAATCAGTGGCAGATTCACAATTTTGGGTGGGAGCTTGAGGTTATATAGATTTAAGAACGAACTTTCTGTGTTTTACAAAGATGGCGTCAACTGTTACTCGGCTTGAACCAAAGCTGCAGTAGTTTCCGCAAGGGTTAGTATTTTGTTGATTATTGAGCTAAAACTTTACAAAACTTTGCGAACCACCAGAGCGTTCCTTAATCCTAGTGTACGATTCCCACCGAACGGGCTGGGCCGGGCGCGTGGCGTCGCATCGTAACGGATGCGCGAGCACCCGGCAGCAGCCGACCCCGTTTTAATAGAGTGCAGTAGGCAAAAAGCCGGACGGAGCCGGTCAGATGCGACGACCGCCGAGCGCAGCCGTCCACGTCCGCGAGGAGCCACCGGCCGCAATTCCATTCAAATATGAAATGTAACGTCTGTATTAAAGCTTAAAGCTTCAAAATCCTTTGGCAACTTTTAAAATGGGCTCAGGTGCGCTCCGGCCCGGTCCGTTCGAAGAGAATCATACATAATTGAGGGAGTTGCTGCCGCCGGACACGCGGCTTTATACAGGATGTATCAAAAATGTGGTGTGAACCGATCAGGGACATATTCGGTAGCGTATTGTGATTCCAAAAATGCATTTGTATATTTTTTAATTTTTGATTTGTTTTTGTTATCATTTAAATGTTTGTTTTTGTTGAATTGCCTGTGTATAATGTCAAAAACGTAAAAGCTGTCAAAAAAACATACACATTTTTTTTTCATAACAGTAAAGTGCGCGCAGCGGTTGAAAATGAAATAAACCCTCCCACCCTTTACCCTCGCGGGGGAATGTTGTCATACACAAGCAGTAAACAAAAATAAAGACTGTAATGTAAACAAAAACAAAAATATCAACATTACAAAAAGAATAAATAAATAAAAAACAAACAAATGCATAATTGAAATCGCAATTCGCTACCGAATATGCCCTTGCTCGGTTCACACCCCAATTTTGATACATCCTGTATGTATATATTTATTAAAAAAAGGCCTTTTAGATACAAAATAGTTACGGTGATATCAATTCCATAATTAACAAAAATAGTACCTAATGATATCACTACCAATGTCAGCGATTAAATTCGGCCGTGAAGTTGAAGAATTTACTGGTTTTTCACGAGATCGTTAAGATAACCAGTCACATGCATAGGGCTAGAGGGGTAAAGCAAAACAGCATGTGATTTCATACTGACGAATGTTTGATCTAGAGTCGGCGCAGTTGTGTTGATATTATGCCGGCTGTACAGATTGGGCCAACGTTGGCGCGTGAGCAGGAGGCAGCTATGTTGACGAAAGAGATCGAGTTATAGCCCTCTCCCTCTAACGCATAGCTGCCTTATGCTCACGCGCCAACGTTGACCCAGTGTGTACAGCAGGCTTTAAGATGGGTACCAGCCTACCAGAATGTCAGATATGTTAGGGGTATGTATTTAAAACTACATCTCTATCTGAATTTATTTCCGCTGGCAAGTCGGGATGTATACCTATTGACCTCAGGTACGAAGCGTCGGTAACAAGTTAATTTCCTGAACGGTTCTTTTAACAACTGTATAAGTGTGAAAGGTTCTTAAATATAGCCAGCAAAGCTGAGTTGTGACCATTTAGTGACAAATGTGTAAGTACGTATGTATGTGCCTACAATTTGTTGTTGCGATGTTGTCACGAATAAATAATTTGTTTCTTTCTTTCTTTCTTTAAATGTTTTGTGAAGGTGGTACTGGCCCTCAATTCCATTTCACTTAATTGGCAGAACAACATAAACAACATTAAATATCACTTTTGTCATGTCTCTGTCAATCTCATTTTGAAAGACTTAGTGGGATATAAAAGGTACAGACTCGCGTTTGTTCGTACTTAATAGTTTCAGAAGTAAATAATAAAGATATTGCATCATATACACACATTTGCATTCTGCACTACTCTATCTTTGATTTTAGAACTGTACAGTCGAGTTCTCCAATATATGTACACTTTTTTACCAACTCGAATGCGGCCGCTAACAATTAGTATGCAAACGCGTTCGATTAGGTAAAAAAGTGTACATATATTTATGAACTCGACTGTACAGTAAAGGCTATTTTTAGAAAGTCGCCATAATTACTAAAACCTCACAGATAATGTAGGAAACAGGCAATCGTCTAGATGATTAGGCACAATTAATATATATAGCCTTTTATGTGGCTTCACCAAGTGAATTATTATTTGATTGCCCAGGATATTAGCAATCAGCTTTTAGAGCGACTTAATCGCTATGGTTCCTAGTGATTAACTAGTTCTTAAAGGGATCAGATAGATGATTTTAGGGCCGAAGAAAATATAGGTTCCTCGGTGCTTTAACTAGTACTACCACAGAATAAATAATAGTGCTACGTACAGAAGGTTCTCTTTTAACAGATCCCCTGTTTAGGTATGCCGAACGAGCCTAAGCGTGGGCCATCCCTTTCTATCGCTGAGGCACATATGTACTTGTAGGGGCGCGACGAAATCACGGAGTGAGCCGGCCCTGGGCTGTTATTCGCTACGCGCTAAAGCGGCTCACCCCGCCGGTCACCCGTCACGAAACTAGACCTCTACCTACGCTTGGTTACTACGCATCGCGGTGTCAAGATATATTTGTAGGTGAGCGTTGAGGTGAGCTCAAACAAGTTACAGAATAGGGGGGCTGCTGCTACGTCGGAGCAGAAAGGTACTTGAGTGGCGACCACGTACAGTCAGCATCAAAAGTAACTGCGCAATCGAAGACGTCATAAGCTCTTATTCCCTTCTAATAAAGACGTTTGACGTCTTCGTTGGCGCAGTTACTTTTGATGCTGACTGTACCAGAAGACGTACCCCGAACAAGGTGTACCGACGACGATCGGTCAATATCTTATGCCGGCTGTACACATTGGGCCAACGTTGGCGCGTGAGCAGGATGCAGCTATGCAAACGCATGAGAACGAAATAAAGCCCTCTTCCTCTAACGCATAGCTGCCTTCTGCTCACGCGCCAACGTCGGCCCAGTGTGTACAGCAGGCTTTAGGGAAAGCCTTTGTCCAGCAGTGGACGCTTGCCAACACGAGCCCAGCTAGCAAGATAGGTTTTAACGTCACGTTTTACGGCGAAAATGTACTGAAACGACACGTAATATGCCTCAGGGCGTATCTGCACTGTTGAATATTTTATGTATTTATTTATTTCAACTATTATAACAGGTTACAAGTTACAACCCAAGGCAATAGGCATAAACTAGAAATTTGCAATAAGTCAACTTGTAGTTACTTTATTCTAAGACAACATAATACATTAGTCCAGTCAATGAACTGACAACTTGTATGGGAAAATCAATTTTGGAAATATTTTATAATAGCTTATCTTTTCTGTGTAACGGATATATTATCAATTAAATAGTTACCCAGCGACAGAATCCGACAAAATTTCAGACATCAATAAAATTATAAATTAACTAGCTTCTAAAAAGTCAGAAAAAATATGAATAAACATTTTTGTCTTTATTTTGGTTCAATTACATTTGCTTTATAATATTCAAGTTAAATCATACAAAAAAAAGACAATGCATGCTTCATTTAAATCTACATAATTACTTCCGGGTGGAAAGTTTGTCGGATTCTTGAATACAGGATTTTAGAATAACATTTTTAAATGTAATCAACAAAAAAAACGCTATTATAAATTAATGTTTTTCAAAACCGTATTTTGCCTGGAGTACATGTACATTACTCTACACAATTCATTTTATTTTAATACATAGTTTCACGCCTTTATCAGATAGGCAGAGCACATGAAACTTATGTTCCAGTCCCACTTTTAGCATAAATGTACCCACATTTAAAATCGAAAAAATGTGATATCGCAGTTATAGGTTGTGAGCCCCCGTTCAATCCTGCTCCCTTAGTCGACTTTTACGACACCCACGGGAAGAAAGGGGGTGGTGAAATTCTAACCCGACCCCACACGGAGAAATCATTTGAGATTTACTATCAATATTGCGTACTTAAAATTGCGTTGTTTCTTTATCGCTACATCCGATAAGTCGTTGTATGATATCGCAACGAGTTGGGCAGTAGTATGACGTTGTGTTTTAACTCAGATCCTAACCCCCCGTTCCCACTATGTCGTCTGTCGGGACGATTTTTTTATCGTGTGTCGTCGCCTCATACAAATTGGTGTCCGACAAGTGTGAACAGCTTCATATAAAAAATGTTCTGCCACTACGACACACGATAAAAAAAATCGTCCCGACAGACGACATAGTGGGAACGGGGGTAAGAGGTGGGTGATTTCCCATAGCCTACGTGATTGCTCCTAATCGCAAACCGTTTCCGAGAACGTCTCCAATGGCTCACGCGCGGTTGTAATTAAAATATAAATGTATGTACAATTTTGAATCTTATTCGCTGGACATAAGTACCGACGTATACATATTTATAGACGTGACTGCGACAACGCTTAGAAGTATTTAAAGCTTAATTGAAGTTATTTACAAGATCTGCATGTTATTCTATAATCATAATCGTAGCAAAGAGACGTTTTCGTAACGATTCTAAAAACATAACGTGTCATTTCAGATTAGCATAAATGGAACATTACTTTTTGCTACTCTCTAAGGCTTATGGGTTTGTTAGAGAACAAAGGAAACCTAATTGGAAGTGCAGACATGATTTACACTAGAAATATTAGTAGATATTCTGTAAAGAAACTTAATGATTGCCTTTAGATGTATCTAAAGACTTATTGGGAATTCCCTAATCCCCTTCCTTCTGTCATTAAGAAAACGGAACCACGACCCTTTGCAATGACAACGAACGAATTTCTAGTGCCATACCAACGCAGTATTCCCGCAAAAACATTGTTGCCGATTTCTTATCGTATACCCTACATTAAAAACAACTGGCAGATGTTCTACATTGTTTATGCCCACGTAAAGCGAGTTCCAGCGACGCGGCGGCCGTGACGTCCTGAAGGATATGACGTCAACGCACTGGTGCCATGTTCGACCACTGTTGACTGTACTTACGTCTAGCCGCTTTTTACGTCATTTGTACGTATTTTTACGAAGCGTTCGAGCATAGTGAGCAATGCAGTACCTAGTGAAGCAATCTTCGTAAGAGTTAAAGAAAAGCGTTTTCATGAGAGGCCTGTGCACAGCAGTGGGACGCATATAGGCTGATCATGATGTTGTGTCAAAACGCTATATTTGCTAAAAATACTTATTTGATTAGAGAAAACCTGAAGGTCTCTCTTAAGTAGGTAGAGAAAAGGTTTAAGACAACACGTGAGCACAGGACTAATTATGTCGTGATACGAGGAACCGTATCGTTCATAATTGGCACGGCATTCAGTTACAATTAATACCGCTTCCAGGAATGCCTGTGCCGTTAGAGTCAGCGCAATATTCTTGCAAAACAAAGTGACACATTTTTACTTAAATGATTCAGGTTTTTATTTATCCACATATTACGCAACAGCAACTATGGGGAAGGGGGAGTTTGCCAAACGTGACTACCAACTAGGTTACGCTAAAAGAATACTAAACTTCAAGCCAATCCGACAACAGTAAGGTCGAAATTAACTTGCAAGATTAGATTACTCTTGTAAAAACATAAGGAACTGACCAGTTAATCATCTACAAACTCGTAATGAAACCCTTCCGTGCTAAAAAAGTTTACACAAGATACGAGTTACGACTACTCAACAATCCACTGCCTTCCTGCTCGCGTGCCAAGACTTGGAGACCATAAAGTTAATGTAGACATACAAAGAAAATACCCGGAACATTCGTTACGTAATTGGTTGAAAATGGTTTGTTCCACTATCTTTTGCCCGCGACATCGCCCGTGTAGATTAGTTAACCGCCTTAAGGGGCGTTTGCTATTAAATTTTTCAGAGAGATAGTATTCATTATAATATTCCCATAATAACTTCCACTCCCCATTTTACCTTCTGGGTTAAAATTAACTAGTTATCCTGTGTCCATTCACGTATCTTAAACTTGCACAACAAATTTTATAACAATCGGTTCAGCGTCTCAAGCGCAGCTTTTCACAGCCAAAGTTTTACTGATGCATTATTCATCAGTTAACCTGTGGGGGTTCCCCACATATAATATCCCCACATAAAATGGGTGGGATAATACTCTGATAAACTTCGGTTCTTAAAGATTCTGAATGACTAAGCCAGACAATTATGGTTTTACATATAATGTGATCTAGAATACGCTCAAATATCGAACCTAACAAATAGGCGTCGCCCGTATTTTATTGATAAACACTTTTATTTGTTCTGTCAATCACGATACACAGATATTTACTTTAATATTGTACATAAGAACAAAGGATAAAGCTATCTACCCCAACTACAGATCATTAGTATTTACTTGTTCTGTGACCCCAACCTAAATCGACGAACCTTTATACTATATAAGTGCTCGGGAGAAATCCAAATAAATTTATTAGCGTGGTCCTGTGACTAATTTTAAACAGCGAATAAAACATAAAATGTCATATAAAATAAGCTGGGATCAGCCTAGTGTTTTAAGTATTTTTATCCTGCATGGCGCTTCAGTATCGCCATCCAGCGCGGCAATCCCGCCAGCCTTCTGTGGGCGGTGCACCCGAGTTCCGAGCTTCAGGCATTTTTATATTTCTAAATATATTTTATTTCGCTTTTAGTTATAGTTTATCTTTAGTTTAGTATACGTGTTTGTTTTTTGTTTGTATTACTGTAAATAAATATCCACTATCACATGAAAAGAGATTTTAATAAAAAAACTTTGGCCAGCTCTTCCAAAGGCATATTTTAGAAAATTGGTATGAAGACAATTCGCTCTGTCCCTTTTAAATATTCCTTCATCTTCCGCAGGTGTTGTTTCAATAGATATGAAAGAGAGAAATTATGTCAGAGTGAATTTCTTAGGTATCAAAGAACATTTGTAAGCGAGGAAAATTTTCTATGTGCACGACATTGATTGGAGAAACGACTCGGCAATGTAAACTCTCTGTACAAACACGATAACGGTCGCATCAAAAACAAAGGTTGGTTGGCTATTGATATCACGTTACACATTATCCAGCTCAAGTCAATAACTTGTGCACGCGGCTCCGCACGCACAGGATTCGCTGTTGTCCACGTTAATCCCCTAGCCTGATCCCCCAGGGGAAAAAAACGGTTAGGTTGTTAGTTGAACTGCGACCCTACAGCGCGCGAGCCGAGCGAGCGAAGCGAGCGTGACGCGGCAGCGTCCGGCGAAGCGCCATAACCGAACATTATCATTTTTTCCTAGTTGAATATAAAATAATTGCCGCTAATTCCCCTGGGGGATCAGGCTAGGGGATTAACGTGGATAACGTGCAGGATTCGGCCTGACAATTCCACTTCCTTGAGTTTTCTACGTGTGCTTATTTCATCACAAGTGGTTCCGTAGATTAGGCGCCGAAAGTTAACATAGCTAATGACGCATTTACATAATACTAGCTTCCGCCCGCGACTTCGTCTGCGTGGAACCGGGATAAAAACTAACCTATACTTTAATCCAGGCTATAAACTGTCCGTGTAAAATTTCATCCAAATCGGTTGAGCCGTGCGCGTGATTGCGTACCAAACATCCAAACATCTAAACATCCATTCCATTAGGAGATTGATGATATGTTGCGTTCTGCGTTATCTATATCCACTACCCAAAGGCTGTCTAGAAGAGATCCCTTAGCGATAAGTTAACCCATCGTTTACCTCGACTTAAAGCTTTATATTCTGTATCGTGTTCTTTTTTAGAATTTTGAGGTGTAAAATGAAGTGTTTTAATTCTATTTGTAATATTTGTATTGAATAGTGAGCCAGTGTCCGGTTCACTAGAGACAAACTTGTTTAATGTTGTATGTAATTTTTATTTATTTTATTGTTCAATATTGTTTGCTGTATGTTTGTGAATAAATGTATCTATCTTTCTTTCTTCTTATTTCTTTATAGTATTAGTAGGGATTTCCCTATTTCCATTCATTGGTACGGTCGCAGACAAAGATACGTTTACACTTTCCAAAGCTTCCTTTGTAACAAGGCGAAAATACATATCGACTGTATTCAGACAGTAGAGGAAAATCTCTCGTGGCAGCGAGGCACGACTCATGCGCATTGAAACGGTTAGGGCCCGTTGTATTGTAATAAAATATTCATAAATAATACCGTTATTTTCCTTATTGCAGTGCACTAATATTGTCATGTATACCGACGGAGTAAACAGGGACACCATTCGGGATGACAGAATCTGATGCCACTGCATGCCATAGGGACATCCCCACTTTTATGTCTCTGTCTTTCAAAATAAATGAAACAAAAATGCTAGGGATATCCCGTTATGTAAATATCTTAATATTCCTTGGCTTGCCTACGATAAGAAATATTATATGCGCACTTTATCCACAATCGCAGTTCGGGGATTGAATTTTTGAACTATGACGATTAGAATGCCAGGAAAAAAATCATACTAAAACTACGTCATATTTTGCTTAAAGAGTGAGTGAGACGCAATGCACATTAGACAAAGATCTTGGACAAGTGGAATACCACCATAATTGACGCCCGTTCTTAACTCATTCGATAGTTCCCTGCTACGCCGTACTCTAGAGCAGCTTAATTTCCATTTGTGGCGAAAATTGCCCGTAGCGACCGTAGCCCTCTAAGCAACATACATAATATACTCATACATAGCTAACGCATGCATATCGATTAGCGCTGAATGGGTTAAATACAAACAAAGCTACTTTTCCTCACAGATTCGAAGCCATCGTACCAACCTGCTTATACGTCAATTGCAACTTCTGAGGATACATCTCCTGCAGCCTCTGACACAACTGTGCAGCCGTCGTAGCCAATCTCGCCATCTTGCTCGCACAAACACTCCAGTCCAATAATCCGTCCTCCTCTAACACCAGGTCAAGCACCCGATAGCCTAATCCTCAACGATTGTCATCACCCACGCAACGAACAGAAGGGCACACGGTGTTCTTGTCACTAAGTTGTCATAATAGTTTAAATGTCACTTTTTGTCACTCTTAATTTAGTCATACTGATTAAATCACTTCACAAAAATATTTTCAATTTTGTCACAAAACATTTTTAAACTGACAACATAAAAGATGACATCTCCAAACCGTAGTCCAAAACGAAATTAAAAAAAAAGTTTTAAGAAAATATTCGCGCCTCCGTGCAATATGAATGCTTGAACACAACTGACACCGGCCAATCTCTTGCGGCGCGTTCGACAACACCGTCCTCCTCTAGTCCCGTTGGTGGGAGCGAGAGCGAGGAGTCGATGGCACGTCATAGAGATGCAAATTAATTTCTCACAGTGATAAGATTTGAACGTTGAGCGATATTTGATATGAAAGCGACACACGAATCTGCCCACGCTGTGCTGAATAAACAAAATAATCTATATTAATAATGCGTATCTATACGGTTTGGGTATAGGTACTTGGACCATTTTTTTTTAATATCCTTTGACGGTCCAATTACGTGTAGGTTTCCTAGATCCTAAGAACTTAATAAGAAAAACTAAATCAACATACCTACTCCTATTTTAACTGAACTTTAATTTATATTAAATAAATAAATCAGCCTATATACGTCCCGCCGCTGGGGTCCGAACGCTGGCCCAGTGCGGGTTGCGGACTTTGAATTTCTTCGCAGATGTATGCAGGTTTCCTCACGGTATTCTTCTTCAACCGAAAAACCAACAGTAAATATCAAATGATATTCCGTACATAAGTTTCGAAAAACTCATTGGTACGAGCCGCGATTCGAACCCACGACCGCCGTTTGACAGCCGCATGCCTGAACCACTACGCTACCGTAGCTTACTCTCAAGTACTCCTAAGTCTCATCCCAACACACATCGTAAGTTCACTTTCGACACTGTGACAGTAATAATAGGTATTACTAATAATTACACGGTTCAACTCACATATTAAATGTCACTACAGGCGACATGTTTCGAACTCTTCGGGAAACATGTCGCCCGTAGTGACATTTAATACGTGGGTTGAACCGTTTAATTATTAGTATTACTTCAACATGTCTCACGTTTGACAATGTTTAAATTCGAATGTGACAGCATGTAGATTGTAGGTACCCTAGTTCCTAGTTTTTTTTTGCAGTATAATATCTCTCTCAACGCGCTAAAAAATCGAACATACGACTAGACTCTGTTTTCATTGGAACAGAGTAAAATTTGAAGAATGAAGATATTTTTTTATACGTAATTTTCTAAGAAAAAAAAAAAACAATGGATCTTTAAACAATTGACGACTTCGACATGGCAACATTGGTTCACTATTGTTTTACTTTATTTTATGATCAATATTTTGTAAACCTACTCACATTCCCCGCATACCTCCGAGTAGGTACCACCTACGTCCTACGGCATATGTGTAACCAAGCTGAAGCAAATCATAAACGTGAAAGTTTGTATGTTTCACTCATTCACGCAAAAACGGCTGTACGGATTTAGATGCAAATTGGCATTGAGATAACATTGGATTAAATCATAGGATACTTTTTATCCCTAAAATCAACACCATAGAACAACATAGAATTTGATTTTACGCGGACTAAATCGTAAGCATTATGCTAGTACAACATACTCTTACTACAAAGGCCCGCGACTCCGTCCGCGTGGAACTCGTTATTATCGGAGGTCCAGCACAAACTTTCACCCCTCCTTTGACCCCCATAGGGGATGAAACCGGGATACAAACTCCATTCCATACGAAACTTCGTCTCAATCGGTTCAGCGGTTTAACCGTGATGAGGTAACAGACAGACAGAAATACAGAACTTCGCATTTATAATATTGGTATGGATGACTCTTTTAGACGTCTAATGCCCGTTGCACACGAGGGCAGAACAATGAGGGCAGAACAGTGGGCAGCACAGTACTGCTACTGTTTGAACGCACAGAACAGTACAGAACAGTACAGTAGAATTATTTGGGGTTTACCACTGACAGATAGTTTGCCTTCATTTAATTTTCAACTTTAACCTCATACTAATTAAGTAGTTATATCTAAATCGGTAGACGTGGGTAACAGTATTCTGAAAATTGCTTTATTTGTATGACATTAAAGATGAAAATTAAATGAAGGCAAACTATCTGTCAGTGGTTAACTAACAGTAATCTTGCTGTACAAGACAGTACTGTTCTGTGCGTTCAAACAGTAGCAGTACTGTGCTGCCCACTGTTCTGCCCTCACTGTTCTGCCCCCGTGTGCAATGGGCATTAGACGTATTCTACGGACACCTATTTTTGAGGCACACTGCATTAACCACGGGTAGGTACTTACGTATTCGTATGCCGATTCGATATTCGTACCATGTAACAATCTGATTTGCAACGGCGAGATCCTGATCATGCACACCTCTTACGTAACAGTAAACACAGACTGGCGCGGCCTGCGATGGCGGTCAATAGTAAATTTGAGGGCTAATGACAAGTTTACTATTGCGACCGCCGCGGCCAGGCCGCGCCAGTGTGACGCAAACATCCTGTCTTTTAATCCATGCTACAGCATTTTCAAAATGAGAGCACCCAACTAGAGTGTGAAAGAGATCGACTTTGTACTTAAACAAAAGAACGCTCCCAATCCCAACGTACCACAAACTCGTGTTATCGAAATGTTTTGGTCCGTATGTAAAAGAGTAAAAAAACCGGCCAAGTGCGAGTCGGACTCGCGCACGAAGGGTTACATAACATTTATCTATAATTATAGCGGCAACAGAAATACATCGGTTAATATTCAATGCAGATTCGTCGCTGTTGCTTGCATACGCGCTAACTTGCTGATCATGCTGTGTGCACTTGCCTTGGATGTCATGCTAGTCTATAAGCTATTCATAAAGAACCATTGTATCTCATAATGTATGATGTCTGTAAAGTGTACCTAATAAATAAATAAATAAATAAATAAATAAACATCATCTGTGAAATCCTTCGTGCGCGAGTCCGACTCGCACTTGGCCGGTTGCAGCTAAGTGCGGGCCGGGACGGTTTTTTTAGTATTTAATGTTATAGCGGCAACAGGCAACATCATCTGTGAAAATTTAAACTGTCTATCACGGTTCATGAGATACAGCCTGGTGACAGACGGACAGACAGACAGACGCACGGACGGACAGCAGAGTCTTAGTAATAGGGTCCCGTTTTACCCTTTGGGTAGGGAACCCTAAAAAAACGACCAGACCCCGTATCGTGGTCGGCCTTATCACACGATAAGTGGCAACATAGAGCGTCCGTCACTGGCTGACACCGTTCGATAGAACGAGACGAACGCTCCTATCTTGTCACTTATCGCGTGATAAGGCCGACCACGATACGGGGTCAGGATAACCAAAATCCTTAAAAGCTTGCACGATGGACCAGATCCAAAGAAGTGGCTGCAAAATCTGGAACAGCCGTAATGCGGCGCGCCGCGGACAATCTAAGCTAATGCGTTTAAATGTGTCGTGTGCGCAAATTTAATATAAAACGAATTTAAATAAAACTCACTTAATTTTGTTACAACTTTCAACCTATATTATTACGTTTAATGTTTACTTTATAATAAATATTTTGAATATAAGGTCAATGTTTAGTTAGCGACATTATATGCCGACGAATTCGCGTGTAAAATCGTTTACTTAGCTATAATTTTATGGATAATTATGGATAAGCCTTTATGGATAATTTGTAACACAGAATGAATCGCCTATCTGAATTGTATTGATTCAGTACACGTTTGTAAACACGTTAGTCACTTATTCTGCTTTGCCAATGACACACAGGATAATAAATGTATTCAAACATTAACATAAAATGTAACAGACCGATTTAGTTCTTGGAATCGCGATATAGGTCACAATACGACGACGCGTTCTGACGACCGCTTTAGCCTAGTTGGTAGTGACCCTGCCTACGAAGCAAGAGGTCCTGGGTTCGAATCCCGGTAAGGGCATTTATTTGTGTAATGAGCACGAATATTTGTTCCTGAGTCATGGATGTTTTCTATGTATTTAAGTATTTATTTCTCTATGTAATTATGTTTATCGTCGTCTAGTACCCATAGTACAAGCTTTGCTTAGTGTGGGACTAGGTCGATTTGTGTAAGATTGTCCCCTAATAATAATATTATAATATAACAATAGTTAAAGCTGCAATATTGAGGGAAGAAATACAGTGTAAAACCGCGGGATCTAAACAGGTCATTTCGATACGGGAAGCCCGTGTTTCAGACACACACACACACACACACACACTGCACACGTTTTATTCCGCGCGGAAAATGAGTCTCATCCGACACTGACAGACGGTATCGAGTTAAACTGCAACTTCCTTGATTATTGTTGGAATTCTGTTTTCTTAACTTTATTGTAAACTAGCTTCTGACCGCGACTCCGTCCGCGTGGAAATCGTTTATATTGCAGCTCCATACAAACTTCAACCCCCCATTTCACCCCCTTAGGGGATGATTTCCAGGATGAAAACTATCCTATGTCCTTCCCCGGGATTCAAACTATCTCCATACCAAATTTCATTGCAATCGGTTCAGCGGTTTAAGCGTGAAGAGGTAACAGACAGACAGACAGCCACACTTTCGCATTTATAATATTAGTATGGATAGTATGGATTGTTATGCTGCTCGCCAGTTCTATTAGCTTGAACTTGGCTTGACACGCTACCTAGATGTGGCCTATTTGCAGCTTTTTGAAGTGAAAACTTCTTTAGCGGCGCTGTGCACTTTTTGTGATGGGGAAAAATTGTTAAACTCGCCACAGGTCACGTGACCGTAAGATGTCACGTGCCGTAAGATTCAGATTGAAAATCCTAAGACGGACACGTGACCTGATCGAAAAACTGTTACAATGTCATTGAGTTTTCACTTCTGCCGGCACTCCCGGAGTGCAACCCGGTCTTTTTTTTGAGTTTAGGCGTGACTGGCAGCAAGGATAGTAGCAACGGGTAATTCTCGACATGTTCAATGTCTGATATTGTAATTTCGGAATAAACAATGTCTCGTAGCACGTAACCATAGGTGAACTACTTTAGAACGTTCCAAGCGAAGTTTTAACGCCTGTGTTGTGACCTTTACAAAATCTATATGAAACACCTGCGATCGTAATATATTATTCCGCGGCGGAATTCTGACCGCACCGGCAATCACCTCAAATTCCGCTACAGCCTTTTTGTGAAAGGGTCATAGATATTGTAAGGACTGTAAAGAGTAGCGGGGATGTTAAACAGAACGCGCTCATGCGCCTCACCTCACTCGTCCGTCACGCGTATCGAAACTATGTAGTTACTGGGTCGTTCTTATTTTTAACCGACAATGAATCGTCTTTTTTCTGTTGTGTGTAGTTTTTCAGAAAATACTGTGGCAGAGTGGTCGTTTTCTGCGGAGACCACATTTTGGAATACCACTCTGTCACGCGACTCTATGGAAAATTCACCATAAAGAAAAAACATTATCGCCACCGAAAGAATCATTAATTAGTCCTAATAAAAAATACATGCAACGTTAATTAAAATCAAACATTAAAACCATAATTATCAATAGTTGAAAAACGCAAAAAAACAGAAAAAAGACGATTCATTGTCGGTTAAAAAGAAGAACGACCCTACTACATATCGCAGCGTCAAGATATATTAGTGGGTGATGGATCTGGTAAGATTAAAACTAGTTATAGAATATCGGGGCAGCGAAATTCCGCTATATGTGTCGGGATTTACATCACACGAGACACACGATGGCCGATCAGACTTGATCCCGTTAAATAGTATTTTCAAAAAGTCGTGTACAACGGCGAAACCAGGGCGCTATACTGACCGGGGCTGTTAACTGATTTCTCGGGAACTTGTTTCGTATCTTTGAAACATCTAAAAACGGTTTCATACCCCGGCTCAGACATTAGCCCAATCAATGTGGGAGACAGACCCAAGCTATCACGCAAGTTTTCAAAAGGTCTTCACCATCCATCAGCGTGGCCGTCCATAAAAAAAATCTAGTTCTTGAAAAAAAAAGACGAACTTAGCTCTAGCTAAGTGTAGATACATAATGTGGCGTCATACAACGCCACTGTTACACAAACAAAATGTAAAAGTTTCTGTTATATTCTTTTGTTGACATCCCTTATTAATTTGAAATAAATTATGACCGCCTAATATTTTTTTTTCGTACGAGTATAAATTGCATGTATTTGATTAAAAATACTCCTCTTTGACTAGAGTATATACATATATACAGTTAATTTTCAGTACTATCCAAAAACCCGATGAACTTGTTAAGCACAGGAACATAAAAGGTACCTACTCTTTATAACAAGTTATTTTTATTCGGTGACGAGCTTTGGCACTATTTACTTATTCTCTTTGCCTCGACCCATGCCATGCGCCACATAAGTGATCCATTAAAAAAAAACATACAATTCATCGACGTGATTGGTGCTAACTGGCGACCATCCCGATCCGCGTTCGTGACCGACCAATCAGAGGGCAATTGACACTGACGTTCTAATTTCAAAAAGTTCGGTTGGAAAACTAAGGATTTTCCGCCGTAAACTCGTATGTGATGGATGAGAGGCTGGGATCGTTCCTTTCGAATGGTAACGATAAACGGGGCTGAAAATAGACTAGTTTAAATGACGACTGTTAAAAACAAATACGAAAGACATATGCAAAATTCACTTTATCGAGTCAATTTAAAAGATCGCCATAGCACGACCTAGAACACACAAAAAGTCCGAGGAAAGCATAGACAATATTTATCTACTTTTTTCATGTAGTGTTGCAAGGATCAACTTTTTATCTATGATTTATAGAAACATAAAGCTATGTTCAGACTTGTCTTGGACAACGACTATAGCGGGCATGCGGACATTTTTGTGAAAAGTTGCGATGTCATCAACGAACGCATATATTATAGAAAGTTGAAGTGCAATTATCAATAATTACACGATGGGTTATTACCGCTTGTTCCCACAAATTTGTTGCCATTAGTAAAAGCTTTTCCCATCTAAATATTCCCACTAATTCCCAGTGATAACAGCTGGGGAAAATGTAACCTGATAATTATGACGAACCTAGACGAGCCCATTGGAAGTGTACCTAAATAATCAAAAATTTGTAGCCAATTATCCACTTTGGCACTCATTGGGGAAGGTCGATGTCCAGCAGTGGACGTCTTTCGGCTGATATGATGATGATTACACGGCTGATGATTTCTTCAAATCGTCCAATAGATGATGCCTGATCGCAGTGATCGCTTACCCAAATCGAAACACAAAAAACCTGCTTGTTGACTAAACTACAAAAAAAATATGCAAGTATAATTATCTCGTGACTAACATTCCATAACATACATATACATATAAGACTGGACATGTAAAATACTAGTATTTTATCAATATTTTTTTTGTGGACTATAAACATTAGTGTCGCCTCTGTTATTCTTATACTAAACTAGTAAACAATTTGTCCTATAATTGATACCCCATTAGTTCATTAGTAAGATTATGTTACTTTACGTCACTCCGGGCGGTAAGTGAGATTTACCGGCCACGGGCGCAGCGGCAAACCTCCCTTCACACCCAGGAGAAGACGTAAAATTGTGTACCTACGCACCACGGGCGGCAATTCGTAAAGCCCCAGATCGCATATTTATTAAACACCTGCGATCTGGGTCATTCACGAGTTCACCGCCCTAGGTACGTAATGTACTATTTGTTTACATACGCTTCCTTATGTTTTGTTTATGGACTTTATGGCGTTGGGTATTTCCGATTTAGGTTTCAGATTTTCCTTCACATTTTAGCGTTATCCAGTACCTAGATATAAATGCTGGATGCGGGTGGCGCGGGACCGGTCACTTTGGCATTCTTTGGGGGAGGCACATGTCCAGCAGTGGACGTCTTTCGGCTGATATCGTGATGATGATGATGATGAAATATAAATACGTATCTTTCGCTTTAGGTACATATGTGTTAAGAGTCCTCAGTACGCTCGACTCAAGTCGACCCTCCATACAAACACAGTTTTGTTCTCATTTTAACATTAAAACGGCATACTGGAATAACATGACACTTTTTACACACAATGGGATCCGCTATGTTTAAGTCGGAAACTATAGTTTCCGTTGCTAGAAATAATGAAAAAAAACAGTCCAAGTGCGAGTCGGACTCGCTCACGAAGGGTTCCGTACCATTATCTATCCTTACTAATATTATAAATGCGAAAGTGTGTGTGTGTGTGTGTTTGTTTGTCCTTCTTTCACGTCGCAACGGAGCGTCGTATTAATGTGATTTTTTGTATGGAGATAGTTTAGAGGCTGGAGAGTGACATAGGCTACTTTTTCCAGCGCGAAAACATCTAAATCCCACGGGAAAATTCAATATGTTACATTTTCCTATAACCACGCGGGCGAAGCCGCGGGCATCAGCTAGTTATCTATAAAAACAACAAAAAAAAATCACGTTTGTTTTGTGGGAGGGAGCCCCCTTAAATATTTATTTTATTCTGTTTTTTAGACGAGGTCGCGGGCGAAAGCTAGTAGATTATAATGTATGCTACATAAGGTTTTACATAATCTATGTACAATTAAGATCATGTGGTCATGTCATTTTACTAGCTCACGTGATTCCCATACAAATGGTAATGCAAGCCGTAGATCGTTACCCTTTGTACCCTTAATACAGCAATTGTTTAACAAGAATCTTATTAGCATGTAATTAGCGGTGATGATCGTAATAGTTTTGGAGTCACGAGTTAGGGCTCCATGTTGGTCGGAGGATGTTAGCGGGCTTAGAACTTTGTGACAGTATTATACCTGGCCCCTATTTCACCAACTTGACAATTGTCACCTGACACTGACAATTCGCCATACATTGCTTGTTCTAGAAGTTAAGGTGGGCGCTAGGGTACTTGTGGATCCAGCAATGTACGGAGAATTGTCGTTGTCAGATGACAATTGTCAAGTTGGTGAAATAGGGGTCTGCTAGTACTTCTACTACAGTATTATGTCAGACTGACTGTGAGCATTGGAGTATTAAACCAGATTCAAACATTAGTAATTATTATTAAGGAACATTTTTAATGTTTTTAAGATTATTTTTGCCACTGTTCACTTTTAATTAGATAATATATATTTGCGGACAATCTTATACAAATCGACCTAGTCCCAAACTAAGCAAAGCTTGTACTATGGGTACTAGACAACGAGAAACATACTTATAATAAAATATATACTTACATACATAGAAAACATCCATGACTCGGGAACAAATATTCGTGCTCATCACACAAATAAATGCCCTTACCGGGACGCGAACCCAGGACCTCTTGCTTCGTAGGCAGGATCACTACCAACTAGGCTAAAGCGGTCGTTGATCGAATTACAAAAAAGATTACACGATCAGCAGAAAAGACTACCACTCATCATCATCATACCAGCCGTAAAACGTCCACTGCTGGACATAGGCCTCCCCCAAAGAGTGCCACAATGACCGGTCCTGCGCCACCCGCATCCAGCGGACTCCCGCGATCCTTACCAGGCCATGTGCCCACCTTGTGGGGATCACTAAGTTCAATCAATTAATTTAAGGTTTGTTTACCTCAAGTCTATTCAAGAGTGGTGGCTGCGCAAGCCACAAAACATTATTCAATTTCCGAAAATGTAATTTCTATTAGGTGCCTAAGGTCACGGTCTGAACGCCAGCGGGCAGCGGGGCGACGAGCGAGTGCATACTCTGATCCAGTTCAATCAGAACGCCCGCTGATCGCCGCCTAGGCCCTGGTCTGCAAAAAACGCCGCAGGTCGCGTCCGGCGTTTGCTGAAAGCCGCGTCCTCGGGACGTGGCGTCCAGCGCAAACTGCGATGGTCACTCTAAGACGCGGCTTCCAGCGCAAAATGCGATCAGTTTCTCGCACGCGCTAATGTGAATGGACGTGAATTGATTATGGATGAACAGACAAACTTTCTTCCTAACGTTTGTGTTTCAAAACATTGTTTTTATAGTAATTCGTCTTGCTCATTTGTAAATTTCACCAGGTTTGATGACAAAAACGCGACGTCCGTGACGCCAGAATGCTCCGAAATTGCTGCGTAGGCGGCGTACGGCCTATGGACGCGCGCTCGTGCGCCGCGTCTGGCGTGTGAGAGAGACCACTATAGTGCATTTCCATAGTAAGCATTTTCGTACGTCGCGTACAGCGTACGCGACCTACGGCGTTTGCTGCAGACCACACCGCCTAAAAAGTTTTTAAATATGTACATGGCTATCACAGGACGGCCCAATAGTCCAGGCAATGAACTGACAACTTGTATGGAAAAAATTACAATTTTGGAAATAATTTATAATAGCTTATTTTTTATGTGTAACTGATATATTATCAATTAAATAGTTACCCAGCGACAAAATCCGACAAAATTTCAGACATCCAAAAAATGATAAGTTAACTGGCTTCTGAAAAGTCAGTAATAGTAGATTACTGCAGAGGCCGTGAAGTAAGGGATTGCTGGACGAGGTTAGGGTAGAGTCGTAGACGAGGCCGAATACAACGAGTCCAGCAATCCCTGTTCCGGCTGAGGATTGTATAGTACTTTTCTCAAACGATGTGAGGAAATATTAAAATTAAAATAAATACTAGGTAATCAATTAAATAATAGGTAATTTGCGCCTTTTTTATTTTTTAAACATGCCATTGGAACAAGCCGTTCGAGCACCATGTTTAACCGCACATAAAGTATAGTACCATAGATTATTTTTATTTTTTTTATGAAGCAAGTATGCTTACAGTGTCTAGTGGTGGTTGGCAGTATGTAAATTTTCCTTTGTCAGTTTAATATTAGTAAGCAAATTTAAAAAGTTAGAGTAGCGGACAATAATGGTTTTACTTAGGGTTTTCATACATTACTTCTTGGCGTAAGGCCAAGAAGTAATGTAGGGAGCCATAAATAAGAAACTTCACGTCTTCATTTCGTGATAGTAACGCGTACATTTCCGAGCATGTTTGAGAAAAAATATTAATAAATGTTTTTGTCTTTATTTTGGTTCATTTACATTTGCTCTATAATATTCAAGATAAATCGTACAAAAAAAGATAATGCATGCTTCATTTAAATCTACATAATTACTTCCGGGTGGAAAGTTTGTCGGATTCTTGACTAAATCATCTTAGAATAACATTTTCAAATGAAATCAACAAAAAAAACGCTATTACAAATTAATGTTTTTCAAAACCGTATTTTGCCTGGAGTACAAGCGCAGTGTTGCGGCGACATAGACTATCCGTCTCTTTCTAAGCGTTTTAATTAGAACGCCCTCTATCTCGCGGGCTCTCGTATGATAGCCATGCTGATCGTGGCCTAAAAATGGACAAATATCTGATGACAGTACTTATAGCCAATTAATGGCCTGCGATAGATAGCGATAAGTGGAAAAACCAATACACGATTATGCAATCACACCCACGGGCTCTCGGTGACGGAGATGATCGGTTATTAGAATACACCTCCACAACGACAGACCGGAGTAGTTTGTGATGTCACACATGTGATATGAGTGAGATTATCGTGAATGACAACTTAGGTGGATGTCACACTGCGCCGCACCTCCGTCCGGCGAAATTTGTATGCAGCTCCGCACCTCCGTCCGGAGATGCGGAGCAGTTTGACGACCGCCTTAAGGCGGCTACCTCGAAATACGGTATTTAGGATACCGGTCCGATGCCCTAAGCAAAAAAAACCTATTACCTATCTCTTGTTAAGCCTGGTGTTTTTTTAAATTTTTGTTACCTCAGAACTTACATTCGTAGCAATGAATGAAGTGCCAAGATACTTCTGAGATCCTTGAGGAATCGATCGAACTCCCCAAATATTAATTGGCCCACATATAGCGACTTGGGTTTCTGTAATAATCAACGCATTTGCTCTCGGAAAGCAGTTCATATGGTAAAGTGGAAAGGCAATGTTCATGTATGCTCCTTGGCGAAGTACTGAATTGAAAGCGGATTACACTTTTATTTAAAGTAAAGTTGTTTTTGGTCTGTAATGAAATCAACAAAGAGTATTTTATTTTATTGTCTTGTACACTTCCTTGATCTGAGAAAAAGTCCCTGAATGACAGCATAAGTAGGTGCGATGCGATGGATGTTCTATCGCGGATACACGACAGTATCGCGTCGCATAACGAAGGAAACCTCTTTTTGAACGAGAGAGCGAAGCGAACAAAGTTCTCTCCTTCAGTTTGGGCCAACATTCATTCGTCCAGATGTCCAGCTGTTCTCCTCTACAGGTAGCATTTCTCAACTGATTCTCGCGAAATTATGTGAGCAGGTTCGATAATAACATAGTTTTTTATCGATTCAGTTTTTTTTTTAATCCATATATCGAGTTTCACAGCTTACAAAGCCACTAGTAGTATTACGGGCACGTTTGTTGCGCTAATAAATAAATAAATAAATATTAGGGGACAATCTTACACAAATCGAGCTAGTCCCATAGTAAGTTCAATAAGGCTTGTGTTATGGGTACTAGACGACGATATATTTAATAGATAGAAATACTTAAATACATAGAAAACATCCATGACTCAGAGACAAATATTCATGCTCATCACACAAATATTTGCCCTTACCGGGATTCGAACCCAGGACCTTCAGCTTCGTAGGCAGCGTCACTACCCACTAGACTAACTGGTCGTCAAAATCCGGTCGGCTAACAAGCGACATGATAACGCATCCATCGCTTTCTATATTGCGGTGTCAGAAAGAGCCGAATTATCTTCTTTGTCACACGATACACGCAACCATCCGTCTATCACTAGATCGCGATATAGATTATCCGTCCCTTTCTAATTACAGCACCAACAACAACAACTGAAAAGAAACTGGTAGCCAGCCTCGTGCTAGCCGGGTATCATAGGCCCGCACCTCCACGCCGGGCCCCGAAACCCGTGCCTACGAGAGGACTGGCATCGACTAGGCTGGGCCCATATCGGGCTAACGAGCCATTGTGTGCACTGACGTCAATGTAGCCTTATTGGTGACAAAGGATTTGGGACGGCTGAGGTCAACTGATTCAATAGGCTGGGAAAGGGGTCCATGCGACCTAGACGCGCATTCTTTGGAGATTAGAAGGCATTTGTTTTTAGACGGGCGGTGAAGTACTTATTTACACCGCCCGCGGCTAATAGGATATTATTAGTTACTAGCGTCCCGCGCGGCGGCTTCGCCCGTGGTTTGGAAAGAACGTAGGCAATCCCGCTGGATAAAATATAACATAACCAATCCAGAAATTCCATTTTACACGCAGGTGAAATATTTTTTTAAGGGGTACCGGATATTATCCAAAACCCTTTTCCTCTTTATAATATTAGTACTTATAGATTATGATGGTTATTAGGAAGGCTTCCTTGATTACTGGACCAGTGATGGGCATAATGTAATCGACTAACGATTAACAATTAAGATTAACCTACTTAATCGCGACTGACGATTAAAAATGACGATCAATCTTAGTCGTAAGAGTTTCGACTAATTTAGTCACGATTAAATTAATCGTCGATGAAATACGAGCGACTAAATCTTTAATCGATTGATTGATTTGATTAATTTTCTCTCAATTGATATCAGGAATGAATAAGCGCTCTCGCTCTTTCATACATCTTTCTCTTTCTAATTTTCTACCTGGGTCTCATCTAAGCCGTAAGTAAGCCCTTATCTAGGGGACCCTTAGAGTACTGCACTGTGTTACTGGAACAAGTTTATATCACACAGCATACCTACTAGAATGATTTCCAAGTGTACAATACATGACAAGACATATTGAATTTATGTAACGTGCTGTGTTCCAATTTTATATCGAGATTTAATCGTGAAATTTAGTCGATTAAAATGACGATTGATCAATCGTCAATCGAACTAGCGCGCAGCGCTGTAGGTGTCTGTCTGACACCTCGGCATAATGCTGAGACAGCGACCGATTCACTGCCGCGAAGACACACACATTATGTGTAAATTGTATTGCAACCGGTTAGAGAGATATGATTTTAAAAGTTTCAAAATGTTGCCTCTAATACCATAACTATCGAGTTTATCTAGCAGTATCTCATGATCTACATGATCAAAGGCTTTAGTCATGTCCGTAAACAAGGCACAGATTGGTATTTTATTGTCAAGGCTTTTTTATTTGTACTCCCTTTGTCTCTGTGTGTCTTTTGCGTAGTGAATAAATGTCTTCTTTCTTTCTTTCTTTCTAACTATGCGACGATTAATTTAATCTTTTTTAAATTAATCGCGATTAATTTTGTGACGATTGATTGTATAATCATTAATTAGTTGATTAAAAAATTAATCGATTAATGCCCATCTCTGTACTGGACCTTTTATTTGATTTACATTCACTATTCCAATTCCAATTACAGTTTTACAATAATCCCAACCACACACAACCAGTATTTTTTCACAAACGACATATCAATTGTTGAATATAAAATACACTTATGCCCGCATTAAATTAGTTTAGCCAAGAATACGTCATTTCGTCCCACCGAAATTTCCGTGAAGCCGAATTTCAATGTAACGATTCTATGACATCATCATTAATGCTAGTTTTGTAAACTGCCGATAAAGAATACGTAAACATTTACAGCCATAGTCAATTTCTCGAAAGTACGAGCGTAAATAGGAATCTATACTTTGAAAATTACTTTGAAGGAGGATTTCGCGAAATGTGGGCGCCATTTTGTATCCGCGGTTAATTCGTAGAATAAATCGGTTTGATGTATTTTTTTTTCAAAGAAAACTCTTGGACATATTACAGGTACTAACGTTATGTTCACACGATTTTAGAACAGTTTGCTTTGGTTATTTATAACAGGACAGTAATATTAGCACTCAACATTTTCGTAGACCGTACCTACTGTACCTAATCCTGTCATACACACATAACTACATATAATCACGGATTTCCACTTGCTACGATCTTGACAAACCTTTCTTGCTTCAATCACTTTCATGACATTCTTCATACATGTTCCTCGGTTTAGGGTACGATGTCATTTCTGGTATAAATGCTAACGGAGATTTTACAGAAGTCTTTCAGATGGAAATAACGTAGACTCTCAGCTCATTAATCTAGTCTATAATTAAGACAGAACTGCATCTCTTCGGACTAAACGTTAAAAAAAAGCAGAGACAAATTGCCCAACACACGCGATGAAGCGGAATTCGTGGCAACAGACCATAATTTAACTTGTACAATCAACTCTGCAACAATTTGTTCCCACCGTTGATGTCAGAGAAGTGCTGTTGGCGCTAGAACAGACATGAACACAGTGTTGGTGGTTGGTCTCCTATCGCAATCACTAAATTTCATTACCCAAATGTACCTATCGTTTGCCCGAATTTTCATTTAGGCAAACAGCAAGATTTCTCGTAAACCGCAAAGTTCGATTCTTTTTAAATACTTATGGTGTAGAACTTAGGTTAGGTATGTTTTATAATAATCCGAAAAAAAACATAGTTTCAGAGAATAGCGGCTTCTTGCCGAAATAAAAATTCGGACAAGTTGGGAAATTAAATTTAGTGATTGCGATAGGTTACCAAGTGTGATCATGTGATGCAAGCGTTTGTGGTGGCATGCAGAGGGTTGCAAATGTCACAGGGTTTTCAAATGCATTTGTTTTGATAAATGGATATGTTAGGTTTGGTTATAAGTACTGAGAGTAAGAAATAGACTTTGTTTTTTTTTACATAACATAGAGGATCATTGTAGTAATTTTAGCCACGTTGACTATTCCTTGTAGGAATAATTCCTTGTAGGAATAGAAGGCATTTAAAAAAAGACCGTGACATCTTACGGTGTCACCCTAAAAATGAATTTGGCGCAAATTTATAAACAATTATCAATTATTTAGGCGGACGGGCCGCGGGCGTGTTGGGCGCGACAACACAATACCAATTTGTTTTTGCCATTGCCAAATATTTTTCAAAGCTTTATCTCTTTAGGAATAACGTCTAAATTCGAACTATTCGAATTTGCAAGAACAGCAGACGGCGGTGGCGACCAAAATATCAATTTGTTTTTGCCGTTGGTAAATATTTTTCTAAGCTTTATTTCTTTAGGAATAACGCCCAAATTGGAACTTTTCTAATTTTCTCAATAGCAAAACGGTGAAGGACGCGTTGGTTAAAATTACAAATTTATTTGCAGAATATGCTATTGCAAAAAGTGTTTAATGGCTTTATACTCTTACGAATAGCGTTCAGTTTTGAATGAAGTCGAATCGGCTAGCAGCAAAAAGTGACCTCCTTCACATCTGACGTCACAAAACTCTGTCGCGTATTTTTCCCCATCCCAAAAAGTGCTCAGCGCCGCTAAAGAAGTTTTCACTTCAAAAAAAAACGAATGTATTGGTAACGAGAACTTCACCATTTTGAAATAAAAACCCCGGAATTAGGTCACGATTTTTCAAAATTGAACCTTCTTATCCAAATATATTTATTTCAGAATGTAAGTAGTAACTTAAATTTTGGGCTTCGTTCAAGCATACTTTGCCCGCCGACTTGCCATATCCATTCCATTATTAACACTACTTCGATGTTCTGCTGACATCGATAATTCTGTCAGTTCCCACAAGGATGGAAACTGGACGATTATTCCTAACGACCATGGGCCGCAAAAACGTAATTATGTACACTATCAACGTAACTATCAATTACTCGGGCAATGATGAGAAGAGATTGAAATGGTGTGTGAAACCAGAAAAAAGTAATTGATGCATTGATTTTGTGCTTCAGTGTGTGTTTTTCTATTTTTTCTAGCTTCTAGGTGCTGATGAGGAAAATCTATTTATATCTGGATACTCTCTGTCGTCAGGGATAGGTTACTACCAATGCAATATCATTTTATTATGTGTCCGGATATAATCAGTTGCAAAAATATCTAGTACAGTAAAGTACCATAAATTCGAATATATTGACAATGACGCGCTCTATTGTCATCATACCCGCGTAATGGGGCTTCTAAAAGGGCAACATTTTTACGGCAATGTGTGGCCGGCAAGTATATGTGCATCTTGCTCTAGTGTACAAAGTCAGCGTACGACAGTAATAGTTGCCGGCCAGAAATTGCAGGATAATGTGGCCCGTTTAGAAGCCCCATAATAAAGATGTATAAATAGGTATAGTCTTCTAAACATAGGTATGTATATTATGTATGTCCTGGGACTCTTGAGGTTGGCTGACTTGTAAATAATACTAGACCAAGTCTGGTCTTCAACTCTGCATGCAAGTGTATAATTTCCCTATACTTACACAAAAATTATATACCTATAATAATTCTTACTGTGTGAAGCAGTAAAGTAGAATGCTGTAGTGTTTTTAACACTTTCGCATTTCGGGATCTTACCTGTAAACAAAAAATATACATAGGTAAGTACCTAGAAATAATGTATATTACATGAACTGAGTAGTTATTCTCCCCATCGGGCAGTGAAATTCAACCGAATCCCAGATTTCTTTAAAAGAAATCATTGAAGCAAACTAATATCTCATAATAGCTCCCTAAAAATACATCGGAATTCCTTATTAAAATAGTCATCTATTTCCGTGTGTGAAACTCGTGGGCGCGTGCGTCAGTGGCGACGTCTCTCGCATAGTAATACAACGCTAACTTACTCAAGTCGGTGGTAAAGTCGTGCAACTAACCTAGCTTCATATAAATTCTTTTGGAACTTGCGACGACAACGCCACAGGCGACGATAAAGTTAAGTTTGTAAAGAGTTTGCCAACTTATATGAGTAGGTGGTAAAGTCAGGAAACTAATCTAGCCACATACAACTTCCATTGAGCGTTGCGACGACCACTTCACTCGAGAAGGCGAATATAAGTTTGTAAAGCGTTTACAAACTTATTCAGCAGGCGGAAAAGCCGTGAAACGTCTATTGTGATATCGCTGAGAACAGCAAAGTAAAGTTTGTTAGTTGGCTGCAAACTTATGCACTAGGCGGAAAAGTCGAGTAACTAACGTGGGCATGTACCACTTCTGTTGGGAATTGCGATGACAGCGTCACTGGGTATAGCAAAGTCAAGTTTGTTTGTTAATTGTTTGCATTTATATGTTAGTAGGCGAAAGTCAGATAACTAAATTAACCACACACAACTTACAGGTAAGTATACATATAATGGGACTTGCGATGACAGCGTTGCTGCAAGCAAAATTAAGTTTGTCAAACTTAGGCCGCTTGTAGACGCGTTGTTTTCATCGGACAACGGACCGTTTTTTTGCCGGACTTGCAGTGTTGTATGGCTTATAATGAATGTGTGTACATGCACCGGACACTTGTCCGGCGACCTAATTTCGCCGCCTCCTTACTGCGCGACGGACACCGATCCGGCGTAAAGCCTGCTGTACACACTGGGCCAACGTTGGCGCGTGAGCAGAAGGCAGCTATGCGTTAGAGGGAGAGGGCTATAACTCGATCTCTTTCGTCAACATCCTCCTGCTCACGCGCCAACTTTGGCCCAATGTGTACAGCCGGCATAAGAAAGAGCGGTCATCCATGCCAGTGTATTGGTGTATGTAGACGCTACCGGACGTATCGCCCGTTTTCTATAATTTAGCCATCGTCTGCTTGCGCTTTTAATTAAAAATGGATGTTAAGCTGTATTCTCGTGTTTTATTTTATCATGTATCGCTGTTAATAAGAGTTGAAAAGTTTCTTTCTTCATCCGAAAATATTTGTAAAATTTCATCTTCTTCCAACCCCTCAAAAAGAGTATGAAATGCACCATATTTTTCCCTTTCCATATAGGATGCACCCTCAATTACCTTTTACGTATTTCTGTTTCTTTTTGCTTCTTCTTGTACAAATAGTATGGCCTACTAGTTTTTTTTCGACACTATAACACACGTGTAATCACTATGACGACCTGTTCAAAACTAAAGCACAGAAACTGCACTCGAAGCTAATTAACATCCATCCGGTACAAATATTACATATAGGTATACAAGTATATCCGTTTTTTGACGGGCCCTTGTCTGGTGAAAACAACTGAAGTCTACAAGCGGCATTATGCAGTACCAAGGCGGAAAACTCGTAGAAGTAGGGGCTCGCCCACTGTCGGCGACCCCGACGCCGTGCCACAGACATGTGGCCAAGCCCTAACGGGAGTGTATTGTATACAACAAGTATTGTGAAAAGACCTCTACAGTACATATCCTCTACGGCCTCTACGGCCTTTCTTTCTTTCTACAGGGACCATTCTGAAAACCAGCGCTGGGCATCCAAACCCAGCAAATGCTGAGATTGGGACCCATTGTACCGACTAAAAATTAATATTAAAGTTTAAGTTTAATTTTAAATATATCTAAAGTATATGGTGCTACTTTCCCGCACTAGTGCGGAAAAGAGCACTTTCCGTGCATATGTCGAAACTTTAAAGAGCCATATGTACAATAAAACGTTGTACGATACACGTGCGATTAGATAATTCGCAACTCGTGTCGATTTAAAACGCTCCCTTCGGTCGTGTTTTAATTTATCACCACTCGTTGCGAATTTCCTATTTTCGGCACTTGTATCGTAAATAACTATTTCCAATGGCCAGATGAAATTCAATCCTATCCAAGAAGAATGCTAACCGAAAACGCGGAGATTCTCAATTCGGTTTGTTTTTATATTAATTTTAGAGGCACGTGGGTTGTGTTCAAAATAAAATTAGTCGTTAATGTTGACATTATGAATGGCTTTTGAACCGTAATACACTGAACATTTTATTGTTGTTTTAAAAAGAAAAGGAGTAGGCGTTCTACGTATTTTGTTACTGAGGGGGCGTACCAAGCTTTTCAAAGAACCTGTGGAATACGAAGTACGAATATACAAAAGAGGATATCAAAAAAATCTTATTGAAATTGGATGAATGAAGCTTCAATCCAATTTATACCTGGTTGGATAGATACGTGGGTAGTAATGTAGATTTTTTCGCTTTATACTTAGGCATACAATTTATGCGCATAAATTATAGCCAGCAGCTTGTAGGCAAAAATAACATATGTTATTTTAATTAAAAAATTACACAGCTAATAACAAGCTTTCGTCGAAATCCATTCAGTATTTTTTGCGTGAAGCAAGAAATCTACAAACGAAAACTTTTGGGTTTCTATATTATCTTATTATCGGCTTGACTCCTTGGCGCTGCGTAGAGATGTGGCCTCGCTCTGCATTTTCTATCGCATGTATAACGGGGAGTGCTCCGAGGAATTGTTCGGATTAATCCCTGCCGCTTCTTTTCGCCATCGTCCAACGCGACAACATTACCATCCTCACCACTTAGATGGTTGGCAGTCCTCAACTGTGCGCTTCTCCAGAAAATTCCTGCCTCGCACAGCTAAACTGTGGAATGGATTGTCGCCTGCGGTATTTCCGGACCGATACGACCTTCAAACCTTCAAGAAAAGCGCGTACACCCATCTTAAAGGCCGGCAACGCACTCACAACACCGCTGGTGTTTCAAGTGTCCATGGGCGGCGGTAATCGCTTACCATCAGGTGATCCGTCTGCTCGTTTGCCTCCTATATCATTAAAAAAAAAAAAACCAATGTTATACAGTAGGTACCTACTCATCTCTCTTCTTCTTTAAGAGCTAAGTTCTTGTCGGTGTTGCTCATAATAAGCTCTCCATCTACTCCGATCCCAGGCAACCTCTTTGACATCTCGATACGACCTAACATCAACTCTCTTGTTGAGCTGCTCTATGTAGTTTATTCTAGGTGTTCCTCTTCCTCGCTTTCCCTCTCTCTTTCCTTCCATTATATTGATTATGAAGTTGTCATGTCGTATGAGGTGCCCTATCATCTCACTCCCTACTAGGGATTGCAAATCCGGAAATACTTTCTCAAATCCGGATTTTCGGATAATGGTTCGGCCGAAATCCGGACTTCGGATTAAATCCGGATTTTAGGAAGGTTTTTTCGCAGTACTAGAAAAAATAAACAAACAACTGAAACAACCCAAAAAAGTATTCAGTCTTTTTAATAAACAAATAATTATGTACACTTCTACGCAAATTTTGGAAACTGAACATATAACAATATAACTTCTAATTAACAATTAAAATAATTAAACACGTCTTTATACAGCGTGAAGTTTATTGACAATTCCCCAAAAAAAACAATGTTAAAAAGATTAACGCGTCAAGTCTTGAGTCGTTCAACTGCATTCTTAAGGTTAAGGAAAATGCTCTCTGTTAGAATACTTTAATAGTTTTAACACTAATATTATACAAATCCGAAAATCCGGATTTAGGTTTAAAAATCCGGATTTTGAAACGGATCGTGAAATCCCTTGAAAATCCGGATTTTTGAACTTCGAATAATCCGGGTTGCAATCCCTACTCCCTACCTACTCATAGGATTTCCAAATTCTGTCGATCAAATATAACCTACTCAGTTATAAGTATTCGATCAATTTTAAAACGAAACAAACTGTACTCTGTTTCCTATTACTGTCGATTCAAATTTCATTGGCATTTTTTCTTGTATGTCTTGAGGATAAAATATAGGTTACATGTCATGGCATGACCTATATTGTTGCATCACATCAGTTTATACCGAAGGTCCTGAAACACATGTACACGTTGAATATACTTAACATACGTGCGTCAAAGCAATATTTATGAGAATAAATTAGACTTAATGGCACATTGAAATTAACAGGGTTCACCGCGGTACAATCAACTTGTTTAGTTAGGACCTCATCTTAAGCGAAGTTCAATGGAATAAGGTTGCGTCAGTCTTACGGAACTTGTACATCGTCTTCTTAGGACCTAACTAACCTCGTTTATGCGCATGCGCAAGTGCGCGTCCACCGGTGTAGTGACTAAAGGGGTTTGGGTAAATGTGTAGTTATTTGCTTTAGATGAACGGTCACTCGTTAAAGTGGTATATTATGATAGATCTATTTAAACAAACATATTTTACATACTCTAAAATGCATCGGAGCCGAGATATTTGCAATATATATTTCCCCAGGTCATATTGAAAAGTTATAAACAAAATGTAAAACTTAAATATCTCGGCGCCGATATTGTTTAACGCGTTTAATTTTATATATCTATGCGTATTAAGAGGTCCTCTAAAAGATTATTACAAAAACATCCTTGGCCGCTGCAAAAAATAAAAACGACACGTTTTCTCATACAAGGTTACCCAATGCCCTTTGTTACGTAAACACAGATTTATTGCACATCTCTCGTAGATAGGAAGCCTGAAGCCTAATTTACATTACATTAACGTAAATGTTGGTGTTTGTAACATCTGTTAGGTGTTTCAAATGATAGGTCATTTTGTTAGGCCTAATAATATTCGTTAGGTACCACGCTTACTTAACACATTCAATGCCGCGAATCGCTACGCTCATAGCCGATCCCGTGGTTTTCCTCGGAAAACGCCTACGGCGTAGGCACCCGATATCGGGTTCCCGGAACTGAATGTGTAAATTTTAGCATTTTTAGATAGGTATAATACCTATGTAGAAAATTAGGAGTAAGTTGGTGCTCGAATGGAGGCCAAGGCTTAGCAAACGTAGTGTTGGCCGCCCTCCGGCCAGATGGACGGATGACTACAAAACCCGTGCGAATTAACTGTGCACCTCGCGCCACAGAAGTACGGAGCGGAGTGCACAGTTGATTCGCACGGGTTGTAGTGGAGGGTAGCAGGTGGTGACTGGATGGCGAAAACGGGAGAGCGGGTCTTGTGGCGTACCTGGGCCTGGGGGCAGGCCTACGTCCAGCAGTGGACTGCAATAGGCAGTAATATACAAATAATGTATTATTAGTATTATTGCCCCGTGTGCACTTGCCCGTAAAGCCAGCTATGCGTTAGAGGGAGAGGGCTATAATTCGATCTCATTCGTTTACGTAGCTGCCTCCTGCTCACGCGCCAACGTTGGCCCAATGTGTACAGCCGGCATAGTGAAGCAGTCGCGTCATTGGCACCATCTAACATTATTTGCGGTAAATTTAAACGCATTGTTCAAATAGCTGGCCGGCGGATGCGACGCGGATGACTCAATGTCGGTGACACTCCTCCCTAATCGTGTTAACAGTGCAAATTAGTCTGTGTACTTATAGATCATACAAATATTCCATGTAGGTATTATAACCAAAATGATTTAAACGCTGACGCTAAAAAGTCACAAAAACAACAAAGTTTTCGTTTTCGATAAAATTTGTTCTAAGTTTAAGGTTCGCTTTCCATACAAAACGTTATTTGACATTCGCAGGCTAACGGCGTGATACTAGAATAATTTGAGGAATTCGTTTGGGACGTGATACTTTGGGAAATCGACTTTTCTCAAAATATTCTAGTTTATAGAAGTTTCTTCTAGGAAAGGGGGGAATTACGCGCAAATGGAAAACCAATTTATGAAAGTTTGTTACATAAGTTTCTTAAAATATCACGCCCGCGAATGTCAAATAACGTTTTGAATGGAAAGCGAACCACCTTAAGCTACAGTGTGCTTACGTTACAACATAGAAATACATATCTGCATACATACCTACGTTCAGTCAAGTGTAAAAATATGGTTGCATACTTACAACTTACTCATAAATGTGTTTCGTCGCTCTTATGTCAGCGGATTAAGGTTTCGGTCCATATTTATGAGAGGATTAAATCGCTACATATTTTTTTACTTGACTGTACATATAGCTGCCTATAGGTATACACTTCAAACGCATAGCCTTCCTTCTGCCGACCTCTAGGCTGTTATTCGTTACGCGCTAATGCGGCTCACCCCGCCGGTCACCCGTCACCAAACTAGACCTCTACCTACGCTTAGTTACTTCGCATCGCGGTGTCAAGTTATAGTTGTGGGTGAACGTTGAGGTGAGCTTAAAACAAGTTACAGAATAGGGGGGCTGTTAAAGATGATGCTGTCTTTAAACGAGGGCTCCCAAGACATGTGACTTAACGACGTTTAATTTTATAGGATATTTTTATTTTACACTTAAGTAATATTGCTTAGCACCATTAGGGTCGAAAGGCATATCAGGGCAGTTATTCGCTACGCGTTAGAGCGGCTCACCCCGCCGGTCACCCGTCACGAAACTAGACCTCTGCCTACGCTTGGTTACTACGCATCGCGGTGTCAAGATATATTTGTGGGTGAGCGTTGAGGTGAGCTTGAGCCAAGTTACAGAATAGGGGGGCTGGGATCGATATACCCAAGCCGTTTAACTTAAGATATAAAAATAACGACCGATGTCAAGGCATAACGATCGGACGATTCAATAATGTAATTTAAAAGACACACATACTTACCCATAACTACGTTGGTAGGGACATTAGGGACTAATCAAACAAGAAATCTTTAATACCCTTTTAACTAACGATTTTCACATAAAGGAGATAATTTTTTCAAAAGTGTTTTACGTGGTATCGCTCTTTCCAAGAGATATTTTTCAAAACTAAAGACATATTCAATATTAATTTGCCTTTGTTTTAATTGTGTGCTATTCATTCAAATTATCATTATGTTTTGACGAAGTTTTGTGGTCTTGAATGTACATTAGGTTAAGTACTTATATAAAAATATTGAGTAGGTACTTACCCTTTTTTTACCATTTAAAAAGTAAAAACTAAGTCGTTGGGAATTTAAATATTCTCTTCAACGTTAAATTCCAACTTCAAATGTTAAGTCAACTAAAACAAAGTACCTAATACAGTGCTAAAATTCCTCACCTTAAATTCTGTTATGAAATGACCTGTCACTGTCACCTTGTCGACTAAGAAGCGACGTGACATATTGTATTCATAGACACACTCATAAGGAATATCGACGCCATGAATCACCCTGGAATATAACCCACTTCAAACGTAACTCAAACCTTGTAAAGTGGATATGAGTATCCTCCTTACAAGTGCTGGCATTGCAATTTACACCTTGTAACTTATGCAATAAAATTGATATTGGAACAGAACGTTTAGTTACACCTCCAACCGACAATTTTACTACAAGGAGGTGAACGGACGTTTACCGAAGCGCGTCGTGAATGGGACACCCAGGGCGAGTCGTATTGTAACGTCCGCTTTCTAGTCTCATTCAACCTTCCTTGCATCACGGCGGACGTAGCGTTCATATTAACGATGCCTGGTCAATGAGAGTTATGTCATAAAGGCTGTAAAGCCAGGAAGTTAATGGTCAAATTGTAAACAAATCGCTATTCGCAAATGTGCAATTGGGACGCAAATCGATAGTTTATTTCAACTTGCAGGGCTAGCTATATACCTAGACTCACGCGCGGGATAGACTATCCGTCTCTTTCTAATTAGAACACTTAGAAAGGTCTTTCTGATCCCGATTAATGCGTTCATTTCATATTGACTCCAACACCCACAGCACACAAACCGCGCGCGTCATAATTAACCAGCCTCATTTGAAGAATTCTAATTAGACAGAGACGGGCAGTCTAGCTATCTCGCGTGCGAGAGAGCGGTCTTGTGCTAGCCGAGCCGAAGGTCTATTTTTGTTCGTCGGGTCCTGTCCCAATTGCATTTCAATATGTTTCGCTCGTTTCGTCGCCGAGCTGACAGGTCACAACGAGCGAAATAAACACATTGGAATATGATTGAGATGATCTAAAGTGAGGTCCATTTTTGGTGACCACAAGATTCGCATTCTGTAATTCGCAATTTCCACACGATGGTATTACGAGCAAAAGTATCTTTATGAATGCAGTATAATTCAAAAATTCAAATTTTGAATCGGAGCTTATCGAGGCGAGACTAAGGGTAGCAAGCCAAACTGCCAAAAGCAGGGGTGCTCACCTGCCGTGACGATACGGCAGGTGGTGCACACCTGACTGCCACAGATACGATACCAGCATAATGCATTATTTATAAACGGCAACGTAAGAATATAGAGCAAGGCAATATTGCCTTAGAACCTTAGCCTTTCGCGTCCGTGCGAACTTGCTTTATTAAAAAAAAACATTTGATTTTCAAGCTTTAATTGGCGGCCTCAGACGACGTAGTTTATTAAAAAAAATACTGTATTCGATTTAAAAAGCTAGATTTATAGTCTACGCGAGTTTCATTATAGGAGGCGTTTATTTAATTTTAGTTTAATATTTGGTAGCATGCGGCTGTCAAACTGCGGTTGTGTGTTCGGATCCCGGTTCATACAGATGAGTTTTTCGGCCTTTCATCATATCAGCCGAAAGTCGTCCACTGCTGGACATAGGCCTCCCCCAAAGAGTGCCAAAGTGACCGGTCCTGCGCCACCCGCATCCAGCGGACTCCCGCAACCTTTACCAGGTCATCAGTCCACCTTGTTGGGGGGGGGCTACCCACGCCGCGCCTTCCGGTACGTGGTCGCCACTCGAGAACCTTTCCGCCCCAGGGGCCATCGGTTCTACGTGCTATGTGCCCACTGCCACTTAAGTTCTCAAGACGAGAGTCTTTGACCTGTGTGTGTTGCAGTGATGACATTTATGGCACTGAAACGTGGCCGCTTACTATGGGCCTCATAAGAAGGCTCAAAGTCACCCAAAGGGCAATGGAAAGGGCTATGTTGGGAGTTTCTCTGCGTGATCGCATCAGAAATGAGGCTATATGGCCGAATCGATTTCGGTCTTTATATACAGAATATCATTTGATATTTACCGTAAGCTTTTCGGTGAAGGAAAAACATCGTGTTTAAAAGAGTTCACCGGTCAAGGTTATATCATCAAAAGGCAACATACCATATGGATTATCTAATTTTTACTGCTAGTCTAAAAGTTGTTCATGAACTCTATAAGACGCAATACTGACGCGAATGCTATTTTAACTTTCATACAAACAAAGTATGATTGATGCGAAAGACGCTCTATGATGGATTACGTACATGTTAAAATTTTCCAAACATTATAAACATCAGTATGAAAATAAAATCTCTTTGCTTCGTCTAAGTACATTGTTTGAAATAAAATATTTCACAGGGTTGTTTTTTATGTAACACAGACATATAGCATTAACATAATTTTGGTTTCAGAACTGTCCTGCCATTAGTATGATTCAGGCCTTAAAGTACCTACTGCCCATCCTCCGTTTACAATAGCTGTCAAAATTACTATTGATTGACCGCCATCGCAGGCCGCGCCAGTCTGATTCAGGCGTAAACCTGATGCTGAAGATTCAATAGTAAACTTGACAACTATAAGCAAATTCCCTCCGCCAGAGCAGGCCGCGTCAGTCTGTGTGAGACTTTAATGATATCATAAAAAAGGTTAAAAAGTTTCCGACCCAAAAACACCTCACCAGACAATAATTTAGAAGTAGCCAGCATTGCGTTTTATCTTGCGTTAAATGAGTTTAGAAAACAAACTAAATCGAGTAACGCGGTGTTTTCGCCACCACTGTTTATTTACGGAGCGCTAAACAAGCAAGAACTACCGCCATAACGCTGAATAAAAAAAGTTTACGAGTCTCTGAATCAGAGGGCACATTAAATTGCGCGGGAAAAATACTAGTGTTATCTGGTTTCTGTCAAGTCGTGGTCAAGTTTCCATTCGGCCTTGAGGGTGAGGTCGCGATGCCCACAGACTAACCAGTCCGCCACAAGAAAACATCTACTAGAAATGTCAGATAATCTGTGCTCCAGTAGCATAGAGAAACGATAGAATAGAGGGACTCACTCACACATAGACCCATGTGTGACAAAGATGTAAGAATAGACAATACCACAAGTGGGAACGAGATACAATGTCAAATCTCCTGTCCCTCAGCGTATAGGCTTTTATGTTTGTCACCCGTCATACAGAGGCGTCTTTATGACCTACTAGCTTCTGCCCGCGACTCCGTCCGCGTGGAACTCGTTTATATCGCAGCTCCATACAAACTTTCACCCCCTTAGGGGATGATTTCGGGGATAAAAACTATCATATGTCCTTCCCCGGGACTCAAACTATCTCGATACCAAATTTCATCGCAATCGGTTTAGCGGTTTAAGCGTGAAGAGGTAACAGACAGACAGACAGACACACTTTCGCATTTATAATATTAGTATGGATGGTGCAGGGTGTGCGTTGCACACGGGCGCAGCGGTCCTAGGCGGCGCCGAGCCGTACTTTGTAACCATTCCACTTTGACCGCGCGCTTACTAGGGGGCGCTAGAGTAATGTTTGCACACGGGCGCTATACCTGGTGTCACGTAAAAAGAACGCCGAATGCCATATAAAGTCTATGGCCGCCAGCGTTCTTTTTACGTGAACTGAAGTCTACATGGGCTAGAGACGCCTCTGCTCTGCCCGTCAAAATATTGTGCTGAAACTGACTTCACGGATATAATACGACTAAAGTATATAGACATGAGAAGTTCAAGTTCAAGTTCATTTATCCAAGTACAATATAGATTGTGTCTGAAAACATTACAATACTTAAATCTAAGATAGGTAATAATTAATTTAAGACATTTATGACATCATGACATAACCTCACTCATTATATAAACATGTCCGAGGTAAAAATAATGTCAAGGATGTATTAGACTTCCGATCCTTCTCGATTTAGTCAGGTTAATTTACCTGTATCCCATTCGGGCATTCGCTAGGACTTCATTTGTTTCCTCTATCTACGTTCAGTAGCTTAATGCAAAAGTTCATATACTGTCACGATTTCACTTGAGTAGGTGCGGGTCACTATAGCAATTACCTCCCAGACTGTCGCATATATCTCGCCGCGGATCATGAGTTCGTATGGGTTGGTGGAAAAGCACCCTAAGTCACGCGAAGAATAAAGCCTGCATCACACTGGCGCGGCCTGGCCGCGGCGGACAATAGTGAACTTATCATTAGGTGTCAAATTTACTTTTGACCGCCACCGCAGGCCGCTCCACTCTGTGAGGGGCCTTAGGCGCCATTTCGAGCCACCAACCATGACAGTATTATGGTAACGATAGTTTTCGGCCGGAACAGATAAGTCCTCGATGCGCGTGTAGTGCCATCCAAGATAATTAAAAATGGCATCCGGTCATTACCGACTGGCGATAATTACTTACAGGAAATGCTTTATCGCTCTGTGATTTCTCTTCTTTTGACAGTAAAAACTTAGACCCCTTAAGTATAAAATGAGATATACTTAAGGCCTCCCACAGACTGGAGCCTGGAGCCTGGCCGCGGCGGTCAATAGTAAACTTGTAATTAACTGTCAAATTTACTATTGACCGCCACGGTTGGCCGCGCCAGTTTGTTGGAGGCAAAAAGAGACATGGAATAAAAAAGAAATCGTTTATTTTCTAAGTATATATTTTAAACACAGAAAAAGAATGAATGAATTGAAATTGATAAATACAGTTGAGCACTAGTTATACTAATTGTAAGTAGTCTTCTTTCAATTAGTTTTTATTTGTAACACGGTAAACACTATCTTTCTATGTTATAATTATAATTGACTAGCTTCTGCCCGCGACTCCGTCCGCGTGGAACTTGTTTATATCGTAGCTCCATACAAACTTTCATCCCCCAAGGGAATGATTCCGGGATAAAAACTATCCTATGTCCTTCCCCAGGACTCAAACTATCTCTATACCAATTTCATCCAAATCGGTTCAGCGGTTTAAGCGTGAAGAGGTAACAGACAGACAGACAGACACACTTTCGCATTTATAATATTAGTATGGAGTATGGATTATGGGTTAATATTGCTTATGTTAACCACTGATTCTACTGTGGTTTTCCGTTCCGCTGACATTACAAATAACTTTAGTTTTTAGCGATAATGTCAGGCAATTTTGCTTCGGCACGACATTTGTAGCAATTCCATTGTTAGAAATGATCATTGTCCAAATTGCTACAATTTAAACGAACGAAGCATAGAACAGATATTTCTTGAATGTCTCGGTATGTGATTATTAAATTATTCTGATATTTCTGATGCTGTTTCGCCAACGCATTCCACTCAGGTTATAAAAAAAGAATTGGCTGTATGAACCTCAACCCTTTCCTTTTTTTTAAAAAACCGCAGTAACTTCGATGACGTTATGACTGAAGCAAGAAGGGATCAAAGACAATATTGGCTGGCTTGGCTACGTTCTGAAGGGACATTTCAACTAATAGCCTAGTCTACCCTACCTAGCAATGATAAATATGATATAGTGCACAGTATGTTAAATCAGTAGTAGGTTAGTAGGGAGTCTACCGGCAGATGCTCAATTGAATAAATTATGTGACATTGAACGATGCATTTATTGCCTTGTTTTTTGACCTTGCGCAAACAATGAAACGAAAGCAAATCTCAAAACTGATAACAATATCTTCTACAAAATTGCGACATTGAAATGAAAATTTTGTTATAACTAATATGAACGAAGTTCTGCGTTTCAGCTAGGGCCAAAAGTCTTACGTTTGTCCGGATAACCCGCTGTCCAGCTGTTCTCTATAGGTCGCGTCTTCAACCGATTCTCGATAATTTTTAACCCCCGACGCAAAGAGAGGGGTGTTATAAGTTTAACGTGTCTGTGTATCTGTGGTATCGTAGGTCCCAAACGGATGGACAGATTTGAATGCGGTTTTTTTAGTGTCATAGATAATTTTATCCCGAGTGTTCTTAGCCATGTTTCATGTAAATCGGTTCAGCCGTTTTTGAGACATTGGACTTTGAAATGAAAATGTGGTTTTTAAACATTTTTTAAGTTGTAGTTAATGTAAGCTGGTTCGATAATTATACATATAGATATTTTTGTCGATTCACACATTTGAAAAAAAAAATGGAATAGCCTTGCGAGTTCTACAGCTTCGGTCACAGAGCCACTAGTTTTATTTATTACCCAAAAAAAACTGAAAATAATACAAATGTTCCAGTTTAAGAAAGAAAGAAAGAAAGAAAACATTCGTGGCAAAAAGAAAAAAAAGAGAAACTGTGGACACATACGCACATACCTACACATTTGCCACGAATTTAGAACGGTATAAAATCCATTGAAGTCGAGGAGTATGCCTTTTAATGGGCCTTATAGGGTTGCTAGAGCATAACCATTAACCAAGGTCTTCATATTATGTACACATACCTACCATACTTACGGCCGTATTTCTAACGTTCTACAAGCCTATTTTAACTAAAATGGCGTGAATCCTCTCACAGACCGGCGCGGCCTGGCCTCGGCGGTCAATAGTAAACTTGTCATTAGCTGTCAAATTTTTACTATTGACCGCCACCGCAGGCCAGTGTGTTACAGGCTTAAATCTAAAGTGGTGTTAATCTGTCGGTTTGACATTTGTGTTCGTAGGAAAGGGACAAAGCACATTTTATTTAACAGAGGCATTTTAAGTTTTATGAATAAGGGGGGTAAGTGATTTAAGGAATCCGTTACTCTAATGCTAATAAAACCAGTATTTCATTAAATTAAATTAGAAATCAAGTCACTTAGAAAGGTCAAATCCATTGCAAAGAACCGGTCAAGACTTAGTCGGGATCACAACATTTATGTGAATGTCGAAATTAAGCATGCAATAAAGTTGCAGGTGTCAAGTCAATAGTTTAATATTATAAAGAGGAAAAGCATGTGACTTATGTGAGGAAGCTTTGTAAGTTCGTACGTCAGGGGTAATCTCCGAAACTATTCATCTAATAAAATAAAATAAACACCAGTATATATAACGGGCCATGAGGATGATCATATATGTTTTATTAATAAAGACTTTTGACGTCTTCGTTTGCGCAGTTACCTTTGATGCTGACTGTACCAGGGACGGCTCACTCCGAGATTCCGTCGCGCCGCTAGAAGTACCTACATTATGGCCCCAGCCGGTATGTTAACGCTGCAACGGTACGCACGCGTTCGTACGTAGCGCGTTGTCTGCGATAGAAACCAATGGCCACGTTTAGGCTCGTTCGGCGTACCTAAACATGGGATTTGTTAACGGAGAACCTTCTGTGCATAGTACTTTTATTTATTCTGTGCTAGTAGAAGTTACTTTGTAGCAAAGCAAGTATTATGGGGTATTTTCATCGACTCGTTATCATCCCTGCGAGTATTTATTGCGTGATTTATATGGAATAGTGGGCCAGTGCGAATGGAGTTAACAACAGAAGTAGGTACGCTACCGCTAAGAAAGCTGTTATCCACTAGAATCCCCTAGCCTGAACCCCAGGGAAAAAAAAACAAAATTCATTTTATATTTTTCGTAAACTCTAAGGCAGGTCGGTGTAGGTACGACGACGAGCGAAGCAAGGAGGAGTGTAAGGTGAACTGCGACCCTACAGAGCGCAAGTCGAGCGAGGGAAGCGAGCGTGACGCGGTAGCGTCCGGCGAAGCGCCATAACCGAACATTATCATTTTTTCCTAGTTTAATATAAAATAATTGCCGCAAGGTCAGGTGATTAACGTGGATAACGTGCTAAGAAATCGTCTATTATCGAGAGAATAGCACTAAGTGTAACTTTGGGCATGTTTTTCGGAGATCCTACTTGCTGCCAACTGCGTGGATAATGCCACTGATAAAAGGGTATCAACTACAACTTAACTAAAAAGAAACAAGTACTTATCTGAATTCTTACGCCGCTTGCCAATAAAGATAAGCTCAATATCTCATTATAATAAATAACTGTATAAATTATCTGATTTGGCATTACGTTAGCAGGAAGCGAATGCCACGCACTTTAAGTCCGCCTTTCGTAGGTTGTGGCTCTCACATCGACTGGTAACTGGTTAATTAACCAGTTAATAAGTCCAGTTGACATGACAGTCATTGGTCTGGTCATGTCTGCCGCATACTTATCGAGTGAGCTGTGGGCCAAGATCGACACTGACCCGCAGCCGGACAGCTCGAAACGGAGCCGCCACAGCCCTCGTCAGCGATGGCGGAAGAAGCTAGACTCCTTATTCAAAGATTGGCCAGAGGCTGCTGAAGATCGGGACGTTGGAAACGGAGGTGGCCTTTGTCCAGACCCCGTATCATGGTCGGCCTTATCACGCGTTAAGTGACAAAATAGGAGCGTCGTCTCATTCTATCGAACGGTGTCAGCCAGTGACGGACGCTCTATCTTGTCACTTATCACGTGATAAGGCCGACCAGGATACGGGGTCAGCGGTTTTTTTTTATGACGACTGTTACGGGATGTTATAGTTGCCTGTTGGTGGACGCTACTATGGGGCCACCCAACAGGTCGCTTGCCCAGCAGTGGGACTGGACAGGCTCTTAATAATAAATATAGGTAAAACAGGAACGGACCGTAGTTTTCGCCTGGGGCTTGCGCACACGCAGCGACATGTACGCGCGATCCATCGCGGCCACCGCGCCGTTGGTACCGCACAGCATGTTCAACATATACTAAACAACAAGTTGATCAACTTAAACTGGTCAAACACGAACTTAATTCAACAAAAACTTCGTCCACCAAAACCGTTCAACAAAGTTCAGCATCCGAAACTGTTCAACATAAACTATCCCACATGTTCATCGAACAAAACTGTTCACATGCTGCATTGTGTCCGGTTCACGACATTTTCAGAGCAACTAAACGGTCAAACTAACAATCAATGTCGCCGATCAACTGTCAGAAAATTGATATTATTTTATTTTTAATTTTCGAAATTACGTATTCAACATATTTAGCCATCACGACTAAAAATCACTTCAAAAAGTCCCTCATCACTTGGCACAACACTAATCCAGCGCCTCACAACAAATAACTGTCAATAGTTCAATCACACGATATGTCAACGTATTCACAACCGACTGTACTACTCGACACACGCTCTCGTCACGCAAGCGCCCGAGACACTGCGCGCCCCCCTACTACTATTTTAGGCATCCCCCTCCATGGCGATGTCAGTTTTTATTAGGAGGGGTTAACGGACTTTATTGTCGTTTTATAATGTGTTATTATAATGAGATAATGAGGTGATAAAGGGCGCACTAGTTGTTTAATGCGTAAGGCTGAGACTTTGGATCGGATATGGCTGCAGTAATAACCGGGCCCTATTGTATACATGTCTACGCTAAATCTAGTAGGTGCTGCTTACAGAGAACTAACGTTTTTATGTTTGTGATGATCTCCAAAACAACTGATACAAAGATTATTTCACCAGTTTTTAAGTCACCTTCAGAGTGGACATAATTGAAATTTCAGTTCGAGTATAAATCGTATGTCTGGTATCTGTAGGTTGCGAGGTTCAAGAAAATAAAGCAACAAAAGTATGCATAAAATAACACTAATATTCAGGTTAATGTAATATTTTGAACATTTCAGGGGAGGTTTGAACCCCCAAAACCCGCCCTTCTGGCTACGCCATCTCTATACGGGCTAAATAATAATTTAATTCATGTAAGAGTAGTATTTCGTTATTTATTTTGTAACTAACACTTAATTGAATTGAATTTATTGTACTAACACGTATCACGTTCAAAAACCTGAAATAAATATTGAATGGAATTTTACTAATCCATATCCATACTAATCCATACTATCCATACTAATATTATAAATGCGAAAGGTGTCTGTCTGTTACCTCTTCACGCTTAAACCGCTGAACCGATTGCGATGAAATTTGGTATGGAGATAGTTTGAATCACGAAGAAGGACATAGGATAGTTTGCATCCTGGAAATCACCCCCTAAGGGGATGAAATGGGGGGTTGAAGTTTGCATGGAGCTGCGATATAAACGATTTCCACGCGGATGGAGTCGCGGGCAGAAGCTAGTCTATACTATAAAAAGGAAAAAATAGTACGTGGGATTGTAGCTTTGTACGTAGGGGTAGGTAATCTATGGAACCACTTATCCTATTTCCTAAATTCTTTCACCCATGTATAGAATAGATTTTCTGGAAGGACATAAGCTATACTTTATCGCGCGGGTTTGCCTGAGCGGGTTCGAGACTTTCCTCTTACTACATCGAAAACAGGGCAATAACATACGGCAACTTTTGTCGCCCCAGCTTTATACTGCAACATAGTTCAGACTTACTCAATTGGTAGATAGTCATTTCATGCCACGTGTATTTACAATGCATTTATTTTTCCCATTTAACTATGTACACAAACCATAAATGTGACATTAGTATGGTCATACTACCACCCGTGCCCACGTGAACCTACACGACCATGCAGCGCACGTGAATACAACACGTTTCCAAAATAGTAAGAAACAGTCCTTGTCTATGGACAGAGGACGCGCGCTCTCAAGCGAGTATGAACTCACGCCTGTCCATTCATAAACAATACAAACATACCCATAGGTAAGGGAATATTTAGACGTTTCTTACGCCGGTTCTTCTCGTGGCAGTGGCTTAAGGTGGGTTGAACCCAACCGTCTGTAATCGCACGCGGTGTTCATTAAAATCTGAATAAATAAATAAATATTTGCGGACAATCTTACACAAATCGACCTAGTCCCAAACTAAGCAAAGGTTGTACATGGATACTAGACGACGATAAACATATTTATATAAAGATATAAATACTTAAATACATAGAAAACATCCATGACTCAGGAACAAATATTTGTGCTCATCACACAAATAAATGCCCTTACCCGGATTCGAACCCGGGACCTCTTGCTTCGTAGGCAGGGTCACTACCAACTAGTCAAAATGTATGAAAAAAATAATGAATGTATGGAAAGTTTGACAAGTTTCTATGGAATGACAGCTACCGGCGCCTATTTAACGTTCATCGGTCTGTAATCGTAACTTGGTGCAACCCACCCTTTTCAAAACAGGTGGTAGATGCTGATACTGGTGGTAGTTATTGACATTCATATTTCCTTACCCTTTCGAACATTATGACTTTACAAACAAAATCTATAACATGTGATATGACCCCTATATATTTATACTTGGCTGTATATGCACAAACAATATACATATAAGGATCTAAGAGCAAACACACTTAGTAATACTTATAGTGGTGATACGATACCGTGACTCATTATTTACGCATTGCATTATTTGCATTCCGAAACGGTTGCGTGAAACCGATGTTCAAAGATACCTAAGTCAACAAGGTATTCAAATAAAAATAAAAATAAAACTGCAGTAAGCCTTGATTCCCACGGACATATTTTTTATTTTTTATTTGGCACTGATTTGATTGACCCTAGAATTATTCGTATTTTCTTTGTCTATGATGACTTGATTAGTGACTAGAGGTGGAACCTCTTGGGGGTCAAAGGGCGAGTCTGAGTATCCCGCAGCACTGTGCGAGGTTACGAGGCGGTGAGCGAAGACCCTAAGAATCAAGCCGCAGACGATCCGAGTCTTTACTAAAATCTAACCTCAGCGCGATCTAAGGTTTAAGTAATACAAGGCCAGAGCTATAACCACGAACTTCGAAAGTCGACGTTCGGGTATTTCCATCTCCATCGCACTTAGATACTCGAGTGACAGGGATGCATGTATACGAACTTTGAGTTTCGATTTTCGTGGTAGCGCGGCAGGGCTTCATCACGGTTGCCATCGCAGCCGTTCGCCGAAATTGTGGTGTCAAATGGTTTTGTTTCGCATATTTTTATGCCCCTTGTGACCCTTGTCAGATAATTTATGTTTAAAAAATATACTCAATAACCAACGCATTGATTAATTATTGACCACTGCATTAATTAAGTTGAACGCAATCCATCATTTGTTAATGATGTTAAGTCATGGGCAATACCTAACTTCATCATTAATTCCCACATTATAAGAGCTTTAAATATTTTAATTTTCAATATTGTTTTCGGGTACTGCGATTATTATTCATAATTCATAATCTATCCTAGTATTATAAAGAGGAAAGCTATGTGAGATTGTAGCTTCGTATGTTACGGTAATCTCCGGAACTACTGATCCGATTTCAAAAATTATTTCGCTAGTAGGGTCATTTCGCCGGTTAGCGACCACCTAATTTCATGTGCCGGTGGGCGACCACTTAAGCAGAGTTGGTGAACTGAAAGGATATTTTCTCGGCTTTTTAGTCGATTTCTATTCTAAAACAACAAAAAAATGCATGTACAAGTAATTGTCTCAATAGGGTGTGTAGAATTGATGTTATCTTCAATAGAAAAAACCTTCTCCTTCAGGTGGTCGCTAACCGAAGGTGGTCGCGTAACCAGCGAAATGACCCTATATAGAGTTTATGTAATCTTATGTCTACAAAGGGAAAATATAAAACATTATTATTATAAGATCTATAAGGCAACATCCAGGTTTAGCATCCATTGCACAGCGTCGGATGGCAGGTCTGTAAGGTCGTCTGGGCTTCCTGGGTAGGCGCGGAGTGGACACCTTTGTATAATATGTTCCATAGTTTGGTCTTTGGCGCCACAGACAATTTTGTGACTTGACAATCGCACAATAATACATAGTTTTAGGTATGCAACAATCCATAAATAGAGTACAGTTGTGTGATTGCCAAGTTGCAGAATGTTATTTAGCAAGCAAATAAAGATTAATAAGAATGCCTGAGACTTAGCTCTACGAAATATCTCACAACTTTTTACGGTGGAAGAGTTTCGAGACTTGGTCGCTTTTTTACTTGGAATGTTTTTTATGGGATTGTATCATTTAAAATAGAAAGTCCTCCATTTAATTAAAAGATTAATTTCCTCAATGAGTTTGTGTCCATTCTGGTTTCCTTCATTGAGGCACTTACGCGTTAATGAAACCTAATAGCCTTTCATCAACCGACGTTGACCGAACTGTTTCCGTCTCACTCGTTTGGATTCAGTGCAATAGGGACGAAACTACATCGACAATGTTCTACTATTGCTTACTATAATTGGTCCAAATCATTGAAAATGCTTACAATTTGCAAAGTGCACAAATTTTCTTCAAAGAAATACGCAGAAATAGGGTTAGAAAGTTTTAATAACGAGAAAGTTTTTCAGGCTACTTATTTTGCGTCTACGGAACTCAATAATACTTTACTTTTATTTCATCTATAAATTAAGATAAAGTCTAACGCCAAATGAAGAAATAAAAAGATATAGCTGAGCATAGGTATCCCTAATAGCGACAGTCTAAAAGAAATAACAGGGTATTTGACAACAGTGATAATAAATTGTTATTTTATTAGCAACAGATAAACATTACGAAAGAACTCAGAAGGTGAGAATTAATCTTTCATTTATGTTTGCCATTATACGATTTTAAAATTCATACAAACTAAGAATAAGAACGTTGTTTGATTGGGACGTCACAAGGCTCGCAGGCAAGTTCATAAAAAGAAGCTGATTTGACTTTTACCGATGCATTCTAAAGCTGCACCAAACAGGCCGTCACATTCAAAAATCACGACAGCCACTGTTCGATCACGATCGACCGTCACGATCAGATAGAAAGCGCAATTCGACTACATCATGCAGCATGCACCTCGCATGTTAATTAGCATGCAGATGTGTCTGGCATCCTTCAATTAATCGACCGCTAATTGCGATTTCGCGTTGACATATTGTCACGCTGAATTTTCGGTTGACGGAAAAACTGCCTAGTGTGATACGGTATTGAGTTCATTTTCATTTGTAACGATTTTGGAAGAGTAAATTCTACGTTGTACTGATTAATTCCAATTCCTCTTCGCAGCAATTGCCAGAGACGCAAGTACATTCTGCGTCTATGTTAGTTGGTGTGATTCATTTCATTGCAATGTTTGTAAATACCTAAACTTTTTTTCCGGATTTGCTAATCTATTTGTAGTAGTAGTAGTCGTTTTTTGTTTTAATATGTATTTATTCCGAGAGGGAAATTGTGTATCCAATAAAACATAGACACCTAGAATATGAATATATTAAAATGTGTTTAATTTCGTAACAGTCTCCCATCTACTTAGATATGTCAGAGGGAAATACAAATATGTAGGGAGCCTAATTTTTAGGTACATACCTCATCTACTTTTACATCGTTAAAATTGCAAAAGAATGCTTCTTAAAAGTAATTTCCCAATTGCAAAACAGCTGTTGTTTAAACCCCTAACTCAAAAAACAATGCCACAGTCTGAGAAAAAAAAACAAATTAAATCGTTGACCGGAAGCCGTCGTTTGAGCGTAGCGGCGTGACGAAACTCAATTGCTTGATTTGTGAGACGGATCGAGTTGATGGTTGACAAGTTTTGACGCCATGTTTAAAAACGAGTGTAATTCATTAGCTGCAATATGGCGGATTGATTTTAATGAAAATATCAGCGGGAAAAATGCAATTGTGTAGGTCATCGACACGATTGTGGAATTCGTGGGGCATTCGAATTATGTGAAGTTTTGTATAACATCTGCACTCTTAGCATGATCGCGTTTACGAACTTTACACCTGGATAGAAAATAGCCTAATCGCTAACGATAATATCTGAGTAGTTCCCTAGCTTCAGCAAAGATATCCCATAAGTACTTCGCTAGGTGCTTCGTCAACGAAATCTCATCGGAATCTGTGAAGTAGGTGCCTTCATCATTGAGTAAGTCATGACTTTATGGTCTTCGTCCGGTTTCTTCACCAAATTTGTGGTTTCAGACACCAAATGTATGAGTGCTTATTTTAGTCGAGGAGTTCCCTCAATTCCTCATGGATATCACTATCTAAACTGGATTGTAGTCACAATAGGACCAGTCTGGAAGAATATTTTGTTTTTGTTTTGGAGGACGTGATTGCAAATATATGTTAATATTGCTCGTTTAATAGTACATTAGGATGTTCGGAGCAATGCACCTAACACGTGCCATAAGCCTGCGTGCGTATGCGATTATTTATCTGCATTGAGTGCCGTTTAGATTTAATTTTAATTCGATTATTTTTTATTGTTCGCGGATTCCGCCGCGAGCGGGTGCATTCGAATATATTTTATAACATTAACATTTGCAACATCTTTGTAACTTAACCAATAACAGTTTTTGTAGTAGGTAGTCTTTTAGTTAATAAACATTTTATACTCTTTTCCCGACTTTAACATTCGTCATAAACCTCGCCGCCCATATAGGATTTATAAGACTGCATTAATTAATCGGAGATTTAAGGTTTTTTAATCAATCAAGAATACGTTTTAAGGAATAGCATAACAGGAGGAAAGAACGATGAGTAAGAAAAAATAATATGCTATAGGAAGAAACCCCCTCACCATACAAAATTCTGTAAAAGCAACTGATCTCGTATCGTTCACATGTATAGCTGCGGGCCCAGTTCCCACGGCGTGCATGTTGCGCGTACGCAATTAAACAACCGTTTAGTAGCAGTAGCAGTAAACGGGTTTATGTCACTCATATACTGCCAATGGAGTTGTAAATGTATATTTGTAGCTAATGGGATGTCTGATGTTTGCGTAACTATAACTGAGCAGGGATCAATATATGATCGAACGAGCTCCGGACTAGTGCGGAACATTTCGACCTGCAGATGTATTTGATTTACAAACTATTCATATTATTTTCAATTACTGATCATCTGTCTCCTGCCGTCGATACAGCGAATCCTAAAATCAACAAAGGGCCGACAACGACAACTTATGACTGGAGTCACAAAAACCTAAAGCCTACGGTGTCTATTTCTATGATACACAGCCTGAAAAATATAACTTGTCTGTTATAATAATAATAAGCCCATATAACAAATACTTTAAAGACTAACATATACAGTTATTAAAACTAATATTAAGGGGCTACCCGAGGTTTTCATCGATTTTTGACAAGTTTTGAATCGTATCTCCTATTTTTGTACTACAGTACAGATAGAATTATAAATCAAACGGCTATCGGTTTTTCTATCTTTTATCTCCATTTTGGTCCACCGGATTTTGAAACAAATGAATACTTAATTTTGTATGATTTTTTTAAACATTGTCTAAAAAAAAACACTTATTTCGTATGTCTATTGACGTGAAAGAGCTAACATATACGAAATCTACATATTTTGGTTCGTCTGTGACGTCTCTAAAGAGGGTTTCCATTTTAAACCAATTAACACAAAAGTTATGGCCAGAAAACCAGTTTTTTGGCCTATAATTGTTCAACTTTGATGCCAAATATCTCGAAAACAATGAACTTTGAAGTAAATATGGGATACTATATTGCTTAAAGCCGTTGTTGTTAGTATAATAAGCTACAAAACATAGGAAAACTAAGGGATTCAGATCGAAGGTCATTGGCGTATGGGAGCCCCTTGAAGGTATCATTTAGACGACATGCCACACCTCCGCTGTGTCGTCAGCTCCGATGTAGGGTTCGGTAGGTTGCCCCGGAACCGCCGAAACATAACACCCTTCGGCCAGAAGTCAGCACACGCGATGGTGGTGGTGATGGGCACGCGCACCACAAACGAGCTGAAGTGCACGTAGTGGCGTGAAAGCAGCTGGAACACCCCCAGCGAGAAGCCGATCTTCTGACGAACGTACTCCACCACTTCGTCAGCCGTAGCGGTGTGATGCAGGCGCGACACGTACAGCGCCTTACACGGTGTGGCAACCCGCAGATCATCATCAATCATCATGATCTTCAGCCGTTTGTAGTCTATTCGTGAACATAGGCCTCTTCCAGATCCCTCCATGTATGGCGATCTTGTGCCTTCAGCATCCAGTCTCGTCCTGCGTGTTGCCTGATATCGTCCACCCGTCTCTTGGGAGGACGGCCACGGGATCTGGTGTTGATACGTGGTCTCCATTCTAGAAGCCGTTTTGTCCACCTACTCTTGTCCATACGTGCAACTCGTGCAAGTCCGTCTGTTATGAATACTGGGACCTAGATTGCCTAATTGAAGACTTATAGATGGGATAACCCAGTTTGCCAAAATGCTAATATGGTGGACTTTTACTGCTCTCGACAATCGAAAACAGAATATATATTAGCAGGATTTACTTGAAAACTGTACAGTTCAATTAAAATTGGTACAATAATTGTGCATTTGGCGTTCAGTCAAGTGTAAAAATGTGGGTGCATACTTACTCATCGCTCTTATGTCAACGGATTGAGGTTCCGGTACATATAGAGAGGATTCAATCGATACATATTTTTGCAACTGACTGTACTTCCCAAGAAATTTATCCCAACACTCTTACGACAGTTTTGAGACCACCTTACATATTAATCAATCCATTCTCCCGATACATGTTTATGCAGGTAAATGTAACAGTCATATTTTTGCAATTGACTGTTCTTCTTCTTTTTCTTGTTCTTCTTCTTTTTATATTATGAAATAAAGAAATGTAATCTAATCTAATCTTCCCAAGAAACGGATCCCAACGCTATTACGACAGTAAAGTAAGACCATCACCACCTCATCACCACCATCTTACATATTAATCAATCCATTCGCCCGATACGTGTCTTAAGCACGTGAACGTAACAGAAAAGTGTCTGACCTGAATACCTATGTGATTTACACTTTAAATATTGACATCGTCATAAATATGTAACGTGTAACGGTGACATTTTAACGTTTACATGATAATACGAAAGGGACGCAGTACACGTTAGAAGTTTATTGGGTACTAGCTTATGCCCGCGACTTCGTACGCGTTAACATATTGTTATTCGCCTCAAGGGATTAAGACTGCGCTATACAGGCGTAGGCAAAATTTAAGGAAAATACTTCCCACAGGCGAAGAATATCCACTCCCCTTTTCATCCCTTTAAGGGATAATTTCCGGGACAAAGATATCCTTTGGCCTATTGGATGTTCTGGCCAGTAAACCGTGTCAATAAATATTATTTGTTCGGACAGTCTTACACAATCTCTCCAACTATTCCCCAAACTAAGCAAAGCTTGTACTATGATACTGATATAGATACATAAATACTTAAATACATAGACAACATCCATGACCATGACTCAGGAACAAATATTATTTAAACTCTGTTATTCTGCAAGTAGGCCGTAATGGCACTTACAAGTAGTGCAATTTCATCACACAAATAAATGCTTACCGGGATTCGAACCTGGGACCTCTAGCTTCGTACCACCAACTAGGCTAAACACGTCGTCAAATGTCAAGGGCAAAGTAATTGAAAGCATACACGGACTTAATCTTACTATCACCTGATGAAATTACTGAGTGAATGTTTTCAGCCACTTTGCTACTGATAAGCATTAAGTAACTGGTTAGATTGTAATTAAAAACGTTTAAAAGGAAGTGCTTTCACGAAAAAAAAAGAAAAAAAAGGTAAAAGCTGCGTTCACTAAACGCATTCACATTCGTAAATGTGGTAACGCAACGCAACAACTGTATCGCACGGGGCAAGGAACTTGCAACGGTGCACACAGCGCAAGTGGGATGGGTCGATGTGGTATTGCACAAGAGAGAACGAGAGATAGGAAATAATCTTGTTCTTTGGTAAACAGTAAGCAATAGATCACTCTTAAGCTTCCTATACACAATCAAGTTTATTGCGCAAACTACCAACTTCCTCACATTTTATGCAACTATAAATGTGATGGTTAGGTTAGGTTAGAATATATAAACACACACACACACACACATATACACGCAATTGAATATTAAATTAGCGAAACCTCAAACCAATAAAGGGAGTGGCAACACCATAGAACAGTTAGGTACTCCTCTGAAGTTGAAGGCCCATATGCTACGTTGCTGCTTGTCATCAGGCAGGGCGGCAAGTTTGTTTGCCACCATCGAGGTATAATAAAACTGTAAATATTACATTCAGTCATAGTTATTTTTAACCATAAAATTTAATGGATTACCTAAATTTAACTGTCACTCTGAGTAGGTCTATTAGCATTTTGATAGCCCAGTTTCGATGCATCAAATCAGTTCACTTCACTCATGTTTTATCATTACCCGAAAGTATTATTTTCTGAAATGTGTCTTGATATGATAACCATACTTCCCATCTTTTTTGTTTTAAAGTAAATATTCTGAAATCGCAGCATTCAGTCACGGTACAACGCCATAAAATTATTATTATGTTACACTTAAGGTGGTCCGACGACCATACAAAGTTTTTTGACATTTGCAGGCTTGCATTGTTACATAAGTTTCTTAAAATATCACGCCGTTAGCCTGCGAATGTCAAAAGACGTTTTGTACGGTCGTGGTCCGACGACCGTACAGAAAAAAAACTTGTCTGTCAAACGCGTGGAATTCGCGCCAAAATTATCGCCTCGCTTTGTTTCTATTCAAACTACACCGTTGATATAATGCCCGAATTATACTTCTTTACCGGAACATTTTGTTTTTATTCAAATGCGATGCCACGAATACTGGCTGAAAATAATGGGTTTAAAAATAAACTTTAAAACGCGTTCAGTTTGACAGTTGACTAATTATCGTCAACTTTTTTTGATCATAACTGATGTCAAACGTAATCTTAGCGGAGACAATAAAAACGTGAATTGGAATAAAGTAGCTTCTGGAAAAAATGGTGTGAATGACCCGAAATCAGGACAACGAATCTAGTGCATCAGTGCAGTAGATAACCGCAGATGGGTAAAACAGTGGCTGGAATAATCCCACGATTAGGTATGCTTATCAATGTTGATGTGAATGAATTTCATAAAATAATGCTGCTTTTTTTTCGAGCATTTCGGATTAGTCCCTGGGCGACCGAGCTCTGGTCGGGTGAGAATAGAGAAAATACTGAAAAAACTAATTTTCCCAGGCATGAGACCTAGCTAGATTGATAATTCAGTAATTCACCCCCGTAAATCCCTGTATTCCAAATTTCATCGAAATCGTTGGTCGTTTTCGAGAACGTGATTGCAAATATATATATTTATATAAAAATATTGCTCGTTTAATAGTATTTGGATAGGATAGGATAGACCGTTACTTCGAGAGTACACCTAAAAAAAAGAACCTTCCTTTTTGCTTAAGTACTTAACTGAAGGTCAGACTGATTTTTTTTTCTTGTTATCGTATTTTTTTATTTCATCTAGTTGATTTCGATTGTTTACTACATTTTTAAATTTTACAGCTTCTTGCTTTTTATTAATTTATTATTGAAGACTAATAATTCGGCGTTATAAATTGGACAAAACCGCAAAGGTAAATATTAACACACAAAACAAATGTCGTCCTACATAACGTGTGAATATATTTAAACTATTCAAACTTTTTTCTTTACTTATTCTGTCCAGGACACGAGGCATTTAGTGCAGTTGCAGAATTTGGATGTTGTCAATCGCAGAAATAAGCGCTAATTGCCCTCAATGAAGAAATGCCACCTTACGGAGTATTTCAATTACATACCGAGACAGAGTCTCGTAATGCATTATTCTGTTCACGCTTGTTTTTTTATTATTACTCAAGAATAACTGTCATTTACACACGTAACGTGAATTACTTACGGAAAATTATTTTTCATCACACTTGATCGAAAAGGGCTTCATAATGCGCAGACATACAGAGCTGTAATAGCCTGGGTTACGCCCACGGGCGTAATGGTTTTTTTCTTAAATTGTATCTGTCACTCATGCGGCAGTTACAAAGCATAGAGGTTTTATATCAAATACGATGTCTGAAAACGTATTTATAAATAAATTTAAACTAAAGAAACTACTTAAACATGTTTAACTGAATTATTTACAGATTTAATATGTGGTTATTTAGTGTCTATGTAAAAAGTTTTTAAGTGTTTTCAAATCGTGGCTGTATACCGAAGGGTCTTTGCCATACGCGCCCCACGTCAAATTCAACAAAATAGACGACTGACATGTTGCAGTTTTTATTACGATTTGTATTCATTTCATCTAAAATGTATTTGTTTCCTCGCAAATGTGATGAAAAACATTGTGTATAACACGGGCGTAAAATAATATTGCAAACTCGAGTCATCAAAAGCACTCCGCCTTCGGCGTCGGGCTTCTGATAGACTCTTGTTCGCAATATTCCACTTACGCCCCTCGTTGAACAATGTACTATTATTTATACTAGGTCTAGATTGCACGACAATAGCTCGATTGATATCACGGAGAATATTCGATCGTTTCAAGGAGTTACTCATTTTCAATAGGCCTCATGTTCAAATTGATAACGTAGTGATGCTAAATGGATAGTAAGCCATCATATTATCGTAATAAAGTATAAATTTAAAATACAATTAAAATCATAAAAAGATATGAACCTTGAAAATTTGGAAAAAATATGCATTTTTTTATACCGAAACAACAATTTATCTGATTTTCCATACGACGATTAGTACAACTGCCACTTGTGACGTCATACGTGGGTATCTATCAGTATGAAGCGTTTTGTGCTGCCGCCAGCGAGGTCAATCTTTGTCTCAAATTTTTGGTTATTTATGTTCTTTAATTGTAGTTGCTCCCATACGAACATTTGTTCCTCTCCAAAAACTGGTTCGAATGACATCATAAAAAAATCTTAGTCCGCATCCCTATTGTAATCTTTGTTAACTTTTGACGATATGAATAAAACAATATTTAACGTTTGATTTCAAACACTTATTATTTGCGTCCTTCTGTTACGAGTTTAACCCTTTTCATAGAGAAAGTCGGTGATCCCGGTTGCACAACGTTTCCGCGTGTACAACACAACAATGTGTACCATTCACCATTCAGCCACTCCGTCTTTAAATAGACCCGCTCATTCATGCCTTCTATTTCGGACCCGGATTATCGTATTTTCAGCCAGACACTCCTTGACATACCATGTCGCGTCGTAAGGTTAAAAAAATAAAAAGCGTAGATAAATACCGTTCTATTTTTAATTTTAAAATATTGTTTATGATCTTAGTTCATGGTGGATAGCTGTCGTAGCATAGATAAACACCGTTATATTTTTTATTTTTAAATATTGTTCATGATCTTAGTTCATGGTGGTAGCTGTCGTTGACGTTACTAACGTTGTTGCTTATTTTGAACCGCTACGATATTATTTTCAAAATATTCTTGGTGAAGCTTGTGTTGACAAAACAGGAGACGCGTCTGAGCCACGTGTCTGTGTATTCGTAGTCGACTCGACGCAGGTTGCCGCAACGATAATTACGTCAATTACGTTCGGTTATTGCACACCTTTTGTTAGTTAATTTCCGGATTAGATCAATTTTTCGCGGTCTAACTGGTATTAAGTCAATTAAAAAGAAAACGTTCATACCTTTTATACATATAAAATTACTGTATTGCAAGCGATAGCGAACTACTAGAAAGTTAAGCCTAAGCAAGATTAGCGAAGCAGGGTTTAATTGCGAAAAATTCAGTTTAAGCTGTTATTTAATCAATATTTATTCTACAAATGAAGATTAATCGTAAGAGGCATTCTTTACCAGCCAACATTCGTGCAGCGGAAGAACTTTAAAAATACTAAACTACTGTAGGCGAAATAGAACATTTCTGGACCCTGCATCTAGGATCCATTCGAAAACTCATATCATTATATATTGGTCCGCTAGTGCGTACATTTAGTTTACCTAAGAATAAGGTTGCTGGTTCGTAATAATAGGCGAATTACAATGTGCGTCCAAAATTGGATCGAATCGTGTGTCTAATTGGATGTGTCATCGAGCTCCCATGGACCATGCGGGTAAAATTATGTCAAGGAATTACTCATTATACGGGCGGCGACGATCGCTATAACTGCCATACATTTAGCCGTTTATACTTGAGAAATGTCCACGAAAACAGAATCTGTGATTCAAACATAGTCCTTCTGTACGTAAATAAGCATGTGACTTTTATTTGTGATTTTGTTTCAAGATCGAGTGGACATTTGACTTGACCTATCAGCCTTGGCACAACGAACGTGCCTATGGATAATCAGATGTTTAGACTTGATAAAATTCATAAATTGGTGAATGTTTGATGTTTTGGGGAATAATACTGTTTACCCTAAAGCACAGGTCTTTACCTATTATTGTAACAGATGTTTATGAATAAATAAAGTATTATTATGTTTCAACTTTTTTATTGTCTCAAGTGACCATTGCGGGTTTTCTAAATTGTGGATCATTACAATGTACTATGTCTGGAAGAGCGAGACTTCTCAACACAGGTACTTAAATACCTAATGAGAGGCCTCAACCTTGCCCTGTCTGTAAACCACTGTGTTTTAAATCAATATAATATTTTGTATTTTTGTATTTTGTATTTGTCTTTAACTGCCGTCTTCTACGCCTATTAGAAGTCCTTGTTGTTTCTGAGTTATGTTGTCTCCTAGCTGACGGGATAGAGTAACGATAAATCTTTGATTGATAGGTGATTTCAGTTACCTTTTTGTTGACTTTTATCGATTAAGGATACCTACCTGCATAGGTTGAAGCTGTTTCTGCAGCTATTGCGGTATCTTTCATTCACACCAGATATTTTAAGTAAGTACCTAGACTTTTAGGTACTTAAAAAATTGCCAATGTCAATGCCCAGCTCGAAAATATTCCAATGGGAGTTCTCATTTTCTTTTCATTTATACAAACCCAGTTATTTAACAAAATCATATTTATTTCCAACATAAAACAATGGAGGAAACAGGAAATGGTTGCAATAACTCAATTGCTTCGGAATAGGTAGACGGCGTTTTCCTCAAGACACTGCCCTCATTTGCTAAGGACCAGCAACAAGTCTTGCAACTAATTAAATGGAACGCACCTAGTAACTAATGTATTTACTTTATTTTTAACTTCAAACCACAAACTATCTGGAGCTGAAATAGCACGCAGGAAACTTATTGCCGCTAAGTAAACATGTCGGATTTAATTTTCAATCGCACAGTTCCCGTCGAGCTTTGATGTGTTTTTCAATGATTATTTATCTATTATGTACATACCTTAATTTATAGTAAAATTGCTACTAGTGCTAAAATGCTATTTTTTTGTTGAATTCTTTTCAAGATTGGGATTTACTGTTATTTACGCGACTTTCTGAAGGAACCTCACATCATCGTCTGGGCATCTTGGCAGTTTTGGCTGAAAACGACAAACCCTACGATTCGTTCCGTTAAAAGAATACTTAACAATAGATCTTTACTAGCTTCTGCCCGCGACTCTGTCCGCGTGAAACTAGCTTTTATCGTATAGCTCCATACAATTTTTCACTCCCCATTTCACCCCTTTAGGGGATGATTTCCAGGATAATTATCCTATGTCCATCCCCGGGACTTAAACAATTTAGATTAAATTTGTCATGGAGGTATCCATGCCGAATTTAATCTAAACCGGCTCAGCGGTTTAAGCGTGAAGAGGTACAGACAGACAAACAGTCACACTTTCGCATTTATAATATTAGTATGGATTATTTTTTTACTCTACACTACTCTTTCTACTCTACACTAATATTATAAAGAGGAAAGATTTGATTCTTTGTTTGTGTGTTTGTATTGAATAGACTCCGAAACTACTGGACCGATTTGAAAATAGTACATTGTGATACAAGTGAGGTATGTTGATAATGACATCAGAGGCGGAATTATCACGCGAGCCGCCAGGTGAGCGTGATAAGAGAGCCGAGGATGTAATTATCAAAGCTCACGCGTTTCATAAGGCCTTTTTCAACACATTTTGCGAGGAAAAAAACCTTTTCATGAGATGAAAATTTTATAGGCCTGCCAAGTTGTTTTCTTTACTTATTTATGGCAACAGGTTATTAATCACATGTTGTATATATCGCCAAGAATTTCCAGTGGCGTCCATTCTTATTGTCACTTTTCTAGTCACCACGAGTCAACATTGTTGTTAATAACCAAACACGCATTAACAATGTTTACAAAATATCTGTGAAATAACCTATAATGGCGCGCAACAGTTTTTTTTCGTGAAGTTCGCGCAGTGCGCGCGCATTAGATGAAATCTCTAAACAGCCAATACAAAATGAGATAAATATAATTGTTTTAAAATTTTATCTTTATTAATTCATGTAAAATGTTATCAAAAGTGAATAGTTTTACTAAATTAAACGTTTTTGTATCATATCCAAAAATAAATAGTCAACTAATTAACAAAAAGGATTTAATTTGTTCAATCGAGTAAGAATCCATTTGCCGAGAATTAAAAAAAAAGCTGTACATTCTGTACAACCCGGTTAATTTAAGAATGCACCGTGTGCATGCATACATCTTGCTGCAAGGTGCCAACGTGACTTAATCGGGATATAGGTAACCATAACACACAAGTATTGTAATGTTATAACACACGCGTGTTTAATATCCAGGATTATGAGCCTAAAAGCGACACAATAAGAGGTAGGTTTACCAGCAATTGTGTTGAAAAATATTTTACCATTAGAAGCTGACATTATCCGTGATAAACATAGGCTACTTTTTACCGCGGGAAAATGCTTCATTCCTACGGGAAAACGGGTAATCCGTGCGAAGCCGGGCCGGGCAGCTAGTATCATATACAGCCATAAATAATCTACGTACCTATACATTCTAATTGATAACAATCACATTCTTAAGTTTTAAACTTACCAGCAAATTATCAACGGAGTTGTACCCACAAATCACGTAACCCATGACTCTGTTGGCCATTTTGTAATGATCACCAAAACACTAAACAAAACAACACATCTGTTTATATTTTCCCACTTGACAACCCCAAGATTCCAAATTCAAATCTCAGCTTTTCCGAATTTAAATTTAGAACAACTAATGGAACACGTGTTCACGCATTTATACACCTTAACTCAGCGACGCACAGTCCACTTTGAATCGTTACGGTAACTGATTAAGGTTCTGAATGGTGTAACAGGTTACGAAACGGTTAATTATCACATGTTTTTCAGCGTAATTGAAACAAACTTCACGTCAGTCACGAACGGAGGCCTGAGAGAGACTGATTACGTCTTATTCCCACAGTTCAAACGGGAATGTCAATATTCAACTATATTGCACCGGCTTTGAAACAACGTAGCATATGCCTATAGTAGGCTACGAAGTTACTTGCGCCATTGCTCTTTTGGAGTAACCCACAAATGTGGGAACACTGATGGATGAATGAGTTAACATACTCGTACCTACTGAAGAATCTTGAATGAACAATACGTTTGTTATACATTTTCTAATGTCGAAAAAGATGTCGTGTTTAAGTGAGCTACTTTATTATAATCTACGTAATATAAGAACGTTTCAATGTGTTAGGGTTCTTTAAAGTTTTAGTTTATGGTATTTCTGATAGTTTTAAATACAACGTGTTTTTTTAACCGTCTTAGAGCCCAAGCCCAGTTAATACAAATACAAATCATTTATTTCGGACTATAAAATCCATGGTGTTAGAGTTAATGTATGTATTGCAAAAAAAAAAATGTTTTTTTTAATGTATTAATAATGTACGAGGTAGCTCATATACCACGGAAATCCAATCTCGAAGTTCGTAATCTCTATCTCTGTCGTTCGAGTACCATAAAACATAAGTGCGTTAGAGATGGAGATATCCGAAATTCGTAATTCGATTTTCGTGGTTCCAACTCAGAATCGCATGGACGCAGCGTCACCTATGCTTGAACTACGGACCTTCGCTTTTTTGTCAAATTATGGGTTAGTGATTGTATTAAATAATAAACACTGATGCTTTGAAAAAACATTTTTAATTGAAACCACATTGAGTCTTGGTTCACTACCTACTACCTACTAGTAATGGTGACCAATCACTTCGCGCAATTTATCAATAATTTATCATCGGTTTTCCGTATGTGTATAATATAACTTTCTAATCTAACTATGGTTAGCCTACCCTACCCTACCTAAGCATAAAAAACAAATTAAAGATGCAAATTCTATTATCTGTTCTTTCGGTATACATACACTAATATAAAAAAGTCCTTCAGATGTCAATACTTTATGAATAAATCCATCAATTCATCAGATCCAATAATCAGAAAAGGATTATATAACCGAGGTCATCTTGAATCAACAACGATATCAAAACCCAACGCAGCGCTTACACAGGAGTCATTGATGCGATAACCAAACGCGACCTCGCCGTAAAGAGGTTAACATCCCGATGCGGATAGCATTGGATGCGGAAATACGCCTCATTGGTGTTCCAAATTTGAATTATAAATTAAGATTGGCCTGGATATCGTCACTTGTTAGCGCTTGGCGGGAACAAGGATCTTCGGCCTATTTCAGGAATTATAATAAGTATTACGACTGGTAGTGGTAAGATAGTGGGTAAAGATGTTGCCTACGAATATTTGTTTCCGACTCTTGGATGTTTTCTATGTATTTAAATAATTTATTGCACTCATGTTAGTAGGTATACAGTACTTCAATTAGAGATTACAGTTCAACATGAACCCTGTAAGGGCACAGCAATGAAATAACTTATAATTTAAGTAATAATAATTGTTAGAACATGTTAAAAATGTAATAAAAAAAAATAACAAAAAATATAAAAATTCGGATAATATAAAAAGATAAAAATTCATATTAGTTCCATTTGTGTAAGATTGTCCCCTAAGATTTATTTATAGTACTTATGTTATGTAGAAGAGCTACGGTAGCCTAGTGGTTCAGGCATACGGCTGCCAAGCGGCGGTCGTGGGTTCGAATACCGGCTCGTACCAATGAGTTTTTCGGAACTTATGTACGGAATATTTACAGGTCAGATGGCAGTCGCTTTCGTAAAACTAGTGCCTATGCCAAATCTTGGGATCAGGTGTCAAAGCGGACACCGGGCTCCTTTAGGGGCATTACCGGGAATAACGCTAGGAAGATGATGTAGAAATTTCTCTATTATTTAGAATGGGTTGCTTTATCAGAAGACTCAGTTTCTGAAACGGAAAACCGTCTTAGATAACTAAGAAATCTTCGAATGAATGAAGCATTTTTTTCCAAGTCTTGGTCATTTGAAAAACGAATGCATCCATTTTCTCCTCAATATTGCTAATTCCTTGCGATCGGGAAAAGCACGCCAGCACATGCAAAATGTATAGAAGTATAGATAACCCTTTCTTTGCCGCAGCCTGATAAAAAATGAGGAAGCTCCAAATTGGTAATTCGTCGGTCGACTCATGTCCATCAAACAAGTGGGTGGGATCGACTAAATTAGTTCGACCTTTACTCGACCGTTGATGACCAGTGATGACCATTCTCTACGGCACTTTTCGTGGCCTCAAAATGAGAGGATAACGAGCTAAAATATGGGTCTAAAAGCACTTAAAATTGGGTAAACATCAGCTTATTAACACCCAAAATACCGGATATTGCAGAAGATTTTGAAGAAATTACCTTCAAATTAAATTGAACTTCTCAACGCAAAAAAAGCTGTCACAAGTGCAGTAGTATCTGAACCCTTTTTCACCAACTTGACAAATGTCACCTGAAAACGACAATCCTCCAGACATTGCTGGTTCCACAGGTAACCTAGCGACCACCTTAACTTGTAGAACAAGCAATGTATGGCGAATTGTCAGCGTCAGGTGACAATTGCCAAGTTGGTGAAATAGGGGCCTGGTGCTGTTTATTCTAGAGAAAGGCTGCCCATTACTGATTTGACCACCAGGTCACCAAAACTGATTGGTATGGTCATTCAATTATGATTGCCAGATTTCAGCACTAGTGGGTGAAAAATTGGAAATCTCATATTTCGTCGAAGGTAGCGAGGGATCCTCACATGGAATGAGCGAATTAAGGGATTCAAAGCACCACGCTCGACACTAAATAAATTTTGTTATCGCGTAATACAATCTCTTTTCACTCCCTGTATGAGAACAATTATGAAGTTGAATGTGACTTGTAAACATATCTTCGTGTTACTGAAGTTCATTTGTCCCAAATTACTGAGCCAATGTTGGTGGTAAATAATAAGTCTTGTAAACACCGGCATCTTCCTGTTTCTCGAACTTCTTTGTCCAAGATTACTGAAATTCCAATGTTGAAGGTAAATATTTTTACAATCACCACCGCCTGGGTTCAAGGGCACAATACTTAAGGCCGTTCAGTGATTCAGGACAAAATAAACACTAACAAATCATCTCTGACAGAGCCAGATGCACACAATTGAGAAGGTTAAGAACGACATGATGCATCCGGCAAAATACTTAAACGGATATATCATTCGTTCTTCCAAAATTCTTTGAAAAACTTGACATGCTTTTTCAGGGTTCTGTAGTCAAACTGGCAAATTCGGAACCCTTATAGTTTCATCATGTCCACCAGTGTCCGTATGTCACAGGCATTTTACCTACTCAATAACTGTGAGATGTATATTTGAATGGAATTTGGATTATAGGTGTACTTTGTTAGCCAAAGCAAAATAAAAATATATTTAGGGGGGCACTCCATACATGTGACTAGAAGTTTAAAAAAAAAACACTGTAAAAGATAAAATGTGACATCTCAGTAATAGGTTGCTAGCCCGTCGTCCACAACACACTTCAACCATGTTCCTTTAGTACGACTATTACGACACCCACAGGAAGAAAGGGGGTGGTGCAATATTCTAATCCCACACCACATGGGGGCAACAACCACTGTGGAGTTTAAAGCTTGTTTGGGAGAGCTATTAACAAGTTTTACTTGGACACAGCTAGTAAATCCAATAAACAAACATACATTAGGTACATCTATGACCAAATTGCATATTCGCCTAAATCAACCAAATCAAAATCGATTGACTATAAAATCGATTCAATACGACTCGTAAGTCGTATCGGAGCGTGCACATCGAGGTCGCGAGCCGACCCGATTGCCGCGGAAATAGGACCCGAGATGCCACTTGATATCAAACCATCGGAGTTCATTGAAATTAGGCCAGTGCTGAACATCGTGAATTCTCCTCGGGACCATGAACGTTGCAACGACTGGGAAAGCCGACTGGGATATTGCTATTTTTTAACCTCACCATCATCATTTATTTAAGAGCTTGGCTCTTGTCGGTGGAGTAATTTCCATTCTGTTCTATTCTCTGCCTTTTCCTTCAACTCTCTACAGGGTGTCCAGTAAATAATGGATAACCTTCTAACCACCAATAGGCCACCTTCGGCTGGTCCAGAAAATCCACTTTAGGGTTTAGTAAAAGTTCCCTGGTTTTCGAGATTTTCACACTTTTTATAATTTTAAGTTTTCGGTTCCTTATTTGACTGTTCGTGGTAACGAGAAATGTAATGATTTGTTGATATTTTTTTTTTTTTTTACAGGACCAGCCTAAGGTGGCCTATTGGTGGTTAGAAGGTTATCCATTATTTACTGGACACCCTGTATAAGATTCAACTTCAATGTTTTCCTTTAGCTGCTCCATGTAAGCTCTTCGTGGTCTTCCTCTTTTTCTTCCTTCTATCTTTCCCTCTATTATAACTTTAATGAAGTCATCGTGACGAAGATGTCCTATCATTTTTAGGGTTCCGTAGCCAAATGGCAAAAAACGGAACCCTTATAGATTCGTCATGTCTGTCTGTCTGTCTGTCCGTCCGTATGTCACAGGCATTTTACTCGAAAACTATACGTATTTATTTATTTATTTATTTAATCTTTATTGCACAAAAAAACAACTTATAGTACAAAAGGCGGACTTAATGCCGTAAGCATTCTCTACCAGTCAACCTTTGGGCAAAGCAGACAAATACCAACTCCAACGTACGTATGTACGTGTATTTGAATAAAATTTTGAGGATAGGTGTATTTTGTTAACCGCTACAGTTTTGTAATTCAATTACTAAAAAAAATTTTTTTAGGGGTGCACTCCATACATAAAACTGAAAGTCAACAATTTTTTTTTTCATTGCAAGCCCACATGTGGCACATCAATCGATAGGCCTTTCAAAATAAATATAAGGTTTCTCAGCATTTTTTTTGATTAAGTGAATAGAGTCGGAGATAATCGCCTCGAAAGTCACTAAAATTGTGTGTCCCCTTCTAATTTTTGAACCGTGTATTTTAAAAATATGAAAAAAATCATGCTCATAAGGCTTATTAAATTCTTTCAGCGAAAATTGTTTTGAACAAGATCGGTTCAAAGGTTTTTGAGATATTTCTAAAAAACTGCCTTCCTTAAAGAAAATGACGTAAGTGCCATAAGATTTCAGTAACATTACGACCTTTTTAATAGACACGGAACCCTCGTTGTGCGTAGTCCGACACGCACTTGGCCGCTTTTTTTTATTCCTCTTCCAATACGCAAAACCTCTTCATTAGGTAGTCTTTAACCTAGGTATCCAAAAATACCCAATTTTGCTGTATTGTGTGTAGCTATTTTTTAACCTAGATATTTAAAAATATCCTGAGTTGTTTAGGATCCTTCACTATTTTGATCACATTTTGACATTTTCTAAGAACGTTATTTTCTGGCGCAATCAATGCTCTATCAATGATATTTTATATTCTCCAAATTTAAGTGTTATATTTATGTGTGAGCAATTGAAACAGCAACAGAAAGCCTGCATGCATGTCTAAATATAAGGCTAGTCAGATAATACAAATTCCTATCAGATTAACCGCACAAACAAAATCATCAAAACATCCTATTCATAGACCACTATTTTTTCTCTAAACCAAACAGATAAACAAACTTAAAATACTCGTCCTTCCCAGTGACTAAGGGGATCTATTTTTAGTGCCCTCATATGGCACGCATTGTTGGAATTAACTGATAACAATACAGATAGTGCAATAATAGAATAGTGTTGCATATGTTAAAGATAGAAAGATTCTTGGACTGAAATAGGGCTTATCAAGACAAACGTTCGAGATTTATCTCAAATTTTAGTGCATAACTACATTACCTGGGTCGTTCTTCTTTTTTACCGACAATGTCATACATTTTGATCGAAGTATATTTATTCACGGTTACCGAGTCCCAATAAAAGAAAGTTGCATTTTTTTAACCCCCGACGCAGAGGGGTGTTATAAGTTTAACGTGTCTGTGTATCTGTCTGTGGTAACGTAGGGCCCAAACGGATGGACCGATTTGAATGCGGTTTTTTTTGTATCATAGATAATTTTAACCCGAGTGTTCTTAGCCATGTTTCATGAAAATCTGTTCAGCCGTTTGAAGATCATCAGCTCTTTTCTAGTTGATGAGGGGATCTGACTAACGTCCTTATGTCCGATCGTCTCGAAATTTGGTACCGTGTTATTTCAATGACATGGAAATTATATGGTAAGATAGCCATGACTTGATCAGCTGTTTGAAGATCATCAGCTCTATTCTAGTTGATGAGGGGGTCTGACTAACTTCCATGTCCTATCGATTTGTTATTTGGTACTGTGTTACTTCAATGATATTGAAAGTATATGGTAAGATAGCCATGACCTGATCAGCCGTTTGAAGATCATCAGCTCTATTCTAGTTGATGAGGGGATCTGACTACCTTCCGTATGTCCGATCGATTTGAAATTTGGTATCGTGTTCCTTAAATGATATTGAAATTATATGGTAAGGTAACCATGAACTGATCAGCCATTTGAAGATCATCACTTTAAAAAGGACAAAATAAAAGTTAAATTATTTTTTTAAAAAACCTCCGAAAAAAAATAAACTCTAAAAACCTTTATTTTTTGTGTCGGGGGTTTTTAATTTTTTAATTTTTTATTGGCATTATATAATGTTTCCTTTACCTAATGAAAATAAAGTATTTTTCCTCCGAGTTCGTTTTTAGGGATCCGTACCCAAAGGGTAAAAACGGTTAATTCAATATCGATTATTTATGAAAATGCCAGAAAAAAATATAAGGTACTACCTATATTATACTTAACAATACTGATAGAAGAAAATAAAACTTTTAATACTAAGAGCCACATGGCTCAACTCGAATACAAAATCATAGACCAAAAACGTAACTTTTTAATTTTATATCATAATGGGTCCCAGATTATACACGTGCCGGTCGCTCGTGACTCCGCCGTCAACGGATAAAAGTAAAATTAACACTTACGTCGTTAGTCGCCCGCCATATTTATTATCTATGGTCGTAACATAACCATAAATAATTTTAATAACTGGTCCCGAAGACAGTTTTATGATATATTTGATGTGCATCAAAGTAACAATTACCTCGACATATTTTAAAAGTAGGTTATCCCATAATTTTGGCATTTCGGTTCGCGAAAATCGTAAACCCAATTCTCCTTCACATTATCACAGTTATCATATGGTATCTATTGTCTGTCATAGATCTATAGATATTAATGAACGGGTTCCGGACATTCAGGCGGGTCGTAAGCCTGGTTGTCACCGCCGTGGTTCGTGTTTAAAAAAACTACTTTGCGTATAAACATTTGGCTGCGCAGAAAGAAAATGAACTGTAGGCGTTGTTTGCACAAAACATGCTTCCTTACATGCTTAACATGAAATGCTCTTCACGAAGCACTAACAAATTTTATTTATTTATTTTCAGGTGAGCCATCAGCTAGAGCACAGACCACTAGTGGTCAGTGAGCTAGAGTCTGGCCAGGAAAAGATGAGCCTAGGAAAGACCGGCAAATTAAAAATAACTGTGTGTTGCAACTCAGTGTATAACGCGATAAAATAATAATGATACTTGAACAATCACAATATGTATATATATATTTGCAATCGCGTTCTCGGAAGCGGCTAACGATTTCGATGAAGTTTGGAACGCAGGGGTTTACGGGGGAGTGAAATCGATCTAGCTGGTTCTCATGTTCGCAACCGGACTAAAAATGTACCAATACACCAGAGACCGACAGAACTCGCTAGGCGTGTATTAGGTTCATACTACTGCCCGCCTAGCGGGCTGAACCGCAGCATCTGAGCAAACATTACGAGTGCCTACCAGGCGGATTCTTGGTTCCGAACGTGTTAAAGTAGTCCATTCAACAAGCAACTCTTCCGTCCTAGCTAGAAGATTCCAATTTCAATAACAGTTTTATAAAAAGTCGGCCACATTAAATAATCTGAAACATACATTCGTAGGCGTTCGACACAATTCACATTTTCCCACAAACAAAATTTGAGCTAGGAAGTGACACGGTTTCGGTTTCTCTAAACTTATCTCAATAATGCAATAATACGACCCAAATTATATTTAACAATCCCAATTAAGTTTATATCGTCTGTTTCCTCATTAATTTTTAGATAATTTAATTGGCAAGAGGCCAAATGGCGGGTCAACGTAACGTTTGCAATTGATTGGCAAACTAGTTTTTGCAGGCGACTTTGTCTGCGTAGTATTCGTTGTCACACCCACATACGTTTCACGTTCCACACGAAATTTCACTCCTACAGAAGCACATTATAACGATGCAATTTGTCACGCCAATTGACAGAGACGCTATAGTTGGAAGGAGACAGCAATCATTCGATTTCAACTGCCAAATAAGTTTAACAATTTTATACTATGGTATTGATTTATGGTCTGTCCAGTTTTTTTCCAGTAAATTAAAAAAAAGAGTAATTTAACCATTGAAGGCTTAGAAGGGTTCTGTGATTTATGCTAAAACTGGGTAAGGAAGGAAAGGAAATTCGCTTACGAAAAGTGATCTGTTCTCAAGGCTAGATGAAATCGGACTGGGTTTTGAATATGGCGCACGCAATATCTCAGTCTATGAATGAGTGAAGGTAACGAAAGATGAATGTATGTAAATATGGTTGGCACAGACGTGTGTATAAGGGTGTGGCTACACATCAAGTGTGCTTGATGGCTGTGCTACAGTAAGTCATTAAATGTAATATAATAATTTGCAAGAAGTATTAAATGCCAACACAATTATGACATTTATGACTGACTACTGCGTATGGCATGGCATTAAGCTGGTATCACATAACCATAAAAAAGATGATATGACAATAATGTAATGACGATTTGACATGTACAATTTTATAATTTATTAATAAATGAGTACGAGTATGAAAAACCGGGCAACTAAGGCAACATTATTTTTCTATATTTAGCATTGCTAAATTGTGTTGGATCAAGGTGCGCCGGCACAAAACTGCTTCAACTTGCCTTCAACAAATCACATAATCTGTAGACCGCTTATTAATAGGTAGGCACCTAGTTGTGAGATGTTGGGTCTCGCTCATCACCTCATATACTAATCTTAAATCGTGCGTAGCATTTGTAATGAATGAATATATGAATGAATAAATAATAGATGAATGAGTTATTATTTATTGGGTCTGGTTTGAAACCGCTTATGGATGTGTTGAAATTATACAATGAGGCCGTCTTTTCATAAATGTCATCGGAATTAGAATCTTCTTACCTTAGACGCAAACTTGGATGCAAATCGGCCAACTGAAATCTTCTCAAGTAAACATACATGCAATCTCAAGATAGATTAGAACTCTGATACACCGTTTGTTTATTATTTACGCGAGGCGTGGGGCATTCCGTCTGCCGGTGTTTAACTAACCGGCACTAAAATTCGATAATACCCCTTTCTAATCTCCCTCTCTTCTGCTTATTTAAGAGCTAAGGTCTTGTCGGTGTAGCTCAAAGTAGGCCCTCCATCTACTCCGATCCCAGGCAACCTCTTTGACATCTCAATACGACCTAACATCAACTCTTTTTTTGAGCTACTCTATGCAGTTTATAATAAGGCGAAAAAAATACACTTATGACGTCGACAGTACAAACGTATGTATTCGTTACGACGAAGACATACTGGTGGTTTTAGCACCACACAGCACATGGGCAACTGCCAAAGGGTAGGCTAAGTTAGGTTAGGCCAGCAACTCGTAAGTACTTCAAAAGAAAGAAGGCAAAAAATATATACCTAGTGACGAAATAATTTTGTGATTATTTAACACTAGCTTCTGCCCGCGACTCCGTCCGCGTGGAAATCGTTTATATCGCCGCTCCATACAAACTTCAACCCCCCATTTCATCCCCTTAGGGGGGGATTTCCAGGATGAAAACTATCCTATGTCCTTCCCCGGGCTTCAAACTATCTCCATACCAAATTTCATCGCAATCGGTTCAGCGGTTTAAGCGTGAAGAGGTAACAGACAGACAGACAGACAGATAGACAGACAGACACACTTTCGCATTTATAATATTAGTATGGAAGTATGGATATTGCGTTGCTTTTTTCTCCATTTGACTACATATGTAATGCTTTTTCGAGAAAATATAGTATTACTAGCTTCTGCCCGCGACTCCGTCCGCGTGGAACTCATTTATATCGCAGCTCCATACAAACTTTTACCCCCCCATTTCACCCCCTTAGGGGATGATTTCGGGGATAAAAACTACCCTATGTCCTTCTCCGAGACTCAAACTATCTCGATACCAAATTTCATCGCAATCGGTTCAGCGGTTTAAGCGTGAAGAGGTAACAGACAGACAGACAGACAGACAGACAGACAGACACACTTTCGCATTTATAATATTAGTATGGATATGGATTGATTATTTAATTTAGTGTCTACACCCCTACTGTGTGCCCTGTTTTGACTGAAACTTAAGCAAGACTTAAGTTAAGTTAGTTTCTTGTGATGCGTAAACCATCTGTCTCCGTCTAAGCGTTCGAATTAGAAAAAGACGGATAGTCTATCTCGCCGCGACACAGCTCACGAGCCGTATTGTAATAACCTTGATTTTATATATTTATTTACCCTAGCTGTCACGCATGCCAATATCTAATCCCGATTTCACCAAGTTAACAATTGTCACCTGACAACAACAATTCGCCGTTCATTTCTGGTTCACTACGTAGCGATAGTAGCCAATGACTCGTTACTCAGTAATGTGCGTCGAATTTTCCGGGTTCGAACCCCGGTAACAAATATTTGTGTGATGAGCATGAATATTTGTTTCTGAGTATTGGATGTTTTCTATGAGTTTAAGTATTTGTATCTATTAAATGTACCGTCGTCTAGTACCCATAATACAAGCCTTATTGAGCTTACTACGGGACTGGTTCGATTCATTTATTCAATTGCCATTGTCACGTGACACTGTCAAGTTGGTGGATACGCACCTTTAGCCTTGAAACCTAGTGTTATTCTTTGTACCCTACAAATATAAAACAACGCAGCACAGTGGTACAGTCGCCATCAGATATATCGGAGAGGCCAAAGTGCTCACAAATATTTGAACACGTCTCTATTGTCGAGGCATTAGAGACGTGCTCAGATATTTGTGAGCACTTTGGCCGCTCCGATATATCTGATGGCGACTGTACCTCTGCGAGCCGCGTTCGGACGCTACACAAGCGGTCCTTGCTCAAAAACTGACCTCTATCTACGTAATCCACTCAACACAGCTGTATATCAGGCCTCGGGTATCCTGTCCACGGTATCGGGTATCGGGTGTACGGTACTCGGCACCGCCCGCGCGAGACTGGATGCGCCCGCGCCGGTATCAATCGACGGGATCACTATAGTAGGGGCGGGGTGCACTGGCTAGTGGACGCGATCAGCTGTTTGCTGTCAATAAACAATATTGTCCAATGATATGTGTATATTTTGTTTCTAATTTATACTTGTTGATTTGTTTTACTGTCATAATTATTTCAAAGAAGGAAATAAACATTTGTTCGGGACCAAAAACATACCAACGCATAATTAAAAAGAGCGTCAGACATATTGTACATATAGTCACGAAACGGTTCTATCTAGCATAATCCTGGCATTACTGCCAGCGCTGATCTTCCAATACAAGCGTCGTGTGATTTCAAGGTCTCGTTTTGCATAAATAAACCAAAAAAATAATAATAAAAAAAAACTTAGATAAAAACGAGAACGGACAATTGAACGCAGCCATATCACGCCTGCATGATCTGTTGCAACATACAGGCAATTGTATGAAATAAAATAAACATATCTAAAGGAAATAATTATAACAGAGATAAAGTTTGTGAGGATGTTTGTATATGTGTGTAGAATGGCCCTTCAGGGTGGACATGTGCTATATATTATATCGGACTGAGACCCCGAGTTCTTTTAAATAAGTCCATATAGCTTCCCCATCTATTCACGTGCATTTTTGAAGTAGACATGTATAATTTGCTTTTCACAGCCTGCACGAGCCAATTCACAACGGCGCGACTTGCGCTGACGCCGGTCAATTAGAGGTAAATTATTGGTGCGGGCGCGATGACCGCTCGCCGGTCCGCGCCACAATGTTCTATACAGCTCCTTGCATTAACGATCTGAACTTGCTGCTTCTTATATTGAAACACAACATTCTCTTAGCGTTATTTCCCGGTTGTGCCCTAGCTGAAGCCCGGGGTCCACTTTGTCACTTAATCCCAAGGTTACGTAGGCTGGGTCGTTTTACGAAAGCGACTGCCATCTTGACTTTCCAACCCAGAGGGAAAGCTAGACCTTATTGGGATCAGACCGGTTTCCTCGCGATGTTTTCCTTCACCGAAGAGCTAACGGAAAATATTCCGGACATAAGTTCCGAAAAACAACTCATTACCACTTCTCCTACCGTAGCTATGTCAGCTTAAATCATTATCGATATTCTGTAGATGAGTGGCTGTCCATATATTACGTCATTTCAAAATAGGGTGAGTCTGACAATTGCATGACGGTAGATTAGGCGGTCAAAATCGTCAAAAAACGATGACGTAATATGGACAAGCCCTAACATATATTCATTAATGGTCCTTCGAGCCGGATACATTCAGAGCCTGTAAAGAGGTAATAATCTTCAATAAATATCGTTTGTTACTTCAATGAGTCTTAATTGGTGCAAATAACGACGTCTCACTCTCGACAGATATTGTTTATTAGTCTGTGATTTGGGATTTGATGAACCTATGACCTTTTTTATCGTTTATTTTTCATGTTCCCTAACATAAGTAACGTAACGAGCCACTAAATCAGAATCTCTTGATTGAAAGTGAAAAAAGTGTTGCCCAACCTAAGGTCGAAAGACGGTATGCCTCTACATGCCTACATGCAAACGAATGTTAAACCCACTAGGTTCCATAACGCGGCAACACTAAACGTCATACGCATACATTCTGACCAAGTGTTGCCGCGTGATTTAATCTAGAGGGTTCAACTTTCGTTTGCCACTCTTATGAACGATATCTTTTCTTCTATACCTGGAATATCTTATGGGGTTATAAATGTCATGATTTGTCAGCCCCAATTTATCAGAAGCTGACTAATTGCTATCGTATGGAGGCATGTTGCGCTGCTGATCCAACTGTCAACCGAGTTGTACTGAGAAATTGCATGCACGTGGTCGGATTGTTACATCTGTACGCTATACCCAATTATGACCGACATGTTGTACATACTGACAAATTGGGGTAAAATCACATAATCTGTATACCCCATTACCACCAATCTGGGACTTTAGTGCAAACGCAGGCTTTTAATGCACCGAAATCACTAATTTGATATGTTGCTTGGTACAGTCAGCATTTTGAACGTGTATACACTTTTCAAAATTATCTGTAAGCAATATGGTTTTATTTTATGATATTATTTCAAATTTGCTGCCGCCAAAATTTGGAATGATTTACCACCACCCCTGCGAGAGCCTATGTCGTTATTTAAATTTAAACAGCTCACTCGAGCGCACCTCCTAGATACACAGGCAACACCTCCTCGTAACTAAATAAATCACCTCACACTTGCACTCAAAATACGAACAAACATCACATACGCCCCACCGCACACGCATACACACACCCGCACACAGCACGGAAACAACTTCCTACTTATACGAGTATATCATTATATATATTTTTTTTTTTTTAATTATTTTATTATTATTATTTATAAACGCGCGACTGCTCTCTCTGGGACCAGTTTGAAAACCAGCGCCAGGCTGCTAAGCCTAGCACATGCTGAAACTGGATCCCATTTGCCATAGGTACTAATTGTCGTCTAATCTTGTTAAATGTCAAGTGAATTTTGTTTATGTTTCTTGTAACTTTTTATTGTATTGCATGTGTTTTGTTTTTCTTTATCTTTATGGCAAATAAAAAAAATCTTATTCTTATTCTTAATTCTTATGGTCTTAGAACCTCCTAGAATGTACACATGTTTATGATGCTTAAGTAGGTAAGTTTCTGACCATAATCACACCAGTGGAGCATTTCACGAAGCTCGATTTGGAAATATTCATGTTTGTTAGGTCCGGCAGGGTAACACCGTCGCGCGCGTCTCAGGCACTGCTGAGGGGCAACCGCGAAACGAAAACGAACTTCGTTCGTGTATCTCCCTCTCTATCGCTCGAACTAGCAAGTGCGACAGAGACGGAGATACACAAACGAAGTTCGTTTTCACTTCGCGGTAGCCCCTCTGACTCGCTTGAACTGAGCAATTATAGGGGTGTAGACTCAAAATTGATTAATACTTTAAAATAAAGAAGACAAACAAATATGCCTAATGACGAAAATACCAATCAAATATCTCAAAAAATTACGACGCTACAACCGTTTTAATGTCGCTTGTTAGAAAGAGAAAACGCTAGCAGATCGTGAGGTCACGATCCTCGAGCGTCATATTAAATGACAATCGTTTCATATGAAGGTGCGTTTTGCGGGAAAGGGACAGAACCCCCCTCTTAAAACTTTGGACACTTATAAATCTTATAACTTTGTGATTATTTAACCTCTCGCGTAGCTTTTTTCTCCATTTGACTACTTTTTAAATACTTTTTCAAGAAAATACGTCATTATTGATTATTTTATTTTGTGTCTACACCCTTATTAGAAAGAGGAAAGTAGGTTTTCTCGTCACCCATCTTCAATTTAGCTAGACAGTAAAGTTTTTTCTTAAACAGCCAATTCAAAAGAGCAAACAGCTATCAAGAAACTAAACTATATATTCCTGAGAAAAGGTCGAAATAATACTAGTCTCGTTAGTGATTTGAAGTAGACTAGTACTATTATTAGTAACATGATTACATTAGTTTTGCTCCTAGTCGATGAGACATACAATTAAAAGTTAGTCATCGGTCACTCAGAACTGTCGTACAAACGGCACGCAATGTTTACTGGTGACGATTCACTTCCTCTACTAAGGAAGTCGTGGATTCTACTCTACAATATTTTGTCATAAAATGATAGAGTCATTGAAATGTGCATCGTAAATGGCAAGAACTAGATTATTTTTTAATAAATGGGACTGACACTGCCGCAACCGGACTAAAAATGGAACAAGACACCAGAAACTGACAGAACTCGCTAGGCGTGTAGGTTCATACTACTGCCCGTCTAGCGGGCTGAGCCGGCATCTGAACTTCTGTTCTTGGTTGCGAACGTGTTAAGGCGCCGTAGGTTCATGGTCTTCTATCCCTCTCACTGAGCATAAGCGTGAGCGAGATGGAAGTGCGTGTTCGGAAGCGCGGATATCATGTTTTTTAATTTTAATTTTTTGGCCATTTAAATAAATAAAAATGTAAACACTGATTTCCCTCAAACATGACATTGCCGATTTTTAGAAGCAATTTTAATATTTATAGCTTTTGTGCATAATTTGTTACGAATATTTTAAGTGTATTATTGTGTGTTTTAGACCTATGTTATTACCCTGCTTATTATGCCTGTTGTCTACCTCTACCAACATGTTATTGTATTGTTTCTCTTTTTAACTGCTTTGTTTGTGTGAGGTGTGCAATAAAGAGTATTTGTATTGTATTGTATTGTTGTATGTTCGTGATTTTTTTCTATCGAGCGAAATTTGCTTAATCATGTTTCGAAGCACTGATTTCCCTGCAGAAAAGCCTCAAGATTACTATTCGTATTTTTTTGAAACCATATTATTATAAACAGACGCATTATATTGTTTCAAAAACTATGTTCGCTTAACTTCGCTGAACCTACGGCGCCTTAATTGAATATTGATAATATGTCAACAGCAAATTTATGAAAATCGCGATGGTTTAATTAAATCAAACACAATCACACTAGAGATTATTTGAGTTGGCCGAATTGGATCAAACTAGTCCATTCAAAAAGCAACTCTACCGCCGAAGGTACTAGATTCCAATTGCAATGACAGTTTCATAAAAAGTTGGCCACATATCATAATCTCAACCACAGTTGGTTTACAAATCTTAAGTTGAAGGTGGAACGGACATAATATTATCGTATAATCATATAAATGCGATAGTGTGGATGTTTGCTACTCAATCACGCTTAAACGGCCCAACCGATTTGGATGAAATTTTGACACGATGATAATTTATAGCCTGGATTAAAATATAGGATAGTTTTTATCCCGGGTCCACGCAAACGAAGTCGCGGGCGGATGCTACTTTATTATAAAGCGATATACACAGTGACTAATATGGTATATGCATAATTGCATAGCCCGATGCTAAACATAAACGTGTTTTACATTACAGCCCTTATGACAAGGGGATAAAGTCGTAATTGTGTATTACAAACTCAAATACTTGTTGAAGATCGTATGATTTTAGTGTACATTGTCTGAGCAACCGGGTGTCTTCGAATCCATTAATTTTCTTGTATAACTCCACTTGGAAATTGGAACTTGTGATTTCAGTAACAAGTCACACTTTCGAAGAACCGAGTAAATTGGAATATGCTGTTTAAAAAAAACCCTCAATTAATCCATACTAATATTATAAATGCGAAAATGTGTCTGTCTGTCTGCCTGTTGACTCTTCACGCTTAAACCGCTGAACCGCTTTAGATTAAATTTTGTATCTACAACTAGTTATTGTTTGTTTTTGGACGACCTCTTTAGCCCAGTTGGTAGTGACCCTGCCTACGAAGCCGGAGGTCCCGGGTTCGGATCCTGGTAAGGGCATGCATTTGTGTGATAAGCACGAATATCTGTTCCTGAGTCATGGATGTTTTCTATATATTTAATTATATATAGACATACCTATGTACATTGTCGTCTAGTGCCCATAGTACAAGCTTTACTTAGTTCGGGACTAGATCGACTTGTGTAAGATTGTCCCCTAAAAAATTTTTTTTTTTAAATCCCGGAAATCGTCCCCTAAGGGGATGAAAGTTTGTATGAAGCTACGATACGGACCGAGTCGCGGGCAGAAGCTAGTCCTAATTAAATAGACTAAAATTAAAGGCAACAGTGTTTTATTTCAAACAGATTAGCGAAAATGACTAGCACCACTAGATAGGGCCGATTGTATGTATCATTCCTTTTAGTTCCGATATTTAAGTATCGTAAAAATCGGTCCGATATAGCGGTATTTCGGGATACCGGTGTTTAAGACCTACGTAGTAGGTATCTGGTAATTTGCGAAACAAAATCTGGGCATTATGCGTATCTGGTCATTTGCGAAACAGAATCTGGTCATACGCGTATCTGGTCATCTGCGTATCTGGTAGTTTGCGAAATGCACATCTAGTCATCCGCGTATAAGGTAATTTGCTTTTCTGGTACTATGCGTCTGAACAATCAAACCGTCGTCGGCAATGGTAAGTTACGTCAATAAACGAATGATTCGAGCAACATCAATGTATGGGCAATGTCCGCGGCCTTTCCTATGAAATGTTATCTGCCGGAGCCATATTTACGTTAACCTTCATGTAAAGAGTGGTCGTAACGTGCCCTTAAGAGTCCCCTGTTTTCTCCCTGGATAATAGCAGTAGAGTAATTTTTTTTCCATAAATCTATGGCTAATATTGACATGTTCCTATGTTTTCCTTTTTTTCATAAATTTATCCTTAAAAGAGATATTAACCTTCAAAAACCTAAGAAAAATGCCAGATTTTCCGCTGTGATCAAACATCCAGAAAACAATTTTATTTATTTATTTATACAAGGAATTCCAACAGCTATGAAATATTCGCTAAACTTTATAAATAGCAATACAGAGCCAATTATAGGAACTCGCAAATAGAAACTGAGTATAATAATATGTTACACAGTACACGCTATATGGTGAGTGATTGACTAGATTATTAAAAAAAAGGAAAACATAGGAACACGGCCGAAGCTTTTCTTTGATTTTTAATAATATAATAATAAAATATAATTTAATAAAATAATAAAAAACCGGCCAAGAGCGTGTCGGGTCACGCTCAGTGTAGGGTTCCGTAGTATTTCGTCCAGAAATTATTTTGTAATTTTTTTCAAAAACTATTCAACCTATCAAGTTCAAAATAATTTTCCTAGAAAGTTTTTAACTTCTGGAGCGATTATCTCCGAAAATATTAACATTATCAAAAAATGATTTTAGCAAACCCGTATTCATTTTTAAACACCTATCCAACAATATATCAAACGTTAGGGTTGAAATGAAAAAAAAAAACACTCCCCACGTTACGTATAGGGGAGGTACCCTAATAAAATAAAATAAATCACTTTTTATTTTACCACTTTGTCGGCGTGATTGATATACATATTAGTACATACCAAATTTCAGCTTTCTAGTGCTAACGGTTACTGAGATTATCCGCGGACGGACGGACGGACAAAGCGAAACTATAAAGGTTCCTAGTCGACTACGGAACCCTAAAAATAGTTAAATAGGTCAAGTTTTGGAGAAGAAATCAGGGGACTACGAAACGTTGATTTTGTGTAGGTATTTTTAATAGGTATTTTCAGTCCAAGCTGCAGTTGTCTCTATCGCGCTCTGCGGCGGGAGGCTTGAGGTTGGCGCGACTACATAATGGGCCCGACAGTGTACAATAGGCTACCTCAATATATCAGAGGAGCAGCTACCACCGCGGCATTTAAAATTAGGCTGTGCAAGTGGCTGCTTGATAATGTGATAAAGTGCTTTAGACATAGATCGGATAATTAAGTCATCAATTTTATATTACATCATGCAACAACATAGTAATCTATAGTTATACAATGTATAATTACCTATCTGACATGTAACATTGGTGTTATCAATAAATATTTGTATTTCGTATTTTGTCATACAGGAATGGGTATTTGCTTCTACAAATGCTTGAGTAAGGATCCTTGGTAAGGAAGGGAGATCTGAAAATAGTATTACAGGATTATCACAGGGGTAAAGTTGTATATCTGAAATTCGTTGCTGTTATATATCGTCAGGCGTTTTCATATTGGTTCAGGGTGGTATTTCACTTGTCCAAGATCTTTGATCAAAGATATTGTGACTTCATCAATTTTACTAAAAACACTGACATTTGATCAAATATTACGAACGACATTCAATTGAAAATGGCTACGCAAATAGTATAAAAAGCGGCCAAGTGCGTGTCGGACCACGCACAACGAGGGTTCCGTGCCTATTAAAAAGGTCGTATCGTTACTGAAATCTTATGGCACTTACGTCCTTTTCTTTAAGGAAGGCAGTTTTTTAGAAATATCTCAAAAACCTTTGAACCGATCTTGTTCAAAACAATTTTCGCTGAGAGAATTTAATAAGTCCTATGAGCATGTTTTTTTTTCATATTTTTAAAATACACGGTTCTAAAATTAGAGGGGGGGGGGGGGGACACAATTTTAGTGACTTTCGAGGAGATTATCTCCGACTCTATTCACTTAATCAAAAAAGTTGCTGAGAAACCTTATATTTATTTTGAAAGGCCTATCGATTGATGTACACGTGGGCTTGCAATGAAAAAAAATTTTTAGACTTTCATTTTTATGTATGGAGTGCACCCATAAAAATATTTTTTTTAGTAATTCGATTACAAAACTATGTAGCGGTTAACAAAATACACCTATCCTGAAAATTTTATTCAAATACACCTTATAGTTTTCGAGTAAAATGCCTGTGACATACAGACAGACAGACATGACGAATCTATAAGGGTTCCGTTTTTTGCCATTTGGCTACGGAACCCTAAAAATGAACCAAGATATTGGACAAGTGGAATGGGCCTCCGTCAAAGAAATTTGATTAAATATTAAATATACACATTGGGGACAAAGATCTTGCACAAGTGGAATACCACCCTAAGGCGGAGTATCCACCAGCTGTGCTGTGCTCACCCTAACCGTGTTCCGTTATACAAACTGCTACCGTTGTGGCGAATAACGGCCATTCCCAATAATCAATCCACGGATAGTTTTTCCTTACCAGCAGTTACATTTTGACACATTTTCTACGGGTAATCTGTCAAAATGTAACTGCTGGTAAGGAAAACTATCCGTGGATTGATTATTGGGAATGGCCGTAAATGGTAACTATCGCTTACTTCTAAACGCGTCTTGTAATTGACATATTATTTGATAGGTTAATTGTCACCATACAATAAATAACTACAAAAATATGCTAGATGTGGAGGCTCTATCACTGGTCACTTATACACCACAATTAATATTATTTGTTTGCTACGGTTTAATGAAATAATGCAACACACTTCGATAATATTGGAACTCTTTTTAACCCAAAGGGTAAAACTCCGCTGTCCGTCCGTCTGTCTGTCCGTATGTCACCAGGCTGTATCTCATGAACCGTGATAGTTACAACAACAACAAACACAACAAACAATTGAAATTTTCACAGATGATGTATTTCTGTTGCCGCTATAACAACAAATACTAAAAAACAGAATAAAATACAACTCCCGATCGTGATTTTTTTGCCGTTTTCATGGAACCGTTCGTGCGCGATTCCGACTCGCACTTGGCCGATTTTTTAATTCTAAAATGCTGCGCCGCGTAAGTGTGCACGATCATCTGTTTCTTGCATGGAAATAGTATGACGTAGTACCTTATAGTTAAAAAAGTTACTTTGGTCATATTTTACACTAGTAAGAGCTATCGTAAAAAGAACTCAAAATGGGTATACCATCTTACAATTTTACGAGTTTTCAAATGACACCCCACACAATCCAAAAAAAAATTGCGATTCCCCTTATTACATTACCCCTCAAACTGCCCCCTTTATTGGGGTTTACACTTTTTTGACTTTATTTATGTAATTAGGCTATAAATTTCTATATCTATACCAAATTTCAGCTTGTCAAACAGTCTTCGAGAAGACTGGCTGTGACAGAAAGACAGCCTCTGAGTGATCGCATAAGTGTTCCGTTGGAACAATTTTGGTATGGAACACTAAAAACAGTGTATAGAGTGTACACTGACCTGTCTGAGATCGGGTTCGCTGGCAGCTCCGGGCAGCTCGGCGGCTCCCGCGGCGCCGCGCGCCGCCACGTCGCCCGCGCTCGCGCTCAGCGCGCGCGCTCTCTCTCTGTCCAGCTTCTTGTCCCGCTCCCGCCCCGTAAGCATGTACTTCGTTCTCGAGAGCAGGTTCAGGGGTCTTAGCTTGCGGACCTGCAAGCAATTATAATCATTAGGCACAGTCATGGTACATTTCTTTCACCACGGGTACAGTTACGTCTTCAAATAATTTAAAATTGTTTAGATACATATTTATAAAAATGGCAGGACCTCTTAGAAAAATATATCTTTTTCATTTTACAGCAACACTAAAAGCGTAGATTTAAAAAAAAATGAACCTTACGCAAACAGTCGTAGGTCGCTATTGCAGTGATTACGCTATCATACATGGCAGTTGTTGTTTAAGTCTTGATGGTCGAAAAAAATATAATAGTAACAATAAAGTCTCTGTATAGATATTTTTGAAAGGTTGTCTGTGTAGATATTGGAGAACTCGACTGTACTAGACGACGGTAAACATACTTATATAGATGAATAAACACTTAGATGCATAGAAAACACCCATTATTCATGAACAAATATTCGTGCTCTTCACACAAATAAATGTCATTAACGGGATTCGAACCCAGGACCTCTTGCTTCGTAGGCAGGGTCACTATCAACAAGGCTAAAGCGGTCGTCGCATAAATGTTGATTAGCCCAAATACCAATGGGATAGTAATTGCACAAACCTTGCTCTTCACGGTCGCCGGGCGGACAAAATGGTCGTCGTCCGTCCCCGCGGGCCCGCGGCCCAGCACCAGCATGTCGTCCAGCGAGGCCTGCCGGCGCCCCAGCGGCCGCGCCTCCGACAACATCGACACACCGTCCATGCTGGCCGACTCACTCTTCTCTTCGTATATTTCCACGGAATTAAACGCGTCGACAACCCTGTCTAGCTGTACGTCCGGCAGCTCGTAGTGGTGACCCTCAGTTTCAGTATACACTTGATCGTAAACCACTCCGTTCTGGAAGCTAGTGCTAGCGCCGTACGCGTTGTAATTGTAGTTGTCCTCCTCTGTCCGCGGGCTCACATGCCTAGGCGGATCGGGCGTTAATATATCGTCCGAGTTCAATGGTCGGCCTTGGCCGGCAAATGCGTCAACTACAGGTGTCGTATTGGACAGGAAAGCGCCGTCCTCAAAGCTACATCCGACGAGCCCTAGCGGCCGCCTTGGCATCTCCTGTCTGAATCTGTTCACGGGCGGTTGCGGTCCAGCGAAATCTACAACCAAAATCCGATCAGCAATGTTCCTGCAGTCGTTATGGAAGCCTATGCCTGAATCGCTGTTGCTGGATGTCGTTGTGATCTCGCTATGGTTGCTGGGCTGCGGAGAATTAGCCACGAACTCCTGGGGTTCTAACCTTTCTAGTCTATCGTCGTGCCTACACGGTCGTCTCTCTCTGGGCACTCTAAATACGGCGCGATTGCATCTAGAGAAGTTCCCAAACGCCGGACTGTCCCCTTTAACTGCTAGCTTGGAAATCAGCTGTAAATTAGGGCTATTATCGTCCGCCGGCAATGAATACATTCCCTTAACAACGCCGACGACGTATTCCGCTGAGGGTGGGAACTCTAAACACCTCTCGGCGACTGCGTCTCTGGTGCACGTCAGCTGGAACTCTCTGGCCCTATTATTGTGTGCCTCGTGCTCCGCCATTCTTGGGTCTACTGCGAACACGTGGCAGCTATGCGAGGCTTCGTTCTCTTCGATTTCTGCTGAAGTGACGAGCCCGAAGTATCGTCTGTCGGCATCTGAACCGCATCCAGCGTAAAGGATTCTTTCCCTCTGGTACTGGGCTAGGATCTGGCCGCCGGGGCGTCTGAGGTTTAGAGCGTTGGGCAGGACGGAGAGCAGGACTGGCGTGGCGGGGCGTCGCTCCTGGCGTAACTTGCGGACGGCGGAGCGGACGTTGCCCGGGGCCGCGCTGGACGCTGAAAGAATAAAAATATAATTATTCATTTTAAAAGGGCACTTCTGTTTAAATAGCTTCGAAATATAAGGCATCCAAAAGTAAGAAACGCCGTAAGAAATTCTACTACTTAGAAGATTTTAACGGCTTGGAGCGCCCTACGTGAGAACGAGAGAATGGAGCGCGGCGTCTCGGCTCTCGCTTCCACGTAATATGGCGCAACTCTGCGGTTCCCGCCGCCGCTGGAAGATAGTCTGTCAAGCGAGTCGTGTCCACAGCATTATAATCAAATTCTTCATATGGCAACAATTATACCTATGAAATAAACTGTCAGTTATAAAGTACCTATTACACTGCCATACATTTCGTGTTACCGGCATGCGTTTTTTTTTTTTAATTTGGCGCTATTTTCCAGGGACTCGACTCGTTTGACAGACTCTACGGCCGTGGCATGATTTTAATCTGTTATTAATATCAAAAAAGACACAGTATTTCAATGATGGGACGTAAAGTTTGCTCCTCGATAGCTTCGTAACAGCCTGTCCTTCAGGCGTAGAACAGGCTGTTACCATGGTGCAAAATAGCAAATGAAGCTGCACAAGTTGTGCAACAAGTCACCAGACACGTCGAGACATGCTAAAATCTCAGCCTGAGACTGACCTGCGCTGGGAGTCTCGATGGTGCCGAGGTAGCCGACGACGGCGCGGCACTCGAGCCGCGCGGCCTGCGCGCCGCCGAGCTGCGCGCCGCGCAGGTTGGCCAACAAGTCGCTGGACGTGCTTGGTGCTGCGTGGCATGCTGAAACGTAAGTATACAACAATCTAGTATCAGTTGCCGTATCTGATTCATGAAACGAACCTCATTGAACTAAATGGGGTAATGATGATATTTTAATAATAATGAAGAAAATAGATTAATAAAAATATAATATAATAGAAATAATAAATGACAGGACATGAAAGATAATATCTTAGGATACCACAGAAATATACTATTAGTTAAGCAATCCCTCCTCTCCGTTTCTCTATCAGGTTTAATGCAAATACACAATGAATGTTAGTTAGTGTTAGGGTCAACATGCAAAA